>JAVANC010000008.1:4623270-7023270 GCA_033319125.1 Parnassius glacialis
GAAGACCTATCCATAGATATCCTACACGTATGGTTTTGATGGAAAAAAATTTGAGTTTCAGTTGTAAGTATGGGGAACCCCCAAAATTTATTGTTTTTTTTTCTATTTTTGGGTGAAAATTTTAATGTGGTTCACAGAATACATCTAGATACCAAGTTTCAACAGCATAGTTCTTATAGTTTCGGGAAAAAGTGGCTGTGACATACGGTTCCATTTTTTGCCATTTGGCTACGGAACCCTAAAAAGGCAAATTAAACGCGATGAAATTCGTATAAAATAGATTTAATCAATTTATATTTTATTTTCTTTATAGGTGCACAAAACATCCTACTAAAAGGTTAATATACATGAAAATACACAATAAATTCTGAAAACTTCGTAATTACCGTAATTGAAGTTTGATTGCTGATTTGTAGCGAGAGGTATATTATCTTAACTGCAAGTTGTGTAGTAAAGTTGTGCTCTGTTCAAATTCTGAAGGCTTTTTACTTGGAGATTTACTTGTATTAATTTATTTTATTCTTAAAATAACTCTAAATTACATAACATAAACATAAACACTCACGCCTGTCACCCAGAGGGGTAGGCAGAGACTATGGACTTCCACTTAGCACGATCCTGACACACCTCTCTCGCTTCCTCCACATCCATATACCTACGCATACACGCTCGTCGGTTAAAGGTACTCTTAATTTGGTCCATTTTCAATATATCGCCAATTTGGTCGATAAACTTTCGCCTAGGGCGACCCTTCCCGACTCTGCCATTCACCTCTGCACTCTAAATTACGTCTACTATTATTTTTTGTTAAATAACGAGGTACCAGTTGTTGTTCTGATTTAGGATTAATAAAAGAAAAAAAGAAAAAAAAATCGCTTTGGTTCAAAATAGAATACTAATACGAGGGTGACACTGAAAGTTCTTAGATAATCAAAAACTGAACAAACTAGCAAGTTATTAGTTTTATTATATCTTTTCAAAGTAGTATCCATTTACATCAATATATCGCTGCATCCGATGGAGCCACTGAGAAAAGCACTTTGCCCACTCGTCCTTAGTAGTAGTCTCTTCGACGGCGTTTTGAAACGCAGTCATTGCTTCCTCGGCGTTCATAAAACGTTTTCCTCGAAGTTCTTTATTTTCGGGAATAAATAAAAATCGCAAGGTGCGAGGTCGGGGTTTTAGGGCTGGTGACCCAGTAATTACACGTTTGAGGTCGTCAAGTAGTCGATTGTTTGCTTGGCGGTGAGCGACGAGGCGCTGTCGTGGTGAAGGTTGATCCTTAAAATAGCAGCTTAACACTACTGTGTTTCGTATGGTGAGTGTAGATAACCGGAGACTCTTTTTACTGGAAACGAGGCGTTCCATCTTAGTCCTCACGGGTGACAATGTATCTGCATTTGGATTCGTAATCGAGGATAGATGTAGATGTCTATGTGACTCAGCAACCATTTACCATCAGGTGGACAGTGTGCTCGTTTATCACCCTTATTCTATAAAAAATAACTGAGTGAAGATCTCGTTTTCATTTTATGCATCAGCCTATTCTTAAAGTAGTGCTTTAAAAATGTTGTTTTTAATTATAATTCAACCTTTGCGAAATCGTGAGAATAAACTAATAATTTTCGAAGCTATGATTCGATTTGTCGTGTGACGTCAAAAAATATTTCATCCCATATTATCCCATGGATGTAGCAGAAGGGGACCATGAAAAATGTCACAAGATATCATGACCATTGGCCATCTTATATAAAAAAGAAGAAAGTTATTTTCAATAGACTTCAAAAAAAGGAAAAGTTCTTAGTTCGACTGTTTTTATGTGCGTTACTTCAGAACTTTTTTCTAGGTGAACCGATTTTGATGATATTTTTTATTTGTAAGCTAGTGCTTTTCATGTGGTCTCATATAAATTTGATCAAGATCTGATTAGTAGTTTTGAGTTATCCTTAATAATTTATATTTAATTATTTATTTAAGTAGAGACCGCTAGATAAGTTTATTTCAGTTATTTCTTTAGCATAATGTCTTATGGGACATTGCTTTGGGGAAATGCAGATGATTTTTAGAAATTATTTTTGTTCTGCAGAAGACGGCCATTAGAGCTAATTACAACCTAAAATCTAGAGTCTCTTAGAGAACATTTTTAAGAAATAAATATATTAACTTTAGCCACTCTCAGTATATTCACAAAAATTTTATGTTAGTTCACAAAAACAAACGTAGTTTTAGTAAAAGAAGTGATATACACTCTGTAAGCACTAGGAACAAATACAAGCTAGTGATACCAATGTCTCGATTGGACAAAGTCAGTAATTCATTCTTGGGGCAATGTATACGCTATTACAACAAAGTACCAGAAAATATACAAGGTCTCTCTGTTACCAAGTTTAAATATTTTATTAAAACAACTATAAAAAAGGTTTATTAAAATATAAATGAATATATGGTTGATAATAATCCCTGGTAATAAAGTGGTCGCTTCCAAGTTGTTTCTAAAATGAATTTTGTAAATAGTTTGTACAACATTTCATGTAAAATTATTTAAAAAAAATATCTTGCTGGGTTTCTCCGTTACTGAGGTTTTTTTCCGAACCAGTGGTAAAGTAAAAAATCACTTTCAATGAGAATTACATACGAGTGATCTACATCGAATAAAAAAATATGATATTCTATACTATTCTATTGACTTCGACTACATTGATGATGTTCTTATTTTATTTATATTGAAGTCGGTTACACAAAAATGTTAATTTTACCACTCGTTACTATTATAAGCCAGTGCTCGGAAGATAGTAAAGCGCAAGTTATATCCAATATACGTCCCAATGCTGGACATAGGCCTCCAATCATTTCTGAGTGTGTTATGAAGATATTTTTGCATTATGTGCTTGTTGGGGAAGGAAAACAAATATAGTAAATCTGCAGGTCTGCGAAATAAAAATATTTGTAAGAAAAGTGAAGTAATGGATTAAATACTGGAACCACTTTTGAATACGTGGTGAAACCAAGCTGCAGCTATGTTATGGTTGCAGCACGAATGGGTCGGCTCGATCGGGGTAGGATCATGTTTTTACAGAATACCAGCGCAAAATAGCAGCTTAATGCTGCTGTGTTTCGTATATTGAGTGCAGAGCTCTGAAGAGCCTTTTACTGGAATCGAGGTATTCTATCTTAGTCCTCAGGGGTGACAACGTGTCTGTATTTTGTTTTGTTATTTTGGCCACAGAGTCCACTTACCATCAGATGGTCTGTGTGCTCGTATGGTCACACTTATTAAATAAAAAATACTCTAAACCTACTAACACGTACTGATTTTGTGCTGTAAACTAATAACTCCATCCGTCCCATCCATTGGAGTTGTTAATTTGCACTTCTTAACTGGCACGTAGCTAGGAGCTAGGCTAAGACAAATATTTTCAATAACCAGCTTCGATTTTATAACTTTAATTTTCATTACCAATTTCAGCCTATTAGAAACTCCTTGCTGAACATGGGCCACTTTATAGGCAGCCCTTATAAGGATTATGTTTGCCATAGCTGCTACGCTTGGAGCATAACATGGCATGATTTAGCAACTCACCTCCCACGGCCGATATATGGAAGTGGTTATTCTTACATCGCCACTACATGGGCCACCTAATTACTGCTCAATAGAATATAAAGAATATAAAGTACCCAGATCGGCGACCAGGAGCAGCATCAAGGGTTTACGTGTTAAAGCCACGCTGCAGCTATATATTAGTTGTAGCACAAATGTTGTTGTAGCAGGGTTGGCCCTGTTTGAGCCAATCCAATAGTGCTGGTATACACTGATAGAATGTCACTCATAGAATACCAGCGTAAAATAGCACCTTAATGCTGCTTTGTTTCTTGCAGCTTAACATTGTTTGCTGGTTAACGCTGTTTTGTGTGGTGAGTGTAACGAACCGGAGACACGTTTTACTGGAAATGAAACGCATTCCATCTTATTCTTCAGGGTGGCAAAGTATTTGGATTTTGACTCTTAATCGAGCAGAATTGAAGATGTCTGTTTATGCCCAAATTTTGTCATTTCTGAACGCCATCCAATTGCGTTCGAGCTGGCGCCTCACCCAATGGTATGTAGGAGAGGTAACCGCCGAGGTGGGGCGGCCGTGTGCGGCTTGCAGTTGCTCGACGCGTGGGCGAAGAAGAGAGTAGCTCGCTGGCCGCGATGAGGGGAACCCGCGTATCTCGATTATCGCGGCCGAAGTCACGCGACCGTGTAGGGTCCAGATAGTTAGATTTAGGCGTGTTACTTCGCTACGTGGATATGTGAATTTTGCAATATTTAACTTGTTCGGGTGATGCGGAATTATGCACGCGCGCGCCGAGTTGATATACGGCCTAGGATTCGAACCGGGCATTCCTTTGTCGAGAGCGTCTCCCGGTTGATTGTCTGGAAATCATTATAATTGTGCCGTCGCGTTAAGTGCCCCTTTTTGTGTGTTGATTGGTTTGTTAGTTTACGTTAGGCGTATTTTGAATTCTTTTCGCGACGTGGTGTTTTGGTGTCGAATGAAGGAACTTAGTTGTGTTTAACGCTGAACCGTATAACTCATTAAGAGATCGCGTTAGTTCCCTACTTATAATTTTGTGATAAGTGAATCCGGGACATTGAATGTTGAACTTCGAACTACTGTCCTTACTGTGTCGGGTATCACGTGTTCGATTCTACGATGAATGTGGAATTAGGCGAGTTTAATTTAGTTAATTAGTTAAATGTACAATGAAGCTAATAGACTGAAATAGCAACAATGAAGAAAGAAATGGTCCAGCGGTGGAGCCTGCTGGACCGATGCAGCATTGTGGGGCAGCCTGGAACTCGGCCGCTGCTGGTCACCTAAGCTGGTCCAGGTCTCAGACATTTACACATCACTGAACACTACTTGCCATTCACCTTACACCCACTTACGGCCTGACCGAGCCTTGGTGCGAAGTTACCTTCTGACACTGGTACGTACTATATGTTTCTAGCATTCTCCCATATAGCTTAGTATGATAGGAAATTCTTCCATGTGGCCATTTGAGGCCCGACCTGCGGCTGCTCGTTGAACCTTTCGCTCATGGGCCCCGGGATGTTTGATATTTGCAGGGGCAGCTGTAGGCCGTAACATTTTTGGTAGCAGGGAGCGTGAATGGATTGGTTTAATTTTGTGTCAACAATCACGCCCGGTCGTAATACGTAAAAATAAAATTATTTTCTTTTGTTGCTTTGTTGCTTGCTTTTTTTGTGTGTTAGCGGGTAGATGTGAACGCCACGCCCGTAGGTTGCGCAAGCGGGAGTATATGCGTCGGGTAGGTAGATGGTTATTATCATGTAATCAGATAATTATCGTTGTCGTGTAATTATAGTTGATTAATGATCGAACGGTCGGTTGTCCGAGCGAGACATTTTTTGTTGATCGACTGTGATGTGTACCTTTATATATATTGTAATTTGTATTGGATCTAATAAATAGTAATTTGTATTTGTGTAATTTGTATTTAACTTGATTTGATAGGAATTGTATTTGTTATTTGTTATTGTTAATTTGTAATTTGTATTTGAGCCGCGTAGTAATTTATATTTAGAAAGTGATGCAGTCGCGCTGCCAGGGCTGTCACCATGCCGTTTTGTGTCTAGGTGCGAACGGCGTTTCCTCTCAGGGCTCTCCCGAGCCCTCGACTCCCACGGGCGGGGGCGCTCAGCCACGCCCCCTGTCGGAGGGTTGTTCCCCAAGGGGCGGGGGGTCGTCACCCCCTCCCTCAGTATGTTGAGAGGGACTTCACTGCCACTCAGCGGTCATCTAGACCCTTCTCACCCTCGTCAGCTGAGTGGCCGCGACTCGTGGTACTACTGTTCCCCTTTTGATGCAGGCAGCGCCAGCTTGGTGGCTGCCGGCCTAGCTGCCACCACGGCCGCCTCCACTATTTCTTTGACCCGTCAACAGCTCACTTGTCAAACTGTTCTATTGCCGAAGGCCTCAGTGAGGGTGTACAACCCGAGTGTCGATTGTTGAACGGTACGCGCTTTATTGGTTCCGCGTTCACAACACGGTTTGCCTCTGCTTGGTTGTTGGGAAGACTAGGGCTCCACGGGAGCGTTGAATTGCGCTGTTAGGGATTGTTAGATTTGGTTTTGGTCGAGCACTTAATTAACGATGCTTTAAATTAAAATTAAAAATGGTTTGTGCCTTCCGCGAAATGTTCATACTCGTATTTGTGGCGGTTGTGCTTAAGAAGGCAAATTTAATGTGCTCTTTGAATACTTATAAATATGTTTTGTAATTGTATTTGATCACTGTGTATGTTTTGCTGAAAGGAAAATTTGAATTCATTTGAAATTGAATGACGCGCTATTTGAATATTTGTACGTATGTTTTTGTGATTGTGTTTGATCATTGTGTTTTGTTGAAAAGAAAATTGAAGTTGGATAACCCTGTTTGTGCCGAAAGGAATAAGAGTCATTCCTCTTATGGGTTTCACATTTTGTTGGCAATGTCTAAGATATTTATTTGAAATGAGAAATAGGGCTGTCTCTTACGTTTATCGTTTTGTTTGATCACACGCACACGCACACGCACACGCACACGCACACGCACACGCACACGCACACGCACACGCACACGCACACGCACACGCACACGCACACGCACACGCACACGCACACGCACACGCACACGCACACGCACACGCACACGCACACGCACACGCACACGCACACGCACACGCACACGCACACGCACACGCACACGCACACGCACACGCACACGCACACGCACACGCACACGCACACGCACACGCACACGCACACGCACACGCACACGCACACGCACACGCACACGCACACGCACACGCACACGCACACGCACACGCACACGCACACGCACACGCACACGCACACGCACACGCACACGCACACGCACACGCACACGCACACGCACACGCACACGCACACGCACACGCACACGCACACGCACACGCACACGCACACGCACACGCACACGCACACGCACACGCACACGCACACGCACACGCACACGCACACGCACACGCACACGCACACGCACACGCACACGCACACGCACACGCACACGCACACGCACACGCACACGCACACGCACACGCACACGCACACGCACACGCACACGCACACGCACACGCACACGCACACGCACACGCACACGCACACGCACACGCACACGCACACGCACACGCACACGCACACGCACACGCACACGTACACGCACACGCACACGCACACGCACACGCACACCCACACGCACACGCACACGCACACGCTCACGCACACGCACCCGCACATGCACACGCACACGCACACGCACACGCACACGCACACGCACACGCACACGCACACGCACACGCACATGCACACGCCCACGCCCACGCACACGCACACGCACAAGCACACGCACACGCACACGCACACGCACACGCACACGCACACGCACACGTACACGTACACTCACACGCACATGCACAAGCACACGCCCACGCACACGCACTCGCACACGCACACGCTCACGCACACGCACACGCACACGCACACGTACACGTACACGTACACGCACACGCACTAGCACACGCACACGCACACGCACACGCACAAGCACTCGCACACGCACACGCACACGCACACGCGTACGCAATCACACACGCACTAACGCACACACACACACGCACACACACACACACATACACATGTGTACGCACACACAAACACGCACGAATTAAGATAATGAACCAGACTTCAATAAAAAATATATTTATTTATTTCGACAGAGTTACAGTAAGAAGTTTATTACTACAATATTCAATTTTAAATGATTACAATTGTCTATTTATACTTAAATTATATGCAAAAAAACTATTTACTAAGCTTATTTACTGCATACACTTGACCCAGATGGGATTGCTGATGATGTGCGAACGAATGAGATTTGGCAGGGGTGCTCAGCCTTAACTCACGCACGCACGGTGATATCGCAGTCAAGATATCACCTTGAGGACTAAAATGAAAAGCCTCGTTTCCATTAAAAATGGTCGCCAGTTCTCTACTCTTACACAAGAAAACAAGCTGCTGTTTTACTCCAGTGTTTTGTAAAAGGGTACATCGCCGGTCAAGCCGTTACATTTCGTGCTAGAGTCATGATATGGCTTGTAGTGAAGCGACAATTAAAGAAAAGAAAAATATAACCTAACCTAAGAACAGCAAAACAACAAAAGTAGACCAAGAAAATAATATATTTAAAGTTTCAGAAAAGTATTTACAATTTTATAAAAAAAATGAAATATGAAGATGATGGATGAAATGAGATTACAATTAGGTTTTAAAAAAAAATAAAGATAGGAGAATAGCACAATATAGTTTATAGTGGAGCCTGGAGCCTCGCTGCTTTTGTTGAAACAGGCACACGCAGAGCTCGAGGTTTCTCAGCGGTGACGGCACGCAGCGCCTGGACTGGGCACACGCAGCGTCCGGAGCCGGCGCACGTGGCGCCTGGGGTAGGTGCGCTCAGTACTTGGTGAAGTAGTCGCCGCGCCCAGAGTTAGCGCGAGCAGTAGGTGTACTCGGCGCCTGGAGCAAGCAGTCGTAGCGTGCCCGAAGGTAGCGCGGGCAGTAGGTGCACTCGGCGCCTGGAGCAAGCAGTCGTAGCGTGCCCGAAGGTAGCGTGGCCCCGCGCTTGAAGCAGACTGCCGACGACTTCACGTGTAGATGGAGGCTTGCAGGATCCCGGGGCAAAGCGGCCCCGGGATAAGGCCTTTAGTAGATGTTTCTCGTTGGAGAACTGAAGCGAGACTATCCTGTATTCTCCAATTGCTCCACCGACGGGCATGATCGACAACTTCTCACGACCCTGCGCGATCAGTTCTTCACTCTTGCCATTGAGTTCCGATCTTCTCAACGTCAGCAGCGCCTGACCTGCAGAATGTGCCTGCAGGATGCGCCGGATGTAGATGGAGGCTTGTAGGATCCCAGCGCCTGGTTTGCAGGATGTGTCGAAGACTTCACGTGTAGATGGAGGCTTGCAGGATCCCGGGGCAAAGCGGCCCCGGGATAAGGCCTTTAGTAGATGTTTCTCGTTGGAGAACTGAAGCGAGACTGTTTTTCGTATTCTCCAATTGCTCGGCTTTTATACCTTTTTAGAGAGAACGAGAAATTATTTAAATTAAAACGAAATTTATTGTAAATGACCTACAGCCAAAGAGTATTTATGTAGGAAGAACATCATACCGGAGACGAATTTGAATAAAAGTTACCATAACAACCACATAAACAATGGTTGTCAAATTGAGCAATTTTTAGTTTTAGGACTGTTATTAAGAAACTATTACATTTAAGTAAGAAATGAGATATTATTCATATAGGAAAAACTAATGCACGGCAGCGTGCGCGAAGCCTTAAATTGTAAAGTTACAGAGAATTCATTAAAAGACCGAAAAAGGTAAGACTTCATTGACAGCTATTTTAAAAGTGCTAAATAGTATGAAAATACGAAGTAAAATGATATGTTATTGTGTAAAAACGTTACAGGATCCTATAGAAATAAAGGTG
Organism: Parnassius glacialis; assembly: GCA_033319125.1. Lineage (NCBI taxonomy): Eukaryota > Metazoa > Arthropoda > Insecta > Lepidoptera > Papilionidae > Parnassius > Parnassius glacialis. Next base: position 4,632,848 of record JAVANC010000008.1, read on the forward strand.
ATGCAAAATATAAAATGCAGAAAATCAAAATCAGAATGGAAAAATAGTATAAAGTGATGCAAAACATGAATGCAGAAAATCAAAAACAGAATGAAAAAAATAGTATAAAGTGATGCAAAACATGAATGCAGAATATCAAAACAGAATGGAGAATTAGTGTACAATGAAATGTAAGTAGCATAACACTACATTTCCCCCCGACCCTGGAAAATTTTTGACTCAGCAAAAATTTTGACATGTACATTCTAAAATAAACCATAAAAACACAGCTTTGCAGAAACAGACATCACCAGTCAAAATCAGATATACTATATCTTACATTCATCATCTGCATTCAGGTAAGGGTGGAGTTTACATTCAATGACTACCACTCTAAAAGTGTGTTTTCAAAACGACATTAAGGCTTATTTAAGGAGTAGTCAACCGCTCCTGCGTGGAAGAAAAAAATAAATTAGTCGAAGAGACACCACTCTAAAAGTGTGTTTTCGAAAGGACATTCAGGCTTATTTAAGGAGTTGTCAACCGCTCCTAAGTGAAGATAAAGATAAAGAACATTCAGGAAATAGTCAGCTGCTCCCAAGTGAAGATAAAGATAAAGAAAATTAAGGGAGTAGTCAGCTGCTCCCAGGTGAAGATAAAGATAAAAAAAATTAAGGGAGTAGTTAGCCGCTCCCAAAATTCGAGGTCTTAAAGCAAGATGTGTTGAAGAACAGTGGATCACTAGACAAACAAACAAATTAAAAAAATTAAAATAATAAGGTGAAAATGGTGATATCTATACATATATACAAATTAACAGTTATATTTATACATATATACAAATTAACAGTTAATTACATATATACAAATTAACAGTTAATAAATGTTTAGAAAATTTATGGTTCGTTTCGCTTCAGCTTTCAAAAACAATTTTGTATAAAAAATGAATGATGAATGAGTTAAGAACGAAAGAGAAAGCAATTAAATCAAAAGGGAATGGACAAAGCGCAGTAAAGGTGAAGAAAAGAGAAAAAAAAATTAATTAAAGCAAGCTTTAGTCGAAGAGACCGAAGCCCATATCTTCATCGTCAGACTCAGATTCTTCCTTCTTGGACTCTCTCTTCCTTCTTCTCAGCTGCCGGCGCTGCAGCAGCGGCGACCGCGGCCACGGGCGCTGCTCCACCGACGGGCATGGTCGACAACTTCTCACGACCCTGCGCGATCAGTTCTTCACTCTTGCCATTGAGTTCCGATCTTCTCAACGTCAGCAGCGCCTGACCTGCAGAATGTGCCTGCAGGATGCGCCGACGACTTCAGGATGCGCCGGATGTAGATGGAGGCTTGTAGGATCCCAGCACCTGGTTTGCAGGATGTGTCGAAGACTTCACGTGTAGATGGAGGCTTGCAGGATCCCGGGGCAAAGCGGCCCCGGGATAAGGCCTTTAGTAGATGTTTCTCGTTGGAGAACTGAAGCGAGACTGTTTTTCGTATTCTCCGATTGTTCGGGTTTTATACCTTTTTAGAGAGAACGAGAAATTATTTAAATTAAAACGAAATTTATTGTAAATGACCTACAGCCAAAGAGTGTTTATGTAGGAAGAACATCATACCAGAGTCGAATTTCAATAAAAGTTACCATAACAACCACATAAACAATGGTTGTCAAATTGAGCAATTTTTAGTTTTAGGACTGTTATTAAGAAACTATTACATTTAAGTAAGAAATGAGATATTATTCATATAGGAAAAACTAATGCACGGCAGCGTGCGCGAAGCCTGAAATTGTAGAGTTACAGAGAATTCAATAAAAGACCGAAAAAGGTAAGACTTCATTGACAGCTATTTTAAAAGTGCTAAATAGTGTGAAAATACGAAGTAAAATGATATGTTATTGTGTAAAAACGTTACAGGATCCTATAGAAATAAAGGTGATGCAAAATATAAAATGCAGAAAATCAAAATCAGAATGGAAAAATAGTATAAAGTGATGCAAAACATGAATGCAGAAAATCAAAAACAGAATGAAAAAAATAATATAAAGTGATGCAAAACATGAATGCAGAATATCAAAACAGAATGGAGAATTAGTGTACAATGAAATGTAAGTAGCATAACACTACAGGCTGCAGCGAATTACATATGCCTACCGACCTCGAAAACATCACGAATACACTTACCACCCGTTGAGTAAATAGCAGCACGTCTTTAAAATGTGGGTCAATTAACTTATTTGACTTGCTTATATTTTCAACATAGTATAAAAACTAAGATTTAAATGTTAAGATCGTCCATTGTTTTTGTGAACATAAATTGTCACAATAGTTATGTTGGCTTGTAAGAAAATAAAATTCACGTAGGAAAAGTCTTCGTCTGCTTTCACATCAATCCTGCCGCAAACGTGAGTAGCGTTGCTCTACCTCTTGTTACCATAATATGTTATTAATTGTGGTTTAGTTTTTTTTTATTATGATTCTGAGCTATGTTCAAAATTTCTAGTCTCTAGCTCAACGGTAAATTAGTTTACACGAAAGCAAGTTAATAAACCCGTGGTAATGATATCTATTAAGAAACCTTTGCACTTTAATTTTTAGATTTAAATTTAAATGCAAAACACACACACAAAGTTATAATATAAATTACGTTTAAATGAAATCTTAATTTCTATGTCAGCTTTTTTAAATTTCAAGTCTAATATTTCAATAAAAGTTAGAATATCTAATGGAAACAATAATATACATTTGATTTAAAATAGTCATTTACGCAACCACATTTCAATTTCCTTAAGAAGGTATTTTCAATAGACTATCAATAAAGTGTCATTAAGGAAAATTGCGGACTGGATCTGGATTACAAGAAATCTCATCTGAATACAAATGAAACATTTGTATTCTTTAAAAACATTTGGATTTTTTAAATCCTCCAGGAAAAATTCTTTCTCATACCACACTTGTATTCTTCCATTTTGATTATACTTTATAGATTTTGTAGAATAAGTGGGACAGATGAATATACAGTTCACCTGATAAGTGGATGTTTATTCCACATCAATCTACGATTAAGAAATCAAAGTCCAGATTCGTGGTAACCCTTGAAGACTAAGAGTGAATGCCTCGTTTCTAGTAAAATGTGTCTCCGATATTCTACACATACTATATGAAACACAGCAGCATTAAGCTGCTGCTTTACACTTGTATTTTTGAAGGGTGGTCTTTCCCCGGTTGACCCATTCGTGCTATAGCCCTAAAGGTAGCTGCAGAGTTACTCTATCACATGATATTGTGATGCTATTCTGAGCAATTAATGACTCAAACAAAAGTTTACGTTCGTGAAAGGCTGACAACGTACTTGCAATTTTCAACGGGAGGCATCTTACCACCAGGTGAACCGCTCATTTTTAATATTTAAAAGTTAAGGTACAGCATGGTTTTGTTTTTTAGATATCTGAGTGCTTTTATTGACTCATGACTTGAGTCTTATTATTATTGCGAAGTACCTACAAATGAAAAATATTTCTCAACTCGAGATTCATATTTTGTAACTTGAGTATTTTCCAAATGGAATGTCCTTGTAGAATATTGGCTCTCGTTAAATTGGAAAAGGTAAATTATAAAAATAAATTTAACTTATCTCGGCGAAAATTAATTTTTCATTTTAAGCGTTTAAAGTTTCATAATATTTCTAAATGAATAAAGATAACAAAGTAAATAGCTTATAGAAAATTAATTTTAATACTTTGATTAGTAATGAACTTTTGCAAAGATAAATGAATAATTTTTACTCAGTAGCTATTTAAACGAAGAACGGAAGAGAAACATAAGATAAGTTTTTAAGTTTAAATTTTACTTGAACACAGCGATATTGTTGGAAAATTGTATACTTTCATTTTATTGTTTCATCGTTGCTGCTGTTATTTTAAGTCCACTGTTCAATGGCGCCTCGTAACTTCAAATCGTGTTTTAGACACGGTACAGATTTAGGCGATGTTTTTATGTGTTTCTATTTTCCGAAGTTGCTCATTTTAGTGTCTTAAAAAGAGATAACCAATAACATCTTTTAAAGTAGCTAGTGAAGTTTACGGTAACCTAAATTTATTTTATAATATCCATTTTAAATCTATTTCATTTCTAATTACAATTTTAATAACGTAATTAACATGAAAGCGGCGATATCAAAACGATATCGCCGCTTTCATGAGCTCTGCCTGATAATTCACGCAACTAAGCACTGACTCTACATTCACTGGATACTACCTAGGACACTGCAGCCCCATCTAGGTACAAACCTTAACTACCCTATGGTCTTGTGCTCTATGTAGTTTTCTAGATTAGAGGTCTCACTAGTATCGAGACAGCTAGATTAGCTTATTTCAGTTATTTCCATAGCATAATGTCTTATGGGATTTTGCTATGGGGAAATGCGGCTGATTCAGAAACTATTTTTTTTACAGAAGAGGGCCATTAGAGCTATTTACAACCTAAAACCGAGAGAGTCTCTTAGAGTTAAAATTTAAAGAAATAAATATATTAACTTTGGCCTCTCAGTATATTTACCTAGTATATAACCCCTGGGAATGAGGGGTCGCTTCCAAGCTGTTTCTAAAATAAATTTTGTACCAACCATTAATGTAAAATATGCTTTTAAAAAAAATCCCGCTGGGTTTCTTGCTGGTTCTTCCCAGGACAGAGGGTTTTTTCGAACGAGTGCTAAAGTAAAAATTACTTTCAATATGAATTGCACATGTGATCTATATTGAGTAAAAAAATTCTCTATTCTATTCTATTCTATTCTATTAGTTTAGAGGTATATTATACACATAACCATTTAGCTTTTTTATTTTTTATTTTCATTATATTAATCACGAAGATATCAATAAACAATTGGTGAAATTAAAAATATTGTACAACCGACTTCAATATAAATAAAATGAGAATATCATCAATGTACTCAAAGTCAATTAAATACGCATTATTAAGGATAACTCAAAAACTAGTACTCAGATCTTGATCAAATTTATATGGGTCCACATGAGCAGCACCAACTTCCGATTGACCTAGAAAATGTTCTGAGGTAACATATATAAACACTCACGCCTGTCACCCAGAGGGGTAGGCAGAGACTATGGACCTCCATTTGGCACGATCCTGACACACCTCTCTCGCTTCCTCCACATCCATATACCTACGCATACACGCTCGTCGGTTAAAGGTACTCTTAATTTGGCCCATTTTCAATATATCGCCAAATTGGTCGATAAACTTTCGCCTAGGGCGACATACATACATTTGCTTTGTCACTCTTTCCTCATTCATTCTTTCTACATGACCAAACCACCGAAGCATTCCTTTCTTAATCCTAGTCACAACATCATCTTGCAAACCACACATTTCTCTTATCACACTATTTCTCACCCTGTCATTCAGATTCAGCCCTAGCATACTACATAAACAAAAATACAAAAACAATAATAATAAAAAAGGTAACATACATAAAATAATACAGTCAAATTGTGAAACTCGTCCTTTTTCTACCGACCTCAAAAAGGAGAAAGTACTTAATTAGACTGTATGCTTTTTGTTATGTTACCTTTTTTATTATTATTGTTTTTGTATTTTTGTTTATGTACACATATTAAGTGTTACTTTATAACTTTTTTCTGGGTGAACCAAAAGCTGGTGCTTCTCATGTGGATCCATATAAATTAATCGGATGGAAACACTAAATCGGGTAACTTATCCGAATCCTTTCCTGTGTAAGCATCACAAACGATGTAGCAAATCGTTTGGTTTGAATGCGTGGTAAGTCAACAACGAAAAGGTGGAGATAGGCCAATCGTCTGGTTGTCCGATGGTGGAAGGTAGAGGGAGGAATTAAATTATGCAATTCCTGCACACTCTCTCCGAAATGCATCATGTAGAAAACCGAAAGGCTGGCTATTTCGCCCATGTGTTCGAGGCTGGTAAGATTGATTTTAACCAAATATGGGTCACCAACAAGCCTCTTATCACGCCTTTTCATTGAGTCTAAAGCTGCTAGCCACCAGCCTATATATAGCAGCAATACTCCACTTGTTAGTAGTTTTCCAACAAAACAATTGTAAGATTAAGTTTATTTATTTATTCTACGTTACAAAATCCTTTCAACAATTTGTTGCGATTTGTAGCAGTTCAGCAGAGGGTAATCTCCTTTACCATTACACAAGTAATCCTATTAGACAGAAGAATTTATTTCTGCCATTCGCACTTCTATACACAGGTAAAGCAGCTTAGCCAGTATTTATTTTAATGCCACCGTTAAACAAGAGCTGCAGAAGTACACAACTAACTAATTGTGACTTCTTTTCAACCGACTTCAAAATAATATAATTTAACATTATACATTTTGTACAACGACTTCAATATGAATTAGTAAGAATAACTCAAAAACTATTGACCAGCTTACAGATTAAAAAAAAATCATCGAAACTATTAAACTTCATAAGTCGGTGCTAAGACATAATGTATCGAAATATTACCACTCCTGAAGTATAACTTATTTAAAAAAGCGAACAGCTGTTTCCGAAAATTCGATGAACATTCATGAAAAAACATACGAGACAAATATAGAACGTTTTTGTTTTATGAACCCTGTTAAATATTTAATGTATTCTCTTAAAATGTATTGTATTCTCTTAGCAACTGATTCTGTTGCTAGCTACGCCGCAAAATATGTATATTATGATATTAATATTTTTACCGCTTACAAAGAGCAATGGCAGAAAAATAGTTAGAAAAATTATAGCGTCTAGAAATAAGTTATATATAAAATGAGTTTTATAATTTTTATATGATTTTTCAAATAAAAATGTATTTTAATTAAAGTCACAGAAAAAAAAAACAAACAATTTGGGAATATCAAATGACCTAAATCATTTTACTCTATTCAAATATTGCCATTTAGTATATTCATACTATTTTCGTATATACTTTGTAACACTACCAACACAACACACAAAATATTTTTATATTAAGTTATTATTAGTAATAACTGTACTATCAGTAATAATAACAACAAAAGTGTTATGGCTGAGAATAAATATCTTACAAAGAATTTCCTTCAATAATACATTATCTCAATCATAGTACTATGTAACAATTCCATTTAATGTTATGCCAACACTAGCTATAAAATAAAATGTCACTGTTTTACTAGCTTTACGGCTCTGGGTTCTAGCCCTTCTGAGAATGTCACTATGATACAAAAGCCCTGGAGCCATTTCAGAAATATACATTCATAGTATGCAAATTTATAATAGAGATACAATAATCTAAAAACTCTCAATTATGCATTATTTATTAAGCTAACATCAAACAACCACAGGAAGCATGACTCTTTCCAAGTGACATAGGACATAACCTAAATAGGTTCAAATGTAAATATCTTTTTTTTGACGCCTTCTCAGTACCAAATTCTTTGACAGAGTTACTAAGGGACTGACGCTTAACATTTTAAGATATTTTTGGTATATAGACGCTACCATTTCTTCTCAACTAATTTTATGTATGAAAGTCTGCCATTGCTCTTTCCACTTGAAGTTTGAAAAAGTAAGCTATAATAAATCTTAGTTTTGAAATTATCTCGGTAGTTTATAAAGTTATTATAATGGTATTGTTGCGCGCCACGATTGATACATGGTACATGGCGACACTAGTTACCACTAGCGCCCTCTAGTATCGAGTGCCAGAACTAGGAGCGTCAAGAACATTCTAGAAATTTCCATGGAAGAACTTTCTAGGACTATCGACACCTAGTCAATCGGGACCGATATGTAGTCGAACATTCTAAAAGTTCCTATAGTAGAAGGTTCTGGAAACTACCTGAGGCCCTATATAAGGCCGGTGTAGACCGTTCGCTACCGAGTCAGTGTTGAATTGGCGATACAATCGAATACTTCAAAGCAATACAACTGCAAACTAAAGTGATCTATAGTACAATTGTGTTTTGTTATTAGTGTGGTTTTAAGTTGTAATTAGTGTTCTGTAATTAAAGTGTCAATTTTGGTAATTCACTCGGCAGTTTTAATTGTCTCGAACCCCGAGCTCGTAACAGTATAATAATTTATTGATTATTTTAATAAGAAAAATACCTATTGTTTAATCTATACAAACATGTATTTTAATTACATTGAAATGTCTTTATGTAATATTGAAGTATCAGACTCAGAGGGTTATTTGCATGCTATAAAGACTAACAATTTCGTTAAAACTTTCGTCTGTCAGAGCTAATCTTCGGAATGGCTAAACCGATTGTGATGAAACTATACAAACAGATAGAGAGCAATACCAGACGGGATCTAATTTACAGCTCATCTGAAAAACTTGATGACATCAGTATATTTCACGTCAGGCGGTACGACATGATATATCGACATCATATATCAGAAGCCATAAGATTTTGCCAACATTTTTAATAGTTGCCTCTTACGACTACTTATTGGACGAAATGATGTTATATATACTCTTGGTAACACAGATACTCTTGGCAACCGACAAGTTGTAAAGTCGTGTCGTAATTTCTTGATCTGCCTAACCATGTTTGATACTTGACCTCTTAAAAGTACTTAGTTAGCCAATTATGTCTTACAGTAAAAATAATCGGATGACTCTTTTAGGCTGGACGTAAGTAATTTACTCCCACATAAATAGTCTGGTGATCATCTATATAGTTGTTTTCTAGTACTAACACCAGACTCTCACAAATTAAAATGACTGTACATCAAACAGTATTCAACTTCCTACTATATAATATTATAAACGTGAACGTTTGTGATGATGTATGGATGTTTGTTACTCTTTCACGCAAAAACTACTTAATGTATTTTAATGAAACTTTACAATAATATAGCTCATACATCAGAATAACACATAAGCTATAATTAATAAAGAAATTGTGTAAATTGGCCAAACTATAAGGATAAATGTTAAGTGAGGCTGAAAAAAGGCGACGTCTGTCTAAACACGCATCACGCAAACCCTGTGAACCGATTTGGACGGGATTTTCACTGGCAGATAGCTGAAGTTATTAGGAGTAAAAATAATTCAACGCGGGCGAAGTCGCGGGGAACAGATAGTTATTTATAAGGCTATGTTTACTTGTAAGAGCTAACCAAGACGATTTATGTGGTGCCATGCTGCAGTTATATTATGGTTGTAACACGTATGGGTGGACTTGACCAGGGAAAGACCACGCTCTCACCGAATACCAGCGTAAAATAGCAGCTAATGCTGCAGTGTTTTGTATGGTGAGTGTAGAGAACCGGAGACAACATTGCATCTGCATTTTGATGATAGATGCACATGTTAACATATGTCGTGTCGTTAAATTTGTCTTATTTGTCTAGTTGTAAGTGAAATCGGGTATAATATTTTTTTCTCTTTGCGAAGAAATTTATTGCAGTCGAGTTTTTTAAGTTACTCTTTTAGCTATTGGGCCCGGTAGTATTATTTGTCAAACATATCAAAAGAGGGGATAGATGTAAGGCCTGTATTCTCAGACAATATTGACATTGTGGAATTTGTAGAAAATAAAATTTGAATTTAAACTCAAGATTTTTTTCCAATTGTCTTTGGATATTGCTCATATAAAATTACCTCTGTGTCTGTCTATTACAAAGACATTTCTTAGGTTTTCTTTTTAGGGGTATGAACACAATAAGAAAAACAGGGTGCTGGGATTAGTCGTGACGGGGATAGTGCACGCATTTAAGGGAGGGCGGAAGGTGCTCATCATACTAGATAAGACACATCATTTTGATTTATAAATCGGATATTTGCGAAGTAACTTTTTAAAATGCAGATGCGTTGTCACCCGTGAGAATTAAGATGGAATGCCTCTTCTCCAGTAAAAAGAGTCTCCAGTTCTTTACACTCACATACGAAACACAGCAGTCTTAAACTGCTATTTTACGATGGTATTCTGTGACAGCGTGGTTCTTCCCCGGTCGAGCCGACCCATTCGTGCTGCACCATGGCTCTAACACGTAAAAATTCTTACCAAGGATTATTCGCGAAGCTATTTAAATAAAAAAAACATCTTTATGTAATAGTTAAGATAGCTGGGTGCTACCATTTGCTTGGGATATATTAGACTGCATTTTTTTATTTTTTTCTTCTCTTGATTCTTGGATTATATCCAAAACTATTAATCTATACCACTGCAAGACTTCAAGATACATATGTTCTTGCAACGTAAATCGAACTAAATATTAATATATAAAAGTGAACGTCAAACATTTAAGTCTTACGCGCCCATGACCAGGGGTGCTTTAAAGCGAAACGTCTAGAAATAATAAAGGTAAATTAAACGCAACGAAATTCGTAGAAAATAGATTTATTCAATTTATATTTTATTTCTTTATTGGTGCACAAAACATCCAACTAAGAGGTTAATATACATGAAAACTTCGTAATTACTTAAATTGAAGTTTGAGTGCTGCTTTGTAGCGAGAGGTATATCTCATATTGCAGTTAGCAAGTTGTGTTGTAAAGTTGTGCTCTGTTCAATTTTTGAAGGTTTTTGACTTGCAGATTCACTTGTATTATTTTTTTTATTCTTGAAATAAATTTAGATTACGTCTACTATTATTTTTGTTAAATAACGAGGTACCAGTTGTTGTTCTAAATTTCGCTTAATAAAAGAAAAAAATAGAATAATAATATAGTAAAAAGTCATAAATATCACTTATCTAAATCTATATTGAGCTACTGAGCCCAAAATAAATGTGGAAGGCGAGAACTAGATCACAATAGTCGGTGGATTAAGTACAATAATTCTCCGTATATCAGGTAGCCAAGCCAGCGCACGAGGCAAAGTTTAGCATTACTGACACAAATATTTTTCGGCGTTTTTTTATGGCACAGAAGCTAAAACTGCAATTAATCCTTCGTAAAATATGTTGCCCGAAAAACATTGCAGACGCGCTCCAATTAGAATTTACATATTCCATATTATAATGAAAGTAGTAATTACAATTTTAGTGCTCATCTTACCAATTCAACATCGTGAGGAAACCTGTACGGCTAAAGAACAATATCTAATATTATAGATACTTGTGAAGTTCGCCAATACGTATTAGTGCAAAACGGGGGACTGGGCTAATTTACCAATTCTACGTATTCACTCTTACATTAAAAATCCAGAATGTGGGACACACACGTTGGCAAATAAACAAATAAAAATATCCTCCAGATAGAACGGTCACGGCAGCCAGTCTCAAAGGAGACTAGCGCGCTAGGATTACAGTGCCCGAGATTATGCGCAAGCACAGATACAACCTCTATTTCCTCACCCTCACAGTTCGATGGGACGTTAATCCAACACTCTCGGAGAGAGACCAGGCGAAGTACCAACGGCTTTACTGGCTTTCCAAGACTTCCAGAATCCGGACAATAACTGCTTTTGACCCATTAACGGGATTCGAATCCGAGACCTTATGGTCAGTAACCGCGTTTACGTCCTCTAGATCAAGAGGCAGTTAAATTATTCCTATCGCACCCTTAGAATTATAGAGATTCAACAAGGAAACGCAAATTTTTGGTAAGTGTGGCATAAATATTCACAAGTCTATCAATCTTGTAGAAAACAAAAGATATTCGACTGAATTTTGAAAATATTATTAAATTGTTTTTTTTTTATATCAAACTTTAGTTATTTACCTAGATCATTATAAATAAATTAATGAAATTAAATAAATAAAACTATAATATTTAAAACATTTTTAAATCATGGTGCATTTTAGGTTTTTAATTTAATGAAATTAGATTTTTAAAAAGAACTTTTATGTTTTAGGTCTCTTTATTTCTGAGTTTTGGCTATAAGATGCGTTACATTCACAAATAAGACACTATAATAGTTAAATTATTTTAGGTAATTTTATATTCGATACATAAGAACAACATATAAAATAAAATGTTTTATTAAAAATTAAACTTACAAAGAGTTTTACCTTAAAAATCTACTTTTATTATTATTATCAATCATCACAACCATGGTAAATAATTTACCAATAAACTTTGCATAACAAAACTTAAATCTTTGATATAAATTGCCTAATAATTAGGTATAGCTTATCACAATCATTAAGGAACTTGTTTGGAACTTAATACTTATGAGATCGCGCAAGTCTTTTTTCTTACGTTCACTTAACTCTAGTCTTTGTGAAAATGCTTTGGTCACAGTTATTTCTTCTGGAATCATCATTTTCTTACGTTTGTTCCTTAAGTTAACCTTTTTGAACTCACTTTGACTGTACGAAGTTTTATAAGAGAAGATAAATGGTTCGCTTTATTAAACTGCAAAACTTTTACGACGTTTAAAATAACATTGTTTTTATCATCATCTTCATTGAAATTATATCCCCATAGTTCTTGAAGTGCCTTTAAATTTGTGAAAAACTCGTATGTTAACTCTTTAACGGTAAAAGGTTTCCCATTCTTACGTGATTTTTAATCAGAGTTACATATTGATATGGTGCATAAATTGGTCCATCTTTTTTTTTTAACTTCTTTCTCAATCAAGCTATGAACATTATCTCCTTCGTTTTTTGTATGTCCCTTGATGAGGTATTTGTGAGTGATGGTTTCTATGTCTTCAAAATGAGTAACTGCATAAGAATATAACGTTATTATAAACTTATTTTTATTCTGTCCACAACAATTATTCGATAAAAAGTGACATGAAGATTTTTATTCGGATTTTGTTCATTTAAGTTGTTCAGATAGTCTAGAATACACGATCCTATTTCATTAGCTCCCCTGTTTCCTTGCACTTCATCCCAAAAGTAGCTGTATACGTCACTGTAAGCACCTATGTTATTGTCATTGTCTTCTTCATTTCTTTTACGTTTTTTAGGTATTTCTGATTTCTTAGCCATTAATTCTACTATAGTGAAATTTAGACAATTGAGTTTTGATTTGTAAAAAAACGAAGAAATGTCTCTGGTAGGGCACTGCATGACGGCTTGTAAATCATAAACAGAGCAAATGAATGTACCATTGATGTTTTGGCGGTCTAGGCGTTTTTCTTGGCGACACAAATCTTTTTCTTTAAGGTGCTCATCGTATTTATCTTTTATTTTTGTTTTCCGATCCACCGTTGCAACTTCATAGTCTAGACATAAATCTCATCTGTCTTTTTTCGGTTGAAAAAAGCTAATATTAAATTGTTTTGTAAAAATTTTATTGTAGACCCAATAGTCACAAGAAGGTTTACCTTCTGGTTTTTGGATTTTATCAAAATCTTTCCAGATATCAGTTAAAGTTTTATCCCCACTGATGTATTCTCTGGTAGTTGCTGCTCTCAAATAATGAGACTCTATTCTTGGAATTGAGTTTATGTGTTGTTTAATATTCTCAGTGATTGCTGGATCTATAGGCTGTCTTGACACGTTCTTACCTCTTATATCGGTATTTAAGAATCCTTGTGGGTCAGTCTTCTTTTTTACTGTTCAGATCTGACGATTGCATATTCCTAGAGTATTAATGAAGAAAGTCTTACATACCCGAATTCGGGTGTTATTTATTGTGAAATAAATGCATTATTCGATAGTCTAGGTTCAGCAGAATTACTATATTTGTACTTTGGCTTAATTTCCATCATGCAATTTTGTATGAAAGATCTTTGTAGTTATATGTTGCCTAATGACCAATATTTATCAAACAATGTTTTTTTGTCTGCATCAACGACGTTTTCTGGACATTTAAGTCTATATTTACAAGCATCTTTAATGACACGGACCGATACTTAATTTTTAGTCGTACATGAAACATAAGCCTTTCCAGTGTTTCTTTAGATTTTTGCAACATTTTGCTTCCAGTTTGATGGATTTCGTATGCGTTTCCTTGATTTTCTAGTTGTCTCGGAAGTTTTAGTTAATTTGAGGGCTGTGTTGGCTGAAGACGAAGAACTGCTGCTGGATAAACGAGTAGTTCTTCTAGACCGAGAGCTACCAAGAGTATAAGTTGGGTCTGTGTCACTTAAGTCTACATCACTTTCATTTGAATGAAACTTTTGACTGATGGTAATTCTTTGTATTTTTGCGTGTAACTTGACCCGTCAAGTTGGATGTAGAAGGCCCATCTATGGATGAATGGGTATTTGATGTATTTTTGTCAAAATTGGTGTGAGCATCAGAAGACGACGACAATGATGGTGAAGATCTACTTGAAGAAGAAGTAGTACTGTCAGATGAAGAACAGTTGACGAATCACGATATGACTTTTTTGACGGTGGGTATTCTTTTTCATTAGTAGGTACGTGTGACTGTTCAGAATTGTTCAACTCTGGTTCTAAAACTATAGTAAATTCCTGGTTTTGCACTTTCGTTTGTAGCTGGAAATAATATTATTTCATTTAAATAGAAGAAGAAATAAACAACATAATATTTAATTGTCTATTGAAAACCCACCTTGTTGGTGTCAGCTACACAAAGCACCTTTGGGTCAAAGTATGGAATGGATCGGTTTGGAGAGTTTTCTATTATGGAAGGGCTATCCGTTAACGATTTATTATTTGTTTCGGGATGACCTGAAAGTAAATTTTTAACAAATAAAAATTGGATTAAATTATGTCAATATAAAAGTCAAAGTACACACAACATCTACCTTGAGGAAACAGTTTGGTAACTACCTAATACTAGCAGCTGTTCTTTACGATTTTACCCACGTAAGTCCAAACTTTTTCAATACCGCGAATAGTTTTAAGTTTTGATGTTAATACAATAAAATAATATCTATTGACACTATTGATGTGTGTATTTACCTCTGCAACAATTTCGTCCATCTGATTGAATGATAATTTATCTGGATACTCCTCACAAGATGAATTAAATGGCAAAATATTATTTTCTTTGTTTGTGTCAGTCTGAAAATATAATATTTTAATTTTTGATATCCATAAATTTAACACCAATCTGTTTCAAATATATTACCAAGGTACATACCATACGAACACAGCTATCTTGGTAATTTTGTGATGTTTCCGTATTATTATTAGCATGTGCCTAGAAATAAGGGTATTAAGAAGGTTATTGCATAAAATAATTACTGTTTTGGTTAAAACAAGAATAATAATACGATTAAAAGTATCTTTACCTGGTTTTTACTGTCGAAATTGACTTTTTCTAAAATATAATCTTCTCTTCTTTTCATGTTTTGACTTGTTTCACCTAAAATGTAAAAAAAAATATAAACTACAATTGTCACATTCAATAGAAGAAACAAAATTTCATTACCAGATAGACATTTCGATAAATACGACTTTTAAAAACTATAACTATTATTACAAGAAAGCCGTAATCACGAATAAGTTTTTATATTGCACAGTATTTTATAATTATAACGACCAAAGGATGATTGAGTCTTTAATTGTAATATATTTTCAGTTAAACAATAGTAAGTCTTGTACACAATTAACATTTTTGCTATAACATGGACTTATTACAAAATGGGTCTTTACTTTATCAAAAAAGTAACGTGTACATACCTTATTTTTCAGTAATGTAAAGACTGAATCCGGATTAGGTCTCCAAAAAAACAAACACTTAGCGACTTTCACTTATGACGTGTGGCACATTACTGGTTGCGTCACTCTAAACCCGAGAGGGCGCGGGGAACAGGGGCCGAGCGATAAAGACTTAAATTGTGTTTGTCGTTTTCTACTCATAAATCGGTCACTGTTTTAATTAAAGTCGATGCAGATGATCATTTTAGGTCGTTCTGTGGCGGAAAGTCAAAATATCAAAATTTCGTATTGGGTCTGTATAATTCTAAGGGTGCGCTATGTACGTTACAAGCAACTAAGCAAGCCTAATAAACAAAAAAAAAACTTTTGTTACCAACTCGCTTGCCAACTATGAAGGAATCTATGGGGGACGCCTATGTTTAGCAGTGGAATTTAAGCTGTAGCGGTAACGGTGTGCTCATATCAAAGGAGTAGGAATAGCCGGGCGTGTAGTTATCCGATAGTAGAAGGAAGAAAATAAATAAGTAATGTAAATCCTTAACATATGTTATATTATTAGTTTTATTTCATATATTCTTGAAGCATCGAATGGTAACAAGGGTTCACCAAAGTTACATTACCAAACTATCTCTATGTTCATAAGCATGCACGTAAGCACCGCCTGGCTCTTGGGTAAACAATACCCGCAAATATTTATGTAATATAATATAAATATATAACTGAAAACAAAAATGCGGTCTCGTGCCAAAAACTTAACTAACACTATAATTAATATTGTTATAAGTTCCATAAGTTGATTCGTGAGAGTTCTGTCCATTAGAGAACTATTTTTGTAACAAAATAAAATCGTTTATAATAGTTTATCAGTACTTATAATTAGTTTCACATAACAGCTTCAGAAGTCGGTGCTAAAACGTAGAATACAGAAGAATCGAAAAACCTATATTATATTATAAGTAAATTATTCCATTCTATTTATTTCTTTGAAGTCGGCTTTACAAGTTTAAGTTTTAGACTCTTTTGAGTGGACTAAATATATATTCATATAAATAGTTACATAAAATTTTCCCTTTAGGATATTTACCATGTAGGGGCGGTGTAAGAATATCCACTACCCCATATTATCTCTTGGGTGTCTTGAGAGGGGGAAATAAATCAGGAGATGGGCAGTAGCGCCAACCTAATAACAACTATAAAATACAAAACTATGGTTGCCAACTTGCTTGCCAAGCGTGGCAACTATGGCAAATATTCCCCAATACAAGGTACGAAAGAAAATCCTAGTGTTGAGGTAACGTTTTAAAAAAATATATAACGTTAGGTCACCTGTCATAAATTTGTTTTGCGAAATATACTTCATGACATCATATTCATTATTATATCAAGTTGACTGCTGAACATAGGTCTCCTCCAAAGAATGCCACAAAGCACGGTCTTAACCCACTTGCACCCATCGACTTCCTGCCTCTATTACCAGGATATTCGTAGTAGAACCAGAGTAAACGACATATCGCAACGGATCAGTAAACTGAAGTGGCAATGGCCCGGCCATTTAGCTCGAAGAACCGACAACCAATGGGGAAGAAAGTTAAGCAGCCCCCAACCAAATAGAGTAACAAATATACCCATTATAAAAAAAAACTACAATGTTCACAAAATCTTTAATCACTCGGTTTACATAACCACAAAGTAATTTTGTATTTACTTCTGTCCACGGACTTTTCATTCTTTGCGCGAAAACCGACAGTATGTTTTCTTCTCCAATCATAATAAGGTTCCCTTTGTTAATACAGGCATATTTGTGTATGGATAAATATCTAAATTAATTTAACTGATTATGCGTAAATGCTTAAATTTTAATTTTTCGGCTTATATACGTTCCACTCCTGACCACAGGCCCCCTCTCTTTTCTGAGAGGGTTTTAGAGCAGGGAAATCACTGTGCTGCCCCAATGGGGGTTGGCGAACTTTACTTGTCCTCGCGTTTTAGGTTTCCTCACGGTGTTTTCCTTCACCGCCGAGCACATGGTAAATCAGCACTTAAAACACATATAAAAATTAATTGGTGCCGGCGGGGATCGAACCTGGGGTGCACGCGTACTGTCAAATTTACAGCTAGCGCTAAGCCCCTGTTTTAGCACGACTCTCTGACTGAATTATAAACATTTAAACATCTTCACGAGTCTTTTGTAACAATATTTTAAAAAATGAATTATGTATTTTCCCGAAATATTAATTTCAAGAAAACACACTTTCCTAAGCCTACGTTCAGTAGGTAGCGGACTTGTGAAGGACTGCAATTATGATAATGATAACACTTTCCTTCAATTTACGATAACGTGTCTCGAAATTCGAGTTTCATAATTTAAGATAATATTGTTCCAGTCTTTGTCATTATTCAGTTCGCAAAAAAAAAATTGTATTAGTACACAGATAATGGGAAATCATAAAGCTTCTGTTTCTCTCGTTTTCATGCTCTTTTCAACCGACTTAAAAAAAGGAGGGGGTTCTCAATTCTTTGTAATATTTTTTATGTATGTTCACCGATTACTCGTAGACGCCTGAACCGATTGGATTTTTTTTAGTTTTAAAGGGTATATTTCCCAGGTGGTCCCATTTAAATTTTATCGAAATCGGTCGAACGGTTTTTAAAAATTCAACAATAAATAAAATATATTGAAGACGATTGTACAAAAATTTTAATGTTACCACTTGTGGAACTTATATAATATATAATATAAATAAATGTATAGTTAATTAAGTGTAGATTATAAATCTTAGTAATGTATATTCACGCGATAGAATAATCTTTTTGATTTCTACTTGCATAAGTTTTAAGTGCTCATTTATTCATATATACGAGTATATGTTTAATATATTATATCATTTATTTAGTACTAGCTGGTACCCCGTGTGTTGCTGCCGCAGAATAAATAGTTGTGGAAATATCGTTTTGTTATAATATTGTCTAATTAGAAATGATAATACGTAATACGTATGGTATGGCAGCGCATAAAATACGAAGAAACAAACATTAATTTTTAAATATTACATTGGAGAAATCTTCAAGATACAAAATAAAAGATATAAATGACATTAAGTAGGAAGAAATTTTAAGGTCAGTTGCCAAGATTATAATGCGCAAGATATTTAACATTTTAATTATATAACTTGATATGTGTCGCTTACGACTTTTTAGGCCTATAACTATATACTACGTATCACTTAGCGTGTAGTGGCAGTGTAAGAGGCAACAAAGGGAAACAAACCAGGAGATAGAAAATAGCGTCTTCCCAATAACAACAAAAAATAAAAATTGAGGTTGCTCACCCTTTCACCAAGCTTGGCAACTATGGCAAATATCCCTCCTATTAGGCAAGGTATGGGGTAAGTCTATGTTCAGCAGAGGACTCTTCATAAGTTGAACAGTAATGGTTTATTTAAATCTGGTACTACCTTAAACCCCGCCAATGTTAGATGAATTTCTGTACCGCCAACACTTTAAAATTATTGGAAAAAATATTCTTGATTAAATGTTATTTTTTAATGTAATTAATTTACTTCATAAAAATCAATTCGGTTCCACAAGGGGTTGCTCGACAACTGATGCTGGTGTTGTTTATTAAATATATGTTCAATGCATGGGAGAATTCACAGGATGCTTTTAAGTATATTCTGTGATCTATTGAAAGCGTTCGATTGTGTTCACCATGAAACATTAATCAGGAAACTACAACACTACGGTGTAAGAAGTAAATCACTTAAATTAATTGTTCCATATTTAATTAACAGAACGCAAAAAGTTATCATTAATAGTATGAGTTTTTCCGGGTCAATAGTCAAATAGGCGTGCCTCAAGGCTCCATTTTTGACCGTTTTTTGTTTCTTATATAAATTAATGACTTACATAACATAGTAGGGGATAACTTTTTGCTGATGACACTTAATTAATTTTCAAAATATAACGACAATTATGAAAACAAAGAAAACAATTAAATACTAATGTAGTTTTAAATGGGGGGGGGGGATGAGTCTTATTGATACCACCATTTTTCTATGGAATAACACTAGAAGTAAAGCTTCAACGAAACCCCCATATATCAAAATTAGCGAGCAGACTTACTCGTAGTTATGCAGCATATGCTGTAATAAAGATTAGAAATAAAATCACCAGCTTCCTTGCAGATCGGAGCATCAAGGTTGTTGTAGACGGTGCATGCTTCGACTACAAGCCTATTAACGCTGGTGTTCCACTAAGCTGTGTGCTATCACCAACGCTGTTTCTTCTACATATCAATGATATGTTGCTAACTGGTAACATTCATTGCTATGCGGATGACAGCACTGGTGATGCTCTATACACCGGCCGTGCCCATATTTCTCGGGAAAACGTCGCCGAGTACCGGAACAAACTTGTTTCTGTAGTCGAGTCTTTGCTGAACAAAGTTTCAAATTGAGGGCGAATAAATCTAGTCCAGTTTAATCCTCAGAAGACCCAAGTTTGCGGGTTTACCGCTAAAAAGAACCCCTTTGTCGTATCTTCTCAGTTTCAAGGCACTCTCCTCCTTGCCTCAGCCAGTATCGGAATCCTCGGAGTCGACATATCGAGTGACGTGCAGTTTCGTGGTCACTTGGAAGATAAGGCCAAATTGGCCTCTAAAAAGCTTGGCGTGCTCAGCAAAGCGGGACAGTATTTCATGCCGGCACACTGCCTGTAACTTTACAAGGCGCAGTTTCGGCTTCACATGGAATACTGTTCCCATCTCTGGGCAGGTGCTTCCCAGTGTCAGCTCCTTCCACTTGAACGCATCCAGCGTAGAGCGGCTCGAATCGTCAACGACCTAGTCTTTTCCGATCAGCTCGATTCATTGACACTGCAAAGATATGTGGCATCCCTTTGCAATTTCTTTCGCATTTACCACGGGTAGCGCTCTAAGGAATTGTTCAGATTAATCCCAGCCGCCAAATTTCATGAACGTACATCACGACAGAACTCCCGATACCATCCACACCATCTGGATGATTGGCAGTCCACCACTGTGCGATATAGAAGATGTTTTCTTCCTCACACAACTTTCTTGTGGAATCGATTACCATCAGCAATTTTTCCGGACCGATATGACTTAGGGACTTTTAAGAAAAGAGGCTACTCCTTTTCAAAAGGCCGGCAACGCATCTGCAATTCCCCTGGTTCCCCTGGCGTTGCAGTTGTTCATGGGCGGCGGTAGTCATTTACCAACAGGTGAGTCACATGCTCGTTTGGCCCCTCTCCTATAAAAAAAAGAAATCTTACCAGTGTGGAAACAGCTAGACCTGTTTACTTTAGTTATTTCCGTGGCATGTTGTCGTATAGTATTATGCTATAGGGACACGCGACTGACACTGAAATTATGTTTGTTTTACAGAAGAGGGCCATATGAGCAATCTAAGATTTTAAATCTAAAGAGTCGCTCCAACATACATTTAAGGAAATTAATATATTAACTTTGGCCTCTCAATAAATTTATGAAAATGTAATGTACGTACGCAAAAATAAAAGTAGTTATACAAAAATAAGTGATATTCATTCTTTAAAACTAGGAACAGACACAAGTTAGTAGTACCAATTACTCGAATCCACCGAATCAGTAATTCATTCTTGGGCCGATGTATACGCTTTTACAACAAAACCCCAGAAATTATGCAAAATTTGACCCGCTCAAATTTCAAAAACTTTATTTAACAAAGTTTGTATAAAAGTGTTATTATAATATTAAGGAATTTATGGATGATAATTACACCTGGGAATGAGGTGATTGCTACCATCCTATTTCTAATTTGTTTTCTGTGGTTAATTGTGTAACATTTATTATTGCAAGCTGTTATTTTTTTAAAAGTCCCGCTGGGTTTCTTACTGATTCTTTCCAGGACAGAGGTTTCGAACCAGTGGTAATTAAACAAAAGAGTGACTTTCAATAAGTGTTATTTATAATCTATATTGAATAAGAAATTCTGTTTCTGTATCATTTAACAATGATTGAATATATTCTTCATGCTATTGCTAAGTTGCTGCTCCATTACTGCTGCAGTACAACTGAATCGTCTCACAGAATATAAGTGAATAAATGCAACATAATGCAGTGACGCTTCGCGCATGGTCTGTGACGAGAATTATAGATACTTTTTACGAGGCATCAAATATTTAGGGGTGTCAGCGCATTTGCATCTTGATTTAAAAAAAAATAGGTACATTTAAGTACTATATTTTTTTCATAAATATGTACCGCAATAATTAGTAAAATCCTCCGTGGTTTCGCCAGAATGTACGAAACTTTTCAAAAAGTATTATTTTATGCCGGGCTTAAACAAGTTGGTTTTACTATTTATCGGAAACCGTAAGAGTTTCTCATACATATTATCATAATAGTATTACCGTTACTGTTACAGCCTATTAAAGTACACTACTGAACATAGATATCTCCCATATATTGCCTCAAAGGGGGGATATTGGTTATAGTTGTCACGCCTGGTAAGCGGGTTGGCAACCGCAGTTTTTTTAATTTTAATTGTTATTAGGAAGACGCTGCAGGCTCATCTCCTGATTTGTTTCAATCTGTCGCCTCTTAAGCGACACCCATGGGATAATATGAGGTAGTGGATATTCTTACACCGCCACTACCTGGTAACATAATTGTATTATTCTTATTTTTATACAAATAACGATGACAGACGAGAGTACAAGTGGTTACAGGGTAAGTAAACACTTATCATGAGGTTGACTGTGTTTTCGTTAACTTACCATCAGGTGGACTTTAAGTCCGATTGTCACTTCAGTTTAAAAAAAAATCTCTACCAGTGGTTTTCTATGGGATGGTAAAGAAGAATATATTGCAAAAATCATATTTTTATAAAATAATATCTTTACTATTTGGCTTGAAAAACCAAATCTATCTCCCTTAGTTATAATATAATTTCTTGTATCTGGCCAGTTACAATTATAAATTCAAGCAACGTGCAATCAAATTAGGTGTTCTTTGTTTGAAATTTCATTTTCAAATTTGACATGACGTGGCTGCAACTTTATGAGTGCTAGTAGTAGTTCTTAAGACTTTGCTGTTTAAATGTAGAAACTATTCGCTCTTGTATATTCATGGAAATTCAGAAATCTATTTTAACAAGCAAACTTATTTCTGTTTAATTATTTGTTAGTTGCAGTTCGTATTATTACATAATTTAAAATTAAAAATTTTGTAAAACCGACTTTAATATATATTATTAAGGATAACTCTAAACTATTGGTTAGACCTTGATCAAATTTATATGGAGCCATGTGCAAAGCACCAACCTTTAAATAAAAAAATATCATCGGAATCGGTTCACGTAAAACAAAGTTAGATAGCACACACAAAAAAATTGTATTTGCTTTCTAATTTTAAACCATTTTAGTTCACATATTTACATTTTTAATAGTCATCATCCAACAGTGTAATATGCGCCTAACACTCATAAGGCAATATTTTTTTTTATTACCGACCTCTCTTAGCGTAAAATCAATTTACAATTCGATTATTTGCTACTTTATGTTTTTTTTATTGATAAAGTTCTTTCGTTGTTAGGATGAAAGGGACAAAATGAAATATTATCTAAAGTATTTGGTGGTCTTAATAATTTTACGTGAGTTGCATGCTCTGAATTTTAAAAAGCATCTTAAATATAACCCTAATATTATATATTTTTATTAACTGCTAATTAAGTTTTCTTCTTCTTGTTCTTCCTGCTCTAGTTTCAAGTTACTTTGTCGTCATAGCATGTCTTCTTCTTCTATTATTGTCTATTAGTCGTCATCTCTTCACTCACTCCTTTCTCACGTATGTCATCCCCGTCACAATTCATTCCGTCTTTTCTATGACCTACCTCTATTCTGATATCCAATCCACTTTCATAGCCAACATTCTTCTTGTTACATGGTTTACTTCCCTTCGCACAATATGCCCATACCACCCTTGCCTACCAATTCCTAACTTTGACTGGAGCCACCTTCAATTTTCCTCTAAATTATTAAATGTAAATTAAGTAAAAGTTACTTCATTTTTATTTTGTAACCACATCTTCTTCATCATCATCTTTTGTGACGTGGTAGAGCCATGCTGCAGCTATATTAGTAGTATAGTTGTAGCACGAATGGTTCGGCTTGACCGAGGAAGGATCACGCTCTCACGGAATACCAGCGTAAAATAGCAGCTTAATGCTGCTGTGTTTCGTATGGTAAGTGTAGAGAACCGGAGACCCTTTTTTACTGGAAAAGAGGCATTCTATCTTAGTACTCACGGCTGACAACGCTTTTGCATTTTAATTCTAATTTTATAAAAAAAACATCTCTTATAATATAATCGGGATGGGGAGACAGAACTTGATGTTTTTTTTAAACTATACGTATACTTTCGAAGTGTCATCATAGTCAGTCATATATTAAATTACCAATCCAAAAAAAATGTTTTTCGGTTTGTTTTTTTATGTAGTGATCAGCAATTTATATCTAACACAGTATTCTAACAATTGCCTTTGTTTAAGAGAGTTTAGGAGTACAGAGAAAAGGTCTGCCACGCTGTTCTTATAATGGCGAACTACATTTGCTGTCTTTACATAAAATGTTTCAGACATGCAGATTTCCTCACGTTGTTTTCCTTCACCGTCTAACATGCGGTAAGCTAACACTTAAAATTACAATTAACAGTATTAGTGATGCTGACATGACGGGTACTTAAACATAATATAGTCTGTTCGCTTAAATACGGTCGCCTTTTTATCGCACCGCCTTGGCACATGCCGCATCTTGTCAAAAGTGCCGCCGCGACATCAAACGTCGTCGCATGCGGTGAACACCCCTAGGAGAATTTGACATTTAAAAACAAAGCGCCAGAGTGAAAGGTTTTTTGCTACTTAACTTCTATTTATTATGTATATTCGTACCTTATAACAATAACGATAAGAACAAAATAATGTTGTATTTTATTCTTATAATAGAAAAACATTTATTTAACAATCACAGTTAAAAATAATAAAATAAAAATGAAATAATAAATGCACCTTCAGGTGTACTGACACTATCTTAGTGAACAGGCTATATATAAATGTGCTAAAAAATCGATGACGATCGTTCTACCTGGGGTTAACAATACTCGATGCAAAATCGATAAAAAATAAAACCATAAAAATTCAGGAGCGTTAAAATATCTAATAGTCCTATTAATAATTGATCAGCCTTCATCATTATGTATAACTCTATTGAGTTATCTTTTTTACGGATCTGTAAGCTAAAGTGGCCGATTATATAGCTTGACGAACCGACAAACAATAAAAAAAATTTTGAGCAGCCTCGTGCCAGCAAGCGAAGTATAGGACGTCTCCACTAAACATATCATCTGCTCAGCTACTTCCATCAATGACCTGGTAAGACCTGCAGGAAATTGGTGAAAGCAGATGGTTTAATAATAATAATAATAAAGCCTCTTTATTCCTTATCCCTACATTTCTACATTTTTACATTCCGATGTTGTTTAGTACTTATTGTAAGTATTGTTAGTTTATTTTATATTACTAGTTGTTGTTAGTACGGTTAACTATATATATTTTCAGAGATATGGATCTCATTTTGAGTAAAGGCCTCCTCCATCTGCTTCCACAATTCTCTATTTTTACTTTTATTCATCCAGTCTTTTCCTGCATACTGTATTAAGTCATCAGCCCACCGTTTGTGTGGTCTTCCAACTTTCCTTTTGCCAGATACCGGTCCCTTCCATCGTGTGGTTTGTATTGTCCACCTATTATCTGGGTATCGTGAGACGTGTCCTGCCCATTTCCACTTTAACGTTAAAGCTTTCGTGAGTGCATCTGTTATTTTTGTCCTTTCTCTTATTATATTGTTTTTTACTTTATGTATTTTATTTATATTTAAGATGCTCCTTTCCATTGCTCTCTGTGTTGTATTTATTTTCTGTTTCACTTTGTTTGTATATGTCCACGTTTGGCAGCCGTATAGTAGACTAGGCAAGAGGCAGGTGTCCATTACAGTACTCTTTATTTTCATACTGTATTTTCCTTTTAGAATTTCTTTTAGTGACAAAAACTTTCTCCATGCAATATTTTTTCTTCTTTCTACTTCATCTTCGTTATTAGTTTTTATGAAGGATATTTGTTTCCCCAGGTAAATGTAGTTTATTACGTATTCTATATTGTTTCCTTTTATGTTGATGGGTACGTTGAGACTGTTGGTCATTATCTTAGTCTTGCTAACATTCATGTCCAAACCAACTTTTGAACTTTCTTGGTCTAGTGAATATAGCATATCGTTAAGTTGTTTAGCTGTTTCAGCAAATATGACTATGTCATCTGCAAACCTAAGATTATTTAAACGACGCCCATTGATATTTATGCCATATTTTGTCCAATTTAAATGTTTAAATATATTTTCCAACACAGCAATGAAAAGTTTAGGCGACAAGGGATCGCCTTGCCTCACTCCTCTTTCTATTTTTATTTGGTCACCTCTCCTTTCAAGTTTAACCCTACTTGTGCTATTTAAGTATATATATTTTATGATTTTTATGTATTTATCGTTTAAATTTCATGTTTTCAATGCATTCCAGATGAAATGATGGTTGATACTGTCAAAAGCTTTGCTGTAGTCGATAAAGCCGACATATAGAGATTTATTAAATTCATTGTATTTTTCTATAACTTGTTCTACAGTTTGTATGTGGTCAATTGTGCTGAATCCTGAGCGGAAACCTGCTTTTTCTATTGCCTGAGACGCGTCAATTTCTTTTGTAATTCGTTTTAGTATGACAGATGTAAAGAGCTTGTACATACTTGTCAGTAAACTTATGGGTCTGTAGTTTCCGATATCTAACGGGTTTCCTTTTTTATAAATTAATATAATGTCAGATGAACACCATTGCTTTGGTACCATTTCTGTGCCTAGTATCATATTAAAGAGGTGTGTTAAGTGCTTAAGTAAGATAGTGGCACCTAATTTAAGGGCTTCGTTTGTTAACCCATCAGGCCCTGGACTTTTTTCATTTTTGATTATTTTTATATGCGAGAGTATTTCTTTTTCTTCAATTGGTTTAACTGTATTTACTCTAGATTTATTGTCAAGTTCTTCTTCCAATGCATTCTCGTCTTCCTTCTTTTTGTATAGTTGTTTATAAAATTTGGTAGCATGTTCTATCACATCTTTTCTTGACTTAGTCTCTGCAGAATTGTTTTCCAGTTTTTGTATCCATTTCGTTTGAAGAGTTAGTTCCTTAAAGGCTCTCTTAGTGCTTCTAAAGTTATTTATATTTTTTGTTATTATCAGTTCTCTATGTTTAAAGTAGTCGTGTTTTATTGATTTATTAGTGATTTTAAAGAGTTTGGTAAGTTCACCTTTCTTTTCCTTGTTTTTATTCTTTGTGTTTATTAATTCTGTGCGTTTCTTAATTAGTTGTTTTGTATGTTCGCTAAGTATTGAATTTCGTTTCTTTTGAGTGACCTTATTATTTTTTAAACTGGATATTATATTATCTTCAAGTAAGTCATAGAAGGTTTGAACATTCTCAGGTATAGTAGTTATATTGTCTTCAAGATTGGATTTCAGGCTTTCAGTGTATTTATTAATTTCGTAATCTGTTGTTGGGTTTTTTATTGAATTTTGAAATGTTTTTCTGCTTTTTTTTGGTTGGTATAAATGAAACTTTGTTCGTAGTAATCTGTGGTCCGAAGCAAATTTGACTTGGTTTAGAACTTCAATGTTGCTTACCATGTTAGGTTTATTAGTTAAAATAAAGTCGATTTCATTTTTAATCTTCTCATTAGGTGACATCCAGGTCAATCTTCTTCTGGCTTTTTTCTTGAAGAATGTGTTCATGATTGACAACTTGTGTTCGAGAGCATAATTTATTAGTCTTTCGCCCCTTTCATTGCGTTCTCCGTAACCGTAGCTTCCCATACACAAGCATTCTTCTTTCTTGGGCCACCCTATTTTTGCGTTAAAGTCACCCATAACTATTATTATATTATCTGCTAAGGAGTGTGCTTTTAGCATATCGCTGTAAAAAGTTACAATATCTTCTTCTTGCGATGCCTCTGTTGGTGCATATGCCTGGATTATAGAAATATTAAATTCCTCGGTTTCTAATTGCAGAAGAGCAACCCTTTCAGAGATACCTGTGAAATTAGATATCATATGTTTATGTTTTTTCTTTACCAGGAATCCTACCCAATGTAAGCCTTTTGTTTGCCCTATGTAACATAGGATGTATTCTCGATATTCTTCAATGCTGTAGCCAGTTTTCTTTACTTCAGATAATCCCAGTATATCAAAATCGATTTCTTCTAGTGCATAAGTAAGTTGTAAGTATCGTTCAATTGATGAAAGAGATCTTACATTAAATGTACCTATTTTCAAAGTGGAGTTTTCAACTTGTTTCTTTTTATTTCTAATATTTTTATTTTTATTACCAATTTTATTACAAATTTTACTATTACTCTTGGAATTCTTCAATGGAGGGTGGTGGTCTAATTCCCCACGAGGACCAGTCGGCTTGGGGAATATTTCATTGTTTCTTTTATTTAGTTTTACTTTAATTGTTGTCTTGTTTCGGTGGCTGATGTTTTTATGTCATTGTTTCTGTTCATTAGGTTTAGAAGGGCAGGAAAGGGAACTACTTCTTCTTCTCATTATGTCGAAAGCATTTGCCCTATTCGTTTTGGATGACGCGTACTGTTTTCGAGGCTGTTGTGTATTTGCAGGTGATGTCGATAAATCCCGTTTACGCTTCTCGTTGCTTTGTGTTTTTTCTTTGATGATTAGTTTATCATAATCTATTACCGCAAAGTTTCCCTTTTTCCTTTCTTCTATAAGTTTTCCTCTTAATTCTTTCCTTTTTTCTTGAACTTCTTTGGGATAATCTTCAGAAACATATACATTTTTAAATTTCTTCTTGTTTCTCATTATTTCTTCTTTTTTCCAAGCATTTACTAATGACATAAGTACTGGTCTTTCCTTTTCATTACTATTGACTTTTTTGCCAATTCGGCGTATCTCGTTAATATCTTTGTTCTCAAGGGAAATTTTTAAATCAGTACCTATTTTTTTGATTGTTAATTCCATTAGTTCCCACACGGTTTCTTCTGTTTCTTTGAGTCCATACAAAATAATGTTATTGTTTCTTCTGCTTCTTTCCATTAATCTTATTTTATCTTTCAGTTCCTGATTTTCCAACCTTAATTCTTCGACTTCGCGCGTGAGAGGAGCTAACTTTTCGTCTATTTTCGAAATGATATCGTCTGTTTGTTTTGCCATTTCAATTTTCATTCGTTCAAAGAAAATTTCTATGTTATCCATTGTTGTTTTGTGTAAAATGGAACGTATGTATACACTAAGAAAGTACCGTCTCCTAAATATAGTGATTATATACTCTTTGTAATAAACGTTGAACGCAGCCTAATTCCTAGGTTGTCAGTACAGATTGTTAGAATAATATTATGTTGGTAGACCCTTCACTGCGTTTCCTTGTCTATGGTCATATAACACTTGTCACTTGATCTAACCTAACAATATAGTTCACACACTTTGTACATTTATTTGTTTTTTCTGTTTTACTAAGATTATTAGTTATAAGTGCACTTAACTATGTTTTCTATAAGAACGAATGTCACTTTTACTTAATTGGGATGACCTTTTGAATTTATTTTGGAGGTAAATGAGAACACAATAACACTGCTTCTTGCTACGGTAAGGCCGGAACCGGAAGCAGATGGTTTATGGCCTAATAATCAACGCTACTTAATTTTAAGATGTCGTCAAGTCCCGTGGTGTTACAGTCACATTGACTTAAAGTGATAAAAACGGATCGAGCTTCGGCAATCTATCTTTAGCAGTGGACTTTTGAAGGGATGCTGATGATGATAATCTTTTTTATTTTTGTGATATCTATATAGCACATAGTTAACAAATCTAGATGACTATCGAATTTAAGATAAAATATTTATGAATTATCTTTCAGTTTTAAAATCTTTGAAGCCATCTCAAGGTCAATTCGGAAGAGATCAATATGAGCTATGGACTTTGCCACCTGCTTTAACGAATATAGCCCCTGGAAGATACCTTACTTGTCCTTCAGAATTAATACAGTGTCAACGTATTACCACATAGTAAGTGCTTTTTACATTTTTTATATAATAAAGGTCATAAACGAGCACACAGTCCCCTGATAGTAAGTAGATGATATGGCCCATAGACATCTACGTTTATCCTCGATTAAGAATTAAAATGCAGATGCGTTGTTACCCCTGAAGACTAAGATGGAATGTCTCGTTTTCAGTAAAAAAAGGTTCTTCAGTTCTCTGCACTCACCATACGAAAAGCAGCAGCAATAAGGTGATATTTTATGAATACTAGATTCTGTAAGAGCGTGGTTCTATTCCAGTCGAGCCTACCTATATTTGCTACGGCCATAAAATTGCTGCAGCGCGGCTCTACCACGTAACTATACATACTTGCGTTTGCCTAGTGGTTGAAATTCGAAGGTATTTCATTGAATTTTTTGATTTTTTTGATTCTAAAAATTACCATTGTTTTTCTGTGTTCTGATTAAGCTACAACATATTATTTATATTGCAGCAAAAGACCCATCTGTGCGATATCTAGTGATCTCAAAAATGTTGAGAGGAAAAACTTCAGCACTATTTGTGACATGAGGTACACAAACTGTAAATTAAATAAACGTAAGTTTTTTAATCGCATTTAAGGTCTTTACGAGCCCAGTTGAATTAGAAAATATTTTAGAATGTTTAAGACGCATGTTTATAGATATTATATTTCAATATGTTTCGACCTTCCCTAGGTCTTCAACTGTGCTTAACATGAGAAATAACTAAAAAATTTTAATTAATTTTGTATTAAATAATGTAATGCTTTAACTTATTATCTCAAATATAAATAATAAAACGCTAACCGTTGCTAACAGTGGCAGCACTTCTATGTCTTTAGTATCTATAGACGTTTCTAAGGGCTCCATTTTTGGCCCATTCCTGTTCTTAGTCAATATTAATGATTTATCTTACCAAGTATGGAGTAACAATGAAATAGTTTTATTAGCTGATGATACTACGTTGATATTCAGACCACTACACTAGTTTATTTAAAGTCTATTTGCCAATATTGCTAATTACAAAGTCAAAACTGGCTCCACGGTACTCTTTCAGGTTACAAGCCTTCTTCTCGACTCACCGGGGCAGACAATTCTGACATCTGCACCTTCTTCGACAATAATTGGACAGCACTATCACTCCCGAAGTTCGAAAATTTAAATAAAATTGAACTCAAACACTAATTGAAAATATATATTAATCGTCAGTCATCGTTTGTGATACTAGTTAATCTTAAATGTCAATAAAAGAATTGACTTCCCTCTAACACCTATTAAAACCTTCATAAGAAAATTTGATATTTGAATTTCAGATCTATTTTAACTAATCGCATTTTATATAATCTTTTTGACGAAATCATTATATCCATTCCGAAGTCTACTGATAAACATACGCCTCCCCCAAGGAATGTCACTTTTTATATGCT
Organism: Parnassius glacialis; assembly: GCA_033319125.1. Classification (NCBI taxonomy): domain Eukaryota; kingdom Metazoa; phylum Arthropoda; class Insecta; order Lepidoptera; family Papilionidae; genus Parnassius; species Parnassius glacialis. Next base: position 4,663,919 of record JAVANC010000008.1, read on the forward strand.
ACATAACAATCACCTACGAAATAATCTCTGTCAGAGAGAATCAGCCAGACAGACACCGAGCTGATTCCTCAAGAGTTTCATTTGCTAATTATGACACGTAACAGTAAACAATCCAGAATCTTATTACGACCGAGTGCTTCCCAGTTTACTCACACTAGAACGTGGTATAATTGTACTTGTAACCACAATCATACCTAAACCTGTTTCGTGAAGTACACTTTCTAACTTTTTGAAAACTTTAAGTGAAATAAGACATATAGGTATTTTTATGTAATGTGGAGTTCCCCAACCCGCTCTTTCGTAGTATTTGCTCCAAAATATTTTCATAGGTGGGAGGGTATACCATTACAATGGTCTATGAACTGAAAAAACAGTTAAGATAATTTTTATGGTAAATATATTAATGGTTTTCTCTATTTGCAGAATATTGGGGCTACTTAAAGGACGATGACGGAAAATGCTAACATTTATAGAAATAAAAGAAAGTCATTTTATTACAATTAAAAATTACAAAACTTGCACAAGTTTGTTTTTAATTTGATTGGAAATATGAAAATTATGTATTTTTTTACGTTTTCAGTTTGTTATAAATAAGTATAATGTACAACACAACAAAACAAATAACAAATTTTATACAATGTCTAGCATCCGGTGGAAATGTTTAATTTTTAAGATGGGATCCATTTTCACATAGGGAAAATATAACTATTTCTGTGAATTAAAACATTTTTTATCATGATATTAAAAATCGTGTTTCAATTTACAGTTTAAAATAAAATATAGACTCTTAGAGACAACTTCACTAGGCCTTAAAATCATGTAGCTTTATTAAATATTTCAATTTTTTCATTTGCATAATAATTATTATTTATAGTCATTACTTTTAGCATCTTTCCTGCTTAACCATACTCCATTCTAAAAAAGAAATATACATTAGCTAAAAATTAATCCTCTAAAAAGGCAACCCTTGGGTAAAAACATTTTAATTGTGCTATATTCAACCACAATATCGTTATAACTTTTAACGTAATCATCATTTGCCTGTGATTAACAAGGCGTTCCACTTAGTTCAATGGTCAGTTTTACGCACATAATTGCTGCGAAACGTTTTGCGCAGGTTTTTCCTTTTGTATATTTTCCCTTTTTAAATTCAGTGTTGGATATAGATTTCAAGAATGACAAAGAAGATAATTAGCGTTTGGAAGATTTGCCCACCCTCACCATGCTAATCATAAATTGGCTCAGTCATTACTTTTTTATGGCTTTGTGCCATTAAACAATCACCGGAGAGTGTGAGCAGAAGTTTGCACCACACCACGTATACGTGATGTTTGTATTTGCATATATTTTCGCATAATTTTTCTTAGTGAATAATGATTCGTCCCTTGGGTTTCAGAATAAACGACTGTAGCTTACGTCAGAAGCAAATAACTGGGGACGGGAAGCAGCAACAAAGGTGCATCTGGTTTTGACAGAATAAGGTTGGCAAACGAGCACACATCCAACCTGATCATAAGTGGATGCTGTGGCCCATAGACAGCTACATTTATACTAAATTCAGAATCAAAATACATATGCTTTGTTACCCCTGAAGACCAAGATGGAATGCCTTGTTTTCAGTAAAAAAAGGGTCTTCAGTACTCTATACTCACCATACGAAAAGCAGCAGCATTAAGCTATTTTACGATGGTATTCTGTGAAAGCGTGGTTCTTTCTCGTTCGAGTTGCGACTGAAACTGAGTACAGCAACCAAAAATCGGGCGGCAAAGCGTATTATTTCGGAATTATGCTGTATACAGCGAGAGAGGCCCACGTTCAACAGTTAGCAACTATGTAATTACAGTATTTTTTTAACGATAACCCCACACTAGGATTTTCTCCTGTATCGCGGCGGCAGCTTACAAGCATAAAATTGCATTAGGACAAACATCCAGGCCCCACGGAATAATTATTTGTAGGCCATAGAAATATTTGAACCAGCGACTCAATGCTAAGCCACTGCGCCACGGAGCCGTCAAAAGTATCGCTATGAGTATTATTGTTAATATCACTGTCATCATTATTTCTCGTATTAAATTCAATAAGAGTGTAAAATTTTCTCATATACAATATATAAAAAACCGCTTGATCCGTGAGGGTGCTTTTAGGTAATATAATATGCTTCAGTTTATGTAATCCTTTTCAGAGAAAATATTAAAAAATACCTCGCCCAAAATAAAATATCTTAGATTTTTTATAGGGAGCTATCAATAATCTAATTAAAATAGATTAAATGTGATAAAAATACCACTCGGCGGCTACCTGCGCCGTTTGTACACGTTCAACGAGACCGTCTCCAACGATGCTGTGGCAAGATTTTAAAAATTCGCTGAATTTAAAAGATGTATTTTAAATAATAAAAAGATTTTGAATATTCATTAATAATATTTAGATGTTACTTTTATTGATAATGTCATTGCCCTATGCTTGGATAAAGTTTTTACATATTGTATATTAGAAGAAAAAAAAGTACTTTTATGTCATACATAACCTCTCACAGTTCTCTGTTTCTGAAAAGCCTCCATGTCAATTATGCTTAAAATCTATTGGTAAAAAGGGGTTACGTAATGAAACGAAAACACTAACCTATGAATATTCTTAGTTCACTCAGTTTTCAAAGCAACTTCCAGGAGAGTATAGATACATGAAAACTTTAACATTAAAAAGTATGCCATGTGTATCATATCAATGGCGTCGTAAGATGCGACAGATGGAAATGAAACAAGAGTTGGACAGCAGCATCTCCCTGATAATAACTGTGTGGCAGTGTCGTACGTAACGAAACGATTTTAAAATGGCGGCGTTCTCCCCTCCGCCGCACACGATGTGTCCTAGTCCTCACTCAACACAACGAAATGTTTGATTCTTTAGCTATCAAGTGGTGAAATTAAATTATGGATGAAGATCATAGATATGTGGCTGCATCACAAACTGTGCTCCCTAATTTTGTTATCATCAGTTTTTTTTTTGAATTGCCTCCCGCTATAGAAGCAAATTTAAGCACGTATCACGTCAAAATTAGAGCAAAGAACCCATCAAAAGTAATCTGTGGGTAGGCTTATGTTCAGCATTTGACTTTAGATGTGATGTAATAACAATGATAAAAATGATAATTTTAAAGTTAACTTACTCCTCCAGCTGTTGCAGTTCTCGTATTCCATTTGACAATAATTGCTAAAAGATTTGTATTCGCCATCATAATGACGCGCGCAAACGATTTTGTGCCTTTTAATAAAAAATAATATTAAATATGAGGAAATTCACTCAGAAGAGGAAATTCAGAAGGTCAGCCAGCTAGCTATGGAGAGGACATTGCTCGCAGCTTCTGAGGATATCAGTAGCTAAACCAGAGTAACTAACATAGCTCAACGGTCATTTGAAGTGGCAATGGGCTGGCTATATAGCTGGATTAACAGACAACCGTTGGGCAAGAATGGTTTTAGAATGGCAGCCCCGCACCGGTGATCGGAATGGGTAAATGGAAGCAGGTGGCTCAGGACCGGGTTTCGTGACATTCCTTTAACGAGATTCCTGCCGAAAGGCAGTGGACTTGTAATGGACTCTAACTATGATGATGATGAATCATCAGTGATTGTTCTAACCATTTCCAGCTAACCTAGGTGATGTTTAGTAGAGTTGTAAGAATACCCACTACCTCATACAACCCCGTGGGTGTCGTAAGAGGCGACAGAGGGAAACAAATTAAGAGATGGGCAACAGCGTCTTCCTAATAATAATAAAACATAAAAAATAACTCTAGTTGCAAACCTGCCAATGGTGGCAACTATGGCAAATATCCCCCTTATGAGGCAATCTATGGGGGAGACATGTGTTCAGCAGTGGAATTTTGATAGGCAGTAACGGTAAAAATAATTGAACTAAACTTTCACAAATATTTACGAATTCCTGACAAGTGTTTTAAATTGATACGACTTAGGGACCTTCAAGAAAAGAGCCTACTCCTTTTTAAAAGGCCGGCAACGCATCTGCAATTCTCCTGGTTCCCTTGGTGTTGCAGTTGTTCATGGGCGGCGATAGTCACTTACCATCAGGTGAGCCGCATGCTCGTTTGCCCACTTTCCTATGAAAAACAATTGAGTTTTTTTAAACTTAAACTGAAGGGTGACACTGTTGGGACAATAGGTAACTCCCCCTTCCTTTCTTTCTCCAACCTACAAAGTGAAACTTCTTGGACGTAAAGAAAATAATCGACATTGTGTTTTATTTCCTCAGAATAAAATTTAAAAAGCGGTAAGTAAGTAAATACTACGTTTTTTCGCTTACCTGGTCGTCACTCTATCAATTGGGGAGGCCGCCCTATACTACACTCTGTATGAGGATGCAACCCGAGCCAATCGCAGAAAGCAATCAGTGGACTCTTGATTCGCGGAAGTAATGGATCAAAAATTGGTAGCTAACCAGAGACTCTTTCTACTATCTAGTAAATGGTAGCATTCCATCCAGTATCAGCTTAATAATGCTGTGTTTTGTATGGTGAGTGTACAGAATCGGATACCCTTTTTACTGGAAACTAGGCATTCCATGTTTGCCCTTAGGGATGAAAACGCATCTACGATATTATTGTCTAAAAATATTCCTCGTCTAAACGTTTGTGGTGGCAGTTTATGTATGAACATAATCGCAATCGACGAGAAAAGTATCGTACTAAACGGAAAAAGTATTTTTTTAATATTGGTTGCAATGGGATTGTATTAGCATATTATTATTGCATACTGAAATTGCACAACACGTGAAAACGAAACATATTCATGGATTTTGTTATGCACCCTATAACACAATAGTAATACATATTTCTATCACTGTACTCGTAGTTTTGATTTGTAGCTTCTAGTCCGTATATTACAAGTTAGTTTTCAACGCACTGTAGCCTTCTTTGTTTAAGTTGGTCACAGGTGTCCCTGGATTATCGTAAATAGTTTTATACAATTATAGAAAAATCGTTTTTATAACTTACTTGTAAAACGTGGGACAGTCATTTAGAAAAACGACGCATCCTTTGTCAATGAGGTCAGATTTTCGGAAAACGGAATTCTTTGGGTAAAAACGAACCCGTGATGGTTGGGCGTGACGCGGGTTTACATAATGTGCCTTATACTCCGACATTACTATGTAATTACAAAATATATATCATCATTTAATATCATAGTAATAGTTTAACTAATTAAAACATTATTTAGTTTTATTGTAAAATATTTGTGGCCATATTCTGGTTGTAAACCGAATGGTTCGGCTCGACCCGCGAAGGACTTAGGCATTGCTTTGTAGAAATCGAATCGAAAAGTTGATCTTAGAGTCTATTTCTTCTGGTGATGCCCCACTCTTTTCTAGTGTAGTGGTGTTAGCGATAGAGGGGTGACGCAGATAATGTCCATACAGGTAATGTGAGGAAGGGTGGAATGGGTTTAAATCAGGGAGCTTAAAGAAAAAATTAAATTTTAAATTTTTACGCGGATAATGGCTAATATTTTCAACACCAATAAGCTTGTGGCGAGCTGTGGATGTTCTGCAAGTGAGTTTGTATATTCCTATCTTTGGCTTGCCTTGAACGGCCAACCGGTGTGGACCGCTAGAATCTTTTATGAAGGGTAAAAGTGTAAAACGTCATAACCCTGAGAAAATTCTTACTGTATAAAGATCGTTGTTTACACCAATGATACGCCTGGTAGTCAATTAGGACTGCAGTGTGAGGAGTCCATTTTAGTAAGCGACTAGTCACCGCCTGTCACCTTTTATTAATGGAGACACGATAACAGCAATTGCCTCGAGTCTCAATTTATCAATCCTACCTCACCTCAAGTATTCCAAACCTTTAGCCAAACATTTTTCACTTTTCGAATTTTTATTCTAAAATTTCGTGTAATTGAGATTATAGTAAAATTGTTCAAAAGGTCTCTGCGTGTTGAACCCATGCCCCCCCACGAAATATTATGACCGTGCCCCAGGTGACGTGAGATCGCTCGAGATCATTCTCAAAAGAGACTAGCCATCTGAGTAAGACAAAATTATTGTGCACGAGTGTGCGCATAATATACTCTGTGAAATGTACGCGAGTAGAATAGAGGGTACACATAGTACCAGTTACAAAGCAGTCACGGAAATAAATATGGCTGTTGACCGCTTGAACAAAGAGCTTGGTCCAAATGTTGACGTAGAAGAGACATGGACTAAATTAAAGGAAAATCTTGTTGATATCGGTAAAAGAATCCTCCAACCATTAAACCATGAAGCAAAAAACCGCTGGGTCACGCAGGAGATCCTAAACCTAATGGAACAGCGTAGAACATACAAAGGAATAGACGATCAACAATACAAAACCATACACAAGATAATCCAAAGAAAAGTAGTTGAAGCAGAAGAAAAATGGATGGTTGACCAATGTATTGCAATAGAAGAGTTTGAGGCCAGATATGATTCTTTTAATGTGCATAAGAAAATCAGAGAAATAACCGTAAATGTTACTTGTGATAATGTGAGAAATAACCGTAAATGTAAATGTTAAAACACGAAACATGAACTGAAACGTAGTACTGGATGATCAGGGAAATCCTGCCAAAACAATTGAAGATAAGCTAAAAATTTGGCAGAAATACATAACAACACTATTCCATGACGTTAGACCTGCTCTGGAACCAAGTTCATGTGGAAGTGAATTGACTGGACCACCTATTAATAAAAGCGAAATTGCTTATGCCATTAACATGTCCAAATCAGAAAAATCTGTAGGCGGAGATGAATTACCCGTGGATCTGTTTAAAGTTACTTGAGTATGCTAACTTAGGAATAATAGTAAAGTTATTCAACATTATATATGATTCGGGCGTCATACCGTCGGATTGGCTCAAATCCACCTTTGTCACCTTGCCCAAAATTGCTTCTGCGAATAAATGCAGCGAATATAGAATAATCTCCTTAATGAGTCATATCCTAAAATTATTCCTTAAAGTAATTCATAAAAGAATTATAGCAAATGTGAAGACCTCATTTCAAGAACACAGTTTGGGTTCATCAATAGCCTGGGAACGAGAGATGCACTTTTCGGGTATCAAGTTTTAATACAGAGATGCTGGGACATAAATCAAGATGTGTTTGTATGCTTTATCGATTATGAAAAAGCATTTGATAGAGTACAGCATGCAAGAATGATTGATATATTTCAATCCATCGGACTCGACTCTAAGGACGTAAGGTTCATTAAACACCTATATTGGAACCAATCAGCAAATGTTCGTATAGAGGGCAAACTAACAGATGACTCGGAAATCTTACGCGGAGTACGGCAGGGATGTATTCTCTCGCCAATTCTCTTCAACATTTACACAGAGATAATTTTCCGTGAAGCATTGGATCGGGTGGATGTAGGTATCACAGTGAATGGTCAGATTATTAACAATATCCGTTATGCCGATGACACTATACTTATTGCATCTACAATGGAAGAACTTCAGATCCTTATAGATAACATTCAATCTGTTAGTTCAGCGTATGGCCTCAGTATCAACACCAGGAAAACCAAATATATGACAGTTTGTAAAACACCACCTGCTAACCCTTCTCTACAATGTAATGGACAGCCTCTACAAAAAGTTAGCAAATACAAATATTTGGGATACTGGTTTGATGATACGGGAGACCAGTCTTGAAATAAGGTGCCGCATAGAACAAGTCCGTAATGCTTTCTTTAAGCTAAAATCACTTCTGTGCAATAAAAAACTGAACATCCAGATACGAGTACGATTAGCACGATGTTATGTTTTCTCCATTCTTTTGTATGGCGTTGAAGCATGGACCCTCACAGAATCGAGCTGTAAGAAGATTGAAGCCTTCGAAATGTGGGTATACAGAAGAATGTTAAGGATATCCTGGAGAGACAAAATAAAAAACGCAACCGTGCTAAGACGCATAAAGAAATACCCAGAAGTTGTATATTTAGTAAAGTAAAGAAAGCTTGAATATCTCGGCCACATAATGGGAAATCGAAAATATGATTTACTACAACTCATCATACAGGGCAAGATCCAAGGAAAACGAAGTGTGGGCCAAAGAAGAGCATCTTGGCTGAAAAACCTACGCCAATGGTTTGGAAAGAGCACCCGTTCCTTATTCAGAGCCGCGGCATCAAAGATTCAAGTTGCCTTAATGATCGCCGACCTTCGAAAGAAGATGGCACTTTAAGAAGAAGAAGAAGAATAGTACACTCCATTTTCTCACTATCATAATCCGATGGAACGGTATGAGAATAAGACAACGGTCAGCCACCTCTGACAGCGGTCAGCCACCTCTGCGGTGGTTTTTGAATTGGGAGTAGTGGTGCTAAGATTAGTGGTGACGGGGATAGTGCACGCAACGCAGGGAGGACAGGAGATGCTCTTCAAAGTAGGTAAAACACATTATTTCATTTTCTTTTGCGAATTGGAGCAAATAAATTTTTAACAACTTTAATATAATAATGTTAGAAATCATAATGTAATATTCCTGACTTATAAACTATGCAATATTAAAGAATATTGTTTAATTACCCAAATAGTTTTACTCACATAAAAATATTATAAGAATCAGAATTTGTACCTTACGAACCATTGAACCATACTGAAAAGAAACAACACCAATAACTAAGTTCTGAATTAAAGAGCAATAAACCAAATCATACACCGAGAAGCCATATAAAGTTAGTGCCTTAACGAGAATTATGATAAGAAGTTACCTTACTACTTTTGTAAGCACCTTACAATTCTATTCAATTTCAACATAGAAACAGCTGAATATTATGAATGCCTTTTATTAATATGTGACTATAATATAATATATTTTAGTGAAATATACGAATATTATTTTGACAGTGAGCCCTTTAGAATTTCCATTCTGATGTAGGTACTTTCTTAATTTATTAGAAATGAAGCGTGGTAAGAATAGGTCAGCTCAGCCGGGGAAGAACTACGCAAGCAGTGATCAACATCTTAAAATGGCAGCATGGTGCGACTTCGTTGCGTATGGTGAGTGACAAGAACCGTAGACCATTTCTAGTGAAACTACAAAGAGCTTCAGTCACATGAACTTCATACGATTTAAAAAGTTGGTGTATTTGACACTGTCAAATTGACAGTGACAATATTGTCACTATCCTTTTTACTGGAAACGAGGTATTCTATCTCAGTCTTCCGAAGTAACAACGCATCTGAGTTTTGATTGTTGATCGAGGATGTCTCTAGATCTCTGCATCCACTTACCATCGGATGCCTTGTACAATTAGCTTTACGCGTTTAGGTCATGGGTTCGAATCTACGTCTCTCGGTCTTTTAAAGGTTTTTACGGTCTCTTTAAGGTGTGCACTTATAATTCATTGATAATAGGAGAAGATAAGTGAAGGAAGTACTGTCCCTGAGTATAGTTGGTCATTGCTGGCAGTCCGGTGTAGATGATCTGGACCGTAGAGAGTGGGAGGGCTTGTTAAGCTTGGCCAATTAGGTGAAATGGTGACCGGCGTCAGAACATCGCAGCATCCCGGAAGTTAGTCAGTAGTTAACAAACTTTGTTATGTTTTTACGCCACCAGCGTAAACATTTCTCGGGAACAAGTTGCTGAGTGCGGGAAAATCAATCATTCAACAAATCAATCAAAAATCAATCAAAAAGATGGAGGGTGACAAAATCTAATATAGTTTTCTCCTTAGAAGACACAGGTTAGCACATTTACTTAAAAAAAATAACCTCTTTGACATGTATCCTGATTTTTAAGGCACTCTCATTGCTGCCTCAGCCAGCATCGGAATCTTCGACGTCGATATATTAAGTTACGTTTAGTTCCACGGTCTCTTGAAAAGGAAGGCTAAATTGGCTTCTAACACTTTGTAGCGTGCTCTGTAGAAGAAACACTATTTCATGCTGGCACATCACTTGCAAACATTGGCGCAATCTCGGCTACATATTGGGGCACCCCAATGCTCGCACCTTCCACTTAAACGCATCTAGCGGAAAGCGACCCGAATTGTCAGCGACCGATTTCTTTCTCATCGGCTCGATACAATAAAGCTGCGAAGAGATGAATGTGCTCAGAGGAATTGTTCAGAACGATTACAGCCGCCAAACTCCACCATGGCATATCGCGATACCATCCATACCATCTGGATGCTTGGCAATATATCATTGCGCGTTTCTTTCTCACACGATTTCCATGTGTAATCGGTTATCGCCAGTGGCTTTTCGGGATAGATACGACTTCGGGAACACACACCACCGACGATAATACGACACGCGTGTTACTTCTACATGAGGCATCCTCAGGTTTAGTAGACTCTGCGGTGGCTGACCACTAAGTGAGCGGCGAGACAAAACAGCAAATCACATTATTTTATTTTATTTAGCGGATATAGGCAAAGTAAATTTTTCCAACTTTAATGAATACATTTTGTCTTAACCTATAAAGTGTAAAGCTAATGTACTAATTTCGATAGAGCATTATTAACATTGTAATAATTAATTGACTGCCGTTTGAGTCTCAGGTTATTTTTTAGGTAAATGTGCCAACCCAGTGTCTTCTAAGGAGAAAACTGTATTAGATTTTGTCACCCTCCATCTTTTTTAATTGATTTTTGATTGATTTGTTGGATCTCACTATACTATCGGAGCTGGTGCTGATCCAATAGTTATCTAAAGAGGTGATATTTAATAAGTGACAGTCAAAAATCTCGAAAAGGTGATCTAACTTGTTAAGCTTGTATCTCCTAAGCACAATCCCGCAGTACTATATATTCGTAATTTCGCTAAAATGGATTCTGATAAACTTAAAATTGACGCATATCGTATGGACTTAACTCCTGTTTTTAAATCAACTTCTATTGACGATAAAGTATCCATGCTTTATAATATAGTTCTTAGTCTGTACAACAATCATGCTCCTAAACACCAAGTAAGAGTAAAGCGTCCACCAGCCCCGTGGATGACTAGGGCCGTAAAGATGGCAATGACCAGGCGAGATCGAGCATTTGTGAAATTTAAGAAGAATCGTACTCAGGAGAGCTGGGATTGCTACAAAATGCTAAGAAACAGATGCAATCAGATGGTAAGAAATGCTAAACGACGTTATATCCTTAGCAATATTAGAAATTCTTCGACCGCCGATGTGTGGAAATTTCTTAAGACACTTGGTATTAGTAGGGCTGTTACATCTGATCATGGTCCATCAACCACTCTGGATGAAATAAATCATCATTTTATCTCTACTTCTTTGGATCCCACAGTTCGTTCTACAACAATAGCTTCCACTTAATCCATACCTTCTCCTCCTATTCCTTTTTTTCAATATTTACCTGTGACTGAAGATGAGATCCAGAAATCAGTATTAGCTATTAAATCCAAGGCTGTGGGTTGCAATGAGGTTAGTAAGGTTATGATTGTTAGTTATTGTTATTACAGTTCTTTCCGATCGGCTTGACTCACTGGCACTGCGTAGAGAGGTTGCATCTCTTTGCGTATTTTATCGCATCTACCACGGGGAGTGCTCTGAGGAATTGTTCAGACTAATTCCAGCCGCTCAATTTCACCATCGCACATCGCGACAGAACTTGCGATACCATTCATATCATCTAGATGATTGGCGGTCCACCACTGTGCGGTTCAGAAGAAGTTTTCTCCCTCGCACAACTTCCCTGTGGAATCGATTACCACCAGCGATTTTTCCGGACCGATACGACTTAGGGACCTTCAAGAAAAGAGCCTATTCATTTTTAAAAGGCCGGCAACGCATCTGCGATTCCCCTGGTGTTGCAGTTGTTCATGGGCGGCGGTAGTTATTTACCATCAGGTGAGCCGCATGCTCGTTTGCCCCCTCTCCTATAAAAAAAATGATATCCATGATCCTTGAGTGCCTTTTGCCTGCAATCACACATATCGTATACTTTTCCCTTGACTCAGGCCAATATCCTACTCAGTGGAAAAAAGCATTTGGGTGAGCACTTCTTAAAATACCTAATCCCTAATTACCTACCCATTTTAGACCAATTTCAATTTTGCCGTAGCTATCTAAAGTTCTAGAAGCCTGTGTTCACAAGCAAATCTCTATATTCATAACCAAACATAACCTGCTGAATAAATATCAGTCAGGCTTTCGCGCAGGTCACAGTACTACCACTGCCTTGATAAAAGTCACAGATGACATTTGAGTGAGAATGGATGAGCAGAAGCTTACAGTGGTAGTGCTTGTTGATTTCTCAAATGCTTTTAAAACAGTCGACCACGATATCCTTATAGCCTTCCTAGCTAATTTTTGATTCTCAATCCCAGACTTGGAATGGTTTTCATCGTATCTTCGCGGCCGCCAGCAATCAGTTCGATTAGAACAACAGTCTTCAACATGGGCTGACATTGAAACAGGCGTGCCGCAAGGCGGAATACTTTCTCCTATAACGTTTTCTCTATTTATAAATTCTATTACTTCAGTTCTCAACTATTCGTACCATCTGTATGCAGATGATCTTCAGCTCTATGTGCAATCTAGTGTTAATGACCTTAACCATAATATTCACAAAATCAACCACAACCTTGATGCCATAAGAGATTGGTTGTACAGACATGATGTTTCGGTTAACCCTTTCAAATGTAAGGTAATGGTTATAGGTAGTAGCAGAATATTAGCCAAGATTAATAACAATGGACTTTTCTCCCGTATTTTACAATGGAACTTTGCTGCCATTTTGTAAATCTGTTAAAAATATTGGCTTACATATAGACTATATATAGAAGGCCAAATTAGCCTCTAAAAAGCTTGGCGTGCTCAGCAGAGCGGGACAGTATTTCATGCCGGCACACCGCCTGCAACTTTACAAGGCGCAGGTTAGGCCTCACATGGAATACTGTTCTCATCTCTGGGCAGGGGCTCCCCAGTGCCAGCTCCTTCCACTTGACCGCATCCAGCGCAGAGCGGCTCGAATCGTCAACGACCGAGCCCTTTCCGATCGGCTCGATTCATTGGCACTGCGAAGAGATGTTGCATCTCTTTGCATTTTCTTTCGCATCTACCATGGGGAGTGCTCTGAGGAATTGTTCGGATTAATCCCAGCCGCCAAATTTCACGATCGGCGGTCCACCACTGTGCGATTTAGAAGATGTTTTCTTCCTCGCACGACTTCCTTGTGGAATCGATTACCATCAGCGATTTTTCCGGACCGATACGACTTAGGGACCTTCAAGAAAAGAGCGTACTCCTTTTTAAAAGGCCGGCAACGCATCTGCAATTCCCTCCCTGGTGTTGCAGTTGTTCATGGGCGGCGGTAGTCACTTACCATCAGGTGATCCGCATGCTCGTTTGCCCCTCCTATAAAAAAAAAAAAAGACTATACCTTAAGCTGAGAAGTTCAAATTGCTGAAAAAAATTTTTCTGCCTTTTAAAACTAAACTTCTACTTGTCCAGACTTTGATATTACCCATTATTGATTATGTGGATGTGTGTTACCCAGATCTATCTCAATATCTTCTCGATAAGTTGGAGCGCCTTCTCAACAATTGCTTTAGGTTCATTTTCGGCTTACGTAAGTATGACCATGTTTCTCAGTACCGTTATAAGCTTAAATGGCTTTCTATTCGTCAAAGGCGTAGCTCCCGAATTTTGCAAGTACTATATTTAATATTAAATGGCCCAAATTCTCCTTCTTATGTTAAGGACAACTTTCAGTACCAATATTCTACTCATGATAGAGTTCCCCGTTCCCAAAATAGTCTTAAAATTCGTATTCCACCACATAAGAGTGGTTTCTTTAATACCTCTTTTACTGTGCAGTCCATACTGCTCTGGAATGCCTTGCCTGTTCATACCAAAAAAACCAGTAACAAACAATATCTTAAAAGACTAGTTCGAGAATTTTTAACAGGAATAATACCATTTGATTTATCCAATTTTTGTTTTTCTCCCTCTTTCGCTTTGTAATTGATATTTTGTATAATATGTATTTTAATATGCATCATGTTATTTTATATTTTGTGTTATATTATTTTATATTTATTTAGAGATTTTGTATATATAAGTATATTATATCCGTTTATATATTTTGTTTATTTACATAAGTATATCATATCCGTTTATATTTTTATATATAAGTATATTTTATCCGTTTATATATTTACTATTATTTTTTTTCTCTTTATTACAAAGTAGATATTATTAAGTTTGTATAGTTTAAAAATATTTAATAATTATTTATGAGTGGTGTTGCACCTACCACAGCTTCTCAAATTATCCAGAGTTGACTGGTAGAGAATGCCACAAGGCATTAAGTCCGCCCTTTATATCCCTTATTTTAAGGTAGATGTAAAAAAGAATAAATAAATAAAATAAAGGATCACCCGCAGGTGAGTTTGCTAGATGGATTGCTTTGTTTCCTTTGATTTGCTAGATCGAGTGTTATGACTAATTAGACTGTCTGACAAGCAATCGACCTTTTCTGAAGCAAAATCAGAGTTACCAGGATTTTTAAAAAGTGATAGAGATAAAAAGAGCTTGGCTTTCTGGCTTGGGGTTAAACACTACAAGGCAGTGTGTAATGACTTGACATCTTAAAGCTGGTTTTTTCACTTATCCTGTCCAAATTAAAGTATGTATTTGTGGTTGCAAATCCACTTGGTTTTAATTGCTATGCATTTCAACCAAGATGAATAATATCCCTCATATGAGGCAAACTATGAAAAGGCAATATGTTCGGCACTGGGACTTGTTAGGCTGATATTATAAGAATAAAGTTCAAACTGCTCTAAATATTAAAATATTTGTACATTTGCACATGCGGAGTACAACTATTCCCAGGACCTCTAATTTGTGTTTTGAACAAAATTTTATTCTGGAATCGAAACGGTTGACAAAGAATGGAACCAGACATACTTTGAATTGTAAGATTCATAAATAGGAAATTCAGTTGGAATTTGAACATAGGACTAGGGACCGAAGCTACACTTATACCCCTTACTTATGGCCTATCCACCTTAACTATTAACATACCTATATATTTATATTATACTAATAAACTTACAAATGTAAACAAATGCTCTTGATAAATGTGGCTGTACATTTAGTCATTGATCCGATAATTCAAGTTCACGGTCTGTATTTTGTGTAATAATGTGATTGAACGCAACGAATACTGTTACTTGGTAATAAAACACGCGCGGTTCATTACTAGTGGTGGTTAATATTAGCGCATAGCGTCATATTATAGCGCGCTATCTTTCCATAGTGCACAGCGCGTGCTATGTAAGTAGGCGCTATGGCGCTATTGCGCATTGAAATATAAATATCGCTCGATAGCGCTCGGCTTTGACCATCACGGATACTACTTTTAGCGCGGCGTTAGTGCCCGGCTGCCTGCTACCCTGCTAGTCTCGCGTGCACGTTGTTGTGAGCGGACTTGTTACGCGAATTTAATCTGCCAGCACGCTACACATTGCGCGTGCGATCTAGTTTAGTTTTAGACGTTGGTTATTTAGTGCATACTGTATATTAATAATAGATTAGAAGACTGTTTGAAAACAAATTAAAAGACGCTATTATGTAACTGTGATTCTGTGTGTGTAAATAAGTTAGTGTATGACATGTAAATATTAGAATAAAAGATTGTTTAAAAACAATTCTCTTTTGACACGATTACGTGACTGTAATTAAGATTTATGATTATATGTATGTAAAGAGTTGATTTTTGTATATAAAACCAATACATTTTTAAATACGCCATTAATTGATTCATAATTAACATTAACCTTAAAATAACGTTTACATCAATTATAGACAGTCATAAGCCTGAAAAGTATAAAGGAGAGTTCATTGTTTTTTTTACTGCTTTACGTACTAATAAATTATATTCTTATATAGCACGCGGTATGTTCAACGCACAAAATGTAACGTGCTATGAGATTTAGCGTGCTGCAAGACTTAAGGCGCCTGCCGTTCGGCCACGCGCTTTCTTATAAATAGCGCGCTATTACATATTGTATTTGATAGCGCGCTATAAATTTATAGTTTATAGTCTGTAGCGCGCTATTGATTTATAGTCGTTTTGAACAACTCTATCATTACTATGTACAGAAATCCCCTTCTATTTATTATACATCACAATACAATACTCTTTATTGTAAACCAAGAAAAGATAAAAATATCAAAAAGAAAAAATAAACAACGGGAAATACAAACGGCGGTCTTATTGCTATATAGCTAAATCTTCCAGACAACCCAGAAGAAGAAATAAATAAAAATAAGAAAAATAACATTGGGTATGTAAGGTGCACTAAAATAAAAAAAATAAAAATACAAACTTATACATTAAAAAGACAACATTCTTCAGGTAGATCAATGACCATAATTAAGCGAAGGAAGGGAGAGGGGTTAGAGAGACAAATAGTATTCCTTAACCTGTTTCTGGAACACATTTATGGGTCGAGCACTTTTAATTAAGTGGGGTAAGGAGTTCCAAAGTCTTACTCCAAGAACAAAGAATGATTTCTCATATTAAGTTGAGGAGTGCACAGGATATTGGAAGGAAAGATTTTCTTTGGATCGTAAGGAAAAATTAAGACATGAGCTGAGCAATTTAAAACATTCTTTTAGGTAGGATGGACTTGATATATCAAATAAGACGCAGTAGAGAGCGGAAAGTACATATATGAGAATTCCGACAAAGACGGATTGGGAGCTACTTAAGCTTGGGGAGGTGAATTCCGACAAAGACGTATTGGGAGCTACTTGAGCTTAGGGAGGTATTCTGAGACATGCTCATATTTACGAAGCCAAAATATGAACCGTATACAGAGATTTTGAAGTCACTCAAGTGTGTTAAGTTGCTCCTCGGTAATATTAAGGTAACAAATGTCAGCAAGAAATGGGTAAAAAGTAGTTAAGCCTCCGGAGTGAAACAAAAGCTGCAAACATGTTATGACTTACTGCATTAATATGGGGAGCCCAAGAAAGACTGGAATCCAAAAGAATACCTAAATTTTTGACAAAGTTATTATAAGGCATAAGAACTCCATTAAATATAACGAGTTGTAGTTGACATTTTTTTTTTTGAAAATCATTCTTGAACTCCCAATAATTAGGGAATGAAAATGAAGGTATGAAAATGTTTAAGTTATAGGTTATAATAGGTGTTAAAAAATCTAAAAAGAGAATGATCACTTTACATTAACGTTAAATGAACACTTTACTTAAGAGAAAATGTGTTTCTTAAAACCACTATCTGCAAATTGCCTAAACACAAATGGGGAAAAGTTAGTAGTTCGATTTCCTGCATGTCTTACCAGGTCGTCACACACACACACATCTAGTAGAAGGACGCCCTACACTTTGCCTGCCAGTACGAGACTGCCACTCGAGAAACTTTTTTCCCGTCGGTTGTCAGTTCTTTGAGCTACATGACTGACCCATTGCCACTTCAGCTTACTAATTCGTTGGGCTATGTCAGTCACTCTGGTTCTACCGCGGATATTCTCATTCCTAAGTTAATCAAGCAAAGAAACCCCAAGCATAGCGCTCTTCATAGTTCGCTGAGCGACCTTGAGCTTCCTCATACGGCCAGCAGTGAAGGACCTCGTCTCAGATACATAGGTCATTACTGGCAACACGCACTGGTTGTACAACCTAGTTTTGAGGTTTTGAGGTATGTCTGACGAGAAGAGGTGTCGTAAACTCCCAAACGCTGTCCAACCGAGTTGAATCTGTCGATTAACCTCTCAATCGAAGTTTGACTTACCTATTCAGTCTAGTTATCCCAGGCAAACATACTCCTACGCACCACATACGTACTCCTATAATTTATTTTTGTTTAGGCAATTTGCAGATTGTGGTTTTAAGAAACACATTTTCTCTGAAGTAAAGTGTTCATTTAACGTTAATGTAAAGTGATCATTCTCTTGTTAGATTTTTTAACACCTATTATAACCTATAACTTAAACATTTCCATACCTTCATTTTCATTCCCTAATTATTGGGAGTTCAAGAATGATTTTCAAAATAAAAAATGTCAACTACAACTCGTTATATTAAATGGAGTTCCTATGCCCTGATAATGACGTTGTCAAAAATTTAGGAATTTTTTTGGATTCCAGTCTTTCTTGGACTCCCCATATTAATGCAGTGAGTTGTAAAATGTTTGAAACTTATGTTTCACTCCGGAGACTTAACTAATTTTTACCCATTTCTTGCTGACATTTGTTACCTTGATATTACCGAGGAGCAACTTAACACACTTAAGTGACTCCAAAATCTCTGTATACGGTTCATATTTTGGCTTCGTAAATATGAGCATGTCTTACCTCCCTAAGCTCAAGTAGCTCCCAATCCGTTTTGTCGGAATTCTCATATATGTACTTTCTGCTTTCTACTGCGTCTTATTTGATATATCAAGTCCATCCTACCTAAAAGAATGTTTTAAATTGCTCAGCTCATGTATTAATTTTTCCTTACGATCCAAAGAAAATCTTTCCTACCAATATCATGTGCACTCCTCAACTTAATATGAGAAATCATTCTTTGTTCTTGGAGTAAGACTTTGGAACTCCTTACCCCACTTAATTAAAAGTGCTCGGTCCTTAAATGTGTTCCAAGAACAGGTTAAGGAATACTATTTGTCTCTACCCCCTCTCCCTTCCTCTGCTTAATTATGGTTATTGATCTACCTGAAGAATATTGTCTTCTTAATGTATAAGTTTGGATCTTTATTTTTTTTATTTTAGTGCACCTTACATACCCATTGTTATTTTTCTTATTTTTATTTATTTCTTCTTCTGGGTTGTCTGGAAGAGATTGCTATATAGCAATAAGACCGCCGTTTGTATTTCCCGTTGTTTATTTTTTCTTTTTGATATTTTTATCTTTTCTTCGTTTACAATAAAGAGTATTGTATTGTAATGTATAATAAATAGAAGGGGATTTCTGTACATAGTAATGTTAATGAACCGCGCGTGTTTTGTTACCAAGTAACAGTATTCGTTGCGTTCAATCATATTATTACACAAAATACTGACCGTGAACTTGAATCATCGGATCAATGACTCAATGTACAGCCACATTTATTAAGAGTATTTGTTTACATTTGTAAGTTTATGAATATAATACAAATATATAGGTATTTTAATAGTTAAGGTGGATAGGCCATAAGTAAGGGGTATAAGTGTAGCTTCGGTAGCTAGTCCTATGTTCAAATTCCAACTGAATTCCCTATTTATGAATCTTACAATTTAAAGTATGTCTGGTTCCACTCTTTGTTCACCGTTTCGATTCCAGAATAAACTTTTGTTCAAAACACAAAATACTGGTCCTGGGAATAGTTGTACCCCGCATGTGCAAATGTACAAATATTTTAATAATTAGAGCAGTTTGAACTTTAGTCTTATAACATCAGCCTAACAAGTTCCAGTGCCGAACATATTGCCTTTTCATAGTTTGCCTCATATGAGGGACATTATTCATCTTGGTTGAAATACATAGCAGTGGTTGCAAATCCACTTGGTTTTGCAACCACAAATACATACTTTAATTTGGACAGGATAAGTGAAAAAATCAGCTTTAAGATGTCAAGTCATTGCACACTTTCTAAGTCCAGAGTATCGTCGAAATAGTATCGGATAAGGCTTGCTGTTGGATCGTATAACCACACTTAAGTGTGGTTTCGACGATGAGGTGTACATTTGCCCGTAGAACCTCTCGATCTTACTCAAAATCTCAGGTGCCCCGGAAAGCATGCTACCACTTTCGATTTTCAACAGATGCCTGTATGCTTTCATATCTGCTGAAGACTTTGTTTCCCGTTTAACAGTCATGACTTTCAGAGTTCATAAGTTGCGACGGGTCTTGCAGAACTTAGCTCTGACCGCATGGACAGTTTCCAAGTTCTTGTCATTCATATGGTCCAGTGTACTGCAAACTTCTTGTTACTGAAAACGGTCTTAGTGGGATTACTGTCAATCCTCCTTACTATGGGTTAGAATTTCTAGCATTGTAGATATGAAGGTAACAAAACACATACGTAGAAATTACAAATAAATTATTTTTAGATGAGTTAAAAAATAGAGTTATTTAAATTTAAAATAAAATAAGGGAAACATTTTTTTATAGGATAAGGGTGACAAGCGTGCACAGAGTCCACCTGATGGTAAGTGGTTGCTATAGCCCATAGACATCTATATATATCCTCGTTTGCGAATCAAAATGCAGATGCGTTGTCAGCCGTGAGGATAGAATATGAAGATAGAATGCCTCTTTTCCAATAAAAAGGGTCTCTGGTTCTCTACACTCACCATACGAAACACAGCAGCGTGAAGCTGCTATTTTGCGTTAGTATTCTTTGCGAGCGTATCCTTCCCCGGTCAAGCCGACCCATTCGTGCTACAACTGTACTATTGATATAGCTGTAGCATGGCTCTACCACGTATATAATCTATTAGTGTAGTTTTCTTGCAGTTTAATGTTAGGGACTTCCTTCTAAATTCAACTTTGTTATCATGTGCTTAATTTAGCACATGATAACAAAGTAAACTCTACTTTCAAACTCAAGAGGTAGAGGTAATTTTTCATTAACTATCTTTTAATAATGACAAAGGGCATTTGGTATTTCCATACATATATGTTCCCCAACGCTGTAACGCTACGCATTCCTTACAGTGCGCTTGGATGTGAAAGGAGTGAACGGTAAAAATAATCAAAATGAATTTTTCTGAAAATTTTTCTGTTTCTTTTTATATCCGTAATAGGCTTGAGCGGTCTCCGCAGCATCGAACACTTGGAATTCATTTAAGGATTTGGTAAGCTATAATTATTAATTTAATTTGTTTCAAGATGTTAAAAAGGTGTTGACTTGAAAGTGTTAAACAAAATTTTCTATTAATTTTTTAACACAAATATCGTCCCTTTGTTATACGGGTATTTTTGGAACGCTCCCGAAAACTAAGACAGGCGACAGCACCAAGTATACCTTTGATCATGGGTCACTAATAAATTTGATCCTGATGAAAAAAAAATAATCTTTTTACAACGTTTTATTAGTTTTATTAACGCGCCATCATGTTAGTACAGCTAAATGAAACGATAATTTCATAAAAAAATCATGAAAATACTGAAACGTAAAACCAGCAGTGGAATAACTCAATTCATATCAGCTGATTAAAGGTCAATGTACGTGCGAAAGCAAATCCGCGCGGTCCGCAACTAGCGGGCCATACCACAATACCTAATAATTTACAACACTTGTCTAAATACCTAACTTATCTACTTAACCTACTATTTTGCCACTGTACTTGTCTCCACTTAGCCATTTTAATCAGAATTTACAGGTTAAATAACCCAAATAACTGGTTCGATTTGCCGCTAATGAAAAATACTTAAATGAAATGTAACCAAGGTTAGATCATGTCATGTCATGCGTTTTTATTCATCGTGTAGGTATGTTTATTATTCTCATGAATTCAGTTATGTATGTATTCAGATTAGTTCAGTACTAAGTTATTTAAAAAAATTAGTTATGAAACAGCTTACCACTCTAAATCCTCCGTGGTCTTATGAGATGCGGCTCAAATTGTGCTCCATTCATTTCAAGGCAGATTTGGGCTCGGTGTTGCGTCTCCTCATCGTGTGGTCTTCGACACAGTCCGTACGTAGTTTGTCGAAAACATCCACGATCCTTTTGTAGTTTCGTCAGCACTATCACACTCACGATTAAAAACCCTTTCTTTCACATACCCCACAGAAAGAAGTCTAACGGGGTCAGATCTGGTGAGCGAGGTGACCAAGCGTGTGGTCCTAGTCCGCCAAATCCAGCGATCATCAAATATCTCATTGAGGCGCTTACGGATGAACCTCAGGACATGTGGAGGGGCACCATCATGCTGGAACCATGTGCGGCGATATTCAGCCAACGATAGGTCGTCTTAAATGTCTGCCAACTGTTCATTAATAAAGTTTAGGTATCGCTGTCCGTTCAGTCGCTGTGGAAGAAACACT
This sequence comes from Parnassius glacialis, assembly GCA_033319125.1. Lineage (NCBI taxonomy): Eukaryota > Metazoa > Arthropoda > Insecta > Lepidoptera > Papilionidae > Parnassius > Parnassius glacialis. Next base: position 4,685,942 of record JAVANC010000008.1, read on the forward strand.
GGTCCCAGTATGCGATCCTTAAATAAACCTGCCCATACGTTAACCGACCATCGGGTTTGGTGCCCGGTTTGTCGAACAGCGTGCGGGTTAACCTCTGAATACACGTGTGTATTTCTTCGGTTCCACAGGCCGTTTCTGGTAAATGTCGACTCATCCGTCCAGATAATGTGCTCAATGGAACCAGGCACACATTGTTGCTGGTATAATAACCAACGGCAGAAAACTCGTCGGCGGTCGTGATCGCCGGGAACTAAAGCTTGCACTTTGTACAATTTGTATGGGCGCATTCGATTACGCTTCAACACTTTGTGCACTGCACAATATGACACACTTGTTCCATCCCGACGTCTTAACAATTTATTTAGCGATACTTCGTGTACCTAGGTTCGGATACATAACATGTTGTCGTATTCACAATCACTATAAACGTACGCGTTAAGCATTATTAAAACAAAAAACGTAACAACAAGAATAATACTATCACGACAAAGAGCAATGGCAGAAAAATAGTTGAGAAAAATTATAGCTTCTAGAAATAAGTTATATATAAAATGAGTTTTATAATTTTTCTATGATTTTTCAAATAAAAATGTATTTTAATTAAAGCCACAGAAAAAAACAAACATTTTTGGGAATATCAAATGACTGAAATCATTTTACTCTATTCAAATGTTGCCATTTAGTATATTCATACTATTTTCGTATACACTTTGTAACACTACCAACACAACACACAAAATATTTTTTATATTAAGTTAATATAAGTAATAACTGTACTATCAGTAATAATAACAATAAAAGTGATATGGCTGAGAATAAGTCTCTTACAAAGAATTTCCTACAATAATACATTATCTCAATCATAGTACTATGTAACAATTCCACTTAATGTTATGCCAACACTAGCTAAAATAAAAAGTCACTGTATTTTTTTTACTGGCTTTACGGCTCTGGGTTCTAGCCCTTCTGAGAATTTCACTATGATACAAAAACCCTGGAGCCATGCCAGAAATATACATTCATGGTATGCAAATATATAATAGAGATATAATAATCTAAAAACTCTCAATTATGTATTATTTATTAAGCTAACATCAAACAACCACAGGAAGCATGACTCTTTCCAAGTGAAGTAGGATATAACCTAAAAATGTTCAAATGTAAATATCTTTTTTTTGAGGCCTTCTCAGTACAAAATTCTTTGACAGAGTTATTAAGGGACTGACGCTTAACATTTTAAGATATTTTTGGTATATAGACGCTACCATTTCTTCTCAACTAATTTTATGTATGAAAGTCTGCCATTGCTCTTTGAAACCTACTGCGTCACAGCGTGACGCGACACGAGTCGGCCAGGTTACATAACATTGTTTCGCACCGAGCTAGATACAGGTCGAGTGGAGGGAGGTTACAGTCGCGTTCTAAAGTACTACATGGTATTGGGATATTGTTTTATAATATTATAGTAAGTAATTAATTGTTTTATTGTAGAATCATAATAGGTGCCTTACTAGCTACTTAGAACTTTGGAATAGGTTGGAATTAAAAAAGGATAATGTTTACTTGAGCATTATTTGTTATTTCTATCGTAAAATATAAAGTAGTTTGTAACAAGAAAACTTAAACTAAGGGTGGCACGCCGTCCATTATGTCGTCTTGGGTCACATGGAAGCCAGATGTTGAAGGTGTGTTGGTGTTACTGGATGCTACTTCATCATCACTTTCATCTTCGCTTGAGCTTCCATCAGGTCGATCACATGGTAATTTTTTCGGTATTCTTCCTCAACACTTTTAAATTTACTGCACAATTTTCCCCATTCACCTTCTCTATCATATTTACCTTTTCGTTCACTAGTTCAGTCATAAAACAATAGATATAAATAATTTTTCTTTCCTTTCTTTTTAAAACATCGTCGCGAGTCGCAAAGTAAGCTGTGTATGCGACTGTATTTTTGGAGCGAACAAAGCGCGGGAACCAATAGCATGCAGGCACAGTAATACTGGCTGATTGTTCCCCCGTCGCGCCCCCTTCGTACCAATATGTGATAAATCGCTCAGTGCCCAAGTTCAAGGCCAGCGTTCTTTTTTCACCGTTCGCGCGTACATTAACCTCCATTAGTCAGGTGATACCAATTCAGTTTTCACTGCTGGTTTTATGTTTCAGTATTTTCATTATTTTTTTTATGAAATTATCGTTTCATTTAGCTGTACTAACATGATGGCGCATGAATAAAGCTAATAAAACGTTGTAAAAATATGGTTTTTTTTTTCATCAGGATCAAATTTATTTGTGCCCCATGATCAAAGGTATACTTGGTGCTGTCGCCTGTCTTAGTTTTCGGGAGCGTTCCAAAAATACCCTGTATATATATATGCGGCGTAGAGCGACGCTGCAACTACACTGTGGTGGCTGCAAAAGGAATAGGTCGGCTCGACCAGGGTAGGCCACGCTCTCAGATAATACCAATTTAAAACAGCAGAATAATGCTGATGTGTTTCGTATGGTGTGTATAGAGAAACGAAAACCATTTTTACTAGAAACGAAACTATCCGTTTTAGTACTCAGGGATAACAACAGTGATAAGTGTCGATGTCTAAGGCCCACAGCATACACCCACAATCAATTTGGCTGTAGCTCGCTTAACACTATTATTCTATATTAATTTATTAAATTTACACATAAAAAGTAATAATAATTTATATCTTTTGCCGCGTTATACGAAAAAACCTGACAAAATATTCGAGATGTCATTATAAGCGCAGGACCAGCAGTCGATGTTGTAGAGCAAGCCAGAAGAACTACCAAAGAAAAAGTCTAATCAAACATTTTGTAAAACAGCTTCACACATATATTTTTTACAAATCTGATTACTATACTTGTACTAACTTTACGGATTTATAAAAAATCTTTTATATTTTGTAAGTGTTGCTATATATATTGTATTTCTTTAATCATAACATGTCTAAAACCTTGTCTTACTGTATATAATAAAAATTACGTTTTATATTTATTATTTATTAATTGTTATTTACGAAAAATATTTTACTCGTCATTAAAGGCAGGGATTATGAGTCTGTGACTGGATAATAAAGTAATATAAAAGATATCTTGTTTCATTATTATATTCCGTGTTATTGTGGTAAATTTTGTGTTTTGTAATATTTGTGGTTTTGCACGTGGTAGATGCTATATTGCCATGCTGCAGCTATATTAGTAGTATATTTGTAGCACGAATGGGTCGGCTCGACCGGGTAAGGACCGCGCTCTCACAGAATACCAGCGTAATATAGCAGCATAACACTGTTGTGTTGAGTGTAGAGAACCGGAGACCCTTTTTACTGGAAGAGAGGCAATGCATCATTAGCCATTACGATCCATTTTATAATATACAAATATCATGTAAATTAATTTTTAACTATTCCTTTGGTACCCTACTAGAAGTAATTCAAAGCTTTAAAACCAACAGTTTGTTTTCTAAATGGTTTTACTTGCACCTTTTACGTTGTAAAACGGAGCGTGAGGGGAAATGTTATTTAATTTATTCTTTTTTCTTTTTTTTAAATATTACCTCCACATTCTTTTTTCTTTTCTCCTGTATCTTGGCGGCAGTTTACAAACAAATTTCACAAGGACTAACATCCAGACCCGGAACAATTATTTGAAGGCCATATAAATACTTGTTCCGTGCGGGATTCGAACCCGCAGCCCCCAGCGCAGCAACTCATTATTAAGCCACTGCGCCACTGAGCTGTCAATTTAAACATGTTTCTATTTAAACATATAAACCAGACAAACTTAGTGGAGTAAAGTAAAGGCCTTTCACCAACTTCGTAATCGTGTCAAAATGAGAGAAGACCCTTGTCCGTAGGGAGCGACAGCAAACATTAAATTATGTTCCTTTCATTTATTCAAATCCGTTAATACATCAGTAACTGTGACACAACAAAAATGCGATTACAGGTGTAATATAAAACCTCGCTCGTATATATATATATATATATATATATATATATATATATATATATATATATATATATCTTTATATATAAAAATTACGTGTCACTTTGTTTGTCCGCGATGGACTCCTAAACTACTGAACTGATTTCAATGAAATTTTCCAACCAGGTCCAACTTGAGAGATAGGATAGTTTTTATCCCGATAAATGACCCTAAAAATTTTTTAATGCGAATTTAAGGATTTTTATTGTACAAAGATTCGCCGCTAAGGGCAGAACAACGTCTGCCTGGCGAGTTAGTATATATATATATATATACACGATACTATATTATACAATATATATATATATATAAGTATATATGATGCTATTGATCACCTCTCTTTCCCGGGAGGGCTGTTAAGGGCTAAACAGATTTCGACTCATATTATGCACGTAGAAAAATTCACAATTTACAGCGAAGGAGTACAAAATTATAACGGTGGTTATCAAAGTCGACTTTTCTCGCCTACTACGAAATTTACGTAGTAGCTATTCATCTTATTATTAGAATTAGGCATATTATATTTTATTGATACCTACTATACTATATAATGCACATTATACTTTATAAAACAAATTAGTGCTAAAGTTGCTCTTACGTAATATCTTAAACTCACTAATTTTAAATTTTAAGGAGATACATGCCCATAAATATGTATTTTATGTGTATTTATGGGCCTGTGTTTAATTTACATATAGATAACATTTTTATAGATGTATATTTCAATAATAATAATAGATGAAGCTATTTCATTTGTTTTATAGAGGAGGGGGTAAACGAGCATGCGGCTCACCTGATGGTAAGTGACTACCGCCGCCCATGAACAACTGCAACACTAGGGGAATTGCAGATGCGTTGCTGGCCTTTTAAAAAGGAGTAGGCCCTTTTCTTGATGGTCCCTAAGTCGTATCGGTCCGGAAAAATCGCTGGTGGTAATCAATTCCACAAGGAAGTTGTGCGAAGGAGAAAACTTCTTCTAAATCGCACTGTGTTGGACCGCCAATCATCCAGATGGTATGGATGGTATCGTGAGTTTTGTCGCGATATGCGATGGTGAAATTGAGCGGCTGGAATTAAACCCAACAATTCCTCAGAGCTCTCCCCGTAGTACATGCGATAAAATGCACAGAGATGCAACATCTCTACGCAGTGCCAGTGAATCAAGCCGATCGGAAAGAACTTGGTCGTCGACGATTCGAACCGCTCTGCGCTGGATGCGGTCAAGGGTAAGAAGGTGGCACGTATTCCATGTGAAGACAAACTTGCGCCTTGTAAAGTTGCAGGCGGTGTGCCGACATGAAATGCTGTCCCGCTCTGCAGAGCACGCCAAGCTTTTTAGAGGCCAATTTAGCCTTCTCTTCCAAGTGACCACGAAAGTGCACGTCACTCGATATGTCGAAGCCGAGGGTTCCGATACTGGCTGAGACAACAAGGGGAGTGCCTTGAAACTGAGAAGACACGACAAAGGGGTTCCATTTAGGGGTAAACGCGCAAACTTGTGTCTTTTGGGGATTGACCTGGACTAGATTTAGTCGTTCCCAATCCGATACTTTGTTCAACAAATTCTCGACTTCAGACACAAGTTTGTTTCGGTACTCGGCGACGTTTACCCAAGAAATATTGGAACGGCCGGTGTATAGAGCATGACCAGTACTGTCATCTGCATAGAAATGTATGTAACCGGATTGCAACATATCATTGATATGCAGAAGAAACAACGTTGGTGATAACACGCAGCCTTGTGGAACACCAGCGTTAATAGGCTTGTAATCGAAGCACTCACCGTCTACCACGACCTTGATGCTCCGATCAGCCAGAAAACTGGTGATCCAATTGCACAATTCCTTGGGTATCCCATAGAAGGGAAGCTTTTTTTTAATAGGAGAGGGGGCAAACGAGCATGCGGCTTACCTGATGGTAAGTGACTACCGCCACCCATGAGCAACTACAACACCAGGGGAATAGCAGATGTGTTGCCAGCCTTTTAAAAAGGAGTACGCTCTTTTCTTGAAGGTCTCTAAGTCGTATCGGTCCGGAAAAATCGCTAATGGTAATCGATTCCACAAGGAAGTCGTGCGAGGAAGAAAACATCTTCTAAATCGCACAGTGGTAGACCGCCAATCATCCAGATGGTGTGGATGGTATCGGGAGTTCTGCCGCGATGTGCGTTCGTGAAATTTGGCGGCTGGGATTAATCCGAACAATTCCTCAGAACACTCCCCATGGTAGATGCGAAAGAAAATGCAAAGGGATGAAACATTTCTTCGCAGTGCTAATGAATCGGAAAAGACTCGGTCGTTGACGATTCTAGCCGCTCTGAACTGGATGCGGTCAAGTAGAAGGAGCTGGCACTGGGGAGCCTCTGCCCAGAGATGTGAACAGTATTCCATGTGAAGCTGAACCTGCACCTTGTAAAGTAGCAGGTGGTGTGCCAGCATGAAATACTGTCCCGCTCTGCTGAGCATGCCAAGCTTTTTAGTGGCCAATTTGGCCGTCTCTTCCAAGTGACCACGAAACTGCATGTCACTCGATACTGCACTCGATACGTCACTCGACTCTGAGGCAAGAAGGGGAGTGCCTTGAAACTGAGGAGATAAGACAAAGGGGTTCTTTTTAGCAGTAAACGCGCAAACTTGTGTCTTCTGGGGATTAAACTGGACTATAGTCTATTCCAATTACGAAGTCCCTTTTGATACTTCTTGGAACGTAACTCTTCACGTTTCGCATAATTTGATATAATAATTATTTTTTTTTTGGTCGTAAATCATCTTTTAAAAATACAAAATCAATTTAAATCATTATACAATTAATTCACACACTCAATCAACATATTGGTTTTAGACATCGTGCTCAAAATAATTAAAGCTTTAAAAGATAATAATATTTTACTGCCGTTTTGCGTTTACGTTCTATAGTTTTATTTTTACTTTTTTACATAGTGACGTGACTAAAAGGATCGTATAAAATCGATTATGAACAGATTCTTTTCGCGAGTGAAAATCTGTCAACACTGCGTCCACCTCGTGATCACGACCGCCATTTTGTTTGTCTCTTCAGTACGAGTGCAGAAGCCTTGTATACGATACGCGTGTTCAGTTTAGTTGATTTTGTGCTGTTCGATAATTCTTTCGTTGTTATTAAGTTTTGACTGTTATTTGATTTGTTTTTTTTTTTTGTATTTCTAAACACTATGGCCGAAACTGAGACCACTAAAAGAACAGTGATGCGCAGTCAAGCGCGAGAGTTTGTAGTACGCCTACAAGATTACTTTGAAAGAGAGTATCAGAATGGTGGTCCATTGTTGCCACTTTCACAAGTGACTAACCGAGTAAGTGCAGCTCTTGGTATTAGTCGAAAAACTGTTTCCCGAATAAGTAAAGAAAAACATAGTAAAGATTTAATGGAAGATAACAAATTAAAATAGCCACTTAAGAAAAAATTTAGAAGATCGATAGTTACACATATCGACAATTTTGATAACGACGCCATTAGAAACCATAACTATGGCTACTATATTAGGAACGAATTGCCGACTCTCGATAAATTGTAAATTCTTTACGAGAATCTGGACTGTTTCACGATAGTAGAACTTCGTTCTGGAGGGTTTTAAAAAATGTTGGCTTTTCTTATAAAAAATGCAATAAAAGGCGGATTTTGATGAAACGTAGAGATATAGCTTTAGCCAGATTTAATTTTCTAAGATCAGCAAAGTCCATTGCCGTTTGGAATAATGTTATATTTCTAGATGAGAAGTGGCTAAACGCTAATCATACAGTTGGAAAAATATGGACAGACGACACTCCTCACTCCTCCACAAAAAGTACCTAGTGGCAAAGGCGAACGTTTAATTATTTGTCATGCGGGTTCCATGAAGGAATTTGTTCCGAACTGCCTCTTGGCGTTTAAATTTAAGAAAATTGTGAAATACCACGAAGAGATGAATTTTGTTACTTTGTAGGAATGGTTTTGTACCTTATTGACCAACTTGAATGAACCATCGACGATCATTATGGATAATGCAACGTATCATTCAGCACAAATAAGTAAGCCTCCAACGTCTAGCAGCAAAAAAGCCGATATTGTGAAAGGTCTGAATGACCATAATATTGTTACTGACATATCCATGTTAAAAGTTGAGCTGTTGCATTTGGTTGCTATAAATAAGCCAGTTAGACCAAAATACGTATTGGACGAAATGGCTAAGGAAACCGGACACAATGTAATGCGCCTTCCACCCTAGCATTGTCAATACAATTCCATAGAATTGATTTGGGCGAAAATTAAAGGCAAGAATTTAAACAAATCTTTTTTATAATTTATTTTTACCTATTTTAACATTTTATCTATTGCTATATTAACACGAAAACCTTTATTTTAGGTTATGCGGCTCGTAAAAATACCAGCCCACCGTATACTGCAAACAAATCGCTGTCATTGTTGCAAGAAGCTTGTGATAGTGTTACTGCTGCGAATGGGGAAAGTGTGGTTTTACGAACAAAAAATCTGATTTTCGCTGATTGGGACAGAGACATACATATTGATGCCGTTATAGATAACCAAATTATAATAAATACAGGGGATTCTACAGACGATGATGAGGGCGATGACGACGATGCTGACCATGAAATATCCATTTCGGCTAGTGATGATGAATATGTTCCATCTTGATATCATGAAAATATCATGTAATATTATCTAATTAAAATTTAAAAACAGTTTTAATTTGATTTTAATTTGTTCGTTATAGTAATCGAAGGTGAAAGTTCCCACCTTTGAAAGATTGAAGGAAACTTGTTAGTGGGTGAGACAAACATAATCGAAAAATGCATATACTCAACATCAGTGACACAAACCCCTTCTGGTAGCGAATTATTACTATTATCTTATAACTGTCTATTGGCAGTTATAAGATAATATACCGTCCGTTAATATACGTGATAAAATCCGTAAAATTAGTTTTATTTAAATGTGTAGAGTTCGCGTAAATATAAGAAATCATTATGTTTTACTTCTTAATTAAACTGCTCTATATACAAAATCTATTCGGTTACTCTACCACTGAACAACTTCATATTATTAATTAACAATAATGTTTCATGATCAGTTAATATTTTTACTTTACTGCCCCTCAAATATGTTTCAAATTCCTTTAAGCGGCTTATTACAGCATAAAACTCTTGTTCAGTAACAGACCAATTTAATTCGGGGAATTTTTTCATTCATTACATTACGTATTGTATATTACATACAATATTTTGTCTAGGATCATTTAATCGGTGGTTCTCGGTGGAGATGTACGCCCCGGACACCTCTCCTTGATTCATTTTAATTTGGTGATCTTTCGTTTGTTTAATAAATTTTTCCTCTAGATCTTTTATTTTAACCTCAAAGGTTTTCACTGCACTTTTAATTAATTTCTGAAGCATCTTCATTTCACTTTTAGGCTTTGCCTTAATTCATTTTGAATTTTTTTGTTATAAGCCATTTTTTTTCACGTATGAATTTTTAGCAATTTTCGTGTCCTTCACTTAGTTTAATTGAGTCTATCCATTTATTTCACTTTACATTGTATTTCGCTTAGCTATTAGCACGCACCATCTTCTATATTAATAATCAATTTTAATATTTAAGCCCCAGACTCTCAACCACCCCCAGCAAACACCATCCTCCAAGACACCTCTCCATTTTACGGACAACAAATTTTAGGCATATAGCCTATCTCATAATTTTATATTAACGGCCTCCTATTTAAAATTTAATCTTTATCCTGGTCACGACACCAAATTGTAACGACTCCCCCCTTCCCCCTATACTTATACTTATTTTTGTCTTTCCTTAGAATTTATATCTGAAAGATATAAAAATATATCAAATTTACGTGACCAATATATTAACCATATATTTACCATTTGATCTTTCTAAAGGTTTAAATATGGACCGTTTAAAAATCTATGGCGTGAACGTCTCAGCTATGACCCTTATTTACGTTGTATTTGTTTAGTAACTTAGTTCTTTTAGGTGTCTCTTGGAAGAGTGAATATTCACGAGAGTTTGCCGTTCCTGCAGACGTGATGTAAGAGTAAGGCATCACCACCAATTGCATGATCAGCACGGCCAATTGACCGCAGAGCGTGTCATGAATCTACCGCTCACCTCAAGCAAATGGGTTTCCACGTTGCGCGGCTTTCAACCGCAGCCTTAACAGCCTCCTCATATTCTCCCTCGAGCTGCCACCCCGCTTTCGGTTGATACATATGCTGCACCATATGTTTATGGTCACGGGGGACATCCCGTGTCCCCCGTGACCACGAGGCTTTCCAGCACCCGAAACGTCGGGAATATAAAATAAGTTAATATACGCGATAAAATCCGTAAAATTAGTTTTATTTAAAAGTACAACATATTTCGGATAGAAGTAATATTGTTGCAGATGTGCTATCACATTATCCTCCTGATGGCGACTTACTACAAGAGGATAAAAATAATAGCTTAGAAATAGCTTACACAGAGAGCGAACCGAATAATTACTTGATAGAAAAATTAAAATCCTTATCTGTATATCAATTACAACGTTCAAAGTCGTTGGCTATTATTGAAGAGTTAAAGATATTAAATACTTCCACAATAGAACAAAACAAAAAATTTAAACAGTATAGTTTGAAAAATTATATATTATATTACACAACGAATTAAAAAATAGTAATATACCTTTTTCTCTTTTTCTCTTGACTACAACCCTCCAAAACACACTACGAATAACTACATCCTCTACATTGGCACATACAATGTGAGAACGCTGGCAAGCCCGAACAGGCTCATCGACGTTACGAACGCGCTTCAGAATATCAAATATGGTATCATTGGACTGTCAGAAATGAGAAAATTGGGCTACGGAGCGGACAAATACGACGATTTCATATTACGCTACAATGGACAGATAAGATAAGAGACAGAAAGGGAAGATATGGAGTCGGATTTATTATTTAAAAAAAAACACCTAAAAACCTGCTTTAGGGGTTTTTCTGATCGAGTGGTACTTTTGGATGTCGATTTAAATGACCTATCAATCACTATTATTCAAGTTTATGCACCTACTGATGAGTCTGAAGAGTCAGAAATTGAAACCTTCTATAACGCTCTATATAGAGCCCATGAAGTTTCAAGAAATTATATTATAGTTATGGGCGACTTTAACACGAAACTGGGGAAGAGGAACTCTGAAGAAAGCAAACATCTTGGAAAGTATGGATTTGGAAACAGAAGCCCTAGAGTTCAACAGTTAATACATTACGCACAAGAATATAACCTATCCATTATGAACACTTTTTTCAGGAAAAACAGCAGTCAAAAGAGGACGTGGAAGTCTTCTGACCAAACAACCATGAATGAAATAGATTATATACTCACAAATTTTCCCAACCGATTCCAGGATGTGCATGTTTTTAATAATATTATGTTCCCATCAGACCACAGAATAGTAAGATCAAAAATATCTGTCAAATCAATGAAAAAGAGCCGTTTAAAATTCAAAACTCCTATTTGCACACTGAAACACCAAAGTGTAACAAATTATTACCTAGAGAAACTAGCGAAACACTTAAAATCTATACAGCTGGAAGAAACATACACGGTTCAAACCTTATACAATAATCTAGAAACCTGTCTATTGTAATGTCGGAACTCGGAAGGTGCTGAATGAAGGACACGTGTTGCTTGTACAAGAACTTTAATTATATTCTCTCTGACTTATTCTACCTTAACACTAATATATACTATGGTGGAGCCTACACCACACCTCCCACCGACGAAAAATATAAAAAAATAACATATTTTTTTATATAGTAAGAAATTAATCATTAAAGTCTTACATTCTAATTATGTATATATAACATTTGTCTTGGATGGGGAAGGGTGGTTGGCCAAACCCCCTACGCACATAATAATTACGTAGTCACATAATGTATGTTTAAGTACGTAGTACTATCATTTATTCTGTAAAGCCTTAATGCATTGTTGCATTGTTGATGCATTATGTTTGATAAAATCAGATGAACATTCGCGAACTTATATTATCTTAGTTGACACATCACTGTAACATACTTCGATACTGAGTTATTCTGTTACTTAATAAGTTGTTTATTTAGAAATTCACATTAAATAATACCCTTTATATATTTATTCACATTTATACTTATAATTTTATAGTTATTTACTTCATTTATTTATACCTTTATATTTGATTAAACATTTCTTTCATGATCCATACAAATTATTTAGATATTAATACTTTTTTTCCAAAAAATAATGCCTTATAAAGATAAAACATATGATTTGAAGGTTCAATAAATATAAAACCGACAATATTACATTTCATTTTAAAATATACATAACAAAGAAGTCTATGTTAGGCAATGTAATCATTTTCATTATCATAACAAATTACCAGATCAAAATACAAATTGCAATCCCAGCAGCGTCAGCGATTTGTGACACTTTTGTTTTCAATTCCAAAGTATGTTTATGAGAAAGTTTGCGATTACATCGTATGATGATACCTAATTTCAACATAACTTACAAGAGGTTTTATTATAAATACACTTAAAAATATCTAAAATTTATAGTGTTAGACACATTTTTATTTACGTAGTTAAGATTATATTGCATTGTTATAATACTTTTACATTATCAAGTAATATGTGTTATTTATCATTAATAGTCGGAAACGTATTACATATTACCTTTTTTTTTAAAGATTTCATGACTTTTAAGGAACATATTTATCATATTTGAAACACAAATTTGTAAAAAAGATAGGCTATTACACATATACAAGTCTGTATTAGAAAATATATATTGTATGTTAATAAAATGATATTAACATTAGAAAAAAAAAGTTTTTTTAAGTATATGATCATATAATTTTTGGTTTCATTGTAGATAATAAAAAAAAACTTATAATAAATAGCAAATTAATACACTTTGGATTACAGAATTTAAAAAAATTTTACAAATTTTACATAAATAAACATTTTTTTTATGTAAAACTAATGGTTATTATAAATATAAATCAATTTAAATATGAAAAAATCTTCTAAATTCATATAAAATATGGTAAAATAAGTAAGTATGAACGTGAAAATGTGTTTATTATTTTTTATTAATATTTTTTGTTTACGTGTGGTTAAGTGGATCGATAATATAGTTACCTACTAAGTACATGTGTAACTTGTGAGTAGGATTTTGGGTAGCATTAATAGTTTTAATACAGAAATCCAAAATAACCACATATCTCACTTTTAGGTTTGGTCGAGGATCCCCTTATTACCTCATTTTAATTATTCTCATGTCCTTGCATGTTAGTTCTTTTCATGTTAACACTAATCTCATTTCCTTTGTTTTTGGTTGTCAGGCCTTATTTATTTATTTCATAATTCTTGTACGTAGTTTCTTTTCTTTCTTAATATTTTTGACGTTTAACTAGCTTTATTTCCTTGGGTATTCTCTTCCCTTATATATTTATTTATTAATTAGATACCGGGAAGCGGAGTATTAATTCACTTCATTTATATTTTATTTCGTGATATTTATCACGCGGGTACTTTATAAATATGGGCCCCTCATTTACTTGGGTATTATATTTTAATTACATTCATTTTATTTTATTGGTACATAAACTTTTTTTTATCATACCATATCAAGGTAATACTGTACCTTGGGTTGTGCGCACAACCTTGAGGTCAACGTTTAAGTCATTTTAAAAGACTCCAACAATTGTCACGGAGGAGAACTAAGTTCACACTATGATCCAACGAAGGATGTGACCTCTATGTACCATTATTAAGGGCAACAAATTTAAGACTTCTCTGGTTCCCAACAGTACTAATATGAGTAAACTCGTTCACATCACTTGTACTGAAGGTATTGTTCCCTAGTACCCGTTACTCCCGATTTTATCATCCAATCATGGAAACATACCCTGCTCGAGGACTATATGCTATACCAGTGATGGACGTTCCCGTATCTCTCCATTATTTGTTCGTCAAGGTCAACGTGTTTTATTTTTATTTATTTCTTTACATTTATAGTATTTTATTAATTATTATTTAATTGTACCATAATATACTTTCACGTATATGGCTCGCGTACATACATACATGATAAAGAATATGGACACTATTCCTATACAATACATAATAAATTATCATTCCCTCATTAAAACTCATAACGTCGTTAATCGCATCCGAACAACGTTAAAAAATTACTCGGTTATTAGGTTTTCCAAACTCACAGCTGATCAGGCCAATTGTATGTGGATATGCTAATCTCCGATAATTTTCTTTACTTGCCTTACACTCACAACTACACTCAATTAATATTTTTTATTTATAATTTCGTATTTCTTAGTCATATCATATTAGCCTTTAATATAATTGCCATAAAGTATCTCACGTCTTTACAAATTTATTAAATGAGTCTCTTATATGGTCTCTTGTAGTATTTAGGTACATAATTTTCAGTCAGGGAATGAGGCTCACAATGATCACAACAAAATTTAAATAAATAAATTGAAGAAATTATTTTCTCATGTATACTAATAAGTTAAAGAATCCAAACTTTATCATTTTCCCAGGAAATAATGAATTATAAAAAAAAAACATACAGTCGAATTTAGTACCGTCTCCTTTTTGGAAGTCGGCAGAAAATTAAAAGTTTATGATTTAAAAGTTCAATAAATATAAAATCGAAATTAAAAAATTATTCCATTTCATTTTCAAATTAATCAAAGAAATAATAATGGAAACATAAGTGGTCATCACTATAACGGCTACCAAGTTTATATAAACAAAACATTAATTTATTTAAACATTGAGAAGAAAAATTTTCATTTTTAAGTACGTTATATTAACTTTAAGGTTATTTATTAAAGGTTATATATTTATTTATTTATAACTTTAAAATTGTTTCAAGGTTTTTATACCTTAAGAAAAGAAGAAAAATAATTATGACTTTTATTAATAGCGATTTTTTTTATCCTTTAAAATTATATACATATAAATAAAAATTACTACAGAAATAAATTTGGGTTAAATTTAAAATATATTTGCTTTAATCCGAACCTGATCATCCTAAAATGTAGCTTAATATATTGAATTTTTTTTTTTGAATACAGTACCTACTAGAAATATTATAAAATGTGACAAATATTTTCAAGTTACTTGTAAATAACGAACAGTTAATATTAAATGCATTATGTACTTTTTTATTTTATATAGTCTAAAACATAATAAAAATATGGTGCTGAATGTGTAGAATTAGTTTGTTGAATGAATTGTATATTTTTATGTTAAAAGACTACAGAAAAAAGGGCAACGAAATATATCACATTGTTATTTTAACAATAAATTTGGTGAAATTAAGTACGTAAAATTTTTATCTTTCATGTTATTTCATTATTTTCTTTGCAAAACAATTACTGAATAAAAGTGAATATAAAATCGTCTAGTGCTTTAATACAAATGCCACTGAAGCACTTACGTAACTTAATTTATAATTATTGTAATACGATTTTTTTTAAACAAAAATAAAATAAGAAATAAATCGTTAATATAAAATATCTAATAATTAATTTCAACTTAAACATAATATGTGAAATACAGAATATTTAGTTCATAACTTTTTTTTTATAATATTTAAAACTTTTTAAAGAAATCTTATAAAGAAATTACAAAAAGTAGGTTAATACGAAGTTACCTCAAAGTTTCTTCTTTGTTCTTTTTGGCTCATCTTTCATATTCTTCTGGATGAAGCTTGCAAAAGTGCAACTGTTACTTTCCTTTTAAAACTAATCTGCCGTTTCTTGAATTTTGAACTTTGGTCATCATATTAAAAAACTCCATATTTTATTTTCCTCATTGTTCGTTAGTTGTCTTCATAGTACTATATATTATATATTTTAAATTTTCAGTCAGCTTCTATAAAATTCTTATTGTGTTATTGTGGCTTCTTCTCGAATTCATATTTATTTATGTTTCGTCACGTCCGGTGTTGTATTCATTCCGTTATAATATAATTTTTTTGTCAATCCTCTTAACAACTGTCCATTATTTAATTTAGTTTAATATTTTTTTTCTTTTAAATAGTAGGCCCGGCGGTGCACGTGCATTGAAGCAGCGCACCGCCTGGCAGGGTCGCCATGTAATCTCGGAACTCGGAAGGTGCTGAATGAAGGAGACGTGTTGCTTGTACAAGAACTTTAATTATATTCTCTCTGACTTATTCTACCTTAACACTAATATATACTATGGTGGAGGCTACAATTAAGGAATTTCAAAGCATGAAAACTGGTACAAACAAGTATAGAAACGGACACTATACAATATTCTTACCGAGGAGACATTAAGTCTTATTAAACAACGCCACAAACTACAAAATCTCAAACATAAAAGCCGCGAAGACAAAATAAAACTCAGCTATATCTATAAAATAACAAACAAAAATATCAGGAAAGACTACAAGAGACATAGATTAAAGGCAATATAAGAGTATGTAATGACTGGTGGAAGCTGCAAACGTGCGTACAAAGAACTTCGCTCACACAAAACTTGGATACCCAGCCTATTAGAAAATTCTTCTAGTCCATCAACTAATAGAGAAAACAATCTCAAAATAGCAACAAAGTTTTATCAAAACCTCTACGACCAAAAATACCTTGGGAATTTTGAAACCATAAATTTCTACTCTCAAAATCAAACGAATATTGATTGGAACGAAACCGAAATAGATAGAGAAATAAAGAGGCTAAAATCAGATAAGAGCCCAGGACCAGACGGTGTCTCCAACGACACACTAAAGCTGGCAAGAACACTACTAACACCTGTGATACCCTATTTATTCAATATTATAAATAAGGAGCAGAGAGTTCCCAAGCAAATATTGTATTACTCTATAAGAAAGGCGATCCAAAGGATATTGTAATTTATCGACCCATCAGCTTACTTACTCTTTACAAAGTTTTCTCATAGTGAATTTTAAGTCGAATATCTGCAAAAATTGACAGAAACCAACCGATAGAGTAAGCGGATTTTCAAAGAGTATATTCAACTAGATCATATTCATGCTCTGGAAAACATTCTTGAGAAATATAAGGAATTTCAAAAGCCTATCTATTTAGCATTTACAGATTACCAAAAAGCATTTGACTCTATCTCACACATTTCAATATGGGGGGCGCTGAAGGCGAACAACATAGAAGACACATATTGTAATGTAATAAAAAACATCCTTGAAAGAAGCATAAGTAGAATTACCTTGGATACAAGCGGCCAAGATATAAAAATAAAAAGAGGCGTAAAACAAGGCTAAGCTCTTCATCGCCGTACTAGAGATAATATTCAAAAAACTTGCGTGGAAAAATGTTGGTATTAGAATAAATAATAATTATCTCAGCCATTTACGTTTCGCTGACGACATAGTATTATTCTCAGAATCGAGTTGGCAATTAGAGCAAATGATACAAAATCTACAGACAGAAAGCACTCGCGAAGGACTACAAATGAACTTACAGAAAACTAAACTGATGACCAATTCTACAAAACCAACAATATATATAGGAAACGAAAAGCTTGAATATGTAGACACCTATATCTACCTAGGAAAACAAGTATACTTCCACCAGAATAATAACATAAAAAAAATAATTAGAAGAATAAATATTTCATGGAAAAAATACTGGGCTCACAAGGAAATAATGAAAGAAGACCTGCCGCTTTCTATGAAAAAGAAAATAATGAATAGTTGCATCCTACCCTGCCTAACGTATGGTTCGAAAACTTGGACATATACAAAACAGGCGAAAGAAAAAATCGGAAAATGTCAAGCAGCTATGGAACGATCCATTCTAGGACTCCGAAGGAGAGATAAAGTACGCCACACCAAAATAAGAGAGAGAACACAACAAATGAATTTCTTAAGCCACTCGATGAAATTGAAGTGGAAATGGGCAGGACATCTAGATAGAATAGAGGAAGCTCGGTGGACGTGTCGTGTTGTGGTATGGAAAGGGCTAAAGGGTAAAAGAAAACGAGGGAGACCATGTAGAAGATGGATTGACAATATTAAAGATATAGCAGGTGATGATTGGCAAACAAAGGCGAAAGACAGAAAACAATGGTCAAAAATGGAGGAGGCCTTTACCCTGCAAAAGAGGGGTTCTCATTAAATAACTGATACTATAAATGATATTTTTAAACTGAAACTTTTATATTTACTAATCAAATTATAAATTGAAAAATAAATTTAAGTATATTAAGTAAATATATGTGAATTTTCCGGACCGATAGGAATTATGAACCTTCAAGAAAAGAGCTTACACCTTTCTAAAAGGCCGGCAACGCATCTGCGATTCCTCTGGTGTTGCGGTTATTCATGGGCGGCGGTAGTCACTTACCATCAGGTGAGCCGCATGCTCGTTTGCCCCCTATTCTATAAAAAAAATTAAACATAAAAATTACAAATTTAAATTAATTATGAAGCTAATAATGTGATTTTTTAATTTGTTATAATTTATTTATTATTGTTGCATGTAAACATAAAATATCAATTGTAAAACTGCATGAAAAATGGGAATTAATAAAACGCTTATTTATTTTATTTATTTAATATATTTACCTAAAGCATTGAGACAAGATATATTATAAATCAAGTACATGTCGAAATGGGTCATCAAAGACCCTATAACGTAATTAAATATGTGAGAAATAGATTATTTTGGAAAGGCTTAACAAAAGAGACTTTTATACGTGGTAGAGCCATGCTGCAGCTATATTATGGTTGTAACACGAATGGGTCGGCTGGACCGGGGAAGGACCACGCTCTCGCAGAATATTAGCGTAAAATAGCAGCTTAACTCTGCTGTGTTTCGTATGTTGAGTGTAGAGAACCGGAGACCCTTTTCACTGGAAATGAGGCATTCCATCTTAGTCCTCACGGGTGACAACGCATCTGCATTTTGATTCGTAATCGAAGATAAATGTAGATGTCTATGGGCCGCAGCAACCACTTACCATCAGGTGGACTGTGTGCTCGTTTGTCATCCTTCTTCTATAAAAAAATAGATATTAAAAATAAATTAAGGGTATGTCAATTATGTCAGTTATATAAGAAAAGTAATATAATATATGTGGGTCCATGCAAATCTATAATAACAGAAAACATTAGTGATATAGTAATAGCAGACTTATATGGACCACTTGCATCAGGTACCTTTGGGTACACTATCATATTTGTCATGCTACATTTATTCAGTAAATTTATCAAATTATATCCTTTAAAACAGTAACAGTAAAGACTGTTGTAACAAAAGTAAAGCATTTTGTTGAGATTATAAAGCCCAAGGCAATAGTGTTAGATAACGGAAAACAGTTTATAAGTAATCACTGGAAACAGTCAATAAGAAATTTAAAAGCCAAAATATACCACAGTTAGACACACCATCCTAGACCAAATACAACAGAGCGAGTAAACAAAGAGTGGAGCAGCTTATTTAGGATGCTTTGTCATACTAACCACTAAGATTGGGCGATAATATTTCCTAAATTAGAAGAATTGTATAATAATTCTTATCACAATAGTACAGGCTTCACCCCTTGTGAGATTCTTTATGGTGAGTCTAATGAGATGTCTTTTGACAAAGTAATTTTAAAAGTAAAGACAAACAGTGTAAAACAAATTAGACAACAAGTGCGTTAAAGTTTAAAAGAGGCAAGTCGAATAAGAAACACAAAATTTGATAAGCGAAATAGATTAATAAAATATTATATTGGCGACTTAGTAAACGTTTCAATATCTAGTATATCAGATGCCGATAATAAAGTTATGAGTAAGTTAAATTTGGCATATGAAGGCCCATATGTAATAGCAGCCGTACCATTTGACAACGTATATACCTTAGCAAACCCAGAGGCAAGGGAAATTAGAAGAAATTTCAATGCTATTCATTTTTTTACTTATTATAAGCCAGTGCTTGACCACAATCACACCTGGTGATAAGTGGTGACGCAGCCTTAGATGGTAAATCGTACTGTCTTATCGTAACAAAAGCTTATTTACTCTTGCCTTGAAGACGCCTAGATTGTATTCGGACGGAAAGATTACGACGAAGACGCCGGCAAATTATTCCACTCCTTTGCTGTACGCATTACAAAAGACGAAGCAAACCATTTGGTTCTAATGCGTGGAATATCAACAACAAAGGGATGTAGACCCGCCGACCGTCTGGTTGTCCGATGGTGGAAAGGAGAGGGAGGAATTAAGGCGTGTAATTACTGCGCACGCTCACCGAAATGCATCCTATAGAATACCGAGAGACTGGCTACTCTGCGCATGTGCTCGAAGCTGACAAGATTGGTTTCAACCAAATCAAGGTTACCAATGAGCCTCTTAGAACGTCTCTCCACTGAGTCTAATGCTGCCAGGTGGCATTTTGCAGCACCAGCCCATATGTGACAGCAGTACTCCATGCACGACCGGACTTGCGCATTATATAAGGTAAGAAGCTGCTCTGGCGTGAAGTACCGCCGCATCCTTGCAAGGACACCAAGTTTCCTTGCGGCTGCTTTGGCTCTGGACTCAATGAACCGCCCATAGTTTAGGTTCGGAGAAAATTCAATCCCTAACAACTGAAGGCGGTCAGTGTACTCCAAGAATACATTCCGAAAAGTAGGAGCTAAGGTGAGCGGGCTCCTTTTAGCGGTAAAAAGACACGCTTGTGTTTTGGAGGCGTTAAATCTCACGAGATTGGCATCGCCCCATTGGGAGACTGCCTGTAGTTTGAGACTCACACGCTCAACCATAGCCTCTCTTTCTGACTGGATTTGATCCCGACTGGCCCGGGCGCTTGGTTGGTATCTCTCCACAACTGTGTTGTCGTCTGCATACCCATAGACACCAGGAATGAGCAAATCATCTATATGCAGCAGGAAGAGAGTTGCGGAGAGAACGGACTCCTGAAGAACACCGACGTTAGTCGCCACAGTATTGGATGAACAGCCATCAACGACGACTCGGAGAGACCGTTCACTCAGAAAGTCCTTCACTCAGACAATTATGCCAGGGGATAAGCCGTACGCTGAAAGCTTTCCCAATAGACTAGTGTGCCAAACCCTGTCAAAAGCCTTTGAAACATCAAGGGAAACAGCAAGTGCTTCACCACTGTTCTCGAGGGCTTCGCCCAATATGTGAGTGGCATACGCTAGAAGGTCCCCAGTTGATCGATTACGGCGAAACCCGTACTGGCGATCACCGAGGAGATCATTTTGCTCTAGGTATGCCATGAGGTGGGCGTTCAATATACGCTCCATAATCTTGCAGCGTATGGAGGTAATTGAAATTGGCCGATAGTTGGCAGGATCGGTACGGCAACCTTTTTTAGGCACAGGCTGCACATTGGCCAGCTTTCAAAATTTGGGCACTATTCCAGTCCTGAATGAGAGGCGGAACAAGCGTGTCAACACAGGAGTCAACTCAGGTGCACAGACCTTTAGATCTTTAGCTGGTATACCATCAGGTCCACTAGCTTTGTTCACGTCTAGACTTCGCAAGGTTTTAAGAACCTCCTTGTTGATGATACGGACCTCAGACATAGAGGAACCGCAGTAATGTAATTGAGATGGTACGCTGTTGCTACTGTCCAGACGCGAATTGTAAGCAAAAAGAGAAGCAAATAAGTCCGCTTTCTCCTTAGGCGCATGCGCCAGTGAGCCATCTGGTTTTACCAGCGGAGGCAGTGTAGACCGACAGAAGTTTATCTCGGCCGCTTTGGCGAGAGACGAAAAAGCTCTACTGCCAGATGATTTGACAGAGAGTTTTGTGCCGATGGGTTTAATGCGGTCGAAACTGGCTTGGCGTAATGCCTTTTTGCACGACTTGGCGGCTTGGTTAAAGGCTATTTTCTTAAGGCTAAGATCCGGAGCTTTACGGTGTCGAGCATCGACTAATGGATAAGTACGCCATATGCTTGCGTTTTTCAGCACGAGCACGCTCGGCGTTAAACCAAGGGTGAGCTTTACCACCAATGGGCACGTCAGCAAAGGGGATTTCAATACTCCATCGCTTGACGTATATTAGTACATTGGTTATGGCATCCACGCAGCTCGACGGGTTTTCAGAGGAGAAGCAGACCTGCCGCCAGGGATAAGATGCAAAGAAATGCCGCATCTCACCCCAATCTGCTGACTTGTATCGCCACATTCGTCGCACTCCGTGGAAATCGTAGTTAGGTGGGGAATATAACGACACAGATTTCACCAGACAGTGGTCAGAAGTTCCCAAGGGTGAGGTAACCTGAACATCGTACCTGTCTGGATCGGTCGTCAGCAGAAGTTCGAGGCAGTTGGCTGTGTGCCCATCCACATCAGGTACCCTAATCGCTTGTTGTTTCAGCTGGGAGAGCCCCAGCGACAAGGCAAAATTCCACGCCTCTCTCCCAGCGTAGTCGGTCTTCTGGTATGGGAACAGCGAGCCCTGATGACAGGCATAAAAGTCCCCCAGAAAAACCAACTGTGCATTAAAGTACTGATTTAGAGCCACATCAGAGGCTTCACTGAGGTGTTCAAACAGCTTAGTTGTCTCCTGGTCGCCGCTGTGCGATCGGTAGATACAAGAATAAATAATTTTATCCATTTCTGTGTCTATCAATACCCAGATCGTAGAGAAAGTGGGGTCTTCAAGGTGACGGAGACGCTTACAGCAGATGTCATTGCGGACGTATACACAGACTCGCGCGCTGATGGAAATTATGCTCCAATGTGTACCCAGGGTAGCTAAGGTACGCCGCATCTAGAGGACATCTCATCTGCGTCTTAGTCAAGAAGAGTAAGTGCGGCTTGTTAGTCTCAAGGTGGTAATGGACTGCATTGAGATTACAGTGCAGGCCTCGGATGTTTGTGAGGTGCACTTTAATGGAGAGGGAGTGCAATCGCTGTACAAACTTACTCTTCTTTTTCCTTTTTTTCATTAATGGTGGGAGTGAATAGGTTGAGAGAATGGCAGTTCGATGAGGTGTCACACATATAACCCAGGGACGCAAACAGAGTCATAGCATCGATGGTACCTAGCATGGAGATCGCGGGGACGCCCGAACCGCCCTGGAAATCGCCACCAGGCCCTCTCCTCCGGTCGCCAACCGGCATGGTGGAGCCATCCCAGGATTTTTCGTAAGATGGCGGGGCAGCTTTTCATGAATAGCTGGCTCATTAATTGGGCCCTAAACTATCTACGGTCGGCCAGCGGTGCAACCGTGCTTCGGATCCCGCTAACCTCCATAACCAGGCACCTGACACTAAGAAACGGCCGCGTCGCAAACGGTCCGTATGCGTAACGCAACTGTCCAGACCCATTATCCTTAAGAAATGGGTTTCACCTAACATCATACCGGAACACGATTTGCATCATTTAGCGGTATGCCTTTGCCAGGTGGGTGGTAACTAACCCTCGGCCGGGCCTCTCACTAGTAGAGGACCAACCTACCACCAGTATGTAGTACTGCTCGTTTAGCACTACCCAGGGGATACGTGTAGGGAATCAGGATTCAAGTAATTCTTACGGACGCGAGCAGCTTCATCCCCCAAATTTATATTAAAATATTTTAAATAATAATTTTATTTTGTATAAATTAGATTAATCAAATAAACATTGCAGCATAAAAGGATCTTCTCGGTGGCCATTGGAAATAATTATTAAGTTAATGGTCTGAAATTATTAAAGTTATGAGCAAGATATTTGTTATATGATAGAAGAACATTATTAATAAATTATGGAAAATTGTAAATAAAGATCGTAAGATAATTTTGTAATAATTTATATTAAATAAATATTGGAGTTGGGTTGAGCACCACTACTCCCAATACCACTACACTAGGAAAGACACACCACTGACGACAATACGACACGTGTTTCGCCTCTATACGAGGCATCTTCAGGTGATGTAGACTCTAAGTCACTTAGCGGTCAGTCACCGCAGAGTCTACATCACCTGAGGATGCCTCATTTAGAAGTGACACGCGTTTCGTATTATCGTCGGTGGTGTGTCTTTCCTAGTGTAGTGGTGCTGGGACTAGTGGTAACGGAGATAGTGCACGCAATTGAGGGAGGTGGGAATGGGAGGTGCTCTTCAAACTAGGTAAGACACATCATTTTATTTTATCGAGCGGATGTACGCGAGGTTTACCAACTTTAATTTGATGTATTTCCACAAAGTAACGCCTAATTTTATTAATTAGAATATGGTTCATCCATACGACAAAAACCGATACCATTACAGAAAGACATGGCTTCCAATGTAACCATTTCTGTAGGCCAGCTTAAAAAGATCCAGATCTGATATTAGGGCAGCGTTGAAAGTGAGAATTGGCTCATATAGAAAGCGTGACGATTAATGAAAATCCAGCCAAAGTGTCACATGTTATGCCCAAGCTTATCGTCTTCAAGTCATGATACATATTATAGCAATGGAGTTGAACCATTTGCTAGTATCGCAATGCATAAATGACCTTCTTAACTTTCGGAATAGTAGAAATTTATAAATAATAAGGGTAAATATTTCGATACAGAAGAAAGTTTTCAAAATAAAACATTTAACAGTGGTAGAGCTAAGCGGTAGCTTTTGCTATCGCACGGAAGGGCCAGCTCAAACCGGGGTGGTACCACGACCTCACAGAATACCAGCGTGAAGTAGAGGTTTATCTCTGCGTTGCGTTTGCTGAGTGCAGGTGGCTGGAGGCCCGACCCCCCCCCCCATCAACATGGTAATGGAATTAATTAAAAGACTACCTCAGGAGGGTACCAGCACCCCTGGAGGATCCCTCGCTGAGCATCCACGCCCAAACTACTTCACTCCTGAGCGTGGGTGTTCAGACTGCCCCGCGTATTCTTTCTGGGGAGGGGGGGGGGCAAAATTCCGCTCGCAACTAATGCTGTTCGGGGCAAGCGGAGCAATACAACCAGGGCGACCCCTGTCAGGCTATCCGTGAATTTTTGCTGGAGTTTGCGTATATGTCAGAGAGGACATCTGTTTTCGACGCCTCGGCAGTCTTGAAGGTACAAACCTGTCCATCTTATGGCTGCGCGTAGACAGTGACGACCATCCCCGCGTCTACGGGTGCCTCTATAGGTTCCATAGCGGTAATGCCGACACAGACAGACTCATCGACCATGTCCAAATGGCTGCAGACTCCGTGCTACAACAGGTCCCATTAGTCGTGATACTCGGTGATTTTAACGCCCACCACGCTGAATGACTTGGTTCTCGTTTAACCGATCATGCGGGTATATCTGTCTATGACTTTATCATGGCATATGGTCTAACACAACTGGTTACTTCGCCTATGCGGATCCCAGATGTGGAAGACCATGTACCTTCCCTGTTGGACCTTCAGATTACCTCTCATCCACACGGATATCAAATCTCCGTCGATGCCCCGCAGGGCTCTTCGGACCATTGTCTGATCCGGAGTACGGTGCAACTCACGCTCCAATCGCAGTTGCGATTTGCAGCTTGCCGCCGTGTTTGGCACTATAGGTCAGCCGATTAGGACGGAATGCGGTTTTTTTGCATCCTACCCTTAGGGGGGTTTGCTTCTCGCCGGTAGGTCCCAGCGTTGTTACCAATCCTGTTGCTGATGTGGTACTTCAGGGTATGGAACTTTGTATTCCATCCTCTGTGGTGCCCATCGGAGGCAGATTTCAGCCATGGTTTGGTCGCTCCTGTAAAATAACATCACGCTATAAGCAGGAGTGCTACCGGGCCTAGGCTGACGCATCAACGTCTCCGGATGTAAACACCAGCGCATTTAAAAGAGGTATAATTCCGCCTCCAGATCCTTCAAAAGCGTCATTGCCAAGGCAATGTCTGAGCACATCGGCAGAATAAGCGAGAAGCTAGTTCGCCTTCCTTCGGGAACCTGTGCATTTTTGTCTCTCGCCAAGGCTGTCCAGAGGAACTTCTGTCAGCCATCTCTTCCATCTCTGCACAGAGAGGATGATTCACTGGCGCATGCCGCAAAGGAGAAAGCCGATCTGTTGAGCTCTCTCTTTGCGTCCAACTCAACTCTAGATGACGGGGGGAACACACCGCCGACCATACAGCGATGTGAGTGCTCCATACCGGATGTGCGGTTTACACAGCACTCGGTTCGCAAAGCACTCTTCCCCCTGGACGTCATCAAGTCGATTGGGCCCGACGGAGTCCCTCCCTTTGTGCTGAATACGTATGCTCCGGAGTTGGCACCGGTTTTAACGCGTCTTTTCCGGTACTCCTACTCCCAAGGTGTAGTCCTGAATTCATGGAAGACAGTTTTGGTCCACCCGATCCCTAAAAAGGCGACCGCTCAGACCCGTCCAACTACAGACCTATCGCCATCATCTCCTTGTTCTCCAAAATAATGGAATCCATTATATACTGCCAGCTCATAAGGTACCTTGAGGATCACCAGCTGATTAGTGACCGCCAGTACGGTTTTCGTCGGGGTCGATGAGCTGGTAGTCTTTTAGTCTATCTGACTCATAGATGGGCGGAGGCAGTAGAGTCCAAGGGGGAGGCATTGGCTGTTAGTTTGGACATAGCGAAGGCCTTTGATCGTGTCTGGCACAAAGCGCTTCTTTCGAAGCTTCCTTCTTATGGACTTCCCGAGAAATTTTGCAAATGGATCACCAGTTTCCTTGCTGATAGGAGCATGCTCTGATTTCAAGCCTATCAACGTTGGTATTCCACAAGGCTGCGTGCTATCACCAACGTTGTTTCTCCTGCATATCAATGATATGTTGCTAACTGGTAGCATTCATTGCTATGCGGACGACAGCACTGGTGATGCCTTATATACCGGCCGTGTCAATATTTCTCGGGAAAACGTCGCCGACTACCGGGACCAACTTGTGTCTGAAGTCGAGTCTTTGCTTAACAAAGTCTCTGATTGGGGATGACTAAATCTAATCCAGTTCAATCCCCAGAAGACACAAGTTTGCGCGTGTACCGCTAAAAAGAACCCCTTTTTTGTATCTCCTTAGTTTCAAGGCACTCCCCTTGCTGTCTCAGCTAGTATCGGAATCCTTGGCGTCGACATATCGAATAGTGTGCAATTTCGTGGTCACTTGGAAGGGAAGACCAAATTGGGCTCTAAAAAGCTTGGCGTGCTCAGCAGAGGGAGACAGTATTTCATGCCGGCACATCGCTTGCAACTGTACAAAGCGCAAGTTCGGCCCACATGGAATACTGTTCTCATCTCTGGGCCGGAGCACCCCAGTGCCAGCTCCTTCCACTTGACCGCATCCAGCGCAGAGTGGTTCGAGTTGTCGACGACCGAGTTCTTTCTGATCAGTTCGATACACTGGCACTGTGTAGAGATGTTGCATCTCTTTGCGTATTTTATCGCATCTATCACGGGGAGTGCTCTGAGGAATTGTTCGGACTAATTCCAGCCGCATAATTTCACCATCGCACATCGCGACAAAACTCGCGTTACCATCCATACCATCTGGATGATTGGCGATCCACCACTATGCGATTTAGAAGAAGTTTTCTCCCTCGCACAACTTCCTTGTGGAATCAATTACTACCAGCGAATTTTCCGGACCGATACGACTAAGGAACCTCTTTATACGTGGTAGAGTCATGCTGCAGCTATATTAGTAGTATAGTTGTAGCACGAATGGGTCGGCTCCACCGGGGAAGGACCACGCTCTCACAGAATACCAGCGTTAAATAGCAGCTTCATGCTGCTGTGTTTCGTATGGTGAGTGTAGAGAACCGGAGACCCTTTTTACTGGAAAAGAGGCGTTCTATCTTAGTCCTCACGGGTGACAACGCATCTGCATTTTGATTCGCAAACGGGGATAAATGTAGATGTCTATGGGCCACAGTAACCACTTAACATCAGGTAGACTGTGTGCTCGTTTGCCACCCTATCCTATAAAAAAAAATAAGGAACCTTCAAGAAAAGAGCTTACAACTTTCTAAAAGGCTGCCAACGCATCTGCAATTCCCCTGGTGTTGCGGTTGTTCATGGGCGCCGGTAGTCACTTACCATCAGGTGAGCCGCATGCTCGTTCTCCTCTTCTATAAAAAAAATAGAAATTTATATGTAAAGTTTATAAAATATACATAAAGAAACAACAAAAAGATACGTATATTGCTGCGAAAACTCAACACAATATCTGTCATTATATCAAACTGGCAAATTACGATTTTTCTTTCAAAAACATAATCCCAGTTTGGATGTTACTAGTAACATTAGCTCTGGGACTCTGTAGCTCTCCAATGCAATTATTCTCTACTAAAATAACAATTTCAGCAACTACACAACAAAAATAGCTTTTTCCCTCTTAATCAAAATGCAGATGCGTTGTCACCCCTGAGATGGAATGCCTCGTTACTAGTGAAAAGGGTCGCCGGTCATTTCTTTTAGAAGTAGGTATAACTGTCTCTACTCTAGGTTGTTCTCCTGTATCGTGTAGGCAGTTTCCATAGATAAATAAAACAACGACAAATATTCTCGCAGAACTTGTCAAACAACCTATTGTAGAATACTGACAGTGTTTGAAAGTTTTCTTCGTAACTGGAAGTTTGAAGAAGCAATAACCTCAACGCATGAAGATCTTCGGCATATTCATAAAAAAGACGTCAATTTAAAACATGCTTAAAAATATATTTCTTCATTCATATTCTCTTCTAAGTTTTGCGTTTAGAAAGTGGATGTTGCCAAGGCACCAAGCGTGAAGATGAAAGAAAATTCACCATACAACGCGTGATGGACTTTTGTATATGGGATGGCCTATAATTAGCTTTTCTTAATTTTTATATTTAAAACAGTGAATTATTATGAAAAATGCGCTTCTAAAAACAGTATTTATCAGTTATGTAAATAAAAAAGGGGTTTAAATAAGTTTATTCTTTTACTTTACAATCATCATCATCATTACAGCCCTTCACAAGTCCACTGCTGAACATAGACCTCCCCCAAGAAATGCCACAAAGCACGGTTCTGAGCCACCTGCATCCATCATCTTCCTGCATGCCTTACCAGGTTGGCACTCCATCTAGCGGAGGTTGCTTCGCCTACCGGTACGAGGGTGCCACTCGAGAACCTTTTTCCCCATCGGTTGTCGGTTCATCGAGCTATATGGCCGACTCATTGTCACTTCAGTAGCGGATATCCTCATTCCTCAGTTTATCACGCAGAGAAACCCCGAGCATAGCCCTCTCTATAGCTCGCTGA
Source organism: Parnassius glacialis (assembly GCA_033319125.1). Classification (NCBI taxonomy): domain Eukaryota; kingdom Metazoa; phylum Arthropoda; class Insecta; order Lepidoptera; family Papilionidae; genus Parnassius; species Parnassius glacialis. Next base: position 4,715,207 of record JAVANC010000008.1, read on the forward strand.
GGGGCCTTGAGCTTTCTCGTATGGCCAGCAGTGAAGGACCTTGTCTCAGATCCATAAGTCATCACTGCCAATACGCACTGGTCGTATAATCTCCTTTTTCAGTTTTGAGGTATATCTGACGAGAAGGTCTGTCGTAATTTGCAGAACGCTGGCCAGCCGAGTTGAATCCGTCGATTAACCTTTCGATCGAAGTTATACTTACCTATTTGGTCTAGTTGTCCCAAGCAAACATAATCCTCAACAACTTCGAGGTTAATGCTCCCAACAACTACGGCATAGGTGTGACATGGACGTTATACACGTTTTTTTAATCCATGTTCATCTTAAGACCTATCCGTTGGGAGACACTATTGAGGTCATTGAGCATAGTGCTTTTAGGTCCTCCGGCGATTCTGCCATAAGCATTATAAGGTCGGCAAATCGAAGGTGAGTGATGTACTCGCCATTGATGTTAATACCGGGGCTCGATCAGGTCCACTTTCTGTGGGGCCGCTTCTATAATAACATAGTTTTATCTATCCTTATTACATAGATGTAAATGTGTTTTCGATAAATTTTTCATAGTTTCATAGCAAGGAAAATACTATACAAATCGACCATCGGGGATTCACTTACAACATTAGCACCGGGATATCCCGAAGTCTTTTTCTTATAAGCCTGTTTATAGTATTCATGTTGTTGTCGCTGCAAATATGATTGTACAATAAATTACATTATTGCAGTGACAATAAAGTCGAAATATATTTTACGCTGTTTCATATTCCTGGTTTCTCGGTTTCTTTTTAGATAAAAGCATGTTCAACTGGAGGACAGTCATTGAATCCGCGAGTCTTACCTTATAAGCTTTAACATTTTACTTAAAAATAAACTAAAATGAATTTCATAAGGATATTTAGTTTTGTATTTAATTTTGTTATAGCGTTTAATATCGCTGTAAGTGCACCAAACCTAAGGTAGAATCCATTTAAGAAACTGGTAAGGCATTGACATTTTGACTATTTCATTTTTAAAAGAAACTGCAGTTAGGTACCCGCCCGCCATACGTGGCAACTTTGGCAAATATATTCTATATATATGAGACAATCTACGGAGAAGCCTGTGTTCAGCGGTGGACTTATAATGGGCTGTAACGGTAACGGTATATTTTATTTATAAATTATAGAATATCTATATATAAAAATGGATGTTGGTACATCTGTTTGAGATTAATAGACTTCGACCATGTAACCGATAACCGTGAAATCTGTCCTAAACTCTTTATTTCATGAGAGTTTATATGTCATCTACTTTTTTGTGACTCACCACTGTTAATTATATTTTCATAGAAGTGATTACCACCGCACATAAATATTTTTAACACTAGACTACTGCTATGTACTAGAGGGCCAGATAAGCCACTGGTGGTAGCCAATTCCACAATAAAGTTGTAATACCATGTCTTTTTTCAAACCATTATAATTTCGTTTTATTTGATGAATTAACTAACAAACCATTAAATGAAATATTACTCAACTTGGCCAAATTTCTTAAGGCGCTCAATTGAATGCCCATAATTAACTATACTGGCCTATCTGTCCAATGAATCCGCTGACCAAACCACGCCATAAGTATTAGTACTTCCGGATGGAAGGATTTTCGTCATTTTCGATTTTTAACAGTGATAGAGCCAGGCGGCAGCTTTTGCTGTCGCACGGATGAGCCGGCTCGAACCGGGGTGGTACCACGACCTCACAGAATACCAGCGTAAAGTAGAGGTTTACCTCTGCGTTTCGCTTGGGCATGAGGCATTCCATCCTAGTCCTCACGGGTGAAAACGCATCTGCATTTTGATCGGTAACAGAGGATAGATGTAGATGTCTATGGGCCGCAGCAACCACTTACCATCAGGCGGACTGTGTGCTTGTTTTTCACCCTTATCCTATAAAAAAAAAATTGAACATGTTTTTTGTTTCAGGAACGACTCGGAGAAAACATTCGCAATGGAATCATTAAAGCAAGTCCGCCGTCAGTGTCGTTATGCAAGGTCAAGCAGCCTCAATAATTAAGGGGCTACTCCATGCGAACGACCTTGAGCATTTGCTGTGCCGCGCCGTCTCGCTACAACATATCGCGTAAGAAATATGTAAGACGCCACCTACTGTAAGAACGTAGTATTTTTTCAACATCAATAAACTTTTTTATGGAAATACACACAGCGTACAACGATAAATGCAATTTAATTTTTTTATTCGGTATATTAGTTGCATTATATTATAATTATGCATTCTCATATATTAGCTAATTATGAAATTTTATAATTAATTATATATTAAAAATGAAGCATTGAAAATTGTGAGTTTAAAAGATACCTACTCACTATAGGTAAATAGATAGATAGCTTGCCTTTTGTACAAATATTTGGTGCAATAAAGATTAAATAAATAAATAGGATGTTTCGCAGAGTAAGAGTAATATAGAATGAGAGTCGTGGAGGCAGTTTACAAACATAAATTGCACAAGGACAAAAATCCAGACCTGGAACAATTATTTGTAGGCCATACAAATACTTGTTCCGTGCGGGATTCGAACCCGCGGCCCACAGCGCAACAACTGATTGCTAAGCCACTGCGCCACGGAGCCGTCGCCGGGTTATAGCTAAAGTGACCATACGTCCCGTTTTGAACGGGACTGTCCCTTTTCTCGGTCACCTGTCCCATTGTCCCCAAACAAAGCTCCGGGACACAAAATTGTCCCATAACTCGTTGGATGGAAGTATTCAAAGTCAACAATCTTCAACATAATTTTTTTTAATCGAATATATTTTATGTCTAACTGGTACAAATGCTCCAGTAGAAAGAGTATTTTTTTATTTTAAATAAATTGTGGTCGTCTGAAAGAAACACTTACGGTTCCAGTTCTAAAGGCGATGTTGTTAACAAAGGTGACAATAAAAAAAACTTGAGCAGAATTTTTTTCTTATTTAAAATCATTACCAACTTTATTAAAGCAAATTTAATCCACTAACAAATGTAATTAATAATTAAATTGAAATGAAATTAATTACAAATATGTTGCATTTAATAATTACCGTCTATACCGAATATAATTTTATAGTCAACAATAATTGTATAAAGTTATAGTTTTTAGAGTATAAATAAACCTATGTCCTGTTTTGAGTTAAAAAATAAATGGTAAGCTTAGTTTTTTTTAGTTAACTTTAGTTTTAAAAAATTTTAGAGTAAAAAGTAGGTATATTAATACCTACTTAGACACTTTTTACCGAATTAGGGTGGAAGCCCCTAATACCAGTCATGTCCCTAATTCTAGTCTTTTCGCCTTTTTACTCCATAAATAAGATTTCTAGTAGTCTGAACTACAAAAATTCTTTGTACCTAGATGAAAGTATATTTATTCAAATATTACCTCACTGTTTTAAACCTAACAGTGTTAAAATCAAAACAGGTACGCAACGAAAAACGATCATTTTCCTAATTATTAGACAAGTTATGATCCCAGTAAAATTATGCTTACTTTACATTATCTCATATATAGGCTTTTTGATTTGTATGAATATGACTATAGACATAGTAATGCAGTTATTTTTGTTTGAATTTACAAGTTATTTATTTTCTTTTAGTGGAAATTAATTGAGCTGTAATTAGATATAAGAAATGTATGGAGTGCATAATGTCAGCCGCCCGGCTGTTATTTGGTTTGACGTATCTTATAAGAAGTACCTAATTTCAGCCACATAATATAAATCAGGGCTGCCATAAACTGGAATAAATACCATTAATTAGATCATAACTTGTTTTATAGCTAAGAGAGTTATGATCAATTCATCTGTTATAAAATTGGTTTTAGATTTTAAAGTTTAGCAAAAGATATACTAGCTTTGCTCTCTGACATTTGACGTATAGAACACCTTATGTACTCAATTATTTTTTGGAAGCGAAGAAAAAAACAAGCATTAAATAATATACTATATTTTAGCAAAAAACTATAACTTAGTAATACTAATTATAACTTAGAACATAAATGAAAAACTCATAACTGACTTTTTGGCCCGACCCGGGATACGAACCCGGAACCTCATGATCAGCAGTTGCACTACTACAACCACTTGACCAACGAGGCAGTACTATACCTAATAAGATATTGTGGTTGGGTATTACAATTATTTTTAACTGTATATTATACTGATAGTATTGAATTAGCCTTTCATATTGTAAATTATAATATTTGTCGAAATGTTAATTATGGATTCGAACCTTACATGCTAATGGTGCTTCATTTTTTTATTTGCATTCACTTCAAAGAAAGTACAAGCAAAAGCTTCATCGCGCAGTAAAAAACACAACAAATATATGCATAACTAATACGAAAAATTATACCCAATACAAACAAATAATACTACCTATAAATAACCTAATAAGTAATTATATTATCGACTGATAAGATGACGTGAGCGTGTGCGCTGGCAGACGCTCTAACGACACAGGTGTCACGTCGAAGAGCTCAGCGCTCACTGACCCAGCAAGCCCATGGGCAGTGAATACGCCCAGATTTTAAAATAATTTCTTAATAAAATCAAATTTTGGTCTTTTGAAAAAAATTTTACAATAGAAGTGTTCATTAATAAATTGCCTATCCATTGGTGTAAATCGCAAAATAAAATAATACTTACTTTACGAGGAGATGCATGTTATCAATAATAATTTCACATTTATGTGGTTTCGTTGTAAGAAGATTATATTAATATTTATTCCTTTAAAAAAAATTGGATATAGCTCTTATGAAATCAAGATTATGTAGAAATAGAATGTGTTTTTTATTTGTTGATATATCTTTTAAATAAAAAGTAGATAGCTCCTAAAAACCGCACAAATAACGACTAGCGCGACATTTTGCTCAACCTGCGCCTTAAGACAAGAAAATGATACTCGCCCTAAGATTTACATGAATTTGTAATAAATCACACAACATGAGCCTATTAATTACTTATAAGATAGGTATACCCTATTTATTGACTTTAAGTATAAAGATTTAATAGATTATACATCAGAGGCGGGTGAACTGAATAAAGGTCGTATATATAAGTCGCAGAGAAGACTACATATTTGTGCCATTTGTTGTAGAAACTATCGGCTCGTGGGGTACACGTGCGGCGAAGTTCCTACTGCAACCGTATCTGCGATATGTCGTTATTATTGGTCATAACAGTGCTAGTTGTTTTGCCGCTCAGACCAAGTATAGCTGGTCAGCGCGTCAACGCTGACGCTCAACGTTGCCAGCTTTTTCAGAACTGTACTGCGGGAAATATTAAAGTAAGTGGTTAATAGTTTGCGACATACTTTGACTAATCACTCCTGAGAAGTAGGACAATAAGATATGTTAAGTTTTTATTATTCGTTTTTAGGTTTCCGTAACTCATAAAGAAAAAACGGAACCCTTATAGGATCACTTTGTTTTCCGTCTGTCTGTTTGTCTGTCAAGACCCTTTTTCTCAGGAACGCGTGGAGATATCAAGCTGAAATTCATATAAAATACTCAAGTCTACTGTCCCTTGGAGCTGTGATAAAATCAAACTTCTAAGCCAACGCAATCAAAAGATACAGCCGTTTATGCCGAAAATTTTTGACGTTCGCAAGGGAATGAAAACCTATAGGGTACTTCCCGTGAACTCAGAATCTTAAAATTTGGTACAAAGCAACGTATTAAAGCACAGATAAAGGAAAAATTGCGAAAAGCATAAATTTTTAGTTACATCACATAATAAAAATATTTTTAATAATTTTACTATGATTTTGAAGATATTTTATGTATGCGTTTGAGTGGGTCCCTCGGATGGTTTAGATTCACAATTAAATCCGGTAGGTTGTGATGTTGTTCTGATCTAGAAATCACCCGTGCGAAGCCGGGGCATATTGTATACTAGCTGGTACCGGTACATTGCTGCCGCAGAAGAAATAATTCTGAAACTATCGTTTTAAGTTTGAAAGAATTATGTTGATTAATTAGGAATGTTAATATAAATAGTGACACGAAAGTCTAGCGGTGACTGTTATTGCGCATAAGTCAATAATTTAGTATCATGAGGTAGTAAGCGGGTTGCGGGGCGGGCGGGCGTCATTCGCACGCGCTGATTGGTGCGTGCGTATCGTTCACACGCGCTGATTAGCTCTCCAGTCGCATTCGTGCAATTCAATTCGTCGCAGCAGTACCCATTCGCAGCTACCCTTCACGTTTCGTTCAGCGCTAGACTTACGTGCCACGACTTGTACAATCATTGAAATTGAATGTCTATCAAATAAATAAATGGTACGAACTGCGCGCCACCAAGTGTACTACTACTATTTTTTATGTATTAATTTTATTGTTTTTTAAATTATTGTATTAGTAAAATAAATTATAACTGGTGTTTTTATGTTTGCGAAAATGAAAATCATATAGGAATTATTTTTTTATACCAATACTGGTTCGTTTATACCACTAATAAATAAACAACTTGTATGTAGCGATCGAAAGCGAATAGACTAACGAGCACACAGTTCACCTGATGGTAAGTTAAGGCGTATGAATGAATGAATGAAACATACTTTATTGTATATCAGAAATACATATGAGAGAGAAAAAAATAATAATTAAAGGTACAATTGGCGGCATTATCGCTTAGGAGCGATCTCTACCTGGCAACCATTGCAGAGGATAAAATGACCTGTGAGAAAGGGTAAAGGTGTACGTAGGTTGTTGGAAAAATACACACGACATCCATATAATTATATAATCGATAAATACATACATACTATAATAAATAAATAAATTTTAAATACAAAAATTTATACATACATATACCAGAGCAGAAAGGATTAAACAAGTAAGTGAAGTCAAAGCCTTAACGCAAGGAAAATGGCGTACATCTGTCGTCGACTAATAATCGAAATACAGATGCTTGTTAATTCTGAGGATTAAATTGAATGCCGTGCTAAGAGTTAAATATTCAAAATGCAAATCCTCCTTATTCCCTATTCGTAAAGATCCATAATAAAGGCTGATTATTGTCATGCCATTAATTATTAGCCTTTTGATATTATTTCTATAATATATATCAGTGCGCCTCTTCATCATCATCATCATTACAGCCCATCACAAGTCCACTGCTGAACAAAGGCCTCACCCAAATATTGCCACGAAGTACGGTCCTAAGCGACTGAAAATATTGTATTACTAATATAAACAATTCCATGTAGCGGCGGTGTGAGAATATCATCTACCCTATATCATCCCGTGCATTTCGTAACAAGTGGTAGAGGGAACGAAACAAGAAGATGGCAGCAAATTCTTCCTGATAACAGCTGGAAAATAAAAAGTACAATTGACAATGTGGTCGCATCGTTAAGAGGCAATCTATGGGGAGGCATTTGTTCAGCGGTTGTTTATATTTGATAGTATGTAATGATGATGATGTCGATGATCAATAATAAAAATAGAAAACGCATTCGAATTAATAAATTCTTTGTTTTTAAGTCGATTGAAACTGCCACATAACTACGACAGGTACTCGTATGTTGAAGTTGAAGTATGAAAATTATATTATAAAAGTTGTATAATTCCCTCTTATTTTTCCATTATCAATTTAATGGTAGAACATTTACATTTTCATATTAAGAAAAATACTTACGCATAATAAGATATATTTTTTTAGAACTTAAATGTCAAGATGAAATTTAAAAAAAAAGATAGTAATCGCTTATTTAACACGTCGATTATGGAACATTAAGTAAGTTAGAAATATAAAAAATCTTCGTGTTCTAGTGTTCAGTGCAGTTATGGGAGAGCCGAAGTCAAAATGGCGTGAATGGTAGAAACTGGTAAAGTACAGTACTGAATTTATAGAGGAAAATTATGCCTTAATTATTGCGATGCCATGGTGGTCGTAAAATGACTTAGAGAATGCCCGAACGTTTTTGTGGCCCATTGACGGCAGATTCATAAGCTGAATTAGCAATGAACTGGCCATATAGGACGAAGAATCGACAATCGATGGTGAATAAATGTTTTTGAATAGCAGCCCTCTTCCGATTAGCGATGTTTAAGATGACGACCAGGTAATGTGTATGCAGCTTAATGCTGCTGTGTTTCGTATGGTGAGTGTAGAAGAACCGGAGACCCGTTTTACTAGAAAAGAGGCACTCTATCTTAGTCCTCACGACGGACAACGCATCTGCATTTTAATTCGCAAACGAAGATAAATGTAGATGTCTATGGGCCACAGCAACCACTTACGATCAGGTGGACTGTGTGCTCGTTTATCACCATTAGACCATAATAAAGTAAGATTATCTTTAAAGACCCTGCTTTACCAATACGCGTGTCCATTATCTATACAATAAATAATAACTCTGTAGAAAAAATGTGTGTTCACGTTTCACACAAAAACTACCGAACGAATTTCCATGAAATTTCGTATGTAGGCAGTAAATGACCGTGTATAGGCAACTTTTTATCTGCTTAAGAAACAGTAAAAAAGGGGTTGTGTTTCCTATTTTTTAAGTTATTGTCATTATGGGTGCTGATGGTTCTCTTAGTCCTAAAGAGAATTTAGCTATATATTAAAAGTGTTTGCGTGTGAAAATTAAACTCATCGCACTAGAAACAAGTAAGGGCAGAATAACGTCTGCCGGGCCAGCTAGTTAAACAATATAACTCTTCCAAATTTAAAACGATATATCGACAATTATTTTTTTGAGGCAGCAACGCGCCAGGTCATCAGCTAGTAGGTAATAAAACAACATACAATTTGCAAACAAATATTTATTTAAATTTTTTAAATGTCGAGATTTATTAACTAAAGTTATTTCTATACGTTGGAATACCGACTCTGATAGCGTACTTAACGCAAAGTAATTTAACTGACTTAACCACAGGGTTTTTATTACGTTTTGTATATTTTCAGCTTTTATTTTGTGAGTGCGCAGTTATTTTCGTTCGAGAGAACCCATTCATGTTGCAGTCTTAATACGTTAAAGCTCGTATAACGTGCACCTTAAAGAGTTTAAGAATTTACATAATAGCAACAGGAGAACCCATTTATTTTATAAAAGGTAATCACGCCGGGCACTAGCTATCACCTCTTGGCCGTTAATTACGTGATTGTGTGGGAGAATATATGTATGTATCTAAAATTAGTGGAATTAAATTTACTTACCGAGAAGCTCGTACTCACAATCACTAATCGGCATTCGTTCTAAATATTGTGGTGTGTAATGTTGTGTGTGTTACTGTATGTATGATAGTGTATAGCCGAAAACACTAGCGATTATAAAATTTAAAACTATTTAAATTGATACTGCGGTAAGAGCACAACAAGGCGCAAGAGCGGGCGTGGGCGCGGATTAGCGAAGACTTAATTGAACTAATGACCCTTTTCCTTTTGAAGGTGAAGTGTAGTGACAATTTTTACTCACACCACCGCCATCTATGATAAATACGAATAGATTAATTCGAGCGCATGTTCGGCGCGACTAAAAGGGTTAATATATAAAGCTCGTTTTTCGGTAAAAATAATATAAACATGAATCACAATTCATCTGATAGCTTTTTGTTTCATAAAAAAATACTAACCTTGTGACCTTGGTGTTATATGAACTAGCAAATATGAAATACAATGTAAAGAGTCTGTCGTCTATTATATCCAGAGGCTATAAATTAATTAATCTTGTTTTTATACGCTTCAGACAAGATGATATCTTTCTCCTCTGATACAAATAAAAAACTTATCATTTTTGTAAAACTTTCTCCCTAAAGTAATCTCTTTAACATGACCAGCTATTACTTGGTTTTTATATTATTTTACTAGCTATTTCACACGACTTCATCCGAATGTAATTTAGGGTTTTAAATTTTATGCGCGCAACCCAAATTTTTTTCTAAAGTAATAGTAGCTTAAGTTACTCCTTATATCATCAGCTATCTGCCAGTTAAAGTTCCGTCAATTTCGGTCCGGCCATTTTGAAGATTAAAAAATTATGTTTTTGTTATAATTACCGTATAAACTTTCATATGCATGTAGTAAAAAACTGTTATTTTGACATTATACACACTTCATTTTTATTTATTTGTATAGGTATTGACGTATAGATTCAAATATTTCATACATTTATATTATTTTATGGAGCTTTTCTAATTCGTTACATTTATTTTTACAATTAAATGTAATTAAAGCTAAGAGTATGTGGACCGTGTGCTCGTTTGTCACCCTATTCTATAAAAAAAATAAAATTAACTGACGTATCATGTGTTTTTAGTTCATTTGCTTTCGTAGTAGAAACGTCTACTTGAAGAAAAAACCACGCAGAAGATCATACACAAAAGTTCTCATCAATAAATATTAATTAATAGTAATGGCGGAAGCCCATCCTTATTTTTAACTAAATTAATATTAAGGAGAATCAGTATCTCGGTTTGACGTTAACTTAACCACAATATTTACTTTTTCGACCCACATTGAGAAAATAATAAAAATGTATACGTGGTAGAGTCATGCTGCAGTTATATTAATAATATAGTTGTAGCACGAATGGGTCGGCTCGACCGGAGAAGGACCACGCTCTCACAGAATACCAGCGTTAAATAGCAGCTAAATGCTGCTATGTTTCGTATGGTGAGTGTAGAGAACCGTAGACCCTTTTTACTGGAAAAGAGGCATTCCATCTTAGTCCTCACGGTTGACAACGCATCTGCATTTAAATTCGCAAACGAAGATAGATGTAAATGTCTATGGGCCACAGCAACCACTTACCATCAGGTGGACTGTGTACTCGTTTGTCACCCTTATTCTATAAAAAAATCTAAACAAATAAATTAACTGATGTAAATTGAAGAGCACGCGTTGAATCTTGCTTTGATAAGTGAGTACAGAAATGAAGGGATTTCAGATACAATTGTAACGCATTATGAAGGCAGTTAATTCTCTATTCTGTCTAATCCTAGTTTAGATACCGAACCAATGCCCTAAAGCAAGGCTCATCCATAGAAAATTTACGGTTTCATTGTGGCCACTTTATGGTATAATTCACAATGTCTTTTTTAAGATCCCATCCGTATTGTTACGGCAGATCTCTATTGTAAAGTACTAGGAACAATTATGGTGAAAATCTCAGAAACAAAGCCGAATTGTTTTCAGGAAACAGTACTAATTGCTTTCATAGATTTTGTAGAGTCCGATTTTCTCAGAGTTCTATCGCAAGGCATAAACGATCTTTTCTCAAGAAGGCAGAAATATATAAATGAGATAATGAGCTTCGCTTTTAAAATAAAAACTCAACACAACGTGGTAGAGTGACGCTGCAGCTATATTATGGTTGTAACATGAATGAGTCAGCTCAACCGGAGTGCGACCACCGTCTAACAGATTAGCAGCATAAAATATCAGCTTAATTCTGCTGTGTTTCGTACGTTGAGTGCAGAGATCCGGAGACCGATATTTACTTACAGAGACATCTTACATTTATCCTCGATCACGAATCAAAGAACAGATGCGTTATCACCCCTGAGCGGTAGCGAAGCCTCCATAGAAGCCAAGAAGTCCGGCTTGCCCTATCAAACTTCTCAATCAATAATATCAACTAATAAAATAACTCATAAACTATTTCAAATTATTTAAAATTTCCCACATGCTCCTCTCTTCTACATACGTCATGACCTTGTAGTCTTATTATGTAACGTCAACACATGGCATATTGCATTACTACGCGATACTGCTGTAATAAAAAAGGAGTTGAGTTGAACGATTAGTTGTCTCTCTCGCACGCGTGGGCTTTTTACCGGGCTTTCGTGAAAATGATCGCTCCCTTTTTAACCTGTGGCAAAATGTTCTATAATGAAATGTAACTACGATTGTGTATATAGCAATAAGTATGGAGCAATAAGCCTAGCTATAGATATGAAGTAAGTCGAGCGCGGCGGCAACTTAATACTTAGGGGTAATTAGTATGTTGATTTCAATTATTGCTCGACATCAGATATGTGTATACATAGTAGCCACACACTCAACTTTCAACTTACCATCAGGTGGACTATGTGCTCGTTTTTCTTATATATTACATAAACGCTGGCGATCGCTACATACAATTTTTTTATAGGGTAGGGTGACAAACGAGCACAAAGTGCACTTGACGGTAAGTGGCTGCTGTGGCCCATAGACATCTACATTTATCCTCGTTTGCGAATCAAAATGCAGATGCGTTGCCACCCGTGAGGACTAAAATGGAATGCCTCGTTTCCAGTAAAAAGGGTCTCCGGTTCTCTACACTCCCCATACGAAACACAGCAGTGTTAAGCTGCTATTTGACGCTGGTCAAATAGCGCGTGGTTCCTTCCCCGGTCCATCCGACTCATTCGTGTTACAACTATACTACTAACGTAGCTGCAGCATGGCTCTACCACGTCATAAAAGTTTAAAAAAATGTTTATCTTTTTTTGTGTATCTTTCCTTCATTATTATTGTTTTGCCTATAAAACACTACAGTTGTAATCTATTTTACATTTATTTATAAAACAATAAATACAATATTTTTTAATTAAACTTAAATTATCAAATAGTCCTACTATCCAGAATAGACAAAGTTCGCTACAAACAACTACTTACTCCCCGCGGTAAAGTGCCAAGTACGCCGGCTGTGTTTTTTCACTTAACAGCTACATGCCTTTGAACGAGAAAAAGGCCCTCTTATCACCAGTGCAACGAAATGTCGTATATAATGTAGTTTCTGTAGGAACTTCAACGCACGTGGACCTCACAGGCCGACAGTCTCTACAGCAAATGGCACTATCATTTAGCCATCATTTAAAGGCTCATACTTGCGCCACTAACTCAGTTCAGCCACGTCTGATGTATAATGAATTAAATATTTATAATTAAACTCAATAAATAGAGAATATCTATCTTATAAGTACTTATAGGCTCATGTGGTGTATTCACATTGTGTGTATTCAGTGTCATTATAAATAAATTTAAATATTAGGGCGAGTATCATTTTCCTGTCTTAATTATTGAGGCTGCTTGACCAACAACACTGACGGCGGGACCAGCTTTAATGATTCCATCGCGAATGTTTTGTCCGAGTCGTTCCTGAAACAAAAACGTGATTATTTACAGAAGAATGGAAGTGTTAATATGTATGGCGTAGGCATTCAATTGAGTATCTTGATAAAGTCCGACAAAATCGCGTAACATTTTATTAAAATAGGTTGTTAGTTAAGTTATCTGATCAAACGAAATTATTAGGGTTTGAAAAAGTTGTCATAGACTTGGTAGTAAAACTTTTTTGTGGAATTAGTTACCACTAGTGGCTTATCTGGAACTGTAATACATAGCAGTAATCTAGTGTTAAAAATGTTTATGGGCGACGGTAATCACTTCGATAAAAATATAATTAACAGTAGTGACTTACAACAAAGTAGGTAACATACTTCATAAAATAAACATTTTAGCTAGATTTGATAGTGATCGGTCACATGTTCGAATTTTAGTAAACTCAAACAGATATAACAACATCCATTTTTATACATACAGATTCTATAATTTATAAATAAGTTATACCGTTACCGTTACAGCCTATTATAAGTCTACCGCTGTACATAGGCCTCCCCATAGATTGTTTTATATGGGGAATATTTGCCATAGACGCCACGCATAGCGGGCGGGTTAGCAACGCAGTTTCTTTTGTTGCTATTAAGTACACGCTGCAGCTCATCTCTTGTTTCTTTCCCTCTTTTGCCTCTTACGATATCCACGGGATGATATATGATAGTGAATATTCTTACAGCGCCATCACACAGTTCAATTAACTTATCAAAATTTCAATGACTTACCAGTTTCTTAAACGGATTCCACCTTGGGTTTGGTGCACTTACAGCGATATGAAATGCTATAACAAAGGTAAATACAAAACTAAATATCCTTATGAAATTCATTTTAGTTAATTTTTAAGTAAAATGTTAGAGCGTATAAGATAGGACTCGCGGATTCAATGGTAGTCCTCCAACTGAACACGCTTTTATATAGTTAGAAACCGGGAAACCATGAATACGAAAATGCGTAAAATATTCTTAAGTAAATTCGACTTTATTGCCTCTGCCTTAGTGTTATTTATTGTACAAACTTGTTTGCAACCGCATCAACATCAAGTACCACAAACTGGCTTGAAAGAAAAAAGAAAGTGGGACTGAGGGAACTCCCGTTGCTAATGTTGTTAGTGAATCCCCGATGGTCGATTGGTATTTAATTAAATTATTGTAATTTGAAAACACATTTACTTCATTGTAATGAGGACAGAAAAATCTATGTTATTGCAATGTAAAAGGAATAAACTACTTTTTTATTTAGCTGATAAATACTGCTTTTAGACTTGGACAGATCTCTCTTTTATATTATATTTTTGTAATAACTCATTTTTTTAAATATTAAACAGGTATATGAAAAAAAAACAATTTCCATGGCCATGTGCATATGGGATATAGATCCCACATGCAAATTAAGAAATAAAGCGTGAAGATAAAACAAACATTTCTTTTTTCTTCACGCTTTGCATGTGGATTGACGGTCGCAGTGCCAGACGACTCGCACCATTGAATCAACTGCGCGTCTCCCGTCTTCTTATTAATACTTACATGCTTTTTATGTTAAATCAATGTTGATCGTGAACTTGAACAATGATTATGGTCAAGGACACACGGCACCAGTTAAAGATAGTTCCTATCTTAACTCGGTGCGAGACAGTAGACTGTTATTTTGGAACAGGCTCCTGGAACTGGTATTTCATATTTCATTTCATGAACAGAAACAGGTGGAACAGGTTTCTAGATTATAATATTTTCTCTAAGAAATATGTATCATTACAACAATTCCAAAACGTTTCATCATTACAGCCCTTCACAAGTCCACTGCTGAACATAGGCCTCCCCCAAGGAATGTCACAAAGCACGGTCCTGAGCCACCTACATCCATCGACTTCCTGCATATCTTACCAGTTCGTCACTCCATCTAGTGGGGGGTCACCCTACACTTCGCCTACCGGTAAGAGGCTGCCACTCGAGAACCTTTCTTCCCCATCGGTCGTCGGTTCTTCGAGCTAAATGGCCGGCCCACTGCCACTTCAGCTTACTAATCCGTTGGGCTATGTCAGTTACTCCCGTTCTACTGCGGATATCCTCATTTCTAAGTTTATCACGCAGAGACACCCCGATCATAGTCCTCTCCATAGCACGCTGAGCGACCTTGAGCTTCCTCATAAGGCCAGCAGTGAAGGACCACGTCTCAGATCCGTAAATCATCACTGGCAACACGCACTGGTTGTACAATTTTGTTTTCAGGTTTTCAGTTATGTCTAACGAGAAGATGTGTCGTAGTTTCCCGAACGCTGCCCAGCTGAGTTGAATCCGTCGATTGACCTCTCGGTCGAAGTTGGACTTACCTAGTCGGACTATTTGTCCCAGGTAAACATACTCGTCAACAACTTCGAGCTAAGTGCTCCTAACAACTACCGTCATAGGTGTGACATGGACGTTAAACATGATTTTTGTTTTGTCCATGTTCATCTTAAGACCTATCCGTTGGGAGACACTATTGAGGTCATTGAGCATAGTGCTTAGGCCCTCCAGCGATTCTACCATAAGGACTATATCATCGGCAAATCGAAGGTGAGTGATGTAGTCGCCATTGATGTTAATACAATATTTTTTTTTAAATCGATTTTTTTACCTTGTCCAAATTAGGAAAAGCCGTAATCGGTCTGGTCTGGCGAGTAGACGCTGACGTATGGTTTCTAATTGCAGATGAGTTATATATAAGTTAAATGCTGACATTAACAGGTAGTCAAAAAAGATCCGAATTCACTGATAATCATATTTTATGAATTTTGCTACGTGGTGATGTAGCAAAAGATGGTGAAGGGCACTTTTTACCTTGAATGCACTCACAAAGCAATAGGATGGAGAGGATATTGGTCGTTTTAGCTTGCTAATGATAGTGCTACTTTGTAAGATATGAGACATGCTTGCCATAACATCATTAGCCAATTTATGTTAACAGAAATGGGTTTTTTACCACGTGGTCGGCGGTGAAGGAAAACATCGTGAGGAAACCTGCATGTCTGAGAAATAAAATAATATTTCTAGACATGTCAAGTTTGCCAACACTGAATGGGGCAGCGCGGCGGACATTTCCTTGCCCTAAACCCCTCTCAGAAATGAGAGGAGGCCTTTGCCCAGCAGTGGGACGTATATAGGCTGTAACTTTAACTTTATATTTTAATGGGTTATTAAGTAAGCCGCGCTGCTCCTGAGCATGTTTGTAGACCTCAAACTACCACGAAATACATATTATGTAGCCATGTAAGTTCACCGCCGAGCATAGAGAGGAAGAGTTTATAATATTATCCATCTTTAGACACACCACGCGGAAATCTGTTTGTATAGCTGCCCTGTATGTTATCGTATCTGCTAAAGACAGACACTTCATTTCCTGTCTAACAGCCATGAGATTCAAACTGTGATCGAAGAGTTTTTGGGTTCTTAAATGGTTAACAGTGATTATTAACATTAAGGTTCAATGAGTCTCATTACCATTCGGTGATCGATACCAGTCGGCACCTTCGTGCCTCGTGCCATCAGTGAGACATCTTAAAACAAAATATAAGTAATAAAGTTAATATCATTTCTTTTAATAATTCATTCAATCATTATTTGTAACCGTCAGGGCTTGAGCAGGTCCAGTTTCTGGGCGGCCGCTTCTGGAAAATTGAGGTCGTCATGAAGAGTCTCTCCTTCCCTTTGAAGTTGGCCAGCTTTTGACCCTTGTAATCCGTTTCTCTATTCAAAATTTCCCTAACTTCAGCTCACCATTCTCCCTTCTGGCCTAGTTTTTTGTGGGTGACATGGCCACGTATAAAATATTAATTAATTTAATTCCAGTCCTTTAATTCCAAAGCGTTACCTACACTTACTAATTTAAACACAACGTCAGATGAGGAAATGGGGTAATAGAGTCTTATACGCCACAGCGAGGTTTCGGAAGGTTAAAAAATATTTAATGATTATAAAAACATAGCAAACAATAAAAGGCATTTATTTTTTAAAGAGTATTTCGAAGGAAAATACGTATTAAAAGTAAATTATGTCTATACATTAATCAATTTCCTCCCTTTGTAGTCGTCAATATTTTTGCAGCCACGTCAACAGCAGTTCCTGCTTTAGTGATCCCATTCCGAAAGTTTTTTTCAATTTTTTCCTGTGAAAATAAAGTAATATCGTATGTTACATATTAGCCAATGTCAACTTCAGCGACAACATTGCCACTGTCAATTTTAAAGTATCAAATATACCAACTTCTTAAGTCTTAAGAAGTCCATGTGACTGAAGCTATTTGTAGTTTCACTAGTCGATATCCGGCATTAGGTAACCTCTCCCTACGCAAGAGGGAGGATACCTTATGCCGGATACCTTATGCTGGATATGCTGGATATTTACCTCTTTTTTACTTGGGTCACGCGAGTTACACTTAACCCTCAAAGCAATTGGCAAATCAGGTTTGTGGAACCGCGTATAATCTACATGTTTCATATGGAAACGTTTTAAAAATTGACCACATCCCAAATACATATCGACCAATAAGTATGATACTTCTCTATTACGAATAACAAGAACTGGAGAAACTATTTTACTGGTAAGGTGGCATTCGATCTAGTGATAATGATTGCTAATATATTTATTTAAAATTTGATTCTAAATTAAGATTACATGTAGGCATCTATTTGCCACATCATCTACTCACTATCAGATGGATTGTGAACTGAATGTAATGACGAAAGTAAAATCACAACACTTCGATGTCAGAAAAACAATTTGTATTTGTGGACAAATGTAGACAAGCAATAATAGCTAAACTTTCAGGGCGCGAGACCCACGTTGCAGTAGATACGCTCTCCATGTACCTATTGAGCCATGCTGCAGCTATATTGTGGCTATAACAGAAATAGGACGGGTCAACCGGGAAATTAGTAAGCTGAAGTCGAAATGGAACGACTATATAGCTCAAAGAAACGACAACCGATGGGAAAAACAGATTCTCGAATGGCGGCCTTGTACCGGCGGACGAAGTGTAGGGCATCTCCCCACTAGATGGATAGCCTGGTAATGCAGGTGGCTCAGGACAGTGCTTTTTGGAAATCCTTGGGGGAGACCTATATGCAGCAGTAGACTTGTGATGGGTTGTAGATAATTTTTTTTAAATACTAGTAATGTTATTAAACATTACTAATATACCCTTTAACTACTTCTGGTAAGCTTAAAATACTTGTGTTAGAAGTGGTTCACGACAGTAGTCGAATGGCGGATTCGAACTCACGACCTTTTGAGTTCGCGGTCCGCGCCCTGCCATTAGGCTACTGAGGCTTCAAAAATGATGATCATGATGAATAAAGGCCGTTCCCATTGATTGCCTTATACGGGGGATACTTGCCATAGTTGCCACGCTTGGCAAGCGGGTTGGCAACCGCAGTTTTTATTTTCAGTCGTTATTAGGAAGACGCTGCTTTTCGTCTCATGATTTGTTTCCCTCTGTCCCCTCTTTCATCACCCACTTGTGATATGGGGGTAGTGGATATTTTTACACCGCCACTACTTGGTACAAGTCCGCGGCTAAACAACCTCCTGCACCAAGGAATTTCACAAAGGATGTTCCTGTGACACCTGCACGATGACGTCATATTACACTTCGCTAACCAGTAGGTGCCACACGATAACCGTTCTTCCCCATCTTTTGTCAACTCTTCGTGATATATGCTAGTCCATTGCTATGTCAGCTTAATGATCTGCCGACAATAAGCCACAAAAACTTTCGTGCATTTCTCTAAGTCATCTTACAAACACCACAGCATCGCAATAATTATGGCATACATTTTTCCACTATATCTACACTACTATACTTTACCAGTTCCATCCATCCACGCCATATTGACTCCGGTTCTCCCATAACTGCACTGAACACCATTATAAGATTAAAAATTAATAATACAAAAACAAAGGTCCTCATTGTAGGTTAATTACAAGCTTGTTATACAAAACTATACTACTTAATTAACGTTCCGTAATAACACTTAAATAACTTGTTAAAGAGGCGACTACTATTTTTTTTTAAATTCCATCCTTGCGATATAATTCTAAATTATTTATACGCATAAGAATGTTTCTATATATGAAAATGTTTAATGTTCGATCATAAAATTG
The DNA here is from genome assembly GCA_033319125.1 of Parnassius glacialis. Classification (NCBI taxonomy): domain Eukaryota; kingdom Metazoa; phylum Arthropoda; class Insecta; order Lepidoptera; family Papilionidae; genus Parnassius; species Parnassius glacialis. The sequence continues at coordinate 4,734,473 of JAVANC010000008.1, forward strand.
ATAGTGGAAAAATGTACATAATATGTAAATGGGAAATAAAAAAAAACTTATAATTTTTAATTTTTAACTTCAAAATACCTGCGAGTGTTAAATATAACAATTTCAATCAACTTAAAAGATAGATATTAAGAATTATAACTAGTCAAAGTTTCTTAATTTTGTAACTCACTGACTGACCGATCATCAAAACTCTAAGGCACTTCTAGCAGACAGAGAAGCTTCATATTTAGAATACAAATAGTGTTTAGTGTATAAATTAATGAAAAACTAAAATATTTTGCACTTTTGGTCGTTTTCTAGATACATCAACTGCATTATTAACTTTGTAATCCCATATAAATATATAGGATTACAAAGTTACATTTGCATTAAATAAATCAGTGTATTTGTATATTTATAATATAATGGAATGATAGGTGTAGATAGGTACCTAGATATAACTATCTACAAAAAGAAACGCAACTCTGTTCTTCTACCGTAAAAAGTTGTGAGATCCATGTAATACCAAGTATCAAATTGTTATTAGCTCCGAACTACCACTCGGAGCGTTGGCCGCTCCCCGGGCAGAACAACTTGCCCGGCGGGAGATCTCCCCTTTTCCTTCCTCCCGCCACAGTCACTACATGGTATTCTTTTATATTAGTAATACAATATTTTCCGTGGTTAAGGACCGAACTTTGTGGCAATTCTTGGGATTGGCCTATGTTCAGCACTGGATTAGTACGTGGTAGAGTCATGCTGCAGCTATATTAGTAGTATACATAGAAATAAAATAGTTGTAGCACGAATGGGTCGGCACGACCGGGGAAGGACCACGCTCTCACAGAATACCAGCGTAAAATGGCAATTTGACACTGCTGTGTTTCGTATGGTGAGTGTAGAGAACCGGATACCCATTTTACTGGAAACGAGGCATTCCATCTTAGTCCTCACGGGTGACGACGCATCTGCATTTTGATTCTTTATTGAGGATAAATGTAGATGTCTATGGGTTACAGCAACCACTTACCATCAGGTGGACTGTGTGCTCGTTCATCACCCTATCCTATTAAAAAGTGGACTTATAATGGGCTTGAGTGATGAAGACGATTAAGTATGGCCAATGATACATATAATAGCTATACAAAGAAAAAGGCTTATAATTATAGATGATGAATAATTTGATATCATCATCATCATCATTACAGCCCTTCACAAGTCCACTGCTGAACATAGGCCTCCCCCAAAGAATGCCACAAACTTCCTGCATATGTTACCAGGTCGTCACTCCATCTAGTGGGGGGACGCCCTACACTTCGCCTGCCGGTACGAGGCTGCCACTCGAGAACCTTTCTTCCCCATCGGTTGTCGGTTCTTCGAGCTATATGGCCGGCCCATTGCCACTTCAGCTTACTAATCCGTTGGGCTATGTCGGTCACTCTGGTTCTACTGCGGATATCCTCATTTCTGAGTTTATCACGCAGAGAAACTCCGAGCATAGCCCTCTCCATAGCTCGCTGAGCGACCTTGAGCTTCCTTATCCGGCCAGCAGTGAAGGACCACGTTTCAGTTCCGTATGTCATCACTGGCAACACGCACTGGGTGTACAGTCTCGTTTTCAAGTTTTGAGGTATACCTGACGAGAAGATGTGGCGTAATTTCCCGAACGCTGCCCAACCGAGTTGAATCCGTCGATTGACCTCTCGGTCGAAGTTAGCCTAGTCGGACTATTTGTCCCAGGTAAACATACTCGTCAACAACTTCGAGCTTAGTGTTCCCAACAACTACCGGCATAGGTGAGACATGGACATTAAACATGATCTTTGTTTTGTCCATGTTCATCTTAAGACCTATCTGTTGGGAAACACTATTGAGGTCATTGAGCATAGTGCTTAGGTCCTCCAGAGATTCTGCCATAAGGACTATATCGTCGGCAAATCGAAGGTGAGTGATGTACTCGCCATTGATGTTGATACCGTATCCTTTCCAGTCCAGAAGCTTGAAAACGTCTTCCAATGCAGCGGTGAAGAGTTTCGGGGATATGACGTCACCCTGTCTTACACCTCTCTGCAATTGGATAGGTTTCGTACTCTGGTTCTGTACTCGGATAGCCATCGTAGCCCTACTGTACAAGCACTTCAACACTTCGATATACCGACAGTCAACTTGGCACCGCTGAAGGGACTGCAGCACCGCCCAAATTTCGACGGAATCAAAGGCTTTCTCATAGTCCACATACGCCAGACATAGTGGCAAATTGTACTACTCGGACTTCTGTACAATTTGCCGTAGGGTATGTATGTGGTCTATGGTGCTAAAGCCTTTTCGGAAACCGGCTTGTTCGGGAGGCTGGAAGTCGTCAAGTCTGCGCGCGAGACGATTCGTAATGACTCTCGAAAACAGCACGTAGACGCGGCTCAGAAGGGAAATCGGTCTGTAGTTCTTCAAGAGAGCGTTGTCGCCTTTCTTGAAGAACAAGACCACCGCACTTCTGCTCCACGCATCCGGTGTAATGCCACCATGGAGGACGGAATTAAAGAGCCTCTGAAGGACTTCAAGTACTGGTTTTCCACCCGCTTTCAGAAGCTCCGCTGTAATTCCATCCTCGCCTGGGGCCTTGCCGTTTTTAAGGTGCTGGAGAGCCATTCTAATCTCGCTTAGACTGACGTCCGGGATATCATCGGAATAATGTCGGATAAGACTCGCTCTTGGATCGTTACTCACACTTGCGTGTGGCTCCAACGATGACGTGTACAGCTGCCCATAGAACCTCTCAATCTCACTCAAAATCTCAGGTGCCCCGGAAACGATGCTGCCACATTCGGTCTTCAGCTTTGACAGTTGGCTCTTTCTGGCAGACAGATCTCCGGCAAAGACTTTGGAGCCTTGGTTCCGCTTGATCGCTTCTTCAATACTAGCTGTATTGAAGTTGCGTAAGTCCCGCCGCATGCATTTGGAGCGCAACTTGTCTATCTCTTCTTCCAGCTCCACAATCTTCTCGTCAGTCCTCAGGGTGCGTGCTTTGTATGTTGCCAGGTCGAGTCGTTGTAGGTGGCAACCGAACCTCCACCGGAGATTCTTAGCACCCCCTGCCCCGCCGTTACCATGGTCGCCACCGTAGCCAGGAATAGGGGGCCGCCGGGGACTGGGGGCCGTCTCTTCGTAACTTTCATTATGGGGGTAAATTGCCATAGTTGCCACGCTTGGCGAGCGGGTTGGCAACCGCAGTTTTTTATTGTATTTTGCCGTTACTAGGAAGATGCTGCTGCCCATCTCCTGCCTGTGTCCCTTTGTCGCCTTTTACGACACCCACGGGAAGATATGGGGTAGTGGATATTCTTAACCGCCACTACACGGCGGTAAGATATATATATGTATAAGTTTCTGTTTGCAATGTCAAAATAACAACGTTTTACTAAATAAATATAAAAGTATAAAGCTACTTACAAACAAAAATTAAAAAAAAGCATTATATTGTATTTTGACTCGTAATATGGCGTCTAACTTAATCCTCAGACGTATCCTGCATCTGCAATTCAATTCTTATTCCACGACAGATGCATTTGTCTAGGAGCCATAGTCTCAACATACCATCAGGTACACTGTGTGTCTTAAATTTTAAATATACGAGTACGCTGTCGATCGCTACATACAAATTGTTTATTTATCGGTGGCTACAAATGAACCAGTATTCGGTATAAAAATCTTTTTTTTACTAATTTTTTGGCAATAAAAACAACAGTTATAATCTATTCTATTTATTCATAAAACAATAAATACAATATTTATTTATTAAACTTAAATTATCAAATAGTCCTACTACCCAGGACAGTTAAAGTTTTTTTTTTATAGAACTAGGGTGCGCCACAACAATTACAACACGCAGAAAAATGCCGAAAACGCTGGCTGTGTTTCCTCACTGAACAGCTTCACGCCTTTGAACGAGAAAAAAGCCCCATTATCACCTGTGGCAAAGAAATGTCGCAGATAATAAAGTTTTTTTAGGAACTTCAACGCACGTGGTCCCCACAGGCCAATAGTCTCTACATCAAATGACACAAGTATTTAGCCATCTTTTAAAGGTTCGTACTTAAGCCACTAACTCAGTTCGGCCGCCTCCGATGTATAATGTATTAAGTATTTATACTTAAATTCAATTAATAGAGAATGTCTATCTTATTAAGAGGCGAAGCTTGCGAAGACACTTATTGATTTCACGATGTCTGTCCGTCTGTCCGTCTGTCCCACGATTATCTCGAGAACGGTTTCGAATTTTCAAATTCTGTTTCCAGCAATCGATTACTGATCACCCAGGCATCTGAACCTCCTATTTTGAAATTGCTTCGCCACTTTGCTATACTGTTAGCTTGCTAGGTTTATTAGTACTCAAAACGCTCATGTTGTGTTACTTATCACTAATTAATTTAAATCTAGGGCGAGTATCATTTTCCTGTCTTAATTATTGAGGCTGCTTGACCAACGACACTGACGGCGGGACCTGCTTTAATGATTCCATCGCGAATGTTTTGTCCGAGTCGTTCCTGAAACATAAAAAAAAATTAATTACAGAAGTATGAAAGTATTAATATGAATGGCGTGGCGACAAATAGGCCAGTATAGTTAAACGTGGGCATTCAATTGAGTGCCTTAAGAAAGTTCGACAGAATCGCGTAACATTTTATTAAAATGATTTGTTAGTTAAGTCATCTGATGAAACGAAATTATTAGGGTTTGAAAGAAATGTCATCGACTTGGTAGTAAAACTTTTTTGTGGAATTGGCTACCACCAGTGTCTTATCAGGCCTTCTAGTACATAGCAGTAGTCTAGTGTTAAAAATATTTATGGGCGGCGGTAATCACTTCTATGATAATATAATTTACAGTGGATAGTTACAACAAATTGTGTGACATAAATACCCTTACAAACTAAACATTTTAGGCTAGATTTTATGGTGATCTATCACAAGTTCGAAATCTTAATTCCACTGCTGAACACAAGCCGCCCCATAGATTGTCTCATATTGGGGATATTAACCATAGCTGCCAGGTATAGCACCATTACACGGTAAAATTAACAAATAAAAATGTCAATGACTTACCAGTTTCTTAAATGGATTCCATCTTGGACTTGGTGCACTTAAAGCGATACTAAACGCCATAACAAAAATGAATACTAAACTAAATATCCTAGTGAAATTCATTTTAGTTTATTTTTAAGCAAAATGTTAGAGCGTATAACATAAGACTCGCGGATTCAATGGTAGTCCTCCAGGTGAACACGCTTTTATATAGTTAGAAACCGGGAAACCATGAATACGAAAATGCGTAAAATATTCGTAATTGAATTCGACTTTATTGCCTCTACCTTAGTGTTATTTATTGTACAAACTTGTTTGCAACCGCATCAACATCAGTACTACAAACTGGCTTGAAAGAAAAAGAAAGTGGGACTGAGGGAACTCCCGTTGCTAATGTTGTTAGTGAATCCCCGATGGTCAATTGGTTTTATTAGTAGTGCTTTGTTTTCTATGAAACTGAAAAAAAATTGAAAACATTTCCTTCAAAGTAGGTATTAAGTTTTTAGACATTGAGAGATCTGATCTCTGTTCTATATTGTATTTTTTTGTAATATTTCACTTTTTAAAATATCAAAAAATAAAAATAAAATTATAGGCATAGGCCATTTGCATTTGACGTATGGACCATATATGCAAATGTTCATAGCGCGTTGTAGAATAAGTTTTTTTTTATCTCCCTCAGCAGGCGAATTAACGATCACAGTGCCAGACGACTTGCACCATTGATTGACTCTGGCTCGTCTCCGAACTTCTTATTAATATTTACATACATAGCATGTTACATCAATGTTGTCCGTGAACTCGATCAGTGATTATGTTAAGGACACATTGCTTCATTTAAAGAAAGAAAGTTCTTATCTAAACTCGTTTCGAGACAACACTGTTATTTTAGAACAGACTCCTGGTACTGGTATTTCATATTTCATTTCATGAAGATAAATAGGTGGAACCGATTTCTAGCTTTAAATTATATCAGCCAGTCCTTGTTCAAATGCTAAAAATATCGTCAAATTGCCTCTATTTTTAAAAATGAGTTATCAAGGCTTCATAAGTATTAACGCCTAACAATTTGTAAACTGCAATTATAATGATCTGCAACGGTTGAGTTCTTAAAACATAAGCGGCCTTACTTTTATTTTATTTTTTATAAGAAACGTAGCAAACCAGCATGCGGGTCACCTGATGGTAAATGACACCGCCGTCCGTGAACAACTGCAACACCAGAGGAATTGCAGATGTATCCGGCCTTTTAGAAATGAGTAAGCTCTTTTCTTAAAGGTCACTGAGTCGTTTCGGTCCGGAATAATCGCCGGTGATAAATGATTCCGCAGAGGGTCGTTCGAGGAAAAAAACTCCTAGTGAAGCGGTGGACCTTCAAGCATCCAGATGGTGTGGATGGTATTGCAAATTCTGTCTCCACGTGCGTTCGTGGAATTTGCGGCTGGGATTAATCCAAACAATTCCTCAGAGCACTCCCCGTAGTATATGCGATAGAAGATGCAAAGGAATGCAACACCTCTTCATAGCGCCAGTTAATCAAGCCGATCGGAGAGGACTCGGTTGTCGACGATTCGAGACGCTCTGCGCTGGACACGGTTAAGGAATGAGCTGGCACTGCAGATCCCCGGCCCAGAGATGGGAACACTATTCCATGTGAGGCCGAATCTGCGGATTTTAAAGTTGCAGGCGGTGTGCTGGCATGAAATACCGTACCGCTGTACTGGGCATGCCAAGTTTTTAGAGTGGTGGTAGGAGAGATATGAATTATCAGCCGGAGAGGACACCGGAGTCTTGGTTAAAAAGGGCAAGGCGGGCTTCGCCGTCTCTAGATGGTAAGGGACAGCGTTAAGGTTGGAATGAAGTCCCCTGATGTTGCAAAAATTCACGGATAGCGTGACAGGGGTCGCCTTGGTTGTATTGCTCCGCTTACCCCGAGCAGCATTAGTCGCGAACGGAATTTTGCTCCCCCCCCCCCCCCCCGAATACGCGGGGCAGCCTGAGCACCCACGCTCAGGAATGGAGTAGTTTGGTCGTGAATGCTCAGCGAGGGATTCTACAGGGGTGCTGGTATCCATGGGGTAGTCTTTTATTTAATTCCACTACCATGTGAATGAGGATGGGGGGGGGGGGGATTTAGGCCTCCAGCCACCTGCACTCACCAATCGCAACGCAGAGGTTAACCTCCACTTCACGCTGGTATTCTGTAAGGTCGTGGTACCACCACGGTCCGAGCCGGCCCATCCGTGCGGCAGCAAAAGCTGCCGCTTGGCTCTACCACTGTTAAAAAGCCTTTACTCTTGGATCGTCACTTGCCTGTGGTTCCAACGATGATGTGTACAGCTACCCACATTCCACGAGCTAGTTATTCATATCTTCTACTGCATTGCAATCTTCTGGGCACTAAAAACGGTTTTGTAGCTCGAACTTAAATGTATCGGGACTTTGGATTAGAGCACGAGGGGGACGGAGCGTTGACTTCATTCACTTCTCCAACTTAACGTTTAGGTTCAGTGTGCCTCTCACCATTCGGTGATCGCTGCCGGATTTCACGCTCGCGATCACTGAGACATCACTGAACAGTTGTCGTCTGGTCGTCATAATGAAGTCAATCTCATTTTTTGTCGAACCGTCGGGTTTCGACCAGGTCCACTTCCTGCGGGGCCGCTTCTGGAAGAACGTGTTCATCATAAAGAGTCCTTCTTTCCCCATGAAGTCGTCCAACTGCTGGCCCCTCGGATTCCGTTGCCCTATTCCAAATTTCCCTACTGAAAGTACCTCACCGTTCTCTTTTGTGCCTAATTTTGCGTTGAAGTCTCTCATTAACACCGTTTAGTGGGATTTGGAGGAATGCATGTCTGTAGAGATATCCTGATACATTTTCTCCACCTCCTCATCGACATGTGCCGAGCTTGGTGCGTAAACCTTCATGACCTTCAGCGAATACCGTTTGGTGGTTCTGAGTATAAGGTACGCAACCCTCGTCGACAGACTCTCAATCTTTACAACGTTGTTAACGAGAGATTTGTGGACGATAAATCCGACACCTTTTTTTTTTTTTTGCCATAATTGGCAAATTAGATTTGTGGAACCGCGCATAATCTACATCTTATATACAATCCAAATGCCGTAATCATCGGGGCTCACACTTGAATATAAATACCTATATATATAGCCTGGCGTCAGAGACAGGTACCGCTAAGTAGGATTGACGAAGTCATTGGGCTCTAGTGTTCCATATTTTTAAACGTTTTAAAAATTGACCACATCCTAAACACATATCGAACAATAAGTATGATACCTCTCTATTATTAATGACAAGAACTAGAGTAACCATTTTACTGGTAACGTGGCATTCCGTCTAATGATAATGATTGCCAACATATTTATTTAAATTTCGATTCTAAATTGAGATTACGTGTAGGCATCTATTTGCCACAGCATCCACTCACTATGAGATGGATTGTGAACTGAATGTAATGACGAAAGTAAAATCACAACACTTCGATGTCAGAAAAACAATTTGTATTTGTGGACAAATGTTGACAAGCAATAATAGCTAAACTTTCAGGACGCGAGACCCACGTTGCAGTAGATACGCACTCCATGTACCTATTGAGCCATGCTGCAGCTATATTGTGGCTATAACAGATATAGGACGGCTCAACCGGGAAATTAGTAAGCTGAAGTCGAAATGGGCCGGCCAAATAGCTTGAAGAAACGACAACCGATGGGAAAAACAGATTCTCGAATGGCGACCTTGTACCGGCGGACGAAGTGTAGGGCATCTCCCCACTAGATGGATAGCCTGGTAATGCAGGTGGCTCAGGACCGTGCTTTTTGGAAATCCTTGGGGGAGACCTATGTGCAGCAGTGGACTTGTGATGGGTTGTAGATAATTTTTTTTAAATACTAGTAATGTTATTAAAAATTACTAATATACCCTTTAACTACTTCTGGTAAGCTTAAAATGCTTGTGTTAGAAGTGGTTCACGACAGTAGTCGAATGGTGGATTCGAACTCACGATCTTTCGAGTTCGCGGTCCGCGCCCTGCCGTTAGGCTACTGAGGCTTCAAAAATGATGATGATGATGAATAAAGGCCGTTCCCATTGATTGCCTTATACGGGGGATACTTGCCAAAGTTGCCACGCTTGGCAAGCGGGTTGGCAACCACAGTTTTTATTTTCAGTCGTTGTTAGGAAGACGCTGCTTTTCGTCTCATGATTTGTTTCCCTCTGTCGCCTCTTTCATCACCCACGTGTGATACTTGGTTACAAGTCCGCGGCTAAACAACCTCCTGCACCAAGGAATTTCACAAAGTATGGTCCTGTGACACCTGCACGATGACATCATATTACACTTCGCTAACCAGTAGGAGCCACACGATAACCGTTCTTTCCCGTCTTTTATCAACTCTTTGTGATATATGGCAGTCTATTGCTATGTCAGCTTAATGATCTGCCGACAATTAGCCACAAAAACTTTTGTGCATTTCTCTAAGTCATCTTACAAACACCACAGCATCGCAATAATTATGGCATACATTTTTCCACTATATCTACACTACTATACTTTACCAGTTCCATCCATCCACGCGATATTGACTCCGGTTCTCCCATAACTGCACTGAAAACCATTATAAGATTAAAAATTAATAATACAAAAACAAAGGTCCTCATTGTAGGTTAATTACAAGCTTGTTATACAAAACTATACTACAAATTAACGTTCCGTAATAACACTTAAATAACTTGTTAAAGAGGCGACTACTATTTTTTTTTAAATTCCATCCTTGCGATATAATTCTAAATAATATAATTTATTACGCATAAGAATGTTTCTATATATGAAAATGTTTAATGTTCGATCATAAAATTGATAGTGGAAAAATGTACATAATATGTAAGTGGGAAATAAAAAAAACTTATAATTTTTAATTTTCAATTTCAAAATACCTGCCAGTGTTAAATATAACAATTTCAATCAACTTAAAAGATAGATATTAAGAATTATAACTAGTCAAAGTTTCTTAATTTTGTAACTCACTGACTGACCGATCATCAAAACTCTAAGGCACTTCTAGCGGACAAAAAAGCTTCATATTTAGAATACTATTAGTGTTTAGTGTATAAATTAATGAAAAACTAAAATATTTTGCAGTTTTGGTCGTTTTCTAGATACATCAACTGCATTATTAACTTTGTAATCCCATATAAATATATAGGATTACAAAGTTACATTTGCAGTAAATAAATCAGTGTATCTGTATATGTATAATATAATGGAATGATAGGTGTAGGTTGGTAGGGTAAAACACCCAGTAGTCAGCCCCGCACCAGTACTCAGCCTTTACAGACATTATTTCCATATAAATAGTGTTGAAATTTGTTTACACCTTTAAAATAACGTTTAATTGATTCTGTGTCTCCTTATTGATTAATACGCACACTTACGAACCAATATCATATCAGGTTGACAAGCTACGCTCGTTAATTTGCACTGCTGCCAAAGACATGACTAGATGCGATGCTGTTGCAATTTTTTTCTTAAGGAAACGTGCTCGAGTTTTCGGTAAATTTTTGTGTGTATTTGCTGTAATTTGTGGTGGATTGTTATACTGTGTTACAATAAAATGTTTATTTTGTGATAAAATTAACTATTACATGCATTTTATTTGTTTAATATGTTGTAATTTAGGTGGCCGACTAGTGGGTTTCGAATTTTTAAGGTAGATCCAGTATTCAGCCATAAGTGGCTGACTACTGGTTTTTTCGTGATTTCTTATATCTAGTTGAAACTAACGGAGCGAATAGTACCAATTTTGCTCATTACTTTGGGTTTAACTTTTATAGGGAGAAAAGTGTATTTTACCAGTAGTCAGCCGCGTACAAATGTAATTGCTTGTCAGGGGCCGACCAATGGGTCTACAAATCCAGTAGTCAGCCGTAAGTCCTGTTGCACAAAATAGTACCTTAAAGCCTTTTTAATAAGGGTTAAAACTATGCACGGTTATTTTAACATGAAAATCATTTGTTTTAGAATTCTATCATGTCAAAAATTCATTCATCAATACAAAGAAGAGCAATTAACACAAGCTATGGGGGTGATTAGAAATGGGATGAAAAGAATAGGAGCTATTCTTCTTCCAAAGAGTGGAGACAATTTCAGAAACAAAAAGAAGTGAAGCAACAGAAAAAGAACGATATATTGATTAAAAGAATTAAGAGATTTGAAGCTAAAACAAAGAAAGAAGAAGAAAGTCAAAAAAAAGAAAGAAGAATTACAAAAAACTGAAAGCGGAAAAGCTGTTGAATTCCAAAAATAACAAAAGGAGGAAGAAAAATACTATGTGTACAATAAACAAAGTAAGATGCAAAAACTGTGAAGAGGACTTGACTAGCGACACAGAAATTATTGATTTAAAGAATATTGGATGTGACACTTGCCTTGCATGGTACATTTGATATGTACTGTATTCACTGGGGACATACATGAAAATTTGATTTACCTAGTCGGCCTATTTGTCCCAGGTGAACATATCGTCAATAACTTCGAGCTTAGTGCTCCCAAGAACTACCGGCATAGGTGTGACATGGACGTTAAACATGATTTTTGTTTTGTCCATGTTCATCTTAAGACCTATCCGTTGGGAGACACTATTAAGGTCATTGAGCATAGTTCTTAGATCCTCCAGATATTTCGCCATAAGGACTATATCGTTGGCAAATCGAAGTCCAACTTCTATCGAGAGTACAATCGATGAATTCAACTCTGCTGTGCAGCGTTCGGGAGATTACGATACATCTTCTCGTCAGACATACCTCAAAACCACATAACTAGATTGTACAACCAGTGCGTATTGTCAGTGATGACGTATGGATTTGATACGTGGTCCTTCACTGCTGGTCGTATGAGGAAGCTCAAAGTCGTCCAGCGAGCTATGAAGAGGACTATGCTCGGCGTTTTTCTGTGTGATAGAATTAAAGTATATCCGCAGTAGAATCCGCAAAACATTAGTAAGCTGAAGTGACAATAGGCCGGCCATATAGCTCGATGAACCGACAATTGATCTGGAAGAAAGGTTCTCGAGTGGCACTAGATGAAGGGACGACGTGGTAAGACATGCAGGAAATCAATGGATGCAGGTGGCTCGGAACCGTGCTTTGTGGCATTCTTTGAGGGAGGCCTACATAGGCCTTTTGAACACTCAGCAGTGGACTTGTGAAGGGCTGTAATGATGATGATGATGATGGTATTCGAAAATATACATAATAAAGAATTTTTATGCCAAATATGCAAGAATAAGTAAGAGGCTGACTACAGGGTAAGACATGGCTGACTTGTGGAGAAATGAGGCTGACTACTGGTGAAAAGTGCCATAATTTGTTTAATGTTGATTTTTTATATAATTCTATTATAAATACAATGTTTTTTTTAATTTCTTTAGTAAATTTAATAAACAACCTTACTGGGAATAATTATTGTTTTTATTCATAATGCTTAATTTTTAAAATACAGTTGAATCAAATTTCACTCTTCACTAAAAGGCTGACTACTGGGTGTTTTACCCTACCTAGATATAAATCTACAAAAAGAAACGCAACTCTGTTCTTCTACCGTAAAAAGTTGTGAGATCCATGTAATACCAAGTATCAAATTGTTAATAGCTCCGACGTACTCTACGTATTCTACAAATTGTTTATTTATCAGTGGCTGTAAACTAACCAGTATTCGGTATAAAAATCTTTTTTTTGTTAAATTTTTGGCAATAAAAACAACAGTTACAATCTATTCTACTCATACATTTATTCATAAAACAATAAATACAATATTTATTAATTAAACTTAAATTTTCAAAGAGTCCTACTACCCAGGACAGTTAAAGTTTTGTTTTTTATAGAACTAGGGTGCGCTACAAACAATTACAACACGCAGTAAAATGACGAGAACGCTGGCTGTGTTTCCTCACTGAACAGCTTCACGCCTTTTAACGAGAAAAAATCCCTATTATCACCTGTGGCAAAGAAATGTCGCAGATAATAAAGTTTCTGTAAGAACTTCAACGCACGTGGTCCCCACAGGCCAATAGTCTCTACATCAAATGACACAAGTATTTAGCCATCTTTTAAAGGTTCGTACTTAAGCCACTAACTCAGTTCGGCCGCCTCCGACGTGTAATGTATTAAGTATTTATACTTAAAGTCAATTATTAGTGATTGTCTATCTTATTAGTAATCAAAACGCTCACGTTGTGTGATTTATTACTATTTATTTTAAATCTAAGGGCGGGTATCATTTTCCTGTCTTAATTATTGAGGCTGCTTGACCAACAACACTGACGGCGGGACCTGCTTTAATGATTCCATCGCGAATGTTTTGTCCGAGTCGTTCCTGAAACAAAAAAAAATATTTAATTACAGAAGTATGAAAGTATTAATATGAATGGCGTGGTTTGATCAGCCGATACATTGGACAAATAGGCCAGTATAGTTAAACGTGGGCATTCAATTAAGTGCCTTAAGAAAGTTCGACAGAGTCGCGTAACATTTTATTAAAATGGTTTGTTAATTATGTCATCTGATGAAACGAAATTATTAGGGGTTGAAAGAAAGGTCATCATCGACTTGGTAGTAAAATTTTTTGTGGAATTGGCTACCACCAGTGGCTTATCAGGCCTTCTAGTACATAGCAGTAGACTAGTGTTAAAAATATTTATGGGCGGCGGTAATCACTTCTACGATAATAATATAATTTACAGTGGAGAGTTACAACAAATTGTGTGACATAAATACCCTTACAAAATAAATATTTTAGGTCAGATTTTATGGTGATCTATCACAAGTTATCGAAATCTTAATTCCACTGCTGAACACAAGCTGCCCCATAGATTGTCTCATAATGGGGATATTTGCCATAGTTGCCACGTATAGCACCATTACACGGTAAAATTTACTAATAAAAATGTCAATGACTTACCAATTTCTTAAATGGATTCCATCTTGGACTTGGTGCACTTAAAGCGACACTAAACGCCATAACAAAAATGAATACAAAACTAAATATCCTGGTGAAATTCATTTTAGTTTATTTTTAAGTAAAATGTTAGAGCGTATAACATAAGACTCGCGGATTCAATGGAAGTCCTCCAGGTGAACACGCTTTTATATAGTTAGAAACCGGGAAACCATGAATACGAAAATGCGTATAATATTTTTAAGTAAAATTCGACTTTATTGCCTCTAACTTAGTGTTACTTATTGCACAAACTTGTTTGCAACCGCATCAACATCAGTACTACAAACTGGCTTGAAAGAAAAAGAAAGTGGGACTGAGGGAACTCCCGTTGCTAATGTTGTTAGTGAATCCCCGATGGTCAATTGGTTTTATTAGTAGTGCTTTGTTTTCTATGAAACTGAAAAAAAAAATTGAAAACACATTTCCTTCAATAAAATAAGTTTTTAAACATTGAGAGATCTGATCTCTGTTTTATATTGTATTTTTTTGTAATAATTCACTTTTTAAAATATCAAAAAATAAAAAAAAATTATAGGCATAGGCCATTTGCATATGGGATATAGACCATATATGCAAATGTTCATAGCGCGTTGTAGAATAAGTTTTTTTTATCTCCCTCAGCAGGCGGATTGACGATCGCAGTGCCAGACGACTTGCACCATTGATTGACTCTGGCTCGTCTCCGAACTTCTTATTAATATTTACATACATAGCATGTTACATCAATGTTGTCCGTGAACTCGATCAGTGATTATGTTAAGGACACATTGCTTCATTTAAAGAAAGAAAGTTCCTTTCTAAACTCGTTTTGAGACAACACTGTTATTTTAGAACAGACTCCTGGTACTGGTATTTCATATTTCATTTCATGAAGATAAACAGGTGGAACCGATTTCTAGCTTTAAATTATATCAGCCAGTCCTTGTTCAAATGCTAAAAATATCGTAAAATTGCCTCTATTTTTAAAAATGAGTTATCAAGGCTATCATAAGTTATCATAAGTATTAACGCCTAACAATTTGTAAACTGCAATTATAATGATCTGCAACGGTTGAGTTCTTAAAACATAAGCGGCCTTACTTTTATTTTATTTTTTATAAGAAACGTAGCAAACCAGCATGCGGGTCACCTGATGGTAAATGACACCGCCGTCCGTGAACAACTGCAACACCAGAGGAATTGCAGATGTATCCGGCCTTTTAGAAATGAGTAAGCTCTTTTCTTAAAGGTCACTGAGTCGTTTCGGTCCGGAATAATCGCCGGTGATAAACGATTCCGCAGAGGGTCGTTCGAGGAAAAAAACTCCTAGTGAAGCGGTGGACCTTCAAGCATCCAGATGGTGTGGATGGTATTGCAAATTCTGTCTCCACGTGCGTTCGTGGAATTTGCGGCTGGGATTAATCCAAACAATTCCTCAGAGCACTCCCCGTAGTATATGCGATAAAAGATGCAAAGGAATGCAACACCTCTTCATAGCGCCAGTTAATCAAGCCGATCGGAGAGGACTCGGTTGTCGACGATTCGAGACGCTCTGCGCTGGACACGGTTAAGGAATGAGCTGGCACTGCAGATCCCCGGCCCAGAGATGGGAACACTATTCCATGTGAGGCCGAATCTGCGGATTTTAAAGTTGCAGGCGGTGTGCTGGCATGAAATACCGTACCGCTGTACTGGGCATGCCAAGTTTTTAGAGTGGTGGTAGGAGAGATATGAATTATCAGCCGGAGAGGACACCGGAGTCTTGGTTAAAAAGGGCAAGGCGGGCTTCGCCGTCTCTAGATGGTAAGGGACAGCGTTAAGGTTGGAATGAAGTCCCCTGATGTTGCAAAAATTCACGGATAGCGTGACAGGGGTCGCCTTGGTTGTATTGCTCCGCTTACCCCGAGCAGCATTAGTCGCGAACGGAATTTTGCTCCCCCCCCCCCCCCCCCGAATACGCGGGGCAGCCTGAGCACCCACGCTCAGGAATGGAGTAGTTTGGTCGTGAATGCTCAGCGAGGGATTCTACAGGGGTGCTGGTATCCATGGGGTAGTCTTTTATTTAATTCCACTACCATGTGAATGAGGATGGGGGGGGGGGATTTAGGCCTCCAGCCACCTGCACTCACCAATCGCAACGCAGAGGTTAACCTCCACTTCACGCTGGTATTCTGTAAGGTCGTGGTACCACCACGGTCCGAGCCGGCCCATCCGTGCGGCAGCAAAAGCTGCCGCTTGGCTCTACCACTGTTAAAAAGCCTTTACTCTTGGATCGTCACTTGCCTGTGGTTCCAGCGATGATGTGTACAGCTACCCACATTCCACGAGCTAGTTATTCATATCTTCTACTGCATTGCAATCTTCTGGGCACTAAAAACGGTTTTGTAGCTCGAACTTAAATGTATCGGGACTTTGGATTAGAGCACGAGGGGGACGGAGCGTTGACTTCATTCACTTCTCCAACTTAACGTTTAGGTTCAGTGTGCCTCTCACCATTCGGTGATCGCTGCCGGATTTCACGCTCGCGATCACTGAGACATCACTGAACAGTTGTCGTCTGGTCGTCATAATGAAGTCAATCTCATTTTTTGTCGAACCGTCGGGTTTCGACCAGGTCCACTTCCTGCAGGGCCGCTTCTGGAAGAACGAGTTCATCATAAAGAGTTCTTCTTTCCCCATGAAGTCGGCCTACTGCTGGCCCCTCGGATTCCGTTGCCCTATTCCAAATTTCCCTACTGAAAGTACCGCACCGTTCTCTTTGATGCCTAATTTTGCGTTAAAGTCTCCAATTAACACCATTTAGTGGGATTTGGAGGAATGCATGTCTGTAGAGATATCCTAATACATTTCCTCCACCTCCTCATCGGCATGTGCCGAGCTTGGTGCGTAAACCTTTATGACTTTCAGCGAATACCGTTTGGTGATTCTGAGTATAAGGTACGCAACCCTCGTCGACCCACTGTCAATCTTTACAACGTTGTTAACGAGAGATTTGTGGACGATAAATCCAACACCTCCTTGGGACATATGGTCGCCCTCCTGGTAATAGAACTAGTTGCCGGATCTAGGATTACCATGTCCTTACCCTCTCTTCGGACCCCAGATGATCCTACAATATTCCAGTTCCAGGATCTTCTCGTCAGTCTTCAGGTTGCGCGCGTTATATGTTGCCAGGTTGAGTCGTTTTAGGTGGCAATCGAACCTCCACCGGAGATTATTAGCACCCCCTGCCCCACCGTTACCACGCTTGGCGAGCGGATTGGCAACCGCAGTTCTGATCAAAAAGGTGCAGCTGCCCATCTTCTGCCTCAGTTTCCCTCTGTCGCCTCTTACAACACCGGGAAGATATGTTTTAATAAATTTTTAATTGCAATATTATGTGCTGATGTTCTATTAAAATAAATAAGTTTATTGGATACGGGTGACAAACGAGCACACAGTCCACCTGATGGTAAGTGGTTGCCGCGGCCCATAGACATCTACAACTATCCTCGTTTGCGAATCAAAATGCAGATGCGTTGTCACCCGTGAGGACTAAGATGGAATGCCTCATTTCCAGTAAAAAGGGACTCCGGCCACCTGCACTCATCAAGTGAAACGCACAGGTAAACCTCTACTTCACGCTGGTATTCTGTGAGGTCGTGGTACCACCCCGGTTCGAGCCGGCCCATCCGTGCCACAGCAAAAGCTGCCGTGTGGCTCTACCACTGTTAAAATCTCTTATCCGCCATCTCTTAATTCACTTATTTCTTAGGCATTTCATCCTTAAGCTTTAGCCTCAGAGTCCATCTATCTTAAAGGCTTTCCCCTACTCCTATATCCATTTACTTTCACAAAATAACTTAATTACTTAACAGCTAAATAAACCAAATAAAATAAATAATAAGGCAACTCGTCTCTGAGGGGATTCACTCTCAGAAATATGCGATAGTATATTGACCCCACGTAACCCTGTATCGGTGCGTCACTAAGCGCACACTATGCAACGTATTTATTACAGCACATTACAGTAATTACTCGAATTATATAAGAATTTGAAAATAAATCGATTATAAATTTATACCTATAATTCTTAATTCACAGAAAATTGCTCGGTAAAGTCATAGTACTTAGTTTTGTCTTTGAACTTACCATCAGTTGGACTGTGTGCTCGCTTCCCAACTACCGCATACTAAAGGTGTCATAGTAATCGAAACGAAATGTGTTCTGCAGATCATGTAGCATTTGATAGATAACGACATAATCATCTTGTATTTAGGCTCAAGTGTTATCTGAGATCACGGACACGTGTTATCAAGATAAGATAAAGCCTGTGTAATCAAAGGTTCACTTGCTGCACTGTAATACACCCTAGGTGCCTAGTTTTTAATTGACATCAGTATACATATAAAATAAGTCATTTCCGTTATCTAAATTCATAAATATCTTACCTTAATGTGATAATTTAAAGAATTTTCTGTTAGTAAAACAATTTTTCTTTAATTTCTATATCAAAATACGAATATATCCTATAACAAAATCTTCTGTTAAGGTCACATTTTTTATTAAAAAGATATTACTTAATGACTATGATTTTTATAATAAGGGTTTGCGTATAGCAAACGTAGAGCAAACGAGCTTACGGATTACCTGTTGGTGAAAGACGATCACTGCTCATGAAAATCTGCAATACCTGAGGAGATGCGGTGACGGCCCTTTGGAAAGGAGTGTGCTCGTTTTTTTGTAGATCCTAAAGTCATTTCTGGCCATAAAACTAGCTTTCTGTTGGTCGTAGCCGATGCCACAAATAAGTCGTACGATGAAAAAACGCA
Organism: Parnassius glacialis; assembly: GCA_033319125.1. Lineage (NCBI taxonomy): Eukaryota > Metazoa > Arthropoda > Insecta > Lepidoptera > Papilionidae > Parnassius > Parnassius glacialis. The sequence goes on from JAVANC010000008.1 coordinate 4,753,334, forward strand.
CTAAAGTGGATCGCCAAGCATTCAGATGAATTTTTTCGCGATGTGCGACGGTAGAATTTGGCGGCTGGAATTAATCTGAACAACTCCTTTGATCACTCCCCTTGGTAATATAATATGCTGTAGCCGGATTCATAGAAAATTCAAAGGCAAACATTTCTTCGCAGCGTCAGTGTGATCGAGCCGATCAGAAAGAACTCAGACACCGACAATTCGAGTCGCTTTTCGCTATATGCAGTTAAGTGGAAGATGAGATTGAGACAATATTTGCAAGTCATGTACCGGCTTGAAATGCTGTTTCTCTTTACTGAGAACATCAAAGTTTCAGAGGCCAATTTGGCCTTCCCTTCCAAGAGAGCGTGAAACTAAACGTCACTTAATGTATCGACGCCGAGAATTCCGAAGGAAGGAGAGTGTTATGTGGCAGACACAAAAACTATTTTAAAAATAAATTTATTTAATACTTTTAAACTAACTTAAAATATACTTAGTTGATACAGAGAACTTGGTAATGGAATTGCCTTGAGGGATCGAAAGATTTGGTTTAAATAGTATTGGAAGCTAGGAGGTGGGGTTAAACATAAAGAGACGACATTGTTCTTGGTGTTTTGCTTAACTTATGATAAACTATAAACATTAGCATATAATATTACAATCGAACTAGTGTGGCTTCTAAGGAAGTAATTGAATAAACAATATAAACTATACAGGTCTTATAATATAAAGTAAACAGTATCCTATTACATAACACCTCCTCCCTTAGAACAAAGATTTAGCGGTTTTGCTCGATTTTGAGTGTAGTCAGCAGCTTCGTCTTCGTCTTCTGATATACAGAATATTGTAGCAGTGGTGTTTAGTGATGATATGGGAATCTCGACGTGTAGTCGGCGACGAGAACGGTCAAAGCAATTATTAAAAATGTGTATACAGTTACCATATAGATTTCTAGTTGTAATATTTATAACAAAAATATGTTAGCATGTTTTTCTAAAAATGTAGGTTTATTATCTTCAAGCAATTTTGTGTGAGTTTTTATTTGTTCTCTAACCAAATTAAGAGAATCAAGTTAAATGTTGTTGAGCTGGATTGGTACAATTTCTAGTTGTTGCAGCTTAATTTTATCTAGGATGCAAATGTGTTCAATATCCACACAGATAAAAGGATGGCTTGATCGGATCGATTTTGTATCCTCAGCTAGAAGTGTAACAAATGCGGTGTACATTTTAGAACTTTGTTATAGAGTGATGATACCTGCTCCAGAGATTTCGTCGTTAGGCGTTTTGCTTTCGCATTTAATTTAATTTAATTTAAAAACTTTATTGCGTCCCTTAAGAAAAAAAAAGGATACAAAGGGCGGACATAATGCCTTAAGGCGTTCTCTACCAGTCAACCCATGGAGTGGTGAGAGTTTGTCGTAGGCGTAGCAATAAAAAGAAAAAAAAGTCAAACTAAAATTAATACACATTATATGTAATAACAGATTATAATATAATATTATAAGTAAATGCATATATATATATATATATATATATATATATATATATATATATATATATATATATATATATATATATATATATATTAATCTATTTGCATATTTACATATTATATCAACACATATTCATAATATAAATATATTAATATCATCATTACAGCCCTTCACAAGTCCACTGCTGAACATAGGCCTCCCCCAAAGAATGCCACAAAGCACGGTCCTGAGCCACCTGCATCCATCGACTTCCTGCATGTCTTACCAGGTCGTCACTCCATCTTGTGGGGGGACGCCCTACACTTCGCCTACCGGTACGAGGCTGCCACTCGAGAACCTTTCTTCCCCATCGGTTGTCGGTTCTTCGAGCTATATGGCCGGCCCACTGCCACTTCAGCTTACTAATCCGTGGGGCTATGTCGGTTACTCTGGTTCTACTGCGGATATCCTCATTCCTAAGTTTATCACGCAGTGAAACTCCGAGCATAGCCCTCTCCATAGCTCGCTGAGCGACCTTGAGCTTCCTCATACGGCCAGCAGTGAAGGACCACGTCTCAGTTCCGTAAGTCATCACTGGCAACACGCACTGGTTGTACAATTTTGTTTTAAGGTTTTGAGGTATTTCTGACGAGAAGATGTGTCGTAGCTTCCCGAACGCTGCCCAGCCGAGTTGAATCCGTCGATTGACCTCTCGGTCGAAGTTGGACTTAACTAGTCGGACTATTTGTCCCAGGTAAACATACTCGTCAACAACTTCGAGCTTAGTGCTCCCAACAACTACCGGCATAGGTGTGACATGGACATTAAACATAATCTTTGTTTTGTCCATGTTCATCTTAAGACCTATCCGTTGGGAGACACTATTGAGGTCATTGAGCATAGTGCTTAGTTCCTCCAGCGATTCTGCCATGAGGACTATATCGTCGGCAAATTGAAGCTGAGTGATGTACTCGCCATTGATGTTAATTCCGTATCCTTTCCAGTCCAGAAGCTTGAAAACGTCTTCCAATGCAGCGGTGAAGAGTTTCGGGGATATAACGTCACCCTGTCTTACACCTCTCTGCAATTGGATAGGTTTCGTACTCTGGTTCTGTACTCGGATAGCCATCGTAGCTCTACTGTACAAACACTTCAGCACTTCGATATACCGACAGTCAACTTGGCACCGCTGAAGGGACTGCAGCACCGCCCAAATTTCGACGGAATCAAAGGCTTTCTCATAGTCCACATACGCCAGACATAGTGGCAAATTGTACTCTTCGGACTTCTGTACAATTTGCCGTAGGGTATGTATGTGGTCTATGGTGCTAAAGCCCTTTCGGAAACCGGCTTGTTCGGGAGGCTGGAAGTCGTCAAGTCTGCGCCCGAGACGATTCGTAATGACTCTCGAAAACAGCACGTAGACGCGGCTCAGAAGGGAAATCGGTCTGTAGTTCTTTAAGAGAGCGTTGTCACCTTTCTTGAAGAACAAGACCACCGCACTTCTGCTCCACGCCTCCGGTGTAATGGAACCATGGAGGACGGAATTAAAGAGCTTCTGAAGGATATTTATATGCCAATAAACAAATATAAACATACATAAATACATATATATGGTTATAAATATACATAAATACAAAGTTAATACATACATATAAAAATGATTAATTAACAATTTTGTAATTCTAATGATTATTCAGTAAATGCTCGCGTACCTTCTTTTTAAAGGAGTACTTGTTAGGTGCTTTTCTGATATCATCACGCAAGGAATTCCAAAGACGTGCAGCCTGTACAGTGAAGAAGTTACCATAGAACCCGGTGAGATGAGTAGGAATATAAATCTTGTTATTAGAGGAAGATCGAAGAACCATATCATGGCAAGAAGAAAGATATTGAAATCGTTCTTTGAGGTAAGAAGGTGAATACGGATCATTAAGAATTGAGAAAAGAACAAGTAATATTCTGGAGTTCTTCATTCTTAAGCATACGGAGTCTTGCGTTGAAGTATGTAGATCCAGTTGTTGTTTCTATGAGCTTGGAAAGTGTTGATATGTGAAGTAAACGTAGTTACATTACAAACTTCAGGAACTTGTTGACTCGTCGTTGTTAAGATGACAACTTCGCATATGGATCTGGTGTTGATGTTGCAGATGAGAAGTTCCTTGCAGACTTTGGATTCCGTTGCAAAGTCTTTGCCTTTGTCCAGTGAGCTCATGATGACGTATTGTTGTCTAGTGGTACTCATGGCAAGATATGTTTGTTCGGGAAGGATAGTAAAATATAAGGAAGAGTGAGGATGTAGCATAGGGATAGAATATAAATGGTATAATGTAAATTTTTCGTTTTTTACTAAAGGGAATTCTAAGATATATATATAATTATATTCATATAAATATAGGAAGTAATAGAGGCAGATTCAAGTATTTTGTGTAAATTAGGTAATGCTATTGGGGCAACTAAGTTTTTATTGAGCCTAGCGGAAGAAGACAGTAATTCTTTGTATAGGCGCATAGTAGATATTATAGAAGGGTGTATTAGATTCGATTTAATGACAAGTATGCCTGTAATGAGATCATCGATATCTCGTTCGTCGAGTTTAGAATCTATTCTGTCTATTTGTATTAATGAAGAAAATGTTATAAATGAAGTAGTAGTTATAACGGTAGGTAAATTTGAATGCGTGGTAATGAAAGATTGATAGTTATTTATAAGTCGTTTGATAGAGTTGCGAGCTAGGAATAAAGGTTCAAGACTACAATATACGATAAATTTCCAGGAATTTTCAGATATTAATATTTCACCATTGTTATCGAAATAGAGTCCAGAATTAGAAGGATTTTTATTATTATAGTTTTTAATATTGTAAAACAAAAATTAGAAGGAATAGGATTTATGAATTCACTGAATTCTTCTCCTGCGGTCGCCGAATCATTACTTAAACAAAATGTAAATGCGTGTACAAAGAATTTTACATTTCATAAAGTATCATCAAAAGATATTGTAAAATATTTTAAAACTATTGATGTTAAGAAAACTGCGGATCTGTGGGGGATTTCCGTTAAAGTTATTGCGTCTATAATAGATACAATCGCGCCTCATTTAGCTACTATTTTTAATACTAGTATCAAATCTGGTGTGTTTCCTGATTTAATGAAGTATAGTAAAGTAATACCTTTATTTAAATCTGGTAGTACATTAGACCCCGCTAATTTTAGACCTATTTCTGTACTACCAACACTTAGTAAGATTTTTGAAAAAATTATTCTTCATCAAATGTTAAATTTCCTTAATATAAATAATTTACTTCATAAAAATCAATTTGGTTTCACAAGGGGTCGCTCGACAACTGATGCCGGTGTTGAGCTGATTAAATATATATTTAATGCATGGGAGAATTCACAGGATGCTTTGGGTATATTTTGCGACCTATCCAAAGCCTTCGATTGTGTTCACCATGAAACATTAATCAGGAAACTTAAACACTACGGTGTAAGAAGTGATGCTCTTAAATTAATTATTTCATATTTAAGTAAGAGAACGCAAAAAGTTGTCATTAACAGTATGAGTTCTTCCGGGTCGATGGTACAGATGGGCGTGCCTCAAGGCTCAATTCTAGGCCCCTTTCTGTTTCTTGTATACATTAATGACTTACCTTACATAGTAGGAGATAACCATGATATAGTATTATTTGCAGATGACACTTCTTTAATTTTCAAATTAAGTCGACAATTGCTAAAATATGACGAAGTAAATAATGCTATATCTAAATTAGTAAATTGGTTCAATGTTAATAATTTGCATTTAAATGGCACTAAAACGAAATGTATGAAATTTATGACTCCAAATGTCAAACAATTAAATACTAATGTAATTTTAAATGGGGAGAAACTGAGTCTTGTAGATACCACCATTTTTCTTGGAATCACACTAGACGCGAAGCTTCAATGGAGCCCCCATATATCAAAACTAGCAAGCAGACTTAGTTCTGCAGCATATGCCGTAAAAAAGATTAGAAGTCTAACTAGTGTTGAAACAGCTAGACTAGTTTACTTTAGCTATTTCCATAGCATAATGTCGTATGGTATTTTGCTATGGGGACACGCAGCTGACACTGAAATTATATTTGTTTTACAGAAGAGGGCCATAAGAGCAATTTATGATTTAAAGCCTAAAGAGTCGCTGCGACAAAAATTTAAGGAAATTAATATATTAACTTTGGCCTCTCAATACATTTATGAAAATGTAATGTACGTACACAAAAATAAAAGTAGTTTTACAAAAATAAGTGATATTCATTCTGTAAATACTAGGAACAGACACAAGCTAGTAGTACCGGTTACTCGACTCCATCGAGTCAGTAATTCATTCTTGGGGCGATGTATACGATTTTACAACAAAATTCCAGAAAATATACAAAATTTGACCTGCTCAAAGTTCAAAAACTTTATTAAACTAAGTTTGTATAAAAAGGGTTATTATAGTATTAAAGAATTTATAGATGATAATAACCCCTGGAAATGAGGTGATCGCTACCAAGCTATTTCTAATTTGTTGTGTTGTTAATTTGTGTAACATACATGATTGTAAGCTGTTATTTTAAAAAAAAAAAGTCCCGCTGGGTTTCTTGCTGGTTCTTCCCAGGACAGAGGTTTTTTTTCGAACCAGTGGTAATTATACAAAGGAGTGACTTTCAATAAGCATTATTTATAATCTATATTGAATAAAAAAGTTTCTGTTTCTGTTTCTGTTTCTATGTGGGTATCCCTATGAACAAAAGTTGTGGAGTACCTGAATATTAAAATAAACCTAGTTAATTGTTTCGACTTTTTTTAAATTTAGTTATATAATAATTCTTATAAAATAGATATACTTTGTATAAAATTATGTAAAGTAATAATAAAAAAAAACAAATAATAAAATTAATGTATGGGTTTATAAGATATAAAAGATTTTCAATTAAACTAAGGGATTTATGAGGTTGTGCCATTATTCGAGCCACCTTGAAATAGATTTAAAGTTAAATATTTATGAATATTTACGATCTAGTCTTAGAATAAAATGTTATGATTATTGAATGAAGTCATGCAATGGCCTTAAGCGATTTGCATGCACTATTTGTTTTTTTCCAGATTTTTGTATAGTATAATTTTCATTAAAACCTATTCTAACAATAACATGAGGCCCGTCCCATAGGCTATATAAGTTGTTTGGATATCTTATGTTCGTTGGGAATACGTGATGCTGCAACGGACGCGCATGATACTTTAGGATTGGTAAGTTTTACAGAAATTCGTGTATGGAGATTTAATTTAGTGGATGCAGTGATACTTGACTTGTCAGTTTGGGGCTGGTTACCCTGTTGGTTAAGTCAATTGGATGCAGTGGATACAGTGATATTCGACTTGTCAGTTTGGGATTGGTTACCCTGTCGGTTAAGTCGATTGGATACAGTGCATACAGTGATATTCGACTTGTCAGTTTGGGGCTGGTTACCCTGTCGGTTAAGTCAATTGGATACAGTGCATACAGTGATATTCGACTTGTCAGTTTGGGGCTGGTTACCCTGTCGGTTAAGTCAATTTGATGCAGTGGATACAGTGATATTTGACTTGTCAGTTTGGGGCTGGTTACCCTGTCGGTTAAGTCGATTGGATACAGTGCATACAGTGATATTCGACTTGTCAGTTTGGGGCTGGTTACCCTGTCGGTTAAGTCAATTGGATGCAGTCGATACAGTGATATTCGACTTGTCAGTTTGGGGCTGGTTACCCTGTCGGTTAAGTCGATTGGATACAGTGCATACAGTGATATTCGACTTGTCAGTTTGGGGCTGGTTACCCTGTCGGTTAAGTCGATTGGATGCAGTGGATACAGTGATATTCGACTTGTCTGTTTGGGGCTGGTTACCCTGTCGGTTAAGTCAATTGGATGCAGTGGATACAGTGATATTCGACTTGTCTGTTTGGGGCTGGTTACCCTGTCGGTTAAGTCGATTGGATACAGTGCATACAGTGATATTCGACTTGTCAGTTTGGGGCTGGTTACCCTGTCGGTTAAGTCAATTGGATGCAGTGGATACAGTGATATTCGACTTGTCTGTTTGGGACTGGTTACCCTGTCGGTTAAGTCGATTGGATACAGTGCATACAGTGATATTCGACTTGTCAGTTTGGGGCTGGTTACCCTGTCGGTTAAGTCTATTGGATTCAGTGGATACAGTGATATTCGACTTGTCAGTTTGGGGCTGGTTACCCTGTCGGTTAAGTCGATTGGATACAGTGCATACAGTGATATTCGACTTGTCAGTTTGGGGCTGGTTACCCTGTCGGTTAAGTCTATTGGATTCAGTGGATACAGTGATATTCGACTTGTCAGTTTGGGGCTGGTTACCCTGTCGGTTAAGTCGATTGGATACAGTGGAGTTACTATAAGGGCGAGATTGACTCCTAGGATTTTGTATAAAGGGAACAGTGATATTCGACTTGTCAGTTTGGGGCTGGTTACCCTGTCGGTTAAGTCAATTGGATGCAGTGGATACAGTGATATTCGACTTGTCAGTTTGGGGCTGGTTACCCTGTCGGTTAAGTCGATTGGATACAGTGCATACAGTGATATTCGACTTGTCAGTTTGGGGCCTGGTTACCCTGTCGGTTAAGTCGATTGGATGCAGTGGATACAGTGATATTCGACTTGTCTGTTTGGGGCTGGTTACCCTGTCGGTTAAGTCAATTGGATGCAGTGGATACAGTGATATTCGACTTGTCTGTTTGGGGCTGGTTACCCTGTCGGTTAAGTCAATTGGATACAGTGCATACAGTGATATTCGACTTGTCAGTTTGGGGCTGGTTACCCTGTCGGTTAAGTCAATTGGATGCAGTGGATACAGTGATATTCGACTTGTCTGTTTGGGACTGGTTACCCTGTCGGTTAAGTCGATTGGATACAGTGCATACAGTGATATTCGACTTGTCAGTTTGGGGCTGGTTACCCTGTCGGTTAAGTCTATTGGATTCAGTGGATACAGTGATATTCGACTTGTCAGTTTGGGGCTGGTTACCCTGTCGGTTAAGTCGATTGGATACAGTGCATACAGTGATATTCGACTTGTCAGTTTGGGGCTGGTTACCCTGTCGGTTAAGTCTATTGGATTCAGTGGATACAGTGATATTCGACTTGTCAGTTTGGGGCTGGTTACCCTGTCGGTTAAGTCGATTGGATACAGTGGAGTTACTATAAGGGCGAGATTGACTCCTAGGATTTTGTATAAAGGGAACAGTGATGTCCGACTTGTCGGTTTGGGGCTGGTTACCCTGTTGGTTAAGTCGGCTGGATACAGTGGATACAGTGGAGTTGTCATTTATAATTGGAATAGTATGTCCTTTTTTCGTTTAAATTATGGTCAACCTCGTCGTATCTTTGGTTTACCACGCCCACCTTTTTGACAGAGTGAATTTTATGCGGTGTATGTAAACGGTAGATGAGTTCGACTCATAGGCCTATTTGTGATTTTTGACATATATTTATTGTAATTTAAAAACTTGACGCTAAAATATTTTTAAATAACTACATAATTCTTTTTCTTAAATATTTTACCTCGTTAAATTTTAATAATAATATTTTTTGTATATTGTAAAGATATTGCACGCTATTATTATCGTAGAATATAAGGTCTCATTAATAAATAACAACATCATAACATTCTGGAAATAAATAAATTTGAATTAGTATTATTTCTGAAGTCGGTCCATGAGGCATGTTCTTTAATGTGAAAGTCTGCCGCACCCGAACCAGTGATATTGTTTAACGCGTATACTAAAATTACTGACTTCTGGTCCGTCGAAAGCTGAATTGCATGACCTAACGAATTTGTACACTTGGTCGTTATTATCCGTGTCGAATGAGGGAATTAATTTAAGTAATGTAGTGATGTCTAAGGCCATCTTAGGGTTCTTTTGAGATTGATTTACACAGGCAATGAATAATTGATATAATAGAATAGTATAATATAGTAGTATATAATAGAATTAGTGATGCAACGAATACTTCTTTTTCGAATAGTAGTATTCGGCGAATACGAATACGAATATCTCACCATGGTAATAAAAAACTAATTTATTTGATGATTTTCTATTCTAATAATTAATATTTACAATAGGCAAATGTTTATTTAAAAAACATAAAATTTGTAGATTTTCTTGTCTTAGGCGATTTCTTTTTTCAGTTTGGATATTCCCAGCCGTTGAAAAAAGTCTTTCCGAGGCGACTGTACATAGTTTCAGTGAAAAATATTTTTGGGAGTCCCCCGTCGTTGCGGCTAAGGGTCAAATAACATGTATTTTTTACGCGCCGACGACGCGCGTTATCCAAATCCAGCAGTAATTAGAGCTGCGTACAAAAATATTAGTTTTTAAATATTCGTGATCAGTATTCGCCGAATACGAATATGCGGTAAATGTCTACTATTCGACAAATACGAATATTCGTATTCGTATTCGTTGCATCACTAAATAGAATAATACGATTATATTAAAAAAATGAATGTGAATGAGGTGGTAGATGTAGGAAAATATTTTGGTAAAAATGGAAAAATAGTAATTCGAACAAACAAGTTTAGCCACTTACCACAGTAACAATAAAATGTGGAGCTGCATGGTTCGGCGAAGTTCTTCAAAAGCCTGCGGCTACCGTACGATGTCTTCTTATTGGGCGATGCTGTCCCATCGAATTCGGTATGTTTTTACTTCGTCTTTAAGCGATTTAAGCAAATGAATCACGCAAGATCCTACCGACTGCGCCAAACTTGTTATGTGGCAGAGACAAAAAATCTTTTAAAAATAAATTTATTTAATACTTTTAAACTAACTTAAAATATACTACGTGGTAGAGCCATGCTGCAGCTATATTTCTTTGTATAGTTGTAACACGAATGGGTCGGCTCGACCCGGAAAGGACCACGCTCTCACAGAATACCAGTGTAAAATAGCAGCTTAATGCTGCTGTGTTTCGTATGGTGAGTGTAGAGAACCGGAGACCCTTTTTACTGGAAACGAGGCATTCCATCTTAGTCCTCACGGGTGACAACGCATCTGCATTTTGATTCATAATCGAGGATAAATGTAGATGTCTATGGGCCACAGCAACCACTTACCATCAGGTGGACTGTGTGCTCGTTTGTCACCCTTATCCTATAAAAAAAATTAGTTGATACAGAGAACTTGGTAATGGAATTGTCTTGAGAGATCAAAAGATTTGGTTTAAATAGTGTTGGAAGCTAGGAGGTGGGGTTAAACATAAAGAGACGACATTGTTCTTGGTGTTTTGCTTAACTTATGGTAAACTATAAACATTAGCAAATAATATTACAATCGAACTAGTGTGGTTTCTAAGGAAGTAATTAAATAAACAATATAAACTATACAGGTGTTATAATATAAAGTAAACAGTATCCTATTACATAACAAGAGTGACCTAAAAATAAAGAGGTACGAAAAGGAGTTCTTTTTTTTGTGGTAAACGTACCTGTGTCTTTTCAGGAAAAAAAAATGGAAACCTTAAACTTAAAATGGACTAGATTATGTCGCCTTAATCTAAAAAAAACTTACTCGTACTAGTTATGCAATGAGCGACGGTAATCTTCCACTCACCAGATGTCGCTAGTTGTGGCTAAGGTAAAGTTCTTTGTTACCTACACAATATCCGTTTCATTCATTTCAGTTTATTGAGAGATTAATTTTAAATAATAATTTATCAGTTGCTTGAGTTATAAATTAATACACAAAATAATGTCCCATTGGTTTGATCTTTAACTTTTTGCACTTTTTAACTCTTCGGCACACAAGGAACGCGAAGCGGAGATGTAATTCTCTATTGACACCAAATCAAAAAATTGCCATCCACTCAACTTATTCACTTCCACGAGCTTTATTTTGCACTTACACATAGAATTAAAAAGTACACCAATTGCAAGAGGAGATTTCAGTTAATACTTCTGACCTACTTGTAAGATTATTTATTTCGATTATTATTAAAAAAAACTTAATTGAAAATAATTTCACTTGGACGTCAGTTGGTCGGTACGGATGTGAACAAGATATCTTACGAAAAACTGAACTTAATACTATGATTTTTTTATTAGCTTTAGATTTTAATCCTTAGGGTGCCTTTTGAATTTCACTTTTGTAAACCGTCCTGTTCATTATCATTATTAATTATTTTATTTCTTATTTGACAATTTTTTTTCGGTAACAAAATACGAATCACCGGTATCAAGCAGTAAAAAATATCGTGTAATGAAGTTGAATAAAATTAAAAATAAAATGTGTAGTCAAAATGGTAATGATAATATTAATTTAACTCCAAAATGTGCTAGCTTTAACTGTAAAAATGTTAATAGATCTTTAAACAATAAAAAAACATTATTAAAACAGAAACAAATTTATTCTAGCTTTAAACGTAATACGTGTTTCGGTAATTAATAAAAGGTTAATGCCCCTAATACCAGCCATGCTCCTAATTCCAGCCTTTTCGCCTTTTTACTTCGTAAATAAGATTTCTAGTACTACAAATATAGTCACCTAAAAATAATTTCGTAACTAGAGGAAAGTACATTTCAAATATTACCTCACAGTTTTAAACCAAACAGTGTTAAATTAAAAATCAAAACGTACGCGACGAAAAACGCTAATTTTCCTAATTTTTTGACAAGTTATGATCCCGGTAAAATTATGCTTACTTTACATTATCTCATATATAGGCTTTTTGATTTGTATGAGTATGACTTTAGACATAGTAATGCTGTTATATTTGTTTAAATTTACAAGTTATTTATTTTCTTTTAGTAGAAATTAATGGGGCTGTAATTAGATATACGAAATGTATGGAGCGCATAATGTCAGCCGCCCGGCTGTTATTTAGTTTGACGTAGCTAATAAGAAGTACCTAATTTCAGCCACGTAATATAAATCAGGGTTGTCATAAACTGGAATAAATACCATTAATTAGATCATAACTTGTTTTATAGTCAAGAGAGTTATGATCAATTCGTCTGTTTTAAATTGGTTTTAGATTTTAAAGTTTAGCAAAAGGTGTACTAGTTTTTCTGTCTGACATTCGGTAAATATTAAGAACACCTTAATATTCAATTATTTTTTGAGAAAGAAGGAAAAAGAAGCTATAAATATAGTAGGTACATACACGCAAAAACTATAACTTAGTAATACTAATTAAAACTTAGAACATAAATGAAAAACTCATGACAATGAAAGTGGTTTAGGACCAAGCTTTGCGGCAGCCTGGTCCTATTGTCAATTGTCTATGGAAGAGGATGTTCAGTAGAGGGCTTGTGTAAGGTAGTAATGACGATGATTATTTGAAAACTTGGATGATTAAATTATTAGAAATCGATGTACTGCATAATCATTATTTTTATCATAATTTGCTTAAATTTATTGAACTGCTTTAAACTAAAAGACAGTAAGTTAAGTAGTAAAACATTAAAATAAAATAATGTTGTCGTCTGCCTTAATACATACTCCATGCTTGTGACATGCAGATTCAAAATTAAAAGTTATTACGAATTTATTACTGCGCCTCTAAAACTTACCTACAATAGGTACCAACCAAAAACTCAAAAGGCATAACCCTATACTATGCTGGCATTAGGTACACAAAAGGACGACATTTTCAGGGTGGTTGGAATTTGAGCCATAACGCCTTTTTTGCTTATCGTCGTTTTTAAAATTGTTCTTGAAATAATATGATTGTAAATACATACATTGTTCATTACATTTGTCCATAAATAACCTATCGATTAAAAGAAATGTTTAAAAATATTGTGCCCTAATTAAAATAGTGGGAATTTTTAAAGTTGAAATTGGCATTTAAAGGCTGGTAATAGGGGCATCCACCTAAATTGATTATTAAAAACATTACATGAGCGCTCGAGGTGTGCACTTTTGAATTTTCCATTTATTTATTTTTTTATTTTTTCTATATTTAGTTACATTCATACAGTTCGGTTTATTAATTTCTAATCTGTGTAATATAACTAATAATGGAGAAACAAAAATTAACCCACACAATTTCCTAAAAAAATATTTTCTCCGCTATGAAATCTGTCAAATATTTTACCTCATTGCAATGTGACGCCACCCTGGTGTCAAAAAAAGACGAGGATGTCCTCATCGGATAATTATTTTATTAATACTTGTAATGATATACTTCATCATCAAAGTCCACTGCTGAACATAGGCCTCCCCCAAGGAATGCCACAAAGCACGGTCCTGAGCCACCTGCATCCATTGACATCCTGCATGTCTTTCCAGGGTGTCACTTCATCTAGTGAGGGTACGTCCTACACTTCGTCCGCTGGTATGAGGCTGCTACTCGAGAACCTTTTTCCCACGTCAGTTCGCGGTACTTCGAGCTATATTTTATTTATTCACTTTATACATCACATTTATTAGTTACACATTACATTACGGTACAATCATAAGTTTATAGAAACTTTACCGTGTACCGATATGGCCGGCCCATTGTCACTTCAGCTTACTAATCCGTTGGACTATGTCGGTCATTCTGCTTCTACTGCGGATATCCTCATTTCTGAGTTTATCACGCAGAGAAACTCCGAGCATAGCCCCCTCCATAGCTCGCTGAGCGACCTTAAGCTTCCTCAGAGGGCAACAGTGAAAGATCAGTCTCAGTTCCATAGGTCATCAGTGGCAACACACACTGTTTGTACAGAATATTACTATTTAATAATAATACTACTATTTAATATACTTATTTCATGTTATTTATAATCCTTTGTTAAAGTAGTCAAATTCTCGTTGAAAAAGTATAAAAAGTTAAGTATTTATCCACAAGCAGAAAACTAAAATCGTAAACGAGGTCCGTTTCAAATCTTGATGACTCGTATAACTTCATTAATTTCGAACTTTCGTTTTTAAAGCGTTTCAGATTGTTTCAATTGCTTTATAATGTGAATTACAACTAACATCCTCAACCCAATTTCTCTTTCAACAACTTCTTGAATGTTGCAAAATAACAATAAAACTTTCCTTAAAATAATAAATATTGCTATAGTTTAGTATATATACAATTACTTATAATCTCCGTTCTGAGCCCCTTGCAAAATTAATATAATTTTGGCTGCAACATTTTTCTGGGACGTCAAATAAAAACTGCATCCACTTTGCTTTTTTTAAACTATATTTAAGAGCTTAATCAATATGCAATTATGTTGCTCTATTTGACATCATTTAGAGCTAAATAACATTCAATTTAACAAGCAAATAAAAATTAAAAAATGTAGGTACTATCTAATTGACGGATCTGAAGAAAATATTATGTTATATAATCTAGCCAATAATTTTGTTTCGTCGGAATGAGGATTGGATAAAATAATGTTACAATCAGCAAATTCCTTTAAAATATTTTTACATTTAGCTATTCGAAAGGCAGCATTGCGGGCACAGTCCATCAAGACATGCAATAAGTCCTCGGGAACACTGCCTTGTTCACAGTTCGGTGACGGGACTTTATTCATAAGAAAAGCAAATTTCTTTGGTGGAATGTGTCCAGAACACAGCCTCATAATCACTACTGCGTCCTTTTTTGGTGATATGTGACTATCAATCCATGGAATTCTGAGAGGATGTGGCTAGGCCGTTAGACCAGATACCTTTTTCTTTAGAGCGTAAATCAAAATATTCCTTCCATAATTTGTAGCATTGTTTTTTGATTAACCAAATGCAATCTGTATAATAAGGGATTACATTATATTCAATTCTATCAGTAATAGCTTGTCTAGCGAAGACATCTACCCGCTCATTATATTCAAAGCCACAGTGTGACGGAATCCACGGTAACTTGATAGATTTAGAACCAGGTTAGAATTAAAATACAGTCCAGGACTGAGTAGGCTGTCGGAGTGCCTCGTAGGCCCGAGGTACACCGAGCCAAGTGTTGGAGTGCGCTTTTAGAGTCTGTGAATATCACTATATTGTCTTGTGGTAACGATATTGCGTAAAACAAATTTATATTTATACTGTGACAAAGCCTCTCAGATTGCGATAAGTTCCGCCTCCATAAACATATAATGTCACTGTCTATTTTTCATTGTAAACTAATGTTGTATTGTGGGTCATAAAATGTTGAACCAATTCCACTCCCATCCTTAGATCCATCAGTAAAGAGTTTATAATAATTTTTATATCGCTGGTTGATAAAATCCAAGCATAATAACTTTAAATTTAAATTGCTGTAGCTTCGCTTTGTTTTAACAAGATTCGGGATATTACAATGAAATACATCATGCAAATCTATGTTGGTAACCCAGTTATTCATAGAAAACATTTCTATGTGTCGGCTGGAGTGAATATAAACATTAGAAAGACAATCAAACATAGTTAACAATAGTGGCTTCTTTTTAGTCTGCCAATATCTGATGTCTTAATATGTCAATAATTCTCGTAATATTTTAATTGTAACATTGTTTTCTCGTGACCTAGCTTTTCAAAATAAATTTACCTCCTTAATACGTTCACCGCGTGTGCAATGGAGGGAGACCAAGTTCACTCTCCATTGCATGTATAGGAGATGTTTTAATAAAACTTCCCATTACTCTCAGGTCTCAGCGCTTGATTTTACACTTTAGCTAGCTTACTTACCTACATACTTTTGACAGCTGTTATCATATAAAAACTTCCGTAATCATGTCTACTCCTTATAATAGCAATATACAACCACTTTGCTTTTAAATTTGGCAAATATACCTACAACCCGGTGGGGAGGGGGGGGGGGGCTTGTGAGTATATTTGCCAAATTAGGTTTACGTAGGTCACTCAATAAGTTTTGAGATATACAAAAAGTATTTTAGATACTATTAATATTAATTTTACATTTTTTCAAAATATTCTCCATCATGCTCTTTACAAAGTTCCATTCGCCTAAACGAACTCTGAAAACACTTTTTCCAAAAATTGTTGCGCGTGATGGCGCTGAGTCCCCTAATGCTAATTGTAATCGTCGTAAACTTAATTGTTCGGTTAAACCAAATTTAAAATCATAATATATCATAGCGCGCAAATGTTCACGGTTAAGATCCATCGTTTTAAATGAAAAGCGCGGGAAGCTTTGCAGAAAAATTAATAGAACTTTGTTTTTTTTTTAATATTGAGCAATGAGGGCTAATAATCTTCCACTCACCAGATGTCGCTAGTTGTGAGTGAGGTAAGGTTTTTTGTTACACGGTGTCATTTAATTGAGAAATTAGTTTTAAATAATATTTTATCATTATCTGGAGTATTATATTAATACACAACACAATGCGTCAGTGGTTTGATTTTAAATTTTTTGCACTTTATAACTCTTTTTTTTTAAATCGTCTTTTAGTTATATTTATAGTTTGGTTTATTCATGTCTAATGTAATTAATATAAAATATAACTAATAACACAGAAAGAAACCTTAAGGATTATATTTTCTTAAGAAATTATCGTCCCCGCTATGAAATCTGTCAAATATTTTACCTCACTGTAAAGTGGCGCCGCCCTGGTGGCAGGAAAAGTCATTGGCTTACATATGGAGTTCTATTTTTAAACAAATTTGCTTTTTAGAAACATATAACACGGGTGCGTTCCATTTTTAAATTTCGAACATTTCAAAACTTATTGAGTAACCTACGTATTATGACAATCTATATAATATCCATTAATAATTCGTTCATTACAGCACATCAACAGTGTGCTGCTAAACTTAGGCCTCCCCATATTTTCCATAGTTTGATATCGTCATCATACCGTAACGAACGTAACATTTTTCGCTATGCAAATGCTGCAGAAGATACAGGATTAGCTGGAATATGAGCAAAAATTCCAGAATGCTTCGCATCCTAATATCATAACAAATTGAGAAGTGGGTTCTTTTGCAGAATATGGACAGTAATACTCCGCCAGGACTTCATCTCAAATGCCAACATCTATATATATATGGGTGAATATTCAATAGTTAGGTAACTTTTTTTTTATAGGATATGGGTGACAAACGAGCACACAGTCCACCTGATGGTAAGTGGTTGCTGCGGCCCATAGACATCTACATCTATCCTCTATTACAAATCAAAATGTAGATGCGTTGTCACCCGTGAGGACTAAGATGGAATGCCTCATTTCCAGTAAAAAGGGCCTCCGGCCACCTGCACTCACCAAGCGAAACGCAGAGGTAAACCTCTACTTCACGCTGGTTTTCTGTGAGGTCGTGGTACCACCCCGGTTCGAGCCGGAACTGGAGAGTTTCATAATATTAATTAAATACACAATTTCATAAGAAACATAGGAAATTTGTTAACATTGTGTGAGCCAATTTCTTTGAATCTAATAATGGCATGCATAATAACATAACATAATACCGGCAAAATCTTTTAAATATTAAAATACATAAGTAAGTATTGACAATAACTATTCATTTAAATCTCCATAGTTCGTATTTGTCTACTACAAATACATTTCGTAATGACGTCTGTATTCTTTGGTGTCCAGAAGCTTTTTAAACTTTTTTTTCTTCATGCGTCTTTATTTTAGGTTAGTTTTTTTCTAATTGTATTTTGATAATTTCGCCGAAAAGGACCTTTGGTTGGGTAGGGCTTCCCTCCACTAGATGGAGTGACAACCTGGTAAGACATGCATGAAGTTCATGGATGCAGGTGCTTTAGGATCGTACTTTGTGGCTTTCCTGGGGGGGGGGGGGGGGGGGGCTATGTTCAGCAGTGGACTTGTGAAGGGCTGTAATGACAATGATGATGATGATTTTGATGAATAATCTTTTACTTTTTTGGTTATTTCTTGCTCCTGTGGTATAATTTCTTTACTTCGACTTCTCTTTTGTTTCTTAATTTATCTTTCCTAGACAAATTTTGTTTTATTGGAAAGCAACATGATGTTTTTTGACTAAAATAAGTAAGAAATGCTTATACAAAGTAACAGTTGAGATAAATGTGATCTAATACAATATAAAAAATCAATACCCTGGAAACACGTCAGTCCTCTGATGCAATAAAAGACACGAGACTGACGCCAAAGTACTGAGGAAAAGGACATAAATTTGAGTTTACAAAAGAAACTAATGTTTCTTTCGGTATTCTTGAATATTCACAAACAACATTTTAACAAATCATAGTTAACTATGTATGAATCGAAATGAAATAGAAATAATAAGAAATAATATAATAAGAAATAATAAGAAAAATAAATCATAGTTAACTATGTATGAATAGAAATACAAGTATACAAGGAAATAACGACTTGCCACAGTACTGAAATGTTGACTAGTTCGGCACGTGTACACGCGTACACGTGTACACTCTAACTCTGGCACAACAAAGGCGACCGTCAAATGGTGGGGTACCCTATATAGTATATTATCTATGACAGGTAACTTCACTATTAACATTCAAAATTTAACAACGTTTTGATCTTGAGTCGGCGTTATTTTGCGAGAATTTCTGAACGCACAACGGACTGACGAATAAAACTGAACACAACATTTCTTAAGTTACAAAAACTAACACTTAGAGCATTACATGAAGAAAGTTGTGTTAGATATTATTAAGTACATTACAGATTGTAGTGAAATATTAAGTATTCCTAAATTAATGGTAGTATATAATATACAGCTACTTGATTGCGCGTTTTTGGGCTTGTGACATGCCAAAGTACTGACGATTCGAGGATGTCTCGTGTTGTTTCACAAACTTGTTCTTAAAATAAATACATGAAATTGGGTGACCTAATAAACAGCTTTTAAATGTTTTATGATAAAATGAAATAATAAGAAAATCTAATAAAATCTCGTACTGATGAAAATGAAAATGAAAATGAGAAATTGTTTATTTCTTTAAAAAGATATTATATTATATAGGTATGGTAGTAAGTGGAACATCCTTTTAAGTAAATATATACTTGTGGCAGGATGTCCCGCTCTTCAATAGCAAGAATTAAATAAACACAAAATAAATTAATAAAAGAAATACAAGAAACTAAGCTTATATTTATATAATGAGGGTTTTGGGCAATGCCTTGACTTCATCATACTTAAGTTTCAGGAGCCATTCTGTAACTGTCTTTTTGAACTCATTAGAGTTCAGTGAATAAATGTTTAGTTTTTTGTTGACTACATTGTATAAAGGAAGGAAGAAGGAAGCGAGAGAGGTGTGTCAGGATCGTGCCAAATGGAATTCCATAGTCTCTGCCTATCCCTCTGGGTGACAGGCGTGAGTGTTTATGTTATGTTATGTTTTTATTGTATAAATAACCAGCCTGTCTTTAAAATTGGTGACTAGCAAAATTTGTCTTGACTAGAGTTAATTCAAATGCTTTTTCTCGTCTATTATTACTTTTGCAGTCGTGGAAAGTTGTTTTATGTTTTGTTAACAACAAATTTAAAATGTATAACTTTCTAACACTTAGTAAACCACTAACTGAGTAAAGTTCGTATGTAGGGAATCTATATGATTTATTATACATGACCTTTATTAATGATCATTGACTACGTTCCAGTTGTAGGAGTTTCGTTTTTGTAGTACCACCCCTAACTAATATACAATATGTTAAAATCGATTGGACTAGTGCAGCATATATTTGATTTAATAGTTTATAAGTTGCAACATGTCTGAGGGTCTTAAAGATCCAAATAAGTTTTCGTAATCTGTTATTAGTTGCTTCTATATATGAATTCCATGTAAGTGTTTGGTCTATTATAACCCCCAAATATTTAGTACTAGCTACTTTTTCTATAGTAGGACACGTGCAATTGTTACGCAAACCACAGTTGTGTATTTTAAGATTATGTGTTATGGGTTGTGACCGTTTGTTAATGGAACAGCATATATATTTTGTCTTAGACGTGTTAAGGGTAAGCAAGTTTATTTCGAGCCGGTTCGCAATTTTGGACAGTCCGAATTCTGCTGTATTGTAGACTTCATCCCACGATTTACCCGTGAAAATGATAGCAGTATCGTCCGCATACGAATAAATCTTACCATTGTCAAGTTTTAGTCTACAGAGGTCATTAATATAAATGAGAAATAAGGTAGGGCCTAGTACACTGCCTTGAGGCACGCCAAAAGTTATTTAAAGGTCATTACTGACATGATTGCATATTCTAGTACTTTGCGTTCTGTTACTTAAATAATCTCTTATTAATTCTAGTTGTTTTTCCAACTTCCTAACAAGCATGGGAACAGAGACTATGTCAAATGCCTTTTTTAAGTCCAAAAATACAATAAGACATTTTTATGTTGGTTAAGGTGATCAACAATATATGTAGTTAGATCTATGACAGCGTTCTGTGTGTTTTTTCCTCTTCTAAATCCACATTGTGTTTGCGATAGAATATTATATTTATCTAAATACCGTATTAGTCTGTTATTAGTTAATTTTGCTAAGATTTTGGAAAAAGCTGGTAAGATGGAAATTGGCCTATAATTATTAATATCATCTCTGCTCCCATTGTATACAGGTGTAATAATAGAACGTTTAAGGAAGGCTGGAAATGCACTTTTAGAAAAACAGAGGTTAGCCAAGTGACAAACTATCGGTACTAATAAAGAACTGGTCAATTTCATAAATTTTGTGGGTATATTATCACAACCCGGAGTACTATCGAATTTTAAGTTCATGATTATACTAAGAACTTCATTAGGATCAGTATCTAAGATGGCGAAAGATGAGAGCTGGTTATTATTTACGTGTGCTGCAATATGTCTATTGTGATCGTGTGCAGTATTCTTTTGAATGTCATCGGCAAGCTTACACCCAATATTTGGGAAAATATATTGACTGTATTAACTGATTGAGTAGGGCTTGATTCTTTGTCTAATAATCCATTATTAGTAGTTTCATTTCCCTTAATATGTGTAATTTTTTTTTTATATTATTCCAATTATTCCATAGGATTTAAGGGTTTTCTTCTAATAAGAATATAAAGAGAATATTGTTATTAGAATAAAACCCTAAAATCTTATGAACGTTTTAACTTTTTAATACAGTTGTTACAGTAATTGCGATATCTATTATAGGTTATTCTCAAAATTTCATCGAAAGGGTTGTTTTTAAGTTGATTTTGCATTTTATTACTATTTTTAATGCATCTGAGCATACCTGTAGTTATACAGGGTTTAATGGCACGTCTATTTTTAGGAATACGGATAGTATTAGTATTTTCATGCAAAGATTCTGTAATCTGGGGGATGAGTCGCTCGCTTCCGTAGGCTTCGACAACCTAATCCTAGGCCCAGCCTACACGTGCCCCGGGTGGTGCTAAACGAGCGATAAAGCCGACAAAGCCGATAAGATAGACTCGGCTCCTCGCCGTATGATAAAGGCGTAAAATCTACCACCCCTTAGTTCGCACCATGAGCCAAGAGATAAAAAAAATGGCCCCGAGTTCCCGACGCCCCTTTAATGGGGCAAGGGTGCGAAGAATCTCCGAGAGAAAGACCGGTGACTAGGTTCACCACCCGTCACGTCCTGTCTCCCGGAGGGGCGAAAAGTCGATTGCGGAGGCCCGTCTGGCTTCGCTGAATGTATGTGGAGCAGTGAATAATAAGATGGATGAAGTATGCGAAATGATGAATGATAGATAAATAGATGTGTTATGTGTAAACGAGGCGAAACGAAAGGGAAGAGATGTCACTACACATGGCATGTATACTGCTTACTGGTGTGGTGTAGACGAGACCGAGCGGGCATGCCAGGGAGTCGGTGTCATCCTTTCAGAAAGAATGGGTCAATGTGTGAAAGAGTATGAGTGTGTAAGCCCAAGGCTGCTATGGACACGAATGAAAGTGGGTTAAAAGAAGTTGTTTGTGCTAGGGGTGTACGCCCCAGATATATCTAAGCCCACTTATATCCGAGAGCAGTTTTGGGATATGGTACGGCTGGTGTTGATGAAATGTAAGGAAAATGAAAATATTGTTATATTAGGAGATTTCAATGGAAGGGTTGGGGTGAAGAGAGGTCTGGTTATGAAAGGATTTTTGAAAGGAACGTTTGGCGATGAAAGAATAAATAAGAATGGTGAAGACCACACCGTATGTGTGGAAAATAATATTTTTGTGGCGAACACTTTCTTTCGCAATAAGAGGATTCACATGTATACATGGGAAAGAGGGAATGATAGAAGCATGACAGATTTCATAATTGTGGATGAAAGAATGAGGAGCGCAGTGGTAGATACAAGGGTTTACCGGGGTTCCAACGTAGGGACGGGTCATTACTTGGTCTTATGCCGAATTAATGGTCTATTCAGGCGTTGGTGGCATCGTACATCTGTGTCTACCACTGCGTTACAGCGTATAAGAATAAAGAGGTTACAAGATGATGGTGTGAAAGAGAAGTATAAATGCAGACTGAGGGAAGATATAATTGGGTTGAATGAATTATGTATGACTGATTTAGACTTAAAGAATGTATGGAATAATATTAAGAAAGTTTTGGTGGATGCAGCCACCGAAGTATGTGGTGTAAGTAAGAGAAAGAATGATGGGAAAAGTAATACGTTGTAAAATGATGAGGTACGGATGGAAGTTGATGCAAAGAAGAGAGCATGGCTAGATTTACTAGCAATCAAAGCTGTTAATTCTGGCAGTATGAATGATAAGATTGACAGAAAAAAGACAGACTTTAGACATAAATAAGAGAGTAAAAGAAGTTGTTGAAAGTAAAAAGCAAAAAAGGATAGATAAGAATGATAGAAGGATATCTGATAACTACCAGGAAAATATTAAAATGTTCTGGAAGCTCGTAAGAACTCCCAGGGAATATTCAAAACAGCCTAGAATGAATGCTATACGAGACGAGAATGGCTGCATGCTGAATGATGAAGTTTCGAATTTAAAGAAATGGAAGGAATACTTTGAAAGCGTGTTTAAGAGTGAACAGTCGTCTGAAGTAAATGAAATAGATATTCCGGAATAAGTAAGAAGAGGTAAGGATATAAGTGTAGATGAAATAATGAAAGCAATGAAAAGCATGAAAGCAGGTAAGGCAGCCGGATATGATAGAATATCACTCAAAATGCTAAGGGCTGGAGAGGGTGTGGTTACAGGCCTGCTATGCACCTTGTTTAATTTATGTTGGGAACTGAAGCGGGTATCGGAGGACTGGTGCAAAGCCGTTATAGTGCCAATATATAAGGGAAAGGGCTCGCAGCAGGACTGTAAAAATTACCGTGGTATCAGCTTGCTTAGCATTGTGGGTAAACTGTACGCTAAGGTGTTAATTGAAAGAGTTATGGATGAAACTGATGGAAAAATTTGGGATGTGCAAGTTGGATTTAGAAAGGAGATAGGGTGTAAGGATCAAGTCTTTTCCATGCGCATGATTACGGAGAAGTTTTTGGCCAAAAACCAGAAAGTTTTTTGTGCGTTCATGAACTTGAAAAAGGCTTATGACAGAGTGGACAGGAATGTGTTATGGCAAACACTGAACTCATTTGGGTTGAGCGCTGGCTTGATACAGGCATTAAGGTCTCTTTATAGGGACTCTAGTACTTGTGTCAGGATCAACGGGGTCTACTACGGACTGGTATTGCATTCATAAAGGTGTCAGACAGGGATGTGTGGCTTCCCCGTGGCTTTTTAACCTATTAATGGACAGTTGTTTACAAACTTTGAAAGCTGAAGAATGTGGGTTGAGAATGTGTGAGTTAACCGTCAAATGCATTTTGTACGCCGATGATCAAGTCATATTTGCGTCGTCGGCGGCGGAGTTGCAAATGATGGTTACATTAATGAACTGGTCATTGAAAGAAAGGGGTATGAAAGTGAACGCAAGTAAGACGAAAGTGATGGTTTTTGAAAGAGAATAAAGTAAAACGTTATGTGAAATAAGAATAGAAGGGGAGTTGATTGAGCAAGTGGATGAGTTTGTATATTTGGGAGGTTAATTTAGCAGGGATAGTAGATATGATAAGGATATAAAACGACGAGTGAATGCAGGCAATAATGTGAATGGGGCTCTAGACGCTATTATGAGTAATCAGAATGTGTCAAATAAGGCACGCATGGCAATTCATAATGCTGTGTTAGCCCCTACTTTAATGTATGGTAGTGAAAGTTGGGTCTGGCAGAAGAAGCATGAGAGTAGAATAAATGCTGTAGAAATGCGGTCCTTGAGGATCATGTTAGGGCTGAATCTGAATGACAGGGTGAGAAATAGTGTGATAAGAGAAAAGTGTGGTTTGCAAGATGACGTTGTGACAAGGATTAAGAAAGGAATGCTTCGGTGGTTTGGTCATGTAGAAAGAATGAACGAGAAAAGAGTGACAAAGCAAATTTATGTTGCAGAAGTGAACGGCAGGGTCGGGAAGGGATGCCCTAGACGTAGGTTTATCGACCAAATCGGCGATACATTAAAAATGGGCCAGATTAGGAGTAACCTTAACCGACGAGCGTATTTGCGTAAATATATGGATGTAAAGGAGGCGAGAGAGGTGTGTCAGGATCGCGCCAAATGGAAGTCCGTAGTCTCTGCCAACCCCTCTGTGTGACAGGCTTAAGTGTTTGTATTGTATTGCATAGATTCTGTAATTTTGTTTATTAATATGTCAACAATTCTATTAGGATCATTGCATAATAGTAAAAAAGATAAATTTTTATTAGCAAGACTAGTAATCACCTTATTAAAATCTATATGTTTTTGTTCGCGTAGAAGTTTTTATTTCTTTAATTTTAGTTAAACTAAAGTACACACCATATAGTGATCGGTGATGGATGTTATTATTACTGCTATATTTTCTTGTGTCTTCTTTCTATGTAATTTAAGAATAACATGATTCAGGCAACTATTTTCTCTGGTAGCAATTGACTGTCCCGGTAACAAGCCGAAAGTAGAAAGGACATCAAGATAGTTAAATCTATTTTTTGTTCACTATTTAGTTTATTAGGTTTTGGATTATGGTTTATGTTGATATCTCCAGTAATAATTATATTTTGATTGTTTTAATCGTGTTGAGATGTTGTCGCAAAGATTCAGTAAATTTTTCAGTATTTGTATTAGAGGGTGATCTGTATATACCTAATATAATATTGTTAAAGATTTCTATTTGTAAACAAGAGGCATGCTCTAATTTTCTTTCTTTTATTTTAGGTTTAAGGTTATTTTTATAGTAAACTGATACTCCGTCATTTTGATTAAGATGTTGCATAGTAACAAACGATGGGTAATTTGTAATTTGTGGCAGGTGCTTTTTGTTATCAAGCCTGCATTCTGTTATAATTAGCAGATCTACTTCAAAGGTAAGACTAGATAGTGTTAATTGCAAGTTGTCTAAGTTTTTATAAACACTTCTGATGTTCTGCGTGACAACTGTCAAGACTTTTTTATTCAAACATATGAATTTATTCAAATCTATGACGACATCAAGTTACCCAACTTTAGTATATTCACCCATATATACTATACAATATGTAACAAAATCCCTGTGGTTCCCGTTAAGTGCGTTATCAGACTCAGTATTCAAACGTAAATAAATAACTTTTTTCAATTAAACATTTAAAAAATTGATAAAAAAAATTATTTTGCGAATTGTATGTAGTTTTATTAGCTCTGCATTATCCGGAGAATAAGAGGATTGTGATTCACCGATGCTCATGTCAGTTAGAGGTAATAAAACCACAAACAATTAGCAAATTAATTTTTTTTAGTTAAAATTAAATTTTTTACTACTGTTCAATTTTATTGAAAAAATATTTCTTTACGTTTGAATACCGACTCTGATAAAGCACTTAAAGAGAACCACAGAGTTTTTGTTACACCTTGTGTGTGTATATATATATATATATATATATATATATATATATATATATATATATATATATATATATATATATATAGACGAAAACCTTTGAAAAAAATTACAATATAAATTGCCTTTGATTATCTTAAACATAAATAACACCACATTACTAGATCCTTTCTCTTTTCGAAGCCAGTCGGGTCGCTAATTTTTAACAATTTCGCTAGCCAGCAACAATATAATTATATACTTAATTTAATTAAATATTTTAACTTATTTACAGCAACCAATTAGCACTTGAAATTGTAATTAACGTTTTCATTACACTTACCCTTCAATTACGGTCTATCTACCTTAACTTTTGTACTAATATACTTATGTTGTCATACATTTACACGTAAAAATGTAAACACATGCTCTTGATAAATGCGGTTGTACAGTGAGTCATTGATCCGATTACTCAAGTTCACGGTCAGTATTTTACGTAATAATAATTTTGAACACAACGAATACTGTTACTTGGTAACAACACTCGCCGGTTCAGTTCTAAGTACGGAAATCCCCTGCTATTTATTATATTATAACAATGAATATTACTTTGTTTGTCGCGTATGGAAGGGAACATACACCGTTGTGTGCGAACTATGAATATTTGCTCTCGCTCCGTCTTTGCTCGTTTTCTAAATGTATCTGACAAACAAGGCATTGCAATGCACGTCAAAAATAGCTAGTTTTTTTTTAAATGAAAATTGCAGCTATTTTTATTTGGTAACTCTTAATTGGTTTATGCAGTGTGCGTTGTATAATGCAATAATATTGATTACAAAGCATCCTATAAGCTGGAATTGTTCCCAACGTAATCCTAAACTTTGTTTCAAGATTTAGTGAGAAATTGATGATAATTAGTGACATAAGAAAAAAATTATAATTTAATACTTTAGGAGATATGGCCCGTTTTTGGGAAGAATCTAGCTTGAATTCAACCTCCTCTCCTCCCCTCGCAAACACCATTATTGTCTGCGTCTGAAATGTGTGTGATTCCTATTTGGAGGTTTAGTGACTAATTGGTAACTTTCATATACCAAGATGGAAACAATAGTAAGTACTGAAATTGAACAGAAGATATTCATATGTCTTACAGAGAATTCTGGTTTGAAGATCATAGAATAACTCCAGAACGCCTACGATTTTTGCTGTGAAACATGTGTCAAGATTGAGTGACTATAGTTTTAAAAACAGTCCAAATATATCAATTGGCACATCGAGGAAACCTCACTTTAAGTTCTACTAGTTCATTTCAATATCAGTACAGTATTGCACACATGTAAGTACAAATCTTTTAATTTGTTTTCAGTTTTGTAAACATTAAAAAATAATAAAACTTAAGTTCTCGTGGTTTTTTTTCGTCGTAAATAAATAAAACAATTTTCGAAACTATTTGATAATTTAAAACCTGTAAAGACTTACGCATAATTTTGAAATAGCTCATTAATTCATTCTTTCATCAAACGTCTATAAAAAGTACACAATTGATCACAAGGAGTTAAAGAGAATTTTTTAAATTCCATAGATTGCCTCATAGGGGGAATATTTGCCATAGTTGCCACGCTTCTCAGGCGGGTTGGCAACCGCAGCTTTTTATACTTAGTGGTTATTAGAAAGATTCTGCTGCCCAACTCCTGATTTGTCTCCCACAGTCACTAATTAGTCACTAAATCTTGACACAGGCGTTCTGAAATTAATAGTTCTTTGTAGTAGTTTTTAGTTAGTAGTTTAATAGTCTTCAAGCCAGAATATTATACTCGTGTCTCCGGTCCTATTGGAGCAATATGTTTCAATTTAAATATATGAAAGTCACCAAATAGTCATTCCTTTTTAACATTCATTACAGCCCTTCAAAAGTCCACTATTGAAACTAGGCCTCCCCTAAGAAATGCTACTAAGCACGGTCCTGAGCCACATCCATCCATCGACTTCCTGCATGTCTCACCAGCTCGTCACCTCATCTCATCGTCGTCCTACACTTCGCCTAACAAGCCTGCAACTCGAGAACCTTTCTTCCCCATCGGTTGTCAGTTCTTTCTCACTCCACTTCCACTTTCACTTCAGCTTACTAATCTTTTGGGCTATGTCGGTCACAAGTTGTATTTACTGTGGATATCCTCATTTCTAAGTTTATCATACAGGAAACTCCGAGAAAAGCCCTCTCCGTAGCTCACTCAGCGATCTTGAGGTTCGCCATACGGTCAGCAATGAAAGACCACATCTAAGATCCATAAGTCATCACTTGCAACACGCTCAGGTTGTACACTCTCGTCTTAAAGTTTTGAGGTATACCTGACGAGATGTGTTGTAATTTCTTGAACGCTGCCCAGCCGAGTTGAATCCGTCGATTTAATTCTCGGTTAGAGTTGGACTCACCTAGTCGGACTATTTGTCCTAGGTAAACATACTCGTCAACAACGTCGAGCTTAGTGCTCCCAATTACTACCGGCATAGGTGTAACATGGAGGTTACACATGATTGTTGCTTTGTCCATGTTCATCTTAAGACCTATTCGTTGGAAGACACTATTGAGGTCATTGAGCACAGTACTTAGGTCCTCCAGCGATTCTGCTATAAGGACTATATCGTCGGCCAATCGAAGGTGAGTGATGTACTCGCCATTGATTAATGTCTTCCAATGCAGCGGTGAAGAGTTTTGGGGATATAACGTCACCCTGTCTTACACGTTTCCGCAGTTGGTTTCGTACTCGGTTTTGTACTCGGATAGCCTTCGTTGCCCTACTGTACAAAGACTTCAGCACTTCGATAAACCGACAGTTGACTTGGCACCGCTGAAGAGACTGCAGCACCGCTCAAATTTCGACGAAAGCAACGGCTTTCTCATAGTCCACATACGCAAGACATAGTGGCAAATTTTAATCCTCGGTCTTCTGCACAATTTGTGTAGTAAGTATATATGTGGTCCATGGTCCTAAATCCTTTTCGGAAATTGGCCTGATTGGGAGGATTGTAGTCGTCAAGTCTGCGTGCGAGACGATTCGTAATAACTCTTCAAAACAGCACGTAGACGCGATGCATAAGGGAAATCTGTATTCTTTAAGAGAGCGTTGTCGCCTTGCTGCTAACGCATTGACAGTTTCCAGGAGCTTGTCATTTATATCATCCACTGCATTGCAATCTTCTAGGTATTGAAAACGATTTTGTAACTTGAGCTGAAAGTTTTCGGGTCTTTAGATTGGACCATGAGGGGGACGGAGCGTTTACTTCATTACCCGTGACCTCTCCAACTTAACGTTTAGGTTCAGTGTACCTCTCACCATTCAGTGATCGCTCCCAGTTTTCACCCTCGCAATTACTGAGACATCACTGAACAGTTGTCATCTGGTCGTAATAATGAAGTCAATCTTATTTTTTGCCAAACCGTAACATTTAGCAATTACATACCAATTAGTCACTTAATCATAAATAAGGAATCACATCTTAGTCACAGACAAGAATGGTATTTTCGAGGCAAGGCTAGCTTAAATTCAAACTAGAATCCTCCCCAAAAAGGGCCATTTCTCCTAAAATAGTCACTATTTTTTTTCTTAAGTCACTAATTGTCACCAATTTTTCACCTTATCTTTACCTAAAAAAATTGCCATACCGTTAGGGAGGATTCCAGTTTGAAGGAAGCTTTAAAAGTGGAGCCTTAACGGGTGACACACTTAAGATTTTAAGGCGTAAGCTGTCCTTTAGGGTGCTACCACAATAACATGTTACATAAAAAACAGAGGATCACATGAAAAACATCCCAGAAATTTTATTTAAAATATTTGCTGCGAAAAAATTTATAAAAACGAAACGAATTCAAAACTGCACAATATAAAACTATTACAACAAAAGTTGACGTTTTAATCAGGGCTGCCAGTAGAGCCAACTTATATAAACCGCTTGGATCCTAAATTGTAAATACACAATCAAATCTTATTTTACATACCAAATCAATTAATGTTATTATTGCTACTGCTGTTGAGAAATTTACTGTAACAAAGTAGCCTTATTATATATGAATAGAAGAAGTATATTATTTATTTTTAATTCACATCAAGACATTCCAATAATCAATAATTTTGCAGACATATTAGAAACCAATGACAATACAATATTTTCATGACTATCACCTTGTATTCTCACTAGGATTATCACAGCTCAGCTTTCATTAAGCTTTTATTTCGACTACATTATCATTATTTTATTATCCAATGATACGATCCGGCATTCCTGACTCTAATTACGATTAAAATATTTTTCTCAAATCAAAATCTTATCTATTGCTGTTTTTTTTATTTACACCGTAAGAATTTTTTTTAGACATTTTATATTGAAAGAAATACAAAATATTATCTAACGCTTACAAAATATAAAAGGCTTTATACAAATCGGTGTATTTATACAAGTAGTGCGTTTAGTAGACGAAATAGTAAAAAAAAATTCTGTAGCTCTTCTTCAAAATCTGTCTCTCTTGTAACTGC
The DNA here is from genome assembly GCA_033319125.1 of Parnassius glacialis. Taxonomy (NCBI): domain Eukaryota; kingdom Metazoa; phylum Arthropoda; class Insecta; order Lepidoptera; family Papilionidae; genus Parnassius; species Parnassius glacialis. The sequence continues at coordinate 4,784,116 of JAVANC010000008.1, forward strand.
CCCGACCTGCTCTAGCACAGCAACAGCTGGTCCTGCAACGGCATCCCGAATATTTTGTTCAACATTTTCCTATAAAAAGGGAAAAACATTATTATTACTGTGTCTGTATAACGGTAATATATTTCTACAGAATTCAACAGATAACAAGCGAGCATACAATACAATTGATGGTGGGTGGATGTTGTGAGCCATATACATCTACATCAATCCCCGATTAATAATTAAGAAGCAGATGCGTTGTCACCCCTGAGTACTAGGATGAATGCTTCATTTCCAGTAAAAAGGGTCTTTGATTCTCTACACTCTCCATACGAAACACATCAGCATTATAGTGCTGTTTAACGCTGGTATTATGTGAGAGCGTGGCTCTACCTCGGGCGAACTGACCTATTCCTTTTGCGGCCACCATTGTATAGTGTGGCTCTACCACGTATTAAATACATATAACAGAGGAAGGATAAATATTTGTATAACCGTCACCGTTAGTGCTTATTAAAGTTCACTGCTGAACATAGGCCACCCCCATAGATTGCCACATAAGGGGATATTAACCATGGTTGTCACGATTGGCAAGCAGGTTGACAACTGCTGTTTTTTATTTTAAGTCGTTATGAGGAAGACATAGCTGCCCATCTCCTGATTTGTTTTTCTTGTTGCCTCTTACGACACCAACGGGATGATATAGGATGGATATGTATATTAAAAAAAATGTAGTTTAACATATTCACATCAATATTTTTTTAACATATTCAAACAAATTAAATTAATAATTATTACTTACCAACTCCTTCAATGGATTCCAAGGATTCGGTGCTGCGGAGACATAGCTCAGTGCTATTACGAAAATAAAAAGGAACAGAAAAATACTCACAAACTTCATGTTGCTTATTTTTACCGTTCACTTCTTTCACATCCAAGCGCACTCTAAGGAATGCGTAGAATATATATGTATAGATGTACCAAAAGACATTTGCCATTATTAAAAGATAGTTAAAGAAAAATGACCTCTATCTATTGAATGTCGAAATAAATTTAACCAATTTAACACACATGATAACAATGCTGATTTTATATGGAAGTACCTAACCCCATATAGTGCAAAGAAACAACACGATAAATGATCCTTTTCCTTATTTTATTTTTCAAATTACTCCATTTTTGACTTATCTAAAAACAGTTTATTGCATTTTTACGTGTACGTTACCTTCATGCCTACAATGTTGCCACGTCATCTTTTCAGTGATATCTCAGTCATCGCAAAGGTTAAGACTAGTAGCGATCGCCGAATGGTAAAAGGCACCATTAAACCCTAATGTTAAGTTGGAGAGGTCACGTCAATTGAATTCAACGCTCTGTCCTGTCTGCTCTGTTGAATTGCAAAACCGTTTTCATTGTCTAGAAGATTGTAATAGAGTAGACGATATGAATAACAAGCTCACGGAAACTGTCCTTAGGTTCGGAGCTAAGTCCTGCAAGACACGTCGAAGAAGTACCCAAAACTCACCAATCACACTATCAATCTCATGGCTGTTAGACGGAAAATGAAATTACAGTCTTTCGCAGATATGAAAACATAAAGGTAAGTGGACAGAATGATTTCCAAATGCATGCGGGGATACTTACGTCAATACCACTCGTGTGGAAGAAGTGATCGAGAGGAACCAAGGCTCCAAACTCTATGTCAGGGTTAACTGTCAAAGTAAATGTGGTAGCATCGTTTCCTGGACACCTGAAATTTTGAATTAGATTAAGTGGATCTACGGGCAGCTGTATATATCAACTTTGGAGCCACACAGAAATGTGAGTAACGATCTAAGAGCAAGTCTTATCCGACACTATTCTAGTGATATCCCGGAAGTCAGTCTGAGTGAGACACGGCCACGGGCGACGATGTAATTACAGCGGAGCTTCTGAAAGCGGCATGAAAACCAATACTTGCAGTCCTTCAGAAACCCTTTAATTCTATCCTCCATGGTGACTCTTTTCCTCCTTCAAGAAAGGCGACAACTCCCTGTTAAACAATTACAGACAAAAAAAAATCGTGTCGCACGCAGACTCGACATCCTCGATGATCTCGGCTTTTGGGGTAGGAACTTTGTTTGATTTACAACTAGCATTTTTGGGTATACTTATAAATCTATTAAAGTAGCGCATGGACATACCCTTGAAGTATTCAAAAATTGGTGGAAGTTCGCAATCCCTATGCAAATAAAAGTTACGCTCAGTTATGCTTCGGTGGCTAGTTACAAAATTGGCTCGGTTACGGACGTTGCAGATTGCTCTACGAAAGACATACCGTGGTTGAAAATAACTCCTTGGTTATTGGCCATCGATGCCTATGGAAGTGGGCGGCTATAACTATGTTGTGCCTGAGGATTTTTTAAGATTTGTATTTTTATGATTTGGTGGATGAGGTAAAGGTTTTTTAAAAGTATATTGCTGCACTTTTCTCAACATTTACTTTAATCTATAATCGAAAGTATTTGTCTAAGCAATCGGCGTCTCTTTAGAACATCTTGGAAAGTATTTTTTTAATATTTTTTTTATAGGAGCATGCGGCTCACCTGATAGCAATTGACTACCGCCGCCCATGAACAACTGCCACACCAGGGAGGGAATTGCAGATGCGTTGCCGGCCTTTTAAAAAGGAGTACGCTCTACATTCTCTTATATTTAGTGATAAAAAGTACTAAATCATCGGCGCAGAGAACAGTATTAACAACTGGGGCCTTCGGGGTATCACCCGTGTGTAAAAAGGAATGGGCAGTAGAAGGAATCCTGTTTGACCTCGGTCCTAAGGGTTCACTTCAAGGAGCGAGTCTCCTCTACATGATCAAATCAAATCATATAATTTGTTCAGTATCAGAGTTTTTACATAGCACTGTTATGATTGAGGATTAATACTTGTGTTAGAAATTCCCAAATGATATCATAGGCTTCCGTGTAGCTAAGCAAGCTCTCGTGCTAGACATATCATACTAATTTGCGACATCGGAAAAGAGAGCTCCGGTGTTGAAAGTTTCAGTTCAATGGTTCTTATGATGACTAAAGTCTTTCAGAATTTCTTTGGTTGGTGCACGAGTGTTTGGGTTTAAAGCCGAACTACACGTCGAGAAGTATCTTTTTAGCGAACACATAATTGTGGAAGCGATACAGAATGATGCGGTCGTAAATTTTCAACAGCATGCATTCTTTTGAACACTAAATGGTTTCTCCGTTTTCAGGATACTTATTGCGTCGGTATCTTAACAGGCGTCGAAGGAGTAGCAGCTTGAGAGAAATACATAGAATATGCTTACTAGGAAACAGGGAGTAGTCACCCTATTACGAAAGCCTTCAAAGCATGGTGCTGCTTTTTTTGGAGAGATAAAACTCGCTGGTTTGGAGATTGAGACAATATTTGCAAGTGATATGCCGGCGCTTGAAATACTGTTTCTCTTTACTGAGCACACCAAAACTTCAGAGGCCAATTTAGCCTTCTCTTACAAGAGATCATACAACTGAACGTCACTTAATATAAAGACGCCGAGGATTCCGATGCTGACTAAGGCAGCAAGGAGAATGCTCTAAAATAAAGAGGTACGACAACATAATTATTTTTTGTAGTAAACGTACAAACCTGTCTTTTGAGAAAAAAAAATGTTAAACTTAACTTGGACTAGATTTTGTCGCCATAATCTAAAACTTTGTTGAAGAAGATTTGATTGCAGACACAACATTATCCTGTACTCAACGGCGTGTATCCGAGAAATATTTCTCGCTTCTGTCATCTGCGTCGCAAGGAATTTTGTGAAAATAAAGTGATTTCGCAAATGTTTAATTTAAAATTATTAGATCTATATAATAATATAATATAATTATATATAATATTATATAATTATAAATATATAAATATATAGTACGTGGTAGAGCCATGCTTCAGCTATATTAGTAGTATAGTTGTAGCACGAATGGGTCGGCTCGACCGGGGAAGGACCACGCTCTCACGGAATACCAGCGTCAAAAAGCAGCTTAACACTGTTGTGTTTCGTATGGTGAGTGTAGAAAACCGGAGACCCTTTTTACTGGAAACGAGGCATTCCATCTTAGTCCTCACGGGTGGCAACGAATCTGCATTTTGATTCGCAAACGAGGATAAATGTAGATGTCTGTGGGCCACAGCAGCCACTTACCATCAGGTGGACTGTGAGCTCGTTTGTCACCCTACACTATAAAAAAATGTATAAATTTAAAGATTTTGTAAAATCGACTTAAATATATATAATTAAAGATAACTCAATAACTATTGGTCAGACTTTATTCAAACTTATTTGGGACTACATGGAAAGCACCAGCTTTAAATTAAAAAAAGAATTACCGAAATCATTTGATGTAGAATAAAGTTATGAGGTAGCACACATAAAAAACATACGGTCAAATTGAGAACCTCCTCCTTCTTGAAATCGGTAGAAAATACGAATCACCAGTATCAAGCAGTCTAAAAAATTTCGTGTTAATTGATCACAAACACGTTTTTTGGAGCTTTAAACGAAATACGTGTTTCCGTAATTCATAAAAGTAAATTTATTAAGGTTAGTTTCTCCCTCGCACGACTTCCTTGTGGAATCAATTACCACCAGCGAATTTTCCGGACAGATACGACTTAGGAACCTTCAAGAAAAGAGCTTACACCTTTCTAAAAGGTCGGCAACGCATCTGCAATTCCCCTGGTGTTGCGGTTGTTGATGGGCGGCGGTAGTCACTTACCATCAGGTGAGCCGCATGCTCGTTTGCCCCCTATTCTATAAAAAAAAAGCGTTCAAGGCATGCACTTTTGGATTTTCCAAATTTTTTTCTATTTTTTTTTACTTGTGGTGTATCTATTTCTAATCTAATTAATATAAAATATAACTAATAACACAGAAAGAAACATTAACCCTTATATTTTCCTAACAAATTTTTTTCTCATATCATCATCATCATTACAGCCCTTCACAAGTCCACTGCTGAACATAGGCCTCCCCCAAAGAATGCCACAAAGCACGGTCCTGAGCCACCTGCATCCATCGACTTCCTGCATGTCTCACCAGGTCGTCACTCCATCTTGTGGGGGGACGCCCTACACTTCGCCTACCGGTACGAGGCTGCCACTCGAGAACCTTTCTTCCCCATCGGTTGTCGGTTCTTCGAGCTATATGGCCGGCCCACTGCCACTTCAGCTTACTAATCCGTTGGGCTATGTCGGTTACTCTGGTTCTACTGCGGATATTCTCATTCCTAAGTTTATCACGCAGTGAAACTCCGAGCATAGCCCTCTCCATAGCTCGCTGAGCGACCTTGAGCTTCCTCATACGGCCAGCAGTGAAGGACCACGTCTCAGTTCCGTAAGTCATCACTGGCAACACGCACTGGTTGAACAATTTTGTTTTAAGGTTTTGAGGTATTTCTGACGAGAAGATGTGTCGTAGCTTCCCGAACGCTGCCCAGCCGAGTTGAATCCGTCGATTGACCTCTCGGTCGAAGTTGGACTTACCTAGTCGGACTATTTGTCCCAGGTAAACATACTCGTCAACAACTTCGAGCTTAGAGCTCCCAACAACTACCGGCATAGGTGTGACATGGACATTAAACATAATCTTTGTTTTGTCCATGTTCATCTTAAGACCTATCCGTTGGGAGACACTATTGAGGTCATTGAGCATAGTGCTTAGTTCCTCCAGCGATTCTGCCATGAGGACTATATCGTCGGCAAATCGAAGGTGAGTGATGTACTCGCCATTGATGTTAATTCCGTATCCTTTCCAGTCCAGAAGCTTGAAAACGTCTTCCAATGCAGCGGTGAAGAGTTTCGGGGATATAACGTCACCCTGTCTTACACCTCTCTGCAATTGGATAGGTTTCGTACTCTGGTTCTGTACTCGGATAGCCATCGTAGCTCTATTGTACAAACACTTCAGGACTTCGATATACCGACAGTCAATTTGGCACCGCTGAAGGGACTGCAGCACCGCCCAAATTTCGACGGAATCAAAGGCTTTCTCATAGTCCACATACGCCAGACATAGTGGCAAATTGTACTCTTCGGACTTCTGTACAATTTGCCGTAGGGTATGTATGTGGTCTATGGTGCTAAAGCCCTTTCGGAAACCGGCTTGTTCGGGAGGCTGGAAGTCGTCAAGTATGCGCGCGAGACGATTCGTAATGACTCTCGAAAACAGCACGTAGACGCGGCTCAGAAGGGAAATCGGTCTGTAGTTCTTCAAGAGAGCGTTGTCACCTTTCTTGAAGAACAAGACCACCGCAATTCTGCTCCACGCCTCCGGTGTAATGCCACCATGGAGGACGGAATTAAAGAGCTTCTGAAGGACTTCAAGTACCGGTCTTCCACCCGCTTTCAGAAGCTCCGCTGTAATTCCATCCTCGCCTGGGGCCTTGCCGTTTTTAAGGTCCTGGAGAGCCATTCTAATCTCGCTCAGACTGACGTCCGGGATATCTTCGGAATAGTGTCGAATAAGACTCGCTCTTGGATCGTTACTCACACTTGCGTGTGGCTCCAACGATGACGTGTACAGCTGCCCATAGAACCTCTCAATCTCACTCAAAATCTCAGGTGCCCCGGAAACGATGCTGCCACATTCGGTCTTCAGCTTTGACAGTTGGCTCTTTCTGGCAGACAGATCTCTGGCAAAGACTTTGGAGCCTTGGTTCCGCTCGATCGCTTCTTCAATACGAGCTGTATTGAAGTTGCGTAAGTCCTGCCGCATGCATTTAGAGATCTGTCTGTTCAGTTGCCTGTATGCTGTCAAATCTGTTGAAGAATGTAGCCTCATCTCCCGTCTAACAGCCATGAGATTAAGAGTGTGATCGGAGAGTTTTTGTGTTCTTCTGCGGCGGGTCTTGCAGAACTTAGCTCCGACCGCATGGACAGTTTCCACGAGCTTGTCATTCATATCGTCCACTTCATTGCAGTCTTCTAGGCACTGAAAACGGTTTTGTAACTCGAGCTGAAAGGTTTCGGGACTTTGGATTAGAGCACGAGGGGGACGGAGCGTTGACTTCATCAGACGAGACCTCTCCAACTTAACATTTAGGTTCAGTGTGCCTCTAACCATTCGGTGATCGCTGCCGGTTTTCACCCTCGCGATCACTGAGACATCACTGAACAGTTGTCGTCTGGTCGTCATAATGAAGTCAATCTCATTTTTTGTCGAACCGTCAGGGCTCGACCAGGTCCACTTCCTGTGAGGCCGCTTCTTGAAGAAAGAGTTCATCATAAAGAGTCCCTCTTTCTCCATGAAGTCGGCCAGCTGCTGGCCCCTTGGGTTCCGTTGCCCTATTCCAAATTTCCCTACTTTCAGCTCACCGTTCTCTCTTGTGCCTAGTTTTGCATTGAAGTCTCCCATTAACACCGTATATTGGGTTTTGGAGGAATGCATGGCTCTAGAGATATCCTCATACATTTCCTCCACCTCCTCATCGGGGTGTGCCGAGGTTGGTGCGTAAACCTGTATGACCTTCAGCGAATACCGTTTGGTGATTCTGAGTATAAGGTACGCAACCCTCGTCGACACACTCCCGATCTTTACAACGTTGTTAACGAGAGACTTGTGGACGATAAATCCGACACCTCCTTGGGACAGATGGTCGCCCTCCCGGTGATAGAGCAAGTTGCCGGATTCGAGGATTACCGTGTCCTCCCCCTCTCTTCGGACTTCGGATAATCCTATAATATGCCAGCGCAACTTGTCTATCTCTTCTTCCAGCTCCACGATCTTCTCGTCAGTCCTCAGGGTGCGTGCGTTGTACGTTGCCAGGTCGAGTCGTCGTAGGTGGCAACCGAACCTCCACCGGAGATTCTTAGCACCCCCTGCCCCGCCGTTACCATGGTCGCCACCGTAGCCAGGAATAGCGGGGCCGCCGGGAACTGGGGGCCGTCTCTTTGTTATTCTCGTCATTTGGGGGGTATTTGCCATAGTTGCCACGCTTGGCGAGCGGGTTGGCAACCGCAGTTTTTTTATTGTACTTTTGGCTATTATCAGGAAGATGCTGCTGCCCATCTCCCGCCTGTTAATCTAATTAATATAAAATATAACTAATAACACAGAAAGAAACATTAACCCTTATATTTTCCTAACAAATTATTTTCTCAGCTATGAAATCTGTTAAATCTTTCACCTTATTGCAAAGTAGCGCCGCCCTGGTGGCAGAAAAAGTCGTGGTTTTATTAATACTTCTTATAATATACTTATTTGATGTTAATTATAATTCTGTGTTAAAGTGGTTAAGTTCTCGTAGAAATAGTATAAAAATTAAAGTATTTATCACTAGCAGAAAACTAAAATCGTAAACGAGGTCCGTTTCAAATCTTGACGTACTTCTATAACTTCATTAATTTCGAACTTTCGTTGTTAAAGCGTTTCAGATTGTTTCAATTGCTTTTTAATGTGAAATACAAGTGACATCTTCCATCCAATTAATCTTGCAACAGCTTCTGGAATGTCTTAAAATAACAGTAATATTTTCTTTAAAATAAAAATATTGCTATAGTTTTGTATAATTTAATTACGTATAATTACTAATAATTAAAATTATGTACTTATAATTACTAATAATACACCGCTCTAAACCCCTTGTAAAATAATTATCATTTTGGCTGTAACAGTTTTCTAGGACAACAAATAAAAGCTAAAGTTATCAATCCGCCTTGCTTCTAAATTTGGCAAATATACCCACAACCCGGGGGAAAGGCTTGTGAGTATATTTGTCACGTTTGGTTTCCTTATAAAAATCTATATACATATCCATTTACCATGCTTTGCAGCAGTTTTTATCATTATTTTTGAGTTTTTTATCTAAGTATCTTTTATCTGAAAACCGTTGAAAAAAAATTATATCATAAATGGACTTTCATTATTTTAAACATAAATAACATCAATTTAATAGACAATTTCAATGCGAAGCCGGGGAAGTTCTCTAGTTTTAAACAATTTCTCTAACCAGCACCAATATGGGTATATTCAACATTTAATCCAAATATTTTAATTTATTCACAGCAACCAGTTAGCACTTGAAATTGTGATTAACATTTTCATTAAATCCGGTACCAAGGATCAAACTCAGGGATATGAATTCCTGTTCGATTAAATTCCGATAGCTAACAAGGAAAGGAATTTATGCTAGGATAATAATTTACAGTAGTATAAACTACAAAATATGTGATAAAAGTTTGATATTTTTACATGTAAATATGGAAATATTTTAGTAATGTATCTGTTGCGTTAATAAATTAATTAAAACAAAAACAATTGTATGAGAAAGCAAACGTAGTGGTAGCATGTTTTTGGAAGTCCAAAACTACTAATATATACACTGAATTTTTAAACTATAATAAATAATATATATTTTAATTATGCAATTTTATTTGTAATAGAGACATGCATGTCAAAGATCCATGTTATATAAATACTCCATGAAATAATTGAGTCTGATTGATGAAAATTTGGTAAAAATATATTATAATAATTTTTAAATTAAATATTTTTTATCCATTCATACATAGCAGCCTATCAAAGTCCACTGCCGAACATAGGCCTCCACATAAATAGTCTCATAAGGAGAATTTTGCTCTAATGACGGCGTAGCCCATCTCCTGGTTTGTTTACCATAAATAAATCATTATGATAAATAAATTGTTAAACTGACAGGTTTTTTTTCTGTCTATAAAACTATCAATAATATTATAAAGCTTTCTTTGATTATTATCAATAACATTATATTATTCCGCTGTTACTCAGCGGAAAACTGACAAACAAGATTTATGGCGAACTTCGTAGTCTGAAATAAATACTATTATGCCGCGATCATTATATACATATATGGGTAGTTCTACAAACTAAGGAATTTTTGGCGGCTCCGCCAAAATATGATAAAAAAATTGTTAATTACATTTTTTTTGGATGGAATACTATTAATTACAATTGTTTCTAGATGGTCACTAAAAATAATTAAGATTCGCAATTCTAATTTGAACAAAATTACTGTTCAAAGTGCCGAATTCTCAGGATCCTGCAGTGTCCCTCGTACAAAATTTAGTTCAAAGTGCGTCGTGATACGTTTACTTCTACATTAGGGTCTTAAAAGAAACCCAAATTAATAAGTTTACTATTTTTCCTATCTAGGTAGAACAATTACTATAAGTATTTCCTTAAAAAATATTGAATAAATCTTGTTTACATTTTGTCCCCACGATTTTATATCAGTATCCTGTTCGCTGTTGAATTAGCAAATATTCACTAAACTATTCGCCGTGCGTCTGTACCTTTTCGCTAAATCGGTAGTACCTATGAAAGAGACTAAGAATATCATTTACCTATTCTCACCTAGCACGTTGTTTAGTGAGCAGAGTGCGTTCAGCGAATGAAATGGTGTCGTAATCAGTGGAGTTCACAGAATCCTGGTAAGATTTTTATTAACGAAATAAATAATGAATATGACTAATTTTAGCGTATAGATATGTAACATGCTAGCGCATAGGCCTAGTTTAGGTTAATTTTTGTTGAAAGTTATAAATTGGTGTGTTTATTTTATTTTTAGACAAAAATTATCAGGAACCTGGCCTCAGGATCCTGTCCAATAACTACTCAGGATAGGATAGCTTAGTCTAGTTTTGATGATGAACCTGTAGGTTCTAATTTCCGTGATCATGAACAACGTCAGCAAGTAAATTTTGAGATAAATGTTCCTCAAACATTATAACCGAAGCCATATCCAAGATTGAAATCAGCACGAGAAAAGTCACAAAAGCAGCGTCATAAGAGAAACCAGGAGATAAAACAAAAATATGCTAATAGTAAAATTGAAACAAAAATTTAGCAAATAAAAAAGAGATGCCAGAGATTGAAAAAACAAAGGAAACAAATAAAGCTTACGCCTAAAACCGCAATGACCAAACTTGCTGAAGATCCAATGACACGGGTAGACGTCGTCAAAAAGGCTTTATTTTGTGATATGTTGGAAAAACAAATATCAGATAATATGTCTAATCTGAAGACGAATAAATAAAATAAAATAGAAAAGGAATCAAAAAAAGCATAGACAAATAAATACGAGTTCAGTGACTGCGAGTGCTTTATATGTGGTGTTCTCTACAGTGAAGATACGACAGGAAATGACTGGGTCCAGTGTCTAATATGTAATAAACCTAGCAAGCTAACAGCATAGCAAAGTGGCGCAGCAATTAGCTTTGTAGCGGTTTCTAATCGAAAAAAGATTTTTTCAAAATAGGAGGTTCAGATGCCTGGGTGATCAGTAATCGATTGCTGAAAACAGAATTTGAAAATTCGAAACCGTTCTCGAGATAATCGTGGGACAGACGGACAGACGGACAGACGGATGGACGGAGGAACAGACGGACAGACGGACAGACATCGTGAAATCAATAAGTGACTTCGCAAGCTTCGCCACTTAATAATTGGCACAAGATGGATGTATTAAAGGTCGATCTACATTATTTACATGCCCTGGGTGTTTAGCTGATTGTGATTACAAAACATAACTTAAAAGATAGATATATTAAATAGATTTAAGTAAAATACTAGATTGAAGTATCGTTTAGTCACAATTTGTTACAAAAACTTCATGTTGTTTATTGACTTGAAGAGATATTTTATTATTGAGAGAGAGATTATTATTATTCTTATGTTCAATAATAATTTGATGATTAATGTTCCTGTTGAAAGCTGTTTTAGGCATAGAATTAGTATCTAAGCCAAGATTAAAACAATTTTTTTATTATAAAATATATTTTGATTATTATAAAGTAATGTTAAGAGACAAATTTTTAAAATTTGTGAAATATATGATTGATATCGATTGATTTTTGTTGTTTTTCTCAGCTTCCTGGTGACACTCTCAGTTTCCTGTGGGTCGATTTTTTTTAAATGGCTATAAATCAAATAATATTAAATATTTTGACTGTTCCCTTTGAGATAAGCTAAAAGACACTGTACTCTAGTTATTAGACTGAATTTAGCCACCAGAATGTATAAAAAATGTCGGGTCGAAATCAAACTCGAATTCTTCCTTAGTTTGTAGAACTACCCATATGTAAGTCTAGGGTTACCAGATGAAAAAATTAAAAGTCCGGAGAAGAGGCCTGATTTCCATTTAAAAATCCTGACATTTTTTTAACAGTTTGAGAAGAAAACCTTACTTAAAAAGGTATATTCACATATGAAGTATGATAAAATTGTTTAAGTACCTACTTGGATAAATAAGTTTTGATTTTAATTGTGTAATTATTACCAAAGGAAAATTATTTTTAGCTTGTTTAACTTTTTATTAAAGAGATCTTTAAAATGTAAGCTGTATTATATTGAAAGTTCTAAAAATCCTTAGATTTCATGAGATTTGCAAAATCCAGCCGCAATCCTGAGAAGAGTCTAAAAATCCTCAAATCTCAGGACAAATCCTGAGATATGGTAACCCTATGTAAGTCAGAATACACTATTATGCGATTTTATAACCCTTTGTTCAGTAAATAAAGACGCATCAAGCTGTATTTTAATATTATTTATATTGCTTATAATAAAAAGGTAAATTTCTGCGATATTATTGTAAGTGCATGTTATTTAGCTAAAGTACAAAGAATCGTTTCTGAAATAATAGTGTTTATATTTACGTTTAAAACATTTTGTAGTATTTTCCTGTTAATGCAAATATATTGTGTGATATAATACTTTAAGGAGGGTTTCGATATTCTTTAAGCGAAGAAAAAACGCTTTTGGCAACCATATCAGGATACACGTTGGTCTTCCATTGCCAAAAAGTAAAATAGTTTATTTAAATTTGACACATATGCCTTGTTAACTAAGTTTTATTCGTTAGACGTCTTGATTGTTTATTCAAATATTTCAAGAAAATGTCTCGGCGCTTTTTCGAAAAAGTCGAGACACATACCAACCCGCTAGTGGTAAACGCAGCCACATACGCTTCTACTCCTTAAGTTACGGAAAGCCTCCGGAGGCCTCGTAACGTTCTAATTGAACCCCCTGTTCCGCTAGATGCCGACGACAGAAATATCGCCGGCCATTCACATATAAACACTGCACACTCACCTAGTGCCACAAGCACAGTTGGGACAACAACGGATGGTATGCAGTGAGTCCGCAGACAGGCAAGCCGCCCCCCTCCACACCGCGTGCACACCATACACCCTTGTCCCTGGGTGGTTTTCACCACCAAGATCATCGAAAGATACGAGTTAACCGTCAGAGCCAGGGTCCGCTACCCTCTGTTCTGACGACCGTTAGATAACTCATCCACGTGCACTGTTAGCTGTGCTAGAAGTCGTCGTTACGCAAGTAACAATGCATTGTAATAAAAATTTCTCCCTTTTAAGTCCAATGAAGCTGTTAAAGCCAAAAGGCTAACAGCACAAGCATCATCAGAAGCCAGCTATGAGGCTCGCGCCATCTTGCTCCGAAATTATAGCTTTTGCTATTCTTATCTAGCCATTATGTATCTTATCTCTTCGCACATTGATAAGAAGACCGTCTCTATACGAAAAATGATCATATTTAGATAAGTGCGCCATCTTATAATTCGCGTAGTAAACTATTTTATACGAAAACACCTGTCACCATAACTTTAATAGCGTTCGCTAGATAGCGTTGTGCCGAAACGACTTTAACGACATTTGCGATTGATCTGTCACGGCAGTCCGACATTTTTTCATTTGTGACCGCTAAGCTAACGAGAAAGGTTACATTTGGTACATTTTATAGTGACACTATTTGTTTTAAGAAGATTTGGATTGAGAAGAATTGGTAAGTATAAATTCAATTTAACACGAATAATGGTGTCTTTCGTTAAGTGTCGTGTAGGCAGTTAAATTATTAAAATAATGCTGCAAACTTGGAAAGACATAATGACATTTTTCGTTTAGTGTCGAAGTTCCTATTACCTTATTTAAAAATTTTGATGTAACAGGGAAGTTATAATGTCATTATTTTTTTAGTGTCAACCTTGTTGTTACCGAAACTGAAGTATATATTCTGGTGACGAATTAACAATGTCATTATTTTTTTAATGTCACTCTTCTTGTTAGCCAAACCAAGGATTTTGATTTAACTATAAAGTAATTATTGTCATTATTCACTTAGTGTCGCTTTCCTCGTTAATAAAATATAATGTTCGATATACTGATGAATTAACATTGACACTTTTTGTATAGTGTCGTTATTCATATTTAATAAAATATAATAATGGGTTTTGTGATAAAGTTGTAAAAACCTTACATGTATAGTGTCTATATTTATTTTTGTTTCAGGTCCCTTTTTAAAGTATAAACGAAATTTTTTCTTTAGTGCCGGAAAGGTATTGTAATATCTTCGAGTTCAATTATATTTAATAACAATTGTATTAAATATTTTTAGATGTACCTATTGATAATAATAAATGAGAATAATATTAAAATGTTAATAAAATATAATAGAATCACTGGCAAATATAACGGACTTTTACCACTATTTATTTATATTCAGGCTGGAAAATGCGTTTGACTAGTGCAAGAATAAACAAACTTAAGAATATTTCTCAAATACTGTTTGAGGATTCATTAGATAATAGAGAAGAATATATAAAGTGTAATTGTTATGGTATTCGAAAAAAAAGTTTACAATTGGAATGCGTAAATTACGAGCTAAAATACACCAGACCCCAGAAAATTATTGCGAATTATCTCATAATGAAAACAGTGTTAAATGGAATGCAGGTGTAGAGATTCCTAAAAAAAATCTTGGATTTGACATTTCTTGCCACCAGAGGATAATGGCAATGCTATGTTTCTTATTTATTTTTATTTTAATTAAAATGATAGTTTTGTTTTCAGAATGAACTGTGTGTGGATGAGAATTTACCTTCCAATGAACAGCATCAGGGGAAAGAAGAAATTCCTTGTCATCTATCTCCAGTCATACATCTCAACGTGATTTTTCTCCTGCCTCTGACCATGATCCAACTTACCTACCGTTAGAATCATCCAGCTCCAAACATCTACAGCGGTCAAACAGTTCTTCTTCAAGTTTATCGTCCTGTAATACCACATCCAGTTCCTCGTCCTCTTCCAGTTCTTCGTGTGAAAATCCTAACAGGGACAATCAAGTTCCATTGTCGGCCACATTGGCTGATGCATATACTTGCGAAGAAAGCAACTGCATCCAAGACTGCAGGCAAACTATTGTCACACATACGTTAGACACAGACATCAGCGCGTCAGTTTCTCAGCCAGAGAGCTCATTATACCCCATTGTGGAAAAAGGAATAGGCTTTGTCGGCATAATTATAAAAGAGGAAACAATAAGAAAAAGACTGCTCAGACTTTAAGAAACTTAGGAAAGCAGTACATGTCTTCATCTTCTAAAATTGTTGGTGAAAGAACGATGAGTAGACCATGTAATGAAAAATGTCGACTTAAATATAATGAGAATATTACTGACGAAGATCGCAAAAAAATTTTTGACTCATTTTAGAGTTTAGGCTCTTTAGTTCGCCAAAGAGATTTTATTGCTATGAATTTAGTAACCGTAGTTCCTAAATCTCAATACAAAAGGCTGAATAGTAACAGGAAACCAAAGAATGCTTTTCATTTCGTGGTAAATGGCGAAAAACTTAGAGTGTGTAAGATATTTTTTTAAAATACTCTTGGTATCAATGATCGACCTATTAGAACGGTTTTGGACAAGAAAAACGAGCAAGTTATAATAGTTGGTGAACAAAGGGGCAAACACAATAATAAAAAAAGAATTTCTGAAGAGGCTTTCAATGAAGAACGATGTCATATTAATAGCATACCCAGGATCGAGAGCCACTATTTGCGTAAACAAACTTCTAAGAAATTCATTGACGGTGGAAAGACATTATCTGACTTATACAGGGATTATAAAGCTGAGTGTATAGAAAAAATATACCATTCGTAAAAATACACATCTATAGAAAAGTTTTTACTACAGAATTTAACATTAGCTTTTTCGTACCGAAAAAAGACCAATGTGATCTATGTACAGCATACAAGAATGCGGATATAAAACAAGATTTTGAAGACAAATACCAAAGTCATTTAGAGGAAAAGGATGAAAGTAGATTAGAGAAGGAAAAGGATAAGAAGATAAATGAAAGCATTGTGTCTTGCTACGACTTGCAGGCGGTCATGACTGTACCTAAAGGAGAAATATCAGTCTTTTATTATAAAAGTTAATTAAATTGTTTCAATTTTACTATTTCTGAACTGAGCAAAGATCACACTGAATGTTATTTTTGGACTGAAGTAGAAGGCCAAAGAGGAGTCAATGAAATAGGAACCTGCGTTTTGAAATACTTAGAAAAAATGTCTTCATTACATCCAGATTCTGATTTCATATTTTATTCAGATAATTGTTGTGGTCAACAAAAAAACATTTCATGATTTCTTTATATTTGTTTGCATATTAGTGAAAAAATTAAGATAGGCGATATTAAAATTATTAAAGTAGTAAAAGATCTAGATGAACATATTAAAGTTAAAATGTTTTATAAGAATTCTTACTTAGAACAGAATTTTAAAGAGATTAGACTTGAAACTAATAGGATAGCTACTCGCAGACAACAGTCATCACAAAATAGGGACCAAGAGTACAATGTCAGTTATCAAATAAAACCTCTTTACAGTGCTAAACTCCTTTTGGCTGAAAGGAAGAGAAACGACATCAAATCGTTGATTGACCAAAATCTCATTCCTAAATATTACGCATCCTCCTATTTTGATAATATTCTTTAAGAATTTGGTTACGCATCTCTTCCTTTTAATAATTATTTCATTGATCTCATTAATATCTGAATTATTAAATTGATCTCAATCATTAAGTATAAATTTAACTCATTGAATATCATAATGGTTTTCATGAAAACCTTTTTTCATAACTTTTATTTTTAAGAGATTTAAGGAATAATTTTAATTTATACGAATAATGTACAAAGACCTACTACAAAATTTTGACGAGGCTCCCAATTTCAGTTATATTTAGATAGTATTGCCAATGTTAAGTTTGTCTGTCAACATTTTGCACTACCTAGGCTTCATAAAGTATTGTGATTTAACATTTAAGCCTAAAAGTATTTAATAAAAGTGCTATTTAACTGGCTGTTATATTCGTTAATAAGTTAATGTTTAAGTTTTCTAAGGAAAACTTATAGTAAATGATCTTATTTTAGTTTTTCTTTTGTTTTTCTTGCTGTTATTATGTCATTAAGTTGTAAGGAAACTGAAAATTTTGAACTTATTGATTAAAGAAACAACGTCATTATAAAAGTTTTTTTTTAAAAAAATAGTAATTTAAACATACTTTGTGTCCAAAATAATATTACCTTGCCGTTGTGATTAATACCTTTTGTAATAAAAACCATAACATAATATAATTTAGAAATTATTTCTAACATAAAACTAGTCGCAATTGTTTCGTAAATCTTTAAACGCCCCTACTGAAAAAACTATATTTTTGGATAGTGTCAGTCTTCTTATTAATGTGCGTCTTATACATCTCATATTACTACATAAAACATTACCATACATTAACTTTAAATTATGCAAATAATTAAACATTTCATTCTTTATTCATATTACATAGCCGATTGTCATATAATGCTAAGTTATTTACAACATCTGTTTCTTAAAGAAATAGAAACAATTTGTCTATAATATAAATTCGACTTATTATTGTGGAAATTAAAAATATATTTGTAAATATCAACTCGCGTTGCTAACAGTACCTATCTATCAAAAAAATATTCACCTTTTAATATCCTTAAGTAACTTTTTTTTTTTAATCTGAACCCTTTTGTTTGCTCATTAAGCATCCATTCAAGCAACAGTTATAACAGAAACGATGTTTTGCTATTATAATTTATCAAATAGATAGGTTATATACATTCAAATTATTTTTTAATTACATTAAAACTTTTTCAACAATTTTATCCTACAATTCAACACTCTAAACACTAAACAAAAACAATTTCAACAAGTATTTACAAAAAACTATTTACGTAAACAACGTTAAAAGACTAACGCGCTAGCCTAGTCTGCGTGAAATAATTACTAGTCTAGCTATTAATTATTACTTGACGCAAGTAACAAGAGTGACAGAGGCCGGGCTGTACTCTAAACATAAAATCACTTCACGTTTATAATATCTTCACCACAATTTAATGTACAGTGTTTATATCATTACGCGGTAGACACACTGTAACTTTATTATGGTTTCATCACGAGTAATTAAATAAAGAAGTAGAGCCGTGGTAGCTCAGATGGTTAGCGCTCGCTGTAAATTCCACAGCACGCGAGCAACCCAGGTTCGATCCCCGCCGGCACCAATGAAATTGTTAATTGCAATTTTAAGTGCTGATTTACCACGTGCTCGGCGGTGAAGGAAAACATCGTGAGGAAACCTGCATGTATAAGAAATAAGAAAAATAATCGATGACATGTGAAGTTCGCCAACACGCATTGGGGCAGCGTGGCGGACATTTCCTTGCCCTAAAACCCTCTCAGAAATAAGAGGTGGCCTGTGCCCAGCAGTGGGTCATATATAGGCTGTAACTGTAACCTTAACGAGTAATTTCACTCGAACTGGGAAGGAACATACTCTCACAAAACATCAGCGTAAAGGAGCACCATAATTTCACATGACCGACGTGCATGTAAGGTTGAAAGTTTAGAGAAAATTTGGTATATTCCCTTAAATGTACCTTCTAAAGGTAAATTTAAAGTAAAAACAATGTCCCACAGCTGGGTAGGCTTTCTCTTATTTCTGTGAAGGTGCCGCACTGCTCCTGAGCATGATTGTGGACTACACATGTCCTCGAAATATTTAATTCCTCAGACATGCAGGTCTCCGCAATGTTTTACTTCACCGTCAAGTACGTGGTAAGTCAGCACTTAAAAGGTGGCCCCTGGGCCGTGGTGGCATAGATGGATAAACGCTCGCCATACACGAGGAATCCGTGTTTGATACCCGCACCGATAAAATTGTTATTTCCAATCTTATGGGTTGATTTTCCATTAAAATAAACAAATAGATTCTTCTTTTTCTTCCTGCCCTTATCCCAAGTTATTTGTGGTCAGCATATCATGTCTTCCTCTAACCTTCTCCTCTATAATCCGTCATTTATTCGTTCTTTCTTTCGCATATCATTTCTAATACAAAGTATAAGTTCATCCTACTCACTTATTTCTACCCACTTTCATAAATATAATGTAATTGATTACACAGCAGTAAATAATGCGACTTGTACCCGAGGGGATTCACTCTGAGAAATATGCGATAGAATATTGACCCCACGTAACCCTGTATCGGTGCGTCACTACACGCAGACTATGCATCGTATCGATAAACATCTCAGTTAATTACTCGAATTACATAAGAATTTAAAAATAATTCGATTATTTATTTATACCGATAATTCTTAATTCAGCGAAAGGTGTTAAGTAAATTAATTTATGTAGTATCTTGTTTTGTCTTTGAGCTTACCATCAGCTGGGCTGTGTGCTCGTTTCTCAACCACCGCACACTGAAGGTGTCGTAGGAATCGAAATGAAAGATGTCCTGGAGATCATATAGCATTTGATAGATAGCGACATAATAATCTTGTATTTAGTCTCAAGTGTTATCTAAGCTCACGGACACGTGTTAGCTAAGATAAGATAATGCCTGTGTATTCAAATGTTCACTTGCTGAACTGTAATATAGTTCGTTACGTTCCGTTTTTTTAATTAACATCAGTATAGTAAGTCGTTGCCGTTATCTAAATCCATATATACCTTGCGTTAATGTGATAATTTAAAGAATTTCTTTTGAGCAAAAAAATTTTTCTTCAAACTAAATATATGCTATGACAAAATCTTCTGTTAAAGTCATTTAATTCAAAAATATATTAAATAATGACTATGATTTTTATAGTAAGGGTTTGCGATGGGGCAAACGAACTTGTGGTTTACTTGTTGGTGAAAGACAGCCACTGCCCATCAACATCTATAATACCAGGGGAGATGCGTTGCTGGGCCTTTAGGAAGGAGTAAGCTCGTTTTTTTGAAGGTCCTGAAGCCATTTCTGTCCATAAAAGTCGCTGGTTTGGAGATTGAGACAATATCTTGCAAGTGATATGCCGGCTTTAAATACTGTTTCTCTTAACTGAGCATACCAAAGCTTCAGAGGCCAATTTAGCCTTCTCTTACAAGAGATCATGCAACTGAACGTCACTTAATAAATCGACGCCGAGGATTCCGATGCTGGGTGAGGAAGCAAGGGGAATGCCTTAAAATAAAGAGGTATCTACGACAAAAGAATTATTTTTTGTAGTAAACGTACAAACCTGTGCCTTTTAAAAAAAATGTTAAACTTAACCTGGATTAGATTTTGTCCCCTTAATCTAAAACTTTGTTGAAGAAGGATTTGATTTCAACGACTGTGTCCGAGAAATTTTTCTCGGTTTTGTCATCTTCATCGCAATGAATGTTGTGAAAAAAAAGTGATTTGAAATTAAAGATTTTGTTCAACCGACTTCAATATATACTCTTAAAGATAACTCAAAAACTATACGTCAGATATTGATCAAATTTATATGGGACTACATTAGAAGCCTCAGCTTTTAATTAAGAAAATAACCATTGAAAACGGTTAACGTAGAATAAAATATGAGGTAAAACATACAGTCGTATTGAGTACCTTCTCCTTTTTGAAATCGGTAGAAAATACGAATCAAAGGTAACAAGCAGTCAAAAAAAATTCGTGTTAATTAAACACAAACACGTTTTTTGTAGCTTTAAACGAAATACGTGTTTCCGTAATTCATATAATTAAATTGTTTTTTTTTTTTACTTATTATAAGCCAGTGCTCGACCACAATCCCACCTGGTGGTAAGTGGTGATGCAGCCCTAGATAGTAAATCGCACTGTCTTATCGTAACAAAAGCCTATTCATTCTTGCCTTGAAGACGCCCAGATTGTATTCGGACGGAAACATAGACGCCGGCAGATTATTCCACTCCTTTGCTGTACACATTACAAAAAACGAAGCAAACCGTTTGGTTCTCATGCATAGAATATCGACACAAAGGGATGAAGACCCGCCGACCGTCTGGTTGTCCGATGGTGGAAAGGAGAGGGAGGAATTAAAGCGTGTAATGCCTGCGCACACTCACCGAAGTGCGTCCTATAGAATACCGAGAGACTGGCTACTCTGCGCCTGTGATCGAGGCAAACAAGATTGGTTACAATCATATCTAGGTCACCAAGGAGCCTCTTAGCACATCTCTCCGCTGAGTCCAATGCTGCCAGGTGGAATTTTGCAGCACCAACCCATATGTGACAGCAGTACTCCATGCACGACCGGACTTATTACGTTTTATATAAGGTAAGAAGCTGCCCCGGCGTGAAGTACCGCCGCACCCTTGCAAGGACACCAAGTTTCCTTGCGGCTGCTTTGGCTCTGGACTCAATGAACCACCCATAGTTAAGGTTCGGAGAAAATTCAATCCCTAACAACTGAAGGCGGTCAGAGTACTCCAAGGATAAATTCCGAAAAGTAGGAGCCAAGGTGAGCAGACTCCTTTTAACGGTAAAAAGACATGCTTGTTTTTTTTTATAGGATAGGGTGACTAACGAGCACACAGTCCACCTGATGGTAAGTGGTTGCTGTGGCCTATAGACATCGACATTTATCCTCGTTTGAGAATCAAAATGCAGATGCGTTGTCACCCGTGAGGACTAAGATGGAATGACTCGTTTCCAGTAAAAAGGGTCTCCGGTTCTCTACATTCACCATACGAAACGCAGCAGTGTTAAGCTGCTATTTTACGCTGGTATTCTGTGAGAGCGTGGTCCTTCCCTGGTTGAGCCGATCCATTCGTGCTACAACTATACTACTAATATAGCTGCAGCATGGCTCTACCACGTATAAAACTTGTGTTTTGGAGGTGTTAAATCTCACGAGATTGACATCCCCCATTCGGAGACTGCCTGTAGTGTGAGACTCACACGCTCAACCATAGCCTCTCTTTTTGACTGGATTTGGTCTCGACTGGCGCGGGCGCTTAGTTGGTATCTCTCCACAACTGCGCTGTCGACTGCATACCCATAGATACCAGGGATGAGCAGATCATTTATATGCAGCAGGAAGAGAGTTGCGGAGAGAACGAACCCCTGAGGGACACCGGCGTTAGTCGTCACAGTATCGGTTGAGCAGCCATCAACGACGACCCGGAGAAACCATTTACTCAGAAAGTCCTTCACCCGAACAATCAGGCCGAGGATAAGCCGTACGCTGAAAGCTTGCTTAGTTAGCTCGGTTATTCAAAATAATGTTTTATTCATAAGTTGTCATAAGCATTCGAGATTTTTGATTTTCAATTTTTTTCCTATTTTTTCTACTTTTCGTTTATTTATTTCTAATCTAAATAATAAAAAATATAACTAATGATACAGAAAGAAACATTAACCCTTACATTTTCCTAACAAATTATTTTCTCCGCTATGAACTCTCTTAAATCTTTTACCTAATTGAACAGAGACGCCGCCCTGGTGGCAGAAAAAGTCGTGGATAATTACTTTATTAATACTTCTTATAATATACTTATTTGATATTAATTATAATTCTGTGTTAAAGTAGTCAAATTCTCTTTGAATAAGTATAAAAAGTAAAGTATTTATCACTAGCAGAAAACTAAAATCGTAAACGAGGTCCGTTTCAAATCTTGACGTACTTGTATAACTCCATTAATTTCGAACTTTCGTTGTTAAAGCGTTTCAGATTGTTTAAATTGCTTTTTAATGTGAAATACAAATGACATCTTCAATCAAATTAATCTTGCAACAGCTTCTTGAAGGTCGTAAAACTTTTCTTTAAATAAAAATATAGTTTTATATATGACGTAGAATTACTAATAATTAAAATTACTTATAATTACTAATACACCGCTCTGAGCCCCTTGTAAAAGTTTTATCATTTTGGCTGCAACATTTTTCTGGGACGACAAATAAAACCTAAAGTTATCAATCCGCCTTGCTTTTAACACAACCCGGGGTAGGGGGAGAAGCTCGTGAATATATTTGCCAAGTATGGTTTCCTTACGACAATCTATATATGCATTTACTACGCTTTGCAGCAGTTTTTAGTATATATATATATATATATATATATATATATATATATATATATATATTTATATATATAAATATATATATTTATATTTATATATATATATATATATATATATATATATATATATATATATATATATATATATATATATATAAAGGCATAAATAAAAAAGAAACTCAAAAATAATACTAAAAACTGCTGCATATATATATAAAACTCCAAAAACTGTATATTAAACTGTATATTATCCGAAAACCTTTGTTTGAAAATCGAACGTATCATGCATATCTTTAGTTTGTTAAACAAAATCAGCATGCAATATGAAACTTGCTTTAAAAATTATGTGTAGATGAATAACCTCTTGTAAAATATAATATCATCTTTAATAGAATTTAAATAGTTCAGGAGTTTCAAAATTTACCCGTATCGAACATGGATGCAGGTGGCTCAGGTCCGTTATTTGTGGCATTCCTTAGGTGAATCCTATGTTAAGCTGTGAACTTGTGAAGGACTGTCATGATTATGAACTATTATGAACTATATATGAACTATTCTTGCCATGGAGTGAGGGATTTGTTGATTATAGAGTTTCACGGAATTATTAAGACATATTTGAAAAATAAAAAGATTTTTCTAAAAGTATGTGTAAAAATAAAATGGGTACAAGATCTTTGTGATGAAAATAATACTATCATAGATATAACTTGCTTAAAAGCTCCCAATTTAAATACAATTTTTGAACTTCATTGTAAAGATACTTTACTGTATAACTGTTTTACTCATAAGAAAATCTGTGCGTTAAAAAATGTTTTATGTATTAGGGAATGGTGTTTTAAAAACAAAGCGACTATTTGATTTTCAATAAATTATATGTCATCATCATCATCATCATTACAGCCCTTTACAAGTCCACTGCTGAACATAGGCCTACCCCAAGTGCCACAAAGCACGGTCCTGAGCCACCTGCATCCATTGACTTTCTGCATGTCTCACCAGGTCGTCACTCCATCTAGTGAGGGGGTCGCCCTACACTTCGCGTACCGGTACGAGGCATCCACTCGAGAACCTTTCTTCCCCATCGGTTGTCGGTTCTTCGAGCTATATGGCCGGCGCACTGCTATTTCAGCTTACTAATCCGTTGGGCTATGTCGGTTACTCTGGTTCTACTGCGGATATCCTCATTTCTAAGTTTATCACGCAGAGACACACCGAGCATAGTCCTTTCCATAGCTCGCTGAGCGACCTTGAGCTTCCTCATACGGCCAGCAGTGAAGGACCACGTCTCAGATCCGTAAGTCATCACTGGCAACCCCCACTGGTTGTACAGTTTCGTTTTAAGGTTTTGAGGTATGTCTGACGAGAAGATGTGTCGTAGCTTCCCGAACGCTGCCCAGCCGAGTTGAATCGGTCGATTGACCTCTCGGTTGAAGTTGGACTTACCTAGTCGGGTTATTTGTCCCAGGTAAACATACTCGTCAACAACTTCGAGCTTAGTGCTCCCAACAACTACCATGTATGACATGGACGTTAATCATGATTTTTGTTTTGTCCATGTTCATCTTAAGACCTATCCGTTGCGAGGTACTATTGAGGTCATTTACTTAGGTCCTCCAGCGATTCTGCCATTAGGACTAAATCGTCGGCAAATCAAAGGTGGGTGATGTACTCACCATTGATGTCAATACCGTATCCTTTCCAGTCCAGTAGCTTGAAAATGTCTTCCAACGCAGCGGTGAAGAGTTTCGGGGATATAACGTCACCCTGTCTTACACCTCTCTGCAGTTGGATAGGTTTCGTACTCTGATTCTGTACTCAGATAGCCATCGTAGCTCTACTGTATAAACACTTCAGCACTGCGATATACCGACAGTCAACTTGGCACTGCGGAAGGGACTACAGCACCGCCCAAGTTTCGACGGAAAGGCTTTCTCATAGTCCACATACGCAAGGCAAAGTGGCAGATTATACTCCTCTGTCTTCTGTACAATCTGCCGCAGGGTATGTATGTGGTCCATGGCACTAAAACCTTTTCGGAAACCGGATTGTTCGGGAGGCTGGAAGTTGTCAATTCTGCGTGCGAGACGATTCGTAATGACTCTCGAAAACAGCAAGTAAACGCGGCTCAGAAAGGAAATCGGTCTGTAAATCTTCAAGAGAGCGTTGTCACCTTTCTTGAAGAACAAGACCTCCGCACTTCTGCTCCACGCCTCCGGAGTAGTGCCACCATGGAGGACGGAATTAAAAAGCTTCTGAAAGACTTCAAGTACCGGTTTTCCACCCGCTTTCAAAAGCTCCGCTGTAATTCCATCCTCGCCCGGGGACTTGCCGTTGGGAAATTATATGTACTTAAATAAAAACTTCATCTTTTAATTTAAACTATCCTTGTGTTCGAGGAGGAGAAAAAAATACAATATTTTCAGATCAGCAACGGTTAGTATTAATAAAGTAACTTTTTTTTGTACCACATTGCATTTTTAACGATGAAATGGAACCTCTACTGGAGAGAATTTGTAGGAATGATCAATTATAGTAATTGATAAGAAGAAACGTCTACCTCTGCAGGGAACAGTGTCGGTAACGATGACCAAGTAGATTGTCTAACGTGTCATATATTTATCAAGAAAAGGTATTTAGCTAACCATTTTAAAAGTAATGTTCACAAAAATAATCTTTTAAATTCACATAATTTTTATCAAAAGTTAGTGTTTTTGAATGTGCTTTTGGAAATAAGATTTTAAGTTATAAAATCAAGAGTAGAGTGGATCGTTCGATACGGGTAAATTTTGAAACTCCTGAACTATTTAAATTCTATTAAAGATGATATTATATTTTACAAGAGGTTATTCATCTACACATAATTTTTAAAGCAAGTTTCATATTGCATGCTGATTTTGTTTAACAAACTAAAGATATGCATGATACGTTCGATTTTCAAACAAAGGTTTTCGGATAATATACAGTTTAATATACAGTTTTTGGAGTTTTATATATATATGCAGCAGTTTTTAGTATTATTTTTGAGTTTCTTTTTTATTTATGCCTTTATATATATATATATATATATATATATATATATATATATATATATATATATATATATATATATATATATATATATATATATATATATATATATATAAATATATATATTTTTATATATATATATATATATATATATATATATATATATATAAAGGCATAAATAAAAAAGAAACTCAAAAATAATACTAAAAACTGCTGCATATATATATAAAACTCCAAAAACTGTATATTAAACTGTATATTATCCGAAAACCTTTGTTTGAAAATCGAACGTATCATGCATATCTTTAGTTTGTTAAACAAAATCAGCATGCAATATGAAACTTGCTTTAAAAATTATGTGTAGATGAATAACCTCTTGTAAAATATAATATCATCTTTAATAGAATTTAAATAGTTCAGGAGTTTCAAAATTTACCCGTATCGAACGATCCACTCTACTCTTGATTTTATAACTTAAAATCTTATTTCCAAAAGCACATTCAAAAACACTAACTTTTGATAAAAATTATGTGAATTTAAAAGATTATTTTTGTGAACATTACTTTTAAAATGGTTAGCTAAATACCTTTTCTTGATAAATATATGACACGTTAGACAATCTACTTGGTCATCGTTACCGACACTGTTCCCTGCAGAGGTAGACGTTTCTTCTTATCAATTACTATAATTGATCATTCCTACAAATTCTCTCCAGTAGAGGTTCCATTTCATCGTTAAAAATGCAATGTGGTACAAAAAAAAGTTACTTTATTAATACTAACCGTTGCTGATCTGAAAATATTGTATTTTTTTCTCCTCCTCGAACACAAGGATAGTTTAAATTAAAAGATGAAGTTTTTATTTAAGTACATATAATTTCCCAACGGCAAGTCCCCGGGCGAGGATGGAATTACAGCGGAGCTTTTGAAAGCGGGTGGAAAACCGGTACTTGAAGTCTTTCAGAAGCTTTTTAATTCCGTCCTCCATGGTGGCACTACTCCGGAGGCGTGGAGCAGAAGTGCGGAGGTCTTGTTCTTCAAGAAAGGTGACAACGCTCTCTTGAAGATTTACAGACCGATTTCCTTTCTGAGCCGCGTTTACTTGCTGTTTTCGAGAGTCATTACGAATCGTCTCGCACGCAGAATTGACAACTTCCAGCCTCCCGAACAATCCGGTTTCCGAAAAGGTTTTAGTGCCATGGACCACATACATACCCTGCGGCAGATTGTACAGAAGACAGAGGAGTATAATCTGCCACTTTGCCTTGCGTATGTGGACTATGAGAAAGCCTTTCCGTCGAAACTTGGGCGGTGCTGTAGTCCCTTCCGCAGTGCCAAGTTGACTGTCGGTATATCGCAGTGCTGAAGTGTTTATACAGTAGAGCTACGATGGCTATCTGAGTACAGAATCAGAGTACGAAACCTATCCAACTGCAGAGAGGTGTAAGACAGGGTGACGTTATATCCCCGAAACTCTTCACCGCTGCGTTGGAAGACATTTTCAAGCTACTGGACTGGAAAGGATACGGTATTGACATCAATGGTGAGTACATCACCCACCTTTGATTTGCCGACGATTTAGTCCTAATGGCAGAATCGCTGGAGGACCTAAGTAAATGACCTCAATAGTACCTCGCAACGGATAGGTCTTAAGATGAACATGGACAAAACAAAAATCATGATTAACGTCCATGTCATACATGGTAGTTGTTGGGAGCACTAAGCTCGAAGTTGTTGACGAGTATGTTTACCTGGGACAAATAACCCGACTAGGTAAGTCCAACTTCAACCGAGAGGTCAATCGACCGATTCAACTCGGCTGGGCAGCGTTCGGGAAGCTACGACACATCTTCTCGTCAGACATACCTCAAAACCTTAAAACGAAACTGTACAACCAGTGGGGGTTGCCAGTGATGACTTACGGATCTGAGACGTGGTCCTTCACTGCTGGCCGTATGAGGAAGCTCAAGGTCGCTCAGCGAGCTATGGAAAGGACTATGCTCGGTGTGTCTCTGCGTGATAAACTTAGAAATGAGGATATCCGCAGTAGAACCAGAGTAACCGACATAGCCCAACGGATTAGTAAGCTGAAATAGCAGTGCGCCGGCCATATAGCTCGAAGAACCGACAACCGATGGGGAAGAAAGGTTCTCGAGTGGATGCCTCGTACCGGTACGCGAAGTGTAGGGCGACCCCCTCACTAGATGGAGTGACGACCTGGTGAGACATGCAGAAAGTCAATGGATGCAGGTGGCTCAGGACCGTGCTTTGTGGCACTTGGGGTAGGCCTATGTTCAGCAGTGGACTTGTAAAGGGCTGTAATGATGATGATGATGATGACATATAATTTATTGAAAATCAAATAGTCGCTTTGTTTTTAAAACACCATTCCCTAATACATAAAACATTTTTTAACGCACAGATTTTCTTATGAGTAAAACAGTTATACAGTAAAGTATCTTTACAATGAAGTTCAAAAATTGTATTTAAATTGGGAGCTTTTAAGCAAGTTATATCTATGATAGTATTATTTTCATCACAAAGATCTTGTACCCATTTTATTTTTACACATACTTTTAGAAAAATCTTTTTATTTTTCAAATATGTCTTAATAATTCCGTGAAACTCTATAATCAACAAATCCCTCACTCCATGGCAAGAATAGTTCATATATAGTTCATAATAGTTCATAATCATGACAGTCCTTCACAAGTTCACAGCTTAACATAGGATTCACCTAAGGAATGCCACAAATAACGGACCTGAGCCACCTGCATCCATCAACTTCCTGCATGTCTTAACAGGTCATGAGTCCATCTAGCGGGAGACTGCCCCACACTTCACCTACCGGTACGAGACTGCCACTCCAGGGCCTTTTTTCACCATCGGTTGTCTGTTCTTCAAGCTATATGGCCAGCCCATTACCACTTTTTATATTATAGCATATAATTATAATAAAAGAAAAACAAGAGTAACTGACATAGCCCAGCGGATCGGTATGCTTAAATTGCAATGGGCTGTCATAACACTTGAAGTAACGTAAAGACGAGTAACTTGAGTTCAACCGATGGGAAGAAAGGTTCTCGAATATCAGCCCACGACCCACTACTAGATAGACAGGAAGTCAATGCATGTATCTCAGGGTCGTTCTTTGTAGCAATCCATGTGGGAGGCCTATATTCAGCAGTGGACTTGCAATTGGCTGCATTGATAGTGATAGTGATTATAAATATATATATATGTATATATATATATGTATATATATATATATATATAATATAAAGAGGAAAGATTTGTTTGTTTATTTGTTTGTTTGTTTGAATTGAATAGGCTCCGAAACTACTAGACCGATTTGAAAAATTCTTTCACCGTTAGAATCCTACATTATCCCTGATGAACATAGGCGATAGAATTTTTTCATAAAGTTAGGTATCCGCTTGAAAACTTCGTTAATTTAACCCAAGGTGTGAAAAAATACCAAAAATCCTTATATCGCGTACGCTGCTGCAACTATTGACAATAGAGCAAAGTGATGTGCTACAGTTTTATACAAGACATCAATATCTACAAAAAAGTCCACGATACCATGTGTCTAACTATTACAGTTATGTCACAATAACTACTTTTCCATGTTAAAGTATGTAATAGAAATGCCGGTACTAAACTTATTCGTACCTAGGTATTAGTCCTTATATCCAAATATATCAGTTCGTATTCAAGGCTATATCAGTACCTGCACCATGCATAACCACCAATTACATTAACCATGTAATTTAAGCAACATTTTTCACAAGCAAACGATGACACACTTACCCCTCAGTAATGGTCTACCTACCCTAACTAGTAACACAGCTACTTATATATTTAAATCATACATATAAAACGTACCAATGTAAATAATTATTCTTGATATAAGCGACTCTACAGTGAGTCAGTGACCCGATAATTCGAGTTCACGGTCAGTTTATGATTAAGCGCGAATATTGTTACAGTTTAACCCGCCGGTTTCGTACTTTGTATGGGAATCCCCACGCTCCTATACCGTTGCGTACAAAATATGAATATTTGCTCTTGCTCTCTCTCTTTGCTCGTTTTCTCAATGTATCTGACACACAAGTTATTGCAATGCATCTCACGCACAGCTTTTATTAATTTGTAAATATACCAGTAATTATTAATTTGGCAACTCTTATGAATTATTGATTTATGCAGTGTGCTTTGAGTGCCTCTACAATATTGGTTATATATAATAAAACTTATTATTATCTAGATTCTATATAAAGTTCATGACACACCTATGTTGGTATCTAGTTTTTTTTTGTAGCTTGACTAAAACTGAGAACATTGCTCAAATTTGTGAACGAGAATGTTAGCTTGGGACAAATTGCCCGTCTTGATGAGACTAATTTCTACAATTAGGTCAAAATACGAACGTATCTTACTCAGCGTTCAAGAAACTACGACACATCTGACGCACGAAACAAGTATTTCTATGGCTCCCAAATAATTGTTTCGTGTCTGGATGTTTGTCCTTGTGCAATTCATGTTTGAAAACTGCCTCCTCGTTACAGTGAAAAATCCTCGTATGGAGGTAACGTTTTTTAAAGAAAAAGAAATAAATACAGTGTCTGATTTTGTTCTTCTTTTAAATTATGGCTTCTCTTGATAGAATTCTGCCAGTGCCAAATAAATAATTAGCATTCGCATTTTATACAAATATTTTTAGTTACCTACTTTCATTGATAAAATATTCAAGGTACTTTGGATGCCCACAGGGAAAGATGAAGTTGAACATGATTATATAATATTATGTAGCTAACATCTCTGTAATATCAATGCGCCATGAAATTATTGATTGTGATTTAGAATTCCAAAGTGAAAATTTTGTGAAAATTTATTAAAATAATTTTTAAATGAAATGTTGTATCCATTCGTACTTTGCAGCCTATCTGAGTCTACTGTCGAACATAGGCCCCCACATAAATAGTCTCATAAGGAGAATTTTGCAATGACGACGGTGTAGCCCATCTCCTGGTTTGTTTACGTTAAATAAAATATTATGATAATTAAATTCTTAAACTGTCAGTTTTTCTTCCTGTCTATAAAACTATCAATAATATTATAAAGCTTCCTTTGATTATTATCAATAATATTATAAATTCATTCCGCTCTTACTCAGCGGAAAACTTACGAACAAGAGCTATGGCGAACTTTGTAGCCTGAAATAAATACTATGATGCCGCCATCATTATATAGATATATGTAAGTATTATATAGATGATGTATGTAAGAAGCACTATTTTGCTATTTTATAACCATTTGTTCAGTAAATAAAGAGGCATCAACCTCTATTTTAATATTTTTAATATTGTTTAGAATAAAAATAGTAATTTTCTGTGATATTATTGTAAGTGCATGTTATTTAGCTGAAGTTCAAAGAATCGTTTCAGGAATAATAGAGTATTTGTAGTTACGTTTAAAAATTTTGCAGCATTTTCCTGTTAATGCAAAGATTTAGTGTGATATAATACTGTAAGTAGGGTTGCGATATTCTTTAAGCAAAGAATAAACGCTTTTGGAAATCGTATCAGGATATATATACGTTAATCTTCCATTGACAAAAAGAAAAATAAGTTTCTTCAGGTTTACGCGTACACCTACCGGCTGCGAGCTCTGTGTCCAATAAAGCTGTACAAATCCTCCTGGCAGAGAGCGAAACGATAATTGAAAAGGACGTCGACGAACTATAGTAATATGTTCTTTAAACTATTAATATTTTAATTGTTGTTGAAATTGGCCACAATATTATATTATATATATATATATATATATATATATATATATATATATATATATATATATATATATATATATATATTTATTTATTTATATTCACTATCACTATCATTATATCCCATTACATGTCCACTGCTGAACATAGGCCTCCCCATGGATTGCTACAAAGAACGACCCTGGGCTATGTCTACATGCATTGACCTCCTGTCTATCTAATGGTGGGTCGTGGGCTGCTACTCGAGAACCTTTCTTCCCCATCGGTTTTCGTTACTTTAAGTGAAATGCCGGCCCATTGCAATTTAAGTTTACCGATCCGCTGGGCTATGTCAGTTACTCTTGTTTTCCTTTTAACAGAAACAGAAACTTTTTTTTTCAATATAGATTATAAATAATACTTATTGAAAGTCACTGTTTTATTATTATTATATGCTATAATATAAAAAGTGACAATGGGTTGGCCATATAGCTCGAAGAACAGACTGCCGATGGTGAAGAAGGGTTCTGGAGTGGCAGTCTCGTACCGGCAGCTGAAGTATGGAGCAGGCAGTTGATGGAGTGATGACCTGGTAAGATATGCAGGAAGTTGATAGACGCAGGTGGCTCAGGACCATGCTTTGTGGCATTCCTTAGGGGAATGGGTGTAGTAAGAAACGACTATGGGATATATCAAACAGATCTTTTTGACATTCGATGATCTATTGTTGTCATCCCAAAGCATGGACACAAGCTAATGATATTTGGAAATTATCTCTCTAACCAAAATCTACCACAAGTTAGACTCGCAGCTCGCCTCGCCACTCGTGGCGCTCCCGTCGGAGACGGCTTTTTGGGCACGAGGCAAAAGGCCTCGCGAGGTACACGAGCGTGGTGTTGACACTCGCGTTCTAGTTTCAATTTGTTTACGGCGCCCTTCCATAATAACATTCGAATTGCTTTTGTTTTAAAATTAGAATTTTAACAAAATAATATTATTTAATCTTGCACAATAGGTACTAGCAATTTATATAAAATTATGAAACTGAAAAGGTTCTGTTTTGATGAATAGATGTCATCCAACATATTCTTCCTCAACGACCTATTTTTTTATTTCCTTCTTTTTAAAATGGTCTAGTATCGATAGATACTTATTAAGGCAAGAGTTGATGCCGCTATGATTTTGACGTCTTTTGTCGTTGCTACTCGTTTTACGCAAACTGAACGCATCGCGAGAGTGTAAAAAGGCACTCGTTACCTCGCAACACGCGAGCTGAGAGGCGAGGTACGAGGCGAGGCGCGAGGCGAAGCGCGAGGCGAAGCGTGAGGCGAAGCGCGAGGCGAGGCGCGAGGTGAGGCGCGAGGCGAGGCGCGAGGCGAGGCGAGGCGCGAGGCGAGGCGCGAGGCGAGGCGCGAGGCGAGGCGCGAGTCGAATCTAAACCCGGTATTAGTCGTCTATTATTTTATATATATATATTGGTCTACGAACTACTGTACTGAGTAGACGTGTGTTGATTTTGGCGAAAAATATCTAAATAGTGCTCCTCAAATCTATTTCTTATATTCAAACCAAATGGACCTTTAATTGTGTGAAAAGTGATTTATGACCAAAACCCCTTTTAAAGTGAAGACAATACTGTCTAAAGCATCGATAACTGCACCAGCGAGCGCGGCGATGTACTTCACCTCTGCGGGACCAGCACAGTGGCTATTTTTTAACTCGCTCGCACACTGACCCGGTGTTCTATGCATACAGTACTGCCCGTGAGTTGTGTATTTACTATCCTACGCTGTAAACAAGCCATTCTTGAAGTTGTCTGTATCATTGTACACTAAATTATATTTTTTTTTTGCAACTGCTACAATGAATATAATTCGATCTCCACCTACTACCGCTGGCGGCTCGCAACCTGACTTGTCCAAAATGCCGGCAGATAATATTTCCGATACACAAATTACTTTTAGAAAACGTAAATAACCAACAGACCGTGAATGCCAGTGCTCGGATGAGATTAAATTGGTGCGAAATGAGTTATCACGAATCACTTCCTTACTAGAAAACTACATTGGGTCAAATACACAAATAATGAGTCAAATAAACCAGAGTATCGTTGAAGTTAAGAGTGAAATCACCGATCTACGAGCCTCGCATGAACAAACGAGAAACTTGATTAGCTCTAATGTAACAGAAATTAGTATACAAATCCAAGACATTAAGACCGCCACGTCCAAAATTTCTTTAGAAAACAGCCATATAAAAACTCAATTATCGCAGTTGCAGTTAAAAGTATCAAACGGTGAGGACAAAATAAAGCTACTTGAAAACGACTTTAAACAATTACGTTTAAGCTCGCCAGCCACTCAAACTAATCAGCTGTTTGTAAATGAGCAAATTATTCACGAAGTCCAAGAGCGCAAAAAGAGAGAAAATAATATAATTATAGTTGGCATACCAGAACAAAATTCCACCAGCACCGAAGAGCGAATCCTCAAAGACGAGTTTGATTATTTCAATTATAGGGAAATAAATTCCGAAACCAAATAAGGTTTTCCGCATTGGCAAGTATAATCCGGGAAAACAACGAAAGGTTAAAGTCTGCTTTGACAAACCAGAGACAGTCAAGGTGCTCCTTCGCAACAAACAGAAATTACCAGATAGTATAAAAATATTCTCGGATCAAACACCGGCTCAACAAAAATACTTCCTGAATATAAAAGATGAACTTTCACGACGCACAGAAAATGGAGTGTTATAAAATCGGTTTCAAAAAATTTCAATCACCAATGATAAATAACACCTTACCCGATACCATAAACTATCAAATAGTTAACGACTACCAACTTATCCACACTACAAAATCACGTTTATCATTTCTTTACTTAAATGCTCGTAGTATTCGGAAGAAAGGCAAACTCGATGAACTTAAATGTATTATACAATCAATATCTACAACTGTACACATTATTTTGCTCACAGAAACTTGGATACAGACCGAAAATCAAACTTTACAACTAAAAATCACTAACTACACACTTTACTCCAACTACGAGACGGATATAAGAGAGGTGGAGTATCAGCATATATAAATACTAGCTTAAAACATAACCTTATCGAATCAACTTACCAAGTTGGAAATAACTACTTATGGATAGAAATTGAAAAATTTGCACTGGATGTTGGCGTGGTCTATAATCCTGGATATACAAATTTTCAAAAATTTTTGGAAGTATACGACAAGCAATTACAGCATCACAGGAGAGCAATAGTTTTCGGAGATTTCAACATTGACCTATTGACAAAAAACAAGAAATTAAAACAGTACAAACATGTAGTCAATGAATCAGGATACAGATTACTCAATAAAATCAACCAAACATATTGTACAAGAGACTCCACCACAAAGAAATCGATCATAGACCATGTTAGCACTAACCTAAGAGGTGACCATTTCAATATTGCTATGATCAACTCACCTATGACAGACCATAAACAAATTTATGTACAATTAAACAGATTTAAACCACCAAAAAAATACGGACACGCTATGAAGCTATCAACTATAAGAAACTATATAACTTGATAGAATTACACGGGCTTAGAGAAGACGTAAATTACAGACAATTAGAAACTGAACTAAAACAATATGTAGAATACAGCAAAGTAATAAAAACTAAAATATTAAATCCACCTCAAGAAGACTGGTTTAATAACAACATACTTACTGGCATTAGTCAAAGAAACTATCTGTGGACACAATACAAAAATAATCGAGAAAATTAGACATTAAAAAAAGAGTTTAAGTTAAAGAGAGTTGCAGTGGCTAGGCAGATCCAAACTACGAAGAATTACTACTATTATAAACTATTTCAAAATTATATTAATAACCCAAAAAAATGTGGCACCTTATAAACAATCTAGCTGTCGGGGGTGTGTCTGGTTGTTTGCTAACAATGTTGAATTGATAACGTTCGAGATAGTATAAATCACTTTATTTAAAACAGTTACAAAAATGTTAATAAATTGTTATGAATGCACCCGCCACTGTTGCGTAACGAAATTGCACTAAAACAAATTGGCGGCATGGCGCCAATTGCTGACAAAGGTGTTCGGTTTCACCGAACATATTCCCGGGGGATGAAGATAACATAAACAGTAAAACTAAAAATTAAGAAACACATATTATAAAGATTCATCAGTGAGCACTAATTTAGGGAACGCAACGCGCGATTTCACATCTTGTTTTCCTGAAATGTTCATGTCCACCATCTGAATATCCTGTTGTGATGTGGAGATGCTGGTTCGCGGCGCAGGATACGGGCGAGAGCAGCGCTGCTTTTCCGTTTTCGGGTCTACATTAGGGTTGTTCCAACTCTGTCGCACCTTACGCCATGCTGCTATCACTCCCACCAGAAGTATAACACCGACGATGCAGTAAATTAAAGCATAGTGGTGTATATCATGAAATGATACACTTTGTCCCTCATTCACATTACTTTGTTTTAATGATTTAATTTTATCTTCTATGTCCTTCTTAAATAATGTGAGTTCGGCTACAGTATCATTGTCATCTAAATAGTGGTCTAACGATATATTTATTATATGATTTATCGGTGCTATATTTGGCATTTGTATGTCGTAATTAAGGTTCATTTTGCTTCCAAAATTTCTATGTCCATAAATCGTAAAGTCGTTTGTTTTGATGACGCACTCGTCGTCTTGATATATGACGTTGCTACCGATCAGGTTGTGTGCGGAAACACGATCTCCGCATATTATTCTCAGCTGACATTGTTCGCAACAAAAATAAAGGTAAGTGTTCATTGTAGTTAATCCAGTCCACTTGTTCTCACACGCGGTTTTGCTTGCTTTACATTCATTATTAGTACTGTCTAAGATGCACAAATCTTTATCAGATTTCATTTTAAATACTGGAGTTTGTAGTTTGCACATAAATGTTTTGGCATCCCATGAGACACATTCCTTCAAGTTCTCTTGAGTTATAGGTAAGTAGCTATCCTTTTGGAGATTGATTGCGATTATCTCAGCTACTGGTGATATTGTTAAGACGTAGTTGCCGATTTTCTTCGGTATGGAGATCACATTATACAGATTAAATGATTCACGGCTTACTAACGGAATCTTAATTTCAAATATAAAATAATCCTTTGTTATCCTGGCTCTGATCTTCATGAGTCTGTATAACTTGTGATAATCTGTATGTATATTTTCAACTGGCAGTGTTAAGTCCTTGGTTAATAATCCGGCAATAATATTTAGTTGTTCTTGTAATTGTTGTGGCGTTAACAAATGTAAATTGAATTGGCCTTGGTAAATATTTGTAATCGTTTCAACCATCATTGCCTGGATTTCTTTCAATTTATGGATCATATTGGTAGCCATAATTGCCGACATAGTGAAATCTTCTTCCTTATCGACGTCGATTACTTCTCGTTGTAGTGTCTTTATAACCTCACCAAGATTGTTTAGTTGTCTATTTATAGCCTTGTGTTGTTTATCCATAATTCCCTCCAACCGTTTCAGATAGTTGTATTCGGATTCTACCACAGATGTCTGATTGATCCACAACCTTTTAAGATGGGCTTGGTCTTGTTTGATAAAGTTAATGTCACGTGTATATTGTTCGGCGAATCGCTCATCCAATACTCCGAACAATGTATTAGCCAGGTAACCGACCCCATTGATAAGGCCGCGTCGTCGCCGTCTGGAGCGCTCGGTAAAATGTTGGGTCAGCAACAGCTGATTATAGTATTGTAACTCCGTATACTCGTGACGAAGCTGTGGAACAATCAGGTTACATTTGTTGTTTGTATCCATAATTATGCATGATTTTTCTAGGTAGTCTAATAATTTCTTGAATGCTTCTGTCCCGTCCCAAAAGGGTTCCATCTCATAGTAGGTTACTAGGGTCCATTGATCTCTCAGAAGCTGTAGTTTTGACAACGGGTTAAAGTACAACGTTTGTTTTTCATTCAGTTGAGTTATGTTGCTTGTTCCATTCACCGTAGACACCAATGTTGTAAAAAATAGTAGAGCCATAACGATGGCGTGTAAACTTGAATGACCTATTGATCTCTTGTTTCTTGTTTTATTTTCTTGCAACTGTTCGCTGCTATCGCTGTCACTGCTTGCTTTTTGAATTGGTAAAATGCTTAGTTTTACAATAGGCCGTTTTAAATACCCCTTTTCTGTTTTAAGAGTTACAACTCGAACGTGGCCGTCGCTGCCGGGATGTAACTCGACCACTCTTGCCATAGGCCACTTCCCAGCAGGCAGGTTGTCATCATGGATTGTTACCAGATCCCCAATTCCTATGTTCCGTTGTGGTCGAAACCATTTGGTTCTTACAGTTAGTTCTAACAAGTACTCTGACCTCCACTTCTTCCATATTTGTTGGAATATTTCAGTTGTTAAATGCCATCTGGTTCTAGCGTCTTCGGTAGTTTGGATGATCGTTAATCCTGCTCGTCCAGTAAGGAAGTGCGCCGGCGATAAATATTCTAAGTCTTCAATATTCTCCGTGAGTGCGCACAGGGGCCGGGAGTTTAAGCACGCCTCCAGCTGTGCTAGGATGGTAGAGTATTCTTCAAACGTAAGCCGCTGTTCGCCCACGACTCGCCTTAGGTGGAATTTGAGGCTCTGAACAGCTCTTTCCCAGAGTCCCCCAGCGCTCGGCCATGAAGGGGCATTAAAATGCCACTCAATGTTCATGTTAGCCAGCACACTCAAGAAATTGTCATCAAATGTCTGTCGCAGCTGTTCGTACTCCTCCTGTATAACGCGGTTGGCACCGACAAAGTTCGTTCCACAGTCACTATATAGGTGACACGGAGCTCCGCGACGTGCTGACATTCTTCGCAGTGCAGCAAGGAAAGCGGTGCTGGACAGGTCGGACACTAACTCCAAGTGCACCGCCTTTGTCACCATACAGATGAAAACTGCTATGTAGCCCTTCGATGATCTTGCACTTCTTGTTTTGTTGGCCTTGACTTCTTTGAAACCGGTGTAATCTATCCCCGTATGGAAGAATGGTGGCGCAAGCTCGGTTCGTGCAGGTGGCAAATCACCCATCAATTGATGGGATAGTTCTGGCTTGTTCTTGCGACACATCACACAGTTTCTCAACTGTTTTTTCACTGCGCTTAGTCCTCCAACGATCCAGTATTGTTGTCTGAGATTAGCAGACACCAATTTGGGACCTCCATGAAAGGTAAGTTTATGGGCTTCATGGATTAGCAGCTCTGCTAGGCGACTGTTTCGAGGAATGATTTTGGGATGTTTTGTTTCCATATTTAATTGCAATCTTTTTAACCGACCACCAACTCTCAACAATCCGGCTTCGTCAATAAATGGATTCAAATTTAATAATTTACTTTTTGTTGTTACTGTGCCCGATTTACGTAAATGTTCAATATCCGTTTTAAATTCATTGTGTTGCACATACTTCACGATCAGCATTTTTGCGGCAGCAAGTTCATGTAACGTGATATAGCTCGGCCTTTGCACGCGCGGCTTCGGTGCAAGTGTCCTCAATAACCAAGCGACAATTCTTATTATTTTGTTGAATGAACTATAGTTTTGTAACAAATTATTAATCGTATGATCTTCTTGTTTCTGGGTGACATGTACGTGTTTTGATCTTAAATCATGATTTGTTGTATATGTTTCTGTTTGTAACTTTTCTTTGTTGAATGTTGAGAGCCAGGATGGCCCCTGCCACCACAGTTTATGTTCCTTAAGTTGTAACGCATATAACCCTCTGCTCGCCGCGTCTGCGGGGTTTTCGTTTGATTTTACATAACGCCAATACGCGCTTGGCATGACGTCAGTTGTTTTTTGCACCCTGTTTGCAACAAAGGGTTTCCATCGGGTCGGCTCACCTTGCAGCCAGCCGAGCACTGCCGTCGAGTCCGTCCAGCCATAAATATCCAATTCATGTTGATTAAAAGCTTCTGTGACTTTTTTCATTAGTTTTGATAGTAAATTAGCCCCACAAAGTTCTAGTCTAGGAACTGTTATCGGTTTTTTCAATGGAGCTAATTTGGTTTTTGCAGCTACTAGCGTCGCCTGCTTCCCCTCGATCTTCGCATAAATGACGCAAGCATACGCTTCTAGTGAGGCGTCACAGAAGCCATGCAACTGTATGACGTCATCTTTGTGACACAGGATCCACCTTGGGATCTTGTATTGATTAATGATTTTGATTTCTGTCTTTATCATAGCCCATTCCTTCTCTATTTCAGGTGATACCTTATCGTCCCATTTCAAATCTTCTTGCGACAGTTTTTGAAAAAGCAGTTTCAGTTTCGTCGAAAGTGGCGCCAAAAATCCTAGAGGATCATAGAGTCTCGAAACTTCAGACAGCAATCTTCTTTTTGTTAAGGGTAATGTTTCCTTTGGTATTTTATGTTGAAATAAAAATGTATCGTCCTTCGAATCCCAGCATAATCCTAATGGTTTTGAAATGTTTTCGGTTTTAAAATTATACACCTCTCTCTGTTCTGTCTCTGTTATGTTTCCTTGTTGTTTTATGTTTTCTAAAAGCTGTGGTTCGTTTGACGACCATTTTCGCAAATTGAAACCTCCTGACTTCATCAGTAATTTTAAATCAGATATAAGTTTCTTTCCTTCTTCTATGAACGATGTTCCATATAAAAGATCGTCCATAAAAAATGCTGATTCGACAATTTTTGCCGCTTCTGGAAAACTTGCTCGTTCGTCAGCTGCTAGCCTTCTCAAGGTCATCATGGCTAGAAAAGGTGCCGCTCGTGTCCCGTAAGTGACTGTTGTTAAGAAAAATGTTTGTATAGGCTCTTCAGGTCCTTGTCTCCGAAAATTTTTCTGATATTTCTGGTCATCCTCATTTATTAAAATCATCCTAAACATTTTTTCAATATCGGCTGTAAAAACGTATTGATATTGTCTCCATTTAAGAAGGACCATCTGAAGGTCAACTTGTAAATTCGGGCCAGTATGCATCAAGTCATTTAGACTTATATTGGGTTGTTAATGAATCGGCCTTTTCTACACCGTGGTGCGGTAAATAGTATTCCGGTGTCTCATTACTGTTCGCCGGCTTCATATGTTTTAAGGCCAAGTACTCACTCATGAACGCTCGATAATCGTTTGCTAATTTTGCATCTTTATGAAATTTCTTCTCCAAATTTCTAAATTGAGCCAAGGCTGATAATTTTGATGATCCCAGTTTATTTTCAATGTCTTCTTTTAGCGGTAGTCTAACTTCATAACGGCCATCTTCTTTCCTGTTTGTTGTCGAATTGTAGAAGTCAACGCAGTTTTGATCTTCAAGGTATAAATTAGATGGTCCACTTATTTCTTCGACTTCCCAAAACCTCTTAATCTCATCTAAGTTATGTAGTAAAACGTTGCATTTATATGTGTTCACACTTCCACATAAGAGCCAGCCTAAGTGAGTTTGCTGCACGATAGGCTGTGTTGAGTTCTCCCCCTTAATCATTCCGTTAAGTAAAATGGTTGAATAAATATCAGCGCCAAACAATATATCTATTGGGCGACTTATATAAAACTCAGGGTCTGCCAGTGATATATTCTCGATGCATGTCCAGTTAGGTTTCATAAATGTTTTGTTAGGTAGTTTTCCGACTAAATTCTTCATAATAATGACGTCAGTTTGAAAGTTAAAATCATTATAAATCGACTGACATTTTATGTTTATCATGCCCTTTCCGTTACTTTCTCTTTCGCCTACTCCAAAAATAGACTCCTTGCTATTGTTTCTCTTGATTTTCAGTCGTTGAGCTGCACTTTCGGTGATAAGGGATATCTGAGACCCTTGGTCTACCAGTGCTCTCATTTTCATCGAGGTGCCGTCGGCGGCCGTGACATTCACTATAGCGGTTGCTAACAGGACTTCAGATGACTTATTTTGTTCTATGTTTTGAGACACGTGTGAGTGCAGCGACGTGTTGCTGTCGTCATTTTTTGGTTGGGCTGCTGTGACACTGGCCGCGGATGTAACTCGCTTGGCACAAGCATCGTGCATTATAGTGTTGTGTTTTTTCGTACATTTTCGGCATGTTTTTGTGGATATGCATTCGTTGCCATTATGGTTAAATAGGCAATTAATGCATACTTTCAACTCTTTCACGGTTTTCAGTTTTGGGTCATTTGTTAATTCCAGAAAACGTTTACAATTGTATAAACCGTGTTCATTGTGACAAAGCGGGCATTTTATTGCAGTCACGTTGAATGCTGACCTTGCCATTTGCTTGACCTCCTTTGTCATGTTACTGTAATTGTTTGATTTATAAAATCTTCCGTAAGAAGTTGATGGCTGCATTTGTTGAGAATTTTGATTGTTTGAGTTAGTTTTCTGATGTATGTTTATCCGGGATGACTCCATAGCTGTGAATTTTCCCTCCAAAAAATTAAGAAAATCCTTCAATGTAGGAAGTTCTCTGCGGTCCTTTAGTGAGTCAATATATTCAGAGTGACTGTGAGAATCGAGTTTCAAATCCAGAATATGCACGATGAGCGGATCCCATGTGCTGATATCCACGCCTAAATTCTTAATAGAGTTCAGACTTTCCAGCGTGACGTCATGCATGCGTTTTATACAGACCAATGATTGTGTTTTCATATTAGGCAAGTCCCACAGATTATTTATGTGAGAGGAAAATATTAACATCTTATTGTTATAACGCTGATTGAGAATATCCCAACAAACGCTATAGTTATCTGAGCTGATATGCAGATGTTGAATTAGGCGTTCAGCTTCCCCACGGATTTTACTTTTGAGGAACTGTATTTTTTGTGCCTTTGAGAGCGCCGTGTTATTATGCACAGTTTCTGTAAAGAGATCCTTGAACGACACCCACTGGTTGTAATTTCCGTGGAAGGTGGGTATTTCTATTTTAGGAGTTGTTTTCTCCCGGTGCCTCTCCGACCAAATTTTCGAGTTAATAGCCTTTTTTAGTTTGTTATATTCCTCTTCATGTTTATTAAATAGGTCTTCCATTTCCCTATCTTCTAAACCGTTAAGTTCGCTCTCAATATCCCAATGGAGGGAATCCACTTTCGACCAACGCGCTTCTAATGTTCTAAGAGTATCCTCCAACTCCCACTTCTCTGTTATTGTTTCGATGTTTATAGTATCTATAGTTCTTTGCAATGCTTTGTAATTAGCTCCTTGTCTTCTTAG
Source organism: Parnassius glacialis (assembly GCA_033319125.1). NCBI lineage: Eukaryota > Metazoa > Arthropoda > Insecta > Lepidoptera > Papilionidae > Parnassius > Parnassius glacialis. Next base: position 4,827,275 of record JAVANC010000008.1, read on the forward strand.
TTTTTCCTCCATATTATTGCATACAGATACAGATGTCGGTAGTACCGTACTTACGGTTGGTTTTTGTTTGCTGGGCGTTTTAGGCACATCATGAAATACTTCTTGCTCAAAATATTCTTTCTTCACATACTTCTCAATTGTTGTTACACCACTAGAATACATTTTTCTTACCGATTCGTAATGTTTGTTGAGAAAGTAATCACTGGTTTGATCTTCGCACTGGACCAAGATTTCGTGGTTAGCTTGAAAATCTTCAATGAATACGTTTAGGCGCTCCAGTCTTCTTTTCGCTGTGGCATACCTCCGTTCAGTGTTATCTTTCTTGAAGCTATCCAACTCCTTCTGGATGTCTGCTGTTAATTCTGACTGTTTTCGTAGAAGATCTTCCATTGTTTGTTGTTGTTGTTCGTAATGTTATTGTTTATGTTACGCAGACACTATGCCCCTGTTAATGTTTCGTTAGGTTTTTAGTAAGCCCTCATGTGAATAACGCACCTTCTCAATCCGCTGGTGAGACCCGCTTGTGGGAGGCCAGAGGACCGATTGCTCACACTTGAAACTCAATAAAAACCACCGCTCGAAGGACCAGATGTCGGGGGTGTATCTGGTTGTTTGCTAAGAATGTTGAATTGATAACGTTCGAGATAGTATAAATCACTTTATTTAAAACAGTTACAAAAATGTTAATAAATTGTTATGAATGCACCCGCCACTGTTGCGTAACGAAATTGCACTAAACAAATTGGCGGCATGGCGCCAATTGCTGACAAAGGTGTTCGGTTTCACCGAACACTAGCAAACAATAAAATCCAACAAAACTGTGCTTCTCCAAAACTTATTGTAGATTCTTAATCAATCAGTAACACAGTCGAAATTTATGTTGCAGAGGTGAACGGCAGAGTCGGGAAGGGTCGCCCTAGGAGAATGTTTATCGACCATATTGGCGATATATTAAAAATGGGCCAAATCAAGAGTACCTTTAACCGAAGATGACGACGTATATGGGTGTGGAGGAAGCGAGAGAGGTGTGTCAGGATCGTGCCAAATGGAAGTTCATAGTCCCTGCCTACCCCTCTGGGTGACAGGCGTGAGTGTTTATGTATAGTGTCTTACCTGTCACGCATGGCGTGCCACAGGGATCCATACTGGGGCTACTTCTATTTCTAGTCTATGTAAACCACATCGCAGAACTAGGGCTACATGGTCATATATTTCTGTACGCTGACGACAAATGTCTGTTTTATTTCGGATCTAATATACATGATATTATCTCGCAAGCACAAGAAGATCTAGAACTATTGTTTGAGTGGTTCCAATACAATTTGCTAACGGTAAAAACTTCTAAAACATGTTACATAATTTTTAAATCAAAAAACAAAACTATACCATTACATGACCCACTGACAATTGATAACATCCCCTTAGAACAAAAAACCTGCGAAAAATACCTAGGCTTGAGAATGGACAACTACTTAACATGGAATAACCAAATAGATCACATTAAAAAGAAACTTTCGGCACTTACTGGATCACTTCACAATATTTCCCATTGCCTACGTAAAAAAAGCGGTACACTATTTTTAACTCTTTAGTCAAATCACATTTAATTTATCTTATTGAAATTTGGGGCAACGCTGCTAAAACTAAGTTACAGGAACTTCAAAGTATACAAAATAAAATAATAAAAATACTTTTTCACTATCCGTATCTAACACGAACAACAAAAGGGGGCGGGCTTTGGGAAGCGGCGCTTGCTCATTTGAACTTGACCTAATTACCTGTGTCGTCAGTCGCCTTTGGCTTTGGTGCGCCCGCGACGTTTCTCCTTCCGTTGTGAGATTAATATCGCGAACGTTACGTTGTACGTTAGATACTCAAATGTTGAGTATACCGAAATAGTGCGAATTTTAGCAATTTGCAATGATAACGTTAGTGAAGCCTGCCCTGAATATTCAAGGCGATTTTTCCCAACTCACATGCACCGAGCTACGCTACGATGCTAGGAGATTACGGGCAATTCCAGCCTGTATTAATCGATCGTGGTCGTCCACCGCGGCGCACAGTACGTGAGCAGGAAGACATACTGCAGCTTTTTGAACAAAATCCAGCAGCGAGCACTTATGACGCAGCCCGACAGTTCAATGTGTCACAGTACTACGCATGGAGTGTCATACACAATGAAGGAAAGTACCCATTCCACCTGCATCGTGTTCTTGAACTCAGCGAAGCTGACAAACCAGCGCAAGTTACATTTTGTAACTTGTTACTAACTGCTGAACGAGCTAACATTTTATGGACTGATGAAGCAACATTTGGCAGAATAGGATTATTTAATTCGCACAATGAACACTTGTGGTGCTATGAAAATCCACATGAACCAAGACCGCATAGCTTTCAACACCGGTTTAGTGTCAATGTGTAGGCAGGCCCGGTTTTCATAGAAAGATTAAACGATGAAAGCTATCATACTTTTCTCACCGACACGCTGCCAGTTATTAAAGGACATACCACTTGCATCTCTACGCAATATGTATTACCAACATGACGGGGCGCCGGCGCACTATGCTCGCCAAGTTCCTTAACTTTTTAGAGAGAATACCCTGGTCACTGAATCGGTCGTGACGGGGCTTGTGCATGGCCTCCCAGATCGCCAGATATCACACCAATGGATTTTTATTTGTGGGGGCATGTAAAGACATTAGTGTATACTGGTCGCGCATTCGAAACCCGTGACATGTTGAAAGAAAAAAATAATTTGGGCATTCGATCAAATCAAAATGAATCATCAAGTATTATCTCGTGTTGGTGAACAGTTAAGTTTTAGGTGTCACCTATGCATAGAATGTGGAGGTAATTATTTTGAACGCTATGTGCGCGATACTCACCGCCATCCGCGGGCAAGTACCTAGGTAAGTCTAATTTTTAAATTTGTATTTTATAATTTTTATTGAACCATTATAACTTAATATCTTTATTCAATTACTGTTAATTTGTATTAATCATTATAAATATTTTATTGTAATATTTGTAATTATTTTAACCTGCATCCATTTTTAAATACAACTTACATTAAATAAAAAAAATAGTTAATAATACTCATTTAATTTGCATGTGCTGCAAACATCGATCACCAAATCGATGGCTGCAAACCGAAAATCACAGGCGGCGCTTTTGATGACAATGACACCTGTGTCGACGTCATAATATACCTTTGGCTTGGCCTTGGGCCGCTGCATGTGCGACGTTGAGGCGTTGCTAGCAAACAGTATTCGTAAAAAAGTACCTAAATGTCTTTTAAAGAATGTCTATTAATTCGTAAAGAAATTAATAATAGAATCAAATAGTTTATCAAATAGTTTTATGCAAAATAAAGAAGTATATGAAAAGTTAATGTAGTCATTTAAAGTAGCGCCCTGGTGCAATAGGCACAGTGATGAATGGTTTAGTAGGCACTCGCAACGCAATCAGCTGAGCGCGGGCGTCGACCGGCCCGGCGGTGATACTTACTTATTATAAATTTTAATATTTGTGATTTTTTTTAATGTCATTTGTTTATTTAATTATGTTTAATGATTTCAACACAATGTGTGATACTGATATCAAGTGTAAAATAAATAAGGCATTTTCTTGACGATATATTCTGACATTGTTTAGGTACTACAAAATACAGACTTAAAAGGAGTCAGACATGACAACAAAAACTTAAAAGTAGTTTTTTCGTAAATGTATTATATTCTGTAAAGAGTGATCTCGCTAAAATTGTTTGTAATGATGTAACCAATATATTCCCAAAAGGTCTTTAGTAAATTAAAAATGACCCTATAATACCTGCATTTTAATTAGGAAAATACTTGATAAAACCATCCACACTAACTTGCCTTTTGTAAAGAAATCACAAATTTGTAAACGCAGTCTTCGTCGACCTAGCTTACTTGTAGCGACCAAATGTACGAACAAATTACGCAAAAAAAGCATTACTTTTGAAGGAGCACTGATTTATAATAAATTGCCTTGTAAGATAAAAAATGTAAGCTCATTCAATAGTTTTAAGTCTCAGCTGTCTGAATATATAACTGAAAATTTTTCACCATTCAATTGAGACTGTGAAGCTGTTGAATGAGTGTTCGGCGACCATTAGAATAAAATTAATAAAATGTAATAACTATTTTCATGTAAGTGGCATTGTTTGTCGTTTTGAAAATAAATTCTTTAAACCTATATATATATATATATATATATATATATATATATATATATATATATATATATATATATATATATTCCCGGTATTAGATTGGTCGGCGTTTTGACATTTTTGTAAGTCACATTAATCTATTGTTTCGTAAGTTGTTTCTTAATACACGAAAACAAGAGCTTAATTTAAGTATTTCAAATATAATAATTTAAGGATGTAAAGTATTTTTAACCTCATTTAAACAGCGATAGTACAGATATGATTATGAAAACCAAAAATAGCTTTAAAATATATCAATATAATAATGTTCACTTCTTACTATTTAGATGTAGTGTCGTATTATTTCAACCCTGAAGTCAAAGGTGAAGTTAAGTCCACTACTGAATATAGGCCTCCCCATAGGTATTTGTGTAAATAAAGTATTTATTTACATTAAAAAGAAACTAGTCTTTTAAATTTTTTACCACTGAGGTTTGAGGAAATTCATAAATCTTCAAAATATTTTTAATTTTTCAGACTCAAGGTTTACTCACTTTAATACTTCATCGTCATATTAGAGTTGATGGATAAAGTACTAGAGAGTAAGTAGATATTCATAAAATAACTACTAACAGGTCAGGACTTAAATAACTTATCACAATTTCTGTAGTGCTGGTGCAATTAGGCATGCTGCATGCCCCATGGCAGTGAAAGTACCCGTACTAGGCTGCACACAGGTATATGGATACATGTGTATTGGTGAATACTTTGAACAGCAGTCGTGGCCGAGCGGTTAAGGCGTCTGACTAGAAATCAGATTCCCTCTGGGAGCGTAGGTTCGAATCCTACCGACTGCGATTTGTTTTTGCTGGGTAGCAATTTTTTATATAATAAATTAGTTTAAAATTGATAAATTAATAAATTTCGTTAAATTTAGCCCTTAAATTACTATTAAAAAATCATTTGAAGTTACGAAGCTAAAAGTAAACACATATCGGAATTCTTTTTTTTATAGGAGAGGAGGCAAACGAGCAGGCGGCTCACCTGATGGTAAGTGACTAACGCCGCCCATGAACAACGGCAACACCAGGGGAACCAGGGGAATTGCAGATGCGTTGCAGGCCTTTTAAAAAGGAGTAGGCTCTTTTCTTGAAGTTCCCTAAATCGTATCGGTCCGGAAAAATCGCCGGTGGTAAATTATTAAACAGAGAGGTCGTACGCGGAAGAAAACTCCTAGTGAAATGTACAGTGGTGGACCGTGTGGGTGGTATCGAAAGTTATTCTACGATACTCGTATATTAATAAATAGGAAATTAAATTCTTAATTTATAAGAGTTACGCCAACCAAACGCGCACGGCTGAGGCTTCGTCTGATTGACAAAATACCGACTGTTGATAAAATATCGATATATCGAAAAATCGATATTATTATTTAAAAATATCGATGTTTATTTCTAATATTTTTGGACGACATAATATATACACATCGTTTGATATTGAAATATAAATATCGACGGTCGATTTTTTTTAAATAATAAGTTTAAATTTTTCTCGTTAATCATTTAATTAACAATACTATCGTAAACTTAAAACTGAAGGCTTGATGAACCCAATCTAGTGTAGTTTATTTACATTAAATTATGCTTTTCATTTTTTCCCAGTTAATTTATTTTAATTTAAAAGAAATGTAATTTTGTATAGTATATATCTATAGTACTAAAATGACTATAATCTATGAAACTTAGTACTACTTTACTTACTGTGACTTTTGGCAGGAACTTGACAGTCGACGGATTGTTGCTAATGTTTTATCGTATAAATAATCGTTTGAAGTGGATTTTTATACTTAAAAGTGATGCGATTTTGAGAACTAAGTGTCTGCGCATGTGAACTATTAGAGAAAACGACGAAACAAGTGCTTCAATGTTGATATAAATCTCAAGTTATTTTGATCGCTTAGGCGTCTTATGAACATTAGTGACTGTCGTCATCAACTGTCCGCGGATAGACATTTTACTTCGGTGCTATCACAAATAGCTGTTAAATATTTGATTTCTTCAGCTACATCTGTAGCATTTGAACGAATTACTTCTACAATCAATCTTTTAGTGCCCAATAATCGTAGTATTCAAACAGTTGAACATATAAAAGAACTAATTATTTTTGAAAACTCTTACTGAAAAATATTGTAATACATAACTGTCTTATTTAAATTTTCGCTTGGTGAGTGCAGGTGGCCGGAGGCTCTTTTTACTGGAAATGAGGCATTTCATCTTAGTCCTCAAGGGTGACAACGCATCTGCATTTTGATTTAGAGGATAGATGTAGATATCTATGGGCCGCAGCAACCACTTACCATCAGGTGGACTGGGTGCTCGTTTGTCCTATAAAAAAACTGCGGTTGAAAAACCTAAATTCTTAGATGTTTAAGAAAAAAAATCACAAGAACTGTTGATTCAATCCACAAAGAAAAAATACATGGTAACAGAATAGGATTTTTTTTAAAAAACTTTACCTCCACACTAGGATTTTCTCCTGTATCGTGGAGGCTGTTTACAAACATACATTGCACAAGGACAAACATCCAGACCCGGAACAATTATTTGTAGGCCATACAAATACTTGTTCCGTGCGGGATTCGAACCCGCGGCTCCAAGCGTTGCAACTCATTGCTAAGCCACTACGCAACGGAGCTGTCATTAATTGTTTTTAATTGAACAAAATTTTATTTTTGTCAACCACTTATTAGAAAATAATACCCCAAAAAGTACTCTATCTTTGTCATATTTTGAAAAATTTCTCCAAAACAGTACAAGCTTTTTAAATAGTACTTACACTAAAAAAAGTCTTAAAAATATTAATATTTTTAATTGAGAGTTTTATTTTTATTCCCAGTTCTATAAGAGATAATATAATTTTTTCCCGAAATTGAATATATTCGCGCGAGCGTGCATGCTCCGTCGCCCTGTAATCACCTGCGAGTCCTGTCGCAGTCCGTTCTCGGACATCGTCGAGGGTAGATCGCACCTCGGTATTGGAGATATTTGAGCAACACTTTGCCGGTTTCACTACAGAAATGATGCTGGATTTGCTATTTCTTATTTGAAATAATTCGTAGGCGTAGTGCTGCAGAAAACTGTTCCTAATATGGATGGCCGCTACCAATGAATATAATACCTGCTATGTTACACTTATTTACATTTGCATACACTATACAAACTTTAAATATCATTTGCATAAAATTCTAAATAGCACTTTTTACATAAGAAAGTAAACTTTTAGATTAGTCCATCTTGTTTTTCACTAATTAAGTGAATAATAAAACAAACCAATAGGTCCGTGATTTAAAATTTCTTGCAGCTTTTTATAGAAAAGCATGAACTTATCACAATATAATAGTCAATCATTCAGCCATCTGATAAAACTTTTAAGTGTGCCAGTCAAACATAAATGATGATATTGGGGTCATTATACTGGAAATAGTCTTTTACATATTTTGTAGTACAATTGATCATCTTCAGTATGATTGACCGTGTGTATGTATGTGGTTTGAAAAAAGTTTTACAAAAATAAGTGATATTCATTCTGTAAATACTAGGAAAAGACACAAGCTAGTAGTATAGTAGATTTATATGCTTTTACAACAAAATTCCAGAAAATATACAAAATTTGACCTGCTCAATGTTCAAAAACTTTATTAAACTAAGTTTGTATAAAAAGGGTTATTATAATATTAAAGAATTTATAGATGATAATAACCCCTGGAAGTGAGGTGATCGCTCCCAAGCTATTTCTAAGTTGTTGTGTTGTTAGTTTGTGTAACATACATGATTGTAAGCTGTTATTTAAAAAAAAAGTCCCGCTGGGTTTCTTGCTGGTTCTTCCCAGGACAGAGGTTTTTTTTCGAACCAGTGGTAATTATATGTACAAAAGAGTGACTTTCAATAAGTATTATTTATAATCTACATTGAATAAAAAAGTTTCTGTTTCTGTTTCTGTATGACTTTTATAAGTCTATGTTATTTTTGATGAAAATTAATATTGCAGATAAAAGCCCTTTCACATTTATTTTAGTCTCAAATTAAATTAATCAAAATGAAAATTTGAACTTTTAAATAAGTCTCATTGGTAGCCTTTGTTTTACACAGAAATCTTGTAATGACGTGCATATCTTTCATTATGAACTAAGTCGTGTTTAGTTTTTGCAAAATGTCAGCAGCAATATATATTTTTTTTATACGATAAGGGTGACAAACGAGCACACAGTCCACCTGATGGTAAGTGGTTGCTGCGGCCCATAGACATCTACATCTATCCTCTATTACAAATCAAAATGTAGATGCGTTGTCACCGGTGAGGACTAAGATGGAATGCCTCATTTCCAGTAAAAAGGGCCTCCGGCCACCTGCACTCACCAAGCGAAACGCAGAGGTAAACCTCTACTTCACGCTGATTTTCTCTGAGGTCGTGGTACCACCCCGGTTCGAGCCGCCCCATGCGTGCGACTGCAAAAGCTGCCACGTGGCTCTACCACTGTTAAAATATAAATACTCGTATTAATAAAATATTAATATATTCACCTGCGACCTTTACTACTGTATGACGGTTTGTGTGATAGATTTTGAACCAATTCAGTGCCGGACCCTGAATTCCGGTTTGTTCTTATTTTGATAAAAGCATATTATAATTTAAAACATCAAATACCTTACTAAAATCAATAAAGACAGCGATAACATGTCTTCTCTCATTTAGGTGCAAGTTGATTTCATTATTAAATTTTGCAAGTAACTGTGAGGTACTTTTACGATTGTTTACTTTTAAATAAAACTGATATATCGATATATCGCTATGTTTTCGAACATAAACCTCCGATACTGATATATTTATAATTATCGATATATTAAAAATCCGATATTTTAAAAATATTAACAGTCCTAGTTTGAACTGATCAGTTAGACTAATCAGTTAAACTGACCGTGTGTGTCAAACTTTTTTTGGATTAAACCCATATGAACTGATAAGCTGAACTGATGTCATTTTAAATAACCGTGTGTGTCAGCCATTACAAATTTTATTGAAACCTATCCAGCAGTTTTTCCGTGATTCGTTAAGAGTGATGAGCCCTTTAATATCTGCTTTACAAGCACTCCTAATAAGTAGGCCGTGCGTCACCGTACGGATCGCTTAGTAAGATTTAAATTTATAAAAATACAAGAATAATTGATTCTTAGATTGGTTTTGATAGTAATTATAAGTTGTAACGCTGCTACTTTATATGAATAAATTATATTTTTTAGTAAAGTCGTTGTTGTTAACTTAATTCGCACAAATGCAAACCTCTATAATTTTTTTATAAAGAAGGTATCTCTAAAGCTATCGTGACCCACCTGGTCAGTGTATAGAGATGATGCAAAAGATTAGTACCTCTTTAGACAGATACACTTTTATAACCAAATACTTCATATAATATTCTGAAATAAATAATTACAGATTCGGTAAACACAAAATGTTGTTATTCCTCCAAACTTAAACGAATTCCTTTATGTTGGCTTCTTAATACCAAATCACATTTTTAAATCTAGGTATAATTGAAAACTTTAATCTGATAAATATTTATAAATAAAGTTAATATTAACTCTTCTTCGTCATCTAATTCTGATACAACAGCGGAAAAATACTACAATATCAAGTCAAGTCAAAAATATGTGAAGTCTAATGGACAGATTACTAAAAACACATTTTTGAAACACGACTGTAGGGAAAAGGGCTATGGCAAATGCCATTCTAACATAACAGAAGGGAGCAGATATATTTTGTTTATTAATTTATTTAAGTAAACTTTGGGACTTGGGTGGGTAACGTTATACAGGGTTATTTTTCAAAGAGTAGCCAAATTTTAAACTTAAGTTCAAATATATAATATACCGTTTTTGTAGTTATTAAAAAACGAGTAAATAATGTTTCTACTTTTACTTGAAGTTATCCTAAATTGAATATGATTTACGGACAGCAACGTTTTTGCCTGCCGATCGACCCTTACAAAATGTGTAAGTAGCGCAATAAAATCAGTTAAAAAATGCATTACTACGCATTTTGAATTTAAAAGATAAAAAGGAATTTAAAGGTCGGCAACGCATCTGCAATTCCCCTGGTGTTGCGGTTGTTCATGGGCGGCGGTAGTCACTTACCATCAGGTGAGCCGCATGCTCGTTTGCCCCCTATTCTATAAAAAAAAAGGACAGAATATTTGAGATTTTATTTAATTAAGTTTTGTTCACCATTTTTGTCTATATTTTTTATTCTGAACCTTCTCTGCAAATTTGACCGGTTATTGCAAAATAAGCCTGTATAAAGAAAATAGAAGGAACATCTTGGCACCAGTAGAAGTATTAATACTGTTACCGAAGTCCAGTGATGTATTAGCAGTTCATACGAATACAAAATTTGAAGAAAATAAGAGTTCTGTGAACAAACATTTTTGTGCACTAAAATTTGACCTTTTTTATATAATATGGATGACAACTGAGCACACAGTACCTGATGGTAAGTGGATGCTGTGATCCACAAAAATCTAGATATATCTTCAATTTAGAATCAAAATGCACATGCATTATCACCCTTGAGAATTACTTATGATGTAATGCCTCATTTCCAGTAATAACGTCACAAAAAGTGCCATTTGTGAAATTCTACTTAGGATCGTCGAAGTGATGGACTCACTTAAGCTGCAACCACACGGCATCTCAAACTACTTTACATAATTTCCATGCTTAAACAAACAAGACAAGAATTACTGGTTAAAAATAAAATTACTTAGATATGTAAAAAATAATAAGTTTAATGTATTTTTTCCTTAATAATATTAGTAGTATATACACTTTGGTATTTATATAAATTTATTCTATTATACCAACTAAATTATAACTAATATTGGAAATATAGATTCGTCTATCCTTGTTTATAAATCTGTGAAGTTTGCCCGGCGACTTGCACTGCAGGTCCAGCATTGATTACACGCTCGCGTATGTTACGTCCAACTTTTTCCTGCAAACAATGATGCATTGGATATGTGGAATGTAATATTGCATAGAAATAAATATAATGTAAATGTGTTACATATTTTTACAGTTTCATTATAGTGTTTTTCTCCGACTATAATGTTAAAACAACACAATCGAATTTTATCAATTTCCTTTTTTTAATAAGAATACTAGTATGCATTCCTAATTTATCTGTTTTACCTGTTGAAGTAAGCTTTGTGTTAGGACAGAAAACTTTGTCCACGACAGTGGTTAATTCATAATTATTTTTACATCCCTTCACAAGTCAACAGCTGAACCTAGCCCTTCCCTCAAACACGGTCGACATGTCTTACCAGATCGTCACTCCATCTATTGGAAGACACTACATTTCACGTTTGAGGAAGAAAGGTTTCAGTTTGTCGTAGAAAATTTCGTACCGATAATTTTTCTTCCTCGAACTCAAATCTTTCTTCCCCAACGATTCTCGGTTTTTCAAGCTATATAACTGACCAATTGTCACTTTAGTTTACGCACGGGTGGGCTGACTATATCGGTAATACATGAATGGTGGATGCAAACTCACGAGTTTTAATTTCGCTTTATATTTGACAATTAGGTTATCGTCTATTGTTATTGCGCAGGATTCATATTTGCATTAACTGAACACGCGAAAGCGAAGACGTTTAATAACGTAACCGTTTCCGCTGTAACGTTTAATACAATAATGTTGACAATTAATACTTACGTTATGATGAGGTTATTTATGTAACTATCCGTATCTACTAGTAAAAATATTTTTTTTATTTCCTTTCTTAAGGGTTTAAATTAAGGGTTAAATTATTAATTTTATAATTTACTTACAAGTTTCTTAAACACTTTCCCCTTTGGACTTGCATTCGTAACACTGACGGCGGCTAAACAAGCAAATACGAAGAAAATAATTTTAGTGAAGTTCATTGTGATATTATTTTTTATTTACTTTTTCAAATAACTATGACTGCTAAGTTTTGGATAGAATGAATAATATTGGAATGATTTACTCATTATATAGCATTGATGGTTACAAACATATTTGCAGTTAATATAGTAATATTTATATAAAATGAACCTTCTACTATAAACAATAAGAACTATTTCAAACGGAGTACGATAACGTGTCGAAGCGTTGCTAAATTTAAAACTACCGCGTTTATGAGACAAAGTAAATCCCCGTTTATTAAAATCATCATAAAAGTCATAAACACTCACGCCTGTCACCCAGAGGGGTAGGCAGAGACTATGGAATTCCATTTGGCACGATCCTGACACACCTCTCTCGCTTCCTCCACATCCATATACCTACGCATACACGCTCGTCGGTTAAAGGTACTCTTAATTTGGCCCATTTTCAATATATCGCCTATTTGGTCGATAAACTTTCGCCTAGGGCGACCCTTCCCGACTCTGCCATTCACCTCTGCAACATAAATTTGCTTTGTCACTCTTTCCTCATTCATTCTTTCTACATGACCAAACCACCGAAGCATTCCTTTCTTAATCCTAGTCACAACATCATCTTGCAAACCACACATTTCTCTTATCACACTATTTCTCACCCTGTCATTTAGATTCAGCCCTAGCATACTACGTAATGACCGCATTTCTACAGCATTTATTCTACTCTCGTGCTTCTTCTGCCACACCCAACTTTCACTACCATACATTAAAGTGGGCACTAACACAGCACTGTGAATTGCCAAACGTGCCTTTTTGGACACATTCTGACTTTTCACAATAGAGTGTAGAGCCCCATTCAATCTATTTCCTGCATTCACTCGTCGTTCTATATCCTTATCATATCTACCATCCCTGCTAAACACACATCCCAAATACACAAACTCATCTACTTGCTCTACCAACTCCCCTTCTATTCTTATTTCACATATCGTTTTACTTTCTTCTCTTTCAAAAACCATAACTTTCGTCTTACTTGCGTTCACTTTCATTCCCTTTTCTTTTAATGTCCTGTTCATTAATGTAACCATCATTTGCAACTCGGCTGCCGACGACGCAAGTATGACTTGATCATCGGCGTACAAAAGGCATTTGACGGTTAACTCACCCATTCTTAACCCACATTCTTCTGCTTTCAAATTTTCCAAACAACTGTCCATAAATAGGTTGAACAGCCACGGGGAAGCCACACAGCCCTGTCTGACACCTTTATGGATGCCAAACCAGTCCGAGTAGGCCCCGTTGATCCTGACACAAGCACTAGAGTCCCTATATAGAGACTTCAATGCCTGTATCAAGCCAGCGCTCAAATAAAATCATCAATGACCGCGCAAATCTCTTGGGACGTTACAAGTTGATATAATATTTTTTACTTATTTATTAAACAATAACAGCCTTACTTAGAATCGCTTATTATCGCTTATTTAACTTAATTAATAATTATGATTTCTTATATTTACGTGAACACTACACATTGAATAAAACTACTTTTACGGATTTTATCGCGTTTAATTAGGTTATTTTATATTCCCGACGTTTCGGTTTATTTCCTGCAACCGAAACGTCGGAAATATAAAATAACCTAATTAAACGCGATAAAATCCGTAAAAGTTGTTTTATTCAATAATTAATAATTGTATCTATACCCGTCTCTTTCTATTTTCATTTAGTGAAAACAGAGGGAGCATCTTAAGCATTTTTTGTAGAATAAGGGTAGCAACCAGTCTCTACTCCGCTTCTTCTTTAGTAAATTCCTGAGACCTTTTATTATTCAGTGTCCTTTAAAAAATATTGTTGACATTAATGATCCTTCGGCCATTATTAATTACGCCTGTTTTTCTAGCTTAAGCTATTGATTCGAAATTATAGATATGACGGCTCAATGGCTTAACTCCTAAGCCGCAACGCATTGTCGCGAGCTCCATACCTCCAAGAATGCATAATGGATGATTGGTTAAACTAACTTTTACGATTTATAGCCTAGGAGTATTTCAAAATACGTAAGTTTCTTCGACAAACAACATTTCATCCACTATTGTAGCTGAGCCCTGTAGCACAGTTTAAAAAGAGTCTTTAAAGTGTGTCTGTAGCATGGGATGTTCGGTTTCGCTGTACACTAATAAACTCTGAATTTTATTGTCCTTTTTAGTTTAATATGAAATATGCATGAGTTATCGATGTTTCCTGTATACTCTTTTATTAAATGGGATGTTATAGTAAAATAATTTTAAAAAACAATTTTTAATAAAATCTGTGTTCGCACAGTATTCATAAATTTCAGATTATTACAGAAAACATAGTGTATAGAAGGATTGTAAGGAATTTAAGCCTCGATTTAAAGTTGGATGTTCCTGTTTTTGTCCGTTTTAAATTGGTTTTTGATAGGAATCTGAAACAAAAAATATTTTAGATACATTATTTCTGCTTACCATGAACCTGATCAATACACAATACAATTACAGATACAAGAAAATTTCCTCGATACAAAAAAATCACCGAACTAGCAGTTTTATCGTCAAATTTAATTTTAGACAAGTACTAATACTCTTTTTTTCTCTAAAAATATCATTTTATAGGTAATTCATTTTGGAGTCGATTCTACCCGAAAATATTTTAAAGCGAAAAAATAAATATTTTTTATAGAATAAGCGTGACAAATGAGCACACAGTCCACCTGATGGTAAGCGGATGCAGGATCAGCCATCTTTCATCATCATCATCATTACAGCCCTTCACAAGTCCACTGCTGAACAAAGGCCTCCCCCAAGGAATGCCACAAAGCACGGTCCTGAGCCACCTGCATCCATCGACTTCCTGCATACCTTACCAGGTCGTCACTCCATCTAGTGAGGAGACGCCCTATACTCCGTCGCCGGTACGAAGCCGCAACTCGAGAACTTTTTTCCCCATTGGTTGTCGGTTCTTCGAGCTATATGGCCGGCCACTTGCCACTTCAGCTTACTAATCCGTTCGGCTATGTCGGTTACTTTGGTTCTACTGCGGATATCCTCATTTCTAAGTTTATCACGCAGAGAAACCCCGAGCATAGCCCTCTCCATAGCTCGCTGAGCGACTTTGAGCTTCCTCATACGGATTCCTCATACATGATTGTTTATTGTAATTAGAAACTTTCCACCTTGGTTGTTAGGAGGCCCGACTTGCAGCTGCTTGTAGGTTCTTCCGTTAATGGGCCGCGGAGGATCCTACTCCTTGGATAGGTAGCTGCTGGCCGTAACAAAGTGGTTTCGCTCTCAGCCAGGAGGATTTCTAAAGCTTTATTGGACACAGGGCTCGCAGCCGGTAGGTGTACGCGTAAACCTGAAGGTAAGCTTAAGGTAAGCAAATGTACTTTTATCAGTGCAAAAAAAGTTTATTATAGGGTCGATATGGTAAACAAATAATTAACTTAGCTTAGTTTTAAATTATTTGTACTTTATAAATACCGAATTCAATCGATTAGAATTTGACATAGGACAAGCAAACGAAGACACACTTACTCCTCAGTTATGGTCTACCTAACTTAACTAGTAACACAGCTACTAACATATTTAAATCATACATATAAAACGTACCAATGTAAATAAATATTCTTGATAAATGCGGCTCTACAGTGAGTCAGTGACCTGATAATTCAAGTTCACGGTCAGTTTATGATTAAGCACAAATACTGTTACAGTTTAATTAAACACGCCAGTTTCGTACTTTGTATGGGAATCTCCACGCTCCTATACCGTTGCGTACAAAATATGAATATTTATTCTTGTTCTCTCTTTGCTCGTTTTCTCAATGTATCAGACACACAAGTTATTGCAATGCATGTCACGCACAGCTTTTATTAATTTGTAAATACCAGTAATTATTAATTTGGCAACTGTTATCAATTATCGATTTATGCAGTGTGCTTTGATTATCTCTATAATATTGTTTATATATTAGAAAACATATTATTATCTAGATTATATATAACGTCCATGACACACCTATGCTGTTACCGAGTTGTTTTTTATAGCTTGACTAAAGCTGACAACTTTGCTCGAATTTGTTAACGAGAATGTTAACCAAGGACAAATTGCCCGTCTAGATAAGTCCAACTTCTATAAAGAGGTCAAAATACAAACGGATCGTACTCAGCGTTCAAGAAACTTCGACACAGCTTTCATACACGGAACAAATATTTCTATGGCCTACAGTTAATTTTTTCGGGTCTGGATGTTTGTCCTTGTGCAATTTATGTTGCAGATCTATGGCGAACTTCGTAGCCTGAAATAAATTACGCCGCCATCATTATATACATATATATAAGTCAGAATACACTATTTTGCGATTTTATAACCCTGTATTCAGTAAATAAAGACGCATTAACCTGTATTTTAATATTTTTTAAATGGCTTATAATAAAAATAGTAATTTTCTGCGATATTATTGTAATTACATGTTATTTAGCTACAGTACAAAAAATCGTTTCTGAAATAATAGAGTACTTATAGTTACATTTAAAAATTTTGTAATATTTTCCTGTTAATGCAAATATGTTGTATGAAATAATACTGTAAGGAGGGTTACGATATTCTTTAAGCGAAGAAAAAAACGCTTTTGGCAACCATATCACGATACACTTTGTTCTTCCATTGACAAAAAGTAAAATAGTTTATTTAAATTTGACGCATATGCCTAGTTAACTAAGTTTTATTCGTTAGACGTCTTGATTGTTTATACAAATATTTTAAGAAAATGTCTCGGCGCTTTTTCGAGAAAGTCGAGACACATCAAAACCCGCTAGTGGTAAACGCAGCCACATACGCTCCGACTCCTGAAGTTACGGAAAGACTCCGGAGGCCCCGTAACGTTCTATTCGAACCCCCCGTTCCGCTAGATGCCGACGACAGAAATGTCGCCGGCCATTCACATATAAACACTGCACACTCACCTAGTGCCACAAGCACAGTTGGGACAACAACGGATGGTATGCAGTGAGTCCGCAGACAGGCAAGCCGCCCCCCTCCACACCGCGTACACACCGTACACCCTTGTCCCTGGGTGGTTTTCACGACCAAGATCATCGAAAGATACGAGTTAGCCGTCAGAGCCGGGTCCCGCTACCCGGTGTTCTGACGACCGTTAGATAACTCATCCCCGTGCACTGTTAACTGTGCTAGGAGTCGCCGTTACGCAAGTAACGATGCATTCACCCCTTTTAAGTCCAATGAAGCTGTTAAAGCCAAAAGGCTAACAGCACAAGCATCACCAGAAGCCAGCTATGAGGCTCGCGCCATCTTGCTCCGAAATTACAGCTTTTGCTATCCTTATCTAGCCATTATGTATCTTATCTGTTATCACAATACATGTGACATATCTTTAAATTATGCAAATAATCAAACATTTCATTCTTTATTCAAATAACATAGCCGATTGCCATATAATGCTAAGTTTTTTCAAACATCTTTTTCTTTAAGAAATAATAAATAAATAATAATAATAATAATAATAATAATAAGGCGTAGGGAAGTGACGACCCCATCGCCCGCTGATGTAACAGTTAAGTGGCAAAACCGCTACGTCGGCGCAGTCAGTCAGCACCTTGCCAAGAGGTGTTAGCGCCGTGCCTCGGCAAAATTGAGGGTGCAAAGGCCCGTTTGTGCATATGGCTCCATCATGAAACGGCGCCGGGTTTGGGCGTCTCCCGTTAACTGACGCCCATAAAATGGATGATGGCACAAAGAGAAACGCGCATAGGGCCGCTGCCTGGGGGTCGCCGGGGCGCGTCTGGAGCTGGCGCTGGACGCGGCAGCATGCGGACCGCCAGCCGAGCGCGAGGTGCTGCACGACCACCTAGCAGCCCCTCGCATCCATCATCCCCACCAGATGGCTTGGTGTCGGCAGGGTCCTCTCGGACCCGGCAAGCGGCACCCGCCGCTGGTGGAGTACGCCGCATGCGTTGGAATAAAAATATGAACACAAACGCATTGCGGGCGTACTATAGGGCGAAGGGGGAAGAAACTGGAGGGATAGCGTATCGGGCTCGAATGCATCGCTTTTTTGCTGAGCTGGAGCCGTCTGTTCCCGTCACAGAGCAAAACCTGGCAGACCGAGTTCGGTACATCATGCGCTCGAAAATATTTGATGATGCCGAACTCGAACGATTACGACGTGAGGCTATTCCCTCATCGAATGAACCGGCTATAGCTGGGGATGCGGCTCCTCAGGCCACAGACAAGCAGCCACATTTAGAGGCCGCCATGGATCTTCCTGCTCTAGTTGATTCAGGCGATGATGGAATGGTCACCCAAGAATTAGAGCAGATGAGGAGCAAATTGGAGGAGGCGATTATGGAAACGCGCAGTTCGCCTCTCGAAAATCGACCGCGACTCCCGCGCATTCCCCTAAGCAAGCGGAATCGGGCTGTCGTGAGGGCTCTCAACCCAATGCTGGTGACCTATTTGGAAGCCAGCCGGGACCTTTGCGAGACGGACTCAATTCTTTTTGGCGCCGCACTGGCAGTTTGCCGTATTATTGGCGCCAAACTTCCCACGACTGGACGCGCTACTAGACAAAGTAGCGCCATCCCAGCCTGGAGAAGAAGAATTGAGGACCGTATCGCAAAGGCAAGAGCCCTCATCGGCAGACTGATAAGCTTCAGGTCGGGCAATAATAGGCCGAGAATTGTGCGCACCGTCAGGTTGGCGTTTGCTGGGACAAATATCAGTCTGTCCCAGCCGGACATAACGCAAAAACTGACGGAGCGCATAGACGACCTGAAGCAGAGAATCGCTGCTTGGGGGAAGCGGATTCGGCGATATACCGAGAGGTCGACACGGTTCAACCAGAATCGTCTCTTCCAGAGTGATCAGAAGAGGCTCTATGAATCATTGGAGCGACCAATGGTACGTGGAACGGGCCCAGCACCGAATCAGGCCGACACTATCGCATTCTGGCGCGGCCTGTGGTCAGAGCCCGTAAACCACAGCGAGGGCCCTTGGATGGAAGTTGTGGCGAGTCAGTGTGCGAATGTTACGCCCATGAACCCCGTCATCATAACGCCGGATGACGTAGCTGAGGCGGTCCGTAGGGCCCCGAACTGGAAAAGTCCGGGACTCGACGGACTGCATCACTACTGGCTGAAGGGGTTCGTGGTGTGTCACGCTGTGCTCGCCCGACAGTTTCAAGAGGCTCTCGACGAAAAGTCGCTCCCGAGCCTCTTCACTACTGGGATCACTCATTTGGTTCCAAAAGACCGGGATTCCACAGACCCGAGCAAATACCGCCCCATAACGTGTCTACCTACCATATACAAGACACTTACATCCATTTTGAGCGCGAGAATCACTCGTCACCTGAACTCAAATCAGGTGATGTCGCGCGCTCAAAATGGATGTCGGGGCGGTGGTCGTGGAACCAAGGAACCACTCCTCATTGACGCGGTCATTGGCAAGGTGGTTAAACGCAACCGTCGGAACCTCTCCGCCGCCTGGATAGACTACAAAAAGGCATTCGACTCGGTGCCTCATACATGGCTTAAGAGGGTCCTTGAGCTGTGCAAGGTCGACTGTACAGTTCGAGACTTCCTCGAGCAATGTATGGGGCAGTGGAGTACGATCCTTTGTCATCTAGGCGAGCGAATGACGGCTGCGGAGAGCCACATAAGGATAAGAAGGGGTATCTTCCAGGGCGATTGTTTGAGTCCAATCTGGTTCTGCCTCTCTCTGAACCCTCTCAGTACCTTACTGGAGAGTTCCGGGAGGGGATTTCAGCTTCGGAAAGGAGGTACAAAAGTGACCCACCTTTTCTATATGGATGATCTCAAGTTATTCGCCTCCAGTCGCTCTCATCTTATGGAATTGCTAAACATCACTTGTGATTTTAGTAATTCTATTAGAATGGAGCTGGGGACGGATAAGTGTGCGGTCCTCCATGTCGAAAGGGGAAGGGTTGCTAACTCTGAGGGCATGGACTTGTCTATGCCCATCAGCATAAGGACCCTTTCCGAGGCTGAAACATACCGATACCTGGGTATGTCACAGAACATCGGTGTAGATGAGGCGGGTATGAAACAGTCAGTTTGCGATGTGTTTTATGCACGCTTGACCAAAGTGCTTAACAGCCTTTTGTCCGGTGTGAATAAGACGCACGCATATAACGGTTGGATCATGCCTGTTCTCATGTATACCTTTGGCATGCTCAGGTGGACTCAGACCGAACTGAACGCTCTGGACAGAAAAGTCCGCACTATAATGACGTCCCACAGGATGCATCATCCGAGATCGTCAGTAATGAGGCTGTACTTGCCGCGGAAGCGTGGTGGGCGCGGCTTTTTAAGCGCGCTTACCATGCATAATCGCGAAGTGTGCAGCCTCCGCAATTACTTTCTGACGAGAGCGGATGATCCATACTATAGGGACGTTATTTCTTGTGATAAAGGACTTACCCCTCTATCCTTAGCCAACGAGCAATGGCAAGACCCGGCAGTACAGAGCATTTCCGACCGGGAGACCGTATGGAAGGAGAAGGAGCTCCACGGGAGGTTCTACAAGGCTCTACATGAGCCTTTCGTGGACACAGTCGCCTCCCTCCACTGGCTACGTTTCGGTGACCTCTTTGGGGAAACCGAGGGTTTTGTCTGTGCGATACAAGATCAGGTTATTAAGACCAACAATTATCGGAGATACATCCTAAAGGATGGCACCGTTGACATCTGTCGAGCTTGTCGCCATCCCGGTGAATCACTTAGGCATGTCATCTCCGGTTGTTCGGCGCTTTCTAACTCTGAGTATTTGCACAGGCACAACTTAGTAGCCAGGATTCTACACCAGGAGCTCGCTCTGAAATACGGTCTCGTGGATCGGAAACTGCCGTATTATAAGTACTTGCCGGAAGCCGTGCTCGAAAATGACCGCGCCAGGCTCTACTGGGACCGGGCCATCATCACAGACAGGACTATTCTTGCGAATAAGCCTGATATTGTGCTGATGGACCGGGCACAGTCAAGGATATTTTTGGTCGACATTACCATTCCTTATGACGAGAACCTCGTGAAAGCCGAAACAGATAAGCTTACTAAATATCTGGACCTGGCTCACGAGGTGACCGACATGTGGGGTGGATTGCCGGCCGAAATTATTCCTGTGGTCGTTTCTGCGAACGGGTTAATCCCAGTCAGCCTCTCGGGTCATCTGAGGCGACTGGGACTCCGTGACGGACCGCTCCAAGCTCAAATGCAGAAGGCGGTGCTCCTCGATACCGCCCGCATAGTCCGCCGGTTTCTTTCCCTTTCCCCCTAACCCTCGGCCGTTTGGTCTCCCCTGCCGAGGGCTTCCATCTGGTTGGGCTTTTATTTATTTATGTATTTTTTATGTATTTATTTTATTTTGTTGATATTTATGTATGTTTATCATTTTCATTTACAATTATATATTTATACAGCCCAACCAGATGAGAAAACTATATAGATACCCCTATAATAATAATAGTTTATTTTCACCACTTAGATAACTATCACATTTATAAATAACTATTCTATGGTCTATACATAGTTTACAAAGAATGATGGAACATCTGTGTCTGAACTAGATAAATATATATCTGTATTTCAGATCACAGTGCTCTTCCTTATTACATATTAACAAACTAACATTAGTATAATTTAAATAGAAGGTATACAAAAAATAAAATGTGAAAATTAATCTTAACAAAATATATTTTAATAAAAAGAAAAATGTTAAAGTGTGTATTAAAGTGTATCTCTTTGTGCATAATATGTTGAATGCATGAGTGTGTGTAAGAGGGTGTGTAAGTAATATTAACTTGTAGTAAGTAATGCTTCAGTTTCTTCATAGTTTAACTGATGAAGAAATTCAAATAATTTAATTTTGCATTTATTTTTATTTAAGGAATATAATTCAGTCTTTTTATTGATTTTGTTATAAAGAAATGGTCCAAGGTGATAAAAATATTAATAACAAAAGAATGACTAGAAATAGGTCTATTTATGCAAATTTTATCTTTTCTTCGTTTAGATAACAAGAAGTCTTTATCATAAGATAACAACGAATGTTGTTTCAATACTGTATTCAGAATAAATAGTTGACGAACAGTGAGTACACCAAAAGATTGGTATAACTGAAATGTAGGTGAAAGTAAAGGTTTAAATGTGCATACTTTAAGAATTGCTCTTTGTGCTATTTCAAGGGGCTTTAAAATCGATTTGGATGTACCTCCCCACACAGTAATACAATAATTCAGAATTGATTGAGCAAGAGCTAAGTATACTTGTTTCAGCAATTTGGGATCCGCCACATGTCGAAGATTTTTGAAAACAAAGCTAAGTTGTCTTAGTTTCGCACAAACCATAAGTATATGTTCTCGAAAGGTTAAATTTTGATCTAATATTATCCCCAAATACTTTATGGAAGTGGTTTTAATAATGGCAGGACAGGAACAAAAGTTATTATTACAACAATTATGAGCAATTAGTGAAAGAGACGGTGACGGCTGAGTAGAGTTTCGCATACTAAAAGAGATAAAACGTGTCTTATCGACATTAAGAGTAAGAGAGTATTGTTGCAGCCAATGAGTAACTACATTTAAACCAAATTGTGCTCTTTTGTAAACATTAACCCACGAATCGTCAGAGAATAGTAAGACAGTGTCATCTGCATAGCAAATTATTTTACAATTTGGGATGTTAAGCTGACAGAGGTCATTTATATAGATAATAAACAGGCTTGGGCCTAATATACTGCCTTGTGGTACACCATGTGTAATGGGTAGATCTCCACTAACATGATCGTTAATTTTAACACATTGATATCTTTTAGAGAGATATTCTTCGAATAAATTTAATTGAACACCACGTATTCCAAAAGATTCAAGTTTATGTAATAATAAAGGAATGGACACTGTGTCAAAAGCCTTTGCAAGATCCAAAAATATACCTACAGTTTTCTTGCCTTTGTCCAGATTACTTACAATATAGTCATTAACCTCATGGACTGCATCACTAGTTGATTTATCTGGTCTAAAACCGAACTGACTTTTAGAAATAAAGTTATTTCCTTCTATGTATTTGACTAGTCTTTTATTGATTATGCGTTCCAAAAGCTTAGAAATCCATGGAAGTATCGATATGGGCCTGTAATTGTTGACACAGTCTCGATTACCTGCTTTGTAAATTGGATATACCATAGATTTTTTTAGAAATGCGGGAAATATACCTTGGGATAAACAGTTGTTAAATATATGTGTCAAAGGAGGGATGAGGATGTGTTTGAAGTCTTTAAGGACCTTATTCGGTATACAGTCCCAGCCCACAGAGCTAACATCTTTTAACGCTATAATGAGTTGCTCTACCTCATCTTCATCAGTACTTAACAATACTAAGGATTTTAAGGAATTTGTAGTACATCCTTTGATATAATCACTGTGTGAGAGATTTTTGCATTTAAGTGTTTTCTCTGCTAAAGCTTTCCCGATTGTTACAAAAAACTCGTTAATATTTTCGATGGATCTTTGCTCGTGTGTAGGATCTATCAATTCAGTTGCTTTATTTTTAGGTTTTAATGTACATGTTATTGTTTTTATTGCGTCCCATAGCTCTTTGTTGTTTCTTTTAGCGTTTATTAATAAAATTTTTTCGTAAGCCCTCTTAACTTTTTTTAATAAATTATTGCAGTAATTTCTATATCTCGTGTAGCTTAGCTTAATTATTTCATTGTTTGGTGACTGTCTTGATTTTTTATGCAAACTATCTCTATGTCTCATACAACGAATAAGTCCTGGAGTTATCCAGGGTTTGATGATTCTGTTTCGTTTTGAATATTTAGTCGTTAAAGTATTTGACTCTATAGCCTTTTGAATTGATGTTATAAAAAATTCCATGGACTTATTTGGATCACATGAAGCGTATACGGTATTCCAATGAATCTGCTTTAATTCAGATTCCAGAGCCTCACTATTTATTTTGTTAAAAGTTACAAGGGCCGAATGATGTTGTTTTTTCAGTTTTAGGCATAATATTACGGCCTGGTGATCCGTAACTGAAGATTGTAAAACTAAAGTTAGGGATTGTAATTTTGTATTTAAAATAACGTGATCTAAGCAGTTATTCTGTCTAGTTGGGATATTATGTGCAGGTAATAAGCCATAATAGGAACATAAATTTAAATATTCTAAAGATTTGGAGTCAATAGTTTCAGGAGAGATATTAATATTTACGTCACCGATTATAGAGACGGTTTTAAAAGCACATAAATTTTCAAGGATCCAATCAAGTGAATGGAGGAAAACCTCAATGTTTCTGATAGATGGAGATCTGTAAATGGCTAGAAATGCAAAATCTTTTCCCAACTTTATAATAAGACAGTTACAATCTTGACATTGTGGTTCTTCAATAGTGATTTGGTGATTATATTTACTATAAATTACTATTCAAATTGAAACAATTTGTCTATAATATAAATTCGACTTATTATTGTGGAAATTAAAAATATTTTTTGGAAATATCAACTCGCGTTACTAACAGTACCTAACTATCAATAAAAATGAAATAAATTCACCTTTCAATATCCTCAACAAACTTATTTTTTTTTTAATCTGAACCCTTTAGTTTGCTCATTAGGCATCTATCCACGCAACAGTTATAATAGAAACAATGTTTTGCCATTATAATTTATCAAATAGATAGATAATATATATTTAAATTATTTTTTACTCACATTAAAATTTTTCAACAATTTTATCGTACAATTCAATACTCTAAACACTAAACAAAAACAATTTCAACAAGTATTTACAAAAAACTATTTGCATAAACAACGTTAAAAGACTAGTCTAGCTATTAATTACTTGACGCAAGTAACAAGAGTGACAGAGGCCGGGCTGTACTCTAAACATAAAATCACTTCACGTTTATAATATCTTCACCACAATTTAATGTACAGTGTTTATATTATTAATGATCTATTAAGTCGTTAATTGTTATTATATTGTTTTATGAAAATAAACTATCGCTCCCGTTTCACATTTTTCCTTTTCATTACGCGGTAGACACACTGTAACTTTATTATGGTTTCATCACGAGTAATTAAATAAAGTAGTAGAGCCGTGGTAGCTCAGATGGTTAGCGCTCGCTGTAAATTCCACAGCACGCGAGCAACCCGGGTTCGATCCCCACCGACACCAATGAAATTGTAAATTGCAATTTTAAGTGCTGATTTGCCATGTGCTCGGCGGTGAAGGAAAACATCGTGAGGAAACCTGCATGTATAAGAAATAAGAAAAATAATCGATGACATGTGAAGTTCGCCAACACGCATTGGGGCAGCGTGGCGGACATTTCCTTGCCCTAAGACCCTCTCAGAAATAAGAGGTGGCCTGTGCCCAGCAGTGGGTCATATATAGGCAGTAACTTTAACTTTAACTTTGACGAGTAATTTCACTCGAACTGGGAAGGAACATACTCTCACAAAATATCAGCGTAGAGGAGCACCATAATTTCACATGACCGACGTGCATGTAAGGTTGAAAGTTTAGAGAAAATTTCGTATTTTCCCTTAAATGTACCTTCTAAAGTTATATTTAAAGTAAAAACAATGTCCCACAGCTGGGTAGGCTTTATCTCATTTCTGGGAAGGTGCTGCACTGCTCCTGAGCATGATTGTGGACTACATATGTCCTCGAAATATTTAATTCCTCAGACATGCAGGTCCCCGCAATGTTTTATTTCACCGCCAAGTACGTGGTAAGTTAGCACTTAAAAGGTAGCCCCTGGGCCGTGGTGGCATGGATGGATAAACGCTCGCAATAAGTTATATAGTACGCGAGGAATCCGTCTTTGATACCCGCACCAATAAAATTGTTAATTTCAATCTTATGGGTTGATGTTACATTAAAATAACCAAATAGATTCTTCTTTTTCTTCCTGCCCTTATCCCAAGTTATTTGTGGTCAGCATATCATGTCTTCCTCTAACCTTCTCCTCTATAATCCGTCATTTATTCTTTCACTCCTTTCGCATATCATTCCTAATACAAAGTATACGTTCATCCTACTCACTTATATCTATCCACTTTCATAAAAATAATGTAATTGATTACACAGCAGTAAATAACGCGACTTGTACCCGAGGGGATTCACTCTGAGAAATATGCGATAGAATATTGACCCCACGTAACCTTGTATCGGTGCGTCACTACACGCAGACTATGCATCGTATCGATAAACATCTCAGTTAATTACTCGAATTACATAAGAATTTAAAAATAAATCGATTATTAATTTATACCGATAATTCTTAATTCAGCGAAAGATGTTAAGTAAATTAATTTATGTAGTATCTTGTTTTGTCTTTGAGCTTACCATCAGTTGGGCTGTGTGCTCGTTTCTTAACCACCGCATACTGAAGGTGTCGTAGGAATCGAAATGAAAGGTGTCCTGGAGATCATATAGCATTTAATAGATAGCGACAATAATCTTGTATTTAGGCTCAAGTGTTATCTAAGATCACGGACACGTGTTAGCTAAGATAAGATAATGCCTGTGTATTCAAATGTTCACTTGCTGAACTGTAATATAGTTCGTTACGTTCCGTTATTTTAATTAACATCAGTATAGTAAGTCGTTGCCGTTATCTAAATCCATATATACCTTGCGTTAATGTGATAATTTAAAGAATTTCTTTTGAGCAAAAAAAAATTTTTTTAAACTAAATATATGCCATGACAAAATCTTCTGTTAAAGTCATTTAATTCAAAAATATATTAAATAATGACTATGATTTTTATAGTAAGGGTTTGCGATGGGGCAAACGAACTTGTGGTTTACTTGTTGGTAAAAGACAGCCACTGCCCATCAACATCTATAATACCAGGGAAGATGCGTTGCTGGGCCTTTAGGAAGGAGTAAGCTCGTTTTTTGAAGGTCCTGAAGTCATTTATGCCCACAAAACACGCTGGTTTGGAGATTGAGACAATATTTGCAAGTGATATGCCGGCGCTTGAAATACTGTTTCTTTTAACTGAGCACACCAAAGGTTCAGAGGCCAATTTAGCCTTCTCTTCCAAGAGATCATGGAACTGAACGTCACTTAACATAAAGACGCCGAGGATTCCGATGCTGGGTGAGGAAGCAAGGGGAATGCCTTAAAATAAAGAGGTATCTACGACAACATAATTATTTTTTGTAGTAAACGTACAAACCTGTCTTTTGAGAAAAAAAATATTAAACTTGGACTAGATTTTGTCGCCATAATCTAGAACTTTGTTGAAGAAGATTTGATTGCAGACACAACATTATCCTGTACTCAACGGCGTGTATCCGAGAAATATTTCTCGCTTCTGTCATCTGCGTCGCAAGAAATTTTGTGAAAATAAAGTGATTTCGCAAATATTTAATATAAATTATTAGATCTATATAATAATATAATATAATTATATATATTCTTGGCACGATACCGCGGGGAGTAGGACTATATGATATTTAAGTTTCTAGTTTTAGTTTTTTTTTAATTATTATTATAGTTTTTAGTATTGTATATTTTAATAAATTATATATTATATTATATAATTATAAATATATAAATATATGGTACGTGGTAGAGCCATGCTGCAGCTATATTAGTAGTATAGTTGTAGCACGAATGGGTCGGCTCGACCGGGGAAGGACCACGCTCTCACGGAATACCAGCGTCAAAAAGCAGCTTAACACTGTTGTGTTTCGTATGGTGAGTGTAGAGAACCGGAGACCCTTTTTACTGGAAACGAGGCATTTCATCTTAGTCCTCACGGGTGGCAACGCATCTGCATTTTGATTCGAAAACGAGGATAAATGTAGATGTCTATGGGCCACAGCAGCCACTTACCATCAGGTGGACTGTGAGCTCGTTTGTCACCCTATACTATAAAAAAAATGTATAAATTTAAAGATTTTGTACAATCGACTTAAATATATATAATTAAAGATAACTCAATAACTATTGGTCAGACCTTATTCAAACTTATATGGGACTACATGGAAAGCACCAGCTTTAAACTAAAAAAACAATCACCGAAATCGTTTGATGTAGAATAAAGTTATGAAATAGCACACATAAAAAACATACAGTCAAATTGAGAACCTCCTCCTTCTTGAAATCGGTAGAAAATACGAATCACCAGTATCAAGCAGTCTAAAAATTTCGTGTTAATTGAACACAAACACGTTTTTGTAGCTTTAAACGAAATACGTGTTTCCGTAATTCATAAAAGTAAATTTATTAAGGTTATTCATAACATTACATAAGCGTTCAAGGCGCACGCCTTTTGGATTTTCCAAATTTTTTCTATTTTTTCTACTTTTGGTTTATCTATTTCTAATCTAATTAATATAAAATATAACTAATAACACAGAAAGAAACATTAACCCTTATATTTTCCTAACAAATTATTTTCTCCGCTATGAAATCTGTTAAATCTTTCACCTTATTGCAAAGTAGCGCCGCCCCGGTGGCAGAAAAAGTCGTGGTTTTATTAATACTTCTTATAATATACTTATTTGATGTTAATTATAATTCTGTGTTAAAGTGGTTAGGTTCTCGTAGAAATAGTATAAAAAGTAAAGTATTTATCACTAGCAGAAAACTAAAATCGTAAACGAGGTCCGTTTCAAATGTTGACGTACCTACTTGTATAACTCCATTAATTTCGAACTTTCGTTGTTAAAGTGTTTCAGATTGTTTCAATTGCTTTTTAATGTGAAATACAAATGACATCTTCAATCCAATTAATCTTGCAACAGCTTCTGGAATGTCTTAAAATAACAGTAATATTTTCTTTAAAATAAAAATATTGCTATAGTTTTGTATAATATAATTACGTATAATTACTAATACGAGTAATTAAAATTATGTACTTATAATTACTAATAATACACCGCTCTAAGCCCCTTGTAAAATAATATTATCATTTTGGCTGCAACATTTTTCTAGGACGACAAATAAAACTAAAGTTATCAATCCGCCTTGTTTCTAAACTTGTCAAATATACCCACAACACAGGGGAAGGGGAGAGGCTTATGAGTATATTTGCCAAGTTTGGTTTCCGTATAAAAATATAGAACAGAATGACCTCCTTAGTGACCGGCAATATGGGTTTCGCCGAAATCGGTCAGCTGGGGGTACCTTCTAGCGTATGCCACACACGTATGGGGCGAGGCACTCGAGAACAGTGGGGAAGCACTTGCTGTTTCCCTTGATGTCTCGAAGGCCTTTGACAGAGTTTGGCATAATAGCCTTTTGGGTAAGCTTCCAGCGTACGGCTTATCCCCTGGTCTGATTGAATGGGTAAAGGACTTTCTGAGTGAACGGTATCTCCGGGTCGTCGTCGATGGCTGCTCATCCGACCCTATGGCGACTAACGCCGGTGTTCCTCAGGGGTCCGTTCTCTCCGCAACACTCTTCCTGCTGCATATAAATGATCTGCTTATGCCCGGTATCTATGGGTATGCAGACGATAGTACAGTTGTTGAGAGATACCAACCAAGTCCTCGGGCCAGTCGGGATCAAATCCAGTCCGAAAGAGAAGCTATGGTAGAGCGTGTGAATCTCACATTACAGGCAGTCTCCGATTGGGGCGATGCCAATCTTGTGAAGTTCAACGCCTCCAAAACACAAGCGTGTCTCTTCACTGCAAAAAGGAGCCAGCTCACCTTGGCTCCTTCTTTCCAAAATGTTTCACTGAAATATACCGACCACCTTCAGTTGTTAGGGTTTGAAATATCCTCAAATTGGAACTTCGGGCGGTTCATTGAGTCCAAGGCCAAAGCAGCTGCAAGGAAGCTGGGAGTCCTTGCAAAGGTGCGGCGATACTTCACGCCGGGACAGC
This sequence comes from Parnassius glacialis, assembly GCA_033319125.1. Lineage (NCBI taxonomy): Eukaryota > Metazoa > Arthropoda > Insecta > Lepidoptera > Papilionidae > Parnassius > Parnassius glacialis. The sequence goes on from JAVANC010000008.1 coordinate 4,857,313, forward strand.
TGCTTACTTTATATAAAGCGCAAGTCCGGTCGTGCATGGAGTATTGCTGCCATATATGGGCTGGTGCTGCAAAATGCCACCTAGGAGCTTTGGACTCAATGGAAAGGCGTGCTAAGAGGCTTATTGGTGACCCGAATTTGGTTAAAACCAATCTTACCAGCCTCGAACACAGACGTAAAGTAGCCAGCCTTTCGGTTTTCTACAGGATGCATTTCGGAGAGTGTGCGCAGGAATTACATAATTTAATTCCACCCTCTCCCTTCCACCATCGGACAACCAGACGTTCGGCCAGTCTCCACCCTTTCGTTGTTGATTTACCACGCATTCGAACAAAACGGTTCGCCACGTCGTTCATCATGCATATAGCAAAGGAGTGGAATAAGTTGCTAGCATCTGTCTTTCCATCCGATTACAGTGTGGGTGTCTTCAAGGCAAGAGTGAATAGGCTTTTGTTAAGTCAGTGCGCTTCATCATCTTAGGCTACATCACCACTTACCATCAGTTGGGATCGTAGATAAGCGCTGGCTTAGTAGAATATAAAAAAAATATAGTTTATTATCTATGCCTGTATAAATATATTTTATCTGAAAACCATTGAAAAAAAAATTATATCATAAATGGATTTTCATTATCTTAAACATAAATAACTCCTCATTAATAGACAATTTCAATGCGAAGCCGGGGAAGTTCGCTAGTTTTAAACAATTTCTCTAACCAGCACCAATATGGGTATATTCAACATTTAATCCAAATATTTTAATTTATTCACAGCAACTAGTCAGCACTTGAAATTGTGATTAACATTTTCATTAACTCCGGTACCAAGGATCAAACTCAGGGATATGAATTCCTGTTCGATTAAATTCCGATAGCTAACAAGGAAAGGAATTTATGCTAGGATAATAATTTACAGTACTAGAAACTACAAAATATGTGATAAAAGTTTGATATTTTTACATGTAAATATGGAAATATTTTAGTAATGTATCTGTTGCGTTGATAAATTAATTAAAAGAAAAACAATTATATGAGAAAGCAAACGTAGTGGTAGCATGTTTTTGAAAGTCCAAATTTACTAATATATACACTGAATTGTTATACTATAATAAATAATATATATTTTAAATATGCAATTCTTTTCGCAATAGAGATCCACGCATGTCAAAGATCCATGTTATTTAAATGCTCCATGAAATAATTGATTCTGATTGATGAAAATTTGGTAAAAATTTATTATAATAATTTTTAAATTAAATATTTTTTATCCATTCATACATCGCAGCCTATCAAAGTCTACTGCCGAACATAGGCCTCCACATAAATAGTCTCATAAAGAGAATTTTGCTATAATGACGGCGTAGCCCATCTTCTGGTTTGTTTACTTTAAATAAATCATTATAATGAATAAATTGTTAAACTGTCAGGTTTTTTTTTCTGTCTATAAAACTATCAATAATATTATAAAGCTTTCTTTGATTATTATCAATAACATTATAAAGGAGAATGGGATTTTTGGGCCTGAAGTTAACTAATTGGTATATACTGTAAAAAAAGGATATATTTTTCTAAAGCAAATTACCAAAAAGTAGCCCCTTTTACAATCTATAATTCGAAAAAACAATAGAATAAGAAATAATTTGGAAAATCGATTTTATCAATATTATATTTATTCGGATCCAAAAAATAAAATGAAAAAGCTTGCGAGGTTTCATTAAAATTATATTATTTACTTTTAATGATATACTCATTTGGAAATAAAAAAATATTATTCGCTTAAAGAAAAAAGAAAAATAAACATTTTGTGGCAATATAATTCGATTACCATAAAGAATACACTTGTGAAATTCTCGTTTCTAAACATTATTTTTCAATAGAGGACTTCTCCTTTTTAATTTGAAACTTGACAGTTCAAACTTCAAACTATTCATTTATAAGAAAAAGACAGATTTTCGATTCGATTTCAAATGAGCGCAATATAATCGGTTCTTGATTAAATTGAGCGTATTAATATCTATTTTGGATTATTTTTCTGTGGTAAGGAGATAAATATTGCAAACATAGCTCCAAAATAATAATAATGAACACAAAATATCAAAATACAACATGTAACAGTAACAACAGCAATTCAAGTAATCGATCTCAGATCGATATTCCTAATAATTGTTATTAATTTAATCGTTTCACCATTTTGTTTCCTTATTAACCACAAGTTTTCTTTGGTGATTTTATACTGATCCTGCTTTTATATTTTTAAGTAATTATAGTGAAAAATATGCTGTTACAGTGTAATAACAGTAAAAATACACCTGTTACAGTGTAGGTAATACATAATCTTACTTTTACATATTCTACAACAATTCAGTTCCTAGATTGACAAATCTCACCAGATTTTCAACTACGAATCGTTTATAAATACGCTTTCAAATGGTCCTACTTTCATCTTGTTAACACCTGGGCCCAAGAATGTATGGAGACATCTCCTTCTCCTTTATTGCGCTGTTACTTAGCGGAAAACTGACAAACAAGATTTATGGCGAACTTCGTAGCCTGAAATAAATACTATTATGCCGCCATCATTATATACATATATGTAAGTCAGAATACACTATTTTGCGATTTTATAACCCTTTGTTCAGTAAATAAAGTCGCATCAACCTGAATTTTAATATTATTTATATTGCTTATAATAAAAAGGTAATTTTCTGCGCGTGTTATTTAGCTAAAGTACAAACAATCGTTTCTGAAATAATCGAGTATTTATACTTACGTTTAAAAATTTTGTAGTATTTTCCTGTTAATGCAAATATATTGTGTGATATAATACTTTAAGGAGGGTTTCGATACTCTTTAAGCGAAGAAAAAACGCTTTTGGCAACCATATCAGGATACACGTTGGTCTTCCATTGCCAAAAAGTAAAATAGTTCATTTAAATTTGACGCATATGCCTAGTTAACTAAGTTTTATTCGTTAGACGTCTTGATTGTTTTTTCAAGTATTTCAAGAATATGTCTCGGCGCTATTTCGAGAGAGTCGAGACACATCAAAACCCGCTAGTGGTAAACGCAGCCACATACGCTCCGACTCCTGAAGTTACGGAAAGACTCCGGAGGCCCCGTAACGTTCTATTCGAACCCCCCGTTCCGCTAGATGCCGACGACAGAAATGTCGCCGGCCATTCACATATAAACACTGCACACTCACCTAGTGCCACAAGCACAGTTGGGACATCAACGGATGGTATGCAGTGAGTCCACAAACGGGCGCGCCGCCCCCCTCCACACCGCGTACACACCGTACACCCTTGTCCCTGGGTGGTTTTCACGACCAAGATCATCGAAAGATACGAGTTAGCCGTCAGAGCCGTCCCGCTACCCGCTGTTCTGACGACCATTAGATAACTCATCCCCGTGCACTGTTAGCTGTGCTAGGAGTCGCCGTTACGCAAGTAACGATGCATTCACCCCTTTTAAGTCCAATGAAGCTGTTAAAGCCAAAAGGCTAACAGCACAAGCATCATCAGAAGCCAGCTATGAGGCTCGCGCCATCTTGCTCCGAAATTATAGCTTTTGCTATCCTTATCTAGCCATTATGTATCTTATCTGTTATCACAATACATGTGACATATCTTTAAATTATGCAAATAATCAAACATTTCATTTTTTATTCAAATAACATAGCCGATTGCCATATGATGCTAAGTTATGTCAAACATCTGTTTCTTAAAGAAATTGAGACAATTTGTCTATAATATAAATTCGACTTATTATTGTGGAAATTAAAAATATTTTTGTAAATATCAACTCGCGTTGCTAACAGTACCTATCTATCAAAAAAATGAAATAAATTCACCTTTTAATATCCTTAAGTAACTTATTGTTTTTTAATCTGAACCCTTTTGTTTGCTCATTAAGCATCTATCCACGCAACAGTTATAATAGAAACAATGTTTTGCCATTATAATTTATCAAATAGATAGATAATATATATTTAAATTATTTTTTAATTACATTAAACTTTTTCAACAATTTTATCCTACAATTCAACACTCTAAACACTAAACAAAAACAATTTCAACAAGTATTTACAAAAAACTATTTACGTTAACAACGTTAAAAGACTAACGCGCTAGCCTAGTCTGCGTGAAATAATTACTAGTCTAGCTATTAATTATTACTTGACGCAAGTAACAAGAGTGACAGAGGCCGGGCTGTACTCTAAACATAAAATCACTTCACGTTTATAATATCTTCACCACAATTTAATGTACAGTGTTTATATTATTAATGATCTATTAAGTCGTTAATTGTTATTATATTGTTTTATGAAAATAAACTATCGCTCCCGTTTCACATCTTTCCTTTTCATTACGCGGTAGACACACTGTAACTTTATTATGGTTTCATCACGAGTAATTAAATAAAGTAGTAGAGCCGTGGTAGCTCAGATGGTTAGCGCTCGCTGTAAATTCCACAGCATGCGAGCAACCCAGGTTCGATCCCCGCCGGCACCAATGAAATTGTTAATTGCAATTTTAAGTGCTGATTTACCACGTGCTCGGCGGTGAAGGAAAACATCGTGAGGAAACCTGCATGTATAAGAAATAAGAAAAAAATCGATGATATGTGAAGTTCGCCAACACGCATTGGGGCAGCGTGGCGGACATTTCCTTGCCTTAAAACCCTCTCAGAAATAAAGGAAGGCCTGTGCCCAGTAGTGGGACATATATAGGCAGTAACTTTACCTTTAACTTTAACAAGTAATTTCACTCGAACTGGGAAGGAACATACTCTCACAAAACATCAGCGTAGAGGAGCACCATAATTTCACATGACCGACGTGCATGTAAGGTTGAAAGTTTAGAGAAAATTTGGTATATTCCCTTAAATGTACCTTCTAAAATTAAATTTAAAGTAACAACAACCTCCCAAAGCTGGGTAGGCTTTCTCTCATTTCTGGGAATGTACCGCACTGCTTCTGAGCATGATTGTGGACTACACATGTCCTCGAAATATTTAATTCCTCAGACATGCAGGTCTCCGCAATGATTTACTTCACCGCCAAATACGTGGTAAGTCAGCACTTAAAAGGTAGCCCCTGGGCCGTGGTGGCATAGATGGATAATCGCTCGCAATAAGTTATACAGTACGCGAGGAATCCGTCTTTGATACCCGCACCGATAAAATTGTTAATTTCAATCTTATGGGTTGATGTTCCATTAAAATAACCAAATAGATTCTTCTTTTTCTTCCTGCCCTTATCCCAAGTTATTTGTGGTCAGCATATCATGTCTTCCTCTAACCTTCTCCTTTATAATCCGTCATTTATTCTTTCACTCCTTTCGCATGTCATTCCTAATACAAAGTATAAGTTCATCCTACTCACTTATATCTCTTCTATATATCTATCCACTTTCATAAAAATAATGTAATTGATTACACAGCAGTAAATAACGCGACTTGTACCCGAGGGGATTCACTCTGAGAAATATGCGATAGAATATTGACCCCACGTAACCCTGTATCGGTGCGTCACTACACGCAGACTATGCATCGTATCGATAAATATCTCAGTTAATTACTCTAATTACATAAGAATTTAAAAATATATCGATTATTAATTTATACCGATAATTCTTAATTAAACGAAAGATGTTAAGTAAATTAATTTATGTAGTATCTTGTTTTGTCTTTGAGCTTACCATCAGCTGGCCTGTGTGCTCGTTTCTGAACCACCGCATACTGAAGGTGTCGTAGGAATCGAAATGAAAGGTGTTCTGGAGATCATATAACATTTGATAGATAGCGACATAATAATCTTGTATTTAGGCTCAAGTGTTATCTAAGATCACGGACACGTTTTTTTTATAGCATAAGGGTGACAAACAAGCACACAGTCCATCTGATGGTAAGTGGTGGCCCATAGACATCTTCATCTATCCTCGTTTGCGAATCAAAATGCAGATGCGTTGTCACCCGTGAGGACTAAGATGGAATGCCTCATTTCCAGTAAAAAGGGCCTTTAGTTAGCTAAGATAAGATAATGCCTGTGTATTCAAATGTTCACTTGCTGAACTGTAATATAGTTCGTTACATTCCGTTTTTTTAATTAACATCAGTATAGTAAGTCGCTGCCGTTATCTAAATCCATATATACCTTGCGTTAATGTGATAATTTAAAGAATTTCTTTTGAGCAAAAAAATGTTTCTTTAAACTAAATATAAGCTATGACAAAATCTTCTGTTAAAGTCATTTAATTCAAAAATATATTAAATAATGACTATGATTTTTATAGTAAGGGTTTGCGATGGGGCAAGCGAACTTGTGGTTTACTTGTTGGTGAATGACAGCCACTGCCCATCAACATCTATAATACCAGGGGAGATGCGTTGCTGGGCCTTCAGGAAGGAGTAAGCTCGTGTTTTTGAAGGTCCTGAAGCCATTTCTGTCCATAAAACTCGCTGGTTTCTAGATTGAGACAATATCTTGCAAGTGATATGCCGGTTTGAAATACTGTTTCTCTTTACTGAGCATACCAAAGCTTCAGCGGCCAATTTAGCCTTCTCTTCCAAGAGATCATGCAACTGAACGTCACTTAATAAATCGACGCCGAGTATTCCGATGCTGGGTGAGAAAGCAAGGGGAATGCCTTAAAATAAAGAGGTATCTACGACAAAAGAATTATTTTTTGTAGTAAACCTACAAACCTGTGCCTTTTGAGAAAAAAATGTTAAACTTAACCTGGATTAGATTTTGTCCCCTTAATCTAAAACTTTGTTGAAGAAGGATTTGATTTCAACGACGTGTATCCGAGAAATTTTTCTCGGTTCTGTCATCTGCATCGCAATTAATGTTGTGAAAATGAAGTGATTTAAAATTAAAGATTTTGTTCAACCGACTTCAATATATACTCCAAAAACTATTCGTCAGAAATTGATCAAATTTATATGGGACTACATGAGAAGCCTCAGCTTTCAATTCAAAAAAGAACTATTGAAATCGGTTAACGTAGAATAAAATTATGAGGTAAAACATACAGTCGAATTGAGTACCCCCTCCTTTTTGAAATCGGTAGAAAATACGAATCAACGGTAACAAGCAGTCAAAAAATTTCGTGTTAATTAAACATAAACACATTTTTGTAGCTTTAAACGAAATACGTGTTTCTGTAATTCATAAGAGTAAATTGTTTTTTTTTTTTACTTATTATAAGCCAGTGCTTGTCCGCAATCTCAGCTGGTAGTAAGTGTTGATGCAGCCTTAGATGGTAAATTGCACTGTCTTATCGTAACAAAAGCCTATTCACTCTTGCCTTGAAGACGCCCAGATTGTATTCGGACGGAAACATAGACGCTGGCAGATTATTCCACTCCTTTGCTGTACACATTACAAAAGACGAAGCAAACCTTTTGGTTCTAATGCATGGAATATCGACATCAAAGGGATGAAGACCCGCCGACCGTTTGGTTGTCCGATGGTGGAAAGGAGAGGGAGGAATTAAAGCGTGTAATGCCTGCGCACACTCACCGAAGTGCATCCTATAGAATACCGAGAGACTGGCTACTCTGCGCCTGTGCTCGAGGCTAACAAGATTGGTTACAATCATATCAAGGTCACCAAGGAGCCTATTAGCACATCTGTCCGCTGAGTCCAATGCTGCCAGGTGGCATTTTGCAGCACCAACCCATATGTGACAGCAGCACTCTATGCACGACCGGACTTGCGCTTGATATAAGGTAAGAAGCTGTCCCGGCGTGAAGTACCGCCGCACCCTTGCAAAGACACCAAGTTTCCTTGCAGCTGCTTTGGTTGTGGACTCAATGAACCACCCATTGTTAAGGTTCGGAGAAAATGCAATCCCTAACAACTGAAGGCGGTCAGAGTACTCCAAGGATAAATTCCGAAAAGTAGGAGCCAAGGTGAGCGGGCTCCTTTTAACGGTAAAAAGACACGATTTTTTTTATAGGATAGGGTGACAAACGAGCACACAGTCCACCTGATGGTAAGTGTATCACCATACGAAACACAGCAGTGTTAAGCTGCTATTTTACACTGGTATTTTTTTATAGGATAAGGGTGACAAACGAGCACACAGTCCACCTGATGGTAAGTGGTTGCTGCGGCCCATAGACATCTACATCTATCCTCGTTTGCGAATCAAAAGGCAGATGCGTTGTCACCCGTGAGGGCTAAGATGGAATGCCTCATTTCCAGTAAAACGGGCCTCCGGCCACCTGCACTCACCAAGCGAAACGCAGAGGTAAACCTCTACTTCACGCTGGTATTCTGTGAGGTCGTGGTCCTGCCCCGGTCGAGCCGATCTATTCGTGCTATAATTATACTACTAATATAGCTGCAGCATGGCACTACCATGTAAAAAGCTTGTGTTTTGGAGGTGTTAAATCTCACGAGATTGGCATCCCCCATTCGGAGACTGCCTGTAGTGTGAGACTCACACGCTCAACCATAGCCTCTCTCTCTGACTGGATTTGATCCCGACTGGCCCGGGCGCTTAGTTGGTATCTCTCCACAACTGCGCTGTCGACTGCATACCCATAGATACCAGGGATGAGCAGATCATTTATATGCAGCAGGAAGAGAGTTGCGGAGATAACGAACCCCTGAGGGACACCGGCGTTAGTCGTCACAGTATCGGTTGAGCAGCCATCAACGACGACCCGGAGAAACCATTTACTCAGAAAGTCCTTCACCCGAACAATCAGGCCGGGGATAAGTCGTACGCTGAAAGCTTGCTTAGTTAGCTCGGTTATTCAAAATAATGTTTTATTCATAAGTTGTCATAAGCATTCGAGATTTTTGTTTTTCAATTTTTTTCCTATTTTTTCTACTTTTAGTTTATTTATTTCTAATCTAAATAATAAAAAATATAACTAATGATACAGAAAGAAACATTAACCCTTACATTTTCCTAACAAATTATTTTCTCCGCTATGAACTCTCTTAAATCTTTTACCTCATTGAACAGAGACGCCGCCCTGATGGCAGAAAAAGTCGTGGATAATTACTTTATTAATACTTCTTATAATATATTTATTTGATATTAATTATAATTCTCTGTTAAAGTAGTCAAATTCTCTTTGAATAAGTATAAAAAGTAAAGTATTTATCACTAGCAGAAAACTAAAATCGTAAACGAGATCCGTTTCAAATGTTGACGTACCTACTTGTATAACTCCATTAATTTCGAACTTTCGTTGTTAAAGCGTTTCAGATTGTTTCAATTGCTTTTTAATGTGAAATACAACTGACATCTTCAATCAAATTAATTTTGCAACAGCTTCTTGACGGTCGTAAATATTTTCTTTAAATAAAAATATAGTTTTATATATGACGTATAATTACTAATAATTAAAATTACTTATAATTACTAATACACCGCTCTGAGCCCCTTGTAAAAGTTTTATCATTTTGGCTGCAACATTTTTCTGGGACGACAAATAAAACCTAAAGTTATCAATCCGCCTTGCTTTTAACACAACCCGGGGTAGGGAGAGAGGCTTGTGAATATATTTGCCAAGTATGGTTTCCTTACGACAATCTATATATCCATTTACTACGCTTTGCAGCAGTTTTTAGTATTATTTTTGAGTTTCTTTTTTATTTATGCCTATATATATATATTATTCGAAAACCTTTGTTTGAAAATCGAACGTATCATGCATATCTTTAGTTTGTTGAACAAAATCAGCATGCAATATGAAACTTGCTTTAAAAATTATGTGTCGATGAATAACCTCTTGTAAAATATAATATCATCTTTAATAGAATTTAAATAGTTCACGAGTTTCAAAATTTACCCGTATCGAACGATCCACTCTACTCTTGATTTTATAACTTAAAATCTTATTTCCAAAAGCAGATTCAAAAACACTAAGTTTTGATAAAAATTATGTGAATTTAAAAGATTATTTTTGTGAACATTACTTTTAAAATGGTTAGCTAAATACCTTTTCTTGATAAATATATGACACGTTAGACAATCCACTTGATCATCGTTACCGACACTGTTCCCTGCAGAGGTAGACGTTTCTTCTTATCAATTACTATAATTGATCATTCCTACAAATTCTCTCCAGTAGAGGTTCCATTTCATCGTTAAAAATGCAATGTGGTAAAAAAAAGTTACTTTATTAATACTAACCGTTGCTGGTCTGAAAATATTGTATTTTTTTCTCCTCCTCGAATACAAGGATAGTTTAAATTAAAAGATGAAGTTTTTATTTAAGTACATATAATTTCCCAACGGCAAGTCCCCGGGCGAGGATGAAATTACAGCAGAGATTTTGAAAGCGGGTGAAAAACCGGTACTTGAAGTCCTTCAGAAGCTTTTAAATTCCGTCCTCCATGGTGGCACTACTCCGGAGGCGTGGAGCAGAAGTGCGGTGGTTTTGTTCTTCAAGAAAGGTGACAACTCTCTTTTGAAGAACTACAGATCGATTTCCCTTCTGAGCCGCGTCTACGTGCTGTTTTCAAAAGTTATTACGAATCGTCTCGCACGCAGACTTGACAACTTCCAGCCTCCCGAACAAGCCGGTTTCCGAAAAGGTTTTAGTGCCATGGACCACAAACATACCCTGTGGCAGATTGTACAAAAGACAGAGGAGTATAATCTGCCTTGCGTATGTGGACTATGAGAAAGCCTTTGATTCCGTCGAAACTTGGGCAGTGCTGTAGTCCCTTCCACGGTGTCAAGTTGACTGTCGGTATATCGAAGTGCTGAAGTGTTTGTACAGTAGAGCTACGATGGCTATCTGAGTACAGAATCAGAGTACGAAACCTATCCAACTGCAGAGAGGTGTAAGACAGGGTGACGTAACTCGAAGCTCTTCACCGCTGCGTTGGAAGACATTTTCAAGCTACTGGACTGGAAAGGATACGGTATTGACATCAATGGTGAGTACATCACTCACCTTTGATTTTCCGACGATATAGTCCTAATGGCAGAATCGCTGGAGGACCTAAGCACTATGCTCAATGACCTCAATAGTGCCTCCCAACGGATAGGTCTTAAGATGAACACGGACAAAACAAAAATCATGTTTAACGTCCATGTCACACCTATGCCGGTAGTTGTTGGGAGCACTAAGCTCGAAGTTGTTGACGAGTATGTTTACCTGGGACAAATAGTCCGACTAGGTAAGTCCAACTTCGACCGAGAGGTCAATCGGCTGATTCAACTCGGCTGGGCAGCGTTCGGGAAGCTACGACATATCTTCTCGTCAGACATACCTCAAAACCTTTAAACGAAATTGTACAACCAGTGCGGGTTGCCAGTGATGACTTACGGATCTGAGACGTGGTCCTTCACTGCTGGCCGTATGAGGAAGCTCAAGGTCGCTCAGCGAGCTATGGAAAGGGCTATGCTCGGTGTGTCTCTGCGTTATAAACTTAGAAATGAGGATATCCGCAGTAGAACCAGAGTAACCGACATAGCCCAACGGATTAGTAAGCTGAAATAGCAGTGGGCCGGCCATATAGCTCGAAGAACCGACAACCGATGGGGAAGAAAGGTTCTCGAGTGGATGCCTCGTACCAGTACGCGAAGTGTAGGGCGACCCCCCACTAGATGGAGTGACGACCTGATGAGACATGCAGGAAGTTAATGGATGCAGGTTGCTCAGGACCGTGCTTTGTGGCATTCCTTGGGGGAGGCCTATGTTCAGCAGTGGACTTGTAAAGGGCTGTTATGATGATGATGATGATGAAATATAATTTATTGAAAATCAAATAGTCACTTTGTTTTTAAAACACCATTTCCTAATACATAAAACATTTTTTTAACGCACAGATTTTCTTATGAGTAAAACAGTTATACAGTAAAGTATCTTTACAATATAGTTCAAAAGTTGTATTTAAATTGGGGGCTTTTAAGCAAGTTATGTCTATGATAGTATTATTTTCATCACAAAGATCTTGTACCCATTTTATTTTTTCACATACTTTTAGAAAAATCTTTTTATCTTTCAAATATGTCTTAATAATTCCGTGAAACTCTCTATCATCAACAAATCCTTCACTCCATGGCAAGAATAGTTCATATATAGTTCAAATAGTTCATAATCATGACAGTCCTTCACAAGTTCACAGCTTAACATAGGATTCACCTAAGGAATGCCACAAATAACGGACCTGAGCCACCTGCATCCATCAACTTCCTGCATGTCTTACCAGGTCATGAGTCCATCCAGCGGGAGACTGCCCCCCACTTCACCTACCGGTACGAGACTGCCACTCCAGGACCTTTTTTCACCATCGGTTGTCAGTTCTTCAAGCTATATGGCTAGCCCATTAGCACTTTTTATATTATAGCATATAATTATAATAAAAGAAAAACAAGAGTAGCTGACATAGCCCAGCGGATCGGTATGCTTAAATTGCAATGGGTCGGCATAACACTTGAAGTAACGTTAAGACGAGTAACTTGAGTTCAACCGATGGGAAGAAAGGTTCTCGAATATCAGCCCACGACCCACTACTAGATAGACAGGAAGTCAATGCATGTAGCTCAGGGTCGTTCTTTGTAGCAATCCATGTGGGAGGCCTATATTCAGCAGTGGACTTGCAATTGGCTGCATTGATAGTGATAGTGATTATAAATATATATATATATATATATATATATATAATATAAAGAGGAAAAATTTGTTTGTTTATTTGTTTGTTTGTTTGAATTGAATAGGCTCCGAAACTCCTGGACCGATTTGAAAAATTCTTTCACCGTTAGAATCCTACATTATCCCTGATGAACATAGGCGATAGAATTTTTTCATAAAGTTAGGTATCCGCTTGAAAACTTCGTTAATTTAACCCAAGGTGTGAAAAAATATCAAAAATCTTTATATCGCGTACGCTGCTGCAACTATTGACAATAGAGCAAAGTGATGTGCTACAGTTTTATACAAGACATCAATATCTACAAAAAAGTCCACGATACCATGTGTCTAACTATTACAGTTATGTCACAATAACTACTTTTCCATGTTAAAGTATGTAATAGAAATGCCGGTACTAAACTTATTCGTACCTAGGTATTAGTCCTTATATCCAAATATATCAGTTCGTATTCAAGGCTATATCAGTACCTGCACCATGCATAACCACCAATTACATTAACCATGTAATTTAAGCAACATTTTTCACAAGCAAACGATGACACACTTACCCCTCAGTAATGGTCTACCTACCCTAACTAGTAACACAGCTACTTATATATTTAAATCATACATATAAAACGTACCAATGTAAATAATTATTCTTGATATAAGCGACTCTACAGTGAGTCAGTGACCCGATAATTCGAGTTCACGGTCAGTTTATGATTAAGCGCGAATATTGTTACAGTTTCACACGCCGGTTTCGTACTTTGTATGGGAATCCCCACGCTCCTATACCGTTGCGTACAAAATATGAATATTTGCTCTTGCTCTCTCTCTCTCTTTGCTCGTTTTCTCAATGTATCTGACACACAAGTTATAGCAATGCATGTCACGCACAGCTTTTATTAATTTGTAAATATACCAGTAATTATTAATTTGGCAACTCTTATGAATTATTGATTTATGTAGTGTGCTTTGAGTGCCTCTATAATATTGGTTATATATAATAAAACTTATTATTATCTAGATTCTATATAAAGTCCATGACACACCTACGTTGGTACCTAGTTGTTTTTTGTAGCTTGACTAAAACTGAGAACATTGCTCAAATTTGTGAACGAGAATGTTAGCTTGGGACAAATTGCCCGTCTTGATGAGACTAATTTCTACAATTAGGTCAAAATACGAACGTATCTCACTCAGCGTTCAAGAAACTACGACACATCTGACGCACGAAACAAGTATTTCTATGGCCCACAAATAATTGTTTCGGGTCTGAATGTTTGTCCTTGTGTAATTTATTTTGTAAACTGTCTCCACGATACAGGAGAAAATCCTAGTATGGGGTAACGTTTTTTAAAGAAAAAGAAAGAAAGTGTATGATCTTCTTCTTCTTTTAAATTATGGCTTCTCTTGATAGAATTCTGTGAGAAACAAATAAATAATTAGTATTCGCATTTTATAGTTCATTCATACATTTTTTTACTTCGTGGTAGAGCCATGCTGCAGCTATATTAATAGTATAGTTGTAGCACGAATGGGTCGGCTCGGCCGGGGAAGGACCACGCTCTCACAGAATACCAGCGTAAAATAGCAGCTTAATGCTGCTGTGTTTCGTATGGTGAGTGTAGAGAACCGGAGACCCTTTTTACTGGAAACAAAGCATTCCATCTTAGTGCTCAAGGGTGACAACGCGTCTGTATTTTAATTCTTAATTGAAGATAAATGTAGATGTCTATGGGCCACAGTATCCACTTACCATCAGGTGGACTGTGTGCTCGTTTGTCACCCTATGCTATAAAAATATACAGTTATTTTTAGGTACTTCCGTTGACTATTATCAATAATATTATAAATTAATTCCGCTGTTACTCAGTGGAAACCCGAAGAATAAGATTTATAGCGAACTTCTGAGCCTGAAATAAAGAGACTGTTATACCGCCATCCTCATCTATCTATCTATTACTATAATAAAACTCTTAACACGTCTGTCTGAACACGCATCACGCAAAAATCTATTAACCGGTGGTAGATAGGTAATATTACAATAAGTAACTTACTTAGGAAAAGAAGTAGGGTTCCACGCAAAAAAATTAAAACCCATGAAATCCAATCGTGATAAATTCCAAGCGGGCGAAGGCGGGGAACAGCTGGTATACATATATTTAAGACAGAATACACTATTTTGCGATTTTATAACCCTTTGTTTGGTAAATAAAGACGCATCAAGCTGTATTTTTATATTTTTTATAATAAAATAAAAAAGTGATTTTCTGCGATATTATTGTAAGTGCATGTTATTTCGCTAAAGTACAATGAATAGTTTCTGAAATAATGGAGTATTTATAGTTTCGTTTAAAAAATTTGCAGCATTTTATTTGCAACGAATTATTTCTACAATCAATATTTTAGTGTCCAATGATCGTAGCATTCAAACAGCTGAACATATAAAACCACGAGTAAGTATTTTTGAAAACTCTTACTGAAAAATATTGGTACACGTAATTGTCTTATTTAAATTAAACAAAAATTACTAAGTACTATAACCTAACATTTTCATACATTTATAATTATTTTTAATAAATATACTAAATTATTAACTGTGTAAATCATTTTTGAGCTGACAAATGATTGTTTTTTTTTAAATAAAGCCAATATATCGATATATCGCTATGTTTTCGACATATAAAACTCCGATATTGATATATTTATTATTATCTATATATTGAAAATCCGATATTTAAAAAATATTAACAGTCCTAGTTAGAACTGATCAGTTGGACTGATCAGTTAAACTGACCGTGTGTGCCTAACTTTTTTTGGATTAAATCCATTTGAACTGATCAGTTGACTGATGTTAGTTTAACTGACCGTGTACGTCAGCCATTACAAAACTTTATTGAAATCTATACAGTAGTTATTTCGTGATGCGCGCAAACTGCAAACCTCTATCATTTTATTTATATAGAAGGTATCTGTAAAGCTATCATGACCCACCTGGTTAGTATATAGAGATGATGCAAAAGATTAGTACTCTTTAGACAGATTTTTTTTTATAGGATAAGGGTGAAAAACGAGCACACAGTCCACCTGATGGTAAGTGGTTGCTGCGGCCCATAGACATCTACATCTATCCTCTGTTACAGATCAAAATGCAGATGCGTTTTCACCCGTGAGGACTAAGATGGAATGCCTCATTTCCAGTAAAAAGGGCCTCCGGCCACCTGCACTCACAAGCGAAACGCAGAGGTAAACCTCTACTTCACGCTGGTATTCTGTGAGGACGTGGTACCACCCCGGTTCGGGCCGGCCCATCCATGCGACAGCAAAAGCTGCCGCCTGGCTCTACCACTTTAAAATTAGATAGATAGATATTACACTTTTATAACTGTTTCTCTTTTTTTCAAAAAAGTCCAAATCCTTCATATAATATTCATAATTTAATTAGTTACCAATTCGGTAACCACAAAATGTTCTTCTTAATACCAAATCACATTTTTAAATCTAGGTATATTTGAAAACTTTAATCTGACAAATATTTATAAATAAAGTTAAAATTAACTCTTCTTCGTCATCTAAGCTTGTGATACAAGAGCGGAAAAATTCTACAATATTAAGTCATGTCAAAAATATGTGAATTCTAATGGAAAGATTACTAAAGATAAATCTTTGAAACACGACTGTAGGGAAAACGGCTATAGCAAATGTCATTCTAACATAACAGAAGGGAGCAGACATATTTTGTTAATTAAATTTATTTAAGTAAATTTTGGGACTTGGGTGGGTAAGGTTAAGCAGGGTTATTTTTCAGAGTAGCCAAATTTAAACTTATGTTCAAGTATAAATAATGATATGCTATTATTGTAGTTTAAAAAAAAGAATAAATAAGGTTTCTACTTTTATTCGAAATTATCCTAAATTGAATGTGATTTATGGACAGCAACGGTTTTGCTTACGACCGAACCTTACAAAAAGCGTGCGGGCACACTAAAATCGGTTAAAATACATTACCACGCATTTTGAATGTAAAAGATAAAAAGGACAGAATAGTTGAGATTTTATTTAATTAAGTTTTTTTTCACCATTTTTGTCTATATCTGGGGGCACGGCAGTGCCCCCGCCAAGTCGAGCAAAAAAGCGGCACGGCCGTATCATTCTTTTCTCGAAGCAATTCAGGCCATTTCCGAAACCCTATAACTTCGTTATGGATAAAACTAGAAGCCTGAATTTTTACTAACCAAGTAGACATTGTATGGACTCAGTATATTTCAAATTTCATTAAATATGAACTAGTAGTTTAAGAATTATAACTAGTCAAAGTTTCTTAATTTTGTCACTCACTGACTGACCGATCATCAAAACTCTGAGGCACTTCTAGCAGACATAGAAACTTCAAATTTGGAATGCAATTATTGATTAATATATAAATCAAGGAAAAATTTAAATATTTTACAAATTCGGTCCAGTTTTCGATATACACCAACTGCATAAATAACTTTGTAATCCCATATAAACATATAGTATTACAAAGTTATATTTGCAGTGAATGAATCAGTGTACCTATATATGTATAATGGAATAATAGGTGTAAATAGCTGCCTAGATGTAACTATCTACAAAAAGAAATGAGATGCCATCAAAAACATAACTTGTAAAAAAAGCCAAGTCTCGCAACTCGGTTCTTCTACCGTAAAAAGTTGTGAGATCCATGTAATACCAAGTCAGTTAATATATTCAGTCCATAGATTGATACATAGATTGACTTGACAATCGCACTAAACAATCTAATTTAATATAATATGTATTACTTGTGCGATATATTGTTTTCATGCGATTGCCAAGTCAATCTATGTATCAATCTATGGACTGAATAAATTAACCAACTTGGTATTACATGGATCTCACAACTTTTTACGGTAGAAGGACTGAGTTGCGAGACTTGGCTTTTTTTACAAGTTATGTTTTTGATGGCATTATTTATTATGAATCTTCTCTGTAAATTTGACCGGTTATTGCAAAATAACCCTGTATAAAGAAAATAGAAGGAACATCTCGGCACCAGGGAAATTATTAATACGCTTACCGAAGTCCAGTGATGTATGCAGTTTATACGAATATAAAACTTGAAGAAAATAGAGTTCTGTAAACTAACATTTTTGTACACTAAAATTTTAACTTTTTTATATAATATGGATGACAAACGAATACACAGTACCTGATGGTAAGTGGATGCTGTGACCCATAAAAATCTAGATATATCTTCAATCTAGAATCAAAATGCAGATGCGTTATCACCTTTGAGAACTACTTATAATGTAATGCCCCATTTCCAATAATAACGTAAAAAAGTGCCACTTGTGAGATTAGTACTTAGGATCGACAAAGTGATGGACTCAATTAAGCCGCAACCACACGGAATCTCAAACTACTTTACATAATTTCCATGCTTAAACAAACAAGACAAGATTTACTAGTTAAAAATAAAATTACTTAGATATGTAAAAAATAATAAGTTTAATGCATTTTTTTCCTTAAAACTATTAGTAGTATATACACTTTGGTATTTATTTAAATTTATTCTATTATAAATACTAAATCATTACTAATATTAGAATTATAGGATCGTCTATCCTTGTTTATAAATCTGTGAAGCTTGTCCGGCGACTTGCACTGCAGGTCCAGCTTTGATTACACCGTCGCGAATGTTACGTCCAACTTTTTCCTGCAAACAATAATAATGCATTGGATATTAATATATTAATCTATATCTACATCTATAAACACTCACGCCTGTCACCCAGAGGGGTAGGCAGAGACTATGGACTTCCATTTGGCACGATCCTGACAGACCTCTCTCGCTTCCTCCACATCCATATACCTACGCATACACGCTCGTCGGTTAAAGGTACACTTGATTTGGCCCATTTTCAACATATCGCCAATTTGGTCGATAAACTTTCGCCTATGGCGACCCTTTCCGACTCTGCCGTTCACCTCTGCAACATAAATTTGCTTTGTCACTCTTTCCTCATTCATTCTTTCCACATGACCAAACCACCGAAGCATTCCTTTCTTAATCCTGGTCACAACATCATCTTGCAAACCACACTCTTCTCTTATTAAACAATTTCTCACTCTGTCATTCAGATTCATCCCTAACATACTCCTTAAGGATCGCATTTCTACAGCATTTATTCTACTCTCGTGCTTCTTCTGCCACACCCAACTTTCACTACCATACATTAAAGTAGGCACTAACACAGCACTGTGAATTGCCATACGTGCCTTTTTGGACACATTCTGACTTTTCACAATAGAGTGTAAAGCCCCATTCACTCTATTTCCTGCATTCACTCGTCGTTCTATATCCTTATCATATCTACCATCCCTGCTAAACACACATACCAAATACACAAACTCATCTACTTGCTCTACCAACTCCCCTTCTATTCTTATTTCACATATCGTTTTACTTTCTTCTCTTTCAAAAACCATAACTTTCGTCTTACTTGCGTTCACTTTCATTCCCTTTTCTTTTAATGTCCTGTTCATTAATGTAACCATCATTTGCAATTCGGCTGCCGAAGACGCAAGTATGACTTGATCATCGGCGTACAAAAGGCATTTGACGGTTAACTCACCCATTCTTAACCCGCATTCTTCTACTTTCAAATTTTCCAAACAACTGTCCATAAATAGGTTGAACAGCCACGGGGAAGCCACACAGTCCTGTCTGACACCTTTATGGATGCCAAACCAGTCCGAGTAGGCCCCGTTGATCCTGACATAAGCACTAGAGTCCCTATATAGAGACTTCAATGCCTGTATCAGACCAGCGTTCAACCCAAATGAGGTCAGTGTTTGCCATAACACGTTCCTGTCCACTCTGTCATAAGCCCTTTCCAAGTCCATGAACGCACAAAAAACTTTCTGGTTTTTGGCCAAAAATTTCTCAGCAATCATGCGCATGGAAAAGACTTCATCCGTACACCCCATCCCCTTTCTAAATCCAGCTTGCACATCCCAAATTTTTTCATTAGTTTCTTCCATAACTCTTTCAATTAACACCTTAGCATACAGTTTACCCACAATGCTAAGCAAGCTGATACCACGGTTGTTTTTTACAGTCCTGCTGCGACCCCTTTCCCTTATATATTGGGACTATAACAGCTTTGCACCAGTCTTCCGGTACCCGCTTCAGTTCCCAACATAAATTAAACAAGGTGTACAGCAGGCCTGCAACCACACCCTCTCCAGCCCTTAGCATTTCGAGTGATACTCTATCATATCCGGCTGCCTTACCTGCTTTCATGCTTTTCATTGCTTTCACTATTTCATCTACACTTATTTCTCTACCTCTCTCCACTTCTTCCGGAATTTCCATTTCACTTACTTCAGACAACTCTTCACTCTTAAACACGCTTTCAAAGTATTCCTTCCATCTCATTAAATTCGAAACTTCATCATTCAGCATGCAGCCATTCTCGTCTCGTATAGCATTCATTCTAGGCTGTTTTGAATTTCCCCTGGCATTTCTTACGAGCTTCCAGAACATTTTAATATTTGCCTGGAAGTTATCAGATATTCTTCTATCATTCTTATCTATTCTTTCTTGCTTTTTTCTTTCAACAACTTCTTTTACTCTCTTATTTATACGTCTAAAGTCTGCCTTTTTTCTTTCAATCTCATCATTCATACCGCCAGAATTACCAGCTTTGGTTGCTAGTAAATCTAGCCATGCCCTCTTTTTTGCTTCAACTTCCATCCGTACCTCATCATCCCACCACAAAGTATTACTTTTCCTTTCATTCGTTCTCTTACTTACACCACATACTTCGGTGGCTGTATCCACCAAAACTTTCTTAACATTATTCCATACATTCTTCAAGTCTAACTTATTCATACAAAATTCATTCAACACACTTATATTTTCCCTCAGTCTGCATTTATACTTCTCTTTCACACCTTCATCTTGTAACCTCTCTATTCTTATACGCTGTAACGCAGTGGTAGACATAGATGTCCGATGCCGCCAACGCTTGAATAGACCATTAATTCGGCATAAGACCAAGTAATGATCCGTCTCTACGTTGGACCCCCGGTAAACCCTTGTATCTACCACTGCGCTCCTCATTCTTCCATCCACAATTATGAAATCTATCATGCTTCTATCATCCCCTCTTTCCCATGTATACATGTGAATCCTCTTATGGCGAAAGAAAGTGTTCGCCACAAAAAGATTCTTTTCCACACATATGGTGAGGAGGTCTTCACCATTCTCATTTATTCTTTCATCGCCAAACGCTCCTAATATCCTTTCATAACCAGACCTCTTCACTCCCACCCTTCCATTAAAATCTCCTAACATAATAATATTTTCATTTTCCTTGCACTTCGTCAACACCAGCCTTACCATGTCCCAAAACTGCTCTCGGATATAAATGGGCTTAGACATATCTGGGGCGTAAACCCCAAGCACAAACAACTTCTTTAAGCCCACTTTCATTCGTATCCACAGCAGCCTTGGGCTTACACATTCATACTCTTTCACATATTCATAGAATTCATACATTTCATATATTGCATAGAAATAAATATAATGTACAAGTGTTAGATATTTTTACAGTGCCATTATAGTGTTTTAATCCGACTATAATGTTAAAATGACACTATCGAATTTTATCAATTTCCTTTTTAACGTGACAACATCTTATAAATCGATGAAGCTCGCCGCACGCACGAAAAAACATGACTCATGCGGCGTTACCTAGGCGTTCCATTTAAAGTGCAAGCGAGAGCGCGGAACGAGCGACTGTGCGAGCGAATGTGGTGTCAATTGTTTATAGCAACGATAATTGTGGCGATAAAGGTAATGATTCTTTCGATATTAAATATTTCTTATGACGTTGTCACGTTCAACTATCGTCAGTAAACTGACTTTACAGACAACCGATTATTTAATAAAAATACAAGTTCGCATTCCGGATTTTCTCTTTTACCTATTGAAGTAAGATTTGTGTTAGGAATGGTCCGAGATAGTGGTTAAATCATAATTATTCTTACATCCCTTCACAAGTCAACAGCTGAACATAGGCCTTCCCCCAAACACAGTCGACATGTCTTACCAAGTCGTCACTCGATCTATTGGAGGGCACTAGATTTCACGTTCGAGGAAGAAAGGTTCAAGTCCGTGGTAGAAAAGTTCGTACTGATAACTTTTCTTCCTCCAACTCGACTCTTTCTTTCGTATAATATAACCGACCGATTGCCACTTCAGCTTACATACTGGTGGACTGGCTATATCGGTAATACGTGAATGGTGGATGCGAACTCATGACTTTTGATTTCGCTTTATATTTGACAATTAGGTTAGTTGGTTGTTATTGCACAGGATGAATATTTGCATTAACTGCACACGCGAAAACGAAGGCGTTTAATAAACGTAACCATTTCCGCTGTAACGTTTAAGACAATAGTTTTAAAAATTATAACGTTATGCTGGTATAGGTTACTTATGTAGTAATAAAAATATGTTTTTGTTCTTAATGAAAGGTTAAAATTATTAATTTTATAATTTACTTACAAGTTTCTTAAACACTTTCCACTTTGGACTTGCAGTCGTAACACTAACGGCGGCTAAACAGGCAAATACGAAGAAAAAAAATTTAGTGAAGTTCATTGTGTTATATTATTTTTTATTTACTTTTTCAAAGAACTTTGGCTGCTAAGTCATGGATAGAATGAATAATATTGGAATGTTTTGCTCATTATATAGCATTGATGGTTACAAACATATTTGCAGTTAATATATTAATATTTATATAAATTGAACCTTTTGCTTTAACTATAAGAACTATTTCAAACGGAGTACGATAACAAGTCGAAGCGTTGGTAAATTTAAAAGTACCTACCTACCGCGCTTATGAGACAAAGTAAATCCCCGTATATTAAAATCATCAACGACCCAAAGACGTATTAAAAAATACTTTCAAAACATCTTAGCAACGACCGCGCAAATCTATATAAATTGATATAATATTTTTTATTTATTTATTAAACAATAACAGCCTTACTTAGAATCGTTTATTATCGCTCATTTAACTAAATTTATAATTATATCTATACCTGTCTCTTTCTATTGTCATTTAGTGAAAAAAGAGAGAGCATCTTTAGGCATTTTTTGTAGAATTAGGGTAGCAAGCAGCTCTCTACTCCGCTTCTTCTTTAGTCAATTCCCGAGACCTTGGGATTATTCAGTGTCCTTTGAAAAATTTTGTTGACATTAATGACCCTTCGGCCGTTATTAATTACGCATGTTTTTCCAGCTTAAGCTATTGATTCGAAATTAAAGATATGACGGCTCAATGGCATAACGCCTAAGCCGCAACGCATTGTCGCGAGCTCCATGCCCCCAAGAATGCATAATGGATGGTTGGTTAAACTAAGTTCTACGATTTATAGCTTAGGAGTATGTAAAAATACGTAAGTTTCTTCGCCAACAACAGTACATTCACTATTATATCGCAGCCCTGAAGCACAGTTTAAATAGAGTCTTTAAACTGTGCTTGTAGCCTGGTCTGTTCGATTTCGCTATACACTGATAAGCTCTGAATTTTATTGTCTTTTTAGTTTAATATAAAAAATGCTTGAGTTATCGATGTTTCCTGTATACTCTCTTATTAAATGGGATGTTATAATAAAATAATTTTTAAAAACAACTTTTGATAAAATCTGTGTCTTCGCACAGTATTCATAAAGAACAATGGCAGACTTTCATACATAAAATTAGTTGATAAGGAATGGTAGCGTCTATATATCAAAAATATCTTCAAATGTTAAGCGTCACTCCCTTAATAACTCTGTCAAAGAATTTTGTCCTGAGGAGGCGTCAAAAAAAAAGATATTTAGATTTGTACCTTTTTAGGTTATGCCTTATGTCGCTTGGAAAAAGTCATACGTCATATGGTTGTTTGACGTTAGCTTAATACATTCTCAACATAATGTGCCCTACCTACATAATTGGGAGTTTTTAGATTATTGTATCTCTATTATATATTTGCATACTATAAATGTATATTTCTGGAATGGCTCCAGGGCCTTTGTGTAATACAGTGACATTCTCAGAAGAGCTAGAACCTAGAGCCGTAAAGCCAATAAAAAAAAACATTTACATTTTGTTTTAGCTAGTGTTGCCATAACATTAAATGAAATTGTTACATATTACTATGATTGAGATAATGTATTATTGTAGGAAGTTCTTTGTAAGAGACTTCTTTTCAACCATATCGCTTTTATTATTAATATTTCGAAACAGTGGTAAAGTAAAAAATGTACCTTCAATAAGAATTACTCATGTAATATATTGTAGTGTAATAACATAAAACATAAACACTCACGCCTGTCACCCAGAGGGGTAGGCAGAGACTATGGAATTCCATTTGGCACGATCCTGACACACCTCTCTCGCTTCCTCCACATCCATATACCTACGCATACACGCTCGTCGGTTAAAGGTACTCTTGTGTAGTGTAATAATGTAATAATAACTTAATATAAAAATATTTTGTGTTTGTGTGTTGTGTTGGGAGTCTTACAAAAGGTACGAAGATAGTATGAAAATCCTGTATTTGTCCGTTTTTTTTTATTAGGGAAATTACTACATTTAGTATCTGAAAAAAATATCTTAGATACATTCTTTCTGCTTACGATGTACCTGATCAATACACAATGCAATCACAGATACAAAAAAATTATCTCGATAGAAAAAAAAATCACCGAACTAGCAGTTTTTACGTCAAATATAATTTTAAACCAATACTAATTCTTTTTTTCTATTAAAAATATCATTTTGGAATCGACTATACCCGATCGTTTTTATTTTTCATTACATTGATAAAAAATATCGATTATTCTAGTGACTTTCGATCCGTACTCGCTTGCCAGTGTTGAGGTAATCCCACTCTTAATCTCATGGCTGTTAGACGGGAGATGAAGCTACATTCTTTAACAGATTTGACAGCACACATGAAACTGAACAGACAGATCTCCAAATGCATGCGGCGGGACTTACGCAACTTCAATACAGCTTGTATTGAAGAAGCGATCGAGTGGAACCAAGGGTCCAAAATCTTTGCCAGAGAACTGTCTGCCAGAAAGAGCCAACTGTCAAAACTGAGAACCGAGTGTGGCAGCATCGTTTCCGGTGCACCTGAGATTTTGAGTGAGATTGAGAGGTTCTATGGACAGCTGTGCACGTCATCGTCGGAGCCACACGCAAGTGTGAGTAACGATTCAAGAGCGAGTCTTACCGACACTATTCTGAAGATATCCCGGACGTCAGTCTGAGCGAGATTAGAATGGCTCTCCAGCATCTTAAAAACAGCAAGGACCCAGCTGAGGATGGAATTACAGTGGAGCTTCTGAAAGCGAGTTGAAAACTGGTACTGGAAGTCCTTCAGACGCTCTTTAATTCCGTCCTCCATGGTGGCATTACACCGGAGGCGTGGAGCAGAAGTGCGGTGGTCTTGTTCTTCAAGAAAGGTGACAATGCTCTCTTGAAGAACTATAGACCAAATTCCTTTCTGAGCCGCGTCTACGCGCTGATTTCGAGAGTCATTACGAATCATCTCACACGCAGACTTGACGACTTCCAACCTCCCGAACAAGCCAGTTTCCGAAAGGGCTTTAGCACCATAGACCACATACATACTCTTCGGCAAGTTGTACAGAAGTCCGAGGAGTACAATTTGCCACTATGCCTGGCGTATGTGGACTATGAGAAAGCCTTTGATTCCGTCAAAATTTGGGCGGTGCTGCAGTCCCTTCAGCGGTTCCAAGTTGACTGTCAGTATATCGAAGTGCTGAAGTGTTTGTACAGTAGAGCTACGATGGCTATCCGAGTACAGAACCAGAGTACGAAACCTATCCAATTGCAGATAGGTGTAAGACAGGGTGACTTTATATCCCCGAAACTCTTCACCGCTGCATTGAAAGACGTTTTGAAGCTTCTGGACTGGAAAGGATACGGTATTAACATCAATGGTGAGTACATCACTCACCTTCGATTTGCCGACGATATAGTCCTAATGGCAGAATCGCTGGAGGACCCAAGCACTATGCTCAATGACCTCAATAGTACCTCCCAACGGATAGGTCTTAAGATGAACATGGACAAAACAAAGATTATGTTTAATGTCCATGTCACACCTATGCCGGTAGTTGTTGGGAGCACTAAGATCGAAGTTGTTGACGAGTATGTTTACCTGGGATAAATAGTCCGACTAGGTAAGTCCAACTTCGACCGAGAGGTCAATCGACGGATTCAACTCGGCTGGGCAGCGTTTGGGAAGCTACGACACACCTTCTCGTTAGACATACCTCAAAACCTTAAAACGAAATTGTACAACCAGTGCGTGTTGCCAATGATGACTTACGGATTTGATTCGTGGTCCTTCACTGCTGGCCGTATGAGGAAGCTCAAGCTCGCTCAGCGAGCTATGGAGAGGGCTATGCTCGGAGTTTCTCTGCGTGATAAACTTAGGAATGAGGATATCCGCAGTAGAACCAGAGTGACCGACATTGCCCAACGGATTAGTAAGCTGAAATAGCAGTGGGCCGGCCATATAGCTCGAAGAACCGACAACCCATGGGGAAGAAAGGTTCTTGAGTGGCAGCCTCGTACCGGTAGGCGAAGTGTAGGGTGACCCCCCGCGAGATGGAGTGACGACCTGGTAAGACATGCAGGAAGTCGATGGATGCAGGTGGCTCAGGACCGTGCTTTGTGGCATTCCTTGAGGGAGGCCTATGTTCAGCAGTCGACTTATGAAAGGCTGTAATGATGATAAACTAAATTATTTTAAGGCGAAGAAATAAATGTTTTTTTATAGAATAATTGTGACAAATGAGCACAGTCTGTTCACCTGATGGTAAGCGAATACAGTATCAATAGCCATGTTTATCTATCTTCAATTAACAATCAATAAATAGACGCGTTGTCACCTCTCAGTAATTATAAGATGGAGTTGGTCTTATTTCCAGTGAACACGGTCTCGGTTCTCTACCAAACAAATTGCAGCAGCAATTGGACGCTATTTTACGCTGGGTTTGAATTTTAGTAGTTTATATTTGAGTTTAGAATGTGTGGCCCTAATTGAATTTTATTTGTGACGTGTTGTCATATCGACGTTAGCGATTAAGATCTGAATATTTTTGTACTATTTATAAGCCATGTAGCGACGCCGTAATAGAATCTACTTTCCATATAATATAGGTCAAATTAGCTCGTGTGTATCGTATAGGCAACAAACTAAAATGAAAACAGGAGACGGGCAACAGAATCTTCATGGTAACAAATCAAAATAATAAAAACTGCGGTTGCGAACCTGCCGGCTAGGCGGGGTAATTACAAATATGAGGTAATCTATAAGGTAGGCATATATGTTCAGCATGATAATGATCATTTTTGTACAAAATTTAATAAGCAAAAAGAGGTAAAAAAAAGGTTTTTTTTTTGCTGCTTTTTGCGCTGTTTTAATTTTTGTGTTATAATTATATATAAGGTTTAGGCTTTTTTCGTTTTATCGAAGGACTAGACTACACGTAACAGCTGTGCTACGTTCGCGACGCCAATGAATAGGTTTCTTGGCTGAAAATCAGCGCTGTGTGAGGCCATACTCACACAACACATGCAGAGCCAACCCCTTTTCGGCACAATGCGACCTTTTTATATTTTAAACTCAATATGTACTTATACTTTCATGTGTATAAACTGCTTGTGCTGAATAAATGTTTTTTCTATTCTATTCTATTCTATAAATAATATATTAAAGGCCGGCAACGCATCTGCAATTCCCCTGGTTCCCCTGGTGTTGCAGTTGTTAATGGACGGCGGTAGTCACTTACCATCAGGTAAGTCGCATGCTCGTTTGCCCCCTCTCCTATAAAAAAAAATCGTAGGTTAACTCAAAAATTAATATTTTAAAATTGCT
The DNA here is from genome assembly GCA_033319125.1 of Parnassius glacialis. Taxonomy (NCBI): domain Eukaryota; kingdom Metazoa; phylum Arthropoda; class Insecta; order Lepidoptera; family Papilionidae; genus Parnassius; species Parnassius glacialis. The sequence goes on from JAVANC010000008.1 coordinate 4,884,915, forward strand.
TTGAAAGCGTCATAAAACTCATGAATTAATTTTGTGTTTAACCTCCTCTTTACTCAAGTTTTTTAATTTCAATTTATTGAATTATCATACTTTGAAATAGTTATAATATATTATATCTAATGTCTAATTATTATTTAGTAATCTTTCTAAACTTTAATATTTGTCTATTAGCTAATTTGGTATTTAGGACATGTAAATATCGTTATGGTTTAAATAAGTATGAACGTGAATTTTTACTACAAATTATATTCATCATTTCCACCAAACCCACGCAAACCATTAAATCGGGGATTCACTAAGTGTTCCGTACGACGGATATTCTCGTCAGTGCTGCATCTTATCACAAATATTTTAACACCTTCTCATTACTTCAAATTGAATTTAAATGCATTTAGAACGCAGTTATAGCGTAAGGATTAATTGGACTTTAGATACTGTTCATTAGTTCCATAAATAACTTGGTTGCTTTTATTGTATAAATTCAGCTCGGGTTACGCAAATTAATCATTTCATGCTAGAAAAATAGTTTTGTTCAATTGTGTAGTTTTCGCGTAAATTTATGAAATCATTTTTTCATAGAATAAGGGTGACAAACGAGCACACTTTCCACCTAATGGTAAGTGGTTACTTTGGTCCATAGACATCTACATTTATTCTCGATTAAGAATCAAAATGCAGATGCGTTGTCACTCCTGAGGACTAAGATGGAGTGTCTCGTTTCCAGTAAAAAGAGTATCCGGTTCTCTACACTCACCATACGGCTTTTACGGCTCCCTGGCGCAGTGGCTTAGCAATGAGTTGCAGTGCTTGGGGCTGCGGGTTCGAATCCCGCACGGAACAAGTATTTGTATGGCCTACAAATAATTGTTCCGGGTCTGGATGTTTGTCCTTGTGCAATTTATGTTTGTAAACTGCTTCCGCGATACAGGAGAAAATCCTAGTGGGGGTAACGTTTTTAAAAAAAAAGGAAAAAAAAAGGAATACGTAACACAGCAGCCTTAAGCTGCTATTTTAAGCTGGTATTCTGTGAGAGCGTGGTCCCACCCCGGTCGAGCCGACCCATTCGTGCTACAACTATACTACTAATATAGCTGCAGCATGGCTCTACCACGTAAAAAAATTATGATTATATTGATAATATTTGCGGTTATAATTCAAAATTTAGAATTAACGGTCTGACCCTTTACATAGCTAATTTTTGAACATGATAATAAAAATATTGTAGGTAAACAATAATCATTTTAATGACATAATTAAATTTCGGAAAGTAAAGTACAACGAAATTAAAATTTAAAATAATTTAGTTTGGTTTAGTATTTACATCGATAGCTTAAGCTATAATAGGAAAGATTATCATTACACTGAAGATTATTATTACTGTTTATTATTATTATAATAATGACGATGATAATTATCCTTTGGCAACAGCGGTAGCTTGTCCAACCACCGCCACAGCTGGCCCGGCCTTAATTATTCCGTCACGAATATTTTTCCCAACTTTCTTCTAAAAATAATACAATAAATTCGTTTGCCACTACAATTTTATTAAAATGATGTAAAAATTATTGAAATTATGTTTTATTTATATTGTACATAGTAAACTGGTGTGTCGGTACCACACTCTGTTTATTATGTTTATTTATTCTAATTTTATATGTATCTTCTTCAACGTCGTGAACCGTGCAGGTGGTCTAGTGACACTTTCTGTTTCTGTATTGCTTTGATTTAGGATTAGGATGAGGATCTTCTCTGTTGAAATTAGGACGTTGGGAGGCTGAGTACCGCCACCTGCTTGAGATCCTGTTATTAACAAATTTAAAACTAAACTTAAGCATACCATTGCAAAACCTCTAGACACAGTAAGCTCATTCTGAGTAGATCGGACCTTAAGTAATAATGCAAAACCACACGTCGGAAACCTGCATGTGTGAGAAATAAAAAAAAAGTTAGAAGACATGTAAAGTCCGCTACACATTCGGGCAGCAGGACATAAATAATTAGCTACAAAAATAAAATAGACTTTATTTCAGTAACATAAATCATAGTTTTAACCGTGTCCGGAAACTCCTTTTAAGTAACCACAGGTAATGTTAGGAGATTTTGCTGCTCCATAACAAGTCACTTCCTTCATATAAAGTGTGTGTGGGTGTTGTGTGAGTGTGCGTGTATATGTGAGTGTGCGTTTGCGTGCACGTGTGCGTGTGTATGTGCGTGTATTTGTGCATGGGTGTAAGTGTTTGTGATTGTGTGTGTGTGTGTGTGTGTGTGTGTGTGTGAGTGTGCATTACGCGTGTGTTTAAAATTACTGAATAAATTTTATTTTTATATACCGCGAAGACATAGAGACTTTATCTATACAAAAAAAATAAAACTGTATCTGTAATAAATAAAAAGAATCTGGCAGTAATATTGAAATAATTGGCATCAATTCAGCTCACGGGGTTGTTTGCATGCTATTAAGACATAAATAACTATTTTAAAAGTTTTTGTCTGTCTGTATACCTGTCTTTTTGTGTGTCTGTTTCTTTCCGGACTAATAGCTGAATCGATTGTGATTGAACTTTACGAACATAATGATTTCCTTTATTTACGCAAATACTACACTTGGAATAAAACTAATTTTACGAATTATATCGCGTTCAATTTTAACTTTTTTTAATTTCTGACGTTTCGGGTATTTAACAGTACCCATTACAGATGGGGGGGACTCCAAAGACGGTAAAATCAAACGCGATATACCTAATCCGTAAAATTTGATTTATTCCGATATAATATGGAGAGATAGAGAGCAATGCCTGACTATATTTTTAATCTATTTTATTAAAACTATCTTAAATTTAAACATCTTATCCTATCCAGGCGAAGTTGAGTCGGGTCGCTCGTTTTAGGTAAATTTCGATATCCAGATCCAATGTCAGTAGATTCAACATTAAATCTAAATATTTTAATTTATTCACAACAATCAATCAGCACTTGAAATTGTGATTAACATTTTCATTAACTCCGGCACCGAGCATCAAACTCAGTTTGTGCAAGTACCTATATGCTATAAAACATTTATAGTTGTAGGCAAGTACCTATGTTGAGCGCCCGGCCACTGCTTAGGCTTCATTATTTCAGGATATGAAATTCACCAGCAATCTTGTTCGATTAACTTGCTATAAGCGACGAGGTAATTAATTTATGCTACGATAATAAAATTTACAGTAATATAGAGTAAAATATATTTAATATAAATTTTATATTTTTGTATAGAAATATTTCGATAATATATCTGTTGTTTTAATAAATTTATTTAAAAAAAAATACGTGTGAAAGCATTAGCCAATTAAACGTTGTGAGAGCATGCCTTTTTAAATCTAAAAGTGCTAATATGTACGCTGATTTGTTATGCTATAATAAGTAATATGCACTTTAATTATACAATTCTATTTGTAACAGTGATACATTATTAATTCTCCAACCTTTTCAACAGCTGTTTATAAGAACACCCACACCTATAGGGTCACAGGAACTCACAGGGCATAATAAATCATAATATAATAATATTATATGTTCCCTGGTAAATTACGATCATAGCGACTTTTCTTTAATAAGTAAATTAAAGTTATTTATATTCATAATTGCAAATATTTAAATAAATATACAGAACATAATATGGATATTTTTGATTCTCCTAATCTACTTCTATCGGTGCAAAAAGTTCGCAGAACCAATAATTTGTTTTTTGCACAAAGTTTATTTTGAGATCGAAATGGTGAACAAAAAAAGGACCCAGACTTGCTTTAAAATGTGTCTTTTAATAAATACCGAATTCAATGGATTTGAACATAGGGCTAGCAAACGAAGTTACACTAACCCCTCACTTATGGTTTATCTAATTTTACTATTAACACACGTATATATTAATACATATCATACTTATAAACCTTCCAATGTAAACAAATGCTCAAGATAAATGAGGTTGTACAGAGAGTCATTGATCCGATAATTCAAGTTTACAGTCAGTATTGTACCTAATAATATGATTGAACACAAAGAATACTCTTACTGGGTAACAAAACGCGGCGGTTCAGTACTTAGTAGGGAAATACTCTTCTATATAATTTAAAACAACTTATTATACTATGAAGAAGTTCGGCTGGGTTTCTTGTTGGTTCTTCTTTTTTATAGGAGAGGGTGCAAACGAGCATGCGGCTCACCTGATGGTAAGTGACTACCGCCGCCCATGAACAACCGCAACACCAGGGGAACCTGGAGAATTGCAGAGGCATTGCCGGCCTTTTAAAAAGGAGTAGGCTCTTTTCTTTTCTTCTTGTTTTTTTCTTTTTTTCCCAGAACGGAGGATTTTTTCGGATGTGTGGTAAAAGTAAAAAATACTTTCAATAAGAATTACATGTAATCTATCTATACTTTATTTATTATAATAAAGCGGAAGAGCTTTTTTGTTTTTTTAAACACGCTAATCTCAGGAACTACGAGTTCGATTTAAAAAAAATATATATATACACACATATATATATACATATATATATATATATATATATATATATATATATATATATGTGATAGCCAGATATACGAGGAACAGTATAGGCTATCTAGCATCAAGCTACACCTCTAAGCTAGCCTTAAATATTGATTTTTGTAATACAAAGCGGAAGAAAACGCTCTCCCGAATTGCGTTATTCGCGTGCGCTGGCGAAATGATTGGTGATGGGTAAATACAATGTTGTACAAAAATATTGATTTTTTCTTCATCAAAAAAAAAAGGTTCTTGACTCTATATGCCTATTTCCAAAATTCCCAAAAAAAGGTATTTTGTGACCAAAAATTATTGAAAAGTTAAAAGTGATTTATGAGCGTTATTATTAAGCACGGCATATTAATACTTACGAACAAAATTTACTTCGTTATCAAGACAATTTTATGGAAATAAACTTTGCTCAGCATGTTATTTGGACGCATAGTTAAGGAAATAATGAAAAATTAAAATAATTCAACAATCGGTTCGACACGCGAACGACGCATAGCCGAGTGTTGAGAACTGAAAGAAACCAGCAGTAAACGCTTTTTATATGTGACGTGTCATGTTAAATTTTCTCCAAAGGGATTTAAATATATAGGCTATTACTTAAATGTCTTTGATTTTCTCAATATATCTGAGCGTTGCAATACACTAGTTACAGTACGCTACGTTGCAATACGCTAGTTTAAAAAATACATTTTTTTATGCAGTGTGCTTTGAGCATCTCAATAATATTGATTATAAATAACGTCCATGCTAGTACCTAGTTATTTCTTTTTTACTAATTTTAAGTCACTGTGCTTATGCACAACTACTTGGAGAAACTGCACAAATTTGTTGACGAGAATGTTAACATAGGACAAATTGTTTGTCTAGCTAGGCTGGGTACAGAATTAGGGACAACATCTTTGATATTTTTATTCATATATATTAGTTATGATCATTGAGGTAATATGTTATTACGTAGAAACATATTACCTCAATGGTTATGATATATATATATATATATATATATATATATATATATATATATATATATATATATATATATATATATATATATATATATATATATATTAAGTCTCTTTTACCCTAACTCATACATTGCGGCCTATCAAACTCCATTGCCGAACACAAGCCTCCCCATAAAACAACACATAAGGGGGATCCTTGCTATGAATGTCTGTATGCTATTGAATGAAATATTATGATAAACACATTACTAAACTGGCATTTTAATCTGTAAAAATATTGATGATACTATTTTTTTAATATAATATTTTGATAATATGAAATTTTAATTTGATGGTAAATGGATGCTGTGGCCTATAAACATCTACATCTATCGTCGATTAAGATTCAAAATGCAGATTAAAATTAAAATTGTTCTTTTGAATGTTTAAATGAATTAATGTTTTGTTAAATAAATTTGATAACTGTTATAGTGATTTTTGAATAATGTTCTGTATAAATAAATATTATACTTATAGAAATCGTAAATTACAAAAAAAAATTACGCATTGTTTGATGGATGTTAAACTGAAATGAACTTCCGTGTAAATTTTTAAAACTAGAATTTTAAGATACATACATTGTTCTTGAATTAATATAACAATAAAAGTTATGTTAAAATTAGGTGCTACTATGTAATCGCAAACGTTTCCATATACAATATGTAATATATTATAATATACGTTGGTTATTAAAACAAAGGTGTCACAGATCGCTTACGCGGCTGAGATTACAGTTTGTGATCTGTCTGTTGATGTTAATGAAAATGATCACGATGCTTTACATTGACTTCTTTGTTCTGTATAATATATTAATATGAAATGTAATACCGGGTTTAGACTTTCGCCTCACGCCTCGCCTCGTACCTCGCCTCGCAGCTCGTGTGTTGTTGCGAAGTAACGAGCTAACGAGTGCCTGTTTACACTCTCGCAATGCGTTCAGTTTGCGTAGAGCCAGCAACGATGAAATACGTCGAAATAATAGCGGCATCAACTCTTGCCTTAATAGGTATTTATGGATGCTTTACCATTTTAAAAGGAAGGAAATTAAAAGAAACACGTCGTTGAGGAAGAATATGGTGGTTGATATCTATTCATCGAAACAGAACGTTTTGAGTTTCATAATTTTATATAAATTGCTAGTACCTATTGTGCAACATTAAATAATATTATTTTATTAAAATTGTAATTTTAAAACAAAATCAATTCGAATGTTATTATGGAAGGGCGCCGTAAACCAACCAAAAGACAAAAAACAAAAACAAACCTAAACAACACCAAAGATTAGAGGTCTCACTAGTGTCGAGACAGCTAGATTAGTTTATTTCAGTTATTTCCATAGCATAATGTCTTATGGGATTTTGCTATGGGGAAATGCGGCTGACTCAAACCATTTTTGTTTTATAGAAGAGGGCCATTAGAGCTATTTACAATCTAAAACCGAGAGAGTCTCTTATAGATAAAGAGCAATGGCAGACTTTCATACATAAAATTAGTTGAGAAGAAATGGTAGCGTCTATATACCAAAAATATCTTAAAATGTTAAGCGTCAGTCCCTTAATAACTCTGTCAAAGAATTTTGTACTGAGAAGGCGTCGAAAAAAAGATATTTACATTTGAACCTTTTCAGGTTATGTCCTATGTCACTTGGAAAGAGTCATGCTTCCTGTGGTTGTTTGATGTTAGCTTAATAAATAATACATAATTGAGAGTTTTTAGATTATTGTATCTCTATTATATATTTGCATACCATAAATGTATATTTCTGGCATGGCTCCAGGGCTTTTGTATCATAGTGACATTCTCAGAAGGGCTAGAACCCAGAGCCGTAAAGCCAGTAAAAAAAACAGTGACTTTTTATTTTAGCTAGTGTTGGCATAACATTAAATGGAATTGTTACATAGTACTATGATTGAGATAATGTATTATTGTAGGAAATTCTTTGTAACAGACTTATTCTCAGCCATATCACTTTTATTGTTATTATTACTGATAGTACAGTTATTACTTATAATAACTTAATATAAAAATATTTTGTGTGTTGTGTTGGTAGTGTTACAAAGTGTATACGAAAATAGTATGAATATACTAAATGGCAACATTTGAATAGAGTAAAATTATTTAAGTCATTTGATATTCCCAAAAATGTTTGTTTTTTTCTGTGGCTTTGATTAAAATACATTTTTATTTGAAAAATCATAGAAAAATTATAAAACTCATTTTATATATAACTTATTTCTAGACGCTATAATTTTTCTCAACTATTTTTCTGCCATTGCTCTTTAAAGAAATAAATATATTAACTTTGGCCTCTCAGTATATTTACGAAAATTTAATGTATGTTCACAAAAACAAAGGTAGTTTTAGTAAAAAAGTGATACACACTCTGTAACACTAGGAACAAACACGAGCTAGTGATGCCAGTTTCTCGACTCCACAGAGTCAGTAATTCATTATTGGGGCAATGTATACACTATTACAACAAGGTCCCGGAAAGTGTACAGGTGCTCTCTATTACCAAGTTTAAAGGTTTTATTAAGCTGAAACTTTAAAAAAAGGGTTATTATAATATAAATGAATACATGGTTTGTAATAACCCCTGGGAATGACGTGATCGCTTCCAAGCAGCTTCTAAAATAAATTTTGTAAATTGTAATCATTTAAATTGTAAAATTTATTTTAAAAAAAGTCCCGCTGGGTTTCTTGCTGGTTCTTCCCAGGACAGAGGTTTTTTTTTCGAACCAGTGATAAAGTAAAAAAATGACTTTCAATAAAAATTACACATGTAATATATTTTGAATAAAAAATAATTCTATTCTATTCAACTGAAACGAGAGCGCGAGTGTAAATACCGCGCTCGGGTCCCTCGCGAGGCCCTTTGCCTCGTGCTCAAAAAACCGCCTCCGCCACGAGCGCCGCGAGTGGCTAGGCGAGATGCGAGGCAAGCCACGAGCTAGCGTTTACACTCGCACCTCGCCGCTCGCGCGAGAGTGTAAACGGGGAGTAATAGTTTATTTTCGGTTTTATATTTATTGAATTTGCAAATCACAACATATTAATTTCTTTAATTCATTATTTTCTGGGAAATGGTAAAGTTTTAATAACTACATATCTTATTTATGTCACATAGAAGTAATAATTTTCAGAATTCACATAAATTATGTGAATTATGAAAATAATTACTGCGTTTAATACGATTTTAAAACTCATTATATTATCATCATCCTCATCATTACAGCCTTTTATAAGTCCACTGCTGAACATAGGCCAAGGAATGCCACAAATCACGGTCCTAAACCACCAGCATCCATCGACTTCCTGCATGTCTTACCAGGTCGTCACTCCATCTAGTGGGAGGTCGCTCTACACTTCGCCTACCAGTACGAGGCTGCCTCTCGAGAACGTATCTTCCCCATCGGTTGTCAGTTCTTCGAGCTATATGGCCGGCCCACTGCCACTTCAGCTTACTAATCCGTTGGGCTATGTCGGTTACTCTGGTTCTACTGCGGATATTCTCATTTCTAAGTTTATCACGCAGAGAAACCGAGAGCATAGCCCTCTCCATAGCTCACTGAGCGACCTTGAGCTTCCTCATACGGCCAGCAGTGAAGGACCACGTATCAGATCCGTAAGTCATCACTGGCAACACGCACTGTTTGTGCAGTTTTGTTTTCAGGTTTTGAGGTATGTCTAACGAGAAGATGTGTCGTAGTTTCCCGAACGCTGCCCAGCCGAGTTTAACCCGTCGATTGACCTCTCGGTCGAAGTTGGACTTACCTAATCGGACTATTTGTCCCAGGTAAACATACTCGTCAACAACTTCGAGCTTAGTGCTCCCAACAACTAACAGCATAGGTGTGACATGAACGATAAACATGATTTTTGTTTTGTTCATGTTCATCTTAAGACCTATCCATTGGGAGCCACTATTGACTTCATTGAGCATAGTGCTTAGGTCTTCCAGCGATTCTGCCATAAGGACTATATCGTCGGCAAATCGAAGGTGAGTGATGTACTCGCCATTAATGTAAATACCGTATCCTGTCCAGTCCAGTAGCTTGAAAACGTCTTCCAATGCAGCGGTGAAGAGTTTCGGGGATATAACGTCACCCTGTCTTACACCTCTCTGCAGTTGGATAGGTTTCGTACTCTGATTCTGTACTCTGATAGTCATCGTAGCTCTACTGTACAAACATTTCAGCACTTCGATATATAGACAGTCAACTTGGCACCGCTGAAGGGACTGCAGCACCGCCCAAATTTCGACGGAATCAAAGGCTTTCTCATAGTCCACATACGCAAAACAAAGTGGCAGATTATATGTTAATGTAATAGCAATAATACTTATAAAATTTGGTAATCATTTTATTAACAAACTACGCGTAATAGGATATTGACATGAAATAGGGAACCATTTGATGTAATTCTGAAGCATCTGGACGTTCCGGACGTCCACGTAAATATTTTTCAAACCGTTTTTTTCAGAGTAGCAATATCAAATGATGTTTTAGAAAAAATAATATGGATTAATTACAATGTTTTCTTGATATACGGCTACTCATATTATCGTATAAGTGCAATATGATTGTGATAGAGGCATTTTAAGAACACAAAATGGCTTGACCTTGACGTGTCGAGAGTAAATAACTACCTAATAATTCTTCGCGTTATGAGGCGTTCATTAATGGACTATATTGCAATACAATTCATAATAAATTCTCATTTCACGCATTACCGACACTTTACGAGTAAAATTCATTCCGAATTTTATCGCATTCGAACTACATTAAAAATTAATCGAGTTTTAGGTTTTCCAAACTCTCAGCTAATCAGGCTAATCTATATTGAATAAAAAATATTGTATTCTATTCTATTTGTCTCAGGTAAACATAATCGTCAACAACTTCGAGCTAAGTGCTCCCAACAACTACCGGCATAGGCGTGACATGGACGTTAAACATGATTTTTGTTTTGTCCATGTTCATCTTAAAACCTATCCGTTGGGAGACACTATTGTGGTCATTGAGCATAGTGCTTAGGTCCTCCAGCGATTCTGCCATAAGGACTATATGGTCGGCAAATCGAAGGTGAGTGATGTACTCGCCATTGATGTTAATACATCTGTCAATCAATCTGACACCATTTTTCAGTAATTTTACTCTTCTTAAGAAGCATGCACAACATGCTGTCTTAAATAAGTTTTATATTTAAAATTAAATTTAAATATATTTGCGAAAATGTATTGTTGTAACAAGTGGGATGTGGGAAGTAAAGACTGTGTAAGAACCTCCGAAAGAGGCGGAGTTATAGCCGAAATAAGATTTTTTTTGGTTTTTGCCATTTTGTCCCCCTAGCAGTATAATGAGAACTTTTTGCCCCGTTTCAACCATGACATCCTATGCATGGATAGGCTATTCAAACTGATTAGGCCCAAAATTTGAGTCACCCCCCAATATATTTCTAGTCTTTAGTTGCAATTACCTCTGACTGTAGCTCAAAGTGGCAAGATACTTAGAAATATTTTTTGTTGTGTAAAAAATAATAATTTTAGAGTATTTATTTCTTAAACCTAGTATTAATGATATGTTGCTAACTGGTAACATTCATTGCTATGCGGATGACAGCACTGGTGATGCTCTATACACCGGCCGTGCTAATATTTCTCGGGAAAACGTCTCCGAGTACAGGAACAAACTTGTGTCTGAAGTCGAGTCTTTGCTGGACAAAGTCTCGAACTGGGGGCGACTAAATCTAGTCCAGTTTAATCCTCAGAAGACACAAGTTTGCGCGTTTACCGCTAAAAAGAACCCCTTTGTCGTATCTCCTCAGTTTCAAGGCACTCCCCTGGTTGCCTCAGCCAGTATCGGAATCCTCGGCGTCGACATATCGAGTAACGTGCAGTTTCGTGGTCACTTGGAAGAGAAAGCCAAATTGGCCTCTAAAAAGCTTGGCGTGCTCAGCAGAGCGGGACAGTATTTCATGCCGGCACACCGCCTGCAACTTTACAAGGCGCAGGTTCGGCCTCTCATGGAATACTGTTCCCATCTCTGGGCAGGGGCTCCCCAGTGCCAGCTCCTTCCACTTGACCGCATCCAGCGCAGAGCGGCTCGAATCGTCGACGACCGAGTCCTTTCCGATCGGCTCGACTCATTGGCGCTGCGAAGAGATGTTGCATCTCTTTGCATTTTCTTTCGCATCTACCATGGGGAGTGCTCTGAGGAATTGTTCGGATTAATCCCAGCCGCCAAATTTCACGATCGCACATCGCGGCAGAACTCCCGATACCATCCACACCATCTGGATGATTGGCGGTCCACCACTGTGCGATTTAGAAGATGTTTTCTTCCTCGCACGACTTCCTTGTGGAATCGATTACCATCAGCGATTTTTCCGGACCGATACGACTTAGGGACCTTCAAGAAAAGAGTGTACTCCTTTTTAAAAGACTGGCAACGCATCTGCAATTCCCTCTCTGGTGTTGCAGTTGTTCATGGGCGGCGGTAGTCACTTACCATCAGGTGAGCCGCATGCTCGTTTGCCCCCTCTCCTATAAAAAAAAATTTACAATTCTATGGTGATATTAATTAATTTTGTATTAACTATAATACCTGTATTTATCTAATATAAAAACGTAATGTTTGTTTCTTTATGCGTATTTTATACGCTGCCATACCGTTCATCAGATTGCGGTAAAACTTTATCAACTTATCGTATCGTACCGACAAATTTATTCGAAAGTTTAATACTATTCAATTTCAATGAACATATTATAAATTCAGTGAGTAGTGCAGTAGGCAACTTATTGAACGGACGTGTACAAATTTGCTCCTAAAGTTATTTAATTTACCGCTAGTGCAAATAGGATCTTGCGCCGAGTTCAAAAAGTGCTAAATTAATCTTATACTTTGTGTTGTGTTATCATATAGTTCTTCCGAGCAATTCCGTTCACCTTTGAGGTAACCGCTCTTCACTCCCTGGGGTAAAAGAAATTTACTATTATTTTTTTACTCGCTCAAACAACAGCAATAATTATATAATATTAAATTATGATGCACTCACCTACTGGAAGTGGCTCGCGGGAAGTTGGACGCAGTAGCTCTCAAGGTAACTTATCACGTAGAGATACACTTACAGAAACGTCTGATACACATATTCCTTTGCGTAGTAAGCGAAAGCAAACTGATGATGTTGATCAAATTAAAACAGAATTAAGCGAAATGAGGAAACAAATGACTCAAATGATGGACATGCTTTCATCACTTACTTTAAATCAAAAAGAATTTATAAACAAAATAACAGAAGATATCGCAACAATTAAAAAACAAACCAAAGAAATAAAACATACCACAGATGCACTTGCTACAGAACACTCTACTCAAACAAACACTCTACAGAAGATTCTTGAAGCGTCATCAAAAAACTCCAATCTAAACCAGTAACTACTTGCAATAACACATTCAAAAGTAACAATATAACATACCAACCAACTAATAGCTATGAAAATATTATACTTCATAAAAAATCACTAAAGATTCTTTATGCTAACGTGCGAAGTGTGGTCAAACCAGGTAAATTTGATGAGATTTGCTGCATAATACAGTCTTTTCTACCTGAACTTTTGCCTGTAATAATATTGACCGAAACATGGACCAAGTCTGAAGAAGAAGCAAAAAGATTTCAGGTACAAGGATACTCTAATTACTATAACTTCAGGACTACCATGCGAGGAGGTGGGGTCTCAATATTTGTACATAATGTCTTAAAACATAATGTTTCTGAAGAATTTCAATATCAAGGTAATCACTTTCTTTGGGTTTGCATTGAGAAATACAATTTAGGCATTGGTGCTATTTACAGGAAACCTGATAGAACAAGTATTTAAGCATTTTTGGACATATAATCACAGCAACTTCAAAAAAGAAAAAGGGCCATCGTAATTGGTGACTTCAACCTTAACTTATTAAGCTTAGAGAATTTTACCTCTACTTATAAAGATATTTTAGAGGAGAACGGGTACAAAATTTTGAACAGAATTGATGAACAAAATTGCACCCGTGAGACAGCTACATCAAAATCTATTTTAGATCACGTTTGTTCGAACATAAAAAATATGACTTCTATTTTACTTTAATTGATAGCCCAATGTCTGATCATAAGCAGATTTACTTCGAAATGCAGTATGACCAGATTAAAATGAATAAGAGTATAAAATACGAAGCAATTGACTACAAAAAACTTTACGACCTTATTAACAAGGATAATAGCAGCAATACTGAACACCTTTACTCTATATTAGAAAACAAATTACTATCTAGCTTAAGAAAAAGCAAGAATTTAAAATCAAAAATTATAAACCCGTCTCAACAAGATTGGATCAAAAAAGATATTTTAAATTACATTAAGGACAGAAATAATCTATGGTATATGTATAAAAGTAATCTAAAAGACGAACATGCTCAAAAAGAATTTGTAAAGAAAAGAAATGACGTTACTGCAAATATAGAGAAAGCTAAAAAACAGTATTACCTGAAAGCTTTTGACAGTTGTAAAAATAAACCTGCTAAAACATGGACACTTTTAAATAATCTGTCCAACAATAAAATTAATGAAACGAAACCGCCACTTAGACTTCATACTCCTAATGGGGATATATTTGATGAGGGGGAGATATGTGAACATTTCAATGACTTCTTTGCAACTATTGGTTCTGCTCTTGCTAGTCAAATTCCCAAACAACCAACATCAGGCAAATATCAAAAGAGATCATCTTTAACAAATACCAGTTCTTTATTAGAACTAACCCCGGCAACTGTAGATGAAATCGATAAGTATATAAACAACTTAAACAATAATACTAGTTCCGGTCTAGACGGTTTTACTACAAAATGTCTTAAGTGTGTTAAATATCTAATAATCTTATAATCATTAGTATAAATAAATGTCTGAAACTAGGTGTATTCCCGGATAATCTTAAAATTGCAAAAGTAACACCGATTCTTAAATCTGGAACCAAAGCTGACCCAAGTAATTATCGTCCTATTTCCGTGCTACCTGTTGTATCCAAATTTTTGAAAAGGTATTATATATTCGCTTGGATAGATATTTATCATCGCTAAATTTCTTGTATGAAAAGCAATATGGATTTAGACAAAAGTCCAACACGCTCTCGACAACAATAGACCTTATCACAAAATTAAAATTTAAAATTGACGGCAGACAAATAGGGTTAGGTATATTTATTGATCTTAAAAAAGCTTTTGACACGGTCAGTCATCCATTATTGTTAAATAAACTAAGAAATATTGGCATCGGAGGTACGGAATATGATATCTTTGTTTCCTATTTATCAAATCGTTATCAGATTGTCAAAATTGGTGCCAGTCAGAGTTCACCTAAGCCCATCAACTACGGCGTTCCCCAGGGGTCAATATTAGGACCGTTGCTATTTCTTATTTATATAAATAGTCTGCACGAAATCGGCCTTAAGGGAGACGTAACTTACGCTAATGACACATGCTTATTTTACTTTGGACATCATATTGAAACCATCATATTAGATGCACAAAACGACTTAAATTTAATTAACACTTGGTTCCAATCGAATCTTCTCACCATAAATGTAAATAAAACGAATTACATAATATTTTTAGCTAAAAACAAAAAATTACTACCTATTCACCATTAACTATTAATGACCAACTCATAAAAAGAATAGACAAAGAGAAATATCTTGGTTTGTTGTTGGATAGTCAACTGACTTGGAAGCCACATTTAAATAAGATTCAAAATAAACTTACTTCACTAACTGGGATCATTCGTAGCTTTGTTAAAGTCTTACCACGAGCGATATACCGTATATAATACACATAGATTATCTGATTGAAGTATGGGACTCAGCAACGAAAACTAACATAGCACCCCTTCAAATTGCGCATAACAAATTAGTAAAATTATTATTTAATTATGATTTCTAAACACCCACAAAAAATTATATGAGGAAACTAAAATTATGAACATTAATCAGACATATACGTATTTCACCTGCTTGCTTATACGTAAAATATTATACAAAAATGTGCGCAGCCAAATAAGTTTCACTAAAAAAACAACAATTGCATAATCGGATGCTTAGAAGTGCAAATAATATTAGCTTATACGTTCCACGCGATGCAAAATCAAAATTCTATCTAATCAGTTTCAACGGAGACTAGCCATCTGAAACATTTAAAAGTACCGCGTTTGTGAGACAAAGTGAATCACCCGTTTATTAGAATGAGCAATGATGAAATTTATATGGGACCACATGATCGTCATGTGGTCCCATATAAATTTGATCAAGATGTGACTAGTAGTTTTTAAGTTATCCTTAATATTACGTATTTTATTGACTTCGACTACATGGAAGATGTTCTCATTTTATTTATGTTGAAGTTGGTTGTACAAAATTTTAAATTTTACGACTTGTGTCATATTCAGTGGTGCCATCGGGAGTTGAACTCTGGTTACTTGCATACGAATACGGATCATTACTTATATGCCTTTTTAAACATTAATATTATGAATTAGAAGAAAGTACTCTCTTACTACTACTAATCGTCGATAATTAACATGGTTATTGTGGTTATCTTCTTAGAATTTCGAGGAAAATACCTTAATATAAGAGGTGATTAATTTTGTATAAATATCGATGATGACATCAACGTTGATGCCAATAACCCAACATCGATTTTTTATACATTGTTCGAAATAATAAAACACCATCAATCACATCATGATAACTTTAATATTATAACATCGTACTCGCATACTCCAATCTATACAAATAAATAAAATTGAAGTGTCTGTTTGTAATTCATAAATTTAAATTTAAAAATTACATATGAAAATATATATTGATATTAAAGAAATGTAATTAAAAAATATATATATATATACTATTTATACGGTACTTATAACAAAAATACATTTTCTACCATTTTTATCTGTCTGTCTGTCTGTCTATCTGTCTGTCTGTCAGTCAGTTTGTTCCAGCTAATCTCCAAAACGGCTGGACCGATTTTGACGGAACTTTCACTGGTAGATAGCTCATGTTATAGGGAGTAACTTAGGCTATTTATATTTTAGAAAAATATTTAGGATTTCGCGCAGCAAAATTAAAACCCTAAATTACACGCAGGCGAAGTCGCGGGAAACAGCTAGTTATTAAATACTAGCGATCCGCCTTGGTTTCGCAAGATTGATTACTGGATCTCAAAAACAACGCCACCTACCGGGTCCAACAGTAAATCTAAACCATTGTCTAATCAACTTAATCACACACAAAAATTCATCAAATCGGTCCAGCCGTTTAGGAGGAGTTCAGTTACATACACCCGGACAGAATTATTATATAATATATAATATACATGCATTTTACATATAAACCTTCGTTGAACTATTCTGTCTATTTATGAAAACCGTATTAAAATCCGATGCGTAGTTTTAAGAGATAGTAGTTACAATCCCATTAAGACAGACTTAGAGGTTAAGACCGATTATCTTTTTTCTTTCTTTTTTTTAAAAAAACTTTACCCCCACACTAGGATTTTCTCCTGGATCGTGGAGGCAGTTTACAAACATAGATTGCACGAGGAGAAACATCCAGACCCGGAACAATAGTAGGCCATACAAATACCTGTTCCGTGCGGGATTCGACCCGCCGGCCCCAGCGCAGCAACTCATTGCTAAGCCACTGCGTCTTGCAACCGTCAAATTATGTTTTAAATACTATTGTCATCAATGTTTAAATAATTATATTCTATCTTTCAACCTGGACAATTATTGAACATCTCCACTTACTACTAATACATATAAGTAGAGGTTAATATAGTTTCATTTATCTTTAAATTAAAAATACATTGCAATTTGTTTAAAAAGACTAACAACCTTTAGAGACGGAGCGCGCTCCCTCTATTCAAACGGTGGTCATTATCGGTAATCTAATTTTCATTACCATCATCATCATCATCATTAGTCACAGTTGTGTGAAACTAGTTGGCTTACAGCATAGATTAGGTAATCTATGGCTTACAGCCAGGGGCGTAGCTACCGCCGTATCAGCCGTATCAATGATACGGGTTCCCGGGCTACAGAAGCCCCGAACGTATATTTAAGCAAAAACTTTAAGGACTTGTATGGGACAGGATGTTGGTTTGAATTGTTTGGCTAGCTTAGTTCCCAGGAGTATGTATTGTAAGTAATAACTTATAATCAATATATAATTATTTTAATTCAATGCGAGAGTTTTTGTTCCTTTTGTGAAAAATCTTTAACCTTCATTTGGGCCCCCCGACAAATTTTGATACAGGGCTCCTCTAAGGCACGCTACTCCACTGCTTACAGCACTATTATCACAAATGACTAACTGATTTAGTTACTTTGAACACTATGTCACGATTCTTAATAACATACAAACGTTTAAACTATTAACACTGTATTTTAATAATTAACATATAAAACTGGATTTACTATTTTTTATCGTAGAAGAATAATATGTTTTTAGAATATTTTTTCATAAAATAAAGGTGACAAACAATCACACATAGACATCTACATTTGTCTCGATTAAGAAACAAAATGCATATTATGCAATATTCTCGTTTCCATTAAAAAGTGTCTCCGGTTCTCCGAACTCACAATTCGAAACACAGAAGCTGAAAACTGCTATTTTAGCTGGTATTCTGTGAGAGCGCGTGACTACCATGACAAAACAAACATGTAAATGTACAACGGAATTAATAAGTGTGAAAGTAAATTATTTACTAAAAACTATATAAACAATTTAATATTTTCTTAAAACACATTAATAAGTATATTAATTACGAACATTATTCGTGATAATATACACCATTAAATCGGGGATTCACTAAGTGTTCCGTACGACGGATCTTCCCTCGCAAAATATGGCAAAGTTCACGCTACGTCAGTGCTGCGTCTTATCGTAAACATATGAACACGTTTGAATCACTTCAACACAAAGCGTCCCGTATGCAATTACAATATAAGGTGCAATTTAGCTTGAGATATTGTTTATCAACTCCATAAATAACTTCGTCACTTTTATTGTATAAATTCAGCACGGTGCTCGCATATTCATCATTCCATACGAGGACTTCGTATTTCTTATACATCAAATATATATTACGAGCCAACCTCTACAATGAACTTCGCGAAAATCCTCTTCTTCGTAATGGCATGCTTGGCAGCCCTCAGCGTCACCTCGGCCAGCCCAAGATGGAAAATATTCAAAAAAATTGTAAGTTTCTTAATATTTTTATTGCACCTTAAAATGCATAGGTTTTTAATATCTCATTATTTTATTTCACAGAATAAGAGTGACAATAGATTACACAGTCAACCTGATGATAAGTATGTGCCATGGCCTATAGACGTCTTCATCAATCCTCGATCACTAAGTAAAATGTAGACCACCCCTGGGAACTTAGATGGAATTACTCGTACGTAAAGGGTTTTCGGTTCTCAACACTTACCATACGAAACACAACAGCCAATTGAAAAGGACCTACAGCATCAGCTCCCTAATCAGATCCCTTATCTGAAAGGATCCAATCAAACTGGGATAAGTCTGTCACAAACGTTCTTCCCAGAAACACCAGGTTGGGTTCGGGGGGTCAACGAGGTGGTCGTGAACCCCGTGAGTATCACAAGAGAGCGCCTGAAGTCCCTTTCTCAAAAGAAAAGGTCAGACGACGGAGATTACGGGTCCTATTGCAGTGGTCCCGGTCCCGACGTCTTTGGTTATACGTGTCTTGTTGAAGTGGACTATAGTTTCGTATATAGGCGTTGGTGGAAGATCCCTCAGGAATGAAACAGCAATTGTCTTCAAAACAGCTCCGTAAGAGTTCAATTAGGCTACCATTAATAACACCATTAGGCCATACATACCATACCTACTATCATCAGGTGTAGTGCGAGTTCTTTGCCACTTATATTTTATTAAAAATTATGTATAAAATATTCAACTGATTGCGTGTTAGTGCAATTTGAATTAATGTAAATTTACTATGTGTTACCAATTTTCCGAGTACATTCCACTCTGGGTGGGTAACACTCTCTTACCTATTTCCACCGTTTTAGATACTATATGTCACAAAAATGTCTTAATTAATAAATAATTGTTTTTTTGTATTTTTTTTTCAGGAGAAAATGGGGAGAAATATTCGTGATGGAATAATTAAGGCCGGACCAGCTGTAGCGGTGGTTGGACAAGCTACCGCTGTTGCAAAAGGATAATTATCATCGTCACTGTTATTAAAATAATTGTATTAGTTTATAATGATGATCTTATTTATTATAGGTTAAGCTATCTATAGAGATGTAAATACTGCAAATAAAATTAATAATTATAATTCATTTGTACTTTATTTATGAAAATTTTAATCACGTCATGAAAATTATTATTACTTAATACTTATTTTCTTGTTAAAAAATTAGCTATTGTGGAAATTAGACAGTGATTCTTAAATTTTGAACTATAATCCTGAAACTATAGTCGTAAAGAGTAACAGAAAGTGTCACTAGTCAATCAGTGGATCAACAAAGGCCGCTTATGAAGACGGTGAATAACGCATGTCCCTAAATGAGGAGGTTTAATTGTGACTGTGTAAGCATTTACACTGTCACAAATAAAATTCCTTGTTGGTTGTTGTTTATACTTTAACTAGCTGGTACTACTGCATTGCTGCAGCAGAATAAGTTATTGTGGAAATATCGTTTTAAGTTTAGAAGAGTTATAATGCTTAATTAGGAATGATAATACAATCACTGAAGTTAGCTGAGTTTTTCGCCAAAAATTCAACTAATATCGTTCCACAACCACCGTATTCGCCTGATTTAGCTCCGTGCGACTTCTGGCTGTTCAGCAAACTCAAGCGACCGCTCCGGGGAAACTCGCTACGTGCATTGAAGGCTATTCCGGAAATTGACTTTGACAACTGTTACGAGGATCAGAAAAAACGGTGGCATAAGTGTATTGCGGTCGAGGGAGATTACTTTGAGGGAGACGAAATAGATTTGGCAGAATTAATAAAGAATTTTAAAATTATTATTACAACAATATCTCAGAAAATCTCAATTTTGTCAATAAACAAATTAAAATTTTATTAAGAAAAAATCTATAAAAAGCGAATATAATATCAAGGAATACAAGAATGAAAATTGGTGGTAAAGCTCGCCCATGATTCAATGCCAAGTGCGCCCGTGCTGAAAAGCAAGCATGTGGCGCACTTATCCTGGGTCAATGCTCGAGATCGCAAAGCTCTAGATGTTAGCCTTAAGAAGAGAGTCTTTAATAATAATAATAATAATTATTATTATTATTTCAGATAACCAAGTGATACATAAAATTTGTTAGTAAATATGAAACTTATAACCTATGTTAGTACCTAAATCTAATTCTTAAATACAAGTGCCTTATTAACTAAACATAGGCGGTAATATTGTTTAAGGAGGAATGAGTCGTATCTTTCAGCAATTATTTTCATGATGGAGTTGGAGCTAGCCCACACCCTGTCGAGCAACGAGGCTGTTTTCTTTCTTATAATAAGGGCGTAATAGTCATCTGTACGCGCCTTTGCAAACATGCCTGATGCACTGCGAAATCGGGGTAGCCCCAACAAGATCCTGAAGCCATTATTGTACTGGACACCTAAAGTGTCGACAGTCCACTGCGAATAATTCGACCACAGGCTGCACGTGTAGAAAAATTGACAGTACGCTTTAAATAGTGTTATCTTTACTTGTTCACTACACCGCGCAAACCTACGAGCCAACATATTACATCGGTCTGCCAGCGCCCTACGTTCCCTTTCAATGTCAACATTGTCATCGGTAACAAAATGCCCCAGGTACTTAAATTTAGCAACACGTTTTAATTTAATGCCATTCAATAATTGCAGGCACATTTTCTGGGCTTTTATAGCCGACGGCCCTAAACACCATGAATTCGCTTTTTTACAATTGTATCGCAAGCCATGGTGTAATGCATACTTTTCACATATCTTTAGGAGTTTTCTGGTGGCCTTAACCGTGGGACTCAGCAACACCATATCATCTGCGTAGCTTATGTTATTAAAACTTACATCGTCGATACGACATCCGACTATTTTGCTGGTGAGTTCAACAATTATGTAGGTCATTTATGAACAGGTTGAAAAGTTTTGGTGACATAATTCCTCCCTGTCTGACCCCACATTGCAATTTGTACCTTTCAGAGAACTTATCGGCCCATCTAACATTATTATTTTTAAGCGTCAGTAGCCTAATGGCAGGGTGCGGACCGCGAACTCGAAAGGTCGTGGGTTCGAATCCGCCATTCGACTACTGTCGTGTACCACTTCTAACACAAGCATTTTTAAGCTTACCAGAAGTGGTTAAAGGGAATATTAATAACGTTTAATAAGCATTACTTATATTTAAAAAAAAATACTGATTATTATACCAGTACTGAAAAATCTTCAAAAGCTCAGCTGGAATTTTTCTCTGGCGTAGTTTATCCCATAAAAGGTCATAATTTACGAGATCAAAAGCTCTGGAGAGATCTAAAAAGCATGAATACAGGTGTACGTCGCTTTGTGTAATATTCAACAGTGTGCTTTAGGGCTAAGATAGCATTCTCAGTAGACAATTCAGACCGAAACCCAAACTTTGCATCGTGCAACTCAATATAATTTTCCAGCTGTGTATCCAATAGGCTGTCAAGTATTTTAGCCATTTTCAGCAAGCCGCCAAGTGTTGCAAAAAGGCATTACGCCAAGCCAGTTTCGAACGCATTAAAAGCATCGGTAAGAAGCTCTCTGTCAAAACATCTGGCAGTAGAACTTTTTGGTCTCTCGCAAAAGCGATCAAGACAAACTTCTGTCACACAAACACTGCCTCCGCTGGTAAAACCAGATGGCTCAGCGGCGCATGTGCTTAAGGAGAATGTGACTCATTTGCTTCTCTTTTTGCTTGCAATTTGCGTCTGGACAGTAGCAACAGCGAACCTTCTCAATTAAATCACTGCGGTACCTCTATGTCAGAGGTCCGTATCACCAAAAACGAGGTTCTTAAAACGTTCGAAGTCTAGACGTGAACTAAGCTAGTGGATCTGATGGTGTACCAGCATAGTTCTAAAGGTGTGTACACCTGCGTTGCCTCCTATGTTGACACGCTTGTTCCGGCTCTCATTCAGGACTGGAATAGTGCCCAAATCTTGGAAGCTGGCCAATGTGCAGCTTGTGACTAAAAAGGTAGTCATACCAACCCTGCCAACTATCGGCCAATTCAAATTACCGCCATACTCTGCAAGAGCCGGGGTAGCTAAGATGGTTAGCGCTCGCTGTAAGCTTCACAGTACTCGAGCAACCCGGGTTCGATCCCCGCCGGCACCAATGAAATTGTTAATTGCAATTTTAAGTGCTGATTTACCATGTGCTCGGCGATGAAAGAAAACCGTGAGGAAACATGCATGTCTGAGACATAAGAAAAAAAATATTTCGAAGACATATGAAGTTCGCCAACACGCATAGGGGTAGCGCGGCGGACATTTTCTTACTCTAAAACCCTCTCAGAAATGAGAGGAGGCCTGTGCCCAGCAGTGAGACGTAAATAGGCTGCAACTTTACTACTTTACTTTTCTGCAAGATTATGGAATGTATATTGAACGCCCACCTCATGGCATACCTAGAGGAAAATTATCTCCTCAGTGATCGCCAGTTCGAGTTTCACCGAAATCGATCAACTGGGGACCTTGTAGCGTACGCCACTCACATATGGAACAAAGCGCTCGAGAACAGTGGTGAAGCACCTGCTATTTCCCCTCGATGTTTCGAAGGCCTTTGACAGGGTTTTTCACGCTAGTCTATTGAGCAAGTTTTCAGCGTACGGCTTATTCCCTGGCCTGATTGCCTGGGTGTAGGACTTTCTGAGTGAACGGTCTCTACGGGTCGTCGTCGATGGCTACTCATCCGATACTGTGGCGACTATCGCCGGTGTTCCTCAGGGGTCCGTTCTGTCCGCAACTCTCTTTCTGCTGCATATAAATGATCTACTAATTCCCGGTATCTACGTGTATGCAGACGATAATACAGTTATGGAGCGATCCAACTAAGTGCCCAAGCCAGTAGGGATCAAATCCAGTCAGAAATAGAGGCTATGGTTGAGCGTGTGAGTCTCACACTACAGGCAGTCTCCGGATGGGGCAATGCCAATCTCGTGAGATTTACCGCCTCCAAAACACAAGCGTGTCTTTTCATCGCTAAATGGACCCCACTCACCTTGGCTCCTACGTTCCGGAATGTATCCTTGGTGTACACTGACCGCCTTCAATTGCTAGGGGTTGAATTTTCTCCGAACCTCAACTATGGGCGGTTCATTGAGTCCAAAGGCAAAGCAGCCTCAAAAAACGTGGTGTACTTACAAGGGTGTGACGGTACTTCACGCCGGGGCAACTTTTTACCTTATATAAAGCGCAAATCCGGTCGTGCATGGAGTACTGCTATCACATATGGGCTGATGCGGCAATATGCCACCTGGCAGCGTTAGACTCAGTAGAGAGACGTGCTAAGAGGCTCATTGGTGACCTTGACTTAGTCGAAACCAATCTTGTCAACCTCGAGCACAGGCACAGAGTAGCCAGTTCTTTCCGTCCCAATACAATTTGGGTGTCTTCAAGGCAAGAGGGAATAGGCTTTTGTTACACTAAGACAGTGCGATTTACTATCTAAGACTGCATCACTACTTACCACAAAGTGGGATTGTCGTCAAGCACTGGCTTATAATAAGTAAAAAAAAACCCTTGCAACGAGGTGATCGCCACCATGCTGGTTCAATTAAAATTATTATAAATTAAATGTTATTTATGTCACTATCATAAAATTATATATTATATTTAAGAATTAATCTCCCAGGACACAGTGTTTTCAGAAACAGGTAAATAAAAAAATGACTTTCATTAAGTATTATGTAATAATCTATATTGAATAAAAATCATTGTATTCTACACAATTTTCATCTTTTGAATATCTAACAACTAATAATATCTTCAACAATTAATGGCAAATTAAAAACAATATTAGGTAGTTTATTTTTTCTATTGCGTTATTCTAAGCTCTTCTCTCTATTTATCATTACTGTCTATTTTTGTCTCTAAAGCCGCTTAGCTCGTGTCGAGGCATACATAAGTCCCTTACGATACGGTGTTTAACACCGTGGCGTTATATCCTTTATATTTCGTATTATAGGCACTAAAAAGAAAGCAACACAATTTTATGATGAAAGTTAGTTAGATAAGAATAAAGATGTTCACACTTTAAACACTAGGAACAAACATAAACTTGTAATGCCAGTTACTAAACTTCACAGAATTAGTAATTCATTTAAGGCAGTGATTCCCAACCAGTCAAAAGAAATCAAAGTGGTCCCTGGAAAAAAAAGTTTGGGGAAACCATGCTTGAAGGGCGAATGTATACGCTTTTACAACAAAATCTCAAGAAACGTTCAAAGTTTGACAATAAGCAAGTTTTAAAGTTTTGGTAAAGAAAGATTGTACAAAAAATAATTATTATAATTTTAGGCTACATAAACGAAAATCACCCCTGGGAATAAGGTGATCGCCATAATGCTGATGCTATTAAAATGAACCGAAAAAAAATGCACAAAATTATGACAAAATGATTTAAGTTAAAAAAACGTGTGTGTACTTATGTACGCTCGTAAGAAGTTATACTTCAACGTAACAAAAGCGTAACAAAACGAAAATAACTAAAAATTGTTTAAGATCCTGGTGACAATTAGTAGACGACTCCGTGGCGCAGTGGATTAGCAATGAGTTTTTTTTTTATATATAGGATACGTGCGACAAACGAGAACACAGTCCACCTAATGGTAAGTGGTTGCTATAGCCCATAGACATCTACATCTACCCTCGATGACGAATACAAATGTAGATGCGTTGTCTCATTTCCAGTAAAACGGGTCTCCGGTTCTCTACACTCACCATACGAAATACAGCAGCGTTAAGCTGCTATTTTAGGCTGGTATTCTGTGAGAGCGTGGTCCTTTCCCTGACGAGCCGACCCCTTCGTGCTACAATTATACCAATAATATGGTTGCAACATGGCTCTACCACTACCACGTAAAGTTGCAGCGCTAAGGGCCGCGGGTTGGATTCCCGCACGGAACAAGTATTTGTATGGCCTACAAATAATTGTTATGGGTTTAGATTTTTACTTGTGAAATTTATATATGTAAACTGCCCTAAAGAAATACCCAGTGTTAAGCAAGAAGCCGCGAAGAGCAGTGCGCCTTGTGTTCCTGTTTCGCCTTATCTGAAAAGGAAAAGGGGGAAGAGAAGTCTTTAACTAAGGAGGGGTCTTTGCTGGTGGGACCGCGGATCTGTTTGAAAGCGTTTCCGTGGCCCTGCCAAAGTTTGGCAAAGGTGAAACACCATGTGGTTTGAGTAGGTATGAGTCCGACATAATTCGTTCTTGCCTCCGCGAAGCAGGTATGCGTAGGCATTTCCTCATTCGCAACCCGGCACAAAATCCGTTCTGTAGTTACGAATAAAAACATAGATAGATTAATGCAGCGTCAATATTGGTTTTATATTAGGTATAAAGCTTGCGTCTAAGGCCTAGGTATTAACTGATACAATTATTTATTGTATGGCATTATATTAATATGATACATAAATAGAATGGACTGAACGGGTAGGTCTCGGTATAGAATTCTTATCAATATATTTTGTCACACCGTCTTATCTCTGTTATTAGTTCCGTGGATGTTCACTTCTGCTGTCAGCACCAAAATGGCGAAAATCAAATCGTCTCATTATGTCACGGTGTATAGCCAGTCCACATATCAAGAGGTCAATGATGGTGTCGTTTTAGTGCGAGAGCATCGTAAAAGTTCACTCTTCATCGTTTTTCCCAAATGCCCCCAAAAGAAGTATAAATTCAAAAATTATCCCGCCTGGTTTGTTGTTGGATCTTACCAGGATGATGTTTTCCGAAATAGTGGTTAATAAAAAAAATACTTTCATTAAGTATTATGTAATACCGCCGAGTACCGGAACAAACTTGTGTCTGAATTCGAGTTTTTGCTGAACTAATTTTCGGGTTGGGGGCGACTAAATCTAGTCCAGTGTAATTCTCACAAGACACAATTTTGCGCGTTTACCGCTAAAAAGAACCCCTTTGTCGTATCTCCTCAGTTTAAACGCACTCCCCTTGTTGCTTCGACAAGTATCGGAACCCTAGACATCGACATATCGAGTGACGTGCAATTTTGTGTTCACTTACAAGAGAAGGGCAAATTGGCCTCTAAAAGGCTTGGCGTGCTCAGCAGAAGGGGACAGTATTTCATTCCAGTACACCACCTGCAACTTTACAAGGCACAGGTTCGGCCACACACGGAAGACTGTTCCCATCTCTGAGCTGGGGCTCCCCAGTGCCAGCTCCTTCCACTTGACCGCATTCAGTGTAGAGCGGCTCGAATCGTCAACGAACGAGTCCTTTCCGATCGGCTCAATACATTGGCGATTCATTAGCCCTGCGAAGAGATACTGCATCCCTTTGCATTTTTTTTCGCATCTACCATGGAGAGTGCTCTGAGGAATTGTTCGGATTAATCCAATTCACCAAATTCGCACATCGCGGCAAATCTCCCGATATCATCCACACCATCTGGATGCTTGACGGTTCACCACTGTACGCTTCACTAAGAGCTTTCTTCCGCTTACGACCTCTCTGTGGAATAGTTTACCACCGGCGATTTTTCTGGACCGGTACGACTTAGGGACCTTCAAGAAAAGAGCTTACTCCTTTCTTAACGGCCGGCAACGCCCCTGGTAGTACAGTTGTTCATAGGCGACGGTGATAACTTACCATCAGGCGAACCGTGTGCTCGTTTTCCCCCTCTCCTATAAAATAAAAAAAAACTGAATATAAACCATTAAATTCTTCCTATTCTTTTCTATACACATTTCATCTTACGAATATCTAACAACTAATAATATATTCAACAATTAATAGCGAAAACAAAACAATATTAGTTTATTTTTTCTACTGCGTTGTTCTAAGATCTTCTCTCTATTTATCGTTATTATTTATTTTTGTTTCCAAAGCCGCTTAACTCGTTTCGAGGCACACGTAAGTCCCTTATCGTCTCGGTGTTTAACATGGCACCATTATATCCTTTAGACTTCGTATTAAAGGCACTAAAAGGAAAGCAGTAATTTTATCATAACAGTCAGTACATACGTATCAAATCATTTTAGTGGCACAAAAAAGCTTGGATTTATTTTAATGTTTAATCAAGTATTAGTTTAGAACAAGATGACATCCGTAATCCCCAAGGGTGCAGGCAGAGAATAAAGAAAAGCAAGCTATCAGGATCCTGTATAGTCAAAACAATATGGGCTATGGCCTACATGATTACAAACCCAGTATGCCATTAGTCGCCGTTTACAAAATGTTAGGCAAGTAACACGAAACTTTTCTTGTTTTAATAATCTCAAAGATCTCCTTCATCAGCTTCTAAAAGACTATATCAGGACACGACGCTCTTCCTTTGAGAGGAATTGCCTTGATCATCACGCTTGTCAGTTGAATGACGTTGCAGCAACAGATATTACGCAATTACCTCTGCGTTTCGTTGGTGAGTGCAGGTGGCCGGAGGCCCTTTTTACTGTACTAAATGAGGCATTCCATCTTAGTCCTCACGGGTGACAACGCATCTGCATTTTGATTCGCAAACGAGGATAGATGTAGATGTCTATGGGCCGCAGCAACCACTTACCATCAGGTGGACTGTGTGCTCGTTTGTCACCCTTTTACCATAAAAAAAAAACTTTGACGGTCTGCTTCTGTCGTCGGTCTAAGTTTATTACGTCTGAGACTGGCAAGATAGTTAAACCACAATTTTGAAATCATTATGGCATTTCTGGCATATCCTATAGTCACCTCTTACAACACCTGCAGGATGAAATTAAGAGATGGATTCACTTACATCGCCGTCATACGGCATCTCAAACTTCTTTAGATAGTATCAATGTTACTCAAAGAAAGTGACAAGATTTGTTAGATTTTTTTTCCTTAACCTAGTAAATACAATTCGGTAGGTATTTAAATTCATTCAGTTCTATTCATCATCATCATCATCATCATTACAGCCCTTCACAAGTCCACTGCTGAACATAGGCCTCCCCCAAGGAATGCCACAAAGCACGGTCCCGAGCCACCTGCATCCATCGACTTCCTGCATGTCTTACCAGGTCGTCACTCCATCTTGTGGGGGGACGCCCTACACTTCGCCTACCAGTACGAGGCTGCCACTCGAGAACCTTTCTTCCCCATCGGTTGTCGGTTCTTCGAGCTATATGGCCGGCCCACTGCCACTTCAGCTTACTTATCCGTTGGGCTATGTCGGTTACTCTGGTTCTACTGCGGATATCCTCATTCCTAAGTTTATCACGCAGAGAAACTCCGAGCATAGCCCTCTCCATAGCTCGCTGAGCGACCTTGAGCTTCCTCATACGGCCAGCAGTGAAGGACCACGTCTCAGTTCCGTAAGTCATCACTGGCAACACGCACTGGTTGTACAATTTTGTTTTAAGGTTTTGAGGTATTTCTGACGAGAAGATGTGTCGTAGCTTCCCGAACGCTGCCCAGCCGAGTTGAATCCGTCGATTGACCTCTCGGTCGAAGTCGGACTATTTGTCCCAGGTAAACATACTCGTCAACAACTTCGAGCTTAGTGCTCCCAACAACTACCGGCATAGGTGTGACATGGACATTAAACATAATCTTTGTTTTGTCCATGTTCATCTTAAGACCTATCCGTTGGGAGACACTATTGAGGTCATTGAGCATAGTGCTTAGTTCCTCCAGCGATTCTGCCATTAGGACTATATCGTCGGCAAATCGAAGGTGAGTGATGTACTCGCCATTGATGTTAATTCCGTATCCTTTCCAGTCCAGAAGCTTGAAAACTATTATAACTATTCAACTATAACTTATAAGAACTGTAGTCGTCTATCTTATTTATAAATCTGTGAAGATTGTCCGGCGACTTGCACTGCAGGTCCAGCTTTGATTACACCGTCGCGAATGTTACGTCCAACTTTTTCCTGAAAACATAATGATAATGTATTGAACATAGAAATAAATATATTGAACTTGTGCTACTTCTTTTTTTCCTTACTGTTTTATTATATATAGTATGTTCTTAACGTAACTGTAATTTTTAGACGGCTCTATCGAATTTAATAAATTTGTTATCATCGAACGTTGTCGCTGTTTGCAATAATGGTAAAAATTATAACGTTTTGCTGGTACAGGTTACTTACGTAACTATCCGTATCTATTAATAGAAAGATATTTTTTATCGTCATATCACAAGGATTTAAATTATTAATTTTATAATTTACTTACAAGTTTCTTAAACACTTTCCACCTTGGACTTGCAGTCGTAACACTGAAGGCAGCTTAGTAGGCAAATACAAAGAAAATAATTTTGGCAAAGTTCATTGTGATATTCTTTTTTATTTACTTTAAAAAAATCTATGGCTGCTAAAATTCTTAAATAGAATGAATTATGTTGGAACGCTTTAATCATTATATATTAATGACAGCTTTTTATAGGATAAGGGTGACGAACAAGCACACAGTCCACCTGACGGTAAGTAGTTGCATCTATCCTCGATTACGAATCCAAATGTAGATGCGTTGTCACCCGTGAGGACTAAGATGGGATGCCCCGTTTCTAGTAAAATGGTTCTCCGGTTCTGTACACTCACCATACGAAACAAGCAGCGTTAAGCTGCTATTTTACGCTGGTATTCTGTGAGAGCGTGGTTTTTCCCCGGTCGAGCCGACCCATTAGTGCTACAACTATACTACTAATATAGCTGCCGCATGGCTCTACCACGTATAAAAAATTACAAATATGTTTCTTACAAAAAGTTACAAACAGATTTGCAGATGGTATTCTAACATTTATTTAAAATGAACCTTTGGTATTCAATCATAAGAACGATTTCATAGTGAGTGGTTAATACGATGCATTTAACGATAACGTGTCGAAGCGTCTGTTAAAAGTACCGCGTTTGTGAGACAAAATGAATCACCCGTTTATTAGAATCAGCAATAACCACAAAAATCTCTCGGTTTATTGCAATTTTGTATATTACTAATTTATTTATTAAACATCCTTAGTTAGAATAGTTTAGTATTGCTTACTTGCCTACCGTGTTACTCATCTCTCTACTCGTCTCTTTCTTTTGTCATTTAGCGAAGACAAAGAGAGCAATATTATGCATTCAAAAATACGTTAGCAAATAGCACACTGTGGTAAGTGGATGGTGTGGCCTATGAAAACTTACGTCTATCCTCGATTAAGAATCAAAATGTAGATACGTTGTCACCCCAGAGGACTATAGAATGTCTCGATACTAGTAAAAGGGTCGCTGGTTCCCTACACTCACCGTACCAAAAACTTCGGCAATAAACCCTTCCCTGTCCCATGAATCACACATATATGAACATTTAAATTGTATAACTATTGTGTCTGTTTCGCGGAAAATGAAACTGTTGAGCTGATATTATACGCTGGTAAACAAAGAATGTGTGTTCTTTCCCGGGTTGAGCTGTTAGCTAGGTAGTAGGTTCTGCAACCATAATATAGTTTTAGCGTTACCCCGGTAAAAATCTTCCTAATTTGTCATTTATTTTTAATAAGTAAGTCAGTGTTGACGTTCTATAAAACATTAATTTTATCTCTTATCGTTGTTGCGGTTGAAGCCACGTCGTGACAAATGAGTATTTGATATACATATTTTGTTTTCTAATTTCAAGGGAGACGGCGGTGGATGAACTCGAGTAGCACGCATACGGATATGGATCGGTATTTATATTAAAAACATGAAATAGACTCTTACACCATCTATGGGATGAACCCAGTCAAACAATCCACTCTCTCACCATCATTACAAAGCGAGTATTGACGCGATAACTGGGGTTGTCTTCTAAGAATTTCGAGAACACAATTAGTATGGGTCAGTGTTGCATAAACGTCGATGATCAAATCGATGTTTCTTTTTGTTTACATATTTCTAAATCAATAAAACACCTTAAATAACGTGATATTATTCAAGCTAACTTTAATGTATATAACATCGTTTATACAATCAACATATTAATAATAATTGTTACAATTTCATTCGTGCCGTCGAGGTTGCGACTTCTGATTACGGGCTTGTGATATTGACGTTTTAGATACAGTAAAAGCTCTTTATTCGCGGGGTATATGTTCCGTTAATATGCCGCGAATACAGAAACCGTGAATATGGAATGGTAATTTATATGGAATTATAGGGGATACGTTCCTAGGTGACAAATTAAAAAACAAATATTTAAAAAAATCAATTTAATTGAAGTTTTTGATTATATTGATTAATTATTAAGTGGCGAAGCTTGCGAAGTCACTTATTGATTTCACGGTGTCTGTCCGTCTGTCCGTCTGTCCATCTGTCCGTATGTCCGTCTGTCCGTCTGTCCGTCCGTCTTCCGTCTGTCCCACGATTATGTCGAGAACGGTTTCGAATTTTCGAATTCTGTTTTCAGCAATCGATTACTGATCACCCAGGCATCTGAACCTCCTATTTTGAAACTGATTGCTCAACGGCAACCGTTAGAAACCGCTACAAAGCTGATTGTTTCGCCATTTTGCTATGCTGTTAGCTTGCTAGGTTTATTATTTTCAGGCTTAGGCAATGGTTTAAAGATTTTTGTAATTTTTTGTTGCTTGGCAGTTTATAATACTCCTAGCTCCTTTAATTCAGACTGATATTCAGCAGTGGTATTAGCAATACTCCTCTTAAAAATAAGACTTCTTTCCATAGACGGATCAATTTTTATAAAGAAATCACAAAGTTCATTTGCCGTTCTGAAGCCTTCACTAAGATTTTTCAAATTAAATATCACGTTTCCAGTGCTTGTTGGCGCCTCTTCTTCAAAAAGGCTGCGAATTTAACATTTCCTCCAAGTAATTTTTAGTCAAATCTTCATCTTGCAATTCAAGCAACTCCTGAATATCACTTGAATCTATCTGTTTGAACCCATATCGTCCTATTCCATTCCTAATTTCGGCTGTGTTTGCAGTCAAAGTTTGAATTTGCACAGATTCTTCGTTATTTTCCGCATTCAGAGCAGGCCACAGTTTTTGCCGCCCTTGGGGGAAGCATTTTTTCTTCAAATGTATATACTTTCCTTTAAATATAATCCTTTTAACTAAAAGAGAATCATCAAAATCGCTACACAGTTGACGAGAGTATTGCGTAACATACAAAACACAGTCAAAGTTTAAACCTACTCCTTTTATAAACTTGGTTAAAATAACAAAACGCAGAAGTGTCCGACCCTTTCGTGGTCACCCTTGAGGTGAGATGGTATGCCTAATTTTCAGTAAAAAGAGTTTCCAGTTCTCTACCATACCTATAAAAGACAGCACCAATTAGCTGGCCAGCTACACGCTGGTATTCTGTGTGAGCGCGGTCCTTCCTGGTGGAACAGTCGCATTCGTATTACAACCATTATAAATACAATAGCAGCGTGGCCAAGATAATAAATATGACTTGAAATCAAACTCATTCTATTTCAGACACCTTTGGTAACGCTTAGCTACCATAAAGCCGTCATAAAGTTGGCAGACTTAATTTTTTCACAAATGCAAAATTTATCATTAACACTTAAATATGAGTCTCAACGTTTTGTCATTTTAAGAGGTTTAACTATCGAATATTTGTGTACAATTGGTTAATAAATACTGTGTAGTTACGGCGTAAGAACAACTTCGGAAACTGAAATTTCAAGCCTTCGTCGTTATCCTCAAATACCCTATTCACCCGCGCCCGTGCTTATATTGTCTGCAGACTTCAGCTACAAGCCATCTAAGAGTTTACAAGGTTCATCGTAGCACTGGAATAACGCTTCCTGTTCCTTCAAGCGACTCTCTACAATGTTTGGCATAACTCTTACTTTATATATATATATATATATATATATATATATATATATATATATATATATTCTTACGGCATAAGTCTTGCTACTCGCCTCTGCTTCACGACACTCCCACAGATTACTGGACTTGTTCTCGACTCATCGTAGACTGCAACACAATCCATGGGACTTGCGCTTCCGTCGGCAACTATACTCCAACATGGACCTCCGGTGTAATTAGGGGGGTGATATGGCGGCGTGGGCGCCACAAGCGAAACGCACCGAAGCCTAAATCGGGCTATCAAAGTTCCAAAAAACTGCGGTATATATAGAATGTTTTGTACGTTGTAGAGCCAAGCTGCAGATATATTTATAATATAGTATAGTTGTAGTAGTAGCAGGAATGTGTCGGCTCGACCGGGGAAGGACCACTTTCTCACAGAATACTAATTATATAATTAAAGAAGCTACTGACGCTTCAATTATATTACTTATTATATAATTGAAGCGTCAGTAGCCTAATAGCAGGGTGCGGACCGCGAACTCGAAAGGTCCTGGGTTCGAATCCGCCATTCGACTACTGTCGTGAACCACTTCTAACACAAGCATTTTAAGCTTACCAGAAGTGGTTTAAGGGAATATCAGTAATGTTTGATAGAATTACTAGTATTTAAAAAAAAGATAAAAAATATAGTATATTAATGCTGCTGTGCTTCGTATGGTGAGTGTAGAGAACCGGCGACCCTTTTTACTGGAAAAGAGGCATTCCATATTAGACCTCAACGGTGCCAACGCATCTGCTTGTTGATTCGCAAACGAGGATGGATGTAGATGTGTATGGACCACAGCAACCACTTACCATCAGGTGGACTGTGTGCGCGCTTGTTACCGTATTTCTATAAAAAAGAATAGCTCCATACTATTACACGGAGCGTTGGCCGCTCCCCGGGATTACCTTGCCTGGTGGGAAATGTTCCCTTTTGCTTCGACGGCCAAACCATATCACCCCGTGTGTGTCGCTGAGACAACAGACGAATATGGTAACAGAAGATGGGC
The DNA here is from genome assembly GCA_033319125.1 of Parnassius glacialis. NCBI lineage: Eukaryota > Metazoa > Arthropoda > Insecta > Lepidoptera > Papilionidae > Parnassius > Parnassius glacialis. Next base: position 4,919,546 of record JAVANC010000008.1, read on the forward strand.
GGCAGCATATTACTGATAACAAATCAAAATAACAATTATTAATGTATTATTATATTAATTATAACTGCAGCTAACACGCCTGTCAAGAACATTTTGCAAGTATTTCCCTATGAGGCTATGTATTCCGGAGGCCTACAAATGTTCAGCAGTAGACTTAATAGAAATGTTGATGACAACGATAATAACTCGTGTTCGAAATTTAAAAATTAAATAACAAAAAAAATAATAAACGCCCGATGATTTGTCATAAGTTTTAACTCTACAATAACTATTTTTATATAAAAAAATTGCTTTGAAAAGGACATAAAATTTTAAATTAATTCTCTGTTTTTCCTCTAAAATATTTTCTAATTTCAATTTCTTAAATACTCATAATATAAAGTTAAAGAAATAATTAATTTTTTAACTTTCATATCTAATGTGAATTTTACTTTTTATTCCATTTTGAATTAATGATTATATTCTAATGTTTCTAAAGTTTTATATTTTTGATTATTTACTATTATATTTATTTGACATGGTTTTAATGCATAAGGCATAAATAAGTATGAACGTGCATATGTATCATTAATCTATATATTTTAATCTATTATTGATGCAACATTAATGAACGTTTTAATTACGTTATTAGTGGTATTGACACTATAAAATCGGGGATTCACTAACTGTTCCGTACAACGGATCGTCCCTCGCAAAGTTCACGCTACGTCAGTGCTGCGTCTTATCGTTAACATTTTAACACGTTTGTATTACTTCAACACAAAGCTTTCAGTATGCACTTACAATATAAGGTTCAATTTAGCTTGAGATATTGTTTATCAACTCCATAAATAACTTGGTCACTTTTGTTGTATAAATTCAGCTCGGTGCTCGCATATTCATCATTCCATACGAGGACTTCGCATTTCTTATACATCAAATATATTTTACGAGCCAACCTCTACAATGAACTTCGCGAAAATCCTCTTCTTCGTAATGGCATGCTTGGCAGCCCTTAGCGTCACCTCGGCCAGCCCAAGATGGAAGATATTCAAAAAAATTGTAAGTTTTTTATGTTTTGTTGCACGTTGAAATTTATAGGTTTATTATATTATCTTAATATTCCATTTATAAGTTAAGAGCACAAATGGGCACGCAGTCCACTTGATGGTAAGTACTGAGGCCAACTGACATCTACGTATGTCTTTGAATATGAAACAAAATGGTCCATTTTGTTTACCTATATGCGTTGTTGAGCCTTAGGGCTAAGATAGAATTCTCCGGTATCAGTAAAAGGGGTCTCCGGTTCTCTACATTCACCATACAAATCACAGCAGCATTATGCCACAAGACCATACATACAATACAACAGTAGCCCATTTTTTTATTTAAAAAAATAGTAGTAATACTATTAAACATTACTAATATTCCCTTAAACCACTTCTGTTAAGCTTAAAATGCTTGTGTTAGAAGTGGTTCACGACAGTAGTCGAATGGCGGATTCGAACCCCACGGCCTTTCGAGTTCGCCGTTCGCAATCTACCATTAGGCTACTGACGCTTTGATTTATCATTCAGTGGACTATAGATTCGTTTATCTCTTCAATTTTATTAAAAAAATTATGTAGAATTTATTAAGTTGGTTTTGAATTTTAAACAAACATTGAATAAATACACATTTAGAAGGCCGCTCTCTTATCTTAACTATCTATATATTATATATATTTTATATTATATATATATATATTATATTATAGATAATTTGGTTTTAATAAATTTGTGTTATAAAGATTTGTTCACAAAATAACTGGATTTATTTGTATTATTTACAGGAGAAAGTTGGAAGAAACGTTCGTGATGGAATAATTAAGGCCGGACCAGCTGTAGCAGTGGTTGGACAAGCTACCTCTGTTGCCAAAGGATAATTATCATCGTCACTATTATTAAACTAATAATACTAGTTTATAATGATATTCTTATTTATTATAGGTTAAGGTATCTATAGAGATGTAAATACTGCAAATAAATTATTCTTAAGTTACGATTTTTTGTACTTTATTTTTGAATATTGTAATCATATCATGAAAATTAATATTACCTAATTCTTATTTTCTTGCTCAAAAATTAGCTAGGTTGTGATTAGATAGTGAATTCGAATTTTTCAACTTTGATCCTTAATTAATGCACAAGTTTAACAGAAAGTGTCAAAAGTCTACCAGTGAATTAATAAAAGCTACATATAAAGACGGTAAAGAAAATGCACACATAGTCTTCGTTACTGTTACAACCGCAGTTTATTTTTAGTTATTACTATCTGTTCCCTGCGAATTCGCCCGCGTGTAATTTAGGGTTTTAATTACGTTGCGCGGAGCCCTAATTATTTTTCTAAAACGTAAGTAGCCTTCATATCCATTAATTGAATTTTTTTTTATTCTAACCTATACAACTTTAACAGTGTATTATTTAACATTAGTTATTTAATTTAATTAGTTATTCAACAGTGGTAGAGCCAGGCAGCAGCTTTTGCTGTCGCACGGATGGGCCGGCTCGAACCGGGGTGGTACCACGACCTCACAGAATACCAGCGTGAAGTAGAAGTTTACCTCTGCGTTTCGCTTGGTGAGTGCAGGTGGCCGGAGGCCCTTTTTACTGGAAATGAGGCATTCCATCTTAGTCCTCACGGGTGACAACGCATCTACATTTTGATTTGTAATAGAGGATAGATGTAGATGTCTATGGGCCGCAGCAAGCACTTACCATCAGGTGGACTGTATGCTCGTTTGTCACCCTAATCCTATAAAAAAAAAAACAACTGATATTTAATTACTGTATTAAGTATTTTGTCCCTATATTACTTTGTTACTTTGCTGGCGCGGCAATTTTTTGATAGAAAACATGTTCAAGTTTACCGTACTTAAATCTAATTTCGCACTTTCAATTCACTAATTATCACCGTCAAAACTCAACTCCAATCCGAACATTACATCAATATGTTAAATATATGTTAATACATTTTAGTCATATGTCAATACATAAAATTATTAGCTCTCAAATTTATTTTATTCAAAACCTTACGGTTTACGGATATTCAGTTTTATAAATTCTATATGCTTTTCAACTAAAATATAAATAATTCTATCTGCCTGTGAGTGTTTTAAAATTAATCTCCTTACAATTACAACACTTCTATATCCTCACTTCACTACATTATGGACGCATTAATCAAAACCACTATGTCCAACTTGATGGAAGTGTTTCACAAAAGCAAGAATGCTTTTGAGGAAGAGTTACGGAAGGCGCCCAGTTCAACTCCTAGTACTACTTCCCTTGCTGCTGATTATGCATCTTTTAAAACATTTGTTGGACAAACACTGAATGGTCTTCAGCAGCAGATGGAGCTGCTTGCCCGTAATGCTGACAACATGGAGATGCGGATCCGTAGGAAGATGTTGCTGCGCCATGGGGTTCCAGAGGTAACAAAAGAAGACATCGCCTTAGCTCTTGTCAAGGTTCTATAGAATAATTTGAAGTTAAAAGACTGTTCTATTAATGATATAAAACGGTGTCACAGAATAGATCGACCTACAGCTCCTCACAAGCCTCGACCTATTTTGGTGAAGTTCTTGGACGTAACGTTGCGAGATAAAATCTGGTACGCAAAATCACAACTTAAATGCTCTGGAATCACAGTTTCTGAATTTTCGACCAAGCTTCGACTTCATGTTTTTATAGCCACTCGAGAAATATTCGGTGTCCCTAACTGCTGGATGACAGACGGTTGTGTTTATGTGTTAATACAAGTGGTTATCGACATCGCATATTTTTTCTGAATGACTTAAGTAAAATGAACGACCAGGCCAGTCCAAAACCAGCGTCTGTTGCGAAAACTGCAACGGCGAAGCCCAAGCGAGGTCAGATTGCTAAAATGTGATCCCATTGGGATATTTGTATACAATATGTAGGCCTTTTATTCTTAACTTTCTTTTTTGTCTAATTTTAACTACTATTCTAAAACTGCACTTAATTATAATTAAAATACTATATGTGCTATCAATCGTGACGTAAAGTAATAAAGTTTTTATTTTTGCATGCCGAGCGCAAAGCGCGTGGGTATGTTATACTAACGCCTAAAAATCAAGATTCCAACGTTTTGTCGCATGAAATCGTATCCAGCAATCATATATTATACATATAAATGATAAAAAAAGCACATTGTAAGAAAGATAAATGATTGTTGAACTTATTAATATTTTTTTAAATTGATTAATTGCTATTTTTAAATAAAAAAGGGGTTTTAGTGGCTTATGGTGTGGATTTATCATGTCGCCAAGGCTTGTAAACACTATAACTTTTGAAAATATCAATTGTATAACTCAATCTATTTTTTAATCTCTTCGTCTGTCATGTGGGAAGCCACTGAATGTAAATGGCAGTGTAATTTTGTTTTGTTTAGCTATAATTAATTTTTTTCGGCTCCAAAATGGCGAAATTGTCGTTGATTTGGTAGACTTGTATAAAATTATTTCTGTAAATGGGGAGCTACAGCCACAGAGTAGTTTACTCACTAACTCAGTTCTCTCCGCTAGGAGTAAAGTAGTCTGTGCTCAGTTCGTCACCCGTCAGTCGCCGTCGTGAGTGGACATTGTTTCGGTTATTTGCAGCGACTCAAAAAGATCGCTGTACAAATACACAATATTCGAATAACCAAATTTCTTAAATACTTGATTATAATAATAATAAGAGATTTTTTTATTACAATATTTTAAAGGCACAGAATAAATAATAGTAGTACGTACTAAAAGTAGTATAAATTTTCTTGTCATGGGTGAAATTTTCATGGTTTTCCGGGGTGTTGAAACCGATAGGAATGTCGAAATGTAAATCCAAGATGGCGGCCGCAATAAGTATCAATGTTTTCATCATGGGTGTCATTTCCATGGTTTTCGAGGGTGCTGAAGCCGATAGTGTTGTCGAAAAGTAAATCCAAGGTGGCGGCTGCAATAGGTAAAAATTTTTTCATCATGGGTGTCATTTTCATGATTTTCGAGGGTGTTGAAGCCGATAGTGCTGTCGAAATGTAAATCCAAGATGACGGCTGAAGTAGGTATAAATTTTTTCATCATGGGTGTCATTTTCATGGTTTTCGAGGGTGTTGAAGCCGATAGTGCTATCGAAATGTATTTAAACTACTTTAAAAAAATTCCGTATAATCATGCTATACGTTATTTTTTTAATGCGAAGGCATGCTCAATTGGATTTACCAATATATATTTCTTTTTATAAATTTTTTATTTTTCTTAAAACTTTTAAATTGTAAACATATAAAATTTGTTTACGTTATAATTATGTTAAACTTAATCGATATAGCACAGATTAAAGAGCATTAAATCACTAACTTTTAGCACAGGTTATACATTACACAGCCTAAGGATTATGATAACGTTTTGTTACGGTTCGTTATAGTACATTATTCCTTTCTGATTACTTGTATTTTTTTTTTCACTTTTATTTTTACTCTTTAAGGGGCGTATTACAAAAAATCGCGAAATTACAAGGTTTCCTCGTTGAAATTTTATGTTTATCGTTCATTGCTTGAAATAACAATTACTTGGTAAAAATAGTTCGTTTTCTCTCCTCAAATAAGCTCGGAATGGATTTTAGATAACTTATTTATTTAATCAGTAATAATCATTTTCCCAAAGCATGTTTAGGCAAAAACTCTCGAAGACATGATTTGGGAGCTCTAATTTGTAGATTCTATTGAATATCGACCATCAAAAAAATATTTTTATCTTCCAAATATCCTACACTTTAATAATAATGGAATACATTTTCGTTATATGCTTTTCACGCTAGGAAAAAAAATCGACATAATTCAAAAAACGACCAAAAAAGCTTCGATACAAGCCCCTATATTTCCGAAGTTCTACATCATTTAGCAGTAAAATTTATACCAAAATAATCATCAACATTTGCTTACACTATGCTATTATTTTTACTTTTTAAATAGTTACTATTATATTTTAATTAATTAAATAAAAGTACTATATATTTCACTGTGCCGGCCATCTGCGATCATTAACGCACGAGCGCTTGCCGAGGGTGGACCTGCGTCACTTTATTTCGGGCGCTGTATCGTTTCGATACTACCGTAGTGTGCGTCGATTGCTATCGTAGTGTGCGTCGATTACCTGCATACTAGAAAATCATTAAGTACGACCGCAATTTTTGATCGATCGGTTTAAAACTATTTTATATATTTATAATTTAGATTACGTCTCTTCAAAAATGTGGTCTATTCATTGACTTAGATCATTGTTATTTGAGGGCTTCACCTAATGGTTTATACAGCAACGGTCTTATTGAAGTTAAATGTCCTATTTCAGCTTTCGGAATAGAATTTCATACGGCCTTTCGACAATAAAAAGTTAAAGGTTATAAATTCAGTGATACAAGTGTAACATTAAATCAAAATAATGACTGGTTTTACCAAATCGAAGTCCAGCTTCATTTAGCATAAAAATGTCTGAATACTTGCCATAATATGTATTGGCCCAGATTAATGCATTAAAAGTACTAAAAATTTACAAATACGACCAATTTTAGATTTTCAATATGTTACCCAAGTTACAAGCTTTTTATGAAAAGTGTGTACTGCCTGAAATTATCGAATCGAGAAAAGTTCGGTCAGTGCCGTCGCAGCAAATATTTTTCTTATAAAATATATAGTAATTGACTGTAAGTACCGATTAAAAAATATTAGTTACATTTGGTTGTTATATTTATTAAAACAGGTTGCAACCGTTTATTCATTTATACCACTATTCTACCGGTAGTAGACATAATCGATTATTAACATTCGATTACAGCATAACAATTAAAATATTTATGTGTACTTATTTTGACACTAAATTTCATAAATAATGAATAATATATCAAAATGGTATATAATAATAAATAATAAATTATATAATTATATAATAATAAATTAATAAGATAACATTAAAATGACACACCAAAAAATATTCCATCCACTGAAGTTCATCCTAAGAAAACTTTGTATTATGGAAGATCAAGATCGTTTAGTCGCCATACTCACAGTATTATAGTGCGAGCGAGTGAATAGATATGAAAGAAAGTATCGGTCGCGTAACTTACCGCCCGCTCGGTGCGTAAAATACCTAAATTTGCGAAACGCCGAAATGTAAGAGGGCTAAGATTATTTGTATATAAGTGCATGTTATTAAAGATAAAGTGTTGTAAAAAAAATATATAAATTGCAATGAAAAACTCAACTGGAAGGTGGTCAAGATTGCATAGTTTTTTTGGTTGTTAGATTTCTAGGTAATTCAATTTTAATTTATATATATATACACAAATATATATATATATATATATATATATATATATATATATATATATATATATATATATATATATATCATCATCATCATCATCATCATTACAGCCCTTCACAAGTCCACTGCTGAACATAGGCCTCCCCCAAAGAATGCCACAAAGCACGGTCCTGAGCCACCTGCATCCATCGACTTCCTGCATGTCTTACCAGGTCGTCACTCCATCTCGTGGGGGGACGCCCTACACTTCGCCTACCGGTACGAGGCTGCCACTCGAGAACCTTTCTTCCCCATCGGTTGTCGGTTCTTCGAGCTATATGGCCGGCCCACTGCCACTTCAGCTTACTAATCCGTTGGGCTATGTCGGTTACTCTGGTTCTACTGCGGATATCCTTATTCCTAAGTTTATCACGCAGAGAAACTCCGAGCATAGCCCTCTCCATAGCTCGCTGAGCGACCTTGAGCTTCCTCATACGGCCAGCAGTGAAGGACCACGTCTCAGTTCCGTAAGTCATCACTGGCAACACGCACTGGTTGTACAATTTCGTTTTAAGGTTTTGAGGTATGTCTGACGAGAAGATGTGTCGTAGCTTCCCGAACGCTGCCCAGCCAAGTTGAATCCGTCGATTGACCTCTCGGTCGAAGTTGGACTTACCTAGTCGGACTATTTGTCCCAGGTAAACATACTCGTCAACAACTTCGAGCTTAGTGCTCCCAACAACTACCGGCATAGGTGTGACATGGACATTAAACATGATCTTTGTTTTGTCCATGTTCATCTTAAGACCTATCCGTTGGGAGACACTATTGAGGTCATTGAGCATAGTGCTTAGGTCCTCCAGCGATTCTGCCATAAGGACTATATCGTCGGCAAATCGAAGGTGAGTGATGTATTCGCCATTGATGTTAATACCGCATCCTTTCCAGTCCAGAAGCTTGAAAACGTCTTCCAATGCAGCGGTGAAGAGTTTCGGGGATATAACATCACCCTGTCTTACACCTCTCTGCAATTGGATGGGTTTCGTACTCTGGTTCTGTACTCGGATAGCCATCGTAGCCCTACTGTACAAACACTTCAGCACTTCGATATACCGACAGTCAACTTGGCACCGCTGAAGGGACTGCAGCACCGCCCAAATTTCGACGGAATCAAAGGCTTTCTCATAGTCCACATACGCCAGACATAGTGGCAAATTGTACTCTTCGGACTTCTGTACAATTTGCCGTAGGGTATGTATGTGGTCTATGGTGCTAAAGCCCTTTCGGAAACCGGCTTGTTCGGGAGGCTGGAAGTCGTCAAGTCTGCGCGCAAGACGATTCGTAATGACTCTCGAAAACAGCATGTAGACGCGGCTCAGAAGGGAAATCGGTCTGTAGTTCTTCAAGAGAGCGTTGTCACCTTTCTTGAAGAACAAGACCACCGCACTTCTGCTCCACGCCTCCGGTGTTATGCCACCATGGAGGACGGAATTAAAGAGCTTCTGAAGGACTTCAAGTACCGGTCTTCCACCCGCTTTCAGAAGCTCCGCTGTAATTCCATCCTCGCCTGGGGCCTTGCCGTTTTTAAGGTGCTGGAGAGCCATTCTAATCTCGCTCAGACTGACGTCCGGGATATCTTCGGAATAGTGTCGGATAAGACTCGCTCTTGGATCGTTACTCACACTTGCGTGTGGCTCCAACGATGACGTGTACAGCTGCCCATAGAACCTCTCAATCTCACTCAAAATCTCAGGTGCCCCGGAAACGATGCTGCCACATTCGGTCTTCAGCTTTGACAGTTGGCTCTTTCTGGCAGACAGATCTCTGGCAAAGACTTTGGAGCCTTGGTTCCGCTCGATCGCTTCTTCAATACGAGCTGTATTGAAGTTGCGTAAGTCCCGCCGCATGCATTTGGAGATCTGTCTGTTCAGTTGCCTGTATGCTGTCAAATCTGTTGAAGAATGTAGCCTCATCTCCCGTCTAACAGCCATGAGATTAAGAGTGTGATCGGAGAGTTTTTGTGTTCTTCTGCGGCGGGTCTTGCAGAACTTAGCTCCGACCGCATGGACAGTTTCCACGAGCTTGTCATTCATATCGTCCACTTCATTGCAGTCTTCTAGGCACTGAAAACGGTTTCGTAACTCGAGCTGAAAGGTTTCGGGACTTTGGATTAGAGCACGAGGGGGACGGAGCGTTGACTTCATCAGACGAGACCTCTCCAACTTAACATTTAGGTTCAGTGTGCCTCTAACCATTCGGTGATCGCTGCCGGTTTTCACCCTCGCGATCACTGAGACATCACTGAACAGTTGTCGTCTGGTCGTCATAATGAAGTCAATCTCATTTTTTGTCGAACCGTCGGGGCTCAACCAGGTCCACTTCCTGTGGGGCCGCTTCTTGAAGAAAGAGTTCATCATAAAGAGTCCCTCTTTCTCCATGAAGTCGGCCAGCTGCTGGCCCCTTGGGTTCCGTTGCCCTATTCCAAATTTCCCTACTTTCAGCTCACCGTTCTCTCTTGTGCCTAGTTTTGCATTGAAGTCTCCCATTAACACCGTATATTGGGTTTTGGAGGAATGCATGGCTCTAGAGATATCCTCATACATTTCCTCCACCTCCTCATCGGGGTGTGCCGAGGTTGGTGCGTAAACCTGTATGACCTTCAGCGAATACCGTTTGGTGATTCTGAGTATAAGGTACGCAACCCTCGTCGACACACTCCCGATCTTTACAACGTTGTTAACGAGAGACTTGTGGACGATAAATCCGACACCTCCTTGGGACAGATGTTCGCCCTCCCGGTGATAGAGCAAGTTGCCGGATTCGAGGATTACCGTGTCCTCCCCCTCTCTTCGGACTTCGGATAATCCTATAATATGCCAGCGCAACTTGTCTATCTCTTCTTCCAGCTCCACGATCTTCTCGTCAGTTCTCAGGGTGCGTGCGTTGTATGTTGCCAGGTCAAGTATACATTAATATATTTATTTATTCATATATAAATACGAGCATATATTTATTTATTACAATGTCTTATTTAGAAAACAGTAGTGATCTTGAATGTTATTTAACTGCAGAGAGTGGTGATGGCAGTTTCACTAGTTCACTGTCTCTCTCTCTGAAATTCTCGACTCGCATTTTTCTGATGCCTGGATTTTTTTTTAATGTGGTTCATATAAATCACGCTATAAGCAGGAGTGCTATCAGGCCTGGGCTGACGCATCAACGTCTCGGGATGTAAACACCAGCGCACTTAAAAAGAAGTATAATTCCGCCTCCAGGTCCTTCAAAAGCGTCATTGCCAAGGCAAGGTCTGAGCACATCGGCAGAATTGGCGAGAAGCTAGTTCGCCGTCCTTCGGGAACCCGTGCATTCTGGTCTCTCGCCAAGGCTGTCCAAGGGAACTTCTGTCAGCCATCTCTTCCATCTCTGCACAGAGAGGACGACTCACTGGCCCATGCCGCAAAGGAGAAAGCCGATCTGTTGAGCTCTCTTTTTGCGTCCAACTCGACTCTAGATGACGGGGGGAACACACCGCCGACCATCCCGCGATGTGAGTGCTCCATGCCGGATGTGCGGTTTACTCAGCGCTCGGTCCGCAAAGCACTCTTCTCCCTGGACGTCAGCAAGTCGAGGGGGCCCGATGGAGTCCCTCCCATTGTGCTGAAGACGTGTACTCCGGAGTTGGCACCGGTTTTAACGCGTCTTTTCCGGTACTCCTACTCCCAAGGCGTAGTCCCGAACTCATGGAAGACAGCTTTGGTGCACTCGATCCCTAAAAAAGGCGACCGCTCAGACCCGTCCAACTACAGGCCTATCGCCATCACCTCCTTGTTCTCCAAAATAATGGAAGCCGTTATGAACTGCCAGCTCATGAGGTACCTTGAGGATCACCAGCTGATTAGTGACCGCCAGTACGGTTTTCGTCGGGGTCGATCAGCTGGTGATCTTCTAGTCTACTTAAATCATAGATGGGCGGAGGCAGTACAGTCCAAGGGGGAGGCATTGGCCGTTAGTTTGGACGTAGCGAAGGCCTTTGATCGGGTCTGGCACAAAGCGCTTCTTTCGAAGCTCCCTTCCTATGGGCTTCCCGAGAAATTGTGCAAATGGATCACCAGTTTCCTTGCTGATCGGAGCATCAAGGTCGTAGTAGACGGTGCATGCTCTGTTTTTAAGCTTATCAACGTTGGTGTTCCACAAGGCTGCGTGCTATCACCAACGCTGTTTCTCCTGCATATCAGTGATATGTTGCTAACTGGTAGCATTCATTGCTATGCAGACGACAGCACTGGTGATGCCTTATATACCGGCCGTGCCAATATTTCTCGGGAAAACGTCGCCGAGTACCGGGAAAAACTTGTGTCTGAAGTCGAGTCTTTGCTTAACAAAGTCTCGGATTGGGGCCGACTAAATCTAGTCCAGTTCAATCCCCAGAAGAAACAAATTTGCGCTTTTACCGCTAAAAAGAACCCCTTTGTCGTATCTCCTCAGTTTCAAGGCACTCCCCTTACTGTCTCAGCCAGTATCGGAATCCTTGGCGTCGACATATCGAATTGTGTGCAGTTTCGTGGTCACTTGGAAGGGAAGGCCAAATAGGCCTCTAAAAAGCTTGGCGTGCTCAGCAGAGCGAGACAGTATATCATGCCGGCACATCGCTTGCAACTTTACAAACCGCAAGTTCGGCCCCACGTGGAATACTGTTCTCATCTCTGGGCCGGGGCACCCCAGTGCCAGCTCCTTCCACTTGACCGCATCCAGCGCAGAACGGTTCGAATCGTCGACGACCGGGTTCTTTCTGATCGGCTATTTTATCGCATATATCACGGGGAGTGCTCTGAGGAATTGTTCGGACTAATTCCATCCGCTCAATTTCACCATCGCACATCGCGACAAAACTCGCGTTACCATCCATACCATCTGGATGATTGGCGGTCCACCACTGTGCGATTTAGAAGAAGTTTTCTCCCTCGCACGACTTCCTTGTGGAATCAATTACCACCAGCAAATTTTCCGGACCGATACGACTTAGGAACCTTCAAGAAAAGAGCTTACACCTTTCTAAAAGGTCGGCAACGCGCAACGCATCTGCAATTCCCCTGGTGTTGCGGTTGTTCATGGGCGGCGGTAGTCACTTACCATCAGGTGAGCCGCATGCTCGTTTGCCCCCTATTCCATAAAAAAAAATGTCCCAAGCATTCCAGCTTATTTCCCAGATATGCTGGCAGCCTTTGGCTGTAAGGACATTCACGTTATTCTTGTGTCTGAATCATGGCTCAAACCGTACCTTCCTTCAACTTCTTATTCACTACCCAGCTTCTAGCTCATAAGAAATGATCGTGTAGGGATACATGCACGAAGAAGTATCTTCGTGCATGTATCCCCTTCTCTGTGATTGATATGCCAACACAGCCACCTACGTCTAAAACAGGCGAACACCTTTTTGTTGAGGTAGAGCTGAATCATACCAAAGTCCTGCTCGGGGTATACTTTTGTCCTTCTTCACGTATATACTACTTTACTTCTTTCGAAAGTATTCTTGAAAATGTATCTTCCTTGTAATCTTATACAATTTTTATAGGTGTCTCCTGAAACAAGATCCCCGTTCCGCCTCCCTTCAATCCCTTACAGATTCCACTAATCCCTTTATTCTGCCTCTAAAGGCAACACATCATTTTCCTAATACTAGTCCATCACTTTTTGACCTAATTTTTGTGTCTTCTACTGAACTAGTTTCTAACATGGTCAATGCTCAGCTGATGCGTTCTTTTATCATGATCTCATATTTCTTTCTTATAAAATACTTCCCCCTAAAATTAAGTCAAAATTTCTTCTGCGACGCAATTTTGGTGTTATGAATATTAATAGTCAAAGAGAATATAATCACTACGTTTAATAGTTTTCACGAAGATGCGTCAAATATTGATTGGTCGCCACTTTTCAATGCGGAATCGGTAGATAATAAGGTGTTTAAGGCTACCTTAACTAGTCTCTACAATAAACGTGCTCCAGTTCGTGCCGTCAAAATGAAACACCTTCCTTCACCGTGGCTAACGTAAGAAATTGAAATCTTATTAAATATAAAAGCTGCAGCTAAGTCAAAATATTAATGCAAACCTACAGATATAAACTAGGAAAAATATGTTACTATCCGAAATCACTGTAATAAGTTGTGTAGGAATGCTCAATGTCATTATATCCAACTAAAGTCTGGAAATTTCGCAAAGCAATGGGAATTGGAAAGTCACATAGTAATACATTTCCCATAGATTTAAATATTGATTTACTAAATCGACACTTCTCATCTTCACCTGACTTTAATGTGGCACTTAAATTAAATACATTAAATCACCCTTTAACACTTCCAACTCCTAATCATTCACCTTTTGTCTTCAATCAGTTCACTGCTTGTGATGTTACGAAGAGCATTTTGTCCATTACTTCCAATGCAATTGGCGACGACTGTATCAGCCGTAATATAATCCTTCCAATTCTTGATATAATCATTCCAATCCTATGTCATATCCTTAATTTCTCAATTTCTTGTAGTGTTTTTCCTTCAACCTGGAAAGATGCTCAAATTATACCAATACCTAAAAAAATAAATCCTGCATCCTTCTTTGATTATTGTCCTATATCCATATTACCATCCCTGTCCAAAGTTCTTGAAAGGCTTGTGTCTAATCAGCTAAACGCTTTCCTTTGTAATTTGTAATAATCTCTTTTTAAATCCTTTACATTCTGGATTTCGTCGGGAGCATAGCACTAGCACAGCTTTAGTCAATATAACGGAAGATATCAGATACGGCATGGAGAACGGTAAGTTAACTGTACTTACCTTACTGGATTTTAGTAATGCATTTAATTCTGTGGATTACGAGATTTTACTGGGCATATTAAGCTCTCTTAATATATCTCCAACGGTGGTTGAATGGTTTCGAAGTTACCTGTTTGGACGCCGGCAACACTTACGCATTGATGATACATTCTCATCATGGTGTAGCACCATTGCTGGTGTCCCACAGGGTGGCGTTTTATCACCTTTGCTTTTTTTAGGTTTTATTAACTCAATATCCACTAAGATAAATTCTTCCTATCACTTATATATACATCGATAAAACTTTATCTTGGGGTCCTCAGTTACAGGAAGTAAGTCGAAAAATTTTTGCAGCTGCTCATTCTTGGAGAAGACTACGAAACTTTTTACCAACTGTCACTAAGATTACGCTTGCGCAAACTCTTCTACTTCCAATCCTCGATTATGCAGATGTCAGCTATCTTGATCTCACTGAAATGCAACTTGATAAACTTGAGCGACCTCAAAATTTTTGTATAAGATTCATATTTGGTTTTCATAAATATGATCATGTGTCACATTTCATAACACTATCAAGTGGTTGCCAATTCGCCTTTGCCGGAATGCTCATATTCTCTCACTTCTTTATAATATTCTTTGTAATCCTTTCTATCCTTCTTACCTAAAAAATCGGTTTGAATTCCTCCATGACTCACATTTGAGATATTTGAGATCATCAGAAAATTTGATATTAAAAATACCAGCTCACTCTACCAAATGTTTGGACAGATCATTCACAATGCAAGCTGTCCGATTATGGAATGACTTGCCGTTATCAGCAAGACGCGCTCAATCCCTACCGGTTTTTAAGAAACATGTACATGATTACTTTTTTCAACTTTGATTTTATCAAGTTCATTTGTATATAATTATTCTACCTTTATTTAGTTACAATATTTGTTTATATTTATGGCACATTTATGTTATATGTAGTAGTTTTAAAGTATATATTTGTACTTTTATATATTTATAAAAATATATATTTATATGTATATATACGTATATAATAATAAGCATATTTCTCTTATCTATGTACTTATATACCATTCCATATTTCTATTTTATGGCTTTAATAAAATAATATTATTTTAATCACCAAACTACACGCGTTTTTATTGTTTTCTTGTAATCCATTCCACCCAAAGGCTAACTGGAAGAGATCGCTCTTAGCGATAAGACCGCCCATTGTACCACATTTCTTTTTCTCATTTTTTTAATATTTATGTCATTTTTTGGCGTACATTGAAGTGTTATATATCTATCTATATATACATTAAAAGTCGCCATCATTCAATAAATTTTTTGTTTGCTTTTCATTTATGATTCCGGTCAAAAACATTGGTTTTTAACTGAATCGCAAATGAATTTCAAACGTATCTGTATATATAACGTTTATCTTTATAATTTACTTATAAGAGATCTGAAGTGTAATAGTTTCCTTGCACACCAAATAACAGCTGTAATACAGCAGTTATATAGCCTATATTATGCTTGTACAGGTACTGTACAGCGCTACTAATGCACAAAGCTGCATAATTTGTGCCAATTATTTACTAATAACAAATGTATAAGCGCTTATACAGCTTTTATACAACCAGAAAATACAGCCTATAGTATAAAAACGAACTTCAATACAGCTCGTATACAGGTTGGGTAATAACGAAGGCCGCAAAACACGATTGAATGTCATACGAGGTTGTCACACCATCTAGTGTTATTTATTTTGTATTTTTTAGAATAAGGGTGAAAACGAGCACACTGTCCACCTGATGGTAAGTGGTCGCTGTGTCCCATAGACATATACACCTATCCTCGATTACAAATAAAAATGGAAATTCGTTGTTTTCCATGAGAACTAAGATGGAATGCCCCGTTTCCAGCAAAAAGGTTCTCCGGTTCTCTACTCTCACCAAACGAAATACAGCAGTGTTAAACTGCTATCTTACGCTGGTACTCTGTAAAAACGTGGTCCTTCCCCTGTCGAGCCAACCCATTCGTGCTACGACTATACCAGTAATATAGCTACAACATGGCTCTACCACGTAAAAAAGTTAAATATTCATTTAGTATACTAATATCTCTATTAAATAAACATTTTAGTTTCAATCATAAGTACTATTTTAAACAAAGTAGTTAATTCAATACAATAAGGCGTCGAAACATCTTATTAATTATCTCTATGTCTGTCTCTTTTTATTGTCATAATTGTCGTATTTCTTAATTATATTGATATATTATGATTAAGCGTTTTTTATATAATAAACAAATTATTGTAATATAAGTAAAAAATAAAATTAAAAATTAAAGTTACAACCTATATATGTCCCATAGCTGGGCATAGGCCTCTTATTTCTGAGAGTGTTTTTTGGCAAGGAAAATGTCCGCCGAGCTGGTCCGACGCGTGTTGACGGACTTCACGTCTTCGAATTTTTTTTCTTAATCCTGAGACATGCAGGATTCCTCGCGATGTTTTCCTTCACCGCCGAGCACGTGGTAAATCAGCACTTAAAATTGCAATTAACCACTTTATTGGTGCCGGCGGGGTTCGAACCCGAGTTGCTCGCGTACTGTGAAATTTACAACGAGCGCTTAACCTCTAAGCTACCACGTCAACATTTCTTTAGAGAATATAATTAAAATTTGTCAAATTAATGTGTTTTTAATAAAAATTTATTTGAGAAATAGGGCCTACCCCATACAAGCTGACCTGTTTGTGCTGTAACCATACTAGATATTGCAGCAGCTTGTGCCTTGGCTCTACCACGTGTAATAAATATTTAATCTAACTTTTTCTCATGTCCCCGTCTGTGTGTCATAAAGGAGACTGACCAAAACGACACAGGACATTTTCAGCAGCATACATAGATAACGAATCAAAATCATTAAAAACTGAAGTTGGCAACCCGCCTGTCAAGCGAAGAAGTTATTGCAAATATCTCCCTATGAGGCTATCTATTCGGAAGGCCTACAAACGTTCAGCAGTAGCCTTTGAAAGTTTCAAATGTTGTTGATGAGGACGATAATAAATTGTGTTCAAAATTTAAATAAATACACAAATTTAATAAACGCCCGATAATATGTCAAAGGTTTGAACCATACAATAATGATTTTTTTTAAATTAAATTGCTAAGAAAACGACATTAAACTTTCAAATTAATTATGTGTTTCACCATTTTTTTTTGTAAATTATTTTCTAATTTCAATTTCTTGAATACTCATAAATTTGAATCAAAGTAATTATTTATTTTCCAACGTTATATGTCTTATTTATATTATACTTTTACTCTATTTTGAATTAATGACTATGTTGTAATCTTTCTAGTTTCATATTTGATTACTTACTATTATGTTTATGATGTAAATGCATAAGGTATATATAAGTATGAACATAAACATGTACTATGAAACTTCATTCATAATTGAATATGTTATTAAAAAAATCATGAATACTTAATTACATTATTTGTAATGAATCCTCGATTTTATAGTGTGCCTGTATACCGATATAGACACACTATAAAACCGGGGACTCACTAAGAGTTCCGTACAACGGATCTTCCCTCACAAAGTCCACGCTACGTCAGTGCTACGTCTTATCGTTAACATTTTAACACGTTTGAATTACTTCAACACAAAGCGTTCTGTATGCACTTACAATATAAGGTTCAATTTAGCTTGAGATATTGTTTATCAACTCCATAAGTAATTTGGTCACTTTTATTGTATAAATTCAGTTCGATGCTCGAATATTCATCATTCCATACAAGTCCTTCGTGTTTCTTATACATCTAATCTATTTTGGAAGCCAACCTCTACAATGAACTTTGCGAAAATCCTCTTCGTCGTAATGGCATGCTTGGCAGCCCTTAGCGTCACCTCGGCCAGCCCAAGATGGAAGATATTCAAAAAAATTGTAAGATTTCTAATATTTTTAGTGCTTGTTGAAATGCATAGGTTTTTACTATCTCATTATTTTATTATAAAGAATCAAAGTAACAAACGGCATATAATCCTGATGGTAAGTGGATGCTGTGATCCATTGACATTTACTGTGAATTTTTACGTCGTAGAGCCATGCTGCAGTTATATTAATAGTATAGTTGTAGCATGAATGGGTCAGCTCAACCGGGGAAGGACGACGCTCTCGCAGAATACCAGCGTAAAATAGCAGCTTAATGCTGTTGTGTTTCGTATGGTGAGTTTAGAGAACCGGAGACCCATTTTACTGTAAAAGAGGCATTCTGTCTTAGTCCTCGCGGCTGACAAGGCATCTGCGTTTTAATACGCAAACAAAAACAGATGTAGATGTATATGGGCCACAGTAACCACTTACCACCAGGTGGACTGCGTGCCCGTTTGTCACCCTTATTCTATAAATAATCGGCCAAGTGCGAGTCGGTCTCGCCCATGAAGGGTTCCGTAGCAGCAAGTAACATAATTTACGATTGATGACGTTTAAAAAAAACTACTAACTAGATCTCGTTCAATCTTATTTTCGTTGGAAGTTTACATGGTAATGTACATCATATATTGTTTGTAAATTTGTCATTTTCTTATTTTAGAAGTTACATTACACATTTTAGCACTTTGGAAGTATCTCTCGCGCAAACTATTCAGCTTAAAAAAAATTATATCAGAAACCTCAGTATCATTTTTGAAGACCTATCCATAGATACCGCACATGTATGGGTTTGATGGAAAAAAAGTTTAAGTATGGGAAAGCCCCAGTTTGTCGTTTTTTTTTCTATTTTTGTGTGAAAATCTTAATGCAGTTCACAGAATACATCTACTTACCAAGTTTCAACAGCATAGTTCTTATAGTTTCGGAAAAAAGTGGCTGTGACATACGGACGGACTGACAGACAGAGAGACATGACGAATCCATAAGGGTTCCGTTTTTTGCCATTTGGCTACGGAATTCTGAAAATGACTCGTCACCAGTAAAAGGGTTCTCCGGTTCTCTGAACTCACCATACTAAACACAAGAGCATTAAGCTACCAACAATAATAACATATACCATACCACCGGAGCCACTTATTCATCAGGTGGACTGTAGGTTCGCTTTTATTTTATTTAAAAATATTCAATTTGTTTTACATTTAAATAAACATCGATTACCTATATTAAACTCATTTAAGACGTAGTAATTTTCTGCGTCCCGTCCGGGTTTGTAATACCACTCTCTTGTCTATTCTGCTGTCAAGCAAGCAGCAAGCTGCTGTGTAGTTTGGTTTTAATAAATTCGTATTACAACAAAAAAATTAAATAATTGGTTTTGTTTAATTTAGTTTTTATATTAATTTCAGGAGAAAGTTGGAAGGAACGTTCGTGACGGAATAATTAAGGCTGGACCAGCTGTGGCGGTGGTTGGACAAGCTACCGCTGTTGCCAAAGGATAATTATCATCGTCACTATTACTGAAATAAAAATTCTTGTTTGTGATAATAATCTTATTTATTATAAGTTAAGCTATCTATAGAGATGTAAATACTGCAAATAAATTATTTTTAAGTTATGATATTTTGTACTTTATTTTTTAATATAATAGTCACGCTATGAAAATAAATATTACCTCATTCTTACTTTCGTGTTCAAAAATTGGCTATGTTGTGATTACATTTCTAAATTATCAACTTTGATCCTGAATTATTTCAATATTTTAACAGAAAGTGTCAAAAGTCTACCAGTGAATCAATAAAGACCAAATATAATGACGGTGAAGAAAATGCATACATAGTCTTCATTACCGTTAGAACCGCAGTTTATTTTTAGTTATTACCAGCTATTCCCCTCGACTTCACCCGCTTGTAATTTTGGGTTTCAATTATGTTGCACAGAACCATAACTATTTTTCTAAAACGTAAGTAGCCTAAGTTACTCCTTATAACATCAGCTATCTGCCAGTGAAAGTCACTTCGTAATCGGTCCAGCCGTTTCGGAGATTAGCCGGAACAAAGAGACAGACAGACAGACAAAAATTTGAAAAATTGTGTTTTTGTTATAAATACCGTATAAACTTCCATATGCATTTAGTAAAAAAGCTGTTATTTTGACATTACAAACAGACAATTCAATTTTATTTATTTGTATAGAAGACTAGGAAGACGCTGCTGCCCATCTACTGATTTGTTTTCCTCTGTCGCCTCTTACGGCACCCACGGGATGGTATGGAGTGGCGGATATTCTTACACCGCCATTACACCGTACAGTCTTTAACCTTCTCAATCGGAAATTATGTTGTTTACATATTTGAACCTTAATTGACCTCCACCGTTGTTGGGTTTAAATAAATTGTAACGCTTGGCGTTGGATTTACGATCCTAATCGCACACCTTTGACACTACCCTGCCGTTTTATATGTGACCCGGTCGCACCAAACCATATATGATTGCAATTAAATGTTTTGATCGTTTCGGATCAAACGATTGAAAGGACCTGCGACCAAAGAGTAAAGTAATGTCCGACGACCGATAATATATTATCGAGCGGGTCTCACAGATCACAGAGTACTGAAACTCGAAATGATCTGTTTTAATGATCGAATTACCCGGTTCGTAAGACGAATTAATACTTGAATGATTGGGTCACTAAAAATGAATAGATGACACATATTTATCTCTGAAGTAATCGCGGTAGTCATTCCGCTATCTATCGGAAACCATTAGATATTTGAGTATCATACATAGTGCCCTCTTACGATACCCATGAGACGAAATCAGATTATGAATAATTCTCTTATGCTGCCACGAAAAGGCAATACAAAAGCCTTACCTCAAAATGATTTTTTTAATAGGATAAGGGTGCCAAACGAGCACACCGTCCACCTGATGATAAGTAGTTGCTGTGGCTTATAGACATCTACATGTATCCTCAATGACGAATCAAAATGCAGATGTGTTGTCACCCGTGAGGACTAAGATGGAACATCTCGTTTCCAGTAAAAAGAGCATCCGGTTCTCTACATTCACCATGCGAATCACAACAGAATTAAGCTGCTATTTTACGCTGGTATTCTGTGAGAGCGTAGTCCTTGCCTGGGTTAGCCGACCCATTCGTGCTACAACTATACCAGTAATATATCTACAGCATGACTCTACCACGTAATAAGTTTTACTGGCAAATTTCAAGCCTAGAAAAAAATATTCATAAAACTCAGACAGACGCGGGGCTTCCTTTTATAATATAAGCGTCAATTAGTATATGATTAACAAGGCCACAAGAATTATTACATATATAAATGTCGTCAAAGAAAAAAGACATGTCGACGACAAAAGTTAAAAAAACAGCCTATATACGTCCCACTGCTGGGACTGCTCATTTCTGAGATTGTTTTTGGACAAGGAAAATATTCGCCGAGCTGGTCCAACGCGTTTTGGCGAACTTCACGTCTTTGAATTTTTTTCTTAATTCTCAGACATGCAGATTTCCTCGCGATGTTTTCCTTCACCGCCGAGCACGTGGTAAATCAGCACTTTAAATTGCAATTAACAATTTTATAGGTGCCGGCGGGGATCGAACCCGGGTTGCTGGCGTACTGTGAACTTTACAGCGAGTGCTTAACCTCTGAGCTACCACGTCAACATTTCTTTAGAGATTATAATTAAAATTTGTCAAATTAATGTGTTTTCAATAAAATTTTCTTTGAGAACGAGTTTCTGTCCCATTCAAGCTGACCCATTCGTGTTGCAACCATAATAGATATTGCAGCAGCTTGTAGCTTGACTCTACCATGTGTAATTAATATTTAATCTAACTTTTTCTCATGTCCCCGTGTGTGACGTAGCGGGGACCAACCAAAACGATACAGAACATGTTCAGCAGCATCTTCCTGATAACAAATCTGATAACTATTGGTATATAATCAAATTGCTATGAAAACGACATTAAACTTTTAAATGAATTCTATGTTTCACCACCATATTTCCCAAATTATTTTCTAATTTCAATTTCTTGAATACTCGTTAATTTTAACTCAAAAAAATAATTTATTTTCTAACTTTTTATGTCAATTTTGTATTTTAGTTTTTACTCTATTTTGAATTAATGACTATATTGTAATCTTTTTAGTTTAATATTTGATTACTTACTATTATGTTTATGGTAATAATAATAATAATAATAAATCATTTATTCTGGACCAAACCTTTAGTACATTTTTCACACCCACCAAACTGCACCTACTTGTAACGTACGTAACGTACGTAACGTGCGTAACTGTGTAAATGCATAAGGGATAAATAAGTATGAAAATATATATGTACTATAAACAACATTTGGTACTTAATATATTATTAAAGAAATATTCATGAATATTTTATTAACATTATTTGGGCTATCGGTATATAGGCACACTATAATTAAAAATTAAAAATTTTGTACAGCCGACTTCAATATAAGTTATTAAGAATAACTCAAAAACTATTGGCTTTTTTATAGGATAAGGGTGACAAACGAGCACAGTCCACCTGATGGTAAGTGGTTGCTGCGGCCCATAGACATCTACATCTATCCTCGTTTGCGAATCAAAATGCAGATGCGTTGTCACCCGTGAGGACTAATATGGAATGCCTCATTTCCAGTAAAAAGGGCCTCCGGCCACCTGCAGTCACCAAGCGAAACGCAGAGGTAAACCTCTACTTCACGCTGGTATTCTGTGAGGTCGTGGTACCACCCCGGTTCAAGCCGGCCCATCCGCGCGACAGCAAAAGCTGCCGCGTGGCTCTACCACTGTTAAAACCTTTTGACCTTGATCAAATTCATATGGGACTACACGAGAACTACCAGCTTTCAAATAAAAAAAGAATTATAGAAATCGGTCCACCCAGTAAAAAGTTATGAGTTATGACACATAAAAAAGAAAAACAAAAAATACAGTCGAATTGAGTACAGTCTCTCTCCTTTTTGGAAGTCGGCAGATAAAACCGGGGATTCACTAAGTGTTCCGTACGACGGATCTTCCCTCGCCAAATATGGCAAAGTTCACGCTACGTCAGTGCTGCGTCTTATCGTAAACATTTTAACACGTTTGAATTACATCAACACAAAGCATTCCGTATGCAGTGACAATATAGGGTTCAATTTAGCTTGAGGTACTGTATATCAACTCCGTAAGTAACTTTGCCACTTTTATTGTATAAATTCAGCTCGGTGCTCGCATATTCATCATTCCATACGAGGACTTCGTATTTCTTATATGTCAAATATATTTTATGAGCCAACCTCTACAATGAACTTCGCGAAAATCCTCTTCTTCGTAATGGCATGCGTGGCAGCCCTTAGCGTCACCTCGGCCAGCCCAAGATGGAAGATATTCAAAAAAATTGTAAGTTTCTTTATATTTTTGTTGCACGTAGAAATGCATAGGTTTTTAATATCTTACCATTTTATTGTGTAGAAGCAAAGTAATAAATGGGCACATAATCCTGATGGCAAGTGGGTGCTGTGATACATAAACACTTACTATGAATCAAAATGATTCGTCGACAGTAAAATGGGTCTCCGCTTCTCTGAACTCACCATACTAAATACAGCAGCATTAAGCTACCATCAATAATAACATATTAAGACCATACGTACAATACCACCGGAGCCACTTATTCATCAGGTGGACTGTAGATTCGCTTTTCACTTCAGTTTTATAAAAAATATTCAGTTCGTTTTATATTTCAATGAACGAAAACAAATTACATATTAAATTCATTTAAGATGTAATAATTTTCTGCGTCCCGTCCGAGTTTGTAGTACCACTCTCTTGTCTTAACTATTTCTGCTATCAAGCAGCAAGCTGCTGTATAGTTGGGTTTTAATAAATTTCATCAAAATATTTTTTAAATAGTTGGTTTTGTTTAATTTAGTTTTGTATTAATTTCAGGAGAAAGTTGGAAGAAACGTTCGTGATGGAATAATTAAGGCTGGACCAGCTGTGGCGGTGGTTAGACAAGCTACCGCTGTTGCAAAAGGATAATTATCATCGTCACTATTATTAAAATAATAATACTAGTTTATAATGATGATCTTATTTATTATAGGTTAAGTTATCTCTAGAGATATAAATGCTGCAAATAAATTATTTTTTATATTATTTCTTTGTACTTTATTTATGAAAAAAAATGCTTGGCGTTGGATTTACGATCCTAATTGCGCACCGTTGACACTACACCGCCGTTTTATATTTGACCCGATTCGCACCAAGGTATATATGATTCACTGTATTTTTTTAATGTTCCCGATCAAACGATTGAAAGGACCTACGACCAAAAAGTATAGTAATATGTCCGACGACCGATAATATATTATCGAGCGGGTTTCACAGATCACAGAGTACGCCCTTTTACACATTATAAGACACGGACACTATACAAGAAAAATGTCTTGTCTGGTTTATCGTACATATTCATGCAGGTGATAGTACTGCCATCTATCGTAAGCCATTAGATTTTTGACTATTTCCCATAATGGCCTCTTATGACACCCGGGGAACAAAGTTCAAATCTCGATAAAAATATTCATAAAACTCAGAAAGACGCGGAGTTCCTTTTTATAATATAAGCGTCAATTAGTATATGAATACTGCAGCCCTCTGAAACCTGCTGGAACCAACAACAATGTAACAACAATTAAGTATTTAGTTAACTCTATTGTCTCTTTCTATTTATAAATAGTAAAGAGAGAGAGAGAGAGAGAATTTTTGTCATTTCTTAAATTGCTATTGAATTTTATGAGTAAAATTGATTGTGAATTACGTATTACGTAATTTTTTTTCTTTTTATGTTACTTCCATACTAGGATTTTCTCCTGTATTGTGGAGGCAGTTTAAAACATAGATTGCACGAGGACAAACATCCAGATCCGGAACAATTATTTGTAGGCCATACAAATACTTGTTCCGTGCGGAATTCGAACCCGCGGGCCCCAGTGCAATAACTCATTGCTAAGCCACTGCGCCACGGAGCCGTCAATAAGTAGACTGTTATCTCGTATATCCATCTCGTAAATTAGATACGCCTGTGAACAGCAGAGTGACGTATAATTCCTATAATTTTACTTTTAGCTATTTATCCATCTATCCATTACAGCCACATCTGAACAAAGACCTCTCCCATAGACTGCCTCATGGGGAGGATTTTGCCATGTATGCCGCACCTGGCAGTTGTGGCAGGCAACCGCATTTTTTTTATTATTTTGAGTTGATATCAGGAAGATATTACTGAGCATCTTCTCTCATGAAAAGTATATAAAATATTTATTCATCATCATCATCATCATCATTACAGCCTTTCATAAGTCCACTGCTGAACATAGGCCTCCCCCAAGGAATGCCACAAAGCACGGTCCTGAGCCACCTGCATCCATCGACTTCCTGCATGTCTTACCATGTCGTCACTCCATCTCGTGGGGGTCGCCCTACACTTCGCCTACCGGTACGAGCTTGCCACTCAAGAAACTTTCTTCCCCATCGGTTGTCGGTTCTTCGAGTTATATGGCCGGCCCACTGCTATTTCAGCTTACTAATCCGTTGGGCTATGTCGGTTACCCTGGTTCTACTGCGGATATGCTCATTCCTTAGTTTATCACGCAAAGAAACTCCGAGCATATCCCTCTCCATAGCTCGCTGAGCGACCTTGAGCTTCCTCATACAGCCAGCAGTGAAGGACCACGTCTCAGATCCGTAAGTCATCACTGGCAACACGCACTGGTTGTACAATTTTGTTTTAAGGTTTTGAGGTATGTCTGACGAGATGTGTCGTAGCTTCCCGAACGCTGCCCAGCCGAGTTGAATTATTATTCAACTCACGAAAATCTAACAACTTATAATCTCTTCAGCATCGAAGAGCAGAGACAAAACAATATTATTATATATTTCTATTGCGCTACTTCTAAGGACTTCTGAGAACTATATTTAAATATGTTTTAAGGATTTATGCTACCTAATACATGTGTCCAAAGACGCTTAGCTCGTGTCGAAGCGTACCTAAGTGAAGCCCTCAACGTTACAGTGTTTAAAATGGCAGCTTTATTTACTTTAGACTTCGTACGATAGGGAGGTATTAATATGGAAGAAGAATTTTATGAAAATAATTGAAGTATGTAATAACTAGCATAGAGGGAATCCTAAAATAGGAACAAAATGCCTGCAGTTGAATTATGCCTATATACAGTGGCTTAGTAATGAGTTGCTGCGATAGGGGCCACGGGTTCGAATCCCGCACGGAACAAGTATTTGTATGGCCTACAAATAATTGTTCCGGGTCTGGATGTTTGTCCTTGTGTAATTTGTGTTTGTAAACTGCCTCCACGATACAGGAGAAAATCCTAGTGTGGAGGTAACGTTTTGAAGAAAAAAAAATAAGATTGTAGGTACCACGTAATACGACATACATAAATAGTTGAACGTTGTTTCCTTTTTTTCCATTCCATAGACACGTCAAATGCCGTGCCATTAGCGAAATAAAAAACGTTATCGATAAATTAATTTAATCTGTGACTTAGTAAAATTAAGGATTTTGATTAATCCGGTTCGTATTTAGTACTTATTCATATCAATGATCGTTAATAGAAGCTTCATTTGTCATCTTTATACATAAACTTAGTCCAATAATGCGGAATTTCGCACTATCGCGGTAAGTTAAAATATAATGTTAAAAAGGTCACTGTGAAATCTACTTATTTAAAATGGTTATTTCTGCCAATTATATTCAGGAATAATAACTGTAAGATTAAGTTAAGGAATAATTAATATAATTTAAATTTAAAAATTTTGTACAGCCGACTTTCATATAAGTTATTAAGAATAACTCAAAAACTATTGGTTTGATCTTGAACAAATTCATATGCGACCACACGAAAAGTATCAGCTTTCAAATAAAAAAAAATCGAAATCGGTTTACCCAGTAAAAAGTTATGAGGTAAGGTAAAAACACACAGTCGAATTGAGTACCTCGGCAGATAATAAATATAGTAAGTGTTATATATTTCTGTCTTTCTCTTTCTTTTGTCATAAATGTCGTGTTTCTTTGTTATATTGGCATACAAGTTGTTCCCCGCGACATCGCCCGCGTATAATTTAGGGTTTTAATATTTTTGCGAAACTTATTGAAACCCTAATTATTTTTCTTGAATAAAAGTAGCCTAAGTTACTCCTTATAACATCAGCTGTCTGCCAGTGAAAGTCCCGTCGAAATCCGCCTAGCCGTTTCGAAAATTAGCCGGAACAAACAGAAAGACAGAAAAATAGACAAACAGAGAGAACAAAAATTTTATTTTTAAAAATTGTGTTTTTGTTATAAGTACCGTATATACTTTCATATGCATTTATTGAAGAGCTGTTACTTTTACATTACAAACACACACTCCAATTTTATTTATTTGGATAGATATAGATGATTAAGCGCTTTTATAGAATAAAGGAATTATTGTGAAAAACGAGCACACAATCCACCTGATGGTGATTGAATGCGTGTAGATGCGTGGTCATTCCTAAGAACTAAGATAGTAAGCCTCGTTACTAATAGAATAGAATAGAATAGAATAATTTTTTATTCAATATTGATTATTACATAATTCTTATTGAAAGTCATTTTTTTATTTACCACTGGTTCGGAAAATACCTCTGTCCTGGGAAGAACCAGCAAGAAACCCAGCGGGATTTTTTTTTCAAACATCACTTAACAATAATTTCGTTTATACAATTTTAAATGATTTTTCATAGAACCAGCATGGTGGCGATCACCTTATTCCCAGGGGTTATTTTCATTCATGTATTCCTTGATATTATAATAACCCTTTTTGTACATTTTCTCTTTAATAAAACTTTTAAACTTGTTTATTGACAAACTTTGAATATGTTCTGGGATTTTGTTGTAAAAGCGTATACAATGCCCCATAAATGAATTACTGATTCTGTGGAGTCTAGTAACTGGTATTACGTTTATTATGTTTTTATGTGCATACATTACATTTTCATAATATATATATATATATATATATATATATATATATATATATATATATATATATATATATATATATATATATATTAATGAAAATGATCTCTGGTACTCTACGCTCACCACGCGAAAAACAACGCAATTAAACTGCTTCCGTACGCTGGAACATATTATGAGAGCGTGGTATATGTCCCGCATATTTGTGCTGCAACCTATTTATAACTGCGGCGTGCCTCAACCACCGTACAAGCATTTCTCAAGTTGACGTCGGTTTTAATGAGTAATGCTCAAATACTCAAAAACTGCTAAATTTAAAGATGCCGTTGTCTCGTGCTGTCTCCATCGCTTTAATTCAAAGTGACTGTGACACGAGACTTAACGACATCTTAAAACGAGTTGCGTTTGAATATTTGGCCATAATTCAGCATAACACGACAAGCTATAAAACGTTAGTTACGAGTATATATCAACTTATAGCAGTTATTTTTATATTGTATGTTATATTTTGTAGCTGTCGCAGCTGCGCCATGGTAGTTGCGAATTGAACGATTTTCATAGGACAAAAGTTCGTCGAAAAGGGCAGGACGACATCTGCCTGACTCAGATATATATATATATATATATATATATATATATATATATATATATCTTAACCTCTACGTAAAGAATATAAGTGTAACTACTAGATATAGTTATGTTAAATATATATATATATATATATATTATTAAGACTTTCGATTAAGTGCTTTTGATATCGATGTTTTGGATATTGCCATCTATGATTGAATATTCATCGTATATATGTATCGAATATATCATTGACATTTATCGGACCCCCCCACCCTCCGCTTACGTAACTTTGAGCTATTCACCACCTTAATTAGTTGTAAGAATAAAATTAATACATTTTCTGTGTTTCTTAAAGCCAGCGCTAAATACAATGACACCTGATGGTAAGTTTAAGAATTCTGTCTAATTCAGGTACTTTTTATCAACATTGTTACCATTAAAATGTTGCATTTGCAACATTGACATTATACCTATTGTAAGAAGCAAACTAGACTAGATTTCCTCTTTTTGATATCAGAATAATATTAAAACTAGAATAAAATATTTACTACGTCCTAAATTGGTGAAAATAATAACTTGAAGACGGTAGATACGTAGACTATAAAATATTGAAATGATTCCAATTATTCATTTGAATAAAAAAAAAATTAAATTTTCAGAACCTCACTAGACATTACCTGTGGAAATTTTTCTACTTTTGTCATTTCACAAGTCTCTATTTTTCAGAATTCTTCGAAATATATTGGTAACAATGATAAACCTTTTCTTTTACCCGTTATTGATTCTTTAAGGTCGTCACACCATCTAGTGGTAGTAGTTTAAAACGACGATAACGTTTCCGATGTAAATTTAATACAATTATGTTTAAATAGAAAGAGATATATACAACTCTTTATTCTACACCAAACCAATACATGAACGAAAGAAGAAGAAGAAGAAGATAGTCTCATTATGGACGGTCTTACCGCTATTAGAGATTTTTTCCAGACAACCTGTTTAACTACTTATGTAACTATTTAAATTATTAATTTAATAATTTACTTATCAGTTTCTTAAGCACTTTTTACTTCGTCGTAACACTCAAAGCGGCTAAACAGGCAAAGATGAAGTAAATAATTTTGGCAGAGTTATTGCGATATATTTTTTTTTACTTTACAGTTTCGTACCCCAAGGGTAACCAACAAACCCTTTTAATAAGCTTTTTCTGTCCGTCCGTCTGTCTGTTAGCGGACTGTATCTCATAATCCGTAATAGGTAGACAAATGAAATTTTCACAAAATGTGTATTTTCGTTGCTGCTATAACAACAAATAATAAAAATCAAATAAATTAAAAATTAATAAGAGCCCCTCTACTATTAACATGTATTACGGTGGTACGGAACCCTTCATGTGCGAGTCCGACTCGCACTTGGTGGCTTATTAAACTATGGCTGCTAAAAGTCTGGTATTTAAAGAATAATATTGGAATGCCTTACATATAATGTAACAGTGATGGTCACAAACTCATTTTTTATATCTATATATAATGAACATTTTAGTTTCAATCATAAATACTATTTCATACGAAGAAGTTAATACGATGCAATTTAACGATAACGTGTCGAAGCGTCTGTAAATTTAAAAGTACC
Source organism: Parnassius glacialis (assembly GCA_033319125.1). Lineage (NCBI taxonomy): Eukaryota > Metazoa > Arthropoda > Insecta > Lepidoptera > Papilionidae > Parnassius > Parnassius glacialis. Next base: position 4,949,854 of record JAVANC010000008.1, read on the forward strand.
AAGTTTATGAGGCAAAGTGAATCACCCATTTATTAGAATCAGCAATGACCACACAAATCCATCGGGTTATTACACATTGATATGTATTATTTATTTATTTATCAAACGTTACTATCCTTACTTAGAATCGTTTGGCATCGCCTTATTAACTACTATTCAGTCTGTCTCTTTCTATTGTAATAAATGCCGTATTTCTTTATTATATTCACATATGATTAAGCGTTTTTATAAAATAAAGGAATTATTGCGACAGTCGTTAAAAAGTTAAAAGTTAAAGGCCTTTACCTATACGTACCACTGCTGGGCACAGGCCTCTTCACGTTGTACGTGTTTGCCGACGTCACGACTTCGAATTTTTCTCTTATTTCTCAGACATGCCGGTTTCCTTACGATGTTTTCCTTCACCGCCGAGCACCTGGTAAATCGGCACTTAAAATTGCAATTAGCAATTTCATTGGTACCGGCGGCGATCGAACGGCGGTTGCTCGTGTACTGTGAAGTTTACAGTGAGCGCCTATCACCTGAGATACCACGTCACCCTTTCTATAGAGATATTAATCTCAATTTGTCAAATTTGCTCTTAATAAAAAAAAATTGAGAGCGAGGTCCAGCCTAATTCGAGCTGACCCATTCGTGCTACAACCATAATAGGTAAAGCAGCAGCTTCGCTTACCACGTGTAATAAATGTTCAACTCTTAACGTTTTCTCATGTAGACATTAGCGATTAAACGCTGAATATTTGGCGTAAGAGAGTTCACTATCCCATATCAGCCTGTGTGTGTCGTAGAGGTGACCGACCTTCATAACCCTTTTTTACGTGGTAGAGCCATGCTGCAGCTATATTAGTAGTATAGTTGTAGCACGAATGGGTCGGCTCGACCGGGGGAGGACCACGCTCTCACAGAATACCAGCGTAAAGTAGCAGCTTAACACTGCTGTGATTCGTATGGTGAGTGTAGAGAACTGAAGATCCTTTTTACTGGAAAAGAGGCATTTCATCTTAGTCCTCACGGGTGACAACGCATCTGCATTTTGATTCGCAAACGAGGATAAATGTAGATGTCTATGGGCCACAGCAACCACTTACCATCAGGTGGACTGTGTGCTCGTTTGTCACCCTATCCTATAAAAAAAACCTATATATATATATATATATATATATATATATATATATATATATATATATATATAATATATACTGGAAATCGGCAGCGCCATCTTTGTGTCAAAATAATTAAAAACTGCACTTGGCGACCCGTCTGTCAAGCGAGAAAAATATTCCAAATTTCTTCCTATGAGACTATCTATTCGGGATGTTCAGCAGTAGGCTTTGAAAGGTTGAAATTTTGTTGATGATGACTATAGTAATTTGTGTTCAAAGTTTAGAAAATATATACACAAATTTAATAAACGCCCGATAATATGTCAAAGGTTTGAACTCTACAATAACTATTTTTTTAAACAAATTGCTATGAAAAAGACTAAATTTTGTGTTTTACCACCTTTTTACTAAATTATTCTATAATTTCAATTTCTTGAATATCATAACTTTTACTCAAAGAAATAATTTATTTTCTGACGTTTTATGTCTAATGTGTATTTCAGTTTTTTTTCTATTTTCAATTAATGATTATATTGTTATCTTTTTAGTTTTATATTTGATTATTTACTATTTATGACATTGTGTAAATACATAAGGCATAAATAAGTATGAAAATAAATATGTACTAGAAACTTCATTCATAGTTTCATATATTATTAAAAATTGTTAATGAATACTTTATTATATTATTTGTGATATCGGTATATAATAACAATAATAATAAAATATTTATTCATAATATACGCACACCATTAAAGCGGGGATTCACTAAGAGTTCCGTACAACGGATCGTCCCTCGCAAAGTTCACGCTACGTCAGTGCTACGTCTTATCGTTAACATTTAAACACGTTTGTATTACTTCAACAAAAAGCGTTCAGTATGCATTTACAATATAAGGTTCAATTTAGCTTGAGATATTGTTTATCAACTCCATAAGTAATTTGGTCACTTTTATTGTATAAATTCAGCTCGGTGCTCGCATATTCATCATTCCATACGAGGACTTCGTATTTCTTATACATCAAATCTATTTTACGAGCCAACCTCTACAATGAACTTCGCGAAAATCCTCTTCTTCGTAATGGCATGCTTGGCAGCCCTTAGCGTCACCTCGGCCAGCCCAAGATGGAAGATATTCAAAAAAATTGTAAGTTTTGGTTAATATTTTTGTTGCACGTTTAAATAAATAGGTATTCTTTATCTAATTATTTTATTGTGTAGAATCAAAGTAACAAACGGGCACATAATCCTGATGGTAAATGGGTGCTGTGATCCATAGACACTTACTATGAATCAAAATGACTCGTCGCCAGTAAAAAGGGTCTCCAGTTCTCTGACAACACCATATGAAGCACAGCAACATCAAGCTATCAGCAATAATAACATAAGACCATACATACCATACCGCCTTAACCACTTATCCTAGGTGGACTGTAGGTTCGCTTTTCAAATTCATTTTATTAAAAAATTAATGTAAAAATATACAATTCGTTTTATATTTTAATTATCATTAAATAGATATGCATATATATATATATATATATATTTAATGATCATTAACATTTATATAAATTTACAAAGTCGTAGTAATTTTATGCGTCCCGTCCGGGTTGATCATAACAATCTCTTATCTTAACTATTTCTATTGGAAAGCATCAAGGCACCCACTGCTATGCAGTTGAGTTTTAATGAATTATTATTACAAAAATTTTTTCATTCAATAATTTGTCTTTTTTTATGATTTACAGGAGAAAGTTGGAAGAAACGTTCGTGACGGAATAATTAAGGCTGGCCCAGCTGTGGCGGTGGTTGGACAAGCTACCTCTGTTGTCAAAGGATAGTTATTATCGTCAGTATTATAATAATAATAATAGTTTTTAATGAATAATGATAATCTTATTTATTATAAGTTAAGCTATCGGTGCTGTAAAGACTACAAGTAAATATATTTTTTTGTAATTATAAATTCGTTTCACTATACTTTTTCCAAATTTTACTCACGTATTCAAAAATTAGCTATACAAGGAATTAGACCGTGAATTCTAAATTTTTAACTATATACCTAATTAAAGCAATACAGAAACTGAAAGTGTCACTAGATCACTAGTGGATTAACAAAGGTTGCTTATGGAGACGATGAAGAAGATGCATAATATATATCATCATCATTACAGCCCTTCTAAGTCCACTGCTGAACATAGGCCTCCCCCAAGGAATGTCACTAGGCAAGATCCGTATCCACCTGCATCTGTCGACTTCCTGCAGATCTTCACTCCATCTAGTGGGGGCCGCCCCATACTTCACTTACCGGTGCCACTCGAGTACTTTCTTCCCTAACGGTGGTCGGTTTTTCGAGCTATAAGACCAGCCTATTGTCACTTCAGCCTACTAATCCGTTTAGCTACGTCGGTTACTCTGATTCTAATTACCTTTGTCATATATTTCACAGTAGGCGTCCAGGGTTCGATTCAATATATAATATTATACGAATAGATAACAATAGATAACAATTAAATTGTTAATTGCAATTGTAAATGCTGATTTGCTACGTGCTTATCGGTGAATGAAATCACCGTAAGGAAATATGCATGTCTAAGAAATAAAAAGGTCGAAGACCTGTTAAATCTGCCCCGCGTTTGGGCAGCATGACCTGCTTAATGATGCTAAACTCCGCGTTATGGAAATGATAATGCTATGCTAGACGTTATACGTTACGCGGTGTGACTGCATACGTAACGAGTATACACGGGTCAATCTTGCAAGTACTATGCACGTATGCTAAGATATGCCTTAATACCGTTGTGACAGGAGCAACACCACCAGACAGCCCCAAAATAGTTGGCTCAATGATATGAGGTCGCCGATGATACATTAAGCCGGAGAAAAGGTAAAGATGGATGAGCAGGAAGACAGACACTGACAGTAAACGGCATAATGAATAGAAGAAGCAAAAGAAGAAGACCTATCTTAGTTTCGAAACAAAACCATTTTGTAGAAAACCCATATATCAAATTGGAGTTTATAATCTGTATAGAAATGTTAGTTCTGACACAGAATAAATAGTAGTTAAGTTCTGATAGCTATTAAAAAGTATATTTAAGTAGTAAAAAGTAGAAATAATTGACAAGAATGTTAAATATCCGTAACTTTTAAACAAGACTTGAGTTTTAGAGTAATTTTCACAATAGAAATTGTTCACTTTAAACAAAGTCCCTAAACTGCGTCACAGTCTTTACCAAAGACTACTACGTACTGTAAACAGTAGTTTTTGGAAAATACTTCCACGTATACTACTTTACATAACCTGACATTTGAAATAGTACTTCTTTCTTTAAACAGACCACAATAAATATACGGTTTATGTATGTTATTCTCTAAGTTAAAGCTATATATTTTTATTATGCTTGTCACCTTGAGAAGTAAGTCTGCCCACTGATCTAGACAAACGCCTTACAGCACTACAATGATATTACAGACCTTCTAACATAATCTACTTCATTACGTCTGTTTTAATACAAACGAACGATCGTAATATTTACTTCTGAACTCATCATAACGACCGCTGTTTATTCTGTTCTAAAACACACTTATTTATTTTATTATCCACAGAAGTGTTGAAGTTGGTACCTACATAACTAAATCAATTTACGTAACCTTCAAAACTCCAAACTGAAATCTTTAGTTACAGCCTCTCCTTAACAGTAACTTTAACCTTAAGACGAAATTGTTCAGGAATACAGAATCTATTTTGTATGTTGTTATTTAATTAATTATATATATCTTCTATTTATCTGTAGACGTAAAAAAATTATGCCATTAAAAAGTTGTATGGGAGTTAACCATTGTCATTCTTTCAGGTTACTCAGCATTCCATGGAGTGGGCTATGGGCTAACAACCGGCAACCGAATGGGGAAAAAGGTTCTCTAGTGGCGATCTCGTACCAGTGGACGAAGTGTAGGGTGTCCTCCCACTAGATTGAATACCAGCGTAAAATAGCAGCTTAACACTGCTGTGATTCGTATGGTAAGTGTAGATAACCGGAGACCCATTTTACTGGAAAAGAGGCATTCCATCTTAGTCCTCACGGGTGACAACGCATCTTGAAATAGTGATTGGAAGAGTGTAGACACCCGGATGGGTCTCTACACTTACCATACAAAACACAACATCATTAAGAGTTAGTAGTTACAAATTTAACAAACGATGAGAAAGAAACCGTATTAAAATATATATACAGTGTAATTTTGATTGCAACCAAAGACACTATTAGCCTGCAGTTGATAAGCGGTCACGGTTAACTCGGCGGAGAAACTCAGTGAGACATAAGTGAATTCCCTTTTATTAGACAATATTAAATTGGTGTTTGTAAACAAGATAAAGTAAATGGTAAACTTTTCATCCCGCGTGTTTTTGCATAGACTCTTTTTTTCGATTGTTTTAAAGCCGTAATTATTAGTAATTTACATGACATGAAATCATCAAGGTTTATCTTAATTTTAATTTTATAAACTACACCATGTAGTGGCGGTGTAAGAATATTAACTCCTTACATCATCCCGTGGGTGTCGTAAGAGGCGACAGAGGGAAACAAATCAGGAGATGCACAGCAGTGTCTTCCTAATAACGACTAAAAATAAAAACTGCGGTTGCCAACTCGCTTGCCAAGCGTGGTAACTAGGGAAGCCCTATGTTCAGCGGTAGACTTCAATAGGCCGTAACGGATGTAACGCACACTACACCATTGCTCCGACTCAAACAGTATTCGTATATATACGTGGTAGAGCCATGCTGCAGCTATATTAATAGTATAGTTGTAGCACGAATGGGTCGGCTCGACCGGGGAAGGACCACGCTCTCACAGAATACCGGCGTGGAATAACAGCTTAATGCTGCTATGTTTCCTATGGTGAGAGTAGAGAACCGGAGACCCATTTTACTGAAAAAGAGGCATTCTATCTTAGTCCTCACGGCTGACAACGCATATGTATTTTAATTCGCAAACGAAGATAGTTGTAGATGTCTATGGGGCCACAGTAATCACTTACCATCAGGTGGACTGTGTGCTCGTTTGTCACCCTTATTCTATAAAAAAGTAGTAGTATATTGCCAGTAGCACTATAACTATATCTATACTGTAAAAATATAGATATAGATATAACGCTACTGGCAATATCCCCTCTATGAGGCAATCAATGGCGGAGACCTATGTTCAGCAGTGAACTTTGGTAGGTTGTCACAATGATGATGATTTAGTTCCTGCAGATTTATAATAGAACAATTATAGTAGAAAATATTTATTATAAAATTTTTGGCTCAAAATACTATGTTTTATTAGCACCATATTCTAATTAATTTTTTTTACAATATTTTAATATTTGTATAGTAATAAGGTAGCGAGAGCGGCACCCCGAAGCACCAACACACCTCTCCCCCGTAGCTCCACCATCACCGCATCAATCAACGGTGCGACCATAGTATAAAGACACCAAGTAGGCTATCTCCGGCCAATCCGCGATATAATTGCCTACTGTCTCAGGGTTGTCACTGTCACCAAATCATTAGTTTAAAGCCCGGCTCTTGCCAAAAATAATACATCTCTGTATAACTAATTCAGTGATCATTAGTCGATAAAGTTCAACAATGGTTTTCCTAACAAATACAGAAATGTATTAAGATTCAGAGCAGTATTATTTATAAAAAAAAGGGATAAAATAAACCGGCGGGGCGGTGTGTGAGCTCGTGTTTAAATTATTGACTTAGTATATACTAGTTACTTTTTATTTTTAATAGGCATAATATAGTATTTGCACACATAAAGGACCATATTGATTTTTATTTTTAACAATTCTGGAATCGATGAATTATTAAGACACCCAAACACACAGCAATACGTTCTCCTGCGATTATCACACATTTTTCATTCATTTAGCGGTGCCACAGCTTCATCGATCTCAGGGCTGTAAAAAGATTTCATTATTCTGCATCGTTACTTATGCCCGGGCTACACTAACGAGAAATGCCGTTAATTATCGCGTTGATGGGCGTTGAATGTAGGTGTGGCCACCACTTAACGCGATAATTCTACAACGCCAAGAACAATGCCGTTTCCCGTTGAACGATAACTCGAGTGTCGGTACATCAAAGAGATTAACGCACGAATTAACGCGTTGAAGCGGCCACACTACGTTTGACTCATTGTGCACGGTGAGTGCAACGGGGTCGCACGTATGGTTACGATAGAGTGAAATAATGAAAAAATTATTACGTTTCTTGAGATTCTGCAAACAGAGCCATGCTTAGGGAATGATAAAATATATTCATATAATAAAAATTTACATTCATCAAACATAGAGTAGCAGCGTCAACGTTCATCTTGCTTGAAATTCAAGGAATATTAACGTAAAGTGACCATACGTCCCGTTTTGAACGGGGCTGTCCCTTTTCTCGGTCACCTGTCCCGTGGTCCCCAAACGAAGATCCGGGATGCAAAATAGTCCCGTTGTCCTAAAACGCGAGAAAATTTAAAACTATGAAGTTCGTCAGACGCGAACGGTGCGAGAGCGGGACTGACCAAAAATAAACGAATGGGATAATTTCAAAGTTTTCGCAGAAATTCGTTGGGTGGAAGTATTCAAACATTTCTCACTAACAATCTTCAACATAAATTCTCTTGCATTTTAATCGAATAAAACTACCTGGTACAAATGCTCCAGTAGAAAAAGTATATTTCTATTATGAATAAATTGTGGACGTCTGAAAAAAAATCACTTACAGGTTCCAGTTCTAAAGGCGATGTTGATAACAAAACTTAATGTAAAAAAAACTTGCCCTTATTTAAAATCATCACCAACTTTATTAAAGCAAATTTGTTCCACTGACAAATATAAATATAATTAAAAAATATGTTGCATTTAATAATTACTGTCTGAGGAACCCTTGCTTTAATGAAGCTGGTGAACTGGTGATTAATTATTATTTTTCACAATTTGTTAAAATATAAATAATTATAATTAATGTGATTATAATTATAGTGAATACTAATTGTATAAAGTTACAGTTTTTTAAATAAATAACATAATATTTTTTTATTGTTAACCTGCTAACTGGGGAGTATCTATAAATAAACCCATGTCCCGTTTTGAGTTAATAAATAAATGGTCAGTTTACTTTAACGCCGTTGAACGGCATTAGAATTGAAATGACGTCGACCGTTCCAAGTGTGGCCACTCAGTTTATCGCGTTAAAATTAAGGCAATAATTGTTCCGTTTTTGGGCATTGACGTTTCTCGTTACTGTGGCCCCAGCATAAGAGCCGCATAGGCTAACAGCACAAACATCATCAGAAGCCAGAGGCTCCTCTTTCTCCGCGACTCCACCTCGGCTGCAGCAGTACGGGACAGGACACCCCTCTTGCAGCAACCCATCGACACACATCCGAAGTAGACTCGCCAAGTCCACTCGGAGTGGCCACCTCTCGTCAGCCCTACACCTCGGGCCACCCATGTGAGTTCCTCTTAATTCATCGCAGTCACCCGCGATGAACTAAGCCAAGACTATTAGTCCCCCTCCCCCCCCCCTCTGCGACAATGCGGGAACCCCTTCGGGGGGGACCTACTGTAAATTAATTGTTTTTTTTTATAGGAATAGGGTGAAAAACGAGCACACAGTCCACCTGATGGTAAGTGGTTGCTGAGACCCATCGACATCTACATTTATCATCGTTTGGGAATCAAAATACAGATGCGTTGTCAACCGTGAGGACTAAGATGGAATGCCTCATTTCCAGTAAATACCTCCGGTTCTCGACATTCGCCATACGAAACACAGCATGGTTAAGCTGCTATTTTACGCTGGTATTCTGTGAGAGCGTGGTCCTTCCTCGGTCGAGCCGACCCATTCGTGCTACAACTATACTACTAATATAGCTGCAGCATGGCTCTACTACGTAAATACTACTAATATAGCAGCAGCATGGCTCTATCAGGTAATTGTACCTTGCCAATAACTTTTGCGCAAGTTCAAACAATAAATTGACAAAGTTTTAGCGCAATCTGATAAACCGTATGGCAGCGCATAAAATACGAACAAACGAACTTTAATTTTCATATATTATATGTTAGACTCAAAGAACGAAAACGCTCATTGAGCGAAAAAAACAGTTCACAACGCGTATTAAAATCCACATCGCGAATTTCGTGTTATGGCTGTTATAAAAACGCCCATGACGCGTTGTGGCAAACACATAAAGTTGTGCTTACACTGCTTACTGTCGTGACTATCATAGAAAAAAACAGAAACTTTTTTATTCAATATAGACTATAAATAATACTTATTTAAAGTCACTGTTTTGTTTAGTTACCACTGGTTCGGAAAAAAGCCTCGGTCCTTGCAAGAACCGGCAAGGCGGCAAGCGGCAATTTTTGAGTAAAAAATAACAAAAAGAAAAAAATTATAGGTTACACAATTAACAACACAGAACAAATTAGAAATAGCTTGGTAGCGATCACCTCATTCCCATTCGTAATTAATATCATCCTTACTATTCGACACAACGCGTTTTGGTAATGAAGAAAAGCCGTGACGCATTCTGAGTTTTGTTTGATGCAAACCACATTTTGACTGACAGTATGAACTCGTAACTCACAGAACACTTACTCCTGCTTTGAGTTTTAGTTTGAGCCTGAGTCTAGAGGCCAAATACTCAATACACGTCGTTAAGTTTTATAACGTGGTAGAGCCATGCTGAAGCTATATTAGTAGTATAGTTGTAGCACGAATGGGTCCGCTTCACCGCGGAAGAACTACGTTCTCACAGAATACCAGCGTCAAATAGCAGGTTAACACTGCTGTGTTTCGTATGGTGAGTGTAGAGAACCGGAGACCCTTTTTTCTGGAAACGAGGCATTCCATCTTAGTTCTCACGGGGGGCAACGCTTCTACATTTTGATTCGCAAACGAGGATAAATGTAGATGTCAATGGGCCACAGCAGCCACTTACCATCAGGTGGACTGTGTGCTCGTTTGTCACCCTATACTATAAAAAAAATGCTGCAGCTATATCAGTAGTATAGTTGTAGCACGAATGGGTCGGCTCGACCGAGGAAGGACCACACTCTCACAGAGTACCAGCATAAAATGGCAGCTTGACACTGCTGTGTTTCTCATGGTGAGTTTAGAGACCGGAGACCCATTTTACTGGAAAAGAAGGTTCCATCTTAGTCCTCACGGGTGCCGACGCATCTGCATTTTGATTCTTTATTGAGGATAAATCAAAAGGTCACAGCAACCACTTACCATCAGGTGGACAATGTGCTCGTTTGTCACCCTATCCTATAAAAAAAAGTCTCGTGGTGTCATAGTCAAGTGATAAAGACAGTACGAGACTTAACGGCAACTTAACACTTTCACTGTCCGGTTTCCAGACACATTAATAAGACAATAGCAGTGCCCTATATGTAGTGCACGGGACAGCGAAAGGGTTAAAATTGAGTGGCATTTGAGTATTTGAGCATAGGTGATTTAGATTAGAACTCATAATCGTTATAATAACAACTCGCATTACAAAATTCCGTAAAAAAACTAAAATTAATTTAAAAAAAAAGGAATATAGAGTAAGGAAAATGTGCGATTTTTTCTCCATATGTCATTCTCACTGAGTGACAAGCGGGTCTTTGATAAAACACAATGATGTCACATTACATGTTTAACACTGGTCCACTTGATGGATAGTGGATTTTGTGACCCATAATCAAGTACATCTCTTATTGGTTAAGAATTAAAATACTGATCGTCGACCTCATTGTCATTTACTGCTCTTCGCGCCTACTGCTGAACAACATACCGCCACCCGCCCCCCCACCCCCTGGAATTGACACAAAATGCAGATGTTATGTTAGAATGCTTCGTTACCTTAGTCACTCCTCTTTTCGTCACTCGCTATCCCCAGCAGTAGTATACCACTATTTTTTGATTTGAGTACCCAGCCTATTCAAAATATCATAGACTATTTTTGTTATGAAATATGGGTGACAAGCGAACACAAAGTCCATCTGATGGTAAGTGCACCCTGTGGTCCATAGACATCCAGATCTATCATCAATTAGGAATCAAAATGCAGATGCGCTCACCCTTGAGGACAAAGAAGGAATTTCCCTTTTTACTGGAAATGAGGCATTCCAACTTAGTCCTCACGGGTGACAACGCATCTACATTTTGATTTGTAATAGAGGATAGATGTAGACGTCTATGGGCCGCAGCAACCACTTACCATCAGGTGGACTGTGTGCTCGTTTGTCACCCTTATTACATTAAAAAATGCCTCATTTTAAAATGAAACCGCCAGGGTGGCCCGCGATATTCAAATTTTCTTATGCTTTTTTGGAATTTGCAGGTCAGGTTGTATGTTTGACAAAATATGATTCGCGGCCGTAACGAATATGTGTTTACAGAATTATTATCATTAAAATCACCAATATAACCATCTCAATTCGTATAATCCCTTTGAATGAGTTTTTCTGGAAATAGGCATACAACGGGATTATACGAACTTAGAGGCTTGCATTGACTATTATAACGATTATAATTCTGTAACCACATACTCGTTACAGCCGCAAATTATATTTTGTTAAGCATATAACCTGCCACTGACCTGTAAATTGCAAAAAAACGTAAGAAAATTTTAATTTCGCGGGCTACCCTGGTGCTTTTACCTTAAGTAGAATAGAATAGAATAGAATAGAAAAAACATTTATTCAGCACAAGCAGTTCATACACATGAAAGTATAAGTACATATTGAGTTAAAAATATAAAAAGGTCGCATTGTGCCGAAAAGGGGTTGACTCAGCATGTGTTGTGTGAGTATGGCCTCACACAGCGCTGATTTTCAGCCAAGAAACCTATTTATTGGAGTCGCGAACGTAGTACAGCTGTTACGTGTAGTCTAGTCCTTCGATAAAACGAAAAAAGCCTAAACCTTCTATATAATTATAACACAAAAACTAAAACAAAGCAAAAGGCAACAAAAAAAAAATACAATATAAGACATTAAATATCACCTTATACATAATTGTGTGTGGTAACAACAACTATCAATTATCAATTAAAATGGATTAGTAATAATAATAATAAACAAAAACGAAAAAAAAAGTAACAAGATTCTCCGATTCTCTACACTTACCATACAAAACACAGCAGTATTAAGCTACTATTTTACGTTGATGAAATAGTGGTCCTTCCCCGGTCGAGCCGACCCATTCGTGCTACAACTGCAACCATAATATTATACGAGTAGCTGCAGCATGGCTCTACCACGTATAATTCTGATTGATCGTAGTTAAAACTACTATAAATAACCCTCGTCTGAACCGTAACTATATTAACAAAGATTAGCAATAAGCCGCGGGCTAAGGTACGCGGTTTCGTTTCCCGCAAGATACAAGTATTATCATGGCCAACAAATAGTTTCCCCGAGGGTATTTCTTGATATTATGTTATTTATTTATTAAAATTGTTTGCATGGTACGGGAGAAATTCTTAGTGGGTGGAGGAAATAACATTAACATACGCCTTAGTAATTAAAGTGTTCTGCGCCTGACATTTTATTTTAGCAATAAGTTAAGAAACGGACTTTTGGCGGGTACTTGACCGCCGACGGCTTGCTACTCATGTTACCGTTACTGTAACAACCGATTAAAAGTCTACTGCCGGACATAGATTACCTCATAGGGGAGATATTGTGTCGTAGTTATCACGCTTGGCATGCGGCTTCGCAAACGCAGTTTTTTTTTATTTATAGCCATAATTAGGAAGATGCTGCTGTCCATCTCCAGATTTTTTCCCTCTCATACCTCTTACGACAGCCACGGGATGTGGGGTAGTGAATATTCTCACACCGCCACTACACGGAAAACTCATCAGCTGCTCGTGTGTTATTGTATATATTATGTATAATGTTAAGAAATACGTTTTGATACGTAGAAGTGAAAATTTTGTTTACTACGTGTCTGCACGTGAAATATTACTAGAAAAGATGAAACAAGTGCTCCGATGGTGGTGTGAACCTTAAGTTATTACGTCTTGAGATATTCACGGCATCGACTGTCTGCTGGGTCAAGTTACCGTCGATATGTCAATGCGTTAATAAACCTTTAGGCCAAAATATATAATAATAGCTAACCAGGAAGACGTTGTTCTGCCCTCTCCGACGACCTTGTGTCCTATAAAAATTCTTAAATTCGTAATAAAAAATATTGAGTGTCACTTATAGGGATAAAAATTATCCTATCTCTCAAGTTGGACCAAACTGCACACAGTGTGCAAAATTTCATTGCAATCAGTTTAGTAGTTTAGGAGTTCATCGCGGACAAACAACGTGACACGTAATTTTTATATATAAAGAAGATAAGCAAATGTGTGGTATTAATGTATATAAAGGCGAATGAAAAACATCCCCGGATGCACTCATGATGGATAGCGCAAATATGCGTGCGTTACAATATAAAGAATCACAAGAACTTTTTACTTCAAAAAAAATATGTATACGCGTACTTGCAAATATCGAACAAAGAGAAAGCTGCAAACCTCACTTTCAAAGTCTCGACATTCTAACATTACCGTGCCTATATATATTAGAAATATGTAAGTTTGTAAAAAGATACCCAATTTTTTACAACATAATCATAGACGCGCCCCGACACAACATACCTCGCTACAAGAATAACCTTTTGCAAACAAAATCTATATTAAAATTACAGAGTTCAGGTTCTTACTCGATGTCAATAAAACTTTATAATAAATTGCCAGATTACCTAAAATCCGATACAAATATTAATAAATTCATAAGATCTTTAAAAGATAAACTTATTAAAAAAAGTTATTATTCAATTAATGAATATATTGAGGAAAAGAATTTTTAAGTGTCTGCCCCTCTCCTGTTCATTGCTATGCCTTTCGAGGTGCATGTGATTGATAGAACTTACATGTATTGTTTAGTCACTAAGTCATATGTAACGCAATTTGTGAATAAATAAATAAATACTAGAGGTAATCAATTAACAAATAATTACTATACTTTTTACAACATTAACAATAATAAAACAAGAAAATATAATAGGCAGATCGTTAGCAATTCGTCGCAAATATATCTATGGAACGCTGCCCCATGATTTTTGGAACGAAGTTCCTTATCACACGGTACTAATTTGACGGATGGGCGATAGGCGAAAAAAAGTGTAAGATTTTTGACGACCCCTTTCTATAGTGCGAGCGAGATAGAATAACATCCATCTCCCTTGCACTTTTTCTTATCTTGCCACGAAAGAAATATGTATTTTTCTAAATGCGCTTCATCTTAATAGACGCTAGTAATTCATTTATTTTTATTTTTTAATCAATAATCCACGACACTCACGTATGTTTTTTTTAAATCATATGAACAAGTCCGGTTGCCACTACTTTACCACAGATACGATGCTTCGCTAGAGTAGAATCTTTACCCTCAATCTGGCAGGCGACATTTCAGTGATGCGCCGACATATGATATCTCTATAATATACATAAATCAATTGCTGTCGTTAGTCTTGCTAAAACTTGAAAACGAGAACGGCTCCAACGATTTTGATGAAAGTTTTGAGTGCATTTGAGTGGGTCTCTTTATGGGTTGCCTTCACTATTGGCCCCGGTAGGTGGCGCTGTTGTCGAAATCCAGAAATAACCCGTGCGAAGCCAACCAACCGTTGAAGAACCTCTTTAATTCCGTCCTCCATGGTGGCACTATTCTGGAGGCGTGGAGCAGAAGTGCGGTAGTCTTGTTCTTCAAGAAAGGCGACAACGCTCTCTTGAAGAACTACAGACCGATTTCCCTTCTGAGTCGCGTCTACGTGCTGTTTTCGAGAGTCATTACGATTCGTCTCGCAGGCAGACTTGACGACTTCCAGTCTCCCGAACAAGCCGGTTTCCGAAAAGACTTTAGTACAATGGTCCACATATACACCTTTCGGCAAATTGTACAAAAGACAGAGGAGTATAATCTGCCACTTTGCCTTGCGTATGTGGACTATGAGAAAGCCTTTGATTCCGTTGAAATTTGCGCGGTGCTGCAGTCCCTTCAGCGGTACCAAGTTGACTGTCAGTATATCGAGGTGCTGAAGTGTTTGTACAGTAGGGCTACGATGGCTATCCGAATACAGAATCAGAGTACGAAACCTATCCAAAGGCAGAAAGATGTAAGACAGGGTGACGTTATATCCCCGAAACTCTTCAACACTGCATTCGAAGACGTTTACAAGCTACTGGATTGGAAAGGATGCGGTATTAACATCAATGGCGAATACATCACTCACCTTCGATTTGCCGACGATATATTCCTTATGGCAGAATCGCTGGAGGACCTAAGCACTATTCTCAATGACCTCAATAGTGTCCAACGGATAGGTCTTAAGATGAACATGGATAAAACAAAAATCATGTTTAAAGTCCAAGTCACACCTATGCTGGTAGTTGTTGTGAGCACTAAGCTAGGTAAGTCCAACTTCGACCGAGAGGTCAATCGACGGATTCAACTCGGCTGGGCAGCGTTCGGGAAACAACGCACATGTTCTCGTTAGACATACCTCAAAACCTGAAAACGAAATCGTACAACCAGTCAGTGATGACTAACGGATTTGAGACATGGTCCTTCACTGCTGGCCGTATGAGGAAGCTCAAGGTCGCTCAGCGGGCAATGAAGAGGGCTCGGGGTTTCTCTGTGTCATAAACTTAGAAATGAGGATATCCGCAGTAGAACCAGAGTAACCGACATAGTCCTACGGATTAGTAAGCTGAAGTGACAGGGGCCGGCGACATAGCTCGAAGAACCGACAACCGATGGGGAAGAAAGGTTCTCGAGTGGCAGCCTCATACCGGTGGGCGAAGTATAGGGCGATCCCCAACTAGATGGAGCGACAACCTGGTAAGACATGCAGGAAGTCGATGGATGCAGGTGGCTCAAGACCGTGCTTTGTGGCATTACTTGGGGGAGGCCTATGTTCAGCAGTGGACTCATGAAAGGCTTTAATGTTAATGATGATGATCACTATCTATCGAAAGCCAAGTACCTTCTGGCACTGCCCATGGTTGCCTCTTACTTCACCCACGATAAAAAGCCTTTTACCAAATGTTCAACTTCTTCACTATTCTTCGCTTTTTGGGTATTGTATTGGTTTCATGACATCTGCTGACATTTAGAAAGAAAGAAAGACAGAACGAAAAAAGGAAAAATATTTATTAAAACGTACACCAACACACATGATACAAAAAATATAATGGACTAATCAACTTATTACCGCCACAAGTACAAAACTAAATTCTAAACGTTCTCAAATTAATGCAATCATAAGCTTTATGTGTGCGGGTTTGGTGTAAAAGGACTACACTCAACATAATTTCATGGTATTATACACAAAGCTGGTTTTCAGTACGCCATCTAGTAATTTAGTAAGTATTTACATACACGTACGACGCGTGTACAAAGAATTTTACATTTCATAAAGTATCATCAAAAGATATTGTAAAATATTTTAAAACTATTGATGTTAAGAAAACTGCGGATCTGTGGGGGATTTCCGTTAAAGTTATTGCGTCTATAATAGATACAATCGCGCCTCATTTAGCTACTATTTTTAATACTAGTATCGAATCTGGTGTGTTTCCTGATTTAATGAAGTATAGTAAAGTAATACCTTTATTTAAATCTGGTAGTACATTAGACCCCGCTAATTTTAGACCTATTTCTGTACTACCAACACTTAGTAAGATTTTTGAAAAAATTATTCTTGATCAGATGTTAAATTTCTTTAATATAAATAATTTACTTCATAAAAATCAATTCGGTGTCACAAGGGGTCGCTCGACAACTGATGCCAGCGTTGAGCTGATTAAATATATATTTAATGCATGGGAGAATTCACAGAATGCTTTGGGTATATTTTGTGACCTATCCAAAGCCTTCGATTGTGTTCACCATGAAACATTAATCAGGAAACTTCAACACTACGGTGTAAGAAGTGATGCTCTTAAATTAATTATTTCATATTTAAGTAAGAGAACGCAAAAAGTTGTCATTAACAGTATGAGTTCTTCCGGGTCGATGGTACAGATGGGCGTGCCTCAAGGCTCAATTCTAGGCCCCTTTCTGTTTCTTGTATACATTAATGACTTACGTTACATAGTAGGAGATAACCATGATATAGTATTATTTGCAGATGACACTTCTTTAATTTTCAAATTAAGTCGACAATTGCTAAAATATGACGAAGTAAATAATAAAAAATTTATAACATTCTCAAATATAAATACAGAATATTCTATAAAATATATAATGACATAATTTATTTTCGATTAATAATAACATATTTACAATTAAAATTTACACATGTATTAACCAATTATTCCTTAATCTTAAGTACAAGTACAACAAGTACAACTATAATTATTCATACCTAACGCCTATACCTTGCTACATTTTTAGGTACCTTGAATATGTAACTGTTCGCTATAACTATTATAAGTACTGGCATCATCAAGTTGTTTTTCAATGGATACTACACTGAAAGAATTAAAACTTTATTATCAGAACGTACGGGGATTGAGGACTAAGACTAATGAATTTTATAATAATTTACTATTACTTGATTATGATGTTGTTATGATAACAGAAACTTGGCTTTATGACGGAATCCTGGATTCAGAATTATGTAATGATAAATATAATGTGTTTCGTCGTGACCGTGGGTCGTTGGGAGGTGGAGTCATGTTAATGTGTGCACCATACTTGCAGGCGCGTATGAGATCCGAATGGCATTGTAATAACCTTGAGTGCGTTTGGGTGACGGTTCCTTCTAATGCTGTGGGATTAGAGCACGACCTCCACATAGCAGTGGTTTACATACCCCCTAACTCTTCACTCTCAGAAAAAACAAGACTGTTTGTAAATCTTATTTCACAAATACGTAATAATCATCCCAACGATCAGTTTATACTTGCAGGCGACTTTAACCTACCGTGTATAGACTGGACACAAGATGGACCTGTCATACTTAGGAAAGGCCCTGTTGAAGTCCAGAATTCGGCATCACAGCTCATTGACCATACGGCTTTCATAGGTCTTACGCAATATAATGTCATCTTAAATAATAGTAATAAAATACTAGACCTAATTTTTTCAGACTCGTCCGTCACTGTAAGTAGATCCAACTTCCACCTTCTTAAAGAAGACTGTCACCACCCTTCACTCATTATCACTGCGTCAGATTTCCTCATACCTCCCTTCAAAACACAATCGCGATCAAAGTATATTTATGGGCGTGCTGACTTTAATATCATTAATGAAATGTTAAATCAACAGGATTGGTCGTTTATATTAGATAATAACACAAATATTGAGACTATAATAGATAGTTTTTATGCAATTATAAATAACTGCATACAAACATATGTTCCTCAGGTTTACCACTCTGGTGTGCATACTTATCCCATCTGGTATAGCAGGCCGTTAATAATGTTAATTAAAGAAAAGTTTAAAGTTCACAAAAACTGGAAAAAATACAAAAACCCAAACGCCCTAAACCAACAACCTCAACCCTAAGATGTAGACAAAAAGAAATGCAGTCCGAATGTTATAATTCTTTCATAAAATTTTCACAACAAAAAATTAAAAATAACCCCAAATACTTCTGGTCCTATGTAAAATCTAAGAGAAAAAATATTTGTAATTATCCTCAACAGATGAAATACAATAATTTAGTTATCAGTAACAATCTTGACATTTGTTCCGCTTTTAATAAGTTTTTTGTGAGAAATTTTAATAAACCCTCTGATCTATATTTACAAGATACGCATAATAATCAATTGCAAATTGCTACTATACATGACATTAAAATTACCAAAGAGTATATTTTAAAGCAAATTAAAAATCTCGACATATCAAAAGGTGCGGGTAGCGACAATATTCCAACAATATTTTTCACCAAGTGTGCAAATTCTCTATCTCTTCCTATCTCACTTATTTTCAATCGATGTTTTCAGGAAGGCTACTTTCCTCACATTTGGAAAACAGCCCATATTGTACCAATTCATAAAAAAGGTCTTAAATCAACAATTGAGAACTACCGCCCCATTTCGATCCTGAACGTACTTAGTAAACTATGTGAAAGAGTAGTCCATGCTCATATCATATCCAATAATTGCCACTCCGATTCCCTCTGAACAACATGGATTTATAAAGGGCCGGTCAACTGCAACTAACCTAGGAGTTTTTGTAGACTATGTATCTAATAGTATAGACGGTGGGTTACAAGTAGATGTAATATATACGGATTTTGAGAAGGCATTTGACCGTGTTGACCATAGTATCCTACTGCGTAAACTATTTGAACTGGGTATCCACGGTAATTTGTTGAGATGGTTCGAGTCATATCTGCGCAATCGTTCTCAAGCTGTAGTGGTAGGTAGTTCACGCTCCGACTTTTTAGAGGTTCCATCTGGCATACCGCAGGGTTCCATCCTGGGACCATTGTTATATGCCACGTACTTATATGATGTGGGTAGATGCTTTAAGTATGCAAAATTTTTAATGTATGCTGACGATACAAAAATCATTATGAAAATTAATGGGATTACTGATTGTATTAACCTTCAAGCCGATCTAGATAGATTAAACTCTTATTATATTGAAAATCGTATTGGTATTAATTTAAAGAAATGTTGTCTTGTATCATTCACTAGAAAAACTAATCCAATTAAATACAATTATAAAATAAATAATTTTACTTTATCTGAGTTGAATAGTGTACTTGACCTAGGGGTAAAAATGGATTCAAAACTAACATTTTCCGAACAGGTTTTGTTTTACGAGTCAGTAAGCCCTTTTCAGACATTGGATGTTTACGAGTACTATACTTTGCATATGTCAGAAGTATTCTTGAGTATAGTAGCATAATATGGAACCCTCAATATGTGACGTATATTCAAAAGCTGGAGAATATTCAGTTAAAATTTTTAAAGCACCTACACTTTCGATTTTCTCGCCGCTTTTCAGATGACAGCGAGTTTAGTCTCCACTACAATTGCATGCCTCTTCAAAGTAGACGAACCTTAATTGATATGTCCTTTCTACATGGTATATGTAATAACTACATAGACTGTTGTGAATTAGCGTTACAAATTTTAAGTTTTTGTGTTCCAAATACACGAACTAGACATACAAAACTTTTTGCTACTGCCCTTAAAAAAACTAACTATGCTCAAAATTCGATTGTCAATAGGCTTCACAGGATTTATAATAAAACATTTAATACAATTGATATCTTTCACTCTAGTAAAACTTCATTCAAACGTGAAGTTGCCAAGGTACTTTGTAAGAATATGTCAGATTATAACCTAATCTATAAATTTAAATAGTAAATAGCAGTTATAATATAAATGCAAGAAAGTTTTTATAGCAGGTACTAATTGGATACATAAATATACACTATAATTTACATACATCATGTTTATATTTATTACATTTATCTATTTATTTTAAAATTTCGTTATTTAATTAAACCTTGTATTACGTTCACACACACACACACACACACACACACATACACACACACACACACACACACACACACACACACACACACACAACTCACATTTACTCACTCTCACATACACACACAAACATACACACTCTTCCGCACTTAAACAAATTTCGAGCGCTTTGTTTACCTTTAAATATTTTTATATTTCATACTTCTATTTTTATGTAAGGTGGTGAATACTTTGTGACGTTATATGTTGATTTTTAGCTTAATAAGTATATTGTAAATCCGTAATTGGCTTCAAGACCTACTTTATAAATTTTGAGTGTAAATAGATTGTTACAAGCTGTGGATTTTGTGAATAAATAAAAATAAAAAAATAAAATAAAATAAAATGCTATATCTAAATTAGTAAATTGGTTCAATGTTAATAATTTGCATTTAAATGGCACTAAAACGGAATGTATGAAATTTATGACTCCAAATGTCAAACAATTAAATACTATTGTAATTTTAAATGGGGAGAAACTGAGTCTTGTAGATACCACCATTTTTCTTGGAATCACACTAGACGCGAAGCTTCAATGGAGGCCCCATATATCAAAACTAGCAAGCAGACTTAGTTCTGCAGCATATGCCGTAAAAAAGATTAGAAGTCTAACTAGTGTTGAAACAGCTAGACTAGTTTACTTTAGCTATTTCCATAGCATAATGTCGTATGGTATTTTGCTATGGGGACTCGCAGCTGACACTGAAATTATATTTGTTTTACAGAAGAGGGCCATAAGAGCAATTTATGATTTAAAGCCTAAAGAGTCGCTGCGACAAAAATTTAAGGAAATTAATATATTAACTTTGGCCTCTCTTACATTTATGAAAATGTAATGTACGTACACAAAAATAAAAGTAGTTTTACAAAAATAAGTGATATTCATTCTGTAAACACAGACACAAGCTAGTAGTACCGGTTACTCGACTCCATCGAGTCAGTAATTCATTCTTGGGGCGCGATGTATACGCTTTTATAACAAAATTCCAGAAAATATACAAAATTTGAGCTGCTCAAAGTTCAAAAACTTTATTAAACTAAGTTTGTATAAAAAGGGTTATTATAGTATTAAAGAATTTATAGATGATAATAACCCCTGGAAATGAGGTGATCGCTACCAAGCTATTTCTAATTTGTTGTGTTGTTAATTTGTGTAACATACATGATTTTAAGCTGTTATTTAAAAAAAAAAGTCCCGCTGGGTTTCTTGCTGGTCCTTCCCAGGACAGAGGTTTTTTTTCGAACCAGTGGTAATTATACAAAAGAGTGACTATCAATAAGCATAATTTATAATCTATATTGAATAAAAAAGTTTCTGTTTCTGTTTCTGTTTAAATTTAATCCGTAAACATTTCACAAACATGTCACAAAAATTTGTTAATTTATTTAGTATAGACTGTTGACGCCCTGAGTTGCCTCGACAAATGTCAACTATCCCGGGGCCCATGAGCGGAACAGTCGACGGGCAACTGGGGTCCAACGACCTATGAAGACTTGACCTATCATTCTACACAATAGATATAAGGCTAGGTAAACAAATAGTACGTACCTGGTTCCGAAGCTAAGACTGCCCCAAGGCTCGGTCAGGCGGTAGGTAGGTGTAGTTGCATGTAAGTGGTGTGTATTAGTGTTTATTTTTGTGACCTGACACAGCTGAGGTGACCCGGCAGCGGTCGATGCTGCCCCACCATGTTGTATCACTCCAGCGGACGTCACCAATTGACAATGTCTTTCTTCATTACACTATTTCAGTCTATTAACCTTATTGTACATTTAACTAACTTCAGACTCAACTAAATCTGACGTTTATCGAAATCAAACACGTGGCACCCGACACAAGTAACGAACCGTAGTCCAAAGTTCAATATTCAAGGTTCCGGGTTCACGTAGCACATTTTGCAAACACGGGATCGAACGCGGCCTCTTCTCGAGTCTCAAAGTTCAGCGTTCCCAAACAACAAAGTGAATTCCTTCGTACGATATTAAATACTACGCCGCAATAAGAATTCAAAATCAGCCTAGCTGACACGCAACTAACTACCGAGTCAACACACAAAGGCTCTTAACGCGACGGTACAATTAAACATTAACTTCCAAACCATTAATTGACCCGGCGTCTATTTTTCTAGACTCCACAAACTTCTCGTCGTTGCATAAATTTGCTAACAAAACCGACACTAATTAGAGGTCATACGGGACGACCTCACGCCGTGCTAGTCACTGCACTGCATTCAATTACTTCCGAAAAATATTCACCGGGCCACGCCCTCGAAATGGAATGCGAGCTTCAAATGCCATACTGTATCTCTACAAGGCGTGCGCGCAAGGTTCCACGTCACACAAGCAAGTTACATATTGCAAAATGCACTTCAACACGCAATCACTATAAAATTGACGCAATTACTTTCAAACGAAATTACTTTAACCCGTCAAATAAAATACAAGCCTCCTGTCACGAGCTTACAACTTAGACAAACTAATCCGAGGCGATTTTCACGAAACCAAAAATTCAATAGCGAATTAAACGCGCACAAATACTAAAAATCTAGACCACAAAGCCAAAACTGGTAGCGCGAAACCGCTGCAGCGGTCACCACAAAATACGTCAATCGACCGCGCCGCTGCTCTCAAGCTACTGTTCTAGCCCATGAGCGCCGAACGCCGGGAAGCTGTATACCGCTGCCCCCTCCCGGCGATGTGCGCGTCACCTCACACCATCGGGCAATTCGCTAAGTCAAAGGCGATTGGATGCCGTCTCAAATGACCATTTTTGGGCCTAAACATAGACTATAATGCCATAAATCCACAATCTCTAGCTGTAGCGAATCTGGTTTTTCCTTTTGTTTTGTTTTTTTTTAAATCGGTTTTGTTTGTGTTTGATTTTCAACCAACTTCAAAAAAAGGGCGAGGTTCCCAATTCCACTGTATTTTTATGTGTGTTACCTCAGAACTTTTTTATAGGGATAGAACGCATTTTGATGACTATTTTTTTATTTGAAAGCTGGTGCTTCTCTTGTAGTCCAGTATAAATTTCATTAGACTCTGACCAGCAGCTTTTAAGTTATCCTTAATCATGCGTATTTAATTGATTATGACTTGATGTTCTCATTTTATTTATATTGAAGTCGGTTGCACAAAATTTTTAATTTTACCACTTCTTTCAAAATCACTTCGCTATCTATGTACGAGTACAGGACCTGATTTACCCACAGGCTAACCAGGCTGGAGCCTAGGGCGCAAGGTTCGAGGGGGCGCTGAGCTTGCCTTAGCAAGCACACTTATGTATACAATAAAATTTTGGGCATTCCAATAGGTACCAGCTTCTTCCACTTGACCCCATCTAGCGAAATGTGACTCGAATCGTCGACGACCGAATCCTTTCTGATCAGCTCGATTAACCAGCGCTGGGAAGAGATGTTGCATCCCATTGCATTTTCTATCGCATTTTGTACAGGCAGTTTAAAAAATTGTTCGGATTAATTCCAGCCGCTAAATTCCACCAACGTACATTGGGACAAAACATATCATCCTCAGAATTTGGATCTTTAACGGGACACCATGACTGTGCGATATACTTCTTCGCAAGACTTGTTTGTGGAATCATCTACTACCGGCAATTTTTCCGGATCGATACGACTTAGAGACCTTCAAAAATCGAGCTTACTCCTTTTAAAAAGGCTGGTAACTTGAAATTTCCCTGGTATTTCGTTTTTTCATTACTACTAACTATCAGGTGAATTTGATTTAATGTGGTATAAACCGTGGGGTGTATAGCTAGTAAAATATAAAAATCTCGTAAATATATTCGTGGGCTGAGCAGGCACAGACAGAACAGGCCGGTGGGGGGCGCATATTCATAGTTAGCCTAGGGCTGTCGCAATTCTCCCCCCCGAATGGGTTCCCGCCTTGTCGTGGCGAGAGGGCTTAGTAGCCGTGGCTTGGTCACCCACGGTGAACAAAGAGGAACCCCTTGGCTGGCCCGTGGTGTAGGGCCGGCCCGAGGTGGCCACTCCGAGTGGGCTTGGCGAGCCCACTTCGGATGTGTGTCGGTAGGCTGCGGTGAGAGGGGTGTCCGCTCCCTCTACCGCTGCAGCCGAGGTGGAGTCGCGGAGGAAGAGGAGTGTTGGTATGGCGATGCGCGACTCGACCTATCCTCCACGACTCAAACAGAGCCGCACCGTTGATGCGGTCGTGGTGGGACTGCAGGGGGAGAGGAGTGTCGGTATTGCGAGGCGCCGCTCTCCCTACCCTCCATAGCCGTATCTTGGTTCAGGCACTGCCTACGTAACTTGTTGTTACTTGTTAGCAAAATGAACACGTAGCATGTAGTCTACGCAGTGTTGAATTATATTTTTGTCTCATTATTATGTGACATTTGTTGGTGATCCAAATATAAAGAAAAAAAAACTCCCCTGTCTCCCATCAAAGATAAATATATTTTTATTGTTTACCCGTATGATGGACCTAGCATGAGTATCGCTCAATGAAAAGATTCTCTACGTCGTGATAAAACAGTTACAATGTAAATTATATGCCATCAAAAACATGTAAAAAAACTAAGTCTTGCAACTCAGTTCTTCTACCGTAAAAATTTGTGAGATCCATGTAACACCAAGTCGGTTAATTTATTCAGCCCCTATTTAAGGGTCCTTCTGTCTCAAGTTATTACATAATTAGCTAACCTAACAACATCTTATAGTGACCATATCAATGTTAAAAACCTTTTATGTTTTAAATACATAGATTGACTTGGCCATCGCATGGAAACACAATGAACCACACAAGTAATACATATTATATTAAATTAGATTGTTTAGTGCCAAGTCAATCTATGTATTTTAAACTAATTAATATTGATATGGTCACTATAAGATGTTGTTAGGTTAGCTAATTACGTAATAACTTGAGACAGAAGGACCCTTAAGCCTTAAGTAGGGACTGAATAAATTAACCGGCTTGATATTACATGGTTCTCACAACTTTTTACGGTAGAAGAACTGAATTGTGAGACTTGGTTTTTTTACAAGTTATGTTTTTGATGGCATCTCATTTCTTTTTGTCGATAGTCCTGCTTTTTTTCCTTTCCGGTACCATCTACGGTCTTGAATACCAGTTTTTTTTCGAGCAATTTTGTCTACTTAATACTTTGCGGAATTTTCGTACAACTTCATAAGACATGTCCCATTCTTGCTTTTTCATTCCGTTGACCATTTCACAAGTTACCTTTGAACATAATTATATCCAGGTACCTATCTACATCTATTATTCCATTATATTATACATATACAGGTACACTGATTCATTCAGTGCAAATATAACTTTGTAATCCTATATATTTACATAGGATTACAAAGTTATTTATGCAGTTTGTGTATCTAGAAAACTTAACCGAAATTACAAAATATTTTAATTTTTCCTTGATTTATACACTAAACACTAATTTTATCCTATATTTGAAGCTTCTATGTTTGCTAGAAGTGCCTTAGAGTTTTGATGATCGGTCAATCAATGAGTGACAAAATTAAGAAATTTTGACTAGTGTTAATTCTTAAACTACTCACTCAAATTGAATGAAATTTTAAATATACTGAGTTTATACAATGCATGCTTGGTTACTGAAAATTCAAGCTTCTAGTTTATCCACAACGAAGTTATAGAGGGTCGAAAATAGCCTTAACTGCTTCAAGAAAATGATTGTACGGCCGTGCCGCTTTTTTGCTCGACTTGGCGGGGACACTGCCGTGCCCCAGATTGATATTGATTTTATTTTCTTTTAATTAGTTATTCACAACCAACAGTCTAGCAAAAGTCCTCTACTGAACATAGGTCGCCGCCAATGGTTGGGGCATTTTGAAATAGTTTGCACAATTAGCAGGCGGTGGTACACAATTTTTTAATTATATTTAGTTGTTATCAGGAAAACACTGCTGCCAATTCCTTGTAACAGTGGTAGAGCCACGTGGCAGCTTTTGCTGTCGCATGGATGGGCCGGCTCAAACCGGGGTGGTACCACGACCTCACAGAATACCAGCGTAAAGTAGAGGTTTACCTCTGCGTTTCGCTTGGTGAATGCAGGTGGCCGGAGGCCCTTTTTACTGGAATTGAGGCATTCCGTCTTAGTCCTCACGGGTGATAACGCATCTGCATTTTGATTCGCAAACGAGGATAGATGTAGATGTCTATGGGCCGCAGCAACCACTTACCATCAGGTGGACTGTGTGCTCGTTTGTCACCCTTGTACTATACAAAAAAAAAGTTTCCCCCTTGACGCCTGATATAACACCCAAGCGATTATATCGAGTGTTGGATTTTCTTAAGCCGCGACTATACGTCGGTTTTCTATCAACTTCAAAAAGGAGACTTTAAATTTTTTTTATGTGTCTTACCTCATAATTTTTCTCTGAATAAACCGATTTCGATAATTTTTTTTTATTTGAAAGTTGGTGATTCTCATGTGATCCCATATAAATTTGACCAAGGTCTGACCAATTGTTTCTGAGTTATTCTTAATAATTTATATTGAATTTATTAGTATAGTTAACATGAATCTGAATGACAGAGTGAGAAATTGTGTGATAAGAGAAGAGTGTGGTTTGCAAGATAATTTTGTGACCAGGATTAAGAAAGGAATGCTTTGGTTGTTTGGTCATATAGAAAGAATGAATGAGAAAAGAGTGACAAAGAAAATTTATGTTGCAGAGGTGAACGGCAAAGTACGGCCCGCGGGCCACCTCCGGCCAGCGAATGCATTTAATCCGGCCCGCCAACGGTCCTTCGACGTGAAAAGTATATGTCCCGCGATAATTATATTTTGACGGTCCAGAAATGTAAAGTAGATTCTACTTAGTAGAATAATAGACGCATAGGTAAAGGAGCTAGCTAGACTAGCCGCGTATTTCATGTGTTGCGGGTCGCGGGGACCTGGGTACAAAGCTAGATTTTTATAGAAAACTACCAAAAGCTGAATTACCAAAGATGATTTCTCACACCCAGAAAACTATGGCGATGTTTGCGTAGTCGTTTGTGTGCGAATAGACTTTTTCGACCATGAAATTGCGGAAAACTCAATCAGAAAACGGCTTATACTTATAAACACCTTTTCGCGCTGTAGAAAGTTGACGTTGCAGCTCGAACATGCATTTGAAAATATTACGGCAAATCAAAAACAATTTCATGTGTCTCACACGCCTCCCACGGCTGGGCCTTCGAATAAAAGTTAAATTGTAATTTTAAAAATTTTTCAAGCGTAATGCTGTAATGATTTTATATGATTTGAAGTTTCAACACAAAATGTATTTTTCCTGATCACTACTTCGGAATTAAACCTCTGTCCTGGGAAAAAAACCAACAGAAACATAGCAGGTCTCTATTTTTTGCAGTAACATCATACAATATTAAAAATGATGTACAACTATTTACAACACTTATTTAGAAAACAACGTGGAAGTGATCACAACATTCCGAGGGATTTTTATCAACCATTTAATCATTTATATTATATTTTATAAATTATTTGTTTAGTACAAAAATTAAACGTTGTATATTTTCTGGTACTGTTTACTAGCTTGTGTTTGTTACTGGAGTTTACAGAGTGTATAATATTTTTTTTATTGTAACTGCTTTTATTCTTTGCGAGTACCTATGTATAATATTATCGTAAATATACTGAGAAACCAAAGTTAATAATATATAATATTTTAACAGTGGTAGAGCCAGGCGGCAGCTTTTGCAGTCGCATGGATGGGCCGGCTCGAACCGGGGCGGTACCACCACCTCACAGAATACCAGCGTGACGTAGAGGTTTACCTCTGCGTTTCGCTTGGTGAATGCAGGTGGCCGGAGGCCCTTTTTACTGGAAATGAGGCATTCCATCTTAGTCCTCACGGGTGAAAACGCATCTGCATTTTGTTCTGTAACAGAGGATAGATGTAGATGTCTATGGGCCGCAGCAACCACTTACCATCAGGTGGACAGTGTGCTCGTATTTCATACTTATCCTATAAAAAAAAATCTCTAGTTTTTACTCTGGGAGGCTCTTTCGGCTTTTTGACTATAAGTAGCTCCTATGATATTCTGGAAAACAAAAAAAAGTATAATTGAAGAGTTAGCATTCAAGCTGCACATAACAGGACTCTCTGTTATAGAAAGAGGTCAGAAGGTGAAAAGGTCAAGGTCCCTTTCTACCTGAGAGAGCCCTATATTCATTATGTAAATCCGGATAAAGGAAACACCAGGAAAAAACATCCATTTAAGGGCCGAACACATACTCAACTGAAGTGTTTATGGGTCGACTATTCAACTCGAAATCCCGCCAACCAAAGATCCTTAAATAGAGGCTTAGTTTAGGCAAACCCCTAAGACTTGATCTAGGTAGTGGAGGTCTCCCCCACGAACGAGTTCCCGCCTTGTCGTGGCGGGGGGCTTAGTAGCCGTGGCTTGGTCACCCGCGGTGAACATAGAGGAACCTACATGGCTGCCCTGAGGTGTAGGGCCGGCCCGAAGTGCCCACTCCGAGTGGGCTAGGCGAGCCCACTTTGGATGTGGTTGGTGGGCTGCCGCGAGAGGGGTGTCCTCTCCCTCATCCGCTGCAGCCGAGGTGGAGTCGTGGAGGAAAAGAAGTGTTGGTATGGCGATGCGCTATGCCCTATCCTCCGTGACTCTGACGGGTTGTTCATTCGGTGGTGGTAGGGTTGCCGGGGGAGAGGAATGTCGGTATCACAAGGGGCCGCTCTCCTTACCCTTTCGCAGCTGAATCTTGGTTAGCGGCGGAGCCATAGACCAGATCCACCGTTAGGGTCGAGAAGGCCCCATGGCGTTCGCGCGTCTGACACGGGAGCGCCCGTTGCGCAGGTGAAGTTGGAGGCCGCGGAGGAAGGCACGCCATGTGTTTTGGTGCACCTTACATGAGAAGGAGATAAGGGAGACGTATTTAGGAGCTGACTCTATACTGGTCCCTACGGGTGACCATAATGAAAGAAAGCATAACTTTTATGATATTTTATTTGTCTGTCTGTCTGTTTGTTCCGACTAATTCCGAAACAGCTAAGCCGATTTCGGTGGAACTTTCACTGGCAGATAGCTGAAGTTAAAGGAGTACTTTAGGCTACTTACATGTTAGAAAAAGAGTTAGGGTTCCACGCAACATAAATGAAACCCTAAATTACACGCGGGCGAAGTCGCGGGGAACAGCTAGTTGTGAATAAAATAAGTTCAACGAACTATGTCAAGTGGGGTATCATTGAATAGATCTTTGAAAATCATCTTTAGGTTTCTCTAATAATTTTTTCAGCAGACTTTTTACGCAGTTGAGGTTTTTAATTACTGTTTTATCATTAAGCTCGTATTTTTTTATTACGAACACATGTAGTGTAGGTTCCCTGCCAAGCGTAAAGTTGTAATTTAACAACCTTAAATGTTACTATTTTTTTTACGGATTCTATAATCTATATCTATAATATATTCTATAAACGCGATTAAATATATTCATTTTCTTATAGAATTAGGGTGACAAACGAGCACGCAGTCCACCTGATTGTAAGTGAATGCTATGGCCCATAGACAATTTACATTTATTCTCGATTATGAATCAATGTGCAGACGCGTTGCCACCTCTGAGAACTGAGATGGAATTCCCCACGTACAGTAGAAAGGGTCTCCGGTTCTCTACACTCACCTTACGAAACACGCTTGTATTCTGTGAGAGCGTAATTCGTCCCCGGTTGAGCCGACCCATTCGTGCTACAACCATAACGTAGCCGCAGCATAGCTCTTCCACTTATAAATTATTCGGGTACTAAGTAATTTGAGATGAGATTTTGGATTTGTTATTGTCGAATAGATACGCCGCTATTAGCTAACGGAAAGACAGTTTCACCATAAATAACAAACAAACACTGTAAATATTAATCCTATACTAGAGAGCGACAGTATTTTGTTATCGCTATAAAATGAAATCTAATTTGAAGTTGATAACTAAGGAATATCGATTTCGGCTAGTAATGCTACGATCTTTTATTTTTTTTATATAGGATAAGGGTGACAAACGAGCACACAGTCCACTTGATAGTAAGTGGTTGCTGCCGCCCATAGAGATCTACATCTATCCTCGATTACAAATCAAAATGTAGACGCGTTGTCACCCGTGAGGACTAAGATGGAATGCCTCATTTCCAGCAAAAAGGGCCTCCGGCCACCTGCACTCACCAAGCGAAATGCAGAGGTAAACCTCCACAACCTCACAGAAAACCTTCACGCTGGTTTTCTGTGAGGTTGTGGTACCACCCCGGTTTGAGCAAGCCCATCCGTGCGACAGCAAAAGCTGCCGCGTGGCTCTACCACTGTTAATAACTACTCTATTGACTACCTCATTGGTCTAGTGATTGTGGTAGTGCGACTGCTGATCATGAGGTCCCGGGTTCGAATCCCAGGTCGGGCCAAAAAATCAGTTGAGTTTTTCCATCAAGAAATTCTCAGTAGCTGCCCGGAGTCGGGAAGTTGGCGGTGTTTCACCCCCGTGCCTCGGAAAGCACGTAAAGCCGTTGGTCCTGCGCCTGATCTCTGTCCGGTCGTGTCGGTTTACCGTCCCATCGGGCTATGAGAGTGAGGGAATAGAGAGTGCACCTGTGATTGCGCATACACTTGGACACTATAATCTTGTCCTGCGCCGATGGCTAGTCTTCGTTGAAACTGGCCGCCGTGGCCGAAATTCGGTCTGGAGGACATTATTATTATTATTAGTCTTCGCATAAATATAAGAAATCACTATTTAACAACATTATCAATGGTGGGTGGAGATCGCACACTATTTGCTTGAGCACTGTGAAATTCTGATGTAAACATTTAAACAGCTCTTGAAAATAATTGTAATATCCTACATATAAATAAAATTGAAGTGTCTGTTTGTAATATCAAAATAACAGTATTAAATTTTTTAAATTTTAATAATGTACTATAAGAAAGTATATTATGATACGTTAATTGTAACAAAATAAAATTAAAAGCCTTTTGTCTATCTGTCTGTCTGTCGTCTGTCTGTGACGGATAACTGATGTTATAAGTAGCAACATAAACTACCTTTACTTTAGAAAAAGAATTAGGGGATCGCGCAAAAAAAATTAAAACCTATTAAATCCAAAATTTCACGCAGCTGGAGTCGCGGGGAACAATTAATCTAAAGTAATTGTTTAGATGAAAGACGTAAGACATTATAAACCTCTCTAAGTACACAAATAATAAAATTATAACTTTGTGATTTTAAACATCTGAATCAAATCCTCGTACTTGTCAAAGTTCTATGTCCAATCCTTTGAGAAGATATTCATTATCAAAATTACGAAACACTTTCTTCAGAAGTGCTTCACTGTAAACGTTTAAGTGGCACTTAGCCTAGAATTACACAAACATACATTAGCATTCCTTTAGTCTTTATACTGTATGTATTAAGGCTTACATTGCAGCGTATGGCAGCAGAATTAAACTTGCAATATTCTTCATGCTCAGTATATAATAATTGTTGAACCTTTTTTCATAACAATCTTGTGGCATTTCTTTGGTCAGTCTATTATAGTTTCCAACAATGAACTTCAAAAGATTTTTGTATATTTTTCTATTTTGCTTTTTAACAATTTCGCTGACTGCGGCTTCACCGAAATGGAAAGTTTTCAAGAAAATTGTAAGTTATTTTTTATACTACGTTACACATTTATGAATTCATACAATAGTAGCAGTTAACAGCTCGCCTCGCTATTATTAAACTAAGATGTATATAAAACTGATGCTACCCCACAGTAGGATTTTCTCCTATGTCGCGGAAGCGGTTTACATACAGAAATTATTTCGTCCATATGAAATGTGTGTGTGCAAACCGCCCGTAACCAATATTTATAGACCGTATAAAAATACTCGTTCTAAGCGGGATTTGAACCCACGGCCGTGCAGTACCGCTAAGTAATGCTTAGCAACTGTCCAACCGTCAAAACAATCATACAAATATTCTTTCACATTTCTATTATTTGTAAGATTAAAAGTAACACGACTAATAATGTCCTTTCATGTAACTCATCTTACTTATTTTGACTGTCTCGTTGACTGTAGTGGTCGTAAGCACGGCTGCTAATCATGTAGACCTGGATTCAAATCTCGATTCGAGCTAAAACAAATTATTGGGTTATTCTATTAACATAACCTCAGTAGCAGTATGCAGTCAGAAAGTTGACGGTATTTCACCCTCTCTCCTCGGAAAGCATGTAAAACCGTTGGGCCTGCTCCTCATCTTTCTCTGGAAGCGGCGATTTGCCGTCCCATCGGACTATGAGAGTACGGGAACAGAGAGACCTGTTGTTTTCGCAATCACTCATGCACTATATTTTTCTCCTGCACAGATGGCTAGTCTCCGTTGAAACTTTGATATAATTATTATTATTATATTTAGCAAGCAATATATTTAGCAAGTAAGTTTTACGTGGTAGAGCCATGCTGCAGCTATATTAGTAGTATAGTTGTAGCACGAATGGGTTGGCTCGACCGGGGAAGGACCACGCTCTCACAGAATACCAGTGTAAAATAGCAGCTTAACACTACTGTGTTTCGTATGGTGAGTGTAGAGAACCGGAGACCCTTTTTACTGGAAACGAGGCTTTACATCTTAGTTATCACGGGTGACAACGCATCTACATTTTGATTCGTAATCGAGAATAGATGTAGATGTCTATGGGTCGCAGCAACCACTTACCATCAGGTGGACTGTGTTCTCGTTTGTCACCCTATCCTATAAAAAAAGAAGATAAGGGTACTTCTGAAATATCCTAGAAAACAAAAAATATCTCGACGATCAATGTAATCAAGCTAAATAATTAATTGCTGAATTATAGATTATAGATAATTTTATCCTTATGATCTGCTTTTATCACCATTGGAAATAGGTCTTGAAGAATGTGCTATGCCATAACTTGAATTATTTATAGAAACTTTGTTATAGAGTTAACTTGAGTGTTTTAACTTGAGTGATTTAACTTGAGTTACTCTTGTTTCTTTAACTTGTATTATTTTACTATCGATTTAACTTGAGTTATTCACATCTCTGCACAGATCTAATATTCATTTTCTTATAGAATTAGGGTGACAAACGAACACGCAGTCCACCTAATTGTAAGTGAATGCTATGGCCCATAGACAATTTACATTTATACTCGATTATGAATCAATGTGCAGACGCGTTGCCACCTCTGAGAACTGAGATGGAATTCCCCACGTACAGTAGAAAGGGTCTCCGGTTCCCCCGGCACTAACCCAAGTAATCACGAGTGATCTGAGGTGTGATATCCTAATGTCACTGCTAACGCGTTACCTTCACTTTCGTCAGATCTGTGCATAATTATTTCTTTATCTTCTATAGCATCTTTTAGTCAACCAGTAATATCTTTAAATTAAATGTGTTTAAATAAAACTAGTATTGACGGATTTTATCGCGTATATTTACTTGTTATATATTCCCGACGTTTTGAGCGCTTTAAATCACCCATGTCCACGGGTGGACAGCCCTCCCGTGGCTATGGTGATGTGCCATGAGACACTCACCTTATAAAACACGCTTGTATTCTGTGAGAGCGTAATTCGTCCCCGGTTGAGCCGACCCATTCGTGCTACAACCATAACGTAGCCGCAGCATAGCTCTTCCACTTATAAATTATTCGGGTACTAAGTAATTTGAGATGAGATTTTGGATTTGTCATTGTCGAATAGATACGCCGCTATTAGCTAATGGAAAGACAGTTTCACCATAAATAACAAAGAAACATTATGAATATTAATCCTATACTAGAGAGCGACAGTATTTTGTTTCTGCTATAAAATGAAATCTAATTTGAAGTTGATAACTAAGGAATATCGATTTCGGCTAGTAATGCTACGATCTTTTATTTTTTTATAGGATAAGGGTGACAAACGAGCACACAGTCCACCTGATGGTAAGTGGTTGCTGCGGCCCATAAACATCTACATCTATCCTCGATTACAAATCAAAAGGTAGATGACTTGTCACCCGTGAGGACTAAGATGGAATGCCTCATTTCCAGTAAAAAGGGCCTCCGGCCACCTGCACTCACCAAGCGAAACGCAGAGGTAAACCTCTACTTCACGCTGGTGTTCTGTGAGGTCGTGGTACCACCCCGGTTCGTGCAAGCCCATCCGTGCGACAGCAAAAGCTGCCGCGTGGCTCTACCACTGTTAATAACTACTTTATTGACTACCTCACTGGTCTAGTGGTTGAGGTAGTGCGACTGCTGATCATGAGGTCCCGGGTTCGAATCCCAGGTCGGGCCAAAAAAAATTAATTATTGAGTTTTTCCGCCAACAAATTCTCAGTAGCTGCCTGGAGTCAGAAAGTTGGCAGTGTCTCACCCCCGTGCCTCGGAAAAGCACGTAAAGCCGTTGGTCCTGCGCCTGATCTCTCTCCGGTTGTGTCGGCTTACCATCTCATCGGATTATGAGAGTGAAGGAATAGAGAGTGCACCTGTGCTTGCGCATACACTTGAGCGCTATAATCCTGTCCTGCGCCGATGGCTAGTCTTCGTTGAGGCTTGGCACGGTGACTGAAACTCTGTCTGGAGGACATTATGATTATATTGAAAAATTCGATTATTAAAATTTGAACAAGTACCTAGCCACCTACTCCTATCGTGTTAGTAATTAACTTGAAAGGAAGAGTTCGAGGCGCGAAATTATACAGAGTTGTTTTTCAAATAGTAGCCAAATTTTAAACTTAACCGTTATTGGAGTTTTTGAAAATAACAGTGGTAGAGCCACGCGGCAGCTTTTGCTGTCGCACGGATGGGCGGGCTCGAACCGGGGTGGTACCACGACCTCACAGAATACCAGCGTGAAGTAGAGGTTTACCTCTGCGTTTCGCTTGGTGACTGCAGGTGGCCGGAGGCCTTTTTTACTGGAAATGAGGCATTCCATCTTAGTCCTCGCGGGTGGCAACGCATCTACATTTTGATTTGTAATAGAGGATAGATGTAGATGTATATGGGCCGCAGCAACCACTTACCATCAGGTGGACTGTGTGCTCGTTTGTCACCCTTATTCTATAAAAAAAATACGAGTAAATAAGGCTTGTTCTTTTATTTGAAATTATCTCAAATTTAATGTGATTTATAGGCAACAACGTTTTTGTCTACCGATCGACCCTTACGAATGTGTGCGTGCGCAGTATAATCAGTTATAATAATGCATTACAACGCATTTTGAATTTAAAACATATAAAGGACAGATTTTTGAGATTTTTTTTTAAATAATTTTTCTTCATCATTTACTTTTACTTATTCCTAACCTTCTCTGCAAATTTGGTCGGTTATTGCAAAATAACCCTGAGACATGGTTTTATATATTGCGGAAATTGTAGTTTATATCTTCATATATTTATTTGCAATGTGAATCATAAATATGAACAAAATTATAACTAAGTATACGTTTTCTTTGTAGCGTTGTATTTTTTTATAGGAATAGGCAACCGTGAGGACTAAGATGGAATGCCTCTTTTCCATTAAAAAGGGGTTTTGGTTCTCTACACTCACCATACGAAACACAGCAACGTTAAGCTGCTATTTTACGCTGGTATTCTGTGAGAGCGTGGTCCTTGCCCGGTCGAGCTGACCCATTTGTGCAACAACTATACAATTAATATAGCTGCTCTACTATATATAAAATTTTAAAACATCAGACTAAGCAAATCATTCTCAAACTAATTCTCAGAATCAGAAATTATGGTATAAATTTGTACTCGTGCGTCCGCCAAGAATTGACAAGAGTGCCTGACGCCAAACGTTCGTTGCATACGTAGGCCAAGTACATCAACGTAGGAGCGTTGCATCGCATACATTGTGCACGTGAGACGAGTCTGTTTCTGTCTTCTGAAAGCTATAGTCCGTCCGCGTTAAGAAAATAGTGAGTCATCGTTGTCCGCTGGCCTGGCCACGCCCCGCAGCCAATTAAAATGCAAGAAATTAGAAAGTCGAGTTCACAGTGACCAGTTGAAGTCAGTCGGTTTAGGCCCAAATAAAAAATTATGTTGGTGCCAATAACTCCACGTTCAAAATGAGTGACATAAAAAATTATTAGATGACGCAATAGCATTAATAGACGCTAATCGTTGGAAGAAGTGCTGCGACCAAGTAATACGCGAAGAAAATACCATGGATGATATCATGGAACTTGCAGAACAAAATTCTTTCATAATTAATGTAACTGGAGAATCTAGCGTTACTGATTAGTGATTTAAGTAATTTTAAGAAAATTTGTTTCCATTAAACTTAATTAAATATTGGAAAAAAAAACAAATTTTTACTCCACTGTGAATACACCTTTACCCTGTAGTTGCCCTGATGACTCACTGTTTTCTTAACGCGAACGGACTATAGTGAATGAGCAACAAAACAAAAATATTATGTAGTTACACAAGCTTATACAAAAAGTCTTAATTATGAGGTTTTTTTTG
Source organism: Parnassius glacialis (assembly GCA_033319125.1). NCBI lineage: Eukaryota > Metazoa > Arthropoda > Insecta > Lepidoptera > Papilionidae > Parnassius > Parnassius glacialis. The sequence continues at coordinate 4,987,060 of JAVANC010000008.1, forward strand.
AAACAATCCTACAGATTTCTCTGCTAGTTGTCATAATGATACTCGTAATATTGAAATAAAGATTATTTTGTACATTCCTTTTGTTCTTTTTTTTAGGAAAGATTTGGGCAACATATAAGAGACGGGATTATTAAAGCAGGACCAGCAGTTGTTGTTGCAAGTCAGGCTACCTCACTGGGCTAATTTAAGACTACATGACCTAAGTTATTAAATTAATTAACATCCTAATGTTTTTGTTTTAATTATCCATTTTATTAATAGAAGTAACGAACGAGCATTTTCCATCTGGTGTTAGGTAAGTGGAGGCCGTGGCAAATAGACATCTACGTCTATTCTCGAAATTAAAGTTCAGATGCTTTATCACCCTTTTGAGAAATATGATGGACTGCTTCCCGTTAAGAGTAAAAAGGATCTTCGGTACTCAACATTCTCTATGAAACACAGCAGCGTTACGTTGCTTTCTCATGGTATTCTATGTTCACATAGAATACAATGAAAATGGTACTCTTCTTCAAGCCGGCCTACTTGCGCTGCGACCATGCTACACCGCAGCGGGCACACAACCTTAGTTCATGATTTGTTTATGCCCGCGACTGCCACTAATGTTGCATCAAAGAATTCGTAGTCCGTTTGTCACTCTGTAGATTCTATAACGCTGACAATGGACTACACAAATATCTTACGGGGTTCACCCCGATTCATGCAAGACTATCGCACGGACGGCCTCGTCCACAAGAAATCCTAACGCCGCCCACCAGGTGCTGAAGGATGATCACACGATCCAATAATAAAATACGTGAACACGAATATATAATGGTTGTAGCAAAAATGGATCGACTCAACAGGGGTAGGACCACGCTCTTACAGAATACCAGCGTCAAATAGCAGCTTAAGGCTGCTGTGTTTCGTATGGTGAGTGTAGAGAACCGGAGAACCTTTTTACTGGAAACGAGGCATTCCATCTTAGCCCTCACGGGTGACAACGCATCTGCATTTTATTTCTTAACTGAGGATAAATGTAGATGTCTATAAGCCACCTTATAGTAAGCATCCACTTACCATAAGGTGGACTATGTATTCGTTTGTCACCCTTATTTTATAAAAAAAAGTAAGTGAGACAATTTCCAAGTCTAGAACCTTCAAATGTTACTTCGGATTTGCGGACAGTTGCAGAAGACTAGAACGAAACGCCACCAACATTGCTGTTCACTATAATCATTTAATTTAATCATATGCCATGAAATGAAAGAGTCGTTTATGACAGACCTTTCACAACAAAATACTGTCTAAAACAAATAACCTAAAACCCAAAACAGATATTGTAATCATCATCATCATCATTACAGCCCTTCACAAGTCCACTGCTGAACATAGGCCTCCCCCAAAGAATGCCACAAAGCACGGTCCTGAGCCACCTGCATCTATCGACTTCCTGCATGTCTTACCAGGTCGTCACTCCATCTCGTGGGGGGACGCCCTACACTTCGCCTACCGATACGAGGCTGCCACTCGAGTACCTTTCTTCCCCATCGGTTGTCGGTTCTTCGAGCTATATGGCCGGCCCACTGCCACTTCAGCTTACTAATCCGTTGGGCTATGTGAGTACGAAACCCATCCAATTGCAGAGAGGTGTAAGACAGGGTGATGTTATATCACCGAAACTCTTCACCGCTGCATTGGAAGACGTTTTCAAGCTTCTGGACTGGAAAGGATGCGGTATTAACATCAATGGCGAGTACATCACTCACCTTCGATTTGCCGACGATATAGTCCTTATGGCAGAATCGCTGGAGGACCTAAGCACTATGCTCAATTACCTCAATAGTGTCTCCCAACGGATAGGTCTTAAGATGAACATGGACAAAACAAAGATCATGTTTAATGTCCATGTCACACCTATGCCGGTAGTTGTTGGGAGCATTAAGCTCGAAGTTGTTGACGAGTATGTTTACCTGGGACAAATAGTCCGACTAGGTAAGTCCAACTTCGACCGAGAGGTCAATCGACGGATTCAACTCTGCTGGGCAGCGTTCGGGAAGCTACGACACATCTTCTCGTCAGACATACCTCAAAACCTTAAAACGAAATTGTACAACCAGTGCGTGTTGCCAGTGATGACTTACGGAACTGAGACGTGGTCCTTCACTGCTGGCCGTATAAGGAAGCTCAAGGTCGCTCAGCGAGCTATGGAGAGGGCTATGCTCGGAGTTTCTCTGCGTGATAAACTTAGGAATAAGGATATCCGCAGTAGAACCAGAGTAACCGACATATTGTAATAATAAAAAAAAATTAAATTCAATTTTTTTTTAGTTCAACAATTAAAGACTACTAAATAAAATTTAAAATTGTGTGAAAGCTGAGAGAAATTCGAAGGGAGGGAATATTGACATTTATATTATACGGTGTAAACGCGTGTTTACAAAATCTATTTGACTGTTAAATGGATCGAAAGTAGCCTTTGAAATAAGGCCAGTAAGAACGAAATTGAAGGCAAAAATAACTTTGTCACCTTTTAGGTTAAGCGCCTCCTCAAACGATCTCGATTAAAGCTCTTTTCAAGTGGGAATTGTAACGAAATTCTTACAAAAGGTGTCATTTAAGAGGCTTAACACGTATATTTGTCAATCAATAATCTTCATATACACCGTGTAGTGGCGGTGTAAGAATATTCACCAACCAATATCGTCCCTCAGATGTCGCAAGAATCGATAGAGTAGCAGCATCTTGCTGATAATAACTCGAAATAAACCTAGCAAGCTAACAGCATAGGAAAGTGGCGAAGCAATCAGCTTTGTAGCGGTTTCTAACGGTTGCCGTTGAGCAATCAGTTTCAAAATAGGAGGTTCAGATGCCTGGGTGATCAGTAATCGATTGCTGAAAACAGAATTTGAAAATTCGAAACCGTTCTCGAGGACAGGCGGACAGACGGACAGACATCGTGAAATCAATAAGTGTCTTCGAGAGCTTCGCCACTTAATAATAAAAAACTGCGATTGCCAACCCACCTGCCAAGCGTGGCAACTATGGTAAAATCCCTCGTACAGGGCAATCTTTTATATGCTATTATGGATGGATGGACTGAATCTTCATATAGTGTAATTTAACGTCTTATAATGTAAACAGAGCAGAGTGGGTTCGACGGAATTCACTTGTCATCGAAGTAATTTATTCTTTACACATGCAGGTTTTCACGTTTTAGTGTTTCCCTTAACCGCTTATCACAAGATAAATCAGTCATCATCATCATTACAACCCTTCACAAGTCCACAGCTGAACATAGGCCTCCCCCAGGAATGCCACAAAAACGGTCCTGAGCCCCCTGCATCCATCGACTTCCTGCATGTCTTACCAGGTCATCACTCCATCTAGTGGGGGGATGCCCTACACTTCGTCCGCCAGTACGAGGCCGCCACTCGAGAACCTTTTTCCCCATCGGTTGTCGGTTCATCGAGCTATATGGCCGACCCATTGCCACTTCAGCTTACTTATCCGTGGGGCTATGTCGGTCACTCTGGTTCTACTGCGGATATCCTAATTTCTAAGTTTATCACGCAGAGAAACTCCGAGCATAGCCCTCTCCATAGCTCGCTGAGCAACCTTGAGCTTCTCATCCGGCCAGCAGTGCAGGACCACGTCTCAGTTCCATAGGTCATCACTGGCAACACGCACTGGTTGTATAATCTCGTTTTCAAGTTTTGAGGTAAACTCGACGAGAAGCTGTGCGGTAATTTCGCGAACGCTGCCCAACCGAGTTGAATCCGTTGATTGACCTCTCGGTCGAAGTTGAACTTACCTAGTCAAATAAATCAGCCAGTTACAGCCTATATGTACATCCCACTACTGGGCACAGGCCTCTCCTCATTTCTGAGAGGGCAGAGAATTGTCCGCTGCGGCGCCACAATATGTGTAATTGCAATTGGTGCCGGCGGGGATCGAACCTGGGTTGCTCGCGTACTGTTAAATTTACAGCGAGCGCCTAGCCCCTGAGCTACAACGGCTCTGATAAACCATATCAAACTACAATTAACAATTTAGGGACTATAAAACTGATGGATAGCTCTGTCCCTAGCAACCATGACTTTAATTAAAATAATCTCCTTTTAAAATTAATTTTTTAGATCAATTTAAGGGCTTATGAATCGTTTTTAATTGGTATAAATATTAATTTATCGAGATTAATCCGTTACCGTTACAGTCTAATTGTAGTTTAAGAACTTTATTTCTCATTAAAAATTAACAATAATTCGCTTACTGAGATACTAAATTTAACATATTATATAAAATAAAATAAAATAAAATGTAGATAGTCTTCAAATCTTATACATAGGCTGCACTAAAAGTATCGGGAATGGAATATTTCCACTGTTCCTGTCATATTAAAATCTTTTTAATTGAAAACTCTTTGGTTTTAAAAATCGAATACCATTTATTTATTTAAAAAAAACGACGGGCTGCACTCCGGGAGTGCCGGCAGAAGTGAAAACTTGAATATTAACGTTGTGCATTTTGATATTTTGGAATGGCGGAGATTATTTATTATTATCTTATTTCATTTATTTTCATTCGAAATTATTTGTTTGGTAAACCTATACCGCACATGTGCTTATTGTAATGTTATGAAAATATAGGTTAATGCTATAAAGTATAAACATATTACAAATATTACATCTATAATGTGTAAGTACATATGTATCTATTTTAATAATTTCATCAAGCAGTACAGTAGACTCGATCGAAACCTAATCTTAAAAATAAAATTATATTAATTAATAAATGAAAATTAATTAAACCTAACTTACTGCCTCTCCTACGCCGCACCGGTTATCTACTCTCCGTCCGTCTTACGAATTTTCGATCAGGACACGTGACCTGACGCGAGTTTAACATTTTTTACCCATTACAAAAAAAGTGCACAACGCCCCTAAAGAAGTTTTCACTTCAAAAAAGATTCTCGGTCTTGTCACAAGGTTTTGTCAAACTTGTTTAGTCGTTGAGAAAATGGAATTGACTCGAGAAAATTCAAGAGCGATGATTTATTATGACTTTCGAAGTGGTTTAACACAAAAACAGTGTATTGACCGGATGATTTTTGCATTTGGTGATAAAACCCCATCCAAAACCACAATTAATCGCTGGTTTGCTGAATTTCAACGTGGACGTGTCAAGCTCAGTGATGATCCCCGTCAAGGTCGTCCAAAAACTGCAGTCACCCAAGAAAACGTTGATGCTGTGCGTAAGCTGATTAAGGCAGATCGACATGTGACATACCGCAAAATTCAGGCAACTTTGGACATTGGCATGAGTCAAATGCAAATAATCTTGCATGAACAATTAGGTATAAAAAAGTTGCTTTCCCGATGGATACCGCATTCGCTCTGTGGAGAGCAAAAAGTGGCTCGCGTTACTTGGTGCGTCAGAACTCTCGAAAGATTCCACGCAGGATCCTCAGATGCTGTATAAAACATCGTATCAGGTGACGAATCCTGGATATATGCGTACGAACCCGAAACAATAAACCAGTCACGAGTTTGGGTGTTCGAAAATGAGTTAAAGCCAACAAAAATTGTTCTTTCACGGAGTGTTGTAAAAAAAATGTTGGCCACGTTTGTCTCCAAAACCGGCCATGTTACGACTATTCCTCTTGAGGGACAAAGAACGGTTAATGCAGAATGGTATGCTAGCATTTGTTTGCCACAGGTCGTTTCTGAACTCCGTAAAGAGAACTGCAACCGCCGCATCATCCTCCATCACGACAATGCGAGTTCTCACACCGCACACAAAACAAAAGAGTTTTTAGAGCAAGAAAACATAGAATTATTAGACCATCCGCCATACAGCCCCGATCTAAGCCCTAATAATTTCTATACTTTCCCTAAAATAAAGAATAAATTGCGTGGACCGAGATTTTCATCACCTGAATTAGCTGTGGACGCCTACAAAACGGCCATTTTGGAGACCACAACTACTTCAACTTCCGAATGGAATGGTTGCTTCAATGATTGGTTCCATCGTATGGAAAAATGTGTCAAATTTCGCTGAGAATACTTCGAAAAGCAATAAATACATTTTTAAATAGTAATGTTGTGTCACTTCCTTGGTTCCCGAAATTTTCAGTGTAACAGTTAATAAAACAAACCGAGCAAACACGGATATTGTTTAAGTAATGCTTTCTGGCTAGATGTCTCATCAATCACGGCGTACGAATAAAACTTTATTTTATTAATGTAAGTTTAAAATTCTTTAAACATTTTTTAAATAAGGCATACTTTTAGCTTTTTTTATATTTATCGGTAATTTATGATACAAGTTGACACCTTTAAATTCAATGTCCTTCTTTTCGTAGTTTGTTCTAGGTGGACGTGTTATTAATAGTTTGCATCGCGTAATTTTTTTTATAGGATAATTGTGACAACCGAGCACACAGTTTATCTGATGGTAAATGGTTGCTGTGACTCATAGACATCTACATCCATCTTTGTTTGCGAATGAAAATGCAGATGCGTTGTCACCCGTGAGTACTAAGATGAAATGCCTTGTTTTCAGTAAAAACGGTCTCCGTTTCTCTACACTCACCATACGCTGGTATTCTGCGAGAACGTGATCTCTCCTGGTCGAACCGATTCATTCGTGCTGCAACCATATTACAGCTACAGCGTGGCTTTATCACGAGAGAAGTTAAAAAGAATAACGTATTGATCTTTTATAAAATTGACGAAAAATTATATTTAAATTTTATTTATCATAAAATAGTTTTCATTTAAATTTTTACTTCTCTTTCTCAGTCTGTAAATGTAAACAAACCATTGCTACACCTGTACCTTTTCATCATCAACTTCATCTATATTATTTCAATAACACGCGCAATTTATCATAATTTTAACTCGCGCAATAAATCTAAACTTGCTGTTCCAAACTACAGACTGCATAAACGACGTCGTTTCTTGGTAGATGTACGAGTATAACTATTTTAACAAGATTCCCCGTAATATTAATGATTTATCTGTGCATAAATTCAAAGCAAATTTGAATGCATTCATAGGGAGAAAGAATATTCTAATCCGTTACAGCCTAGTAAGTCCACTACTGAGCCTAGGGCTCTCTCGTAGATTGCCTTATAGGGAGGATATATGCCATAGCTGCCACCACTGCAAGCGGGTTGGGGGTCACCGTTTTTTATTTACTCGTTATTTGGGAGACACTGCTGCCCATCTGCTGATTTGATTCCCTCTGTCACTTCTTACGACACCCACGGGATGATATGGGGTAGTGGAGATATTCTTACACCGCCACTACACTGTGAATGTTTAAAATTAGATGACCTATTTAAATTATAAGGATGCGTGGCTATAATTACCCTTCCTAGATTTTCTTTATAAGGATAAATTGTTACAGCTAGGAGAAAATAGCCTAGGTGTGAATTTCTTGTCGCTTCTTCTCATAAGTTCTTTCCGCAGTAGGCGCTTGTTAAAATGATGGCGTAGTTTGTGACTTTCAAAAAGTGTTTTATAGAAGCCAATTATGAATAAAATACTGTGGCCCAGACAGCTACATTTATCTGCGAATAGGAATTATATTATAATATTTCGAAGCTACAGTAGCCTAACGGCAGGGCGCGGACTGCGAACTCGAAAGGTCGTGGGTTCGAATTAGCCATTCGAATACTGTCGCGAACCAGTTCTAACACAAGCAGAAATGGTTTAAGGGAATATTAGTAATGTTTAATAGGATTAATATTATTTAAAAAAAAGAATCAATATGCAGATGCGTTGTCACCCTTAAGGACTAAGATGGAATGATTCGATTGCAGTAAAAAGAGTCTTCGGTTCTATTCACTCATCATACAAAACACTGCAACTTTAAGTTGCTATTTTTCTTTTTTCGGTATTCTGTGAGGGCATGGTCCTTCCCCGGTTGACCTGACCTATTCGGACTACAGACATAATGTAGCTGCAGCATGGCTCTACCACGTATAAAACATAACGTTATACGTAATGTTACTCTACCACGTATAGAGCATAACATCTTTGGTTTTAATATGGAGTATCATTAACATTAAGTTATACGTTCCCAATTTTTAAAGATACTTTCACGTTAAGTTTTTTCCGAATAATTGTTTTAAATGTAATTGACGTTGACGTTTGTTTGTAATAAAGAAAAAATAAATTTTATTCTAAGTTTCGACGCCATATTTCCATGTTAAAATCTTGGTCAATATTTGTGACCACAACTTCTAACAAAAACGTCTAGTAGAGTTTACGTAATAAACCGACAAAGAGGGTTTAGGTGAAGTTAGCAAACGTTGAGATTCACGCCACTCACGCGATTTCATCGAAACTTCATAAGACAAGGTCGCAACATGACTTTATTTGGAGTTTTAACTATTTTACAGGCCATTTTTAAATCCTCAGATAAAATGTCTAATATTTAACTAACGAATAATTATTTCGTCCTTCAAGATTAATTATTAATTAATTATTAATTTAATTATTTTACACAGTCAGGTCATAAATATTGTCACACAGTAAAAACTTTTCTTTTAGAAGGCTGGCCACAAAAAAGTTTATTGAATTCGAATTTCGAATTGTTCATGAAAATAAAACTGTATACTTTTTAGAATTTTACTCATTTTTAAATATGGAGTGGACGCTTAAAGAAGACCGTGTTGCAGTTATTGCGTTGCATCGTTGCGGTTACGCGCCAATTCAAATTTTGACATACTGAAAAATTTGAATATAACCAAAAGATTCGTTTATCGTACCATCAAACGATACAATGAAGACTCTAGTGTAGATGACAGGTCAAGAAGTGGTCGCCCTCGGTCTGTTAGGACTCCAGCAGTGATAAAAGCTGTGAAGGCGCGAATTCAAAGAAATCCCAAACGTAAGCAGAAACTGTTGGCCCTTCAGTTGGGGTTAAGCAGAAGCACGGTGAAAAGGGTGTTAAATGAAGACTTAGGGCTTCGGGCATATCGAAGAAAAACAGGACACCGTTTGAATGCTCGTCTAATGGACCTGAGACTGAAGAGATGCCGCGCTTTGTTGAAGCGGTACGGGGGAAAAAAATATCGGGAAATTCTTTTTTCGGATGAAAAAATTTTTACCGTAGAAGAGAGCTACAACAAACAAAATGATAAGGTGTACGAACACAGTAGTGAAGAAGCGAGCAACCGTATTCCGCGTGTCCAACGAGGACATTTTCCATCCTCGCTCATGGTATGGTTGGGAGTTTCTTATTGGGGCTTAACAGAGGTCCATTTTTGTGAGAAAGGTGTAAAAACGAATGCAGTTGTGTATCAAAATACAGTCCTGACGAACCTTGTGGAACCTGTTTCTCATACCATGTTCAATAACAGGCACTGGGTATTCCAACAAGATTCGGCGCCAGCTCATAGAGCGAAGAGCACACAAGACTGGCTGGCGGCGCGTGAAATCGACTTCATCCGGCACGAAGACTGGCCCTCCTCCAGTCCAGATTTGAATCCGTTAGATTACAAGATATGGCAACACTTGGAGGAAAAGGCGTACTCAAAACCTCATCCCAATTTGGAGTCACTCAAGACATCCTTGATTAAGGCAGCCGCCGATATTGACATGGACCTCGTTCGTGCTGCGATAGACGACTGGCCGCGCAGATTGAAGGCCTGTTTTCAAAATCACGGAGGTAATTTTGAATAAACTTTAGTGTCATAAGAATCTATGTTTTGTTAAGTTCATTTTGGTATATAAATGGTTACATAATGAATAAACATGTTTCAATTATTTTATATTAAACATGTGACAGAATTTATGACCTGACTAGGTATTATTCATATTTAGTGAATAGTTGGTGACAATTAAATAAGAAAAACATTTGGTGACTTAATACTTTAGGAAATATAGCCCTTTTTGGGAGGAGTTCAAGCTAGCAGCCTAAAGTCACTAAATCTTGACAAATATTTCACAGCGAAAGACATAGGCTTTCTGGAATTATTTTAAGATATAATCTTCAAGCTAGAATCTGATCAATCTGACAAATTGTTACCATTTTCTGCGAGGAAAATACTATTAATATTCAGTTTAAGTTCAAGGATAGTGTTATTTTGATTATAATTCATTACATAACCGCAAATAAATCAAAGAAAAGAGAACGATCGTAAGTTTGGTCGAAAGACTTAATAATAAAAAGATCGATCGAATGACGATAATGAATCTGCATGAATACTATTTTAGTTGTAGACCCATGCTACAGCTATATTAATTGTATAGTTGTAGCACGAATGGGTCGGCTCGACCGGGGAAGGAAATGCTGCTGTGTTTCGTATTATGAGTGTAGAGAACCGGAACCTTTTAACTGGAAAAGAGGCATTGCACCTTGGTCCTCACGGCTGACAACGCATCTGCATTTTGATTCACATACTAGGATATATGTAGATGTCTATGTGCCACAGTAACCACTTACCATCAGTTGAACTGTGTGCTCGCTTGTCACCCTTATACTATAAGAAAACAGAGTTCTTTAATTCACGTGGAATTAAGAAAAATGCCTGTTATTGAATAATTGTGTGTTTAAATAAATGTGGATTACTACCCGTGCAGGTAAAGAATGGGATTGAAAATGGCGTCGCCTTTATTCACGTCTCGCTCGCATACTGTCGCTCTCTATACACAATCCGGTGGTAAGATTACAAAAAAATGCATTGCGATTAAACGTTTTTTGTACGTCTTATAATTACAATCAGACTTGTCATTGGCATCAAGGATAGCACAGTGTTATATACTACAAAACAAAAACTGCATTCTGATTTCGGTAATTTATGAGCTAGAGGCGTTCTGAGAGTTTTCTTCATAATTATTGTTGCCTCATAAATAGTTTGAATTACGGCCGAGGTTTGGCGAATAGAAGTAAAATAGATATGTTCACCAATTTCTCTAAGGAACAGGAAACGCGTTTTTATAATTTACAAAGTACAATTGTAGACCTCAAAGAGCAAAATTATGAGTTAAAACGAAGTGTGGAGCATATGTCTAACAAATATGACGATCTACTTACAATAATCGCTAATTTGGAAAAAGAAAGAAAGGAGGCCATACGGCACATGGCTTTAATGGAGGATAGATTGGAAACTATGGAGCGTAAAATGCGGGCATCGGGGATTGAAGTACGAAATATTCCTAAATCAACGGGTGAAACAAAAGATTTTTTGTTTAACATTATTAAAAAGACCGGAAAGGCCGTCAATATTAGTATAGAAGACTCCGAATTGAAAGATATATATAGATTGAACTCCAAGGACAGTTCTGGTCCGATTATAGTGGAAGTAAACTCTGTTATCAGCAAGGAAAAAATACTTAGAGCGGTAAAAAATTTTAATAATAACAAACCAAGAGACGAGAAATTAAATACTTCTCATCTACAACCGCAACAACCAAAGAAACCGGTGTTTATATCAGAAACTCTAACGCAAAAGTTTAAAAAATTATTTCAACTCGCAAGAACATTCAAAAAGGCACACACTTTTATGTACTGCTGGACTCTGAACGGAACTGTTTACCTACGCAAAGATGAAAAATCCAGCCAGATACAAATTAACAGTGAAGTCGATCTCGAAAATTTAAGGAAGACTCAATGACTAGAATTAACATTTACTTTTATTATTTATTTAAAATTTTACTGTTATTTAATATTTCCTTTATGTTACTTTATCATAAGTACTAGCGGTTTACATTACACAAATACACTATAATACTTCATACATATTTTACACTACAAAAATTACATTTTTAACAAAAAATCCTCACGGAATAAAATTAACATTTCAATTAAACTTTATATGCAATTTATTAAAGTATCACATAAAAAAATATACAAAAATACTTACCGTAAGGATGCTATGTTGTATAAAACATATTTTGATATTTTGTTAATATTATTGCTTTCTTTTTTCTTCTATTTCGTGCCGTATACAAAAATAATTAAGAATAAATTCATTTATTTAATTTTAAAGATATATTTTGTTAATAATTTTAATTTATATAATAGGTACAATTTATCATGCTTTCTATGCCTTCTAAATTATAAGAAAGTAATAGAACTTATCGGAGTCCATAATAATTACATTATTTTCTTTGTTCAGAGCCAGATTAGGATGCAACTGCTGTTGCAGAAATATTTTTTATTAAGCAAAACCAAATAACTTATATAAAAAGACGGCTATCAACGTAGAAAATTTAACAATCGATATTGATAATATCTCTGTGGCAAAATCATACAACTGTAGCACAGAACAATGTAATAATATTATTCAGAATGTCAGTTTTTCTAAATCTATAAATGTTTTAACTCAGAATATACAAAGCGCTTATAAAAACATAGATAGGTTAATGGCACAATTGGAAAGATTTACTTTTGAATGTGATATTCTAATTCTAACGGAATGCTGGTTAAGTAGTCACAAACCTCCGCCACTTATTGATAACTACACGTGATTTTTTTTTTATAAAACCTCAAACCAAAATGACGGTATAATTATTTATGTAAAATCTGGAATAGATTGTATTGTGGAGGAGCCAGATTCGATTGGTGGTAACTTCCTTTTGCTTAAGACGGAACCAAATATTGCAATATTAGCCACATATAGATCGCCATCGTTTTATAGTATTGACAGTTTTCTAAACACAGTTGAACATCTTATTCAACCCATTAAGGCAAAAAATATATATCTTTTAGGTGATGTCAACATTGTCATTAAACCTAACAATGCCGATAAAAATAGCTCATCTTATTTAAATCTTATGGCAGAACTAGGTCTTCTACCAGGACATACTTATCCAACGAGATTCAATAATTGTTTGGACCATGTCATGATTAAAACCTATTTGCCTGCCACAGTAGTTGTTCTGAATTCAACTGTTACTGACCATAGTTCTGTACTTCTAAACCTTTCTTTTAATAACGACTATACTCATAAAGTAAGCTATAATACAAAAATTTATTACAATGAAGTTATTAAAAATCTGTCTACAATTGACTTTTCTTTTATAAACACCAACTGCAATGCAGATAACGCTGCCTCACAATTAGTTGAAAAAATATCTTCGATAGTAAAATTTTGTACTCAAGAAAAAGTGATTACTAGGCGGCAAAGAATTTTTAAGCCATGGGTTACAGCCGGAGTTCTACGGTGCATTTGCCATAGAGATAAATTGCATAAAGACCTTAAAAAGGACCTCGATAATAACATTTTGGCAGTTTCGTATAAGCGATATAGAAGTTTTTGTAATTCTCTCCTAAGAAGGCTTAAATTTGAATATGAAAGATCTCTTCTTAAAAAGGCACAAAATAATAAACAAAAATGGAAAGCTATTAAAATTATTACAAATCAAAATACTATTAATACACCAGCTAAAGAGTTGCTGAATAATATAGATAATAAGTCTTGTACAATTGAGAGTATAAATGATTTTTTCTCAAACGTCAATAAAAATTTGGCAAACAAAATAAGTCAAGACAAAACCGAAAACTATCGGTACAACTTCAATTTACCTTGTGTTGTCAATTCTTGCGTTCTCATTCCACCCGACGAAGCGGAAATAGAGTCTATTATTATCAACCTTAAAAATGACTGCGCTGTACGCTGGGACTCTATTTCTAGCTAGAAATATTCTTGTTCCGCCTTTAACTAAATTATTTAATATCTGTCTAGATCAGGGTATATTTCCAAAAGTTTTTAAAAAATCCATTATAACTCCAGTACACAAGAGTGGCTCAAAAGATAATATAAATAATTACCGGCCTATATCTGTATTGCCTGCTCTCTCAAAAATTTTGGAAAAAGTTTTAAATACTCGGTTGATTAATTTTTTAGAAAAGAATAATATTCTGTCACCTCATCAATATGGTTTCAGGTCGGGAAAAAGTACAGAAAATGCAGTTAGTGACTTGGTTGATTACGTTAACACTAAGCTTGATAATAAGCAAAAATGTATTGGTGTTTTTCTAGACCTAGCCAAGGCATTTGACACTGTTTCGATTCCCTCTCTCCTTGACAAGCAAGAGAGAGCAGGAATTCGTGGTGTAGTGCATTCCATCTTTAAGGACTTTCTTTGTGATCGTGTACAGTGTGTTAAGATCGATCGAATAGTAAGATTTTATGCCGCAGTTACATATGGTGTTCCACAAGGAAGCATACTTGGCCCAAGTCTCTTCTTAGTTTACATAAATGATCTTTGCCAACAGCCATTATATAATGGACAAATATTTACGTACGCTGATGATACGGCGCTGGTATTTTATGGAGAGACTTGGGATAAAAATTGTAAAAATGCTGAAGTTGGAAAACACAAGGTAAACTGCTGGCTAAGACTGAATTTACTTACTCTAAACCTGTCAAAAACAACTTTTATCCAGTTTAATATCAAGGAAAACCACACTGAAAATATATCAATCAAGCTACATTGCTGAAAATACTTAAAGATCAACAATGTTCATGCCATATGCTCCATAAATCTGATACTGTCAAAATACCTAGGCGTTATTTTAGATAAACTGACTTAGTCATATAGATCTACAAACCTCTAGAGTAAGGGAGCTAATTTGATACACTTCGCGTAGTATATTACGCGCTTGCTCAGTCAGTAATAAACTATTGTATTAGAGTTTGGGGTGGCGCATGCAAAACCCACATTTTGCGACTTGAAAGAGCCCAAAAATCGTTGCTTAAAACGATGACTTTTAAGCCGTTGAGATTCCCAACTAGAACACTCTATAGTGATTGTCAAGTTCTTACTGTTCGGCAGTTATACATTTTACAACTTATAAGCAGACAACATCTTGCTACTGCATACGACAAAGACAAAATAGAAAGAAAACGTACAATAGTTAATGTCTTGACTCCAACCGCTTTCCGCACGTCCTTTGCCAGGCGCCAACATGGTTATCTTAGTGTACATTTGTATAACAAAATAAACAAAATTCTTGACTTTTATCCACTTCAACTTTATAAATTTAAAAAGAAGGTAGAAAAATGGCTTTTATCATTATTTTTTTTTTATAGGATAAGGGTGACAAACGAGCACACAGTCCACCTGATGGTAAATGGTTGCTGCGGCTCATAGACATCTACATCTATCCTCTATTACAATTCAAAATGTAGATGCGTTGTCACCCGTGAGGACTAAGATGGAATGCCTCATTTCCAGTAAAAAGGGCCTCCGGCCACCTGCACTCACCAAGCGAAACGCAGAGGTAAATCTCTACTTCACGCTGGTATTCTGTGAGGTCGTGGTACCACCCCGGTTCAAGCCGGCCCATCCGTGCGACAGCAAACGCTGCCGCGTGGCTCTACCACTGTTGAATTATGAAGAAACGGAGGACTTGTTTAATGTTATAATGTAATCCGCTAGATGAATCCTGTTATTTTCATTTATTTATAAGTACATATAAAACACGCATACACAAACGCAAAAATACGCTTGCTGACACACACACGCACACGCACATATACACACCCACACACATACGCACACATGAACCCTAACACACTCAACGCACAGTTAGTACGTAAATTAAGTAGTATATTATTTTTTATACCTTTTTAAACATTCTTGTTATTTTGAACCTTTATTGTTAATTTATTACGTCATAAAATTTGGAGAGGGCGCTGATTGCTGAGATACAGGTATAATTCCTAGTTCAGTAATCAGAGACTTCATATATTCACAGTATAATTATCAATAAAGCTTATTATCGCATAAAAAGATTGCAAAATGATTATTGGACGAGGGAAGTAACGAACGAAAATGACATCGAAGACATAATTAATATTGGGCTCAACAGCGATTGTGAAAGCGATAGCTCGGATTCCAACAATAATAATGAAGATGGCGATTGGATGTCCGGAATCTAAGAGTTGTCAGACAATCCTGGTTAAGGCTCAAGTAGCAAAATTTAATTTTCTAACGTCAATAAGTACCTATTACGTAAAAGTAAAATGTGATTAACATCTTCTGTCATCGAGTGAAAATATCTATCGAATACGCGGTTCTCAGGCCGTCAAAGGGACAGATATAATTATTGAATAAAAGTTCAATTATTCGTCGAATAATATCTGACAGTTGAAAAATTCATTTATTTGCTAACTGCTCAGGGTAACTGTCGAGGTAAGAGTGATTGTGAAGTGAAGTAAACCTTCTTTATCAACGTAGTGGCAAAATTTAGTACACATATATATCTATATTATTATTATATATGTCTGTATATGTCGTATTACTCTTATAACAGTAGTAAAAGAAAGTGATATACCTACATATATTATGATGCAATATTAATTAATACTGTATTTTCTGCTAACTTTTTTCTTTGTTCTTACTACTTAGTTACGAATAAATAATGTATATTAATATTAATTACCGCGAATTGTAGGTCGTCTCCCCACTAGGTGGAGTGACGACCTGATAGGACATGCAGGAAGTCGAAAGATGCAGGTGGCTCAGGACCGTGCTTTGTGGCATTCCTTTGGGAAGAACTATGTCCACCATTGGACTTGTGAAGAGCTGTAATGATGGTGCTGATGATGAATATTAATTAAGGTTTTTGTTAAAACAAATTATTTTAAATGACAGCTAAAAAGTAACAACCCTACTTTATAAGGCACATTTATCTTGTAAAGGACATCATTCTTTAAAATCCCGCTATCGTTATTAAGATAATCCTTAAATCTGGGGTTTATGTAAAATATAAATGAGATCCTTTCATTTTAATGACTAGATAAAACTCTCATTATGTTTTAGTCCGAGAAATGCGAAGACATCAAATTTGGGCATTCTACGATGCTCTTAGAAAGGGATTTAGTTTTAACTTAATTCATTGAGATACGAACTTGTTTATCGTGTTCTAATCGTAAATTAAAGTTACCTAAGAAGCTTTTAGTCCCCATTTCTTTACAATACTAATGATAAGTTTTTAGTCAAACGAAAATAATTGATTTTAATTTATACTTAATATATTCTTGTTTGGCAACATTGTAGTTTTGGCAGGAACTTAACCGACGCGGCGGCGGTGGATTTCTGCTTTTGTATTTTGTTTAAATAATGGTTTGAAGTGGATTTTAATATGTAAAAGTGGTGCGATTTTGTGTATTAATGGTCTTCGCATGTGAACTTTTAGTGGTAATGGTGAAACAAGTGCTCTGATGGTGATGTGAATCTCAAGATAAGGTGTCTGTCTGCTAAGGCGCGTTGAGGTACTATCGCCAACTGTCTGCGGGCTCAATTGCCGTCAAAATCTCTCAAAGGCTACGCAATGTAACGCATCAACATATTGTGAAACAGTGTACTATAACTGTTGGCGAGCGGTCTATAAGGAATATTTCAATTTATTAGTTAATCAATTACGAATAGCTTCTAAAGATAAATTATCAAGCAATAATTATCTTATAAGAAAACCCTTAGTTAAATCTTAAAGAAATATCGAATTAATAATTTAAAGTTCTTCGGTTCGATTCCCAGGTCGGACTAGTTTGTCGTTTTCTTAGCAATATTTTTCTTAATAAATGCGTAGAGGGAATTTTTAAGATATAATTCACGATTCCGGGTTTGATTTTTCGGTTGAATTAACTTTCGTTGTTTTCTTAACGATTTAAAGAAATATTAAAATAGTGTTTAGACCAGGGTTCATTCCCCGGTCGCAACGATAATTTTTGTATTTTGAAATTAATGTACAGTTATTAGAAAATATTTTGTTTGTGTTATCAGATAAGAAACTTGATAACTGATAAGGATAGTGTTTGTGAACCTTGATGTTTCATAATGAACATAGATAGGTGCTATCTGACCAAGGATTTCACTAGCCTTCTACAGAATTGTCGAGAATCGTTTAAAATTGGATGTTCACATAGCGGTAGATAATAGCCGCGCGCTAATTTGCAAAATAGCAGGCCAAAAAAATGGAATGCAAATTTCAGCAATTTGTATAAAATTGACTCATAAAATGTTTCAGGATGACAGTATAAGCAGAATAGGTGAATTCTGTGTTATTTTTATGTATAAATTTATTTAAAATAGTGAAATAATTATAGTTTTGTATAAGAAATTTAAAAGTGTTTTAAACATAAAAATATGTATAAAAATGTAAATTAAACTATTGTATTAGTTAAGATATTTGTATTTTCAAATAAAGAACATTGTTCCTACCTTGTGTGTATAGATATTTAAGAATTCTAACTAAATGTATGTCTTATACAAATAAAGATATTGGGCAAACCGTGGGGGTGCAATAGTAGAAGTTTAACGTAATTGTGTTACGAAATCGCACAGAGGGCGCGGCTCTCTTTAGAGTAAAGCGTTGAAGTACCTTATTAAACTGGTTTTCATGTAATTTGTAAATTGAAGACCTTGAAGAATTTGTGGTCCGGTTGGCGCGCGGTATGTTTAACCGCGCTGACAACGGGCCACACCCTCACCTCAACAACTTCGCGCCGCTTCACGCCCGCCCTCCGGACGGGCGACCATTACCAAGAGAACTCCTCCCTATATAGATTAGGGAGTTGAGTACAACCCACAATGCCAAAGAAAGGCCAACATAGACATTCGAATACCACTCATTTTGAACACCAACTCACAGCGACCGGAATCGAACCCGCGTCGCTGTAGTAAAGGGATAAATGCCAAGAAGGCACCCATGACCGGCCCATAGTTATGGGCTGAGATGAACACCCAGGCAATGGGGAGATGCCCGAGGCCTGAACCTGCAGCGCTAAGGCGCGCGCAGAAGAAGACAACGTATGTAATTTGCAACTGCGCCCTCTTCTCCCAAAAGAGGGTCGCGTCCGATCCGGCGAAGCGGCTTAATCGGCCAATTGTCAGTCCCCAAAGGCGGTTTTTAGTGGGTACCACTTAGGTCCCCCGTAGGCAGTGAGTCCCGCATAACCAGGACAGACCGGCTGTCGTGGTATGCATAATGCATTTTCCGCCTCCCTACGTAATGGGTAGCCCTTTTCCAATTGCTTCTGGGCGCAAAAAAAATGTAATTTGTTCGGGACCAGCTACCAGTAATATATATAATGAAGAAAGAAAACATATAGGGAAGTGATAGGGAAAGTAATTGCACTCTCGCGAAGCGGTTTGAAGACAATTTCTGTTTTATTCTTGACGGATCCTTCACCTTTAAATGTAAAATTACAGTCCGCTAAGTACATATTGAAGCAAATATTGAAGAACCAGTATAACGACATCGGGACCGGGGCGACCACAGGAAGACCCGTAATCCCCGTTTGAACTTTTCTTTTGAGAAAGGGACCTCAGACGCTCTCTTGTGATAGCCCTTCACGGGGTTAACGACAACCTCGTTGACCCCCCGAACCCAACCTGGTGTTTCTGGGAAGACCGTCTGTGACAGACTAATCCCAGTTTGATTAGATCCTTTCAGATAAAGGATCTGATTAAAGAGCTGATGCTGAGTGGGTGACCCGCCGCGTTCCTTTTCAATAATTATCAATGAGGTCTAATAATCTTCAACTCACCAAATGTCGCTAGTTGTGACTGAGGTAAAATTTTTCGTTACACAATGTAAGTTAATTGAGAAATTAGTTTTAAATAATAGTTTATCACTGAGTATTGTATTAATATACAACACAAGGATATTGTGTAAATAAATAAATTTTTTGCACTTTATAACTATTTTTTATAATTTTTCTGCTTTAAGTTATACTTATAGTTTGGTTTATTCTAGTGTAATTAATATAAAATATAACTAATAATACGGAAAGAAACCTTAAAGATTACATTTTCCTAAGAAGTTATCGTCCCCGTTATGAAATCTCTCAAATATTTTACCTCACTGTGAAGTGGCGCTGCCTTGGTGGCAGAAAAAGTTGTGGATGGATTCATTGATACTGAGATAAACGAAGACATAGTTTAAACGAGTCACGTAAAATTTTTAAATCAAAATTAAAATCATGTCAAAAGAATCAGGAACAAATAAAATTAGACATTTTGGCTTCCCAACACAAAGCAAAAAATTTTGGAAAGTTCTGGAAACACACAAAAAAGCTAGGCCCTAAGCCGGCTGTTACTGTAACTGTGGGTGGATTATGTGACCCAAAACAGATAGCTAATCTATTTAAGGACTATTTTAAAGTAGAGGCAGTATTACGGCAAGAAGCAGAAGTGAGAGTGGGCGATGGTGGGGTTGTCGGGACTGGTGAACCTATCCGTATTACAGCTAAGGATATAAAGCTGGTACTAAAGCAGATGACCAGAGGAAGATCACCGGGTCACGATAGCCTCAGTGTCGAGCACCTTCATAAGGCAGGACCGCATCTTCCAAGGGTTTTGTCACTATTATATACTTTCTGTATTCGGCACTCCTACTTACCATTCGAGTTAATGAGGACCGTTGTTGTACCTATTTTAAAAAACAAGACTGGAGATATTTCTGACTAGACAAATTATAGGCCTATTTCTCTGGCAACTGTATTAGCTAAGGTGCTTGACGGCTTGCTTGAGCGACGGCTTATTAACTTCATACAATTAAATGATGCGCAGTTTGGCTTTCGACCTGGCCTATCAACAGAAAGTGCTATACTGTCGCTGAAGCATACCGTCAAATACTACACCCTGAGACAAACGCCAGTGTATGCTGCGTTTCTGGATCTCTCAAAGGCATTTGACCTGGTTGACTATGATCTGTTTTAGTCAAAATTACGTGACATAGCTGTTCCAAATGAATTAATCACCACAAGTCAAATGGTCTGGTGCGCTATCTGACGAATACTTTTTGGAATGCGGGGTGAGGCAGGGGGGTTATCCTCGCCTTTGCTGTTCAGTCTCTACGTTGACGGGCTCATTGGTGCACTCAGTAGCACCAGGATAGGCTGTTCCATTGACGGACAAATGGTTAATAGTATTAGCTATGCTGATGACATGGTGTTGCTGAGTCCATCGGTGAACGCATTGCGTAAGCTGTTGGCTGTCTGTGAAGTATACGCTGCTAAACACGGTCTCCTCTATAACACCAAAAGGAGTGAGTTAATGGTATTTCAAGTTGGTGCTAAAAAACCCCAGGTTGTGCCTCCAGTCAAGCTCCTTGGGGTGCCATTAAGTAGGGTGTCACAGTTTAAATATTTAGGACACATTGTTACAGAGAATCTCACAGACAACTGTGATATAGAGAGGGAGCGGAGGGCATTGGCGGTTCGATGCAATATGGTTGCCCGCATGTTTGCTAGGTGTACTAGAGAAGTCAAAATTACTCTTTTCAATGCTTACTGCCAAACCTTTTACACCTGCAGCCTATGGTATAGCCATACGCAAAGGGCCTATAATGCACTTCGCGTCCAATATAATAATGCCTTCAGGATGCTGATGGGCCTTCCCGTGTTCTGCAGTGCATCTGGCATGTTTGCTGAAGCGCGTGTTGACGATTTTCATGGCATCATACGGAAGCGAATATCGTTCAGCTGGCGCTGATTGCGGGGGAGCTCAAACGACGTCCTGAAGGTAGTTAAAGATAGGCTTGATTGTCCCATTCAAGGGCATTGGACTCGAATGCATATGGGTGGGACACTTAAGTATCTTAATTAATATTTTTAAGTTGGAAGTTATTTAATTTGATTTAATTTAATTTACTAACATAGCTTTTAAGTAATTTACTAACAAATTTGTATGGATTTTTTTAATCTGAAATAAAGGTTTTATTATTATTATTAAAGGACAAGCATCCAAGCCAATAACCTGAATTAAAAAATATTTCGCAATATTACTTTCAGATTAATTTTTAATCACAATCTGAAATACGGAGTGAGTGAAAGAATGAAAAATTAAGCCACCTTAATCTCACTCTTGTTTTAATGAATATTATAATAATAAGGGTCGTGTTGTTTCGGATTTGTTTACCAACACAGATCTCACGCCCGCATTATGTGGGTCGGTCGAGCTTCTGATCTGAGTCTGTATCCGAGTTGTCGCTATAACCATGCGACTCACTGTTATAATGTGTTGTGTGTGTGTGTGAAACTGTTAGTTTATCCTTTTATTGTTATGTGTGAGTTTCATCGTGACTGACTGTTGTTTTTGTGTGCGCAGATTTCTCGCCGCAAATATGACAGACAGTTCTGTATCGAAGAAAAATGCTATGCCTACTCGCCTCTGCTCCAGTTCACCGATGGCTCGTCGTGTTGCTCTATGATCTGCTTACTTAGTCAGTATACATTTTTATCGATGCAAATATTTGACTTAAAATTTAAATAATATAATGCCAATATGATAACTATACGAGATCCAATAAACCACACAACTTTTAGAAAGACGCCAAAATCGTCATTCGTTCATTTCAGTTGGTGGGAAAATAGGGAATGAAATTTTTAATATGAATATACAGGGTTATTTTTCAAAGAGTAGTCAAATTTCAAACTTAAGATCAACAAGTACATACATATATACTGTTATTGTAGTTTTTGAAAATATGAGTAAATAAGGCTTCTACTACTTTTTATTTTATTTCAAACTATACCAATTGCATGCGATTTATGGGCAAGTTCGTTTTTCCCTACCGATCGACCAATACGAATGTATTCGTGCGCAGTAAAATCAGTTAAAACAATGCATTACCACGCATTTTGAATTTGAAAGATAAAAAGGACAGAATGCTTGAGACTTTTTTTAATTAATTTTTCTTCACCATTTGCCTATATTACTTATTCTGAACCTTGTTTGCAAATTTGGCCGGTTATTGCAAAATAACCCTTTGTAGACGACTTTCTAATTTTGACTCTGAGCTTGTGATATGCCTTACCGTTTGACCTATTAATGTGCACTGGTGAACATAGACCTCCCCTATAAATTAGCAAGCGAGTTGGCAACCACAGTTTTCTATAACTTTAGTCGTTTGTAGGAAGACCTCTTGTCCTTCTCCTGATCTGTTTTCTTCTGTCGCCTCTTATGACACCCACGGTATGATATTGGGGTAGTGGATATTCTTACACCCTTAGTCCATACAAAAGGGTAAAAAAGTAATAAAACTCCAGCGTCGGAATACAGCATAATATATTATTATAAAGCACTTATTAAACTTCCTTAAAGTAACCAACGTGCGTGGCTACTGGCTATCGCATTCCAAAATGACCTCATCTACTGAAGAATTACTGGCCAAAGTCCAGCCTATATACGAGTGCATGCGGTTTATCTGTTTTCTAAGATATTAGGACTCAGGATTCAGGGTTTTATAAGTTGTCATTTTTAGGGTTCCGTACACAAAGTTTAACCAACGGGACTCTATTATTAAGCCTCCGCTGTCCGTCCGTCGATCTGTCAGCAGGCTGTATCTCATAATTCGTAATAGATCCACAGTTGAAAATTTCAACTGTGGATCTGTTGCCGCAAAAAATAATAAATATAAAAATAAAATAAAAAAATTAAAAATGGCTCCCCTACTAGAAACGTGTATTATGATGGTACGGTTCTTTAGCCTTGTTATTAGTTCTTGGAACTCTGATTTTAATTTTCATAAAAACTTAAACCTAATACCAATAATTCTAAAAATAAATGTCATCATCATCATCATCATTGCAGCCCTTCACAAGTCCACTGCTGAACATAAGCCTCCCCCAAGGAATGCCACGAAACATGGTCCTGAGCCACCTGCATCCATCGACTTCCTGTATCTAGTGGGGGACCCTACACTTCGTCTGCCGGTAAGAGGCCGCCACTCGAGGACTTTTTACCCATCAGTTGTCGGTTCTTCGAGCTATATGACCGGCCCATTGCCACTTCAGCTTACTAATCCGTTGGGCTATGTCGGTCACTCAGGTTCTACTGCGGACATCCTCATTTATAAGTTTATCACGCAGAAAACTCCGAGCATAGCCCTCTCCATAGCTCGCTGAGCAACCTTGAGCTTCCTCATCAGGCCAGCAGTAAAGGACCACGTCTCAGATCCGTAAATCATCACTGGCAACACGCACTGGTTGTACAGTTTCGTTTTGGTATATAGGTATGTATAACGAGAAGATGTGTCGTAGTTTCCCGAACGCTGTCCAACCGAGTTGAATCCGTCGATTGACCTCTCGGTTGAAGTTGGACTTACCTAGTCGGACTATTTGTCCCAGGTAAATATACTCGTCAAAAACTTAGAACTTAGTGCTCCCAACAGCTACCGGCATAGGTGTGATATGGACATTAAACACGATCCCTGTTTTGTCCATGTTCTTCTTAAGACCTATCCGTTGGTATACGCTATTGAGATCATTGAGCAAAGTGCTTAGGTCCTCCAGCGATTCTGCCATAAGTCGGCAAATCGAAGGTGAGTGATGTACTCGCCATTGATGTTAATACCGCATTCTTTCCAGTCCAGTAGCTTGAAAATATCTTCCAATGTAGCGCTGCTGGAGAGCCATTCTAATCTCGCTCAGACTGACGTCCGGGATATCTTCGGAATAGTGTCGGATAAGACTCGCTCTTGGATCGTTACTCACACTTGCGTGTGGCTCCAACGATTACGTGTACAGCTGCCCATAGAACCTCTCAATCTCACTCAAAATCTCAGGTGTCCTGGAAACGATGCGGCCTCATTCGGTCTTCAGCTTTGACAGTTGGCTCATTCTGGCAGACAGATTTCTGGCAAAGACTTTGGAGCCTTGGTTCCGCTCGATCGCTTCTTCAATAGAAGCTGTACTAAAGTTGCGTAAGTCCTGCCGCATGCATTTAGAAATCTTTCTGTTCAGTTGCCTATATGCAGTCAAATCTGTTGAAGAATGTAGCTTCATCTCCCGTCTTACAACCATGAGATTAAGAGTGTGATCGAAGAGTTTTGTGTTCTTCTGCGGCGAGTTTTGCAAAACTTAGCTCCGACCGCATGGACAGTTTTCACGAGCTTGTCATTCATATCATCCACTTCATTGCAGTCTTCTATGCACTGAAAACGGTTTTGTAACTCGAGCTAAAAGGTTTCGGGACTTTGGAACAGAGCACGAGGGGGACGGAGCGTTGACTTTATTAGACGAGACCTTTCCAACTTAACGTTTAGGTTCAGTGTGCCTCTAACCATTCGGTGATCGGTACCAGTTTTCACCCTCGCGATCACGGAGACATCACTGAACATGTGTCGTCTGGTCGTCATAATGAAGCCAATCTAATTTTTCGTCGAACAGTCAGGGCTCGACCAGGTCCACTTCCTGTGGGGTCGCTTCTGGAAGAAAGAGTTTATTATAAAGAGTCCCTCTTTCTACATGAAGTCGGCCAGCTGCTGGCACCTTGGGTTACGTTGCCCTATTCCAAATTTCCCTACTTTCAGCTCACCGTTCTCTCTTGTGCCTAGTTTTGCATTGAAGTCTCCCATTAACACCGTATAGTCGGTTTTGGAGGAATGCATGGCTCTAGAGATATCCTCGTACATTTCCTCCACCTCCTCATCGGCATTTACCGATGCTGGTTCGTAAACCTGTATGACCTTCATGCATATCCTATATCTATCCAGCGTATATATATATATGCCAGCGTAACTTGTCTATCTCTTCTTCTAGCTCCACAACCGTCTCGTCAGTCCTCAGGGTGCGTACGTTGTATGTTGCCAGGTCGAGTCGTCTTAGGTGGCAACCGAATACCTTCACCGAAGATTCTTAGCACCCCCTGCCCCGCCGTTACCATGGTCGCCACCGTAGTCATGAATAACGGGGCCGCCGGGGACTGGGGGCCGTCTCTTTGTTACTCTCATAATTTGGGGGTATTTGCCGTAATTGCCACGCTTGGGGAGCGGGTTGGCAACCGCAGTTTTTTTATTATAATTTTCTGTTATCAGGAAGATGCTGCTGCCCATCTCCTGCCTGTTTCCCTTTGTCGCCTTTTACGACACCCACGGGAAGATATGGGGTAGTGGATATTCTTAACCGCCACTACACGGCAATGTCAGTAGCTTAAATGTACTTATTACAAATACCTTAATTTCAACACGCTCAAACAAGTTCATTTATAAAAAGATGACCATGTGCCTTTTACTCACGTATATTATCTTGGCAGTATTAGTGTACCACGATCACTGAGCCACCAATGAATACTATTATAAAAAAAAGAAACTGTACTTGATATTTCAAAACTGTATTATTTTTTACAGCTTTAATCAAATTGGCAAAGTTTTTCGTGGAAAATATCTGATGAAATTTCGTGATAATATTTAATGAAGGATTTAGGAAACATTGCGCGTGCTTTCCAAACTTTAATGTTCCCCAGATATATATACAGTCGTGCCCTCAGAGATATATATATATATATATATATATATATATATATATATATATATATATATATATATATATATATATCTGGGGGCACGCCAGTATTACATACATCTCACAACTTTTTAAGGTAGAAGAACTAAGGTGCGAGACTTGGTTTTTACAAGTTATGTTTTCGATGGTATATATTGTTTTCATTAGATCAAAATAGATATTTGGAAATTTCGATTCACATTTTTAAATTACTTATACATCTTCTTGGTTGACATATATAATTTTCTCATTAATAATACATAATTCGGAATATTCATTTATAGCTCCAATAAACATCAGTTGCCATCAGAGCATACCAAAAGTCCCATGCTGAACATAAGCATCCTCATACATTTTGCTCAAAAACACCTAACAGACGTGGAAACTATGGATTTGCCAGTCTCCGCGCTTGATGGTCTAGTTAGCGACTACACTCTTTTATAAATTTTGTGTTGTTATCAGGAAGTTGCTGCTGCACATCTCTTTCAGTTTTTCACTGACGCAAAAGTCCAATGCTGAACATAAGCCTCCTCGTACATTTTGCTGAAAAACACCTACCAAACGTGGAAACTATGTATTTGCCATAGTTTCCACGGTTGACAGTCTAGTTGGCAACTGCACTCTTTTATAAATTTTGTGTTGTTACCGGGAAGTTGCTGCTGCACATCTGTTTCAGTTTTCCATTTACGCAAAAGTCCCACGCTGAACATAAGCCTCCTCGTACATTTTGCTGAAAAACAACTACCAAACTTGGAAACTATGTATTTGCTATAGTTTCCACGCTTGACAGTCTAGTTGGCAACTGCACTCTTTTATAAATTTTGTGTTGTTATCAGGAAGTTGCTGCTGCACATCTGTTTCAGTTTTTCATTGACGCAAAAGTCCCACGCTGAACATAAGCCTCCTCATACATTTTGCTCAAAAACACCTACCAAACGTGGAAACTATGTATTTGCTATAGTTTCCACGCTTGACAGTCTAGTTGGCAACTGCACTCTTTTATAAATTTTGTATTGTTATCAGGAAGTTGCTGCTGCACATCTGTTTCAGTTTTCCATTGATGCGTCTTACGTCACTCATAGGACGATGTGGGGTAGTAGATATTCTTTTACGACCCGTATACGATTAACTCTTAAGTATTAGGTTAAAAAAACCTAATGTAATTTTTGCACTAATAATAAAAATAGTGTCTTATTCCTTTGTTAATTCGAGTGGCATTGCTTTGCGGAAATCCATTATATTAAACTTGGTAAAAATTACTTTAGGTACATCCACTCGATAAAATAAAATTATGTGTCTTACCTAGTTTGAACAGCACCTCCCGCCGTCCCCCAATTGCGTGCACTAGCCCCGTCACCACTAATCCCAGCACCACTATACTAGAAGAGACACACCACTGACGACAATACGACATGAGTTTCGCCTCTACACGTGGTATCTTCAAGTGATGAAGACTATGTGGTGGCTGACTGCTACGTGAGCGGCGAGCGAAAACAGCTGCTGTTTATATAATACATGCTGATGCAACCGCTCCCCACTTAAGTAACGAGCGACTGCGTTATGCGATAAATCATGAGACCAATCGCCAACTGACGTACACAGTCGCTTGTAAAATTAATAACAAACCGCCGCGACATTCCCTCCTACCCTCCAACCACGCAACCATTTGCCGATCATCGTCAGGGAAACGATCGAGTGGACTTGTGACGAGCTGTAATGATGATGATGATGAATATCTCTAACTGTTCCAGCACACACAGTCGCAACCCTTTATAACAAGTATGTAAGACTTTAAAGGAGTGCCCGTTAGCTAGGTTGTGTGTCCAAGAGATGTTAAGCAAAATGGAATTTATCGGGATTGGAATACCTATAGTCGAGTACAGGTATTGAAATCCTTATAACGTATTTCAAAGTTGTGACCTGTCTGACCCACTTTAACTTGTTTGTGACGAATGCCAGGCCGTTTTCGTAGGTCAGACGGGTCGCAACTTCGAAACAAGTTAGAAAGAGGATTTAGTCGCGTAATGAAGTAATAATACGTGTAATAAAGGGCTGAGAATGTGTGTGCTGGAACAGTTACAGATATTAAAAAATAAAAATAGTAACGTTGCACTGCTGAATGAACAAACAAATGTATATAACTCACCTCTCTTAAATATCTTTCAGCCTGCTCTCTAAAAACAGACAGCCCCGCAATTTGTCGTTCGTTTCTCTCACGATGATCGGCGAATGGTTGCGTGGTTGGAGGGTAGGAGGGCATTTCGCGGCGGTTTGTTTTTATTCTACAAACGACTGTGTACGTCAATTGGCGATTGGTCTCATGTTTTATCGCATGACGCAGTCGCTCGTTACTTAAGTGGGGAGCGGTTGCGTCAGCATGTTATATAAATAGCAGCTGTTTTCGCTCGCCGCTCACTTAGTAGTCAGCTACCACAGAGTCTACATCACTTGAAAATACCACGCGTAGAGGCGAAACTCATGTCGTATTGTCTCAGTGGTGTGTCTCTCCTAGTAAAGTGGTGCTGGGATTAGTGGTGACATAGATAGTGCACGCAATTGGGGGACGGCGGGAGGTGCTGTTCAAACTAGGTAAGACACATCATTTATTTTATCGAGCGGATGTACACAAAGTAATTTTTACCAATTTTAATTCGTATCGGTAAGCGAAGTATAAGCCGTCCCCCCACTAGATGGGGTTTTTTTTTTTTTTTTTTTTTTTTATAGGATAAGGGTGACAAACGAGCACACAGTCCACCTGATGGTAAGTGGTTGCTGCGGCCCATAGACATCTACATCTATCCTCTATTACAAATCAAAATGTAGATGCGTTGTCACCCATGAGGACTAAGATGGAATGCCTCATTTCCAGTAAAAAGGGCCTCCGGCCACCTGCACTCACCAAGCGAAACGCAGAGGTAAACCTCTACTTCACGCTGGTATTCTGTGAGGTCGTGGTACCACCCCGGTTCGAGCCGGCCCATCCGTGCGACAGCAAAAGTTGCCGCGTGGCTCTACCACTGTTAAAAAGCACACACAAGTGACACAAGTGACACAAGTGACAGCTTGGTAAGATAAGCAGTCGTTGGATGTACGTAGATCATGACTGAGCTTTGTGCCATTCCTTGGGGGAGGCCTATGTTCAGCAGTGGACTTGTAAAGGGCTGTAATTATGATGGTGATCATGATAATGATAATCTGTTGATAAAAGCAAGTGACACAATAACCCCAGAAAAGGGATCAATCTACTTCTGCGCTCCTTGCTGTACAGTTTATCAGTTCATTTGATAACTGTTTCGAGGAACAAAATTTTTGTCTAGTCATTAGCATCGTTAACAATTAATCTTTACTCATACTGACAGTTTCTTCTAAATGCAATGATTCAGCACAAATATCTCAATCGAATTTAGATGAATAATTTCTCGTTTTTTTTTCTCGGTAATGAGAAATATCTTTATATCTTCAACGAAATAAATTAAAATTTCACCAGCTTCACTAGACTATGTGATGTGGGTTATGTATTTTGTATAGCGTATCTTAAGGAGGTGTCAGTATTAAGCACATCAAATTTGGAATTGAAATTACAGCCGTTTGTGGATCACCAGTCTCGTTCATCAGGTAGCAGTGTTCTGCGCGAAGAAAAGATACATTCCCTGACGTCATTTCAAAATAATACATAAATAGTGTCAATAACCGTTCGATAACATTCAAGAATAATACTGAAAAATTATGTTTTTTTTTTCTTTTACAAGCCCTTATATATTTTTAAGCCCCTATACAAGCTTTCATCAGTCAAAAACGCTAGATAAGCCAATTATTTGCATACTTTAAATAAGAGAGATTTCTTTAAAGTGCGGAGTATGTTGCTCTACGATACTTATTAAGTGGCAAAGCTTGCGAAGACACTTATTGATTTCACGATATCTGTCCGTCTGTCCGTCTGTCCCACGATTATCTCGAGAACGGTTTTCGGAATTTTCAAATTCTGTTTTCAGCAATCGATTACTAATCACCCAAGCATCTGAACCTCCTATTTTGAAACCGATTGGTCAACGGCAACCGTTAGAAACCGCTACAAAGCTGATTGTTTCGCCACTTTGTTATGCTGTTAGCTTGCTAGGTTTATTAAAAATGTAAATGAACACTGAAGCTAAGTTAATGCGGCATCATGATATGCCGAGTCAAAGTCCTAAATAGGCGTCAGTTCGGATAATAGCTTGTTTATTATTTTTCCTTCTTTTTAATGTACGAGTGTTAGTCAATTTTATTACGTCAATCTTTGAATGTGTATGCTTATGAATATCTATATCTTATCGTAAAAAAAAAACAAAATTAAAGAAAGTCACCGCCATAAATTTCGTCTAAAATAGACTTTATTTTGACACGATACAATCTACTTTTGAAATTAAAATTGCCACCAAGGCTAACTTTCAAATAAATTGTAGCCAGGGAGCCGAATGTAATTAAAATTATCATGAAAGGTCACGAATTATAAAAAAAATATTATTTGAAAACCTTTTTGTTGCTTTAGTGTTTTTTTTTTAATTTTAAAAAGTATAATGTAATGCTTAAGTGATAGCAAGTAATTCTGATATGTCATCATTGATCAAGTTTTTTTTAATTATAATTATTACAATAAGGGTGACAAACGTCATAGTCTACCTGACGATATGTGGATGCTGTGGCCCAAAGATATATTTATCTCCGATTATGAATCAAAATGCAGATGCGTTGGGCTGACCCCCCTGACGACTAAGATGAAATGCCTCGCTTCCAGTAAAAAGGGTATCCGGTTCTCTATATTCACCATACGAAACATAGCAACATTAAGCCGCTATTTTACGCTGGTATTCTGTGAGAGCGTGGTCCTACCCCGGTCGACCGGACCCATTCGTGTTACAACCATAATATAGCTGCAGCTTGTCTCCACCAGATATCAAACGAGTATGCGGATTACCTGATGGTAATCCGCATACTCGCGCACAAATGGGTCGCCTCGACCGGAGTAGGACCACGCTCTCACAGAATACCAAAGTAAAATAGCAGCTTGACACTGCTGTGTTTCGTATGGTGAGTGTAGAGAACCGGAGACCCATTTTACTGGAAAAGAGGCATTCCATCTTAGTCCTTACGGGTGGCGACTCATCTGCATTTTGATTCTTTGTTGAGGACAAATGAAGATGTCAATGGGCCGTAACAACCACTTACCATCAGGTGGACTGTGTGCTCGTTTGTCACCCTATCCTATAAAAAAAGTGTAGACCGCTGCCTGGGAACAACTGCAACACCACGGGAATTGCAGGTACATATGTTTTACTTATCTTTATATATAACACGTGGGATGCAGGAAGTAAAGGCTGCTTAAGAACATCCGAAGGAGGCGGAGTTATAGCCGAAGTATGAATTTTTAATTTTTTGGTATTTGCCCATTTGCAACCCCAAAGAGTGTAATGAGAACTTTTTGCCCCTATTCAACCATGACCCCGTAACATCCTCTACATGATAGGCTATTCGGTACGACTTTCTAGTAACTTCCGTCGAGTTTGGCGTTGATACGTATTTTTACAGAAAGATTACATTTTTATAAGCACACAATTTTTTTCTCAAAAATTACGCGTTTCCGCATCTTGAAACTTTGTGTGAGTATAATAGTGTAACTTTTCTGTATAAATACGTATCAACACCCAACTCGACGGACGTCAATGGAAAGCTAAGCCGGCTATTCACACTGACAAGGCCTAAAGTTCGAGTCACCCCCCCAACTCATTTCTAATCTACTTCCAAAATATTACGTGTCACATTATTTGTTCGCTGTGAAGTCTAAAACTACTCTACCGATTTTAATGAAATTTTGCATATTTGTATTGATTGCTCCTACTTGAGAGATAGGATAGTTTTATCCTGATAAGTGACCAGCAACATTTTTTTACGAATTTAAAGATTTTCTAAAGGACAAAGGGTCGTCGAAAGGGGAAGAACAATGTCTTCCTGGCCAGTTAGTACTTATGTAAATATATTTTTTAAGTGTATATATATATGTATACATATTGTATGTGTATACATATTTATTACACTTACATACAAAATAATACAAAATAATATTTATAAACATGAAGATATACAAGAACTTAGGCATATACATATTACGTTGCAAAAACAATAAGATAAAAAAAAAACTAGTACAAGTTGTCGAGAGTAAGGAGTGTCGAATTAGCAATAAAGTTAATGAACGCTTTCTTATAAGAGATTAGGGATAAAGCTTAAGAACAGCTTTATCCCTAATCTCTTACAAGAAAGCGGTAGAAGTTGGAAGGTCGATCCAAAGTTACAAAATGTATTTTGAAAAATAAAATATTCCTGTACATGGATGTCATTCTGTATTCTCGAAGCGATGCCATCAAACGTAAAAGTTTGGCGTGTTTAGAATTAAGTAACACCCCTGTATCGTGAATTCATTGATAAATAAATAAAAAAATATACATAAATTGCAGACTAACAAACAACCAAATCAAGTACAATTATTAGTGTATTTTAATACTTGTTGTTCCTTGTGATCTAGTGAAAATTATTATCACGGTCTGCAGCGCCTCAGGCAAATGTTTAATCACTGTGCTACCGAACCGTCATTGTACCTGAGTTTTGCTAAGGTTTTTTCTTCTTCATTGGCTATTAAGCCGCTACTGGACATGAGCCTGTGCCGTTGCGGTGTGGGTTTGCCTTAATCGTCCCGCTTAGTATACAGATGGATTTTCGCTTATGTGCGAGTGAAAGGTGTGAGTCATTTAACTGTATTATATGTCTCGCACCTTTGGCGCTCTGCCCGTCGCTGGTCTAGATATTTATATAATATAATAATAAGGCTTTTTAGCGCCGATAAAAACAGACGAGTGTTATATGTTTGTAGTGAGTATCTGTGTATATGTGTGCCTGTATGTCTCTGTATCTATATGTCTGTCTGTGGCATCATAGCTCCTGAACGTATGAACCGAATTTGATTAAGTTTTTTTCGTTTGAAAGGTGTCTTCATTGAGAGTGTTCTTAGATATGTTTCAAGAAAGTTCAGTCATTGAAGATAACTAGCTCTTTTTGTTTCTAGGGTTTTGAAAATTTTTAACTTAAGTGTTTTTTATAGAATGGTGACAAACGAACGCACAGTCCTGATGGTAAGTAGGTGCTGCAGCCCATAGATATCTACATTTATTCTCGGTACCGAATCAAAATTCAGATGCGTTAAAAAGTCATAACGCCTAACGGCGTAAACGAAATGGTTATACTACGATCTATCGGAAGCCGTGAGGTTTTTCAAATTTTCTAGTAGCCGCCTATTGAATCTCGCCGCTCTCAGAATGAAATTGATGACAGATTCTCGTTCATCAACCTACACAGCAAAAATGCTTAAATATATGTATAGTCTTGTGATTTTCATTAGCCGGGGTAATCCAATGATGTGAATAATAATATTTTTTTATAAAAACGTTACTTACACACAAGGATTTTCTCCTGTATCGTTTACATTTCTTTTATTTAGGATAGGGTGACAAACGAGCATACAATCCACCTGATGGTATGTGGTTACTGTGGCTCATAGACATCTACATTTAGCCTTGTTCGCGAATCAAAATGCAGACGCGTTGTCACCCGTGAGGACTAAGATGGAATGCCTCTTTTCCAGTAAAAAGGGTCTCCGGTTCTCTACACTCACTATACGAAACACAGCAGTGTTAAGCTGTGCCTATTGCATTGCTATGCCTATTTTACGCTGGTATTCTGTGAGAGCGTGGTCCTTCCCCGATCGAGCCGACACATTCGTGTTACAACTATTCTATTAATATAGCTGCATCATGGCTCTACCACGTAAAATAATTATCACAAAGACAAACATCCAGACCCGCAAAAATTATTAGTAGGCCATACAAATACTTTTTCGTGAGGAATTCAAACCCGTGGCCACCAGCGCTGCTAACATCATGAAGCCGAATATTTGCGACGGTATCACGCAGTTTTGGCAAAAGTCTATTTTGTTGAAATCGACAAATAACTTAGGTTGCTAGTCTGTGAATAAAATGTGTAACTTAATTGTAGAAAACTTTTTGCTTACGGGTCACAACTAACTTTGCAGGGATACCTTTATACATTCACATTACTCGTACCTAACTTTTATACCCTTTTATTAAGAGTAATTATTTATTAATACGTATTTTGACTTCGTTAGGAAAGTTATTCTTATTTTTTTTTCTTTTTCTTTTATAGGATACGGGTGCCAAACTAGCACACAGTCCACCTGATAGTAAGTGGTTGCTGAGGTCCATAGACTTCTATGTACAACTATCCTCAATTACAAATTAAAATGCAGATGCGTCGTCACCCGTGAGGACTAAGTTGGAATGCCTCATTTATGGAAACGAGAAATGAGAAGAACCGGAGACCCTTTTTAATGGTAAAAAGGGTCTCCGGTTCTCTACACTCACCATACGAAACACAGCAGTGTTAAGCTGCTGTTTTACGCTGGTATTCTGTGAGAGCGTGATCTTTCCCCTGTTTAGCCGACACATTCGTGCCACAACTATACTACTAATATAGCTGCAGCATGGCTCTACCACGTAGAAAAAAATATTTGAGCTTGTCTCATCTCATATAATATAAGCCTCATCTTTATTTCTTTATTAGTTACTGACTGTATCTGGTCACTCGTTGCTGCAGCTCAAAAAGTTTATCAAAATGGACATAATAACGCGCGCGTATTTGATTCCTACTTTGTGCCAATTATTAAAGCAAATTTGTAGAAATTTCGGAGATTTAAGATTTTGAACAAACGAATATTTACAAAAACCTAGTTAATTTATAGTAATCTCAAGTAAAATCAATGTGTGTTTAAGATAATATTTTCCGGTGTTTTAAACCAAAAACTAAATATTGTTAATAGACTATTACCATAAAAAAACTATTTAAAACAGTTTTAAACAGCCATCGTCATATCCTGTGAACACGTTTCCAAAAGTGTTTCCAAATTAGAATCTCACTAAAAGTTTAGAAAAAAAGAAAACTCTCTAATTGTGTTATATAATAACTGAACTATTTTACACTCTATTTTGGAGCTTATGAAAAGAAAGAAAAAAATAGCTTTAGAAAATATCACGTATTCAATTAAATAAATTTTAAACCCAATCGGACAGAAATTAAGCTGAAAATGTGCAGTGGGAAATTAATACAGCAGATGCTGCTCGTTAAAATTTAAACGGATCTATGCCAAGTATTATCGTCGTAGCCAGATCTTGATTGTCACTTTAGATCTTTAGACTTGATTGCTACTTCACCAAACATTTCCAAGGCTTTTACACCAGATATATTTAGCAGTCAATCTAGCGATGATTCTTCAGAAACACCCCAACTGTAACGCTTGTCCGATCGTCACATAATTAAACCCATTCGATTCGACCCATTCATTCGATTTTGCCCCATCGAGACCAAAAGCACAAAAATACTAACCCAGATTCTTTGACGAGACAGATTACGGCTCAGATTATTCAGATTATTCAGCGCAAACTTGTGCCTTTTGGGGATTGAACTGGACTAGATTTAGTCGCCCCCAGTCTGAGACTTTGTTCAACAAAGTCTCGACTTCAGGTACAAGTTTGTTCCGGTACTTGGCGACATTTTCCCGAGAAATATTGGTACGGCCAGTGTATAAAGCATCACCAATGCTGTCGTCTGCATAGCAATGAATGTTACTGGTTTTCAACACATCATTGATATGCAGAAGAAACAGCGTTGTTGATAGCACGCAGCCCAGTGAAACATCAGCGTTAATGGGCTTGTAATCGGAGCATGCGCCGTCTACTACGACCTTGATGCTCCAATCTGCAAGGAAGCTGGTGATCCAATTGCACAATTTCTGGGGAAGCCCATAGCAAGGGAGCTTCGAAAGAAGCGCTTTGTGCCAAACCCGATCGAAAGCCTTCGCTATGTCCAAACAAACGATCAACGCCTCCCCCTTGGACTCCACTGCCCCCGCCCATCTATGAATTAGGTAACCTAGAAGATCACCAGCTGAGCTGAGGAAACCGTACTGGTGGTCACTAATCAGCTCGCGATCCTCAAGGAACCGCATGAGCCGGCTGTTAATAATGGTTTCTATTACTTTGGAGAACAAGGCGGTTATAGCGATAGGCCTGTAGTTGGACAGATCTGAGTGGTCGCCTTTTTTAGGGATCGGGTGCAACAAAGATGTCTTTCATGAGTTCGAGACTACGACTAGATCCTGAATGCACCTGCCTTACTACTTCTCGGAGTGGCAAGAATCTGCTTGATATCACACAGTTTCTTGATCTTGCCATCCACAGTCCCCTCGGTGTCGCCCACTATCCCGACAACACTGATCACGCTCCTGACGTACTAGAAGTTGCGCTAGTTAAATGACTTTTCCTCAAACTCACTGCAATCGAGACTGTTGACGGTCTAGAATCCGACCACCGCCCGGTCTTCCTCATTCTTGGCCATCAGCTGGAGGTAGCGAAAGTAAAGAGTAATCTTATGGAGAATATCTCTCCCTCTCATACAGCGTTTTATCAGATGGCGAGAGCCCTCCGTATAGATGCTATCACTCATACTCCCCCTCTCTCCCGTCCCGACGGTACTATTGCCTTCGAGGACGAGGAAAAGGCTGAATGCTTTGCAGACAGCATCGCTGCTCAATGCTCACCTAGCTCACAACCCACCGACCCCTCCCACATCCAGACAGTGGAGGATGGGGTCCGCCGCCGGAACTCACCCCATACAGCCTCCGACTCTATCACTGTGTCCAATGAAGAGATCTCATCCATCGTCAAAGGACTAAAGCTCCGGGCGCAGATGGCATCTCCAACCAAGCCCTTAAACATTTTCCTGAACAGGTGTTAACCCTATTAGGGTTCCGAGCGAAACACTCTTGTCCCCAACAAGTTCACCGTATTGTGGAATATATCCTCAGCGGTTTTTATCATCGTCGTCATAAGACCATCGCGGTCTTTTTCGACATAACAAAAGCATTTGTTAGAGTTTGGCACGAAGGCCTTATCTACAAATTCTACGAAATTGGCCTCCTTGATCGTCTTGTTCGTCTCGTGGCCTGAAGAATGACATGTAAGCATGCTCTCCTCTCAACGTCCTATCAAAGCCAGTGTTCCTCATGGCTCAATGCTTGCCCCTCTGCTATATATCCTGTTCACCAACGACATTCCCATTCCGTCGAATGGTGTTCAGCTCTCACTCTTTGCAGACGACACTACCCTATACTGTAAAGGTTCTACTTTCATACGGAACAAGATCCAAAAGACAATTGATGACTTAGGAGCTTGGTTCCAAAAATGGCGTATCGATGTGAACCTGGAGAAGAGCTCCGCCGTTCACATCGATCAGAAACGACGCCGCCTCACTAGCATTCCGCCAATTCGTATGCTAGGGACCCCAGTCCCCTGGCATACGACCGCCAAATATTTAGGTGTCACCCTTGACACGAGGCTCACATTCGGGCCCCATGTCAAAAGAGTAACCGGCAGCGCATGTTTTTGTCTGAGTATGCTCAACAGTATGCTGGGCCGGCACAGTAAATTGTCCCTCCGTAACAAGCGAACCCTTTATAAGTTCTGTATACGATCAGTTATGACTTACGCGGACACCATATTTGCTCACGCTAACCCAAAAATCCTTAACGAACTTCAAATAGTTCAAAACCATTTTTGTCGTCAGGCTAAGAACGCACCCTAGTACGTCCGTAACGCCGACCTTCATCGAGAATTAGAGCTCCCCACAGTCCAGCAATTTTTAAAAACACTCTCTGCGAACTTCTTCAAAGGCTCAGAGTCTCACTCTAATCATTTCATTCGTGAGGCAGCTTCCTATGCAGCGCCATATTCCCTCTCGTTATCGAATCCGTAGGCCGAGAAACTCTCTCTCGGACCCCCAAAACAAGCTTTCGGCCGACCTGAACTGCATCCTGGCGGTTCAGGCAGACTCTTCCCCCCGTCCTTAAGTTTCCTTAGTTGCGCTTACCTCTCAGCGGCTCCCCGCCTCCTGCGTCCCCTTTTCCCTAAAGGGGGTTCGCCTCCGATTCGGCGGAAAGGCCACACAAGTCAATGCCAGTCTCACAGGTGGTGTTTAGTGCGTAGGCACTTAGGTTTTGCAGTGAGTCCCACATAACCACGCAGCCGGCTGTCGTGGTATACTTAGAGCATTCATACACCTCCCTTCCTCGCTTCCAGGAGGGTGGCCCTTTCCATTGCTTCGGGCGCAAAAAAAGGATGCTGCTTTCTTTGTCTAAATTACATCTATCTCTGTTCATTATGAAACATCATTTGTTTACATATGCTATTTTTATCTAGCTTATCTCGTATCACAAGAACTAAATATATTTTCATCTAAAATTAGTATATTATTTAACATAAAACCCTTATTCGTATTGCATAGCCGATCACTATATAACACATGACTCTAGATTAATCTAAAACAAACTTTCATGGAATTCACTCTCTACCGGGGATTCGAAACCCGAACTTTCGTTCGACATTATATTGAATCTATTTACTTTTAACATAGACTATCTCCTTATACGGAATGCCTTATATAATTTAATAGCGATAATTTCAAAACACAAAATTATTTATTTTTTATGAAATGAAAAATGAGTAACTATTTTTAAGCGCATCGCCAACAATCGCAATGTACCATTATAATATTACCAATGGCTCAGGGGACAGGGAATGGGTTAAAGCGTTATGTCCGGCGTTGTAAATGTGCAACAATGATGAAATAAATAAATACTTGCGATGTTTATTCTTCGTAACAATGTGTAATTAAAGTTAAGGCTATGTATTAATTAGGCAACAATCAACGGGTAACAGGTGACGCTCAACTTGTGTGACGCAGCCCGCGACGTCGCCAGATGACGCGCGTCGTCTCTAGGCAGACTCAGTTGCTAAACAAAAGTTCTGGTTCGTTGCTCAACATGTAGCGCAATATGTACAGTTGCATGTTATGTTTCAACTACCGCTTGATGAATCCATTCCAACGTTTAAAATTTTAGTTTTGAAGAAAAAAAAAATTTAGTAAGGGTTGTCAAACAACTAAAGAGTACATGATTGATAATAGGAACAAGTACAAGTAAGTGATACCAGTTTCTCGTCCCCAAAGAGCATTGTTAAAATTCCTTCATGGGGCAATGTATACGCTTTTACAACAAAGTCCCAGAAAATATGAAGGCTTTATCTCTGTCAAAAAGAGTACATGCTGGATAATAACCCCTTGGAGTGAGTTGATCGCTACCATGCATTCTTTACGTGGTAGAGCCATGCTGCACCTATATTAGTACCTAGTATAGATGTAGCACAAATGGGTCGGCGCGACCGGGGAAGGACCACGCTCTCTCAGAATATTAGCGTGAAATAGCAGCTTAACACTGCTGTGTTTCGTATGGTGAATGTAGAGAACCGGAGACCCTTTTTAATGGAAAAGGGGCATCCCATCTTAGTCCTCACGGGTGACAACGCATCTGCATTTTGATTCGCAAACGAGGATAAATGGATATGTCTATGGGCCACAGCAACCACTTACCATCAGGTGGATTGGCTCGTTTGTCATCCTATCCCATAAAAATGCTGTAAATGTTTTCTTATTAATTATAAAAAATATTATATTGTAAACTATTTAAAAAAAGTCTCATTGGGTTTCTTGCTGGTTGTTCCCGGAACAGAGTTTTTTTTCGAACCAGTGGTTAAGTGTAGTAGTAAGCTTAAGTGACTTTCAGTAAGTATTCTTGCAATCTACATTGAATAAAAATAATTATTTTCTATTTATTACAACCTGTAAATTCCACTACTCAAAATAGAACTCTCACTCAGATTGCCTCTTAGGCCCTTTGCCTGACTTTGCCATTGATGCAACGCTTAAGGGCGGGTAAGCAACTGCAGTTTCTTATTATTTTGATTTGTTATCAGAAATATGCTGCTGCCCATCTCCTGGTTCAGTTTCCTTCTGTCGCTTCTTATGAAACCCACGATAGGATATCGGGTTATAGATAATATTCTCGGAATAAAATAATAATAATAATCGGGATATTCTTACACCGCCACTACACGGTTTTCCTTTTATATATTATAGAAGTGAGAGGCAAACGAGTTTAAAAACATACATGGCTTAAATAATTAATTAATATTTTAATAATATCCAGACCGCAATACGGTCGCGACGGCCAGTCTCACGGAGACAAGCCATTAGCTCAGGACAGGATTATAGCGCACGAGTGTGTGCGTAAGCACAGCCGGGCTATTCACAATCGTCTCGGAAAGCGAAATCGACTCGGTTTCGATAACTTCTCGCACCGAAACCAATAAACGCTATTCACATTTAACGTTCGGATAAAGGTCACTTAGATACATTCCATAACTATTGTATCGTCATTTAATTACATGCATTTACGAATTTTTCGCCGTGTAGTGGCGGTCAAGAATATCCACTACCCCATATCCTCCCGTGGGTGTCGTAAAAGGCGACAAAGGGAAACAGGCAGGAGATGGGCAGCAGCATCTTCCTGATAATAGCCAAAATTACAATAAAAAACTGCGGTTGCCAACCCGCTCGCCAAGCGTGGCAACTATGGCAATATACCCCCCATGAGCAATGACAATAATAAACGGCCCCCAGTCCCCGGCGGCCCCGCTATTCCTGGCTACGGTGGCGACCATGGTAACGGTGGGGCAGGGGGTGCTACGAATCTCCGGTGGAGGTTCGGTTGCCACCTTAGACGACTCGACCTGGCAACGTACAACGCACGCACCCTGAGGACTGACGAGAAGATCGTGGAGCTGGAAGAAGAGATAGACAAATTGCGCTGGCATATTATAGGATTATCTGAAGTCCGAAGAGAGGGAGAGGACAAGGTAATCCTCGAATCCGGCAACTTGCTCTATCACCGGGAGGGCGACCATCTGTCCCAAGGAGGTATCAGATTTATCGTCCACAAGTCTCTCGTTAACAACGTTGTAAAGATCGGGAGTGTGTCGACGAGGGTTGCGTATCTTATACTCAGAATCACCAAACGGTATTCGCTGAAGGTCATACAGGTTTACGCACCAACCTCAGCATACCCCGATGAGGAGGTGGAGGAAATGTATGAGGGTATCTCTAGAGCCATGCATTCCTCCAAAACTCAATATACGGTGTTAATGGGAGACTTCAATGCAAAACTAAGCACAAGAGAGAACGGTGAGCTGAAAGTAGGGAAATTTGGAATAGGGCAACGGAACCCAAGGGGCCAGCAGCTGGCCAACTTCATGGAGAAAGAGGGACTCTTTATGATGAACTCTTTCTTCCAGAAGCGGCCCCACAGGAAGTGGACCTGGTCGAGCCCCGAAGGTTCGACAAAAAATGAGATTGACTTCATTATGACGACCAGACGACAACTGTTCAGTGATGTCTCCGTGATCGCGAGGGTGAAAACTGGTAGCGATCACCGAATGGTTAGAGGCACACTGAACCTAAACGTTAAGTTGGAGAGATCTCATCTAATGAAGTCAACGCTTCGTCCCCCTCGTGCTCTGTTCCAAAGTCCCGAAACCTTTCAGCTCGAGTTACAAAACCGTTTTCAGTGCATAGAAGACTGCAATGAAGTGGACGATATGAATGACAAGCTCGTGAAAACTGTCCATGCGGTCGGAGCTAAGTTTTGCAAGACCCGCCGCAGAAGAACACAAAACTCTTCAATCACACTCTTAATCTCATGGTTGTAAGACGGGAGATGAAGCTACATTCTTCAACAGATTTGACTGCATATAGGCAACTGAACAGAAAGATTTATAAATGCATGCGGCAGGACTTACGCAACTTTAATACAGCTTGTATTGAAGAAGCGATCGAGCGGAACCAAGGCTCCAAAGTCTTTGCCAGAAATCTGTCTGCCAGAAAGAGCCAACAGCCAAAGCTGAATACCGAATGTGGTCGCATTGTTTCCGGGACACCGAGCGTTTATTGGTTTCGGTGCGAGAAGTTATCGAATCCGAGTCGATTTCGCTTTCCGAGACGATTGTGAATAGCCCGGCTGGTACACTCTCTATTCCTTGACTCCTGTAC
This sequence comes from Parnassius glacialis, assembly GCA_033319125.1. Lineage (NCBI taxonomy): Eukaryota > Metazoa > Arthropoda > Insecta > Lepidoptera > Papilionidae > Parnassius > Parnassius glacialis. The sequence continues at coordinate 5,029,388 of JAVANC010000008.1, forward strand.
AAGTTCCAAACCGACCTCAGTACTCACTTCACTAAGGTTGACAATACAATTAAACCACAAGTACGTGTAAGCAGAAGCGTATAATATTTTTTTTTCTTTTTTGCGCTCGAAGCAATTGGAAAAGGGCTACCACAGAGGGAGGCGGAAAATGCATTATGCATACCACGACTGCCGGTCTGTCCGGGTAGTAGTAGTGTAGGTACCGTGGGACCTAAGTGATACCCGCTAAAAACCGCCTTTGGGGACTGGCAACCAGCTATTGAAAGCTTCTTATGCCGTATCTAAAGCAACCCTCTTTTGGGAAAAGAGGGCGCAGACGGCTAAATGCCGTTTAGGGAGTGCCTACGAAGGCATATTAAATTTATAATTTTTTTTTATTTATAATATATACTATGATAGTATAATAAAAACAATACAGAAACCATATTCAATCAAGTAGGAAACATGTAGGCGCGTCGTAAGTTATCACTAGCGCCATCTAGTTTACAAAATTAACAACTCCCATAGCCTGATGAGACTGCAATTTGCCACCGTCGACTGCTTTCTGGGGCAGCAGTAAATAACACTTAGTATCAACTAAGTGTTTATTTACTAAACAACCCAATGACTGATTTAGCTCTACCTGAGATTCAAACCTGGGATCACCTGAGCAGTCGCGAATACAGCCACTAGACGATTAAATTTATTAATTTCTATCTTTCTTTTAATGCACTTATCTCCACAGCGTTTCTTCTAAAATCCTCTGCAATATTACAAATTTTTCAAGTGTGATGAGCTCTGGCTAATTTATTTTGTCATTGCTATCTTATAAAACCACTGAATACTCCCCTAGGCATCTACGGATCTGTATTCTTCGAGATTTTTATTACACAGGCATTTTGATTACGTTTTTCAAAGCGCGTTCTGTTCAACGATTATTAAATGAAGTAAAATGAAACCCGTTATAAATGGCTTAAGTAATTAAAAGGAGAAGGAGATATCTCCATACATTCTTGGGCCCAAGTATTAATAGCATAAAAGTAGGACCATTTGAAAGCGTATATATAAAAAATTCATTGCTGAAAATCTGGCGAAATTTGTCAATCTAGGAGCTGAGTTATTGTAGAATAAGTGAAGGTGAGATTATCTATTACCTACACTGAAACAGGTAATTTGTCACTGTTATTACATCGTAATAGGCTATTTTTTCACTATAATTACTGAAAGATATAAAAGCAGGATCAGTATAAAATCACCAACAAAGCTGTGGTTGGTAATAAAACTAAATGGCGAAATAATTAACAAAAGTTAAAACAACAACAACTAAGTGAAGTGAATATTAAGGATATCGATCTGAGATCGATTACTTGAATTGTTGTTATATCTGTTAATTATTAGGATTTTGATATTATGTATTATATATTATTATTTTGTACATATATACGCAATTTCTTTTTACCTCCCTAGTTAAGACAGAAACATATTCGAAAATAGATATTAAAATGCTCAGTTTAATCGAGAATCGATTATATTGCGCTCGTTTCAAATCGAATCGAAAATCTGTATTTTTCTTTTAAGTAAATAGTTATAAGTTCGAACTGTCAAGTTTTAAAATGATAAGTCCTCTATTGAAATATAACGTTAAGGAACCAGAATTTCACTAGTATTTTCTTTATGGTAACCAATTTATTGCCATAAAGAATACACTACAATCGATTTTCAAACTTATTTCTTATTTTATTGTTTTCTCGAAATCTAGATTGTAAAAAGAACTACTTTTTGTATTTTACTTAAGAAAACTATGGCCAATTTTTTAAAGTATAAACCAATTAGTTAACTTCAGGCCCAAAAATCCCATTATCCTTTAAGATAATTAATAGAAAATAAAATATATATAATAAAAATAAAAAGAAATAAGTATGTAGTATAATCTCCTCGTTTATACTACATACTTATTTGAACATATGGATAAGGGAATACAGGTCGATTCTGTGTATACTGACTTCCGTAAGGCCTTCGATAAAAAAGATCACTATATATTACTCAAGAAAATCGCTTTTAATGGGATTCGTGGTGATTTGCTCAGATGGTTTCATTCTTACATTACAAAAAGGACTCAGAGAGTTGTCGTTAACGGCCATTCATCTAACTTAGTTACTGTCACATCAGGTGTACCACAAGGCTCTATTCTCGGTCCCTTGCTGTTTATCTTATTTATCAATGACATCAACAATTGCTTTCATCACAGCCATTTCCTACTTTACGCTGACGACCTAAAGGTATACCTGCCAATCTTAAGCGCTGATGACAACTTTAAGTTACAAAGTGATCTTTATCGCTTATCTTTGTACTGTACTAAAAATAAATTACAGCTTAATGTTGATAAATGTAAATCAATAACATTTACAAAGAAGCGTAATCTTATAAATAATACATATACTATTAATAATACAGAGTTATGTAAGGTGGATCTAATTAAAGATCTAGGAGTTATACTAGACGCAAAACTTGATTTTAACAATCACATTAACTATATTACCAACAAAGCATTTTGTATATTTGGTTTTATTATCCGCTCTTGTAGTAAATTCGTTCGACCCATTTCATATATCTACTTGTTTAATTCTCTGATCAGACCGATATTGGAGTACGCGTCTATCATTTGGAACCCATTCTATGAGAAATACAATCTTCAGTTAGAGCGTATCCAACGTAAATTCTTAAAAATCGTTAACTATAGATGCTATCACAGTTCGTATTCAAGTTATATTAATTTATTAGATAAATTTTCGCTCCTACCTCTTTACAACAGAAGGATACTTATAAATAATTTATATTTGTATAAACTATGTCACAATGATATCAATTGTATTCAACTCACTAATCAAATATTCTATCGCGTTCCAAGTGGTTCACAACGTATTCGTGAGAAATACTCACATAAACTATTTATGACAAAAATCTGTCGTACTAACGCTGGTCTTCGTTCCCCATTAAGACGCATAGTGCAATCATATAATGATTACTTTAGCGATATTGATATTTTTACTGCCTCAAATATGTGCTTTAAAAAGTATATTAAGAATAAACTACAGGTACTACAAATTTAAAATTTTATTTGTGCAAGAGTCTTTTATACTGTTTAATACTTATATTTTTTTTGTGAGAGTAATTTTTTCTCTTCAAATCGTTACTTATTACTTATTGTTTATACTAATATGTGGTATACGGTGTTGAATGTACATATATTATACTCTTTTTTGATAATACTTTTATAAATACCTTTGTACATTTGTTTGTATATCTTAATAAATAAAATAAAAATAAAAAAATAAATAATAGAATCAGGCGTTTTTTGCAGAAATCCATTATATTAAAGTGTCAAGAATTTATTTGCTCAGTTCCGCGTTCAGTTCCGCGCGATAAAATAAAATGATGTGTCTCATCTAGATCGAAAATCAACTCCCGCCCTCCTTTCCCCGTCACCACTAACCGTAACACCACCACTCCCATCACCATTTCGCTAAAAAAGACACACCACCCTCGATAATTCGACACATGTTTCACCTCTACACGAGGCATCCTCAGGGAAAGTAGACTCTGCAGTGGCGACGAGTGTTAGTGATGACGGGGATAGTGTACGCAATTTAGGGAATGCTGCTTAAACTAGGTGAGACATATTATTTTATTATACTGCGCGGAACTAATCAAATAAATTTTTGAGACATTTAATTTAAATTTAGTGAGTTAAAAGTTTAGGTACATATTTTGAACTATTACACAGGTTATACTATAGTACCACAAGTGTGCGCGCAAATATTCAGCGACTATATTTAACCTTAATCAATATTATCTCCCCAATAAGATGTTATGCCTAATGATGATTGATGATATGATTTGAACAGAGATACGAATACAATAACGTTTTATCAGTAGCCCAAGAATTGAGCCCTGAGGACCGCCCATAGGCGTTCCTCAGGGCTCGATTCTTGGCCCATTCCTGTTCTTAGTCTATATTAATGACTTACCTTATCTCGTCCTCACATACATCTTAGTCCTCATGGGTAAAAATGCATCTACATTTCGATTCGTAATCTAGGATAAATGTAGATGTATATGGTTCACAGCAACCAATTTCCATCAGGTAGACTGTGTGCTCGCTTGTCACTCTTATCCTATAAAAAAAACGATCTATGTTAGCCCGCGGTGATTTTAACTCTAATGCAATACGCTTCTGGGTGTAGCATCGAAAATCTATAACAAAAGGTGATGAATAATCACTTTTGGTTGTAGATTTAAAAAAAAGACCCCTAATACATGGTCAAGGTATAAAAAATTATTATTAATCCTTTTTTAAATCAATAAAATAATATTATTTTCAATAAGATGCTGTTAAGGTATCAGTAGCAATATTTAACAATAAAAAACAATGTTAGTACGCAATGTAACGTAGTTTGTCTCTCTAACATTGCGTATTGTGATTGTGACACAAAGTGACTTTAACCTCCTTGAACTCAACTAGCAGAGGGAATGTAAAACATCCACGATATTGCCTTGTCATCTTTTAAAGATTTCAAATTAGAGATCACAAGATCTATTTTCGGCTTGAACAAACCTTTAAAATAAAGGACATCTGAGAACCTTAAAGTCGAACGTCCACCGCAAACTAAACTAACTTTTTTATCTTAGCTTGCATAGCTGAGCCAGTTTTTTATACATGTGCGTCCACCGCAAACTATGCCTGCTAAGCTAGGTAAAATAGCCAAACTAAGTCAAACTAACTAAGTTAAGCGCCTCTACCCCCTTACCTTACCCTTATGGCGTTTTTTGCTAAGTATTGTTTTAGTTTGTTTCGGTGACGTGAAACGATTTTCCAGGTTAGCTTAGTTTTCTTCACTGAGCCTAGTTTTCACATAGTTTAGTTCACAGTGGACGTTCGGCTTAAGTATGTGGCATATAGTAACGCGCCGCGTCAACCCGAATCCGTAACAACTGCTATGCTTTCTTTGCAGCTGAGAGAGAAAAAGTGCGTCTTTTAAATGACACCACTGTGTTCAATTTTAAGCACAATTTAACCTTGTAATATCGTACAAAATCTAATGCATGAAATTAATGAATTATATGTCTTCAAACAAAATGCACCTTTTAGAGGTAAGGGATCAAAAATAAAACGAGGAAACAATTAATAGTAGGGACAACTTTTTTATTAAAATATCAAGGTTTAAAACAAGTATATATATAAAAAGAATTTTCCATAAACATTTTCAGCGCAATAGCAATTACAGAATATTTAATTGTTCTAATTTTTAATGTAATTAAAAAAAATGTAATTCAATTTATAACGTCACCATCTCTTATATCGGAAGATAGAGCAGATGGTGTTATAAGATTTTTCTGGCATTTTCCATAATCACCTCTTAAAACACCCTCGGGATGTTATTGGGTATTGGATTCTCTTACGGCAACTTCAATTCATTCTTGGTTTGTTTCTCCTGGCTTCTTATTGTTGCCTTTAAGTACTACATTTACTCGTACGACTGCCTCGTTGATCTTGTGGTTGTAAACAGCGGTTGCTGATTATGAGATCCTGGGTTCGAATCCTGGGTCGTGCCAACTTCAGTTATTGTGATTTTCTGACAAGAAATTCTAGGTAGCAGGCCTAAGTCAGGCAGTTGGCGGTGTTTCATCCACGTGCCTCAGAAAGTATGTAAAGGCGTTAGTTCTGTACTATCATGCAGATATCTCTCTCTCTCTCTCTCTCCATCTCTCTCTTTCTCTCGGTCCCTCTCTCTGTTCGTGTTAGATAACCATGTCATCGGACTTTGAGAGTGAGGGAATAGAGTGAACTTGTGTTTGCGCATTTTATATTTTTATAGGAATGAGTGACAAACGAGCACACAGCCCACCTGATGGTAAGTGGTTCGACATCTACATTTATCCTCGTTTGCGAATCAAAATACAGATGCGTTGTCACCCTTGAGAACTAAGATGAAATGCCACTTTTCCAGTAAAAAAGGTCTCCGGTTCTCTACACTCACCATACGAAACACAACAGCATTAAGCTGCTATTTTCCGCTGGTATTCTGTGAGAGCGTGGTCCTTCCCCGGTCGAGCCGACCCATTCGTGCCACAACTATACTACTAATATAGCTGCAGCATGACTACCATGTATAAAATATACTCGGACACTATAAACCCCTCCTGCGCTAATCTCCATTCTAGACTAGCCGCCGTGACAGAAACTCGGACTGGAGGACATTTAATATCACCACACATGCAAATATAATCTTTGCTTTGTTTTAAATAAAATCAGTATCACTAAATATAAATAAGTAGATATAAAAGCTGCCCGTTAAGCCACTTGTCAACGCTTTATGAGTTGTAGCGAATAGGTAGTCATGTACAGTACTGTGACAGTTCGTCAAAATTTACTGGACACGCTCTGTTATGTTCAGGCCCAAAATTAAACTGTTTTAAGCTTCGTTGGTCGGAGATCTATCATTATTGTTAGTACATTGTGTTTATTTACAGCGTAACTTTCTATCAATAGCAAATTGGTTGTGCCATTCGAATCATAATATATTTTACTACGTAGTGGCGGTGTAAAAATATCTAGTACCCCATATCTTCCCGTGGGTGTCGTAAGAGGCGACGGTGGGAAACAAACCGGGTGATGCGTAGCATCTTCCTGATAAAAACTCAAAATCACAAAAAAACTGCGGTTGCCAACCCGCCTGCCAAACATGGCAACTATAACTAAATCAATTCAATCAAAGGTAATTCAACAGTGGTAGAGCCACGCGGCTGCTTTTGCTGTCGCACGGATGGGCCGGCTCGAACCGGGGTGGTACCACGACCTCACAGAAAACCAGCGTGAAGTAGAGGTTTACCTCTGCGTTTCGCTTGGTGAGTGCAGGTGGCCAGAGGCCCTTTTTACTGGAAATGAGGCATTCTATCTTAGTTCTCACGGGTGACAACGCATCTACATTTTGATTTGTAATAGAGGATATATGTAGATGTCTATGGGCCGCAGCGACCACTTACCATCAGGTGGACTGTGTGCTCGTTTGTCACCCTTATCCTATATTTTTTTTTAAATTAATATCTTAATGGCATTTAGGTAAACACCTAAACTTAATGGTAGCCAGTTATTTTACTGTTACTGACAGACATTTGAATTCTATGAACATGTATATAGATACAATCACAAGTGCCTCTGTTTGTGGTTATATTACTTCGAAACGACTTGACAGTTTGAAAGAAGTTTTAGCTATGCTATCTTGTAATCTAGTTATTGTTGACTATTTCTTAGTTTTCTTCAAATGTTGGTTTTTGAGATCAATTATATTCTATTTGAGATCAATTATAGTATATTATATTAGATCACTCCTCAGATTGCCCTACCTGTTCGGATTGTTTATTTGCAATTGGTTCAGCTATTCCGAAGACTAGCCCAGACAGGCGGACAGGAAAAGAGACAGACTATATATATATATATATAGTCTGCATACAATTTTTTATTTAACCCCCTGAACTTCATTAAAAGCCATTCATTATATGTTACAGATAGACATTTGAATTTGAACATGTATGTAGATATAATCAGAAGTGCCTCTGTTAGTGATTGTATTGCTTCTGAGAGACTTGACTGTTTGAGGTCGTATTCACTTAATATATTTGTTTTGTTCAGACGAAAGTTTTAGCTATGCTAGGATAAATAGATAGCATTGTAGTTTAGTTATTGTTGACTATTACTTATTGCAATATGATAATATTACGAGTATAACGAATAGCAGTTTGTTGGTACTTGGTGTTATAACACTTTATATGTTTATAGGATAACGGTGACAAACAAGCATACAGTCAACCTGATGGTAAGTGGTTGCTGTGACCTATAGACATCTACATCTATCCTCGATTACGAATCAAATTGCAGATGAGTTGTCACCCGTGAGGACTAAGATGGAATGCCTCGTTTCCAGTAAAAAGGGCCTCAGGTTCTCTACACTCACCATACGAAACACAACAGTGTTAAACTGTTATTTTACGCTGGTATTCTGCGAATGTGTAGACCATTCCCGGTCGAGCCTACCCATCCGTGCTACATATATACCAATAATATAGCTGCAGCATGACTCTTCCACGTAATAATATTTTATGTAATATTATTTTAAGATAACAAACATATGTGTTTAATAATATATTATAATTAAATATAGACAGAGGCATTGAGCCTATAAATTTTTGCCAATAGTCAAGGAAAAAAGCAATAAAGACAAACTAAACGTTCTTAATTTAAGTAACACAAATCTTATATATAATTTGAATTCGACATATTTGTTATGATAGTGCCATAAAATCTGTGCAGACAGGCGGTGCGGCGATGTGGTCAAGTTATTAATAAATTTTATATTGATACAATAAAAAATCCGGTGAACATTTGGATTGGAACTCAACCCGCCCACTATCAGAAAGAGCAGATCAACGTTCACTATGCCAACTGGTCATAATCATCCATTACAGCCTATAAAAGTTCACTGCTGAACATAGGCCTCCCCCATAGCTTGTCTCATAGGGGGGATTTTGCCATAGTTGTCACGCTTCGTAAGCGGGTTGCCAACCGCAGTTTTTTTTTATTTTTAGTCGTTGTTAGGATGCCACTGCTGCCCATCTACTGTTTTGTTTGCCTCTGTCGCCTCTTACGACACCCACGGGTGATATGAGATAGTGGATATTCTTACACCGCCATTAGACGGTATAGTCATATAATAATGTACTTTTGGCCAAATTTTTGACTTAATATTTTTTTTATAGGAGAGGGGGCAAACGAGCATGCGGTAAGTAGTCACCTCACCTCACCTGATGGTAAGTGACTACCGCCGTCCATGAACAACTTCAACACCAGGGGAACCAGGGGATTTGAAGATGCGTTGCCGGCCTTTTAATAAGGAGTAGGCTCTTTTCTTGAAGGTCCCTAAACCGTATCGGTCTGGAAAAATCGCTGGTGGTAATCGATTCCTCAAGATCGTAAGAAGCTACTATGGATATATCATACATCGAAAAGACCTTAAGACTTTCAATAGATCGCAGTGTATCAATCTCGGCGACTGATACTACAGTTGTCAAACCGCCTGCCAAGTGTGCAATAAGTAAATCAAACACACACAACAAAAGCCGATTGTGTAGATAAAGAAGCTCGTTGGGCCATTTTCCAGCACAGAGATATCATTCAAACACATTTTTTTATAGAATAGGGTGATAAACGAGCACACAGTCCACCTGATGATAAGTGGTTGCTGTGGCCTATAGACATCTACATCTATCATCATTTGTGAATCAAAATTCAGATACATTGTCACCCGTGAGGACTAATATGGAATGCCTCGTTTCCAGTAAAAAGGGTCTCAGGTTCTCTACACTCACCATACGAAACACAACAGTGTTAAACTGTTATTTTACGCTGGTATTCTGCGAATGTGTAGACCATTCCCGGTCGAGCCTACCCATCCGTGCTACATATATACCAATAATATAGCTGCAGCATGACTCTTCCACGTAATAATATTTTATGTAATATTATTTTAAGATAACAAACATATGTGTTTAATAATATATTATAATTAAATATAGACAGAGGCATTGAGCCTATAAATTTTTGCCAATAGTCAAGGAAAAAAGCAATAAAGACAAACTAAACGTTCTTAATTTAAGTAACACAAATCTTATATATAATTTGAATTCGACATATTTGTTATGATAGTGCCATAAAATCTGTGCAGACAGGCGGTGCGGCGATGTGGTCAAGTTATTAATAAATTTTATATTGATACAATAAAAAATCCGGTGAACATTTGGATTGGAACTCAACCCGCCCACTATCAGAAAGAGCAGATCAACGTTCACTATGCCAACTGGTCATAATCCCTGTCCCTGTAAGTCCCTGTTCGAGCCGACCCATTCGTGCTACAACTATACTACTAATATATATATATATATATATATATATATATATATATATATATATATATTTGCAGTATAGCTCTAACACGTGCAAAAATTCATTCTAGATTTATTAAGCGCAATACCATAGTGTCACATGTGGACGCACAAACACAGATGCATTCAATCATTTTCTGTTTGCGCGGAACTTGTTAGAATTTTTTCTATGTCGTAGTATTTTTTAAACTAAACTGGCAAACAAACTTACTCTATATATAATGGTAAGTGGTTACTATAGTCCATGGACACCTGCTGCCAACTTCAAACAAAGAAAGCCTGCTACGTATCTCTGATGACTAAGTTGGAATACCTCGTATCCTTTAATTATAATGGCTATCTATAATTTTCCCTTCATACTGCAACACAGCAGTACAAGTACTGCTATTTTGTGGCAGAAGTAAACAAGAGGGTTACCACCTTACCAGGAGTTTTACCACCTAGTAGTATCCGAATCAGGCTTCAATATACATAATTGCGGTCTCTCAAAGTCATGAGTCTGAAGTGCTAATGGACTGGCCATGTGTGTGGCAGTAGTGACAATCGGTGGAAAAGACGTGTTATGAAGTGGATACCGCGTCTAGGCAAACGTAGATTGTGATGCCCCCTGATCAGATGGAGTGACGATCTACGCAAGGTGGCTGGTAGAAACTGGATGCATGTAGCCGAAGATTGGGCTAAGTGGCGCGCCTTGGGAGAAGCCTATGTCCAGCAGTGGACTGTCGCCGGCTGATGATGATGATGAAAGTCATGATGTGACTGTTAATATAAAATATATAGTATTAACTTATAAATTTGTCATCGCTGTGAACTTAAATAGACGTGAAGGGAGCTGTCTAAATTAATGTAATGGCTTACTAGATGACTTGTCACTTAATTCTTCGAAGCTGTCATAACTTATAATTTAACTTATAACGAGACTAAATCCGTTCTGAAGTTCTCATTATGTAAGCTTTTTATGAGAATATTAAATTACGTACAAGCTTCTTTTGGTTCGTGAACGCAGGATCAAAGATTTAAAATGTTTTGTTTCGGATTGTGGAGGCGCTGTCATCGCGTCACAAGCGTAAGCGAATTGAAGTCTAAATCACACTATGGATGTTTTCCAACAACTCTGCATTATAAATAACAAGCGCCGTAGTACTAATAGAAGCATTGGCCAGTCCCCAGGGTGAACACTTCAGACGAGAGATCTCTTCTTTTGCTTCCACGACCAAAGAGGGACGCCGACATGATATGCAACCTTCGGAAATTTCTACTTCAAGCTTTCGCAATCATCACCAAGGACCCCTACCATTCTCTTACTTCCAAACTAACATTGTCTGCAGTCTTCAGCTCCTGTATGTCAGACTAGTTTTACAAGGTATATCATTAGCATTGGATTATCTAATACTGTTCCTTCAAACCACTCTTTAAACTAAAGTGTCCGGCACGGCTTTGAGCCCTTACTGCACGTCTCTGCTTCGCAATACACTCACAATGAATTTGCCTTCTCCTTGATTTAATAATAATAATTATTATTATTATTTGTTTCAGATATCAAAGATCCATGAGTTGTTAATATGACTTAGATTATGTTAGTAGTTGAGAACATTAAATAAAATAAATAGAATGAAATTAAATCAAAACTAAAATCCAATCCACGCTCAAAATTAAATCACAATAATATTTAAAAACTAAAAATAATTAGCCGCTTCATCTAAAACATGGACTGCACCATAAGTAATTAAAATATAAAATTATTTTTAACTGCGGCGGTGCCTTTGTCACGCCAAGCGCGCTAAATTACGCTTTCGAAGTTTCTGAAGAACTTTGCAGTATATAGTGTAAGCTCCATACTACCAAACTAAACCGCTCACGGCTCCTCTTTTCCTTCCAGGCCAAATAAGAAGAAGCAAGAAGAGTCCACTACACCCTATTGCATTATGGCTGTATTTATGTGTGGTAAATCAGAACATAATATTCCTACTAACCAGGCAAACAGAAAATAAGAAAGAAAAACGTGTTTGCTCGTTGCTACCATTACTTACAAAAACCTACGTAAGAAAACAATTAGCTAAATAAAAAACAAAGTTCATTTTTGATTGTAGCAGAGACTAAGTTACTGACTCCGAGTCGAACTGAACTTCTACTAAGCCGAACGTCCGCCACGAACTAAACTATCTGAAAACTAGGCTCAGTGAACTAAGCTAAGCTAACTAGTTAGGCCGATCGAAAACTAGCTTAGCTTAGTTCACTGAGTTAGTTTTAGTTAGTTAGTTTTGGATCGGCCTATACAACTAAGTTAGTTTGACTTAGTTTGGCTATTTCAACTAGGTTAGCTGGTATAGTTTGCGAGGGACGCACATGTATGAAAAACTGGCGCAGATATGCGAGTTAATTTAGTTTGTGGTGGACGATCGGCGTAAGACTACAGCGATAAAGTTACCGCAGTGTTGATATTCTGTCAGAGAGACATTAGGCGACTCGCGAGAAATCGTAAGCGTGGTTCATAATAAATCTATAATTGTAATAAACTTTTTTAATTATTGTACATTTTCATAACAACTATTGATTTCAAAACATTTTATTTAAATTAAATTCCTCATTTTACAAATTTACCTAACGATTGCTTTGAAATTCATACTTTTTCTTCTATGAATAATTCAGTAATTTCCTTTCATTCAATAATTATTCTGTACTCATGCTAGGCAGGCATATTCATTATAAAATTCCGATGTGCGTTCCGATGTTAGAAACGTGGCAGAGCCATGCTGCAGCTATATTAGTAGTAGGTATACTTGTAGCAAGACTGGGTCGGCTCGACCGGATATTGACCACGCTCTCACAGAACACCAACGTAAAATATCAGCTTAACGCTGCTGTGTTTCGTATGGTTAGTGTAGAGAACCGGAGATCCTTTTTACAGGAAACGAGGCATTCCATCTTAATCCTCACGGGTGACAACGCATTTGCATTTTGATTCGTAATGAAGATAGATGTAGATGTGTATGGGTCGCAGCAACCACTTACCATCAGGTGGACTGTGTGCTCGTTTGTCACCCTATCCTATAAAAAAATGTGCGTGTGTTTACAATTCTTCTCCTCTTACACGGCTTGACCGATTTTGATGATTTTATGGGGTACTCATGGGGTCACATGGATGGTTTTTAACTATAGTTGGACACGGTAGGTAACGCTGTTGTCAATACCTAGAAATCATGCGTGCAACGTGAATAGAATAGAAAATAACAGAATAATTTTCTTTGTTTTACATTTACCACTGCTCAGAAAAATTATTTGTCCTGGGAAAACCAGCAAGAAGCCATGCGGAACTTTTTTAAAGTATGTTATAAAATAAAGTATAAGTATATTATACAATAAGGTATTAGGTTATACAAACTACTTACAAAATTTATTAAAGAAACGGCTTGGAAGCGACCAATGAGGTTGCCACCCAGGGGCCATGTATGCCTTTTTATGTAGTTTTCGTTAAATAAAATATTTCAACTTGATAACAACTGGATATTTTCTAGGACTATGTTGCAATATTGTATAGTACTAACTCTGTGGGAGTCGAGGAACTGGTATCACTAGCTCGTGTTTCTTCCTGGTGTTTACGCCGTGTACATCTATTTTTAAACACGATTTTATTAGCTTCGCTTGTATCTATCTATCTACTTAGGTAACGCCATCGTTTAATGTAATATTCGCCAACTTGTAGACGGCCGATTGACTTAAATATTTGCACTCGTATCAAGGATCACAGTATACCACAGTAGACAGTGCAATAAGAATAATTATCTCTAAAATCATCAAACCTTATGATCAATACGTATTTTTTTAGTTTTTTTATAATTTAATATTGATTTATTAAAACTACATACTTTTGTATTTGTGAACATACATTAAATTTTCGTAAATATGCTGAGAGGCCAATGTTAATATATATATTTATATATATATATATATATATATATATATATATATATATATATATATATATATATATATGTATATATCAGTTACTTTAAAATTCTCTGAGACTCTCAGTTGTCATAAACCTTGATTTGGGTTTCATTTTGATATATCACTTAATACGACAAACAAAAAATAATAATACTATATGATTGATTTCCGTAAATGAATTCACCGTACGAAATATTTTGTGCGTGTAACTATTACAAAAAACGATACGATATTCAGTGAAATAATACAAGACATTTTGTCGCACACAATCAAGAAGTCAAATGTACGGAACATAAAGAACATAAAACCAAGTTTTTGCTAACGTAAATTACTGCTTAAACACTGCCTTTCGAAAAATTAGTGAACACGCAACCCTAATTTATTTCAAAGCGATCTGATAACAGCGGCTTGTAAGTTATTGCCCTTGGAATAGAGTGGAAGCGATTTTAGACAGTTAAAAGCAGTTTTATTATAATTGATAGGATTCTGTACTTCAAAAAATGCAAAAAGATGGTACCCCTATTACTTTTTTTATAGAATAGAGTGACAAACAAGCACGCAGTACACCTAACGGTAATTGGTTGCTGTGACTCATAGACATCTACATTTCTCCTCAATAAAGAATCAAAATGCAGATGCGTCGTCACCCGTGAGGACTAAGATGGAATGTCTCTTTTCCAGTAAAATGGGTCTCCGGTTTTCTACACTCACCATACGAATTACAGCAGTGTCAAGCTGCCATTTTACGCAAGTATTCTGTGAGAGTAAGATTAAAAATAAGATTGAAGAATAAAACTATTATTACATCTTGATGATAATGATTTTTTTTATAGAAGAGGGGGAAAACGAGCATACGGCTCACCTAATGGTAAGCAACCACCGCTGCCCTTGAACAACTGCAATACCAGGGGAACCAGGGGAATTGCAGATTGAAGGTCTCTAAATCGAATCGGGTCCGGAAAAATCGCTGGTGGTAAACGATTCCACAAAGAAGTTGTGCGTGGAAGAAAACATATTCTAAATCGCACAGTGGTGGACTGCCAATCATCCAGATGGTGTGGATGGTATCGGGAGTTCTGCCGCCATGTGCGTTCGTGAAATTTGGCGGCTGGGATTAATTCGAACAATTCCTCAGAGCACTCCCCGTGGTAAATGCGAAAGAAAATGCAAAGGGATGCAACATCTCTTTGCAGCGCCAAATAATCTAGCCGATCGGAAAGGACTCGGTTGTCGACGATTCGAGCCGCTCTGCTCAGTATGCAGTCAAGTGAAAGGAGTTGGCATTGGGGAAACCCAGCCCAGAGATGGGAACATTATTCCATGTGAGGCCGAACCTGCGCCTTATAAAGTATTTATTTTATTGCTTACACTGCTATGGGTACAGATATTGTATATTAATGAAATATTACCTTTCTTCATATACGGCATTCGTGTATTGGTATTTAAAATAAACAAAATTCTAGTAAGAATAAACCAGATACATTCATAACTAAATGTATACAGAACCCTCATTGCAAGTGTCCTTCTCGTCCTTGTCCGGTTTTTTATTTAGTGATTGCCAAGCTTTAGATGGCAGTAAAGATTATTTATTATTAGATCAATCTCGATTATGGTGTAATTATGCTGTATTATGTAAAGTAAAAGTCCGCAGGGGTGGAAGTAAGTTAGCCTTTTCATAGAGCGACACCGATAAAGGTCACGGAAATAAAAAAATACATTTTTAATATTATATAACATAACATGATTGTGTTATTTTGATATGAAACTGATGCATAAGTAAATATTTATATTAAAAAAATTATGATAATGATGAAGTGATGATGATGATGATGTTACCCTGACCGATTAATTTCACATTAACATCTACTTTCAGATAGGTCTGTTTCCATTAAAGTGTATGTTTTTATATTTTATATAGAAATAAGAGTGATAAACGAGCACACAGTCTACCTAATGGTGAGTGGATGCTGTGGCCCGTAGACATCTACATCAATCTTCGATTAAGTATCCAAATGCAGATACGTTGCCACCCCTAAGGACTGAGATGGAATGCCTCGTTTTCACTAAAAAGAGCTTCCGGTCCTCTACACTCCCGTACGAAACACAGCAAAGTTAAACTATGAATTTACACTGGTATTCTGTGAGAGCAAGGTCATACCCCGGTCGAGCCGACCTATTCTTACTACAAGTATACTACTGATATAGCTGCTGTATGACTCTACCACGTATAACTCTACCATGTTCAGTCATCATCATCATCATTACAGCCCTTCACAAGTCCACTGCTGAACATAGGCCTCCCCCAAAGAATGCCACAAAGCACGGTCCTGAGCCACCTGCATCCATCGACTTCCTGCATATCTTACCAGGTCGTCACTCCATCTAGTGGGGGGACGCCCTACACTTCGCTTGCCGGTACGAGGCTGCCACTCGAGAACCTTTCTTCCCCATCGGTTGTCGGTTCTTCGAGCTATATGGCCGGCCCATTGCCACTTCAGCTTACTAATCCGTTGGGCTATGTCGGTCACTCTGGTTCTACTGCGGATATCCTCATTTTTGAGTTTATCACGCAGAGAAACTCCGAGCATAGCCCTCTCCATAGCTCGCTGAGCGACCTTGAGCTTCCTCATACGGCCAGCAGTGAAGGACCACGTCTCAGTTCCGTAAGTCATCACTGGCAACACGCACTGGTTGTACAATTTCGTTTTAAGGTTTTGAGGTATGTCTAACGAGAAGATGTGTCGTAGATTCCCGAACGCTGCCCAGCCGAGTTGAATCCGTCGATTGACCTCTCGGTCGAAGTTAGACTTACCTAGTCGGACTATTTGTCCCAGGTAAACATACTCGTCAACAACTTCGAGCTTAGTGTTCCCAACAACTACCGCCATAGGTGTGACATGGACATTAAACATGATCTTTGTTTTGTCCATGTTCATCTTAAGACCTATCCGTTGGGAAACACTATTGAGGTCATTGAGCATAGTGCTTAGGTCCTCCAGCGATTTTGCCATAAGGACTATATCGTCGGCAAATCGAAGGTGAGTGATGTACTCGCCATTGATGTTGATACCGTATCCTTTCCAGTCCAGAAGCTTGAAAACGTCTTCCAATGCAGCGGTGAAGAGTTTCGGGGATATGACGTCACCCTGTCTTACACCTCTCTGCAATTGGATAGGTTTCGTACTCTGGTTCTGTACTCGGATAGCCATCGTAGCCCTACTGTACAAGCACTTCAACACTTCGATATACCGAGAGTCAACTTGGCACCGCTGAAGGGACTGCAGCACCGCCCAAATTTCGACGGAATCAAAGGCTTTCTCATAGTCCACATACGCCAGACATAGTGGCAAATTGTACTCCTCGGACTTCTGTACAATTTGCCGTAGGGTATGTATGTGGTCTATGGTGCTAAAGCCCTTTCGGAAACCGGCTTGTTCGGGAGGCTGGAAGTCATCAAGTCTGCGCGCGAGACGATTCGTAATGACTCTCGAAAACAGCACGTAGACGCGGCTCAGAAGGGAAATCGGTCTGTAGTTCTTCAAGAGAGCGTTGTCGCCTTTCTTGAAGAACAAGACCACCGCACTTCTGCTCCACGCCTCCGGTGTAATGCCACCATGGAGGACGGAATTAAAGAGCTTCTGAAGGACTTCAAGTACCGGTTTTCCACCCGCTTTCAGAAGCTCCGCTGTAATTCCATCCTCGCCTGGGGCCTTGCCGTTTTTAAGGTGCTGGAGAGCCATTCTAATCTCGCTCAGACTGACGTCCGGGATATCATCGGAATAATGTCGGATAAGACTCGCTCTTGGATCGTTACTCACACTTGCGTGTGGCTCCAACGATGACGTGTACAGCTGCCCATAGAACCTCTCAATCTCACTCAAAATCTCAGGTGCCCCAGAAACGATGCTGCCACATTCGGTCTTCAGCTTTGACAGTTGGCTCTTTCTGGCAGACAGATCTCTGGCAAAGACTTTGGAGCCTTGGTTCCGCTCGATCGCTTCTTCAATACGAGCTGTATTGAAGTTGCGTAAGTCCCGCCGCATGCATTTGGAGATCTGTCTGTTCAGTTGCCTGTATGCTGTAAAATCTGTTGAAGAATGTAGCTTCATCTCCCGTCTAACAGCCATGAGATTAAGAGTGTGATCGGAGAGTTTTTGTGTTCTTCTGCGGCGGGTCTTGCAGAACTTAGCTCCGACCGCATGGACAGTTTCCACGAGCTTGTCATTCAAATCGTCCACTTCATTGCAGTCTTCTAGGCACTGAAAACGGTTTTGTAACTCGAGCTGAAAGGTTTCGGGACTTTGGATTAGAGCACGAGGGGGACGGTTCCATGTTCAGTAGTGAACTTTAATCGTCTATAAAGGTAACGGTAACGGTTGCTGCTTTCAACTAATCTAAATATATACATATAAAAATAAATAAAATTGAAGTGTCAGATTGTAATGTCAAAATAACAGCTTTTTACTAAATCCATATGAAAGTATATACGGTACTTATAACAAAAACACAATTTAAATAAAACTACTTTTACGGATTTTATCGCGTATATTAACTTATTTTTATCTTCCCGACGTTTCGGGTGCTTTCCAGCACCCGTGGTTACGGGGGACTGGGGTGTTTGACGTCCTTCTGTCATAGTTAGCCCGGCTACCTTCAGTTTTTTAATAAAAAAAAACTAAAAAAAACTGAATGTAGCACCCGAAACGTCGGGAAGATAAAAATAAGTTAATATATGCGATAAAATCCGTAAAATTAGTTTTATTTAAATGTGTAGCGTTCGCGTAAATATAAGAAATCATTATGAAAAACACAATTTTTAAAAATTTTGTCTGTCTGTCTGTTCATTCAGGCTAATCTCTGAAACAGCTGGCCCGTTTCCAATGGGAATTTCACTGACAGATAGCAGATAATATAAGGAGTAACTAAGGTTACTTATAATTTAAAAAAAAATAGGGTTTCACGCAACATAATTAAAACCTTCGTCGCTGTTTACGAAAACTAACCAACTTCAAGTAGCTCTACTACTGTACCAAACACCCGCACGTATTGTGTAATGTGAAAGGAAAGTAAAATTCGACACATTTGTTATCGTATCGTTATTTTACTTTCCAAACGAATAGTGATTTATAAAGGAAAACTACAATTTTTTTAATGACAGATTTCACTTATACGCTCGCTATGCAAGATACTAAAATCAAGATAAATGTTGGTTTTATTTATACTTACGTAAGTGAAACAAAAGCACATAGGTTTTCTATTTAATACAACCTATCAAAAGTTACTTAAATGTGTGAATAGGCACTTGTTAAACTAACTTCATTACCAATTACTACCAGGTCGGATTGTGGTCAAGCACTGGCTTATAATAAGTAAAAACAAGTATCTGCTGAACATCGACTTCCCCCATTGATAGCCTCATAGGAGAATATTTTCCATAGTTGCCGTGCACATTTTTTTTATTTTCTAGTAGTTTAAGAAGAAGCTGCAGCCCATTTCCTGGTTTGTTTCCCCCTTTCGCCTCCCACGATACCCACGGTACAATATGGGATAGTGGATGTCCTTACAATTGGTATACAGTGAACCTGATCAAGAACTTCAATATAGTTACTAGGTGTTGGAACTCCCTTTCAATTTAGGAGACCATCTGGGTTACAACTGACCTTTTACCTATCTTATTCATCATCATTACAGCCCTTCACAAGTCCACTGCTAAACATAGGCCTCCCTCAAGGAATGCCCCAAAGCGCGGTCCTGAGCCAACTGCATCCATGAACTTACCTATGTCTGCCAGCAAATAGCAGTGCGTGAACTATGTGTTTGAGGTATTCCATCTTAGTACTCAGAGGTAACAAAGCATTCTTTGTTCGTAATTACAACTTCCATAGAGTCATTGGATATTTTTGTATATTCTTTTTTTATAGGATAGGGTGACAAGCGAGCACACAGTCCACCTGATGGTAAGTGGTTCCTGTGGCTCATAGACATCTACATCTATCCTCGTTCGCGAATCAAAATGCAGATACATTGTCAGCCGTGAGGACTAAGATGGAATGCTGCTTTTCCAGTAAAAAAGGTCTCCGGTTCTCTGCACTCACCACACGAAAGAAAGCAGTGTTAAGCTGCTATTTTACGCTGGTATGCTGTGAGAGCATGGTCCTTCCCCGGTCGAGCCGACCCATTCGTGCTACAACTATACTACCTATATAGCTGCAGCACGACTCTACCATGTATAATAACTACTATATCTAGGATGATGTGTTTATGTTGCAGTGTGAGAGACAGATACCGCTGTAATGCAAACAATCAACGATAGTTTAAACTTGACGAAAACGGAAGGGTAATATACGTTTGTAGTGTGTATCTGTGTATATATCTATGTGTCTGCCTGTAGCTTCATATATCGTGAACGAATGAACCGACTTTGATTAAGTTTTTATCGTTTAAGATGTGTCTTAATCGAGTGTTGTTAGCTATGTTTTAAGAAAACCTGTGAAGCCGTTTGAAGAAGCTCGTCAGGCCTTTTTGTAGCGGAGGTTTTTAAAATTTTATATATTTAGGTAATACTATTAGCAATCAATGATTCACTTACTTAATGTAAGTGTCTATGGGCCAATACATCAACCTACCGTCAGGTGGACTGTGCCCACGTTTGTCACGTTTACCTGAACCTGAATAAAATTCGAAAGAATTAAATTTAATATCTGATTCAAACAAATTCTTTTATATTTCCATTGCAAATAGAATGAATAAAACATTCAAATTTAATTTTAGCTGAAAATCAGAATTTTCAGAAAATTTAATCTTACGTTACGGCGAGTGCTTTTTATTGAACTGGCAAAAACTTGATCAATTTAAAACGAAAATAAATTATATATTAATATAGTATTATTTATTATTTTTTTAAATATAATGTATTTTTTATTTTTTATATCATATTTTAATAATATTTTAAACCTTAAATTAAGAATGATATTTAGGTGATGTGTGTAAATGAAACCGTTCCGTTATCTATGATTACAAATATTCTCGTATGTATTGTCCCTTCAATGAAGATGTGTGTAGAAGCCATGCTGCAGCTATATTAGTAGTACAGTTGTAGTACGAATAGAACGGCTCGACCGGGGAAGGCCCACGCTCTCACAGAATACCAGCGTAAAATAGCAGCTTTACACTGCTGTGTTTCGTATGGTGAGTGTAGAGAACCGGAGACCCTTTTTACTGGAAAAGAGGCATTCCATCTTAGTGCTCACGGGTGACAACGCATCTGTATTTTGATTCACAAACGAGGATAAATGTAGATATCAATGGGTCACAGCAACCACTTACCATAAGGTGGACTATGTGCTCGTTTGTCACCCTATCGTATAATAAGAAGTCCCAGCACTTAAAAAACTAATGATTTTCAGAACGTAAATTTTATTTAGTAAACCGTTATAGAGACGTGATAGTTCAGGGGTTAGCGCTTGCTGTGAATTTCACAATGCGAGTTGGATCCCCGCCGACACCAATGAAATTGCTAGTTGCTATTTTAAGTGCTGATATACCACGTGCTTGGCGGTGAAGGAAAACATCGTGAAGAAATCCGTATATTTGAGAAATAAGAAAAAAAATATTTCGAAAACATATGAAGTTCGCCAACACGCATTAGTGCAGTGCGGCGGACATTTCCTTGCCCAAAAACCCTCTCAGAAAGGAGAGGAGGCGTCCTCTTCTTTAGGTACCCGACAGTAACTTTAACCGTTTTAAGATTTGTTTTTAATAAAGTGTAGTTATTACACTATTAAACAAACTTCGCATGACTTCTCCTTACAGTATTCCCAATTTATATAATCTCAATTAAATATTAATGCCAATTCCAATTGTGCGTATATAATTTATAGTAGGAGTGTACAAACTTTGACTCTGTACTGAAGAAGTAAAGCTACAACATGTAAGTGTGAGGGAGTGTTTTCCAGAGCAGGAAAGAAGCGCTTAGAAGACGGACTGTACACGCTTTGGATTCGCAGACATTTTTCTTAATTTATGTGACCCACAAGGTCCAGCGCTTTTCAGTTTGGGAATTCAATCCAATATTTCAAATTTGAAATCTAAGATAAATGTCTGGTACCCAGATGACGGTACACTGGGATACACTTTAATTCAAATTTTCAATCATATTTCTTCAAGAATAAAAACTGTCAGTACAGAATTGCTCTACCTGCTAGGTACCCCATTGTCTTTCGTTATTATTAAACCAGTTTTAAAAACAAAATTTGTACAGTTTTTAAACCACTTTGATAAATTGTATATCTTATACCCCGGTGAGAGAGTTCCACTGGAAGTTAACCAACAAAAACAATGGGATATTCCGTTGGTACGGAGTGTGCAGAAAGATTTGTTTCATAATTTACATTGAGATGAAGATCACGCTACCTTCTAGCAGTTTTGACTAAGGAAACTAGTCATTGGTTACACGCTTTGCCATCTAGTAATCTCGGCACATTACTTGATGGGAAAAGCTTGCGCGTTGCCGTAGGAATCCGACTAGGAACACCGATTTGTCAACCCCATCAGTGCCTTTATAGTAGCAACGTCAACGGGTTTTGGCTCCACGGACTTTCATGTAAGTAAAGGTCGGCTCGGTTCTTTGAACGATGTTATGCGAAGAGCTCTTGTCTCTATAAATGTTCCCTTGGGTTTTTTTTATAGGATCGGGTGACAAATGAGCACACAATCCACCTGATGGTAAATAGTTGCTGTGACCCATAGACATCTACATCTACCCTCATTAAAAAATCGAAGTGCAGATGCGGTTTAAAAGCGTTTTAGAATATTTAGATACCCGACGGTATGATATTGGTCCCTTGAGAGAGACGTAAAGCCCTTGGCGGCCTCTCATCTCAGGCGTACCTCGTTTAGAGCCGTAGCGGAATCAGAGGCAGTTGAACTGAGTAAGCGGCGCAAATATGTCTCTGAGAGATGACTGTATATCATAATATTTGTGCCATTTGTTGTACAGAGTATCGGCCCGTGGAGTCCACGTGCTGTGAAGTTCCTAAAGAAACTCCATCCACGGCTGGTCATTGATGTTGGTGATAAGAGGGCTCGTTCTTTTCTCGCTCAAAGGCTAAGTATAGCCATTCAACGAGGAAACGCAGCCAGCGTTCTTGGCACGATACCACGGTATAATATTTTTTTTATAGGATAAGGGTGACAAACGAGCAAACAGTCCACCTGATGGTAAGTGGTTGCTGCGGCCCATAGACATCTACATCTATCCTCGTTTGCGAATCAAAATGCAGATGCGTTGTCACCCGTGAGGACTAAGATGGAATGCCTCATTTCCAGTAAAAAGGGCCTCCGGCCACCTGCACTCACCAAGCGAAACGCAGAGGTAAACCTCTACTTCACGCTGGTATTCTGTGAGGTCGTGGTACCACCCCGGTTCGAGCCGACCCATTCGTGCGACAGCAAAAGCTGCCGCGTGGCTCTACCACTGTTAAAAGTAGTTTTTAAAGTTACAAGTTTTAGTTTGTAATAAAATACTATAAATAATATTTATCATATTCGCTGCTAATAATTAATTCTGTTTTTTCAATAGATGATTTTTTTTTATTCAGGTACATATTTAATTCACCGCGACAAATGCATACTATGTAGGTCTGTTAACAAACACAAAGTAACAAATATAATACTTTCTGCGGCTGACTACTGCCTAAACTAAGATATACCCCTATTAGGATATCCCTGTATTGTTGACTCCAGGTAAACCTTCTGCTATGTTCGAATTTGTCGGAACTTGTCTTATAAAAGAAGAATAGTTAGGTGTGTGTTTTTAAGTCAAGCTCATGGTAAGCCAGCACATTAAATAGAAATACACAATTCCAGAGGTGTCGTCGGGAATTTTAGTTGCTCGCGTACTTTGTAAATTAAACTCAATTGAAATACAAAGTAAAATTAAACTTCACACAAATTAAACTATTCACAATATATCACTATCAACATCCACTTCACTATTTCACACATATCGCAAGTAATGATGTGTGTCGCATATACTCGTATAGCGGAATTTCGTAGAAAATTTTCTCGAGCGTATCGATACAAAACAAAATAATTTGTGGTCTTGTTTTAGAAAATTACTAACGAGTATCGTCATTATTCACTTTCTTTCCTGTCTAAATTTAATAAAGATTTAATGTTTTTCTAATTTATATTTTAATATTACAAGGAGAAAAAACTATGTTTTTTTTTTTGCTTACTACTAAATCGATTTTAAAAATTCTTACAAAAGCTACATTATCAATGTGTAACATAGATTATATTTTATTTTAAAAATAGAGGTCACTAACGAAATTCCAATGTAAGCCAAGGTATCAAAAAATTGCCAATAAAAATCATTACATGGTGACACTCACTGTCGCTCTCTTCGCTCTGATAAAAACCTCACCCTAAAAATTCCATCTCATAACACTTCCTTCTATTCTAAATCCTTTTCTGTTGAAGCTGTTAGGCTCTGGAACTCCCTACCGCTGCATATTAGAAGTGCGCAGTCTATTGATAAGTTTAAAAAACTTGTTAAAGCGCACTTCTTTCCTCCTTAAATAGTCATTCCTCTAAAAAATTACTACCTACTCATTTTTCCTTACGTTTAGGCTTTGACGACACTTGTTTAATCCTTTCTGCTCTCGTATATGTATGTATATATTTTTGTATTTATTTATTATAGTATGTATGTATTTATGGATTATATTATATATGTCGTGTGTATTTTCTAACAACCTACGTACACCCTTACCCTTTCTCACAGGTCATTTTATCCTCTGCAATGTGGTTGCCTGGTAGAGATCGCTCCCAAGCGATAAGGCCGCCAATTTTACCTTTAAATAAATTATGTTATTTTCTCATATGTATTTTTGGTGTACAATAAAGTATATTTCATTCATTCATTCATTACTTGGCGTGTGCTGCGAAAACGATTGGTGGTGGAATAAAATAACGTACTAGACGTTTATAAAACTTATCAATATTTACGAAAATGTCCACGAAACAATAATATGTTCAACTGTTAGAGTTAAGTAACAATAAAAGCTTTGATATTAATACGCTTGTAGAAACAAAAGATGATTACGTTTGCATCGTGGTAGTAACACTTATACATAAAAAATAATTTCATAATCAAATTTGTTTGTATAAATGTAAATTCCTCTTTAAACTATTCGAATCGGAACTTTCGTTTACAAGCTATCACCATTTTAATATATTAAACACAAGGAAAATGCCGCAGTGTTACACCTTCCTCTTTCGGTTTGTGAAAACTACGAATATGATTGGTTCAGTATCTGTCTATTTATATATATATATATATATATATATATATATATATATATATATATATATATATATATATATAGCTTAGCTTACCACCGGCAATTTTTCCGGACCGACACGACTTAGGGATCTTCAAAAAAAGAGCTACTCCTGGTGTTGCAGTTGTTCATGGGCGGCGGTAGTGACTTACCATCAGATGAGTCGTATGCTCATTTGCGCTCTCTCCTAAAAAAAGAAATATATAAAATATATATTAAGCCCATAAAATGTAATATTATTTCTGGGTAATATGGATCATTTTCTACCTAGAAGTACTTCGGGGTAGACTTTAGAAGTAATAATGACAATAGTGACAAATGAGTGCATAGTACCAGTGCCATGCCAAAAGTGCCAAAAGTCGCTAACCTACATTCATCCGGCATAGGCCGGCAACGCATCTGCAATTCCCCTGGTGTTGCGGTTGTTCATGGGCGGCGGTAGTCACTTACCATCAGGTGAGCCGCATGCTCGTTTGCCCCCTCTTCTATAAAAATAAATTCACCCCATGATGTAAGGCGTCTGGTAGAGATCGTCCAATTTAAAACGACACACGTTCGTGTCGTATTTTTTGTAGATTATCATGTCCAATGTAGTTGTTTAGGCCAAAAATGGTCATTTTGAGCCGCCACCCAATCGCGGTCGAGCTGGCGCGTTACCCGATGGTATGTAAGTGAGGTAAATGCTGCCAGGTGGGGCGGCCGTTTGCGGCTTGCAGTGGCTCGACGCGTGGGCGAAGAGACTGTAGCTCGACGGCGGCTGGGCAGTTAATTAGTGTTTTTCGATGCCCGCCGCTGAGGTTGTTAAAAAAAATTTTAGTCTCAAAGAACACCTCCTTCGTAAACATGTGTGATCAGGATTTATATTATATCTTTCCATTATGATGAAACATCAAACGTACAAACAATATGTAGGGTACAATAAAAATGCAACAACATTGCGTGCCCGCCACGGTATACTCGTGAGGGTTGCAGGGTCCGACATCCGACATAATGTGAACAGCGCCATATTTACACATGGGCGAACGAAATTCGACGCGTTTTTTTACAGACGTAAAAGGTTCGCAAAACACCCAACAATTCTTGTCGGTCTCGACACAAATACGGTGTCGGATAGTGTGAACAACTTCTTATAAAATGTTCTGCCACTAGAGCAGCCGACTTTCTGTCGGGCCCGACACTTGACCAGTGGAAACGGGCTCTTAATTAGTACTTAACCTGCCATATGACTCGAATAACCCTATGTGCAAGAATATCGACTACCCCATATCGTCCGGTGGGTGTCGCAGGAGTTGACAGAGGGAAACAAGCGAGGACACGAATGGGAACATCGTCTTCTTAATAATAACTAAAAAATAAAAAACTGTGGTTGGCAAGCCACCTGCCAAACCTGGCATATATGGCAAATATACCCCTATGGGTCAATCTAGGGGAAAACCTATGTAAAGCAGTGGACTTTTGATAGGCTGTAATAGATAACAGAACGCATAGCCTGAGGAACTGTTAAAAGCCAAGGAAAAATGTTCCCAAATGGGAGCCTCGTACCTGTAGCTCACTAAACGACGTGATGACAGGTATCTCAAGACTGAGAACGAGATCATGTTAATGACGATGATTATAACATAGATTTACTTTTATTACAAAGAACATTTGTTGTATTCTGACGTGGTATCAAAGCTAATTTAATTATTAACGTTCAGGATTGTTTCAGATTTTTCGAGTTCCGTTTTCTAATTTTGAAAAGAAACCCAACAAACGTATGTCAATTTTTTTACACAACTCCATTTCTATAGCAATTCTCCTACATTTTGCGAGTTCTAAGTAATTTAGTTAAGTCAATTTTACTCAAATTATGAAAAGCACGCGTCTTTGTTTAGTCATCGGATAACAACAAAGCTTATTCATAACACAAATGCCGCATTTAAGATTTAAAAGGTCATTAAACCCTCATCCTTGATCGACCCAGCAACGGCAAATTTAATATAATTAATAGAATCAGGCGTTACTATTCGGAAATCCATTGCTTAAAGATATTAAAAATTAAAATAGCTAAGATCCGGGTAATAAAACAAAATCCTCCGCCTCCGTAATCCGTAATAAAATAAAGGCCGCACTTCTTCAATTGGGTGCACTATTTCCGTAACCACAAGTCATTAGATATATCAATTAATTTTATTATGCAGATCTTAACTGATTCATTTTGAACATCTTTTAGCAAGATTAATAAGTATGATATATGATTTTCCAATGACCGACGACAACAACAGCAAGGTTGCACAACGATACTGTCACTGGTGCTGGAACAGTCGACTGTCCCATTTCAAAACCGAGTAAGAACTATAAATTAATTTATAGAAGAGCGACGAAAGATAAATCGAAGTAGATTTATAAAAACAATATTTCTTTTTAAAAGGATTTAATATTGAATAAAACAAATTTTACGTAATTAACGATGTTTAAATTAATTCATATTTTGAGAGACTCAGGTGTTTGAGATGTCATTCGGATTCAGCTTTTGAATTTTTGGTCCGATGGAAATTTACAGTATCTTGAAGTCTTCCAGTGGTATGTTTGGGTTTGGATTTAGTTTTATTAGTTATAGAATCTTTAGCAGATGACAGAACACCGTCATCTACTCTATAGAAATTTGGATTATTTTTTATTGCAATAGGCGTTCTACCAATTTGCGTTCTTTTGCTAAGATTTGTGGTTTATCAAATTTGATATAAGTAAAATTAAAAATAAATAAAAATCCAGTAACAAATAAAATATACATTTTTTAATGTCACTAACTTGGTTTTGATTTGCGGCATCCGTACTGTCTCGCCGTCAACTGTTGCCCCCATATATTGTGGTGTAACTATGGTTTCCCAAAATAATGTTACTTTTAAGATTGAAAATATAAGTAGCCTAAGTTACTCCTTATAACATGAGCTATCTAACAGTGAAAGTCCCGTCGAGATCAGTCCAGCCGTTTTGGAGATTAGCCGGAACAAACAGACAGACAGACAGACAAAAATTTTAACAATTGTGTTTCTGTTATACGTACCGTATTTACTTTTATATGCAATTAGTAAAAAGCTGTTATTTTGACATTATAAACAGACACTTCAATTTTATTTATTTGTATAGATGTATAGATAATAATATCTTAAATGTACGACATAGAGCAGAAAAATAAAAATATTACTCGATGAGGTCATTTTCGATATTACAATTACAATCAAAATTCAATTACAGTCAAAAAGTCTATCGCAGATCATTCAAACCTGGGTAATAGAAAACGCAGCCCTGTAACCGTAACGTATCGTGCCGATGTCTGTGACGTGCCGGAGGCAGACAATGGAAAACCGTCTCAATTCGTAAATAATTCAATATTATTCAGCTACTTTTACGTCGAAGAAAGTTAGTAGGGCTTAAAGGCAAATATGATTTAGAATTTTCCTTTGAACTGCTTACACGTTTTATGAGTTAGTGAACATATTGTATAGGACAAGAGTATGAATTCCACACGGAGCTTATCTTCGTGGAATAGAATGAATGGGATCTACGTGCGGTGAAGTTCCTAAAGGAACTCCATCCGCGGCTGGTCGTTGCTGCTGGTGATAAAAGGGCTGGTTTTTTTCGCTCAAAGGCTAAGTATAGCCATTCAGCGGGGAAACGCAGCCAGCGTTCTTGGCACGATACCGCGGGGAGTAGGACTATATGATAATTAATTTTCTAGTTTTAGTTTTTTTTATTATTATAGTTTTTAATATTGTATAAAATTAAATATTGTATAGAATGAATTAATTGTTTTTCAATATAGATTTTACAAGAGCATTTATCGAAAGAAAAAAATTCCGCCCAAATGTGGAAAATAGAGGGAAAAATTGAATATATTCTATTGTTAAAGGAATTTCATATATCTTCGCAGATTGAGAACCGACTTTAAATGTTTTTTTTTAATTAAATAGGTTTTGTACTACAAGAGTAGTTCCAAACAAATTTGGAGAAAAAATTGGGTTGTAAATAAATAACTTATTTTTTAGCAATTTGAAGTGGGTTCTTACTTTTTGTTAAAAGTTGTATTTGTATAATTATACATTTATGCAACAGCTTAACATTTGTAAAAATGTTATCTAATACATGTTACACTAGATTCAGCAATACGCGTTGTTCCTAAAAATAAATCGAAAAGACCATATGATTTAAACAATGATCTAAATTTAATATTGGTGGAGGAAGCTTCGAGGTGAGGTGGAGGGTTTCAAAGGTGGGAGACGTCTGCTGACAGGGGTCGTTTCATTCGTTACTCCTCCAGCCAAGAATGCTGATTAAGTCAAATTCTCGCAACAACGGGTTAGGCCCATGTCCAGTCGTGGACTTTGACAAGTTGATGAAGTAGAAGATTACAAATTCTGAATTGTATGTACGTGTGTGTGTTTATGTGGAGTATCATTGGAAAGTTTACCGAATCCAACTTCAAGACACGTAAAAAGGTTTTTGACAATGACTATTCGTAAGAATGTCCAATTGGATTCAGTAAGACCACTAATAAATGACAGAAAGTTTTGTATAAAAAAACTTTTGTAAGAAATACTGGCCAGTTTTTATTCATTTTAAAAATACGACTATTTATAACTTAAAATGCGAAAGTTTTAAGTTTTCATAGAGTTATGTAAATTGAATTAATATTATATAAGTCCAGGAAGAATCAGCGCATGAGTACAGAAAACTATTCCACCACAATTATTTTATGCGATTCACTTCAAATTGTCCTACTGATGGTATAAATGCATGTTGCCATGGGGCACCTCGGTGTTATATTGTTTAAGCCGATTTTTTTCCATTGCAAGTAGTTGTTACTTTCAAACGTGACATATTTTTTTTGATAAAATGCAAAATGTCCCATAACTTTTTACGATAAAGTTAATACTTCCGGAGTTATGAGAAAATAGAGAATTTTGAAAGGTTTGAAAATTTCAGCTACTTAAAAGATATGATATAACATTGAAAAATTGATCTGCATAAAAAAATCGCGCTATGATTTTTACGATTTCAAATGTCGCTTAAAGCCGGATAAATACCCTTCTTAGGCAACCAGTTGCCGCTAGTATGACAAATTTTAGCACGGGATAGCCGACCAACTTATAAACTTTTATAGACTTTGGGAGATGAAGTAATCGCGCTATGACAGCTGTTATGGAAGAAAACGTGCTAGCAGTGAAAAATTAAATTGAAGAGAATAATTGAATAATGTATAAGGAAATTCAGCACATATTGCAGATTAGAACGGTAAGCGTTTACGTAATTTTAATCCCGCACTTTTAGCGTGAGGAGAATAGATTCACGTTGGGTGGTCATGAATACTAAATTTGAAGCTAGCTCGTCTCAACAAGTTAACGACAGGTATTAATATATTAACATAATGCAGGTGATTAACCTTATATTTATCAATACAATCCACAAACGAAACGCCAGTCGTCGGCTTGGCTGTTTTAAATTTTTCGAATGTACTTAGTGACAAAACGAGCCAGGTAGTGCAACAAAATGAGCGATAAAGAACACAAAGATAGTTTAGTTGTGGTTGACTTCAACGCTTTCTAGAAAGGTTCAGCCCGATGAACGACGTCTTCCGATTGGTCCGACGATTGACGTCCTCCTTGAAAAGTATGGTGATGATTCGATATTAAACAGTTGATTTAAATCTATACAAATAAATAAAATTAAAGTGTCTGTTTGTAATGTCAAAATAACAGATTTTTACTAAATGCATATGAAAGTATATACGGTTCTTATAGCAACAAAAAAATGTTTATAATTTAGTCTGTCTGTCTCTCTGTCTGTCTATCTGTTCGTTCCGGCTAATCTCCGAAACGGCTAGCCCGATTTCGACAGAGCTTTCACTAGCTTAGGCTACTTATATTTTAGAAAAAGAATTAGGGTTCTGCGCAACATAATTAAAACCCTACTTACACGCAAGTGAAGTTGAATTTAAGTCGAAGCGAAGATTATTTGTTACCGTTACCGTTACAGCATACTAAAGCCTAAAGTTTGAAGTCTGTTCATTTTGAGATGTGTGCACTTACACTAGCCGATAAGACTTATTTACTGGCTTGAAGTCTGTGAGGATCCATGCCATTCTTATCAGGTCAGAATGAGGGGTCTATATTCAATGGGAGATTAATTAATAAGTTGGTTTTTCTATTTAAATATTACTCTTGTTCCAACACGTGGTTCATTGACAGTTTCGGGTATAAACTATGGTTTAAGAAGAGTCTTTCTTAAGTTAGAAGATCTTTACCTGCATCACCACAGTCTTCACTAAATTTTAATCAAACGAAATAAGTTATAGAATATAACTATAAATATAATATACATAATTCGCTAAATCTACATAAAATGAATTTGAAGCTCAAACGGTGAATAATGATGAATAAATAGTGAAATAGTGAATTATACATGTTTATTGTATATATAATCATAGTGTTTCATTTAGAGAATATGTAAAAAATATTCCAATATATTTAATAGAACGTGTTGCGCAGCCATGGCTTTATATTTAAGAAACAAAATTAAGAATTTCTCTAATAAAATTAAAATGACTTGGAGTATAATCAATAGTGAAACTGGCAAGATGAAACTACATAACTCAAACTTTCAATTAAATTTTAATTATAATTTGACGAAATCACATTAATACGTAGCATCGGGTCTATAATAGATGCGATAGCACCTGAACTTGCTATTATTTTCAACGCTAGTATCGAATCTGGTGAGTTTCCTGATTTAATGAAACAAAGTAAAGTTATACCTTTATTTAAATCGATCAGTACATTGGAACCCACTAATTTTAGACTTATTTCTGTACTGCCAACGCTGAGTAAAATTTTTGAAAAAAATTATTCTAGATCAAATGTTAAGTTTTTTAATATAATATAACAATCAGTTTGGATTTACAAGCGGTCGCTCGAAAAACTGATGCCGGTGTTGAGCTAATCAAACATATTTTTTGTGCAAGGGAAAATTCAAAAGATGTTTTGCGTATATTTTGTGATCTTTCCAAGGCTTTTGACTGTGTTCACCATGAGACGTTATTCAGGAAGCTACATCGTTATGGTGTTAAAAACATAGCGCTTAAACTTATTATGTCATATCTAAATAAGAGAACGCAAACAGTTGTTATTAATGGATGCAGTTCTTCCGGATCGGTAGTGACTATGGGTGTTCCTCAGGGCTCAGTTCTTGGTCCTTTTCTGTTCTTAGTTTATATTAATGACTTACCTTACTTGATAGGGAATAACCATGATATAGTATTATTTGCTGATGCTACTTCGTTGATTTTCCGACTAAAAGTCAATCATTAAAATATGACGAAGTGAATAATGCTATAACGAAAGTAGTACACTGGTTTAAGGTCAATAATTTGCTTTTGAACGGTAATAAAACGAAATGTATGAAATTCACTACACCTAATATTAAAAAGATGAATACCACTATGCTTTTATGTGGGAAGGAGGTGGTTCATGTTGAAACCACTGTTTTTCTCGATATTACAGTTGACACGAAGCTTCACTGAGGACCTCATATATCTAAACTAGCTAGCAAGCTGCATCTGCCACATATGCTGTAAAAAAGATTGGATGCCTTACATGTGTTAAAACAGCTAGATTATTATTATATATATATATATATATATATATATATATATATATATATATATGTATATATATTATATATTTTAGTTATTTCCATAGCATAATGTCATATGAAATCTTGCTATGGGGTAATGCGACTGACATTGAAACTATCTTTGTTCTGCAAAAGAGAGCCATAAAAGCAATTAGAGAAAAATTTAAAGAAATAAATATATGTATTAACTTTGGCTTCTCAATATATTTACGAGAACTTATTGTATGTACACAAAAACAAAAATAAAAATACTGATGTACATTATGAAAACACTAGGAACAAGCAAAAGTTTTATACCAGTTACTCGACTCCAAAGGGTCAGTAATTCCTTCATGAGGCAATGTATACGCTTTTTCAACAAAGTTCCAGAAAATATGCAGACCTTTTCTATCAAAAGATTTAAATTATTTATTAAGCAAAAATGGTCTAGTAAGGGCTAAGTAAATAGTACATGACTGATAATAACCCCTGGGAATGAGGTGATTACTACCATGCTGTTTCTAAATGTTTTCATAATAATTGTATAAAATATTATATTGAAAATTGTGGTTTTTAAAAAAAAATCCGCTGGGTTTTTTGCTGGTCATTCCCAGGACAGAGGTTTTTTTTTTCGATACAGTGGTAAAAGTAAAAACCGACCTTCAATAAGTATTATATACTATAAAAATATTGTATTGTCTTCTATTCTAATTTATATATCAATATTTCTATGTATGTATCTGTTTATTTAAATATCCTCTTTATTCAATATATCCCAGAACATACGGAATTTTTTTGATATTCATTAGAAAAAGAAAAGAAAACAGAAACTTTTTATTCAATATAGATTATAAATAATACTTATTGAAAGACACTTTTATTTAATATCCACTGGTTCGAAAAAAATGTAATCACAATTAACCACACAAAACAAATTGGAACAAAACAATTATAGCAATCCTTTTATCTCCAACAACTTTCGCGATATTTTGTCAAAAATTAGTACTCAACAATATTTTAATAAATCACAATAATATTCATTTAAATCTGAATGTGAACAATTCCCTATTTTAAAGTTGTGAAATTAACAATTTTAACACTACTTTAAGTGAAATTCATTAAACTTATATGCCTAAGTACTAATAAATTTGGAGACTTTGTATCAAATATCCAAAGCCCAAACAAATATATGTCTAGATCAAACATTTCGGCCGAGGATTCCCTTAAATTGCTCAAACTTTAATTTTGATATTACCGTCGGGGTTAAAGATATCAATATTTACATGTAGTCATGTTACTTAAAACTGTAAAATACTTGAAAATAAAATTACATACTTTTTAAAGCATTTCCCATCGACTATCTTAAATAATACTGTTTCAAAAAATAATTACAAGAGGCAGGTCAAAAGAAATAAGATACTCTTTACCAATTTGTTTGACTGTGGTAAGTACGTAATCATGATGGCTGGATTTAAAAATAATAAATTTGAAAATGGAACACTTATTATTTGAAACATTTTCAACTAAAACAATGCTTTTCTTGTGAGAATCTGGCTCTTTGTAAAGCCTCAAGAATGTTTTGAACTTTTGGCTACTAAAAAAGTAAAGCTACAGTTGTATTGCATAAGTCGTTTTTTTTTTCAAAAAATATTTATTATTTACAGTTTACTATAACATTACAAAGTTATAATGCACATAGTTTTTGGTAATTTTATATGGAATTGTAACGATTTTTACTCATCCAAGTCATAATAATAATAATATCCAAATTATAAGTTGTTCGATCGTTGTTATTCGTTTCTTTGTTAAGCCTACCTAGCGGTGATAGTTTTCCTTTTAATTTCATTATTTATACTACTATCGTGCATACTATTCACATTTACGAAAACAGCAGTTTCGTTAGTAGAGGGGGGATTGATTACTAATAAAAAATACCACTTTATAGCTAAATATATCGAATTCTGAAAGGAAAAAATGTTTTTCAACACCCCCAATATTTTCATAATACCCATTCAAAGCCAAACCCACGATTTCCACATTATGTACATAGTTATTGAGCACTGCATTAGCACCAATGCAAAATATCGTTCCTGACAAACTTTCTCTCCGTAAGCAGTATTCGAGATAAGTGACGCATAAACTTACGAAATATGTGTGGTGGATAAGTGTTAATTAATCGTAAAGAAATTCGACACATGCGATAAGAAATGTTTATATTTCTCCGGTCTCGAAACAAAACAATAGCTACTTTTTATCACAAAATAAGGGTAACTAATGAGCACATAATCCACCTGATTGTAATTGCATGCTGTGTCCCAGCTAAATAAATCTATCCTCGATTAAGAATTTAAATGATACCCAACACACACTAGTTAGGTAACAGACACAAAATAGTTAATTGCAATTTTATGTGTTGATTTATTACGAGTTTCGTGGTGAAGTAGAACATTGTCAAAAAAACTATATATATGTGGAATTAAATAATTCGAAAACATGTGAATTTCGCCAATACGCCCAGAAGTAGTATAACGGAACAATTCGTTGTTGGTGCCGCAAGGAGGCGTTATTTGTAATTTTCCATTAAGTTTAATATATTTATTTTTCTGATGAAAAAAGCTAGTAATGGAGAAATAATAATTGTTTTCTTGCTCTCCTGTAATTTTTTTCAAAAATTGAGGTTCGCCCCTTTGCGGTGTTAGCGACAAATCGTTGAAAAAACCTATCATAAAAGTTGGGTCTTATATCCTGCAGTGGGAAACGTATGTATGCAATTTTTTATTGAATATGGGTGACAGACGAACGCACAATCCACCTGATGGTTAGTGATTACTGTGATCCATAGACATATACATTTACCCTCAATTAAGAATTAAAATGCAGATGCGTTGTCACCCATGAGGACAAAAATGTTATGAACCGGAGACCCTTTTTACTGGAACCGAAGCGTACCATCTTAGTCCTCAGGGGTGGCAACGAATCTGCATTTTGATTATTAGTTGAAGATAAATGTAGATGTCCATGGCCTACAGCATCCACTTACCATCAGGTGGAATATGTGTTAGTCACCCTTATCTTTAAAATAACTTTTCTTAAATTTGTTAGAAAATTAGTTGCATAATGGAAAGCAGACGATTCAATCACATAATATTATGAATAAAGTATCCTGCCACGCATGTTAATGATCACTTTCCTTTCCAAATGATTCACTCTGACGCAATAAGGAAATGCTTGCTTTCACTGTTCTATTTACGATTATTATGTAGTTGATCACGTACATACGTAGACTATGGACAGTACGTGACACTATTGTTTATTAAATTACAAATGAATTATGTGGGAGTGAATGGTATATTTTCTTCTGAATTATTATTATTTTATACGTGGTAGAGCCATGCAGCAGCTATATTAGTAGTATAGTTGTAGCACAAATGGACCGGACCGGGGAAAGGCCACGCTCTCACAGAATACCAGCGTCAAATAGCAGCTTAACACTGCTGTGTTTCGTATGGTGATTGTAGAGAACCGGAGACCCTTTTTACTGGAAACTAGGCATTCCATCTTAGTCCTCACGGGTGGCAACGCATCTGCATTTTGATTCGCAAACGAGGATAAATGTAGATATCTATGGGCCACAGCAATCACTTACCATATAAACCACTATAAAAAAAATATAATAATAGTAATAAATATATCTTTTTTGCACACAGAAAAAGTGTTTTTAACATGTCAAACAATGGACCACCTTGTCGCTAAAAGCGATCTATTCCAGGTAACCTTTGAATGGAAATAAACTTAGAATACGTAAATATCGTAACATCGGCTCCATCATACTGGAACCCGCTTTAGGAAAAACTGACTTTTTTTAAATTAATTTTTACCCCTAAGCGATGATAATAAATTACCCATTTCAAAACTTTGTATCGAATTATTTTTATTATCTGTTTCTATGCGCGGTATTTATTATTTTTTGTACGAAATTACTAATACTACTAAAAATAAAGTGTACTACAATAAACTACAAACAATTTATCACCTTTTTTAAACTTTTTAAAATTAAATTTAAAATTATTTCTAATATTTTTTGCTTTGTGCGGTATTTATTATTTTTTGTAAGGAATTATTAATACTACAAAAAAGTATAGTACATTTATTAGCATCGCTTGTAGGTAAAAATGAATAAAACCAATCAAGTTTTTCCTAAAATTATTTTTGCACTTACAGGAAGAGTTTACTGCTACAAACATCCACATGGTTTTTAGTTTTTGAGTCAGTGTCTTTTTTTTCATAGCTCTGTTATTTTAGAATTAATACGGTAGTTCTTAAATGAAAGCGGTCAAAAAACTTTGCTTTGTCACTACAATAAACTATAAGCAAATAGCACCCATCTCACAACTTTTTATCGAATTATTTCTAATATTTCCTGCTTTGCGCGGCATTTATAATGTTTTTGTACGGAATTATTATTACTATAATAAACTACATGACAATAAACTACAATGAATTTAGTACCCATTTCATAACTTTTTATGGAATTATTTTTAATATTTCCTGTTTTGCGCGATATTTATTATTTTTGTACGGAATTCTTAATACTACAAAAAAAATAAAGTATACTACAGATAAATCTAATCTAATCTTTTTATGGAATTATTTTTAAAATATTTCCTGCTTTGCGCGGTTTATGTTATTTTTTGGACGGAATTATTACAAAAATAAAGTATAGTACAGTAAATTACAAACAATTGACCACCCATTTGATATCTTTTTATGGAATTATTTTTAATATTTCCTGCTTTGCTATGTACTATTTTTGTACAGAATTATTAATACTACAAAAATATTAAGTATACTACAATAAACTACAAACAATTTATCACACATATCATAATTTTTTACCGAATGATTTTTAATATTAGGGTCAACATTTGGGAGGATAAATCCGGTCTTGGCTGGATTTTAAGAACCACGACTAGGCTTCGCCGGTGATTTAAAGACATATCAAATTTTTCCTACGCCTGCTATACTTGTAGGTCCATGCTGTACAGGTCACAGTCACGTGAGCAAGTTAATACGACTTTAAACACTACTTGTGAAAAATTGTATAGTAAAATTTGTAATAAAACCGACTATTTGAAAGCTGCTTATATTATATATATATTATGAAATAAGGTGTATTATATATTTTTCCAATTTCATTAATTTTTATGAATTAGAGCCGTGGCAGATCGACTGTAAATTTCACAGTACACAATCAACCGAGGTTCGATCCCCAACGGCACCATTTTAATTGCAATTTTAAGTGCTGATTTATCACGTGCTCGGCGGTGAATGAAAACATCGTGAGGAAACCTGCATGTTTGAGAAATAAGAAAAAATATTTGAAAAACGTGAAGTCAGCCAACACGCATTGGGGCAGTTCGGAGGAGATTTCTTTGCCCTAAAATTCTCTCAGAAATGAGAGAAGGCCTGTGCCGAGGAGTGGGACGTATATAGGCTGTAACTTTTAATTGGATGTCTAACTCCATACCCAGGTAAGCCTAAACACAATGCATTCCATTGCAATAGTCTTTTTGATTTGCAATGTTTAAAAAATTTTAAGCGAAAAGTACGAAAAACTCTGTTGGAATATACATAAACCAAACTTAATTATTAATCTTTATCAAAAGTATTCCAGGACAAATTATGTAATTCCACGGAACCCGTCTAACCACGCAAAAATATTTTCATATTTATAATATTAGGGAAATAAGGAAAACAAATATAAGTGCTATTCCTTGAAATATGCGTCGAGAAATGAAAATTCCTTAGCATTTGATCACATCATAATACTAGTATGTAACGTGACTTGAACATATATTTGAAAATTAATCTGAAAAACAACAAAACTATTATTGCTCTCTGTCTCTAGCGTCTGTTCATAATACGATCATTTAATTTTAACTGTCTAAACAACAACATTAACTCATGATATTTTGTTCTGCACACTTTTTTTCTATAGTATATGGGTGACAAATGAGGACACAGTCCACCTGACGGTAAGTGGTTGCTGTGGCCCATAGACATCTACATCTGTCTTGGTTTGCGAATTAAAATGCAGATGCGTTTTTCAGCCGTGAAAACTAAGATAGAACGCCTCTTTTCAGCATTAAGCTGCTATTTTACGCTGGCATTCCCAGTGGTGGACCCATTCCTGCTGCAACCATAATTTAGCTGCAGTGTAGCTCTACCAAGTAAATTATCTGAAAGTAATAATCATCTGTAGCAAAGTAACGTTATTTTTTTTAAGAAATGTTACCCCAACACTAGGATTTCATTCTGTATAGTAGAGTCAGTTTACAAACATAAATTGCACAAGGACATACATCCAGACCCTGAACAATTATTTGTAGGCAATACAAATACCTGTCCCATACGGGATTCGAAACCGCAGCTCTTAGCGCTGCAACCACATGCTAAACCATTGCGCCACAGAGCCTTCAATACGTTAAACGTTGTAGAAACATGCTGCAGTTTTATTATGGTTGTAGCACGTATCGACTCGACCGGGGAAGGATCACGCTCTCACAGAATACCAGCGTAAAATAACACCTTAATGCTGCTGTGTTTCATACGGTGAGTGTGGAGAACCGGAGACCCATTTTACTTGAAACGAGGCATTCCTCAGGGGTGACAAGGCACCTGCATTTTGATTCTTAATCAAGAATGGATGTAGATATCTGACGATGAGCTACAATTTCCACTTACCATTTTTATCTCTTTTTAAAAAAAAACGTTACCCCCCGCACTAGGATTTTCTTTTGTATGGTATTGGTAGTTTACAAACACAAATTGCACAAGGGCAAACATCCAGACCAGGAACAATTATTTGTAGATTATACAAATACTTGTTTCGTGCGGGATTCGAACCGGCGGCCACCAGCGCAGCAACTCAATGCTAAGCCACTACGCCACGGAGCCGTTAAAACGTACACAAAAGCCATTAGTTTGATTTTGTGCAGGTTTATTTCTCTTATCTTTATATATAAAAATTTATATTTGTTTGTTCGTATTTTATGCGCTGCTATACCGTTCGTCAGATAGCGGCAAATCTTTGCCTACTTATTGCTTGCACTTGCGCGAAGGTTACAGGCATAGAACAATTAACTTACAAAAGATGGCGCGCGTACCGAATCGTACCGACTGATTTATTTGAAAGTTATAAATCGTTCAACTTCAATTAATTTATTATCATTCCTAACTAAACAATATAACTCTTCAGAATTTAAAACGATATTTCCACGATAAATGTACCAGCTAGTATTAATATACAAAATTCTTCTGTCCGTGTATATGTGACTGAACTCCTCCTAATCAGCTGGAGAGATTTTGACGAATTTTCGTGTGTGTGATAAAGTTGATTCAAAAATGGCTTAGATTCACAGTTGGACGCCGTAGGAGGCACTGTTTTAGAGATTTAACGTGGTAGAGCCATGCTGCGGCTATATTAGTAGTATAGTTGTAGCACGGATGGGTCGACTCGACCGGGGAAGGACCACGCTCTCACAGAATACCAGCGTAAAATAGCAGCTTAACACTACTGTGTTTCGTATGGTGAGTGTAGAGAACCAGAGACCAATTTTACTGGAAAAGAGGCATTCCATCTTAGTCCTCACGGGTGCCGACGCATCTGCATTTTGATTCTTTATTAGGGATAAATGTAGATGTCTATAAGCTACAGCAACCACTTACCATCAGGTGGACTGTGTGCTCGTTTGTCACCCTATCTTATAAAAAAAGATCCAGAAATCACCCGAGCGAAGTCCAGGCGGAACGCTAGTTCAATATAAAAATGATTTGTTTCATTCCGTCATTTTATTTTTCATTTTTTATTTATTATAAGCCAGTGCTTGATGACAATTCCACCTGGTGGTAAGTGGTAATGTAGTCTTATATGGTAAATCGCACTTCTTCAATCTAAGCGTGGTAGAGCCACGCGGCAGCTTTTGCTGTCGCACGGATGGGCCGGCTCGAACCGGGGTGGTACCACGACCTCACAGAATACCAGCGTGAAGTAGAGGTTTACCTCTGCGTTTAGCTTGGTGAGTGCAGGTGGCCGGAGGCCCTTTTTACTGGAAATGAGGCATTCCATCTTAGTCCTCACGGGTGACAACGCATCTGCATTTTGATTCGCAAACGAGGATAGATGTAGATGTCTATGGGCCGCAGCAACCACTTACCATCAGGTGAACTGTGTGCTCGTTTGTCACCCTGATCCTATAAAAAAAAAAATTTTTTTCATAGTACAAATTTAAAAAATATATACGACAATTTTCGATATGCACGTAAAATAATTTGTCTAAAATACGATCTACGCGATGTCAACTTAACCGCATTCTATGTTTCACAGGAGAAAGTAGTTTGGACGGGTTTTTTGTGGTTTAACGCATCAGCATAAGGAATCAAGAAAGTGAAACAAAAACGTAAAATACACTCGGAAGTAGATAATGATTGATTTACTAAACATCACCTTGTAAAATAACGAGCTGTGAAGTTAAAATAGCGAAGATAAATAATTTTTTAATAAAATTGAACGAAAGTTAGTGAAACGTAACGATAATTTAGTTGCAAGCTTTGATTATTTTATGTTATTAGAAACTGATGGCTTGGATCGCTCGCCGCAATGTGTTAGCATTCAGTAGCGGTGTTGAGGACCGCGGGTTCGAATCTCGCATGGAACTACATTACAAGCCTACAAATTATTGTTCCAAGTTTAGATGTTTGTCCCCGTGCAATTTGTGTGTGTAAGCTACACAACGATACAGGAGAAAATCCAAGTCTTTTTTTGTAGGATATGGGTAATAAACGAGCACACAGTCCACCTGATGGTAAGTGGCTGCTGTGACCCATAGACATCTACAACTATCTTCGGTTATGAATCAAAATACAGATGCGTTGTCACCCGTGAGGACTAAAATGGAATGCCTCGTTTCCAGTAAAAAGAGTATCCGGTTCTCTACACTCACCATACGAAACACAGCAGTGTCAAATTGCTATTTTACGCTGGTATTCTGTGAGAGCATGGTCCTTCCCCGATCGAGCCGATCCATTCGTGCTACAACCATAATATAGCTGCAGCGTGGCTCTACCACGTGTAAGTAAGTGTGAGGCTAACGTGTTTTAAAAAGAATTAATAATTACTTAAATTTCTAAGAAATATGCGCAAGAAAATTATCTTTATTCTCTCATTTCAGCCTATCAAAATTCTGCTGCTGAACTTACCCATAGATTGTCATAGTTGCCACGCTTGCTAGATGGATTGGTAACCGCAGTTTTCTACATTTTTCAGTTGTCATCGAGAAGATGCTGCTATATATCCTCTGTTTCAACTTTTACGACACCCACGGGATAATATGGTATAGTGGATATTCTTACACCGTCACAACATGGTACTTTAATTTCTTAAAGTTTATAAATATCCACTGCGGAACGTCTGCAGTGACCCCTTACCACTTTACCACTTTAGTTTTTTTTAATGTGATAAGGGTAATAAACGAGCACACAGCCCATCCGACAGTAAGTGAATGCTGTTGCACATAGACATCTAAATATATCCTCAATTAACAATCAAAATGCAGATACGTTGTCACCCCTAAGGACTAAGATGGAATGCCTCGTTTTCAGTAAAAGGGTCTCCAGTTCTCTACACTTACCATTGGCAACATAGCAGCATTTAGCTGATATTTTACGTTGGTTTGCTGTAAGAGTGTGGTCCTCTACCCTAGTCGAGTTGAACCATTCGTGCTACAAACATAATCTAGCTGCAGCATGGCTTTACCACGTTTAAAAAAATCAGTTCGTTTGTCACATTTTATAAAATTGATTAGAGATTAAAATATTCTTAGTATTCTAAGTAACTAAGTTGATATTTAAACAAATTGTTTTAAGGGGCTTAACAATCAAAACATTTGTAACCCATGCAAATACTTTTTATAAGCAGAATTTGAACCTTAGACTTTTCTTTTCCTTTAGTTTAAAAAGTTACCTCCACACTAGGATTTTCTACTGTATCGTGGGGGCAGTTCACATATATAGATTTCACAAGGACAAGCATCCAGACAAGGTATAATTATTTGTAGCCCATACAAATAATAGTTCCGTGCGGGATTCGAAACCGCGGCCTTTAGCGCAGCAACATTGCTAAGCCACTACGCCACGGAGCCGTAGAGTGCAGCCATCAAAATCTTACCATGCTAATATTTTGAGTAGTCCAAACAAATCTTACTAAAAACAAAATATTAAACAAACTTCATTAAGCTATTACTTAAGAAAATTAAGCAATTATTTTATCGTTATTATTCATTCGCTTTTTCTTAAATAACTTAATTTAATTAATTAGAAACACGTCAAAGTGACGACAACAAAGCTTCTCAATTAATAACTAATTATGAGAAGGTAATTACTTTTCGTTTCTTCGGTCTTTAGACTTATGGAATTGAATCCCGTTCGAATTTTTATTCAACATAATGACATTTAAATTATTTAAAATTTAATTTTCGACGATTACAAATGACTTGTTTTATTTTTTGTTGACTGCAAATAGAAGGAGATTCTTAATTCTACTGTATGAGGATGAAGTTTTTAATGTAAATATATTGGAGATATTCTATTGCATACCTTAAGCGAAAGCGCAAGGTATGTTCTACTATCGCCTAAAAATTCCAACGTTTTATCAAATAAAATCGTATCTAGCAATCATATTAAACATATAAATGATATAAAAAGCACATTGTTAGAAAGATAAATGATTGTTGAACTTATTAATATATTTTTTTAAATCGATTAATTGCTATTTTTAAATAAAAAAAGGGGTTTTAGTGGCTTATGGTGTGGATTTATCAAGTCCGGAAGGCTTGTAAACACTCTGACTTTTGAAAATATCAATTGTTTAACTCAATCTATTTTTTATCTCTTTATCTATCATGTGGGAAGCCACTGAATGTAAATGGCAGTGTAATTTTGTTTTGTTTAGCTATAATTATTTTTTTTCTGCTCCAAAATGGCGAAATTGTCGTTGATTTGGTAGCCTTGTACGTAAATTAATTCTGAAAAGGGAGCTAAAGACACAGAGTAGTTTACTCACTCACTCAGTTCGACGCACAGTGTACTTTTTATATACTGGTCAGTCGCCGTCGTGAGTCGTCAGTGGACATTGTTTCGGATGTTTGCAGCGGCTTAAAAAGATCGCTGCACAAATACACAATATTCGAATAACCAAATTTCTTAAATACCTGATTATTATAATAATAAGAGATTTTTTTATTACAATATTTTAAAAGCACAGAATAAATAATAGTAGTAAGTACTAAAAGTAAGTAGTATCAATTTTTTTGTCATGGGTGACATTTTCATGGTTTTCGAGGGTGTTGAAGCCGATAGTGCTGTCGAAATGTAAATCCAAGGTGGCGGCTGCAATGGGTATCAATTTTTTCTTCATGGGTGGTGTCATTTTCATGGGTTTCGAGGGTGTTGACGCCGATAGTGCTGTCGAAATGTAAATCCAAGATGGCGGCTGAAGTAGGTACCAACTTTTTCATCATGGGTGTCATTTTCATGGTTTTCGAGGGTGCTGAAGCCGATAGTGCTGTCGAAATGTAAATCCAAGATGGCGGCTGCAATAGATATCAATTTTTTCATCATGGGTGTCATTCTCATGGTTTTCGAGGGTGTTGAAGCCGATAGTGCTGTTGAAATGTAAATCCAAGGTGGCGGCTGCAATGGGTATCAATTTTTTCATCATGGATGTCATTTTCATGGCTTTCGAGGGTGTTGAAGCCGATAGTGCTGTCGAAATGTAAATCCAAGATGGCGGCTGCAAT
Source organism: Parnassius glacialis (assembly GCA_033319125.1). Lineage (NCBI taxonomy): Eukaryota > Metazoa > Arthropoda > Insecta > Lepidoptera > Papilionidae > Parnassius > Parnassius glacialis. The sequence continues at coordinate 5,074,161 of JAVANC010000008.1, forward strand.
AGATATCAATTTTTTCATTATGGGTGTCATTTTCATGGTTTTCGAGGGTGTAGAAGCCGATAGTGCTGTTGAAATGTAAATCCAAGGTGGCGGCTGCAATAGGTACCAATTTTTTCATCATGGGTGTCTTTTTCATGGTTTTCGAGGGTGTTGAAGTCGATAGTGCTGTCGAAATGTATTTTAACTACTTTAAAAAATTCCGTATAATCATGAGGTATTTTTATGCGCTTAAGGTATGCCCAATTGAATTTACCAATTATCATTAGTTATTTGTTAAATTCAGCCTCTAATATTTTTTAGTCCACGTGAAAAGATAAAAAAATACCTTTTAATAAAAAGTAGAAATTTTTTTACAATTTTTACAAAACGTAGACTTTGGAAGCTATAATAATATTTAGAGAAAGTTTTATAAATACATCTTTTATTTAATAATATAATTTGAATGGTGTAGAGCTGTAGTGAACCAATGTAAACAGCTGTATTTATGATGAGGCCTGGGACTTATGCAACTCCGTGGATTACAGTATTCACTTATGGTACTTATGGTGGTATGGGCTGGTTCGTTTTTTGATTTAATATTATTTATTACATTTAAGCATACAAAGACAGTTTTAATTGCAATTTTTTTACAAACAACAAACAAGCACACAGTCCAGATGGCAAGTGGTTGCTGTGGCCCATAGACATCCACATCTATCCTCGTTTGCGAATCAAAATACAGATGCGTTGTCACCCTTGAAGACTAAGATGGAATGCCTCTTTTCCAGTAAAAAGGGTCTCCTGTTCTTTACACTAACCACAGCGAAACTAAACACAACAGTTTTAAGCTGCTATTTTACGCTGGTGTTCTGTGAGAGCGCGGTCGAGACGACCCATTTGTGCTATAACTATACTACTAACATAGCTGCAGCATGGCTCTACCACGTAAAAAATTAAAAGAACCTAAGTATTTACGTAATTTAGAATAGGCTCAAAGTAATACCATAAGTGTGGTCCTCTACCCTAGTCGAGTTGAACCATTCGTGCTACAAACATAATCTAGCTGCAGCATGGCTTTACCACGTTTAAAAAAATCAGTTCGTTTGTCACATTTTATAAAATTGATTAGAGATTAAAATATTCTTAGTATTCTAAGTAACTAAGTTGATATTTAAACAAATTGTTTTAAGGGGCTTAACAATCAAAACATTTGTAACCCATGCAAATACTTTTTATAAGCAGAATTTGAACCTTAGACTTTTCTTTTCCTTTAGTTTAAAAAGTTACCTCCACACTAGGATTTTCTACTGTATCGTGGGGGCAGTTCACATATATAGATTTCACAAGGACAAGCATCCAGACAAGGTATAATTATTTGTAGCCCATACAAATAATAGTTCCGTGCGGGATTCGAAACCGCGGCCTTTAGCGCAGCAACATTGCTAAGCCACTACGCCACGGAGCCGTAGAGTGCAGCCATCAAAATCTTACCATGCTAATATTTTGAGTAGTCCAAACAAATCTTACTAAAAACAAAATATTAAACAAACTTCATTAAGCTATTACTTAAGAAAATTAAGCAATTATTTTATCGTTATTATTCATTCGCTTTTTCTTAAATAACTTAATTTAATTAATTAGAAACACGTCAAAGTGACGACAACAAAGCTTCTCAATTAATAACTAATTATGAGAAGGTAATTACTTTTCGTTTCTTCGGTCTTTAGACTTATGGAATTGAATCCCGTTCGAATTTTTATTCAACATAATGACATTTAAATTATTTAAAATTTAATTTTCGACGATTACAAATGACTTGTTTTATTTTTTGTTGACTGCAAATAGAAGGAGATTCTTAATTCTACTGTATGAGGATGAAGTTTTTAATGTAAATATATTGGAGATATTCTATTGCATACCTTAAGCGAAAGCGCAAGGTATGTTCTACTATCGCCTAAAAATTCCAACGTTTTATCAAATAAAATCGTATCTAGCAATCATATTAAACATATAAATGATATAAAAAGCACATTGTTAGAAAGATAAATGATTGTTGAACTTATTAATATATTTTTTTAAATCGATTAATTGCTATTTTTAAATAAAAAAAGGGGTTTTAGTGGCTTATGGTGTGGATTTATCAAGTCCGGAAGGCTTGTAAACACTCTGACTTTTGAAAATATCAATTGTTTAACTCAATCTATTTTTTATCTCTTTATCTATCATGTGGGAAGCCACTGAATGTAAATGGCAGTGTAATTTTGTTTTGTTTAGCTATAATTATTTTTTTTCTGCTCCAAAATGGCGAAATTGTCGTTGATTTGGTAGCCTTGTACGTAAATTAATTCTGAAAAGGGAGCTAAAGACACAGAGTAGTTTACTCACTCACTCAGTTCGACGCACAGTGTACTTTTTATATACTGGTCAGTCGCCGTCGTGAGTCGTCAGTGGACATTGTTTCGGATGTTTGCAGCGGCTTAAAAAGATCGCTGCACAAATACACAATATTCGAATAACCAAATTTCTTAAATACCTGATTATTATAATAATAAGAGATTTTTTTATTACAATATTTTAAAAGCACAGAATAAATAATAGTAGTAAGTACTAAAAGTAAGTAGTATCAATTTTTTTGTCATGGGTGACATTTTCATGGTTTTCGAGGGTGTTGAAGCCGATAGTGCTGTCGAAATGTAAATCCAAGGTGGCGGCTGCAATGGGTATCAATTTTTTCTTCATGGGTGGTGTCATTTTCATGGGTTTCGAGGGTGTTGACGCCGATAGTGCTGTCGAAATGTAAATCCAAGATGGCGGCTGAAGTAGGTACCAACTTTTTCATCATGGGTGTCATTTTCATGGTTTTCGAGGGTGCTGAAGCCGATAGTGCTGTCGAAATGTAAATCCAAGATGGCGGCTGCAATAGATATCAATTTTTTCATCATGGGTGTCATTCTCATGGTTTTCGAGGGTGTTGAAGCCGATAGTGCTGTTGAAATGTAAATCCAAGGTGGCGGCTGCAATGGGTATCAATTTTTTCATCATGGATGTCATTTTCATGGCTTTCGAGGGTGTTGAAGCCGATAGTGCTGTCGAAATGTAAATCCAAGATGGCGGCTGCAATAGATATCAATTTTTTCATTATGGGTGTCATTTTCATGGTTTTCGAGGGTGTAGAAGCCGATAGTGCTGTTGAAATGTAAATCCAAGGTGGCGGCTGCAATAGGTACCAATTTTTTCATCATGGGTGTCTTTTTCATGGTTTTCGAGGGTGTTGAAGTCGATAGTGCTGTCGAAATGTATTTTAACTACTTTAAAAAATTCCGTATAATCATGAGGTATTTTTATGCGCTTAAGGTATGCCCAATTGAATTTACCAATTATCATTAGTTATTTGTTAAATTCAGCCTCTAATATTTTTTAGTCCACGTGAAAAGATAAAAAAATACCTTTTAATAAAAAGTAGAAATTTTTTTACAATTTTTACAAAACGTAGACTTTGGAAGCTATAATAATATTTAGAGAAAGTTTTATAAATACATCTTTTATTTAATAATATAATTTGAATGGTGTAGAGCTGTAGTGAACCAATGTAAACAGCTGTATTTATGATGAGGCCTGGGACTTATGCAACTCCGTGGATTACAGTATTCACTTATGGTACTTATGGTGGTATGGGCTGGTTCGTTTTTTGATTTAATATTATTTATTACATTTAAGCATACAAAGACAGTTTTAATTGCAATTTTTTTACAAACAACAAACAAGCACACAGTCCAGATGGCAAGTGGTTGCTGTGGCCCATAGACATCCACATCTATCCTCGTTTGCGAATCAAAATACAGATGCGTTGTCACCCTTGAAGACTAAGATGGAATGCCTCTTTTCCAGTAAAAAGGGTCTCCTGTTCTTTACACTAACCACAGCGAAACTAAACACAACAGTTTTAAGCTGCTATTTTACGCTGGTGTTCTGTGAGAGCGCGGTCGAGACGACCCATTTGTGCTATAACTATACTACTAACATAGCTGCAGCATGGCTCTACCACGTAAAAAATTAAAAGAACCTAAGTATTTACGTAATTTAGAATAGGCTCAAAGTAATACCATAAGTGTGGTCCTCTACCCTAGTCGAGTTGAACCATTCGTGCTACAAACATAATCTAGCTGCAGCATGGCTTTACCACGTTTAAAAAAATCAGTTCGTTTGTCACATTTTATAAAATTGATTAGAGATTAAAATATTCTTAGTATTCTAAGTAACTAAGTTGATATTTAAACAAATTGTTTTAAGGGGCTTAACAATCAAAACATTTGTAACCCATGCAAATACTTTTTATAAGCAGAATTTGAACCTTAGACTTTTCTTTTCCTTTAGTTTAAAAAGTTACCTCCACACTAGGATTTTCTACTGTATCGTGGGGGCAGTTCACATATATAGATTTCACAAGGACAAGCATCCAGACAAGGTATAATTATTTGTAGCCCATACAAATAATAGTTCCGTGCGGGATTCGAAACCGCGGCCTTTAGCGCAGCAACATTGCTAAGCCACTACGCCACGGAGCCGTAGAGTGCAGCCATCAAAATCTTACCATGCTAATATTTTGAGTAGTCCAAACAAATCTTACTAAAAACAAAATATTAAACAAACTTCATTAAGCTATTACTTAAGAAAATTAAGCAATTATTTTATCGTTATTATTCATTCGCTTTTTCTTAAATAACTTAATTTAATTAATTAGAAACACGTCAAAGTGACGACAACAAAGCTTCTCAATTAATAACTAATTATGAGAAGGTAATTACTTTTCGTTTCTTCGGTCTTTAGACTTATGGAATTGAATCCCGTTCGAATTTTTATTCAACATAATGACATTTAAATTATTTAAAATTTAATTTTCGACGATTACAAATGACTTGTTTTATTTTTTGTTGACTGCAAATAGAAGGAGATTCTTAATTCTACTGTATGAGGATGAAGTTTTTAATGTAAATATATTGGAGATATTCTATTGCATACCTTAAGCGAAAGCGCAAGGTATGTTCTACTATCGCCTAAAAATTCCAACGTTTTATCAAATAAAATCGTATCTAGCAATCATATTAAACATATAAATGATATAAAAAGCACATTGTTAGAAAGATAAATGATTGTTGAACTTATTAATATATTTTTTTAAATCGATTAATTGCTATTTTTAAATAAAAAAAGGGGTTTTAGTGGCTTATGGTGTGGATTTATCAAGTCCGGAAGGCTTGTAAACACTCTGACTTTTGAAAATATCAATTGTTTAACTCAATCTATTTTTTATCTCTTTATCTATCATGTGGGAAGCCACTGAATGTAAATGGCAGTGTAATTTTGTTTTGTTTAGCTATAATTATTTTTTTTCTGCTCCAAAATGGCGAAATTGTCGTTGATTTGGTAGCCTTGTACGTAAATTAATTCTGAAAAGGGAGCTAAAGACACAGAGTAGTTTACTCACTCACTCAGTTCGACGCACAGTGTACTTTTTATATACTGGTCAGTCGCCGTCGTGAGTCGTCAGTGGACATTGTTTCGGATGTTTGCAGCGGCTTAAAAAGATCGCTGCACAAATACACAATATTCGAATAACCAAATTTCTTAAATACCTGATTATTATAATAATAAGAGATTTTTTTATTACAATATTTTAAAAGCACAGAATAAATAATAGTAGTAAGTACTAAAAGTAAGTAGTATCAATTTTTTTGTCATGGGTGACATTTTCATGGTTTTCGAGGGTGTTGAAGCCGATAGTGCTGTCGAAATGTAAATCCAAGGTGGCGGCTGCAATGGGTATCAATTTTTTCTTCATGGGTGGTGTCATTTTCATGGGTTTCGAGGGTGTTGACGCCGATAGTGCTGTCGAAATGTAAATCCAAGATGGCGGCTGAAGTAGGTACCAACTTTTTCATCATGGGTGTCATTTTCATGGTTTTCGAGGGTGCTGAAGCCGATAGTGCTGTCGAAATGTAAATCCAAGATGGCGGCTGCAATAGATATCAATTTTTTCATCATGGGTGTCATTCTCATGGTTTTCGAGGGTGTTGAAGCCGATAGTGCTGTTGAAATGTAAATCCAAGGTGGCGGCTGCAATGGGTATCAATTTTTTCATCATGGATGTCATTTTCATGGCTTTCGAGGGTGTTGAAGCCGATAGTGCTGTCGAAATGTAAATCCAAGATGGCGGCTGCAATAGATATCAATTTTTTCATTATGGGTGTCATTTTCATGGTTTTCGAGGGTGTAGAAGCCGATAGTGCTGTTGAAATGTAAATCCAAGGTGGCGGCTGCAATAGGTACCAATTTTTTCATCATGGGTGTCTTTTTCATGGTTTTCGAGGGTGTTGAAGTCGATAGTGCTGTCGAAATGTATTTTAACTACTTTAAAAAATTCCGTATAATCATGAGGTATTTTTATGCGCTTAAGGTATGCCCAATTGAATTTACCAATTATCATTAGTTATTTGTTAAATTCAGCCTCTAATATTTTTTAGTCCACGTGAAAAGATAAAAAAATACCTTTTAATAAAAAGTAGAAATTTTTTTACAATTTTTACAAAACGTAGACTTTGGAAGCTATAATAATATTTAGAGAAAGTTTTATATATACATCTTTTATTTAATAATATAATTTGAATGGTGTAGAGCTGTAGTGAACCAATGTAAACAGCTGTATTTATGATGAGGCCTGGGACTTATGCAACTCCGTGGATTACAGTATTCACTTATGGTACTTATGGTGGTATGGGCTGGTTCGTTTTTTGATTTAATATTATTTATTACATTTAAGCATACAAAGACAGTTTTAATTGCAATTTTTTTACAAACAACAAACAAGCACACAGTCCAGATGGCAAGTGGTTGCTGTGGCCCATAGACATCCACATCTATCCTCGTTTGCGAATCAAAATACAGATGCGTTGTCACCCTTGAAGACTAAGATGGAATGCCTCTTTTCCAGTAAAAAGGGTCTCCTGTTCTTTACACTAACCACAGCGAAACTAAACACAACAGTTTTAAGCTGCTATTTTACGCTGGTGTTCTGTGAGAGCGCGGTCGAGACGACCCATTTGTGCTATAACTATACTACTAACATAGCTGCAGCATGGCTCTACCACGTAAAAAATTAAAAGAACCTAAGTATTTACGTAATTTAGAATAGGCTCAAAGTAATACCATTACTTTGAGTAAAAATTAAAAAAAAAATATCATGATAAATTAATTAACTCTGCATACATATGTTATGCATTTTGATATATGTATATAGGGAATGTTCTGTTCCGAAACGAGCGAAGGTGAAATCCAGACCACATATTGCACCCTTATCTTAGTGTTCGAACTTTTAATAGGTACTTCGCCAACGATCGCATATAAAATGATATAGCTGCAGCGTGGCTCTACTCGTGGTAAACCAGCACTTAAAATGGAAAGCGAATTTTTATGTGAAAATTACAGCGGGCGCTTAACCTCTGACCTACCAGCTGTTGCTTCGAATTTATTACTTTTTTTTATAGGATAAGGGTGACAAACGAGTACACAGTCCACCTGATGGTAAACGCAGAGGTAAACCTCTACTTCACGCTGGTTTTCTGTGAGGTCGTGGTACCACCCCGGTTCGAGCCGGGCCATCCGTGCGACAGCAAATGCTGCCGCGTGGCTCTACCACTGTTATTATAATTATTTAACTCAGTAATGTCTCATAAACAATTTTGAAGTTAAATTGAAAGGCTGTATAGTAAGTTTTGGGAAGTGTCGACCCCGCTGCCCCAATGCGTTTTTCTACCGACTTCAAAAAGGAGTAGTATTATTATAGTATGTATGGAGTATGTTCTTTTTTGCCTTTTTATAACTATTACCTCATAACTTTTTTCTAGGTTAACCGATTTTGATATTTTTTGCGAAAGCTGATGTTTCTCGTGTGGTCCCATATAAATTTGATCAACGTGTGACCAATCGTTTTTGAATTATACTTAAAAAAAATTAAGGCGGTTGTACAAATTTTTAAAAATTTTAAATTATGTTCTTATTGCGTTTTTAATTTTAAATTATTACACCTGATGATAAGTAGATGTTGTGGTTCATAGGGATCAAAGTGTAGATGTGTTGTCACCCCTGACTGGATTGAAAGTGGCGTGTTGAAACGTTTACGTTATCCGTATAAGATATACTTCATTTTTATATCACACAAATTCTCAATGAAAAGTCAAAAAGTATAACGTTATTCTTCTAATTTCATAATTTTAATACTCTTAAGCAGGTGTATTGTCGCTTCTTAAGAAATAAAGTATATTATCCATCCAATACTCCCACATTATCCTTTGACATTGTATTCTTACAGAAAAGACCGGACTTTAGAGACCTCTTTCGTTACGGTTTATGGTATATATCTCGCCTCAAGAGATATTTAATAATCCGCCAAGCACTACTTACGCCTCGTTTCCTTCGTATAATACAAGCTTTTGCGCCATAAAGGAGTAGACAGAGACTACGGACTTCCATTTGGCAAGTTCCTGATACACCTTTCTCACTCCATTTACATCCATATATCTATGCATAGATGATTGATTGATATTGGTTTAGTTACTTTTAATTTGGCCTCGATTCAGAAATGGTTTCGTATAAATTAAGAGAAATAATTCCAACTAATTGACATAGCCCAACAGATCAGAAAGCTGTAGCAATATTCCGGCCACATAGCTCAAAGAATCAACAACCAATGGTGTAGAAAGATTCTTGAGTGGCAGCTTCGAGGCGAAGTGACCTCCTCTAGATGAAGTGACGGCCTTGGACGAGACGCAGGAAGTCGATGGTTGGCGGTGGCGCAGAACCGTGCTTCCTTATGGGTGGCCTATGTTCAGTGGTAGAGCTGTGAAGGAATGCAATGATGATGATGATGACGATCAAATAACTATAAGACTTAGAACAAATACAGCAAAATACCAAAAGTCACAGAATGAGGTTAATCAAAACAGTATTTATGCGCTTGTGTGTGTTATTCCCATCAGCCTGCCAAACGTTGTCACTATGGCGAAATATGTATTAATATGAAGCAACGTATCGGGAAGACCTATGTTCAGCCGTTGACTTTCATAGGCTGTAATGGATGATTTGATGGATGCTGTGTTATTCTATAAACTATATTATGTAAATGAAAATCAAGTGATACTTACTTAACAGTAGTTTTTATGGGCTAAATGAGGGGTTAACTTCTATTTATACCAATACGTGGTACGTTGTATGTAGTAGAGCCATGCTACAGCTATATTAATAGTATAGTTGTAGCACGAACGGGTCGGCCCGACCGAGGAAGGACCACGCTCTCACAGAATACCAGCTTAAAATAGCAGCTTAATGTTGCTGTGTTTCGTTTGGTGAGTCTATGAACCGGAGACACATTTTACTGGAAAATAGGCATTCCTTCTTAGTCATCATGGCTGACAACGCATCTGCATTTTATTCGCAAACAAGGATAGATGTAGATGTCTATGGGTAACAGCAACCTCTTACCATCAGGTGGGCTGTGTGCTCGCTTGTCACCCTTATCCTATAAAAAAAATAAAGATGTCTGACCAATGCCTTTAGAAGCCTTTCTAAGAAAACTTTACTTTAAAGGGAAAAGTGTAAGCCTTTAACACTCTAAAGGTTTCCCTTTTTGTTCACTTTGCGTGAAACATTTTCGAAAGGAATTTTTTTTTACAAGTAAGAATAACAAACACAACGAATTCAACTCTGCCGGGTTGCTTGCGGGAAACTGCGACAAATATTCTTGTCCGAAATTTCTCAAAAACTTAAGACAAGATATACAAACAATGTGGGTTGTCAGTGATGGTTTGAGATGGACAGAACCGAATCTTGGTCAACTTGGTAAACTCAAATTCACTTAGCATGCGATGGAAATGACTAAGCTCGAAATTTCTCTACGACTCTTTGAGATAAAATAGGATGGCTAGAAATCGTTACGCGTTCAAGATGAAGCTTCGGGACCACTTACTTAATAAATTGGCAGAGTCATCATAGTAACAGTTAATTTATATATATCCATATGTATATATATATATATATATATATATATATATATATATATATATATATATATATATATATATATATATATATATATATATATATATATATATATCTTATTTCATATGTATATATTATTTTCATTTTATGTGATGTACGATTTATATCTTATGTATTTTATTTCCATGTATTCCAATTTTGTTTGTTATTTTACACTTTTATTACACCTACTCCATTCTATCTCTGCATCATGCCAAGGTAGACTGGTAGAGAATGCCTTAGGCATTAATTCCACCTATTTACCACATGTGTATATGTAGTTTAAATAAATAAATAAAATGAAATCCGCAGAAGAACTAGAGTTACTGACATAGTACAGATCATGAGGCTTAAGTGGCATCCAACCAGCTATATGGCTCGATAAGTTGCAACCTCGTACCTATAAGCGAGGTGTAGGATGGACTCCCCGCATAATAAGAAGGGGAGATCTGGTTAAAGATCAAGTTGCTCAGAACCGTGCTTTGTGACATTCCTTGGTGGAAGCCTATGTACAGCAGTGGACTTGTAATTTGATGTAATGATGATGATGATAATAAAAAAAACCCGGTGGGTTTCTTGCTGATACTTACCAGAACAGGCGTATTTTCCGAACCAGTGGTAAATATACCGGGGTAAGGGGGGCTGAGGTAATTGACGTTCCGATGTCAAAGCTAACCTGATACAATTATTTTAATATGCCGGTAAATCTCGTGGCGTCTCTATCACTTTAAGTCAAAGTGACTGTGCCACGTCTTATGTTATTAAGCCATGGTAGCTCAAAGACTAAGCGCTGATTATAAATTACACAGTATGCTTACAGTATTATCTCTATACAATATTTTATTATTCCCTTTGCAAGTTCTAAATTTAGAATTTAGCCGTTAAGTTAACCGTGTAGTGGCGGTGTATGAATATCTATTACATGATGTATCATCCTATCCTGTGGGTGTCGTAAGAGGTGACGAAGAGAAACAACAACAGGAGGTGGCAGCAGCGTCTTCCTACTGGGGTGGCAACTATTGCAATTTTGCCCTTTTCAACACACTTTTACGTGGTAGAGCCATGCTGCAGCTATATTAATTGTATAGTAGTAGCACGATTGGGTCAGCTCGACCGAGGAAGGACCATGCTCTCACAGAATACCAGCGTAAAATAGCGGCTCAAAGCTGCTGTGTTTCGTATGGTGAGTGTAGAGAACCGGAGACCCTTTTTACTGGAAAAGAGGCATCCAGCTTAGTCCTTATGGCTGACAACGCATTTGCATTTTGATTCGTATACGAAGATAGATGTAGATGTCTATGAGCCACAGCAACCACTTACCATCAGGTGGACTGTGAGCTCACTTGTCACCCTTATCCTATAAAGAAAGTGGACTTTAATAGACTGAAACGGTAAACGGTTGGCCTCTAATAATAGGCCGTAGTGGCTCCGTGCACCAGCAACCCGGGTTCTATCTCCACCCGTACCTAGAAGATCGTTAATTACAATGTTATGTGCTGATTTGTTACGAGTTCGGCGGTGAAGTAAACCATTGTTGAAATTTTTATGTCAGAGGAATAAAATTATTAAAGAAACGCGAATTTCGCGGAAGAGAACAATTATTGTTTTATAAACCTATCATAAAAGTGGGGCCTTATATCCAGCAGTGGGAGACGTATGCATGCATTTCTTTATAGAATATAGGTACAAATGAACAGTTCACCCGATACTGATGAAATGAATGCTGTGGCCCATAGACAATTACATTTATCCTCGATTAAGAATCAATATTGCAAATCAAATGCGTGTTCACCGCTGGGGACTGAGATGGAATGCCTCGCTTCCAGTAAAAAGGGTCTCCGGTTCTCTACACTCACCATAAGAGACACAGCGGCATTAAGCTGCTATTTTACGCTGGTGTTCTGTGAGGGCGTGGTCTTACCCCATTCATCTACACTTATCCTCGATTAAGAAGCAGATGCGTTGTCACTCGTGGGGACAAAGATGGAATGCCTTGTTTCCATTAAACAGGGTCTCTGGTTCTCTACACTCACCATGCAAACACAGCAGCCTTAAGCTGCTATTTTACGCTGGTATTCTGTGAGACCGTGGTCCTACCGCTGTCGAACCCACCCATTCGTGCTACAACGTATATAGCTGCAGCGTAGCTCGATCAGATATAAAACATAATTTTAGTTTTTTGTTTAATCTATACAAATAAACAAAATGAAAGTGTCTGTTTGTAATGTTAAAATAACAGTTTTTTTTTTACTAAATACTTATATGAAAGTATATACGGTACTAACAACAAAAACAACAATTATTAAATTTTTGCCTGTCTGTTTGTTTGTTTGTTCCGAATAATCTCCGAAACAGTTGGACCCATTTTTACGGGACTTTCACTGGCAGATAGCAGATGTTATAAGGAGTATCTTAGGGTACTTTTATTGTAGAAAAATAATTAGGATTCGCGCAAAAAAAAATAAAAACCCATTAAATCGTAGTAAATTCCACGCGGGCGAAGTAGCGTGGGACAGCTAGTGTAAAATATAACATTTTTATAGACTGTGTCGAAAACAAACTATAATATATTGTCATTGCAAAAAGAAAGTTGGGGCATTATTGACCACATATTATTTTCCAAAGATTTATATGACTTCTGAGAACGTTAGTGTTCATTGGTCCGCAACTCTCCATTATTCTTGCCGCAATTAATAATGTTCGTACAATTTAACACTAGCTTGGCCGGTAATCGGTCAAGTGCGTTCACCTGTATGACCTAGAGCGTTACTTTTGAAACTAGATCTCATTTTCAATGCAATTATTCCATTTTTATTATACTCATTAGACAAAATGAAATATGTAGGTTAGGTAAATGCTAAAAACTAAATATTATAGGAATGTCACTTACACATAATATTAAAATTAGGTATTATCATTTATTCTAAAATTTATGTTATTACGGGTGGATTCGACCAAATCTCGATTCATACACGATTAACTTAACCAATGATATACAATAGTATATCTTACACGATTTGTATCTCGAGTTAAGTAGAGTACCGTTTTTATACGTAAAACCCGATAGATAAATATTGATTTTGCAATAAGGCGATGTTAAAGCTTATATTAGTGTTGGAAATAGCTGTCAACAAGTTTCAACGTTAAATTGTTATAAGTTTGCTTCTTGTTTTCAATTGAAACCTTATCGCAAAAGCATAATCATCCACCTTGACTACTTACATATAACTTCCTTGTTACTATCACTATCTTTAATTAAAGAGTTTATTTTTGATGTTGTATTATTCTTTGTTAGGTGCAAATATATATATGTATAACGAATTACGTTAAGTGCTTCCATTAACAAGTATAAATCTTTTTAAATTAACAAGGTACGTACAAGTCTAACGAAAAAACACGGCACGCGGACGCCATTAATATGTTCTTGGCATATCTCTGTTATTCTATGCAAAAGAGTGGTTAAGTAGCTTTATCTTCAATAGACTTTCATTCTTTGAGTTACAAACGTTAAAAAATAAAATTGATTTATTCTTGAATGTAATGGTAATTTTTACCCTCGTTAGGTCGAATCCACACTTAGATGACCAACGAATATAATCTCTTCATGCAGAGTACTCGTAATGTTGGGGATATAATATAAATAAGTCAAAGACTACACTACACTACACTACACAACACAATCTTTACGAACTAGTGCGGTGGTGCTGTCGTCGCACCGCAACCGAAGCCTAAATCGCGCTATCAAAGTTCTGAAGATAATGCGCTATATGTAGAACAAATCCGAAATAAGACTCGGAACATTGGCCGCTCCCCGGTCTGAAGTCCTTGCCTGGCGGGAGAACTCCCCCTTTTCCTTTCACGGCCAAACTAGTTTCGTTCAATGAAATAAAACCTGCTTTATCGTTCGGTATTTCAATTTAGTGGTTTTTTTCTTTAAAAAATACTATGTAATGTAATAATACATTGCTATGAACAACGATAATACTCTCTTCAGTTGCTCCAAGCAATCGTTATGGTGTACCACCACTACATTCAATCACCCCTTAAGTGTCATAGAAGGCGTTTTCCTAATAACAACGAAAGAAATTAAATAAAAAAATATCCCCACTATGAGGCAATCTATGGGGGAGGCCTATTTTCAACAGTGGACTTTTCATAGGCTGTGTTGGTCTCGGTAAGCTTAATAGGCTTGTGTTAGAAGTAATTCACGACTGTAGGCGTACAGTGGTTTCAAACCTACGACTTTCCGAGTTTGCAGTTACCACCCTTGACAATTAGGCTGTTGTCACTATAGCAGAGTTTTGACGTAAAAAAAACCAATCATCACTCACATACTCATCGTATCAAATAGAATGTTCTCCAAAAGACAAAATTTCGTGATGCGAAAACACCGTTTCTAAACAGATAATAAGTTTAGTTTAAAACTGCGTATATATCATGATTGCTGCAAACGTGCCAGACGTGGTGAAGATAAATATTCACACTTTAGTAGAGGCACTTTTACAGCTGTGGACTGATGAAGGCTGATGGTGATGTATACAAATTTAAAAAAAACATGTGTGCACTTCACATGCGGTAGAATTCAAAACTTCAGGGAACTCAACTTGTTTAATTAGACGAATGCAGTGCATGAGGAGTGTAATAATTGTATTATGTAATTTCAATATAAATAAATTTATAACAAACACTATATACTGTATTTTATCGCTTTCTCTCGCAATGTTAAATCCTATAGATGTTTATGTTTCTCTTTTAGTGTCGCTTCTTCGTGTCGTCGAGTTTCAAATCACAACGATTCTAAAGACGTTTTTAATTCACAAATAATTAAATTAATCTTTGTGTCATAAAATTCGATGTTATTATTTTGCATTATATCATATTAATATCAACTTATTTCGAGTCAAGTTTATACGTGACATTCAATCGACTTACGCACTCATAGTAATAAATGCGCAAGCGCAGAGAGAGGGAGAGGTAAGCACAAAGTGTTTTCTTTGCAGTAACGGCTCAGCTGTTCATTGCACCCATTTCGCATTTAATAAAAAGTTACTTCGACGTTTCAAACAGACCACGAATTTCTTCGCATTATCGAAACGTATCAAAGAAATTTTCGACGTCCCCACACGTGTTGCACGCGACTTTGTGTGTCGGTAAAAGTAGATTGGTGGGAGTTGAGCGTGAGTTGCTTCGCGACCGTGACAGTGGTGAAGAAACCTTACTACAAATAAAATCTCTTTTGTTACGCTAAATACATTAAACCTGAAAGTATTTGATACGTTAGTGATAAGTGCAGTGTTTGTTCTGATAACACATAACTTGATTTTAACATTGTGTTACTTATCTCACATAGTGCGTTGACCGAAGGAAAGGAGCTAAAAACTAGGTTCGCGAATTTCTCTTCTCTCGATACCTACCGGATTTTTGGAGAGAGTGTCGAAATGGATTTTGGTAGTGTTTTCATGCTGTAAGTAGAACTTTCTTATTTGTTTTTTCTTATAATTAACAACTTTTATATATTTTAATAACATTTTATTTTGATTTTAAAAATTATACAATAAAAAAGGTCGTACAAACTATTTATTTATAAAATTTATTTTAGAAACAGCTTGTAAGCGATCACCTCATTCCTAGGGGTTATTATAATATAGGTAAAGAAATACATGGTTAGTGTATTCATTTATATTATAAATGTAGTTTTTGTTATATAAAAATACAGTCTTTGTTTAATAAAATATTTAAACTTGGTAATAGTGAGCTTGTATATTTTCTGGGACTTTGTTGTTGCCCCATTGATGAATTACTCACCGTGTTGAGTACTCACTATGTGGAGTCGAGAAACTGTTATCACCAGCTTGTGTTTGTTCCTAGTGATTACAGAGTGTGTATCACGTTTTTTACTTAAACTACTTTGTTTTTGTGGACATACATTAAATTTTCGTAAATATATTGAGAGGCCAATGTTAGTAAATTTATTTCTTTAAACTTTCTGTAGGGGAGATAGAAGGGGAGAATTCCTACCTTGCGAAGTCTTCAGCCCGGATAGTGGCTTACGCTCCTTGTATGAAAACTTTATGTATGAATATATACGCCTGTTTAGCAATACATATAACAGGGATGATTCATAACTATAACAAGCGTTGTCTTTAAAAGATGATGAAGTATCCTATGATAATAGTCGCTCTGTAATACATTGCTGCGTATGTTTTATGAGGCAGGGTGGAGTTCTACCTTATAAAAAGTTATATAATATACTAATAACGTACTACAGATCGAATTTTGGTCACGGCAGCCAGCCTCAACGAAGACTAGCCATCGGCGCAGGACAGCACACCCTATTCCCTCACTCTAACAGTCTGATGGGATAGTTACCCGATACGAACGGAGAAAGGTCAGGAGAAAGATCATACCAACGAATTTATGAGCTTTCCGAACTTGTCATTGCCCAAGACCTTACGCGATGCGTATTGAAAACGATAACCCAAACAAAGAGGCACTGGTTTGTCTCCACCTACTCGATAAACTTTCTTGCGATAACATCAGAGCACGATTTGCAGAGAAATTTGGAAACCCACGATTTTTAGAAGCGATAACTTCTTTAGAATCGTTGTGATTGACTCGATGCAACGAAAAAACAACGCTAAAGAGAGACAAAAATATACATCTATAGGATTTAGCTTGCGAAAGAATGAGGAAGAATACAGTATAAAAATGTTTTCTATTATCTCGGTCTTTTATTTGCTGTGAAGACGGTTACTATAAATTTATAAAACAAATTTAAAAATTTATTAATTAAATAAAATTAATCATCTTAAATGAAATTATTTATCCAAACCATTCATAGCAATCCACGATTTCATAACTTACTTGGACTATCCAGCTATTTTACGTACTACCTTGACAGGCAATCTACTTTTGTTCAATAAAATGACTTTACCTATAGAATGAAGTAGATGGCGCTATTAAAAAGCAATTATACTCGCAATTTTTTCAAGTTTTCACTCTTACCGCGTGTGAACTGCACACATGTAATCTCCAAAATGGCTGCACCGATTTTGGCGGGACTTTCACTGGCAAACAGCTGATAAGGAATAACTTAAGCTATTTCCAACCAACGATATCCAATCGTAATAAATTCCATGCGGATAAAGTCGCGGGAAACAGGTTCTTTTAAATATGACAGAATGAACGTGTCTAGAATACTAGTCAAGAGCTTAGCCCTCTCAGTAAATTTCATTCTACGAACCTGAATTGGAACCATGCCAGCCATTCAAAAAAAATATTTATTGCTGTTTTAAGTATGACAAAGTAAATACCGTGAAAAGAACTATATGTCTGTGAAATAAAATCTTTCCAACTTTGTTTCTGACACCGCAACAGTCTTTGTTTATATGATGTGTTGTTTAACTATTTATTAATTTATACAATTAAATAAAATCGAAAAGTCTGTTTGTAATGTCAAAATGACAGCTTCTTACTTAATGCGTATGAAAGTATATACTGTATATATAACAAAAAAAAAACAATTTTTATAATTTTTGTGTGTCTGTTCCGGCTAATCTCTAAAATGGCTGGACCGATTTTGACGGAACTTTCACTGGTAAATAACTGTTATTAAAAGGAGTAGTTAAATTAAAGTAGCCTAACTTTTATTTTATAAAAAGAATAAGGATTTCACGCAAAAAAAATAAAACCTACGGGCCGCTGCTAATCTATAAATAATATCGACTAATCACAAAACTTTTTCTTAAAAATAAACTGAGTTAACGAGGCGATCACCTTATTTCACCCGGCAGCGATACCTACCGGCGACAAACATTCAAAATGCTTGAAAAATATCATAACTTCAATCTGACAATGATATGACCAAATACATGATGGCAAACTTCATGTCTTAGAAATCTTTATATTACTCAGACATGCATGTTTCCTTAAGATGTTTCCTTTCACAGCCAATCACATGGTAAAACAGCACTTAAAATTTGAATTAAGAAATTAGTCAATATAATTTAAATCTCTCCAACCGTTTTTTTCTTTCGTATTGCTACACTGATCTTATTCATGAATTAGTTATTATCAATGTCAAGGTCCCACAGCCAATCAACTATTATCTAAGTCTTGATATGTACGACCGAGTTTTGCACAGCAAACTAAGTTAATTTCGTATACGTCATGCAAAGACTTTCTGCGATATATTCGCCCCAAAATGTTATTACTTTTGTAACAGCCTGTTACAAACATGTAACATCTGAGAGATTGTGTAGGGAATCAAATTCCTACAGGCTATATTTTACTTTAATACACGCTTCGAAGAAGGAGGGATTTATTGATATTTTCTACTGATATATAAGAGATTTACGATATAGTAATAACTTAGATGCTATAACGTTATTTTTTATGGAATAAGAGTGACAAACAAGCACGAAATCCACATGTTGGTACGTGAATGCTCTGGCCCACGGACACCTAGACAGCTATTTTCTATCAAACATCAAAATACAGAGAGTTAGTAATAGTAATACTATGAGTTGTTACCATTTAGTAGTAATATGGAATGTCTCCTCACTAGTAAAAAGGGTCGCCGGTTCTCTCCACTCTTCTTACGAAACCCTACAGCATTACGAGCTATTTTACGCTGGTATTCTATGAAAGGGATGACCCAGACGAGCCGACCCTATTTTTAATGGTAAAAATTTTTTTTGCAGATTCATAGATAAACAATATATTCGAAAAATGATCGTCCCATTTGAGAAATATCAGAAAAATCTTATGGTTTCCCTTACATGGTGATATAATGTTAAAAGTATTTAAAGAACAGTAAGGTATTATTGGATTCTTCTTCTCCTCCGTCTTCTTATTTCGCTTACGCCAGACGTAAATATCTGAATATGTGACGTTCAGGCTTCTGGTACTGCAAGCGCTAATCCGCCTGCACATCCTCCCTACATCGGGAAGATCCCATACTTGCCCAGCAGTGGCCTTCAAAGAAAAAAGGCTAAATAAATTATTGTGGTAAATATAGAACATATCCCCTCTATGAGTCAATCTATGGGCGCGGCCTATGTTCAGCAGTGGACTTTAATAGGCTGTAATGGATGCATGTATAGAAGATAATCTACCAGGAGCACATGACCCACTGAGAAGTGAAATTTTCAAATCAACAGTAACATTACGACTATAACAAAATATCCTCTATGAGGCAATCTATGGGGAAGGCCTATGTTCTGCAGTGGACTTTAATAGGCTGTATGGATGGATGTATAGAAGATAATCTACCAGGAGCACATGATCCACTGAGAAGTGAAATTTTCAACGAAATTTACATTGTACGTTTATAGATTATCAAAAGGCGTTCGATAGCATACCTCACTCCTGGTTGATTGAAGTACTTAAAATTTATAAAATTAATAACCGTCTAATTGAATTCCTTAAATACATAATGCCACGTTGGAAAACTACCCTTTATGTTAATAGTCATCCTAACACTATAACTACCAGAGATATATCGATAAAAAAGGCATCTATCAAGGTGACTCTTTGAGCCCTTTATGGTTTTGTCTTGCTCTTAACCCTCTGTCTCATATTCTAAACATTCAGGGCACAGGATACCACCTTAAACATGGTAACACCGATACATTAATAAGTCACTTAATATACATGGACGACATTAAACTATATACAAAAACCTACAAAGAAATGGACAAACTAATAAATGTTACTGCTGAATTTAGCCGAGATATCAATATGAAATTTGGATTAGACAAATGTAGAACCCTCCATATAATAAAGGGTAAGATACGTACAGGAGATTACGCAATAGATGACAATGAAAATCAGATAATAACAGCCATGGAACCGAATGACGTTTATATGCTATGACGTTTATATGTTATAAGTATCTGGGATTTCACCAGCTCAAAGGCTTAGATCACAGAACAATAAAAGAAAACCTCATTAATGAATATAAAAGAAGATTAACTAACATCTGCAAAACTAAACTATCTGGCAAACACCTAATAAAAGCTGTGAATACTTACGCCATACCAGTACTTACTTACTCATTCGGTATAGTAAAATGGAGCAAAACCAATATTTATTCTATAGAGAGAGCCACACGATCAATATTAACAAAACACAACTACCACCACCCAAAATCGGCTATAGAAAGGTTAACAATAAAGAGATACAACGGAGGCAGAGGACTCATAAATATACAAAACCTATGGCAAAAACAAGTACACTGATTGCAAAATTTCTTTTATCAAAAATCTGGTACGAGTGACATACACAAAGCAATCCAATGTAATGACCTCAATTACACACCGCTAAACTTACATCAAACTACTTCACAAAGACCACATAATTTAGTTACAGACCCAGAGCAAATTTTAAAAGAAGCATGGAAACAAAAAGTACTGCACGGCCGACACTATCATGATCTGGAACAACCCTTGATTGATAAAGCTGCGTCAAATCAATGGTTAAAAATAGGTTCTTTATTCCCTGAAACAGAAGGTTTTATTATCGCAATTCAAGACCAAGTTATAAATACTCGAAATTACAGGAAATATATCATTAAAGACCCCACTGTATTAGATGATAAGTGTCGAAAGTGCCACATACATTCTGAAACCATTCAGCATATAACTGGAGCATGCCCCCATCTCGCCCAAACCGATTACACTCATAGACATAACCAGGTAGCTAATATCATACACCAAACTCTTGCTATTCAACATAACCTCATACAAGACACTATTACACCTTATTATAAATACATCCCAAGCACAGTTCTAGAAAATACAACACATAAGTTATACTACGACCGCGCCATCCTAACTGACAAAACAATACATTATAATAGACCAGACATTACGCTACAAGATAAACTTAATAAAATCACATACCTCATTGATATAGCTATACCTAACACACATAATATTACAAAGACAATTACAGAAAAAATCCACAAATATACAGATCTCCAAGACGAAGTTATCAGAATTTGGAAACAAGAAAAAGTCTACATAGTACCGATCGTGTTATCAACCACAGGTGTTATCCCAAAACATCTTCACCACAGCCTGAAACTATTAAATATAAAAGAGAATAAATACATACAATTACAGAAAGCCGCCATATTAAATGCGTGCCGTATAGTGAGAAAATTTTTACAAATAGATGAAAACGAAGTTACGCCCAATATCCCAGAACACACTACTTAATAAAATGCCCATTATGCTTTTTACTTGGTGAACACCCGTAATTAGCATTAATAACGGCCGCAAGGCTAGAAAAAATAAAGATATAAAATAATAATAATAAAAGCATTTATTCATTACCACCAGTAAAGTTAAAATGAGTACATACACAAATTACAAGAATTACATAAAGTAGTAATGAATGGGCTCTAGCTCAGCATAAATGTTGCAGTTGTCTACAACGCTGTCATTCTGCCAGCGCCCAACATACGAACAGTACAGTACGCGCGCATCCCTGCTCATATTGCCTTTAATCATAATTGTTCACATTAGAGTACATACCGTAGATCCCCGAGTATTAGCCAGTTCAAATTAGTAATGAAATATATATATATATATATATTCTATTACCATTATTTTTTTTACATTTTTTTAAATAAAAAATAATTATTACAACAATATAACTAATAATAAGTAAAATAAATTATAAAATAATATTGATATTAACAATTAACTAACTTCTTTAATCTCAAATAAGTTGTTTCCCCACCTACTGTATAGCAATGTATATTATTTATTTTAAGTATATACAGAGCAGTCCTGCAATAAGGTAAAAATTAGCCGATAATCATGTTTATTACAGCTCTTCACTAGTTCTCTGCTCTGAACATAGACCTCCCCCACTAAGGAATGCCACAAAACACGGTCCTGAGTCACGACCACCCATCGACTTCCTACATGTCTTATCAGGTCATTACTCCATCTAGTGGCCGCTTTACACTTTACCTTCAGGTACGAGGCTGCCACTCACGAATATTTCTTCCCTATCGGTTGTCAGTTGATCAAACTATATGGCCGACCCATTGCCACTTCAGCTTACTAATCCGTTGGGCTATGTCGGTTACTCTGGTTCTACTGCGGATGTCCTCTTTTCTAAGTTTATCACGGAGAGAAACTCCGAGCATAGCCCTCTCCCCTTTTTCTTACATAATAATAAAATAATTCATAGAATAATTGTTATTCTGGGAAACATATGACAAAACAGAAAGTTAATTAAAGACTTAATTACTCACTGTTTATTACAAACTTTTTTTAATAATTTAGATAACTTAAGTGATGCTTTATGATATAAATAACGTAGGTTTATTAATATTATATAGCTTCACTATCATTAGAATAAAACATAACATTTGTCGGTGCTAGATAATATATACAAATAGGGTCATTTAGAAAAATGAAAGCGACTAAAGTAGGCAGGCATTTAACATTTCTCTCAATAAATTATGGAAGTTTAATGCAATGTTTATTCCCTTAAAACATAAGCTACTTTCATAAAATATCATTATGCATAATTTTTATAACAAGGAGAAATAAACATAATGAGATAATTTACAAAAACATTATGGGCACTAGACATATCTGTGTTGTGACGACAAACGTAATAAACTTTTGTTTATCACTTTTGTCGCCACCAAAACATTAGTTTTATTCAATAATTAAACAAAATTTACAACATAGAGGAGATTTCAATGTAAGGGTTGGGGTGAAGAGATCTGGTTATGAAGGGATATTGGAACCGTTTGGTGATGAAAGTATAAATGAGCATGTTAAAAGCCACTTTTGTGAGGAACACTTTCTTTCGTCATAAGAAGATTTACACGTATACATGGAAAAAAGGTGATAATAAAAGCATGATAGATTTCATAATATGGATGAAAGAATGGGGAGCGCAGTGGTAGATACATCTACGGACGGATCATTACTTGTTCTTATGCCGCATTAATGGTCTATTCTATTCAAACGTTAGCGGCATCTTACATCTATATCTACCACTGCGTTACAGCGCATAAAATAGAAAGGTTACATAACGAAAGTGTGAAAGGGGAGCAGAAATGTCGACTGAGGGAAAATATTAGTGATTTGGATGAATTGTGTGTGAATGATATACACTTGGAGACTGTGTGGAATAATGTTAACAAAGGTTTCGTGGATGCAGCAACCGAAGTATATGTATAAGTAAGAGAATGAATGAAAGGAAAAATAACACGTTATGGTGGGATAGTGAGGTACGGATGAAAGTTGAAGCAGAGAAGAGATCATGGCTAGATTTACTAGCAACCAAAGCTGATAATTTTGGCAGTATGAATGATAAGATTGAAAGAAAAAAAGCAGTCTTGAGAGTTCTAAATAAGAGAAGTAGTTATAAGGAAGGCAAAAAAGAACGGATAAGAATAATAGAAAAATATCTGATAAATTCCAGGTAAATATCAAAATGTTCTGGAAACTCGTAAGGACTGCCAGAGAAAAACCATAACAGCCTAGAAGTATAATGCTATTCGAGACGAGAATCGCTGTTTTCTGAATGACAAAATTTTGAGTTTAAAGAGATGAAATGAATACTTTGAAAGCGTGTTTATGAGTAGGGAGACGTTTGAATGAAACGAACTAAACATTCCGAAAGAAGGAGAAAAAGTTAGAAAGATAAGATTTAATAACCTATCCTAACCTACTAGTTAGGCAGCCGGATATGATAGAGTATCACTCGAAATACTAAGGGCTGGAGAGGGAGTGGTAGCAGGCATACTGTAAACTGTATTTATATTAGGAACTGAAGTAAATCTCGGAGGGCTGGTGCCGTTATAGTCCCAATATATAAGAGAAAAGGGTCACAGCCGGACTGTAAAAATTACCGTGGTATCAGCCAACTTAGCATTGTGGGAAAACTTTATGCTGAGGTATTCATTGAAATAGTTAGATAAAATACTGATAGAAAAATTTGGTAAGTGCAAGCTAGATTTAGTTAGGGAATAGGGTATACGGATCTATAAAGGTGTCAAACAGAGCTATGTAGTTACCCCGTGGCTGTTCAACCTATTTATGAACATTTGTTTAAAAACTTTTAAAATTGAAAAATATGGATTAAGAATGGGTGAGTAAACCGGTTTGTGTCGTAGAGTAAGCCTTTTGTACGCCGATGATATTTGCGTCGTCGGTGGCCGAGTTCCTAATGATGGTGACGTTAATAAACAACTGATTTAAAGAAGCGGGATGAAAGTAAACGCAATTAAGACAGAAGTGATGGTTATTGAAAGATAAGAAAGTAAAACGATATGGGAAGTGAAAATAAGGGGAGTTGATTGAGCAAGTGGATGAGTTTGTATATTTGGGATGTATCTTTAGCAGGGATGGTAGATATGATAATGATAAAGAACAACGAGCGAACGCATTAAATATAGTAAATGGGGCTTTACACTGGATTGAGGGATTGGAGAATGTGCCAAAAAAGGCACGCATGGCAATTCACAAAGCTGTATTAGTCCCTACCTTAATATATGGAAGTGAAAGTCAGGTGAAGCAGAAGAAGCACGAGAGTAGAATAAATTCTGTAGAAACGCGGTCATTAATGGGTGAGATATTGTGTAATAAGAGAAAAGTGTGGTTTGCAAGATGATTTGGTGAGCAGAATTAAGAAAGGAATGCTTCGGTGGCTTGGATATGTAGAAAGAATGAACATGAAAAGAATGACAAAGCAAATCTATGTTGCAGAAGTGAACGGCATAGTCGGGACGTAACGCCCTAGACCAAATTGGCGATACATTGAAGATGGGCCAGATTTAGAGTACATAACCGACGAGCATGTATGTGTATATATACGAGTATAGATGTAAAGGAGGCGGGAGAGGTGTGTCAGGATGGGTGCTAAATGGAAGCACGTAGTCTTTGCCGACCCCTCTGGGTGACAGGCGTGAGTATTTATATATTATATGTATGTTACAATATAGAATAACAATAATTACAATGGCAGCTCAATGCCGCTGTGTTTTGTACGGTGAGTGTATAAAACCGCAGACCCTTTTTACTGGAAACGAG
This sequence comes from Parnassius glacialis, assembly GCA_033319125.1. Taxonomy (NCBI): domain Eukaryota; kingdom Metazoa; phylum Arthropoda; class Insecta; order Lepidoptera; family Papilionidae; genus Parnassius; species Parnassius glacialis. The sequence goes on from JAVANC010000008.1 coordinate 5,099,297, forward strand.
GCAATACACCTTAGACTACAGGGGTGATAACGCATCTGCATTTTGATTCTTAATAAATCTAGATGTCAACGAGCCGCAGCATCAACTGCCATCTAGTGGACTGTGTCATCGTCACCGTCATCACCCTTATTCTATAAAAATATATAAAAGTCGAAATGATAACATAAATCTACTCCTCGCGATATATTATCAAGAAAACTGGCTACGTTTCCTCACTCCATGACTGTAACGCGAGATAAGAACTATCCCTATTCTCATTACCTGCAATAATCAGTGACGGATATAGATCTACTTATATACAGCCTCCAACGATAGATGTAAGGCGAAAACGCCACTCGAAATTCCTTAACATAAGTCCCGCAATCTGTTAATTAAGAGCAATATTGCCCGTTGCCTAGCGTTGTAAATATGGGCCACTCCTTGAAGAAATGTATGTCGGGTCTTTGATGAATAATAATTAACGACATCGATATTATACGTGGTAGAACCACGCTGCAGCTATATTATGGATATAGCACTAATTGTGAATTGCTTGACCAGGGAAGGACCACGCTCTCACAGAATACCAGCGTAAAATAACAGCTTAGTGCTGTTGTGTTTCGTATTTTTTTTATAGGATAGGTGACAAACGAGCACACAGTCCACCTGATGGTAAGTGGTTGCTGCGGCCTATGATAATGCGGTGGATGAATTATTATTCATCAAAGACCCGACATACATTTATTCAAGGAGTGGAAAAAATACATGCAGACGTTAACACACGCACTTTTTGTGCGTGTGTTAACGTCTGCATGTACTTTTTATTATCTTTCGAGAAATTCAGTCTTTAAATAGTCAACTACTAAACAGATCTCCCGCAATAGATTGCTGATATTTGCTACAGTTTCGACGCTTGGTATGCGGTTGGTACAGCAGTATTTTTATTATTATAAGTTTTATGGGAAAGTGAGCTGACATTCTGTAATGTTGTTTATATTTATACACGAGTATTCTTTGCATTTACATTTACATTTCTCCATAATTCTCTCAGAAGTGAAAGGAGTCATGTGCCCAGTAGCGGGACGTGTGAAGACTGTTTACTAATTTTTTTTATTCGTTGTATTAAATTACTTAAATATTTATATAATAATTTATGACGTCATTAAATAATAAATTACGAAAACAAAATCAGGCCGATCGTGCGGGTTATGAGTCTTATCAGCGCTGTAGGCGATCATGCAGCATTACGCTGAGCCAAAACCTTTTCTCTTTTCACTTCAAAACTTTTTATCTTAAGGCACGTGTACATAATCGTCTTTTTAACTCATGTGATGCAAGAGTCATCAGTGAATTTATGTTCGCTTTCTTTCTTTCTTGTTTTCTTACCAAAAGTCATGTCATTTACGGTTTAAAGATCTAATATTTATCTGAAGAAATTACGAAATAAAACATAACATAATAACATAACATAAACACTCACGCCTGTCACCCAGAGGGGTAGGCAGAGACTATGGAATTCCATTTGGCACTATCCTGACACACCTCTCTCGCTTCCTCCACATCCATATACCTACGCATACACGCTCGTCGGTTAAAGGTACTCTTAATTTGGCCCATTTTCAATATATCGCCTATTTGGTCGATAAACTTTCGCCTAGGGCGACCCTTCCCGACTCTGCCATTCACCTCTGCAACATAAATTTGCTTTGTCACTCTTTCCTCATTCATTCTTTCTACATGACCAAACCACCGAAGCATTCCTTTCTTAATCCTAGTCACAACATCATCTTGCAAACCACACATTTCTCTTATCACACTATTTCTCACCCTGTCATTCAGATTCAGCCCTAGCATACTACGTAATGACCGCATTTCTACAGCATTTATTCTACTCTCGTGCTTCTTCTGCCACACCCAACTTTCACTACCACGACACGGTTCAACCAGAATCGTCTCTTCCAGAGTGATCAGAAGAGGCTCTATGAATCACTGGAGCGACCAATGGTACGTGGAACGGGCCCAGCACCGAATCAGGCCGACACTATCGCATTCTGGCGCGGCCTGTGGTCAGAGCCCGTAAACCACAGCGAGGGCCCTTGGACGGAAGTTGTGGCGAGTCAGTGTGCGAATGTTACGCCCATGGACCCCGTCATCATAACGCTGGATGACGTAGCTGAGGCGGTCCGTAGAGCCCCGAACTGGAAAAGTCCGGGGCTCGACGGGCTGCATCACTACTGGCTGAAGGGGTTCGTGGTGTGTCACGCTGTACTCGCCCGACAGTTTCAAGAGGCTCTCGACCAGAAGTCGCTCCCGAGCCTCTTCACTACTGGGATCACTCATTTGGTTCCTAAAGATCAGGATACCACAGACCCGAGCAAATACCGCCCCATAACGTGTCTACCCACGATATACAAGACACTAACATCCATTTTGAGTGCGAGAATCACTCGTCACCTGAACTCAAATCAGGTGATGTCGCGCGCTCAGAATGGATGTAGGGGCGGTGGTCGTGGAACCAAGGAACCACTCCTCATTGACGCGGTCATTGGCAAAGTGGTTAAACGCAACCGTCGGAACCTCTCCGCCGCCTGGATAGACTACAAAAAGGCATTCGACTCGGTGCCTCATACATGGCTTAAGAGGGTCCTCGAGCTGTACAAGGTTGACTGTACAGTTCGAGACTTCCTCGGGAAATGTATGGGGCAGTGGAGTACGATCCTTTGTCATCTAGGTGAGCGGATGACGGCTGTGGAGAACCACATAAGGATAAGAAGGGGTATCTTCCAGGGCGATTGTTTGAGTCCAATCTGGTTCTGCCTCTCTCTGAACCCTCTCAGTACCTTACTGGAGGGTTCCGGGAGGGGATTTCAGCTTCTGAGAGGAGGTACAAAAGTGACCCACCTTTTCTATATGGATGATCTCAAATTATTCGCCTCCAGTCGCTCCCACCTTATGGAGTTGCTAAACATAACTTGTGATTTTAGCAATTCTATTAGAATGGAGCTGGGGACGGATAAGTGTGCGATCCTCCATGTCGAAAGGGGAAGGGTTGCTAACTCTGAGGGCATAGAAATATCTATGCCCATCAGCATAAGAACCCTTTCCGAGGCTGAAACATACCGATACCTGGGTATGTCACAGAACATCGGTGTAGATGAGGCGGGTATGAAACGGTCAGTTTGCGATGTGTTTTATGCACGCTTGACCAAAGTGCTTAATAGCCTTTTGTCCGGTGTGAATAAGACGCACGCATATAACGGTTGGATCATGCCTGTTCTCATGTATACCTTTGGCATACTCAGGTGGACTCAGACCGAACTGAACGCTCTGGACAGAAAAGTCCGCACTATAATGACGTCCCACAGGATGCATCATCCGAGATCGTCAGTAATGAGGCTGTACTTGCCGCGGAAGCATGGTGGGCGCAGCTTTTTAAGCGCGCTTACCATGCATAATCGCGAAGTGTGCAGCCTCCGTAATTACTTTCTAACGAGAGCGGATGATCCATACTATAGGGACGTTATTTCTTGTGATAAAGGACTTACCCCTCTATCCTTAGCCAACGAGCAATGGCAAGACCCGGCAGTACAGAGCATTTCCGACCGGGAGACCGTATGGAAGGAGAAAGAGCTCCACGGGAGGTTCTACAAGGCTCTACATGAGCCTTGCGTAGACACAGTCGCCTCCCTCCACTGGCTACGTTTCGGTGACCTCTTTGGGGAAACTGTGGGCTTTGTCTGTGCAATACAGGATCAGGTTATTAAGACCAACAATTATCGGAGATACATCCTAAAGGATGGCACCGTCGACATCTGTCGAGCTTGTCGCCATCCCGGTGAATCACTTAGGCATGTCATCTCTGTTTGTTCGGCGCTTTCTAACTCTGAATTTTTGCACAGACACAACCTAGTAGCCAGGATTCTACACCAGGAGCTCGCTCTGAAATACGGTCTCGTGGATAGGAAACTGCCATATTATAAGTACTTGCCGGAAGCCGTGCTCGAAAATGACCGCGCCAGGCTTTACTGGGACCGGGCCATCATCACAGACAGGACTATTCTTGCGAATAAGCCTGATATTGTGCTGATGGACCGGGCACAGTCAAGGATATTTTTGGTCGACATTACCATTCCTTATGACGAGAACCTCGTGAAAGCCGAAACAGATAAGCTGACAAAATATCTGGACCTGGCTCACGAGGTGACCGACATGTGGGGTGGTCTGCCGGCCGAAATTATTCCTGTGGTCGTTTCTGCGAACGGGTTAATCCCAGTTAGCCTCTCGGGTCATCTGAGGCGACTGGGACTCCGTGACGGACCGCTCCAAGCTCAAATGCAGAAGGCGGTGCTCCTCGATACCGCCCGCATCGTCCGCCGGTTTCTTTCCCTTTCCCCCTAACCCTCGGCCGTTTGGTCTCCCCTGCCGAGGGCTTCCATCTGGTTGGGTTTTTATATATTTATGTAATTTTTATATACTTATTTTATTTTATTGATATTTATGTAAGTTTATCATTTTCATTTTCAATTATATATTATACAACCCAACCAGATGAGAAAACTATACAAATACCCCATAATAATAATAATAATCATTTATTTCAATCCTTTGGATCATAGTTACATTTGAAATGAAATTTAAATTTTGAATTACATATGAATTAAAATAAAATAAAATTGAATTATATTAAATTAAAGTTATTAATCAGACTTACAACTATTAAAACCAAATTAACATCATTAAATATAAAAATCATTAATATGACTGCATCTGAGTCATTTGTTTGTTTGTCCTTACACTAATCATATAACGATGATTAATGTACTGACAATCAAACCTGTTTGCAAATACGCTCAAGATGGTGTTGGAGGCGGTCCGGAGCCTGCGCCCCAGAGATGTGTACCGATTTCGAATCGTTGTGTAGAAACAGTCGACATGGGCGTCGACGAACATCCCTGACGCGCTGTAGTGCCCAGGCAGCCCCAACAGCACCCTGAACGCATTATTATATTGCACACGAAGTTCGTTGTACTGCTTTTGGGTATATAACACCCACAGGCTGGCGGTGTACAGAGACGTAAAAAATGCTCTGAAAAGAGTTATTTTGACAGCCCTTGAGCAACGAGCAAATCTGCGGGCGATCATATTGGCCCTCACAGACAACGCCTTCCGCTCCCTATCGATGTCCGCATCTTCCCTCAGGTCAGGGGACATAATATACCCGAGATATTTAAACTGTTTGATTCTTTTTAACTCCACACCGTTCAGTCTAATAGGTGAAACAGTCTCCAGCCAGCCCCGCCCCCTGGCCAGAAAGACCATGCATTCTTGCACTCATTCATTTTTGCACTCTTCTTTGCGTTATAGAGCAATCCGTGATCCAGCGCATAACGCTCGCAGATTCCCAGCAACCTGGACAGACCACACACCGAGGCACTCAGCAGCACCATGTCGTCCGCATAACTAATATTATTGACACAAATACCGTCAATATGGCAGCCGACATGGGTGCTGCTGAGCGCCTCTATCAGTGTGCTCACGTACAGGTTGAAGAGCTTTGGCAAGGTCAGCCCCCCCTGCCTCACCCCGCATTCCAACTTGTAAGGCAATAAAACTACATACATCATCATCATCATCATCATCAACATTACAGCGAACATAGGCCTCCCCCAAGGAATGCCACAAAGCATGGTCCTGAGCCATCTGCATCCATCGACTTCCTGCATGTCTTACCAGGTCGTCACTCCATCTCGTGGGGGGTCGCCCTACACTTCGCCTACTGGTACGAGGCTGCCACTCAAGAACCTTTCTTCCCCATCGGTTGTCGGTTCGTCGAGCTATATGGCCGGCCCACTGCCACTTCAGCTTACTAATCCGTTGGGCTATGTCGGTCACTCTGGTTCTACTGCGAATATCCTCATTTCTAAGTTTATCACGCAGAGAAACTCCGAGCATAGCCCTCTCCATAGATCGCTGAGCGACCTTTAACCACATACAATTTGCATACAATTATTTATTTTTAAATAAAATAAAAAAATTATTGTTCGTGTTTTTTAAAAAAAAGTTATTTTTATACGTTTGAATCGTCGTTTGAATCCTGATAACGTACTTAACGGGAACCACAGGGTTTTTGTTACATATTGTATATTCAGTCCAGGATATCCTAATTACGAATAGATAGCACGGAGTTGCCGAATAATATTACAGGAATAACCGAATATTTTAAATCACGGTACAATCAAATAGTTTTTTGTGAAACTAGTGACCCGCACCGGCCTCACGCGGTCAGGATCTGTTAATTTAATTTTTTTTGGTTAAAATATAGCCTAAATCCCTCCTGCCATTGCTATATCTGTTCGTAAAGTTTTATACATACGGAAGTTTTTTACGTGGTAGAGCCATGCTGCAGCTATATTAGTAGTATAGTTGTAGCACGAATGGGTCGGCTCGACCGGGGAAGGACCACGCTCTCACAGAATACCAGCGTAAAATAGCAACTTGACACTGCTGTGTTTCGTATAGTGAGTGTAGAGAACCGGAGACCCATTTTTACTGGAAAAGAGGCATCCCATCTTAGTCCTCACGGGTGACGACGCATCAGCATTTTGATTCTTTATTGAGGACAAATGTAGATGTCTATGGATCACAGCAACCACTTACCATCAGGTGGACTGTGTGCTCGTTTGTCAACCCTATCCTATAAAAAAATACAGACAAACAGATTTTTTAATTGATCATTTATGTCTTAAAAGCATGCAAATATCCCCCTGCGCTTAATAAATGCCAGTTATTTCAGTATTACAGATAGATAATTTAATGTTATTATTATGTATTGATTAAGAAAAATTTACTCAACAAACTTTTATATTTTCTACAACCTTTATACATATTTATGACTCTATTAGAAATTGACGGAGCTCACTTTGGCGACAAAAATTCCTATGAATATCAAACGATAACATTTGCATATTGCTCTTCCTTGCCAAGACCTTTTAATAGCTTCCCTTGAGACGCGTGCATTGCCCAGATATGTAATAATCTAAAACTCAAGTTACTTTGTACAAAAATCATTTGTATTTCTTATAAAGATTTGTTGGCAGAACGCCAGTTTCTTTATTTTATAATATTAGAGTGGCAAACAAATACTTACACTTGTGAAGTTTGTAAATAATTTACACAAAGATTTTACAGTAATACTAGCAAAAATAGCACATAGTGTTTACCTTTAAATGATTTTACACACTCTGTGCAAGTAATGTAGTAATTATACTTTAAGAAAAGTATGTAACGTATGCATTGAAAACTCGCTGGTAGACCCAATAAATAAATAAATAAGATGGATACAGATATGTTTTAACTCAGAGAACTAAGATATATCATACTCAACATACTCTTTAAACATTAACAAAACAGTTCAATGATGTTGCTTTTTACATTGGTATTCGATGAGAAAGGCCATCTCTAGTCAAGCCGACCCATTTGTGCTGTAACCAGAATACAGCTGTAGAGTGTAATCGGCCCACATTGAGCTACTGCTTATCGACTAAAGTATATAAGAGGGTAGTATTATCCGGACAAATTTATTGGCAGCGACGGAGCACTGGCTTGAGCAATTTCAGCAGTATCCTAAATTATGCAACGTTATATTGGTCCTTCGAGCCTGGAAAACCCGTAATAATGACAACGCGTGCGGCCTTTTTGAGGATTTAATATCGTCGCATTGACCATACTCTGTTGAATCCTTTACAACTGACTGTTGTAAAGTGCGTGTAATTTCGACCGAATAAATAATTTTCGAATTTAAGAAAAATTCTTGCCTCTTCCGTAAACAATTTTAATGCTGTGTTTCGTATGGTGTGTGAGTAGAGAATTGGAGATCGTTTTACTGATAATGAGGCATTCTATTAGTAGTTAGAGATGTTAACTCATCTGCATTTTGATTCTTAATCGATGTTTATGTATATGTCTTTAGGCCATAGCATACACTTACCATTAGGTGGACAATGCGCTGTTTTGTCAATCTTATTCTATAAAGACCATACATTATCAATAATATGACTCAGTATCGATATTATTAAATATTAGTTAGTCTTAAATTGTTAAAAACTATAATCAAGAACCAAATATCTGTCAAAAAATGTTCTCAGAGAAAAAATTCCCAGAATTTACTTTTGTTGAATTCATCATCATCATCATTACAGCCTTTCATAAGTCCACTGCTGAACATAGGCCTCCCTCAAGGATTGTCACAAGGCACGGTTCTGAGCCACCTGCATCCACCGACTTCCTGCATGTCTTACCAGATCGTCACTCCATCTAGTGGGGGGTCGCCCTACACTTCGCCTACCGGTACGAGGCTGCCACTCGAGAACCTTTCTTCCCCATCGGTTGAATTGCTTAATAAACTTATTGTGAATATTTTTTTACTAACCTATGACGAAAACAGAGGGGTGTTATAATTTTGTGGTATGTATCTGTGTGTCTCTCTGTAGCATCATATCTCACCAAAGAAATTATCCATAGTATGCCAATTTTTTTGTCAAATATCAATGAAAAATGATTTCAAGTTGTACAATACATTTTCCAATTTGGCAACAAATGTATTTTATTGTTGTGAATATAAATTGCGTGATGTTCAAGAAAAGAACTTGTTATACAATGCCTTCATGCATTTTAAACCTGAGCCAACCAAACTCGTAATAATTTAATGCATAGATACTGCAGCCAAACCGAGGCACTACGTTCATCCGACCGATCGTTCCACTTGGCACCGGTTTAAAGGGATTAGCATTTTTCCTCTTTCCTCATTCCATCGCTAACGTCATCTATGTTCGCGACTTTCTACAAATGTCTACACAGTAACTAAGCTGTTTGTGATTACTTAGAACTTTGTTTACGACAAAGGCTTGCATGAATATGTTTTGGATATTCTTATAAAAATTTTCATTTTATTTCTTCGTTGTAGCGTAAGATTCACCTGGGTTCCTATTCATAATTTCCTATACGAGTCATTTTACAGTACCTATAATACATGAAAAAACCCTTTTGCCTCCCTGTTAGTAGCATCGCGTGAATCGGTCTATCTATTTAACGGAATGACAGCTCCGTGGCGCAGTGGCTTAGCAATGAGTTGCTACGCTGGGGAGCGCGGGTTCGAATCCCGCACGGAACAAGTATTTGTATGGCCTACAAATAATTGTTCCGGGTCTGGATGTTTGTCCTTGTGCAATTTATGTTTGTAAACTGCCTCCACGATACAGGAGAAAATCCTAGTGTGGGGGTAACGTTTTAAAAAAAAATTCAAATTAACAGCGATTAATTCGAAAAACAAAAAAGAAAAAAAAGAATTTTTTATTGTAATTTTTACCTACTTGCAGACAGCCGATTGACTTGAAATTTTGCACTCGTATCAATAACATAACATGACAATACAATAATTTTATCCTAGTATCATGATCAGGATCACCAGGATAAAATAAAATAATTATCAGCATTATCATAGCTCATGAATATTGTATGTTGTTTAATTATATTAAACTCTTATATTATTTAAAATAAAGTACTGGCAACTTTCAAATCCCTTACTGTTTTTTTTTAGTTGTAAGTAATCTTAAGAACTTTTCCCTGAATACGACATAACGATAATGATTGGGTATAAGAAAAATCCTTGTAGAATTTCGTGACATTCGACAAATGGCGGTATCACTGCCTTATTATTATTTTTATAGAATAAGGGTGAGAAACGAGCACACAGTTCATATAATGGTAAGTGGAAACTGCGGCCCATAGATATCTATATTTCTCTTTGATTAAGAATCAAAATGCAGATGCGTTGTCACACCACTGAGATGGATTGCCTCGTTTCCATTAAACAGGGTCTCCGGTTCTCTAATCATAGAAACACTGGCATAATAATAATCATCAATAATCATAGACTGGTATTATGTGAGAGCGTAGTCATGCCTGACCCCGGTCAAGCCGATCCATTCGTTCTAAAGCCATAACATTGTTGCAGCGTTGTTCTACCACGTCCAAAATAAATATAGATATTTGACAATGCTATCACCAATCCGCTAGTGAAGCTGATGCCCATTAGTTGTGATATTTGTTCATACTCAATAGAACAGGCGGGTTCTAGAGTGCAGCGTGGAGCGAGCTTAACCCTTGCATATTGTTACTACGTTTTAGGACTCCGTCCCTGCTTAGAACTTCATTAGGGTGGGTATACACTTCTGTGTTTTCATCTGAAGGGCATAGAGAGCCAGTATATCTTGCTGAGAGGCGTTCCAACTTGAAGGTAGAGCCATGCTGCAGCTGTATTAGTAGTATAGATGTAGCACGAATGGGTCGACTCGACCGGGGAAGGACCACGCTCTCACAGAGTACCAGAGTGAAATAGCAGTTTAACACTGCTGTGTTTCGTAAGGTGAGTGTAGAGAACCGTAGATCCTTTTTACTGGAACGCAGGCATTCCATCTTAGTCCTCACGGGTGACAACGCATTTGCATTTTGATTCGTAATCGAGGATAGATGTAGATGTCTATGGGCCACAGCAACCACTTACCATCAGGTGGACTGTGTGCTCGTTTGTCACCCTTCTACTATAAAAAAAAATAATTGATCAGGCACGCTGCAGTAGTATTATAGCTGGAGCACAAATCGGTCAGCTCGGCCGGAGAAGGACCACCCTTGCACAGAATACCAGCGTAAAATAGCAAGATAAAGCCAGCAGCATTTCGCAAAGTGAGTGCACACATTTTTTACTGAATAAGGGTGACAAACGAGCACACAGTCCACCTGATGGTAAGTGGATGCTGTGACCCACAGACATCTAGATCTATATGCAATTTTTTTATAGGAGAGGGGGCAAAGGAGCATGCGGCTCACCCGATGGTAAGTGACTACTGCCGCCCATGAACTACTGCAACACCAGGGGAATTGCAGATGCGTTGCCGGTCTTTTAAAAAGGAGTAAGTTCTTTTCTTGAAGGTCCCTAAGTCGTATCAGTCCGGAAAAATCGCTGATGGTAATCGATTCCTTAAGGAAGTTGTGCGAGGAAGAAAACATCTTCTAAATCGCACAGTGGTCAATTATTAATAATAATTAATAATTAAGAATCAATATGCAGATGCTTTGTAACCCTTAAGGACTAAGATAGAATGTCCGTTTCCAGTAATAAGGCTCTGCGGTTCTCTACACTCATACGGAACACAGCAGTATCAAGCTGCTATTTTCCGCAACACCGGAAATCCTATTACACGTAAAACGGAAATCCTTTTTATTGATAACGAGGCAAACCATGTTAGTTTTCAAAGATGAAAACGCCTCAATTTTGATTCTTAAGAGATAATAGAATATCCACATACTATCTGGTGAATTGTGCCGAGTAAAAATCACATTTTTACTCAAACATACTTCTATAAAAATGCCTTGTCCATCAATCAGTTCCCCGTCTATTTAATGTTGCTAGGTACTAACATTTAACATAAAATCAATAATAATTATATATTAATTTATAATGAATTTTTAAACAAATGTTATTTAAAATATTCACTTTCAAATATAATTTTTGTTATTGAATTCCTTTTAAATTCGTCTTTATTACTATTCCAAAAGGGCTATGCTACAGCAAAACCTAATGATGTGTTAAAAAGTCCTCGGAGAGCAATTGTGTGTATAAAAAGCCAATTCAGAGATAATGGTACACTTCGGTGTAATAAACGCTCGTGGTGTTAAGGTTGCGATTCTATTTACAAATAAAATTTATAACCAAATGAAAGCCAAATGGACGTACAATAACAACTTTTTGTAATATCGTTATGAAAGATTTTATCCGTGTTTACAAAAGGTACATCTAAAGCACACATTTAGCAGTTTATTTTCTCTGAATGTATATTTTTGTACTACGTTATTGTTGAAGTTACTGCCTATGATATACGTTCCACTGCTGCACAATCTTCCTTTTTTGGCAAGGTAGTGTCCGCCGCGCTGCCTCAATTTTAGCGCACTTCACATGCATTCTAACTTTTTTTTATTTTTTAAGAGTGCAGTTTTCCTCACGACCCTTTCCTATGACAAAGGGGGGTTCTATGTGGAGGCCTAAGTTCAGTGGACTTTAATAGGCTGTAACGGTAACGGTTTAGCGCTCATGTTACCACGACTGTTAACATTCACCTATCATAACTAAAAAACAACAGATGATATACAAAGTTATTTTGCAATAACTGGCCAGATTTGCAGAAAAGGTTCAGAATAAGTAATGTAGGCAAATGGTAAAGAAAAATTAATTTAAAAATCGAAAAATTCTGTTCTTTTTATCTTTTAAATTCAGAATGCGTGGTAGTGGATTATTTTGACTGATTGTCATTAATAAATATCTAACGCCTACTATTTTACTACGCACGCACACATTCGTAAGGGACGATCGGTTGCCTAAAACATTGTATATTGAGTGGCACACAAATCTATCAAATTCCCCCTGGTCGAGCTGACCTTGATTCTACAACGACTAATAACCTCTATGGGATACCTTTGAAGTAAAACCTATTTAATAAAAACTTATCACGATTGCATACACGTAACAAAAAAAACAATGTAAAATTCTTCACATCATATAATTACGTAAAATAACCATCATATTTCGTTTTTATCGTGGCAGTGACCTTTAGAGTTGAACATTATTCTAACGATAGTCCTTTACCAAATCGATAATAATCAATTACGATCTTAAATTCATTCATTTTACTGGATATGGGTGTAATTTGCCTGAATAAAGATGATTATTAAAAAAAAATTAATTTAAAAAAAATACAAATAAAATTTAATAGATATTATCTACTTGTATTGTTATTATACAGTTATATAAACTCGTAAATAAATCACCTCTTTTATAAATTGTATCATGTTGTTCATGTCTACACTTTTAAAAATATGTTTTATCTTATGTTGGTCGTCTTCCGACCATGCTTAGATGGCCTCTTAGCTGGTATTCTTGGTTCACATAATCACATGTCTCATATCTTAGAAGCTACATCTCGTAACCATTCGTATAACAGACCAGTATTTTTTTTTGTAGGATTGGGTGACAAACATGCACACAGTCCACCTGATGGTAAGTGGCTGCTGTGGTCCATAGACATCTACATCTATCCACGTTTGCGAATCAACATGCAGATGCGTTGTGACCCGTGAGGACTAAGATGGAATGCCTCGTTTCCAGTAAAAAGGGTCTTCGGTTCTCTACACTCACCATACGAAACACAGCAATTTTAAGCTGCTATATTACGTTGGTATCCTGTGAGAGCGTGGTCCTTCCCCGACCGAGCCGAGCCATTCGTGCTACAACTATACTACTAATATAGCTGCAGCATGGTTCTACCAGGTATACAACAGGAAATAGGAAGTAAATAGTAATTTAGCATCTCGGATCGTCATCATCATTACAGCCCTCCATAGTTCCACGGTTGTTTGTCACGTGTGACAAGCATAAAGTATTTGGGAGTTATTCTTGATGAAGGGCTTAGCTGGGTCCCACAAGTAACTGCTCTAGCGAGTAAAACAAGGAGGCTAGTTTACATATTTAAAAATTTACGTGATGTGGCTAGTTATGATGTTCTTTTGCTAACCTATAGGTCCCTGTGTGATAGCATTATTTCATATTGTATTTGCGTCTGGGGGTGCGCAGCAAAGACACACCTCATTCTACTAGAGCGTGCGCAACGCACCGTCCTTAAAGTTATGCTGCATTATGCTTTTATATTATGTATTATGTATTATTATATTGTATATTATGCTTAAAGTTAAGCGGTGCGGTATGTTATCAGTACGTAAATTATATATATATCAGTGTCTCCGTAGGTATCACCGCCTTTTTGTGCCTGGTCTTCCTAAAAGTAACAAACGAGTAACAAGACTACCCGTACCTAGGGTCAGGACCGTGTTTGCAAGAAATAGCTACAACTTTTGTGCACCAATGCTTTATAATAAATTATTTAACAAAGTTAAAACTGTTATTAACAGAAATGTTAAAACGGTTATTAATCTTAATAACCACGAATTTAAGAAAATCCTAAAACAACACACACACAACTGCGCGCGCGCGCGCGCAACTTGGCCTTAGAATAGAATTAGTACCATATTATTACTTTTTATATTATTTTTATTATTTCTTTATAATACTAATATACATTATAATACTTTGACAATAGATGGGGAAGTCTGAGGCCTGTAGCACAGTTTTAACTAACGCAGGCTTCAGAGCTCAAAAATAACTGTAACTATAATGAAATGAAATTTATTTAACATACATTAGTATGTTAAATAAATTTCATTTCATTTCACTGTTAAATAAGGCCCCGACCTAGGAATACCTCAAAGCATTCGAGAATTTTTCTTCCCAATCGGTTGTCGGTTCTTTGAACTATATGGCGGAACCATTGCAACTGCGGCTTACTAATCCGATATATCATACGAAGATATCATTAATGAAACGACGATATCTATCATGCAGTTAAACTTCGAGTATAGTCGCCTCCATACCTCGCTGAGCAACTTCGAGCTTCCTCATTCCTCATCTTGGATGCCTCATGAATATTAAGAGAACATAACATATATTTTACAATCATAAATTGAATCGACTTATGTATTCCCCGGCAACAGGTATTAGCGAAAGTTATATGCATCATTTGAAAAGTAAGATTATCAAGAATATTTTTCTAAAATTTCAAGAGAGAGAATTTCTAACAGTATTGAACTGGTTTGTAAAATAATTGATGAATCTCATATTTATGATAATAAGGGTCGATTTTTAAATGGTCAGATAAAAGTTATCCGTCGAAGAAATTATAATATAAATTAAACATTTGAACTATTTTGCTCATACAGGTGTAATTTTTGATTCGCTTAAATTGTAGGTATTTTATTTTCATGCTTACTTTAAACTGTCTATTGCAAAATATTATGCTCTGAGACTGATCTTTCAATCAAAAGTTTTTCATAGCTTTTTAAACCTTGCCCCCACACTAGGATTTGCTCCTGTATCATGGGGGCGGACACACATAAATTTTACAAGGACCAACATCTAGAACCGAAACAATTATTTGTAGGGCATACAAAAAATTGTTCCGTGTGTGATTCAAACCCGACGCTCTTAGTGTTGCAATTCATTCAGCGACTGCGCCACGGAGCCGTCATAGTACTATAGTATACAACATAAACAAATTAAAAATTAGAGCTAGATAAATAATAAAGTTTAAATATGCCATTTTTAAATTTAGTCAGGTCATGATTTATTCGATAATTAACTTTTATCTGACGATTAAAAAATTAACCCCTGAGTCATTCATAAAGTTTAGGGATGAACAAGAACAAGCGTCTAATTATGTCACCATTATATCAATAAAATAATTTACTATGTTTTACCGAATAAAGCTTATGGCCTATCGAAGTTTGAAAGAAAACCATAATATATAATTTAAAACTAAATTGAATACTTGTTGTATTTGTTACGATTCGTCAACGGTCTTATACCATACAGCCTAATCTGATATGTAGTTTGTATTATTATTGTATTATTATAAGTATAAAAATACTAATTTTCCTTCTTTGGTTTAAAGTATAGTTAATCAACATCATTTTGTATTCCGTAGCAAAATTAGCAACGCAGAACACTTACGGTGTCACCGCTATAATGTCTAGTTTGATGGGAAAACAAAAAATGTATAAACTCACACAGTTATATAATGGCCTTTTTCGTATGTTTAATCTTTTACGTTATCTTTCTCTCTATAACTTTCTTCTGTGTACTTCTATTGTATTAAACGGGTGATTTATGTCTCGAATGTTACATGACCTCAAAATATAACTTTGTCGGCATTTTCTTTCACTTTTGAGAACGTCGTAAATCTTGATACCTTGTATAAGGTACCGTACAGTAGTAACAAAAACGTGGTGATTTCCATCTTGAATTTGAAGACATAAACCACGCCTTGTTAGAGAAGCATTGACCGCTGAACTGAGTTGACACTTATTAAATCTCCCAGCAATCACGACGCTCGACATTTATGGCCAAATACTTAAACGTAACTCAATTTTATCGTATCGTGCTGTCTCGTCTCTATCATTTTAAGTCAAAGACTTGACTGGAAAAATCTAGTAGCGTTTGAGTATTTTGGCTTTAGCGTTTTATCCCTGTATCTATTGTAAGAGTTTTAATGCCGTTGATTGATCTATTTTTTTTTGTCTGAGAAACACATTTTTTAGATGACAAAAACTTTACCACGGACACTTATAATTCACTTCAAAATAAAAACCACATGGGTTATCAGGGCTGAACTGAATTGAAATATCCCACAACTATTAAACTGCTGTTATTAACTACTATTTGGTATCGGTAATAGGGAAGGTGGCACCAATTCTAACGTATTACTAGTTTTTTTTAAATATTATTAATGCTATAAAACATTGTTAATATTCCTTTAAACCACTTCTGGTAAGCTTAAAATGCTTGTGTTAGAAGTGGTTCACGACAATATTCGAATAGCCGATTCGAACCCACGACCTTTCGGAGTTCGCGGTCCGCGTCCTGCGATTAGGCTTTTTTTTTAGGATAAGGGTGACAAACGAGCACACAATCCACCTGATGGTAAGTGGTTACTGCGGCCCATAGACATCTACATCTACCCTCTATTACAAATCCAAATGCAGATGCGTTGTCACCCGTGAGGACTAAGATGGAATGCCTCATTTCCAGTAAAAAGGGCCTCCGGCCACCTGCACTCACCAAGCGAAACGCAGAGATAAACCTCTACTTCACGCTGGTATTCTGTGAGGTCGTGGTACCACCCCGGTTCGAGCCGGCCCATCCGTGCGACAGCAAAAACTGCCGCGTGGCTCTACCACTGTTGACAAAACAAGGCTACTGACGCTTCGTTAGAAAAGGAGTTCCATCACCTAGAGAACAGATATATCTCATTTTCTTTACGTTAAGTTTCGATCTTATATAATTTATTTTTACATAATATAAAGAATCCAACGTTATTAGATTTGAACTTTGATATTTCTGTCCCTACGTCAAAATCTGAAGTAGAGGAATCAACTCGTAGAAAATATCTTAAGGCACTATACCCTTAAAACTGGTTTATTTGTAATATTTCTCTTTTTGCTAGTAAATAGTTATTTTCTTAGTAATTGAACAAAAAGAAATCACAAATTTATGAAAATATCATTATTAAAATGACGCAGGTTGAAATTTACTTGAGACTTTTTATATAATAAGGGTGACAAACGAGCACACAGTCCACCCGATTGTAAATAAATGTGACCCATAGACATTTACTTTTATCATGGATTAAGTGGTAAAATGCAGATGCGTTGTCACCCCTGCGGACTAAGATGGAATAAGACTAGCCCGGTCGAGACGACCCATTCGTGGTACAACCATACAGTTGCAGTATAGTCCTACCACGTTTAGGGCATATAAGCCTTATTCCGTGCGGGATTCGAAGCCGCGGCCCTGCAGCGCCGCAACCAAATGATAAACCATTACGCTATGGAGCCGTCAATTAAATGTGTCCCGAAACAAATTATTACCGTCGTAATATATTTCGTTCCCAGAATATTAATGAATAATTTGGTTTTATTCAGTATGGAAAATTTAATAAAAATATTTAAATTCTCCATTCTGTATAAAAGTCTTGTTAGAACCTATGCATAATAAATTTGAAGTTGGTTAAAAATAATACAGTCCTTTTGTATTTTAATGTGTCCAATTTAGTTGAATCGAATTATTCAAACATCTGAAACATAAACGAACAACTTTGTCAAATTAAATAAAATTAATGTTTTGATTTCATATTACGCGATAAGAGGGCTGGTTCTTTTCTCTCTCAAAGGCTAAGTATAGCCATTCAGCGGGGAAACGCAGCCAGCGTTCTTGGCACGATACCGCGGAGTATAGAACCGTATGATAGTTAAGTTAGTTTAGTAGTTTTAGTTTTTTTAAATTATAGTTTTTAATATTGTATATCACACTTTTACTTTAAATTATAATTATTAAATGTATATTTATGTGATAGGTAAAAGATAAATTTCAAATGCAAATTTCAGTATCAGGGCGATTCTCACAACCGATGTCTCCGTTCCGCGGAAAATCTAACTCTTCATGTTCCTTTCTGTCGCACGGACTTCTCTCACAATTCTTTCACTTCAAATGCAGTAAGACTCTGGAACATGTTACCCAGAAATATAAAAGAAGCAAAAACTAAACCTATCTTTAAACGTTTACTCTGGGAATATTACTTAAGGCTTTAACTACTCTGAATGACCTTGACGAAACGGCTATCGCAGAGATTTTAGCCAACGTCAAAACCGTCTAGCAACTACGTTCTGTATTACTTATAAAAGTGCAAAGATTAATAGACTGCAGAGATGACAAATATAAAAGTGACATACTGCCCGTTATGCTTGCGCATCACTGAGAATTAAGTTGTAGTTACGCATCTTCAATTACATTGTGCTGTAGCTTTGTCGGTAGGCGTCACGAGCTATCAAGTGTTCAAGTTTCAAGTACGTAAGAGTTTTTTTTATTATATATGTTAAATCGTATTTATTTGTATCGTATTAGTAGATCTGGGTCAAAGGGTTCGCTGTAAATTTTTCCCGGGTTTGATCCTCGACAGCACGAATGCAATTTGTAATTGCGAATTTCGTCAACACGCATTGGGGCAGTTCGGCGGGCATTTCCTTGCCTTAAAACCCTCTCAGAAATAAAAAAAGAGTTCTGTGCCCAGTAGAGGGACTTGTATAGCCTTTTACATTACTTTGTAGCAATATTTATATTATATTATATTATATTATATTATATTTATATTATATTAGATACAGAAGGGTACCTTATGCTGACAAAAATATCACGTGGAGGCGACGAAAACGTAAAACATCTTTGTACCTAGATAAAACGTTCGAAAGATTGTCAATCATATCATACGCCACATTTTCTATAGAGCGTAGAACATTGCAGATAGGGCAAAATAAAAAATAATCCAAAATATTATGGGAACTATTTATTAATCATGTATACATTTATAGGTATTTATAATAAAAATAATGAACAAGCTGCAAGGTACAACTAATAATGTTTCTTGTAAACACAATTGTAAAATTCCTGTTTTAATGTTTACCAATGGTTATTTGATGAATCGTAGTCAAGATCACTTCATATAAAATATATTTAATTAAAATTGACACATGACCTATTTGGCTTTCTACTTACAACTCGGCGGAAATTTAAAACGAAGATTTTGTCTTTTCACACAAGTATTGTTTACAACTGGCGTGGTTTCGAAAAGCGTGATTAAGTGTCAGCGGTATATAATCAATTAAATACTGAACTTTTTGAATTTTTTTTTATTTTTTTTTGTTATATCTTCTTAAAAACTGACGCCATCTGACTATTTTTTTTCTAACGCAAAAGGATAAGTTAGACTAAGTTAGATAAACTTGGATAAGTTTGTATTTTTTTTAATTTTATCACAAAATATCCGCAATAAATTATTACCTTTTCTAAAGTGATTCTCTCCTCTTAGTTTCGGCGTGACTGTAGGATGTTATACTGAGTCACCGTCAGTTACTAAGCGGCCATAAATCATTATATGTATGTATAGACATACATATATTAATTTTTTGATTTTAATATTTATGTTTTTTTTTAATTTTGATTGATTTTTTAAACCTGTTAAAATTATTTTTCCATACCAATTGATGGTTCTGAGTATAATGCCAGTTATGCTCTTTGGCTGAAGTTATTTTTTATTTTATGCTCAATTGCAGACAAAACAATATTGATAGCGCATTTCTAAAACAAAACTTTACCTCTTTTTTTCTAATGGAGCTATTATTAGTGTACACCTAACACGGCGGAATAGTTATTATTATCTATAAGACCATTTGCAGAAACAGTTTTTAATTTTTTTAAACAGTGGTTAATAGTTATGAGTATAATATTTTATCAGCTGCTTTGTTTATAGTGCCTTGAGCAACACTTTACCGGTTTCTGTACAGAAAATGATGCTGGCTTTGCAAATATGGATGGCCGCTACCTTTGAATATAATACCCGCTATGTTACACTTATTTACATAGAAACTTTAATTATCATTTGCATAAAATTCTAAATAGCACTTTTTACACAAGAAAGTAAACTTTTAGATCAGTCCATCTTGTTTTTCACTAATTAAGTGAAAAGTAAAACAAACCAATAGGTGCCGTAATTTAAAAATTCTTGCAACTTTTTATAGAAAAGCATGACCTTATCATAATATAATAGTCAATCATTTAGCCATGTGATATAACTTTTATGTGTGCCAGTCAAACATTATTGATGATATTCGGGTCATTATACTGGAAATAGTCTTTTAAATATTTTGTAGTACAATTGATAATCTTCAGTATGATTGACCGTGTATATGACTTTTATAACTCTATGTTATTTTTGATGTAAATTATTATTGCAGATAAAAGCCCTTTCACATTTATTGTATTCTCGAATTAAATTAATCAAAATGAAAATAAGAATTTTGGCTCTTTATAACTGATCTTTAAATGTAAAACACTGACTTGAAATTATATAATTATCGGCATTTTTTTAATTCATTGAACTTTTTTAAGATTGTGTTGAAACTCTATTGATAAAAAAAAACAATATATATATATATATATATATATATATATATATATATATATATATATATATATATTATAGTTCTCGATGAAAATAAAGTATGCGCGTTACATCGCATCCCATCAAGAATTTCTAATGTAATTCTTGGTGTAAAGCTAAGACGTGATAATAACTGTAAACAATAGAATAACAAAACAATGAAAATATTTGTAAATACTTGCTTTATAACCAACTAAACATTATTTCACCGTAATAAAATAAAACAAGGTAGTCTTCGGCATGAAAGTAAAAATATATATTTTCGATTATTTTTGCAATATCTAACAGCCGGATCAGCGCGCGATTCTGATCCATCTAAAGATGCTAAATTTCAGCAAGCACTGTTAAATTCAATAGGAGTGACAGGAAAACGGTTCTTGATATAGAAGAGTAAATAAATTATTTAACATATAAAGTAAAATCACTTTATTAAAAATCAAAATAGCCCAATAGCTTTATTAACATGAGATATATAATTGTAGGAGTGCTTACAATACTTAACATTATTTTACTGAACTCTCTGAAAGTTTTTTTTAATAGAATAAGGGTGACAAACGAGCACACAGTCCACCTGATGGTAAGTGGTTGCTACGGCCCATAGACATCTACATCTATTCTCGATTACGTATCAAAATGTAGATGCGTTGTCACCCGTGAGAACTAAGTTGTAATGCCTCGTTTCCAGTAAAAAGGTTCTCCGGTTCTCTACAATCACCATACCAAACACAGCAGGGTTAAACTGCTATTTTACATGGTATGCCGTGAGAGCGTGGTCCTTCCCCGGTCGAGCCGACCCATTCGTGCTACAACTATACCTACTACTAATATAGCTGCAGCATGGCTCTACCACGTAAGAAAAAATTGACGTTGAAAATCAGGAGGTCCGGTAGTGCCCCCGCCAAGTCGAGCAAAAAAACGGGACGGCCGTACCATCCCTTTCTCGAAGCAGTTCAGGCCATTTCTGAAACCCTATAACTTCGTTATGGATAAAACTAGAAGCCTGAGCCTTTTTACTAAACAAGTAGGCATTGTATAAACTCGGCATATTCCAAATTTTCTTAAATTTGAACCAATAGTTTAAGAATTATAACTAGTCAAAGTTTCTTAATTTTGTCACTCACTGACTGACCGATCATCAAAACTCTGAGGCACTTCTAGCAGACATAGAAACTTCAAATTTGGAATAAAATTATTGTTTAATATATAAATCAAGGAAAAATTAAAATATTTTACAATTTCGGTCCACTTTTCGAGATATATCAACTGCATAAATAACTTTGTAATCCCATATAAACATATAGTATTACAAAGTTACATTTGCAGTGAATAAATCAGTGTACTTATATATGTATAATGGAATAATAGGTGTAAATAGCTACCTAGATATAACTATCTACAAAAATAAATGAGATGCCATTAAAAACATAACTTATAAAAAAAGCCAAGTCTCGCAACTCAGTTCTTCTACCGTAAAAAGTTGTGAGATCCATGTAATACCAAGTCGGTTAATTTATTCAATTCATAGATTAATACATAGACTTGGCAATCGCACTAAACAATCTAATTTAATATAATATATATTACTTGTGAGATATATTGTGTTTTCATGCGATTGCCAAGTCAATCTATGTATCAATCTATGGACTGAATAAATTAACCGACTTGGTATTACATGGATCTCACAAATTTTTACGGTAGAAGAACTCATTTGCGAGACTTGGCTTTTTTACAAGTTATGTTTTTAATAGCATTTAAGTATTTTCAGAAGCAACTTTGCAATTATTTTCTATTGAGTGAATTTTTGTGGAATCGTGTTTTGCAATCCGCCACCTGAAATACGTACAATGTTTTTTCGATAACGATGTGAAATTACAAAACGATCCCCATGCATATCAATGTGGCTCTATACAGCCTCTTAATATGAACATACCTCGGGATTCAGAGATTTTAAAAGTTTTCATGCGTAGATAATGGAAGATATAATATTATATTATTACTGTCTCGTGTGAGGCAACATTTATACTAAAATACATATTCTCATCATATTTTTATGGTTAGTTAGAAAAATTATATCTAAATGCAAACTTTCTCAGGGTAATTTTTTTTTCTATTTTTACCCAGCAAGTAGCAAAGCAACTACAATCCCATCGGTAAGTGGTTATGTAGCCTAAGATGGTGAATTGCACTGACTTAACAAATACCTATTCAGTCTTGCCTAATAGTACTAGGTAAGTATTATTTGCGACCTATTTGTGTATGTGTGTGTGTGTGTGTGTGTGTGTGTTGTGTGTGTGTGTGTGTGTGAAGAAAAGCGTATGAGAATACGTGAAGAGGAATAAAGGTTGAGTACTACTTCGCTTACCTGTACGAGGTTGCCACTCGAGAACCTTTCTTCCTATTTTTTATATATTTTCCAAGTTACATAGCCATTCCTTTGCCATTTCACTGTAAAATTCCGTTGGGCTATGTCAGTTACTCTGGTTCTACTGCGAATATCTTCATTTCTAACTTTATCACGTAGAGAAACCCCTCTCCAATTTAAAATTTTTACATTTTTTAGATGATAGTTTGTCTAACATAAAAAAAAAAACAAAACCCAAGAATGTCTATTTAGTTATTTATACTTAGGGAAGCACCATTTTTTTATTTATTTAAATTGTTTGATTTAATTTGAGAACAGTGTACCTAAATGTAAGTATCTGTATCTATATTCCCCTCGAATAATATTTTATAAAGTCATACTCATAAAAACAGCGTTTTACTGTAATACATAATTATAAAATTCAGTATCAACTAATTAATAAAAATATGCATCAATAAAATTACATAGGTAATAAAAACTATCGAAATCTAAGTAACGAGAGCATGTTGGTCGTTCCACATCTAAATTATATAAAAATGCATTTTTCAATTTCACTAATCAACGTCGCCGCGAAAATTTCTTCTTCTTTGGGCACTTTAAAAATAAATTTATTTAGAAAATAATATTTACAGTTACCAGTGTACAGATATTAACTAAATTAAGTATTTCTAGTCATAAAAAATATTTATAATTGAGTATAAACTTTTAAAAAACTAATATATAATTGAATAAAGTCGCCCCGACACCGAAGCGCGGTCCAGCCTCGACAATGTCCGAAAACGGACTGTGACAGGCTGACAGGGCGACAGAGCATGCGCGCTCGCGTAAATATATTCAATTTCAGGGAAAAATGATATTTTCTCTTATAAAACGGGGAATAAAAATAAAACTCTCAATTAAAAATATTAATATTTTTAAGGCCTTTTTTTTAGTGTAAGAACTATTTAAAAAGCTTGTACCGTTTTGGAGAAATTTTGCAAAATATGACAAAGATAGGTACTCTTTGGGGATTTTTTTTCTAATAAGGGGTTGACAAAAATACAATTTTGTTCAATTAAAAACATTTACCAAATCCTCTTCTGTTACCGTGTATTTTTTCTTTGTGGATTAAATGAACAGTTATTGAGATTTTTTTACTTAAATATCCAAGATTTAGGCATTTCAACCACTGTTAAGGCCTTAACGAAGCAGTAGTAGTTTCGGATAATAATAAAAAATTTAAAAACTTCGGAAACTGTTATATTCTCAAGTATGTATAATATAAAAATATCATATTTATTTATTGTGTATGTATTTATTGTGGGTATTTGTGTATATGTATAAAATACTATTGTATGCATGCAAGTAGTAATGTAAATGTATATGTATGTGTATTGTATTTATTATCATTATATTATAATTTTGTATTTTTTCCTTAAACCTTTAATTTTTTTTTAATTATGAGTTTTGCACCCATCACTAGATTCTCTGCACAAACCAAAGGTAGACTGGTAGAGAATGCCTTTAGGCATTAAGTCCGCCGTTTTGTACATTTTTTTTATGTGTGCAAATAAAGCTTAAATAAATAAATAAATACTGTATAACCTCATATTTTGGTAAATCATTAACAAGGTTAAGTTACATATTAGAATAAAGTAAAATTATCCATTATTTTATTAGAAAATTCCACAGTTGAACGTGGGTGTCCCCTATATAATTAAATTAATTAAAATGAAAGTATTATTAACTTTTGGACGTAGAACTCTTAATACGATTAAATATATCTAACCTTGAGCTGGCGGTGAAAGGATATCCATTACCCAATATCATCCCGTGGATCTCGTAAGAGGTAACAGAAGGAAACATATCAGAAGATGGGCAGCGGCGTCTTCCTAATAACGACTATAAGATAAAAACCTATGTGCCCATCTGTGGGAGAGGCCTATGTTCAGCAGTAGACTTTAATAGGCTGTAACGGTAACAGTATATCTATTAAATAACACCCGTTAGTAGACTATTAAGTCTTATAACAAAATCAAACCAGTTTCTGGAGGTCCCTTAAGTAAAAATTCAATGGTAATTTATGGGTCATTTTCAAATGAGTTTGAACTTTCCTCACACGTATTTTCGTCAGCCAATGAATAAAGAAGCGGACATGTAATGCTAATGATAAAATTTTACGCACAAAACAAGTACAAGGAAAGACAACACAAGTAAAAGTAAATTTTACAGAACACGGGCAACCCAGATTAATGAAATTGTTAATTGCAAAGGAGAAGGAGACGTCTCCATACATTCTTGGGCCCAAGTGTTAACAAGATGAAAGTAGGACCATTTGAATGCGTATATATAAACAATTCATGGCTGAAAATCTGGTAAGATTTGTCGATCTAGGAGCTAAGTTATTGTAGAATAAATAAAAGTGAGATTATCTATTACCTACACTGTTACAGGTGATTTTTCACTGTTATTACACTGTAACAGGCTATTTTTCACTATAATTACTTAAAGCTATAAAAGCAGGATCAATATAAAATCACAAAAAAAAACTGTGGTTATCTAGGAAACAAAATAGTGAAACGATTAACGAAAATTAAAACAACAACAACTAAGTGAAGTGAATATTAGGGATATCGATCTGAGATCGATTATTTGAATTGTCGTTGAAACTGTTACTTGTTGGAATTTAGATATTTTTTTAAATATTTTTTATAGATATATACCCAATTTTTTTATCTCCCTAGTTAACAGAGAAAAATCATCGAAAATAGATATTAAAATACTCAATTTAATCGAGAATCGATTATATTGCGCTCGATTCAAATCGAATCAAAAATCTGCCTTTTTCTTTCAAGTAAATAGTTTGAAGTTTTAATTGTCAAGTTTCAAAATAAGGAGACCTCTATTGGAAGATAACGTTCAGAAACGAGAATTTCTCTAGTGTATTGTTATTGGTAATCGATTTATTGCCCTAAAGAATATACTACAATCGATTTTCTAACTTATTACTTATTTTATGGTTTTTTTAAAATCTAGATTGTAAAAAGAGCTACTTTTTTATATTTTACTTAAGAAAAATATGGCCAATTTTTTAAAGTAGAAACCAATTAGTTAACTTCAGGCCCAAAAATCCCATTCTCCTTTAACCATTGAAGTAATTTGTAATAATAGTAATGTCCTCCAGACCGAATTTCGGTCACGGCGGCCAGCCTCAACGGAGACTAGTCATCGGGGCAGGACAGGATTATATTGCCCGAGTGTATGCGCAAGCATAAGTGCACTCTCTATTCCCTCGATCCCATAGTCCGCGACGGGACGGTAAGGACACATGACCATGAGACACGATGAGGAGAGAAATCAGGTGCAGGATTTATGTGCTTTCCGAGGCACGGGGGTGAGACACCGCCAACTTCCTGACTCCAGGCAGCTACTAAGAATTTCTTGATGAAAACACTTATCATTACAGCCCTTCACAAATCCACTGCTGAACATAGGCCTCCCCCAAGGAATGCCACAAAGCACGGTCCTGAGCCACCTGCATCCATCGACTTCCTGCATATCTCACTAGGTCGTCACTCCATCTAGTGGTGGTCACCCTACACTTCGCCTACCGGTACGAGGCTGCCACTCGAGAACCTTTCTTCCCCATCGGTTGTCGGTTCTTCGAGCTGTATGGCCGGCCCACTGCCACTTCAGCTTACTAATCCGTTGGGCTATGTCAGTTACTCTGGTTCTACTGCGGATATCCTCATTTGTAAGTTTATCACGCAGAGACACCCCGAGCATAGCCCTCTTCATAGCTCACTGAGCGTAACACTTAATAACTATTTTTTTTTGACCCAAACCGGGATTCAAACGCGGGAGCAGTCGCACTACTACAATCACTAGAACAGCTGTTTCAAACAAAAAATGTGCGCTACTCTCTGTCTTCACGCATGCGACGGGGATAGTAGATATGCGCATGCGCGGTTGGTCTTTGTCAATATAGATTATAATTTCAATCGTATTCGATCCCCGCCGGCACCAATGTAATTGTTAATGGGAATTTTAAATGTTGATTTACCACGTGCTCGTTGGTGAAGGAAAACATCGTGAGGAATCCTGCAGGCATTGAGTTATATGTACTACGTACTAGAGAAGCCATTCCGACCTCTGCGTTTCGCTTGGTGAGTGTAGGTGGCCGGAGGCCCTTTTTACTGGAAATGAGGCATTCCATCTTAGTCCTCACGGGTGACAACGCATCTGCATTTTGATTCGCAAGCGAGGATGGATGTAGATGTCTATGGGCCGCAGCAACCACTTACCATCAGGTGGACTGTGTGCTCGTTTGTCACCCTTATCCTATAAAAAAAAAAAAACATTGACTATGTTCAACTGAACTGTAGTGCAGTCCCTACAGTCCATACAAACTAAATATTGTGTAAATTGAAGATTTGTTTATTCCATAAAATAATTATTATTACATTTTATTTAGAAATATGTTTGTTTAGATTAAATGAAGATATTTTATAATAAATTCTTATATTTATTTTATATCAATATCTTATTTTATATCAAATTAAAGTCTTCGCTCATGCGCGACTACTACTACCGCGCATGCGCGAAGACATAGAGTAGGACACAATTTTTGTTTGGAATGGCTTCTCTAGTACGTAGTACATATAACTCAATCCCTGCAGGTCTGAAGCGCCCTCCACATTCGCGCCGTGAACACCCGTGAAAGCCGCGAACCGCGAATGTGGATGGCTTTCGCGCCCGTTCACGGGCTTCGCGCCTGTTCACGCCTTGTTCCCCGTTCAGTGTCGGTATTTTACGCCCGCTTCAAAGGGTTTACAAGGCGCGAACCTCCTGCGAACGCAAGCGCATCCACACTCGCGCGTGAAATCAGTAACGCACGAGACTCGGTGCCGGGAGGTTGTGCTTATTTGTATTTTTTTATAGGATGGGATGACAAACGAGCACACAGTCCACCTGATGGCAAGTGGCTGCTGTGGCCCATAGACATTTATATCTATCCTCGTTTGCGAATCAAAATGCAGATGCGTTGTCACCCGTGAGGACTAAGATGGAATGCCTCATTTCCAGTAAAAAGGGTCTCCGGTTCTCTACACTCACCATACGAAACACAGCAGTGTTAAGCTGCTATTTTACGTTGGTATTCCGTGAGAGCGTGGTCCTTCCCCGGTCGAGCTGACCCATTCGTGCTACAAATATATTACTAATATAGCTGCAGCATGGCTCTAACACGTATAAGACTTGTTTACGGAGGACGGTGGGTCAAAATGAGCGTCAGTTGGACGAACGAGCAAGAACTCATGTTAATTGAGTGTTATCATGCCGAACCCATTTTATGGGATGCTAAACACAAAAATCATAAAATAAAATGAAAGTACATGACGCATGGATGCCAATAAAGGAAATAATGAGTATTGAAGTGACTGATAAAATGTATCTTTGTCATCCACCATCTTCGTCTTCTCTATTTCTTTTTTATCTTTTATATACACGTAATTGTAGTGAGCCAAAGCGCATAGCGTCACGGAGATAGCAGTGCATATTTCGGCGTCCATTCTTGACGAGCGCGCGAACTAAACTGTGAACGATAGCGAATGTGGAGGGACATGTTTTTCGCGACGATTTCGCGGCAAAATTACGGCGTGAATTCACGCCGTGAATCACACAGGAGTCTGGAGCCCGCCTGAGAAATAAAAGAAAATATTTCGAAGACATGTGAAGTTCGTTAACACGCATTGGGGCAGCGACGCGGACATTTTCTTGCCCTAAAACCCTCTCAGGATTCTCTAGCTGTGGGTCGTGTACATGTTGTAACTTTAACTTTAACTTATAATATATTATAATTACTATATAACACTTTTTTTACTATATTACATTATAAAAAGCGCGAGGAGCGTATCTAAAAAAAATGACACAGGCCCAACCTTAATACATTAAGTGCGGACAACGCGCATGCGCGTTTTTTCGGACGTTGACCACGTGCGCACGGCGCGTATGCGCGTTTTTACAATTTACATAACTTTCTTCGAGTGCGGCACGACGCGCCGCATCTTTGCGTTCATTGTGCCTCTCTATTGTTTCGAAAACATCTTAAAATAAGGCCGGTAACACACCTTATTTCAATACCATCCACTTTTGGTGGTTGAATAATATTGTAAATTTTTGGAACGAAGTTCTTTATCGGACGGTACGGATGGGAGTTAGGCGACAAAAAGTGTAAGCTTTTTTCGTCACTACCCCTTGTGTCATAGTGTAGACGGCCTTGGCGGCGAAATAAGGAAGTGAGATGGAATGATATCCATCTCCCTCGCACTTTTTCTTATCTTGCCATGAAAGAAATATTATTTTATTTCAAATGACGCTTCTTTTTAATAGACGCTAGTTATTCATTTATTTGTATTTGTTAATCAATAATATAATACCTACGTTTACCAATAATAATATACTACGCAAGGAACTTCGTTCCAACCGAGTGTTCCACGACACTCATGCATTTTTTTTAAAATACCCTTACACCACAGTTGTTTTTTCTCGTGCACCGTGGAGGCGGCTTACATACATAAATCGCGGTAGAACATCCACACACATTTTTTTAAATGAAATAAACCACACCGCCCACCCGATGGTAAGATTTTTTTTTGGAGTTTATGGCCTGGTATCTAGACCTTTAGGCCAAGTCTTGAGTATTTTTATTCGGTTTATTATAATTTCTTCAAAGTTCACTGCTTCACAATAGTTGATGCGTCACATTGTGCAGCCCTTGGGAAATTTTGACGGCAACTTAAGCCAGCAGGCAGCTGACAGTTGGCGATGGTATCTAAAGGCGCCAATGCAAACAAACAGCTTATCTTGAGAATCCATCACCATCAGAGCACTTGTTTCACAGTTTCCACTAATAGCTCACATGCGCAGACACTTAATACACAAAATCGCACCACTTTTATATATCAAAGTCCACTTCAAAACATTATTTAAACAATACTACAGGAACAACAAACCGCCGCAGGTCAAGTTCCCGCCAAATCTCCCCGATGGTAAGTGGGTGCTGTAGCCCATAGACATCAACATCCTCAACTAGCGATCTGCCGCGGTTTTGCACGGGTGACTTCTGGATCTCGACAACAGAGCCGCCTACCGTGTCCAAATTTTAATTAAAACCATCTATGAACCCATTCAAACACACAATTTTTTTTATCAAAATCGGTCAAGCCGTTTTTGAGTTTTAGCAAAATTAACGGACAACAATTGATTTTTATCTACTCGTACAGAGATTAAGAATCAAAATGCAGATGCGTTGTCACCCCTGAGGACAAAGCTGGAACTTCTAGTTTCTAGCAAAGAGGGTCTCGGGTACGCTCACCATATCCAACAGAGCAACATAAAGCTGTTATTTCACGCTGGTATTCTATGAGAGCGTGTTTGTCCTCTCTCCTCGGTCGGGTCGATCCATTCGTTTTAGAACTATATAGCCGCAGCGTGGTTCTATCTCGTTAGGGCCATACAAGCCTTGTTCCGTGCGGGATTTCAACCCTATATGCTAAGCTGAGCCACTGCGCTACTAAGCCGTCAATTAATATTTTCCGAAATAAATTCATACCGTCGTATATTAATACCGTTCCCGGAATATTAATGACATTTTAAAATATTGAAATTTTCCATTTTGAATAAATTCCTTACCGGAACCTATGCATAATAAATTTGAGGTCTATTTGCCGGATGAGTGAATATTTCAAACGAACCAAACATTTATATTTTCATAAAGGTTTCTGTACAAATGTAATCGGATTACCCATCATTTTAGACAGTCGATTAGTCAATTAAAAAAAACTGTGCTGTAAAAATTATATCACAAGTTCCGTTAACTAAAAAGTTGTAACTTTAGATGGCGTATAAGAAAGTCTCGGCAAAAAAATAACTTTTAATTAAAAGTAACAGTCAATTTAAAAAAAACATGTGTGCAGTTTACATGCAGTAGAAGTGAAACTGGAAAAGGCGAGATAATAGTATAAAGTGTTTCCTATTATCTAGTTATCAGTATTCTATCTAATTCTCTCGCAGGCATTTATTTCTATGTATGTTACGTCGCAGATTGTGAACCAATTATGAGGATTCTTTTTTATTAAATAGTTTATACTTCAAGGGTGTAAATTTGAAGAAAAAGCACCCCTAAAGTACCAAATAATTAACTCCTTTTTTGCAATTTGAAGTCGGTTTTTACTTTTTGTTAAAAATTATAATTATTAGTGTCGCTTTTTGGTTTCATGGAGTTCTAAATCACAATGATTTTAAAAAAGTTTTCACTTTAAAATTCTTACTACAATTAGCTGTGGGTACGTCACTAAAATGCTTATTGTAACAAAATGTTCCCACACCAATAAACACTGACGAATTAATTACGACGAAACTGTTCGCAGTAGTGAAAGTAGATTTTCGACGAACGATGAAATGACGTTATCGGAATGTTGACGATGAAAGTGGAACCGAAGGAAAAAGTTGATCATGCGATCTTCCTTGTATGGGAAATTAAATTTGGTTTTCGGAAACACGTCGCTGATATTAAAGTCACTTTCTTAAACTTTGTGTGTGTGTGTGTGTGTGTGTGTGTGTGTGTGTGTGTGTGTGTGTGCGCGCGCGTGAGTGTGTGTGTGTGCGTGTGTGTGTGTGTGTGTGTGTGTGTGTGTGTGTGTTTGTGTGTGTGTGTGTGTGTGTGTGTGTGTGTGTGTGTGTGTGTGTGTGTGTGTGTGTGTGTGTGTGTGTGTTAAATAATCCTGCTAAGATAGTTGCTAATATGCTACTTTACTTTTTTATTGTTCTTTTTTTCTTTAAATCTAAACATGTAACCCATGTAAACCGGCCTTGCTCTTCCTGACAGAGATGCAGGTTTCCTCTCCGGCTGATATTTCGTATCTCTCCTACCCGGGGTACAAATTGGAGCACTCCTTTGTGCCTCGGGCTGGAGTTTGCGTGTATGTCAGAGAGGACATCTGTTCTCGACGACTCGACGTTCTCGACTCTCTGTCCTCGGCAGTCTTGAAGGTTCGGACCTGTCCATCCTTTGGCTGCGCGTTGACAGTGACGACCATCCGCGCGTCTACGGGTGCCTCTATATAGCGGTAATGCCGAAACAGACCGACTCATCGACCACGTCCAAATGGCTACAGATTCCTTGCTACAACAGGTCCCATCCGCAGAGATCGTGATCCTTGACGATTTTAACGCCCACCACGCTGAATGGCTCGGTTCACGTTTAACCGATCATGCGGGGAGATCTGTTTATGACTTTGCCATGGCATATGGTCTGACACAACTGCTTACTTCGCCTACGCGGATTCCAGATGTGGAGGATCATACACCTTCCCTGTTGGACCTTCTGCTGAACTCTCATCCGGACGGATATCAGGTTTCCGTCGATGCCCCTCTCGGCTCGTCGGAACATTGTCTGATCCGGAGTATGGTGCCACTCACGCTCCCCTCGCGGTTGCGTTCTGCAGGTTGCCGCCGTGTTTGGCATTACAGGTCGGCGGATTGGGACGGAATGCGGTCTTTCTTTGCATCCTACCCAAGGGGGTGGGTTTGCTTCTCGCCGGATGATCCCAGCGCTGTTGCTGACTCTGTCACTGATGTGGTGCTACAGGGAATAGATCTGTATATTCCATCATCTGTGGTACCCATCGGAGGCAGAACTCAGCCTTGGTTTGGTCGCTCCTGCATTACGCAGTAAGCAGGAGTGTTATCAAGCCTGGGCTGCGGCTTCGGCGACTCGGGATGTAAACACCAGAACACTTAAAAAGAAGTATAACTTCGCCTCCAGGTCCTTCAAAAGAGTTATTGCCAAGGCAAAGTCAGAGCATATAGGCAGAATTGGCGAGAAACTAGTTCGCTTTCTTTCGGGTACCCGTGTATTCTGTTCTCTCGCCAAGGCTGTCCAAGGGAATTTCTGTAAGCCATCACTACCATCTCTGCACAGGGAGGACGACTCACTGGCCCAAGCCGCAAAGGACTAAGCCGACCTTTTAGGCTCCCTTTTTGCGTCCAACTCGACTCTTGATGACGGGGGAAAACACCACCGACCATCCCGCGGTGTGAGTGCTCCATGCCGGGTGTGCTATTCTCACAGCGCTCGGTTCGCAAAGCACTCCTCTCCCTGGACATCCAAAAGTCGAGTGGGCCTGACGGAATCCCCCCAATTGTGCTGAGGACGTGTGCTCCGGAGTTGGAACCGGTCCTAACGCGTCTTTTCCGGTACTCCTACTCCGAAGGCGTAGTCCCGAATTCATGGAAAACAGCTTTAGTCCACCCGATTCCTAAAAAAGGTGACCGCTCAGACCCGTCCAACTATGGGCCTATCGTAATCACCTCCTTGTTCTCCAAAATAATGGAATCCATTATTAACTGCCAGCTCATGCGGTACCTTGAAGATCACCAGCTGATTAGTGATCGCCAATACGGTTTTCGTCGGGGTCGATCAGCTGGTGATCATCTGGTCTACCTGACCCATAGATGGGCGGAGGCAATAGAGTCCAAGGAGGAGGCGTTGGCCGTTAGTTTGGACATTGCGAAAGCCTTCGATCGGATTTGGTACAAAGCGCTTCTTTCGAAGCTCCCTTCCTATGGGCTTCCCGAGAAATTGTGCAATTGGATCACCAGCTTCCTTGCAGATCGGAGCATCAAGGTCGTTGTAGACGGTGCATGCTCCAACTACAAGCCTATTAACGCTGGTGTTCCACAAGGCTGTGTGCTATCACCAACGCTGTTTCTTCTGCATATCAATGATATGTTGCTATCTGGTAATATTCATTGCTATGCGGATGATAGCACTGGTGATGCCCTATACACCGGCCGTGCCAATATTTCTCGGGAAAACGTCGCCGAGTACCGGAACAAACTTGTGTCTGAAGTCGAGTCTTTGCTGGACAAAGTCTCGGATTGGGGGCGACTAAATCTAGTCCAGTTTAATCCTCAGAAGACACAAGTTTGCGCGTTTACCGCTAAAAAGAACCCCTTTGTCGTATCTCCTCAGTTTCAAGGCACTCCCCTAGTTGCCTCAGCCAGTATCGGAATCCTCGGCGTCGACATATCGAGTGACGTGCAGTTTCGTGGTCATTTGGAAGAGAAGGCCAAATTGGCCTCTAAAAAGCTTGGCGTGCTCAGCAGAGCGGGACAGTATTTCATGCCGGCACACCGCCTGCAACTTTACAAGGCGCAGGTTCGGCCGCACATGGAATACTGTTCCCATCTCTGGGCAGGGGCTCCCCAGTGCCAGCTCCTTTCACTTGACCGCATCCAGCGCAAAGCGGCTCGAATCGTCGCCGACCGAGCTCTTTCCGATCGGCTCGATTCATTGGCACTGCGAAGAGTTGCACCCCTTTGCATTTTCTTTCGCATCTACCATGGGGAGTGCTCTGAGGAATTGTTCGGATTAATCCCAGCCGCCAAATTTCACGAACGCACATCGCGGCAGAACTCCCGATACCATCCACACCATCTGGAAGATTGGCGGTCCACCACTGTGCGATTTAGAAGATGTTTTCTTCCTCGCACGACTTCCTTGTGGAATCGATTACCATCAGCGATTTTCCGGACCGATACAACTTAGGGACCTTCAAGAAAAGAGCGTACTCCTATTTAAAAGGCCGGCAACGCATCTGCAATTCCCTCCCTGGTGTTGCAGTTGTTCATGGGCGGCGGTAGTCACTTACCATCAGGTGAGCCGCATGCTCGTTTGCCCCCTCTACTATAAAAAAAAAAAAAAAACTATTGACCTGACCTTGTCTGTTTGACCTTGATCAAATTCATATGGGATCACACGAAAACTATCAGCATTCATATAAAAAAATAATCATCGAAATCGGTTCGCCCAGTACAAAGTTATGAGGTAACACACATAAAAAAAAAACAAAAAAAGAAAACATACACTCGAATTGAGTACCGTCTCCTTTTTGGAAGTCGGCAAAAAACCAAGTCCAGCGTTATCGCTTTAAATTTAAATTATTTTAAAAATAAAAATGAAATTAATAGTAAGAAAACATTTTTAAAACAAGCTTTTATATTATATAAATTATGTAATGTAATAAATTGATGGGTTTGATTTAATTTAAAGTATTTTTTTTTCTTTTTTTTTATAGAATAAGGGTACATACGAGCACACAGTTCACCAGTAAGTGGATGATGTGGCCCATAAACATGTACATTTATCCTTGATCAAGAATCAAAATGCAGATGAGTTGTCACCCTTGAGGGCTAAGATAGAATGCCTCGTTTTCAGTAAAAAGGTACTCCAGTTCTCTACACTCACCATACGAAATATTCTTAAATAACCTATATTGAAGTCGCTTATATTGAAGTCGGCTGTACAAAATTTTTAATTTTTAATTATTAGTCTGTACATTTCATTTAATGCGTCATTTTTGGTTTTCAGTCGCCATCTTAGATCCGCCATCTTGATTTTTTTTATCGCCAGCAGCTGACCCTTATACCTATATATACCCCGGTACCATTACAACATTTGTTCAAGCACCACCAAACTATCCCAAACTCATGGCGAGTTGAAAAGTCTTTAAAATTGGTATGGGGACTATTTTGCTTTCCGCCATTTTGAATTAATTTCACCACCGCCAGAATTTGCCCAGGGTGTAGATCGATATCAGTTAAGATACGACCCCGCTAAGTCTTACCGTTTAGCCGGGCAGTAGTACACCATCTCCTCAAAGGGACACGGACGTCATTCTATTCGTATACTTCTCAGCAAACCCTTTCATTGGAATCCATATCATGGAGGTGTATAAAAAACAGTGTCCGCCATCTTTGGGATTAAAAATGACGTAATTTTTTTTTGTATTCTTCTCATCAAATCCTTTCATTTGATACACACCCATATCATGAGAATGCATTGACCAAATTACATCGGCTAAAAGTAGTTTCAACTAAGAAAGTTAGTCGAAACTTCTTTTGGCTTATACTTATTGAATTTCTGAAATTAAAAAGTTAAATTTCTTTAATATTAAATTTTATATCTTTAGGGTGGCCCAAGCGCCATCCCAGCCGCACCTTCACCTATTGTCACTGATATTGCGAGATTTGATCGATAGTCTGAACTTTAAATGAGGCAAAATTACTTTTGACTAAAAACGTTGGTCAGCACCACTTTTGACTACAAAAATCAGTCAATACCGTTTTTGCCTTATTTTTTGCAGTCAAAAGTGGTTTTGACCGGTTATGAGTTTTGACTGTGATATTTAAGTTTGAAGCGCACAATACACACAAAGGCATCAAAACTTGATCAACTCATATAAGGCTTGCCTTGTTATTATCGAGGCTAATAGCCTCGAATTTTTAAAATTACAGCGAAGTCCATTTATTACCCACAATAAAAAAAAAACTGGCTCTCCAAAGTGTAACAAGAATCTGTGTAACCACTAGGTTATATATATATTATATATATATATATATATATATATATATATATATATATATATATATATATATATATATATATATATATATATAGTCAAATCTACAAGAATGTACCCCATACACATCTATTTCTACTTTCGATTAAGAACCAGAATCATCTGCATTTTATGTTGTCTCCCCTGGGAGGTGGGATGCCTCATTTCCATTAAAAAAGGTTCTCTACAAACGCGTGGTCCTTCCCCTGGCTCGACACGGGAAAAACCACGCTCTCACTATATACCAGCGTGAAATAGCAGCTTAATGTTGCTGTATTTTGCAGTGAGTGTTAACCACCGAAACCAATTTTTATTGGAAATGAGTAATCCATCTAAGACCTCAGGAGTGCACGGGCAGCGGTACAACACAACTGAGGACAGAGAGTCTCACTCACCATAGTATCCACTAACCATCAAGTGAACTTTGTTCTCGTTTGTCACCCTTAGCCTATAAAAAAGTTGTAGCAAAATTAAGCTCTTCTTTATGATTCGGAATCGTGAAAATAATGTATGGTAAAATTTTTCTTCCTTGTGACTTCTGAAAAATGTCCACGATACTATATGTGTATTAAATCACAATAATAAAAAAGTAAGCTATAAAAATACACGTAGCAAAACTTCAGTTTATACAAGGCATTTATGCAACAAAATACAAACCCTTATCAATTTAACTGTAAAAAAAATGAAAATGTTTTATGCATTTTATGAAGATAATTTTTTTATCCAAAGCCTTTTGGACCAGTAGCTAAGTTTTTCGAGTTTTTGTACGCAAAAAGAATGACCCTGTGTGTCTCTCATTGGGACTATACTCAAAATTGATGTACCTAGGTTGATGGTAATATTCACCGAGATAAGGACCTACAGTGTCATCCAACCGAAGATATTTAATGCTATCCGTGCGAAGCCGGGGCGAGTCACTAGTTCAAATATAAAAATAAGTCTAGTTAACGTGCGTTGCCCTGTCTATTGTATTATGTGCCGTTAACCTCTGAACGCCTAAGACAAATTATCAACGGTGAATAAAAGTGGTGTCTTTAGAAATAAAACCATAGTTCACTCCGATACAGAAATGTAAATTACATTTATAAAGCTCTTTTAATTTTAAAACGTAGCGGTGAATATGTATATAACTTAAATTTAAACAGTTAAAAACTCCCGAAACAAAAACAACTGATGATCTTCAAACGGCTGAACCAATATTCTTGAAACATTGCTAATAACACTCTTAATTAAGCCACTTTTCAAATGAAGAAATTTAATCAAAATCGGTTCATCGGTTCAGGAGCTATGATGACAGAGACAGAGACACAGATACACATACACAAGTACGAGTAATAAAACTACAACCGTTGGTGAAATGCTAAGGCAGTAATAAAATTCAAGGTTGCATATTTAACCTCTTTAAGTGGCAAACACCTTCAACATCCTGTTACACTTATTCGATATTTAAAAGAGTTTCCTGCAACACTTTCTTTTATATAGAGATATAACACACACACACACACACACACACACACACACACACACACACACACACACACACACACACACACACACACACACACACACACACACACACACACACACACACACACACACACACACACACACACACACACACACACACACACACACACACACACACACACACACACACACACACACACACACACACACACACACACACACACACACACACACACACACACACACACACACACACACACACACACACACACACACACACACACACACACACACACACACACACACACACACACACACACACACACACACACACACACACACACACACACACACACACACACACACACACACACACACACACACACACACACACACACACACACACACACACACACACACACACACACACACACACACACACACACACACACACACACACACACACACACACACACACACACACACACACACACACACACACACACACACACACACACACACACACACACACACACACACACACACACACACACACACACACACACACACACACACACACACACACACACACACACACACACACACACACACACACACACACACACACACACACACACACACACACACACACACACACACACACACACACACACACACACACACACACACACACACACACACACACACACACACACACACACACACACACACACACACACACACACACACACACACACACACACACACACACACACACACACACACACACACACACACACACACACACACACACACACACACACACACACACACACACACACACACACACACACACACACACACACACACACACACACACACACACACACACACACACACACACACACACACACACACACACACACACACACACACACACACACACACACACACACACACACACACACACACACACACACACACACACACACACACACACACACACACACACACACACACACACACACACACACACACACACACACACACACACACACACACACACACACACACACACACACACACACACACACACACACACACACACACACACACACACACACACACACACACACACACACACACACACACACACACACACACACACACACACACACACACACACACACACACACACACACACACACACACACACACACACACACACACACACACACACACACACACACACACACACACACACACACACACACACACACACACACACACACACACACACACACACACACACACACACACACACACACACACACACACACACACACACACACACACACACACACACACACACACACACACACACACACACACACACACACACACACACACACACACACACACACACACACACACACACACACACACACACACACACACACACACACACACACACACACACACACACACACACACACACACACACACACACACACACACACACACACACACACACACACACACACACACACACACACACACACACACACACACACACACACACACACACACACACACACACACACACACACACACACACACACACACACACACACACACACACACACACACACACACACACACACACACACACACACACACACACACACACACACACACACACACACACACACACACACACACACACACACACACACACACACACACACACACACACACACACACACACACACACACACACACACACACACACACACACACACACACACACACACACACACACACACACACACACACACACACACACACACACACACACACACACACACACACACACACACACACACACACACACACACACACACACACACACACACACACACACACACACACACACACACACACACACACACACACACACACACACACACACACACACACACACACACACACACACACACACACACACACACACACACACACACACACACACACACACACACACACACACACACACACACACACACACACACACACACACACACACACACACACACACACACACACACACACACACACACACACACACACACACACACACACACACACACACACACACACACACACACACACACACACACACACACACACACACACACACACACACACACACACACACACACACACACACACACACACACACACACACACACACACACACACACACACACACACACACACACACACACACACACACACACACACACACACACACACACACACACACACACACACACACACACACACACACACACACACACACACACACACACACACACACACACACACACACACACACACACACACACACACACACACACACACACACACACACACACACACACACACACACACACACACACACACACACACACACACACACACACACACACACACACACACACACACACACACACACACACACACACACACACACACACACACACACACACACACACACACACACACACACACACACACACACACACACACACACACACACACACACACACACACACACACACACACACACACACACACACACACACACACACACACACACACACACACACACACACACACACACACACACACACACACACACACACACACACACACACACACACACACACACACACACACACACACACACACACACACACACACACACACACACACACACACACACACACACACACACACACACACACACACACACACACACACACACACACACACACACACACACACACACACACACACACACACACACACACACACACACACACACACACACACACACACACACACACACACACACACACACACACACACACACACACACACACACACACACACACACACACACACACACACACACACACACACACACACACACACACACACACACACACACACACACACACACACACACACACACACACACACACACACACACACACACACACACACACACACACACACACACACACACACACACACACACACACACACACACACACACACACACACACACACACACACACACACACACACACACACACACACACACACACACACACACACACACACACACACACACACACACACACACACACACACACACACACACACACACACACACACACACACACACACACACACACACACACACACACACACACACACACACACACACACACACACACACACACACACACACACACACACACACACACACACACACACACACACACACACACACACACACACACACACACACACACACACACACACACACACACACACACACACACACACACACACACACACACACACACACACACACACACACACACACACACACACACACACACACACACACACACACACACACACACACACACACACACACACACACACACACACACACACACACACACACACACACACACACACACACACACACACACACACACACACACACACACACACACACACACACACACACACACACACACACACACACACACACACACACACACACACACACACACACACACACACACACACACACACACACACACACACACACACACACACACACACACACACACACACACACACACACACACACACACACACACACACACACACACACACACACACACACACACACACACACACACACACACACACACACACACACACACACACACACACACACACACACACACACACACACACACACACACACACACACACACACACACACACACACACACACACACACACACACACACACACACACACACACACACACACACACACACACACACACACACACACACACACACACACACACACACACACACACACACACACACACACACACACACACACACACACACACACACACACACACACACACACACACACACACACACACACACACACACACACACACACACACACACACACACACACACACACACACACACACACACACACACACACACACACACACACACACACACACACACACACACACACACACACACACACACACACACACACACACACACACACACACACACACACACACACACACACACACACACACACACACACACACACACACACACACACACACACACACACACACACACACACACACACACACACACACACACACACACACACACACACACACACACACACACACACACACACACACACACACACACACACACACACACACACACACACACACACACACACACACACACACACACACACACACACACACACACACACACACACACACACACACACACACACACACACAAACTCTCACGCTTGTCACCTAGAGGGAACACCTCTCTCGCCTCCTTTACATCCATATATCTACGCATACACGCTCGTCGGTTAAGGGTACTCCTAATCTGGTCCATTTTCAATGTATCGCCGATTTGGTCGATAAGGTTTATCGAGAGTTTATTTAGGGGGTCCCTTCCCGAGATATAATATGGAAATTCTGCTGAGTAATAATAATTTGTATCTAATTTGTATTGCAATTTAAGTATTATATAAAACGACTATTAAGTACTTAATTATATTTTTATCAAAGCATGTTCTGTTTAACGCATACATACTCGTATTTTAAACTAATTAAATTTTATTGAAATCGAATTTATATTAAATTTGTCTATGTCTGTTTATTCTGGTTTTTTTAGATAGTAAGATATTCACAAAATGTTACTAAAAACTTACCCTCATAATATAATTTTTTAAAACAAATTACTTACTCCCAACGTCATTATTAAATCAAAAATAATAGTATGAAATATAAAACTTAAAAAAGACATTCATTTACATGTTAGATTATGTAAATTTCACCCTAAATTGATATTTATAAAAATATTATTCTAGTCTGATCATATGCCTATGTTCTATACGACCATTAATAACAGATTCGCTTAAACTATGACGTCAATACAGCGTAAATTAAGAATTGGAAAGTTCATTTGCAAGTTTACTCTGCAGAAAACCTGTCTCTGAACCGAACGAGTACCGCTTACGAATGATGTCAGATAAAACATACCAGCGGACGTACTATATTATCATTGCTTTTCAAGGAGTATCCAAATTTTATATTTAAGTGCAAATATATAAATAATGATATACCGTTTTTGCAGTTTTAGAAGATAAAGTAAATAAGGCTTCTTTTTTTGCTTAACAACAATTACGCATCCGCGCGCTTCTCAGTTTTGCTGACCGAGTGACACTTACGTTTATGTGCGTGCGTAGTAAAATAGTAGGCGTTAGATATTTATAAATGACAATCAGTTAAAATAATGAATAACCACACATTTTGAATGTAAAAGAAAAATGTTTGATATTTTTTGAAGTGAAAACTTCTTTAGCGACGTTGTGCACTTTTTTGTAATGGGTAAAAAATGTTAAACTCGCGTCAGGTCACGTGTCCTGATCGAAAATTCGTAAGACGAACGGAGAGTACACAGCCGGCGCGGCGTAGGAGAGGAAATAAGTTAAGTTTAATTAATTTTCATTTATTAATTAATATAATTTTATTATTAAGATTAGGTTTCGATCGATTCTACTGTACTGCTTGACGAAATTATTAATATAGATACATATGTACTTACACATTATAGATGTAATATTTGTAATATGTTTATACTTTATAGCATTAACCTATATTTTCATAACATCACAATAAGCACATGTGCGGTGTAGGTTTACCAAACAAATAATTTCGAATGAAAATAAATGAAATAAGATAATAATAACTAATATCCGCCATTCCAAAATATCAAAAATGCACAACGTTAATATTCAAGTTTTCACTTCTGCCGGCACTCCCGGAGTGCAACCCGTCGTTTTTTTAATAAATTTTTCTTCACCAATCGCCTATATTATTTATTCTGAAAATTCTCTGCAAATTTGGGTGTATATTGTAAAATAACCCCGTATATAACTAAGCACTACCGACTTAAAGTGGAACGGTAAGAGAATCGACTACCGTTCCACCGAACCCACTCAATTGTTTAATGTTAGTTGATGATTAATTATTGTTTACGGTTTTTGTATTCTATTAGGTTTTTGGAACGAAAGTTCGTGATCGGACGATACGAATTTGGTGGATGGGGACTAAGCAAGAAAAACTGTAAGATTTTTACATCACGATCCCTTCTGACGTAGTGTAGACGGCCTTGACGGCTATAAGGAAGCGAGATTGAATAACATCCAACTCCCTCGCACTTTTTCTTATCTTGCCATGAATGAAATATTTTATATTAAACGACGCTTCATTTCAATAGACGCTAGTAATTCATTTATATGTATTTGTAAACCAATAATATAATACGTTTATCAATAATAATATACTACGAAAGGAACTTTGTTCCAACCGAGTGTTCCACGACACCCACGCATGTTTTTTTCATAGTATAAGGGTGACAAACGAGAACACAGTCCACTTGATAGTAAGTGCAATGATTTGAAAATGTACATGCGTTGCACATTTGCAACTGCATAAGCAGATGCATTGTCACCGCTGAGAACTAAGATGGAATGTCTCGTTTCCAGAAAAAAGAGCCTCCTGTTCTCTACACTCACCATACGAAACACAGCAGCTTTAAGCTACTACTTTACGCTAGTAAAACCATAATAAAGAAACTTAGTTCTACCACGTAAAGTTATATGCATTCGGGGTTTACCTTTAAGTGCTTGTATTTAAGTAGTACTTTTGATACACTGTAATGAATAAATTACTAATTTAAAAAGTTTGTATTTAAGTGGTACTTTTGATA
Source organism: Parnassius glacialis (assembly GCA_033319125.1). Classification (NCBI taxonomy): domain Eukaryota; kingdom Metazoa; phylum Arthropoda; class Insecta; order Lepidoptera; family Papilionidae; genus Parnassius; species Parnassius glacialis. The sequence continues at coordinate 5,144,193 of JAVANC010000008.1, forward strand.
GACTGTAATGAAAAAATTTAAATAAATTATGGTCACTTATTTTCAAATAGTTATATTATTGCCGGTGAAACTTTATAGATCTTTAAAAAAAAGTGAATAGCTAAGACTTACCACCAAGTGGAATATGAGTTAAGCATTGACATTAAATAGAAAAAGAACTAAAGGATGAAAATGGCCTCCTGTCAGATATGAGAGGACGCCTGTCCCCAGCAGTGGGACGTATATAAGCCTTAACTTTAACTTTTTTTAAAGGAGTAAATGATTTTTTTTAATTTAGCAAAATATCATAAAGTTTAATAAACTTTACTTGTTTATAAAAACAAAGCTTATAATTTTAATGATGCAATGGTACTAGCGGTACTAACGTTGTTAGTTCAGGGTCGAAAGGCATCACGTAGTAGTTTTCTGTTTCGTTTTTGACAGTCACGTGTAAATACTTAAGCGAGTTCTTGCTTGTAAACGTGTGCTGGGGATTCTGCTGTCAGAGTGATTGGTAGTCACACGTGTTTCAGCGATTTTTATTTTAACTAATTTGTGTTGAGGTACGTTAATAATTTTACTAGTTGTTGTATTGTTCATTTCTAATTAACTGGCAAGTACAGGTAGTTAATTAATTTACGTTATCATAATTAAAACGGTGGATGTAGGTGGGGTAGATTCAGAACCGCCGAATAAGGACAATTCGTATCGTAATGGTCCGTCTAAACCAAAATGTCACTAAATGTCATCGACATCTAAATCGTATAATAACGAAGATTGTTTATTAATCATTGCAAAAGCAAAACTAATAATTACTTTCAATATGTATCATTAAAGAAAGGTTAAATTTAAAAACCACTTTCCCGAGTGGTAGTCTTGTACCAGTCAGTGAAACGTAGAATGGCCTCTCATTAATGAGACCTATGGGAGACAAGACATGCAGGATGTTAATGTATTTTTTTATAGGATAGGGTGACAAATGGCTGCTGTGGCTCATAGACATCTAGATCTATCCTCGTTTGCGCGTCAAAATGCAGATGCGTTGTCACCCGTAAGGACTAAGATGGAATGCCTCTTTTCAAGTAAAAAGGGTTTTCGGTTCTCTACACTCGCCATACGAAACACAGCAGTGTTAAGCTGCTATTTTACGCTGGTATTCTATGAGAGCGTGATCCTTCCCCGGTCGAGCCGACCCATTCGTGCTACAACTATACTACTAATATAGTTGCAGCATGGTTCTACCACGTATAACATTATATTAAATTTTAATCTCCATTCGCATTGGCTCTACAATTTTCAGTAGTTGACTTATTTGTTGATAATAGCCCGAGGGGCATTCCATCTTAGTTCTTATGAGTAACAATGTCCTTCTTTAGTTAGTTATATCAGATGTGAAAATGTTTTTTTTTTTGTACGTCTACTAATAGTAAATGTTAGGCAGAAGTGGCGGCGGCTTAGAAGAATCCATAGCCTGATATCGTTCCTAGAGTGTTGTAAAAAGCCACTATGTAAAAAGCCAGAAGATTAATAGAATCAGGTGTTACTTAGCGGAAATCCATTATATTGAAAATGTCAAAAATTAATTAGCTAAAAATAAAAAATAAATCCCGCCCTCCCTCAATTGCGGGCACTATCCCCGTCACCACGAATCGCAGCACACCGTAGCTACCGCAGAGTCTACCTCACCTGAGGATGCCTCGTTAAGAGGCGAAACACGTGTCGTATTATCGTCAGTGTGTTGTTCTTAGTATAGTGGTGTTAGGAGATTAAGGGAGGAAGGTCGAAAAGTGCTATTCCAACTTTAACTTTTTATATAGAATAAAGGTGACGAGCGAGCACACAGTTCACCTGATAGTAAGTGGATGCTGTGGTCTATACAGGCATCAACATCTATTCTCGATTACGAATCAAAATACAGATGCGTTTTCACCCGTAAAGACTAAGATGAAATGCTTCGTTTCCAATAAAGGGTTCCCGGTTTTCGACACTCACCATCCGAAACACAGCAGCTTTAAGCTGCTATTTCACGCTGGTATTCTTGAGAACGTGGTCCTTCCCCGGTCGAGTCGACCCATTCGTGCTACAACTATACAACTAAGATGGCTGTAGCATGGCTCTATCAGGTACAAAACTAAGTAAGACATATCATTTTACTTTATTACACAGATCATACATAGCTAATTAATTTCTCATACCTTTAAAAGCCAGAAGGATTTTAGGGCTACCAAGGAATAATATCTCTCTAGATGGACGACCTGGTAAGACATGCAGGAAGTCGATGGATGCAGGTGGCTCAGAACCATGCTTTGTGGCATTCCTTGGGGGAAGCCTATGTTCAGCAGTGGACTTATGAAAGGCTGTAATGATGAAGGAATAATAATAATCCCGCTCACACCAAATGTAAAATCTAGATCGGCGTAGGAGAGGATCGTCAGATGTGTGAAAATTATATCCTCACAACAACAAGGCAACATTTAGCAGCAGATATGAAGGCCTAGTAATTTATTTTATATAATAAATTTTACAAACCGGCAAACAGTCCCCCTGATGGAAAGTGGATGCTGTGACCCATAGACAGCTACGTTTTTCCTCGATTGACGGCTCCGTGGCGCAGTGGCTTAGCAATGAGTTGCAGCAATAGGGGCCGCGGGTTCGAATCCCGCACAGAACAAGTATTTGTATGGCCTAAAAATAATTGTTCCGGGTTTGGATGTTTGTCCTTGTGCAATTTGTGTTTGTAGACTGCCTCCACGATACAGGAGAAAATCCTAATGTAGGGATAACGTTTTTTTTTAAAAAAAAAAACAAAACAAAAAGATTAAATATCAAAATGTAGACTTCGTGTCCAGTAAATAAGATCTCAGGTTCTCTACACTCACTATTCAAAACACATCATGAAGCTGCTATTTTACGCTGGCATATTATATGAGAGCGTTGTCATCCCTGGTCAGTGTGACCCATTTGTACTACAGCTATTATAAAGCTGTAGCGTGACTCTACATAGGCTTAGAATATACCTAGAGGCTCTACCACGTATGTAAAAAAGACGTAACAATCTAAAGATAGTGTTTAGAAGGGACGCTACGGATGAGCATTCGCTTTAAACCCTCGTTAATGTCATTTTAATTAAGACAAAACAATACTACATCCATTAAGAGAATAAGATAAACATCTTAAGGACAATAAAGCAAAATTTCTAGCAAGAAAACAAGCTTTAAGACTTCATAATTAAACTACGTTTTTAGACATTGTATTGCTAAAACAAAAGACGAACATACATCATAAAAATAAAATGAAAGGTAACCGTTTGTACGTTTAAAACAATGTCAAATTAAAGAGTAATAAATATAATGTAGTTGTTTTTTTCATATCTTACTAGCTTATACCCTACGAAAGCGAAGCCGCGGACGCTTCGCTTTCGTAGGGCTCGGAAAACAACATCTTTTCGAAAACTCACCGTGCATTTTCGAGGATAATAAGTATCTTGTGTGTAATTCAATAAATAAGACACTTTCATACTTAATTTTATCAAAACCCATTTAGAAAATTTGCGCTCCAGATCGATCCCACAGGGACCGTGCATATTCCGGCATAAAAAGCCTTTGTCGCTCTTCGGCCCATAAATAATCCCTTTGCAGAAAATCCTGTTTCTACTCATAAGAAAGACAACCAATAAACATTTTCGCATTTATAATATCAGGAATAAAGATATCCCTACAAAAAATATATAAAGAAAGATAATTATATCTATTACACATAATAAATCTGTAGAAAAGTCATGTCTGTAATTATAATATATTCTTGAAGAAACAAGTCTAGGGGACTAAATGAAGGGTTCTGAAGCCGAATTAGTGGTTATTAGAATTTTTGTCTGTCTGTCTATTCCGGATTAACGCAAAAACTACTAGACCGATTTACATGAAATTTTGTACGTAGGTAGTTAGTAACCCGGGGCAACATCTGGGCTACTTTTTATCTGATTATGGAACTTTAAAAAAAGAAGATAAAGTATTTTAAGTACTTTAGATGGTAATTTTCTATTAGTTATTGGTGGTATGACGGGTGTTTTTCAAATAAATACCATGTTTTATAAATAGAGTTTAAAATATAGTTATAACCTTGGTAAAATAATTTGAATCTACACCGATTTAGTTATCAAAACAGCGCATATCATCAAATGGACAAAGCAGTATATTTTGGCTTCAAATACCAATAAATTAAATAATATTAATAACTTACATTTATATGTTTAAATGATTAGATTTTTAAAATTATTTAAAAATTCTAATGTTTAATTTTTTCGTATTTTTGTTATTTTATTTTAAAAGTGTAATAATTTCAATGGATAATAATGTCGTCTATTAAAAATATCAAAATTGATAAGATTTTTAATTCAATTACTAATTTATATGCAAACGATCTGTTTGCAATTATTGCAAATTTTTCATTTTCATTATAGTTTTATTAAAGAGATTTTAATATATGTCGTGAACAGATCGTGGAATTGATAATATATGACAAAGTAGTCTATCATTTCATGAAATGGTGTGGTCATTTAGCTTGAACAAATCAATGAATAGAAGTCGTTTGAAGATATTAAGAACTAAACAAAACGTTGCTATTTCATATTATGGTCATATGACGATATTATTAAATCGTTGTTCACCGCTAGCGGCGCTTATAACGTATTTTTTAACAGAAACAGAACTTTTAACAGAATTGACATCACTTTATGCCTTATTGATATAATAAATAAATGTTCGCTTCAATCGCTGATACTACTAGATAGTATAGTTTTGGCTTTCATTATTTCATCTAATAATAGCGCAATCTACTTACTCCTAAATAAACTAAAATGATAAATTACAGATAAAATTAAATAATAGATTGCTACTGAATATGCGATTTAAATAATTGAAAATTCATTCGTGGCATCGTTGTATGTATAATTTCTAGGTAGACGTGGTCAACAATTATGCAAAAGCTTAGTTTCAGTTTTAATGTTTTTAAATTTAATATTTAAACAAATTCGGGGCCGTGTAACTCGCTGTGAGATTTCATCATGGCACGGGAGAAAAACGTGTACGATTCCCTCGAGGATAAATCTGTTATAGAAAATTTTACGTGCTGTAACGTGTCCGTTAAAATGGTGAAGAATAACTTATTGGGAAAACCTAAATGTCTGAGTAATTAAAATAGTCGTGGAGATTTGAAAACCGGTAATATGCATTGAAGCATTGCAGCATACTCTATTTTTCTGCCCACAAAATACTATAAGTAATGAAGAGCCCTGTGCACAGACATATTACGATAATGTTGACAGTCCTGGTTTCATAGCTCATATGAGTATATAAAACCTGATGGAGTCCCACCTATTGTGCTGAAAACGTGTGCTATGGACTTGACACCGGTTTTAACGCGTCTTTGCCGGTACTCCTATTCCCTAGGCGTAGTCCCGAACTCATGAAAGACAGCTTTGGTGCACCCTAACCCTAAAAAAGGCAACCGCTCTGATCCGTTCAAATACAGGCCTATCACTATCACCTAATTGTTCTCCAAAGTAATAGAAACGATTATTAACTGCCAGCTCATGCGGTAGCTTGAGGATCAGCAGCTGATGAGTGACCACCAGTACGGTTTCTGTCGGGGTCGCTCAGCTAGTGATCTTCTAGGTAACCTAACTCATAACTGGGCGGAGGCAGGGGCGTCCAAGGGGTAGGCGTTGCCCGTTAGTTTGGACACAGCCAAGGATTTTGATCTGGTTTGGCACAAAGCACTTCTTTCGAAGCATCTTTCGTATGGGCTTCCCGAGAAATTGTGCAAGTGAATCACCAGTTTTCTTGCAGATTGGACCATCAAGGTTGTAGTAGACGGTGCATGCTCTGATTACTAGCCCATTGATGCTGGTGTTCCACAAGGCTGCGTGCTATTAACCAACACTGTTTCTGCTGGATATCAATGATATGTTGCAAACTGGTAACATTGATTGCTATGCAGACGACAGCACTGGTGATGTTATATACACCGGCCGTGCCAATATTTCTTGGGAAAACGTCGCCGAGTACCAGAACAATCTTTTGTCTGAAGTCGAAACTTTGTTGAACTAAGTCTCGGACTGGGGGCGACTAAATCAAGTCCAGTTCAATCCCCAGAAGACACAAGTTCGCGCATTTACCCCTAAAAAGAATCCCTTTGTTGTATCTCCTCAGTTTCAAGGCACTCCCCTTGTTGCCTCAGCCATTATCGGAATCCTTGGTGTCGATATATCGAGTGGTGTGCAGTTTCGTAGTCATTTGGAAGAGAAGGCCAAATTGTTTTTAGAGCTTGGCGTGCTCAGCAGAACAGGATAGTATTTCATGTCGGCACACCGCTTGCAACTTTACAAGACTCAGGTTCGGCCAGCTCCTTAGTGCTAGCTTGTTCCACTTGACCGCATCCAGCGTAGAGCGGTTCGAATCGTCGACGATCGAGTTATTTCCGATCAGCTTGATTCATTGGTACTGCGTAGAGATGTTGAATCTCTTTGCGTATTTTATCAGATCTACCACGGCGAATGCTCTGAGGGATTGTTCGTAATAATTCCAGCAGCTCAGTTTCACCATCACACATCGCGACAAAACTCGCGATACATCCATGTCATCTGGATGATTGGCGGTCCACCAATGTGCGATTTAGAAGAAGTTTTCTTCTTTGTAATAAAAGTCATTAAAACATAAAATTCATGGTACGTAAGCATTATTATATATTTTAGCATATATTTTAATTGCAATTTGAAGTGTCGATTTACCACGTTCTCGGCGGTGAAGGAAAACCTGCATACCTGAGAAGTTTCCCAGATGAGGTTATCCAGTGTTGGAATCAGCGCAGTGAACACTTTTTTGGCCATAAACTCTCTGCGGCCTGTACCCAGTAGTAACATATTAGTAAGCTACTACTTTTTTACTTTTCATATGGCCAATATATGCAATTTTTAATTCATTCATATTTTTGGTATCTTCCTTTTTTGTTTACACTCTACCGTAAATATTAAGGGTTGCAAAGATGAGTAGAACTCATTTTCTTCAGCCTATCAAAAGTCCACTGAAATGAACATAGGCCTCCCCCATAATTTGTCAAGCAGCTTGAAATTTGCTATAGCTGCCAAGCTTGGTAGGTGGGTTGGCAACCGCAGCTATTATTACTTTGATCTGTTGTCAGGAAGATGACGCTGCCCATCAGCTGTTTGTTCACGATGTTGCCTCTTATGGCGGGACAATATAAGGTGGTGGATTATATTTCACCGCCACAACAAGGCGAACATTTTTCTACTCCCGTGCATGCTGTAGTGCTTCCCACGTTCACTGTGAATAAAATTTGTAAGGAATAAAACTACTTTTTAATTCCCGATGTTTTGGGCACTTTATAGCACCCATGGTCACGGGAGAACTGAGGTGTTTGACGACCTGATGTTATAGTTAGAATAGAATAGAATAAATATGTAGTATGCTCGGGTTTGAATTTAATTTAATTAATTATGGGGTCCTTAGCAGAAGGTAGGACTTGGCCATCTTGCCTATTAAAATTAGGATGTATTTTAATTTCAATAGCCTCGCGAATCATTATTCGTAGGAATCGGTGTTCTATTGCAAGGATTTGTTGTCTATCAGATCTGATACCAGTGTTCTATCCAAGATAATTTACCTTTCTTATGGATACATCGGAAAGCACGGCCGATATAAAAAATAGTAGGTGTTTCTAGACATATATATTCACGTGAAATAGCAGCTTAATGCTGCTGCTGTGTTTTGTATGGTGAGTGTGGAGAACCGGAGACCCTTTTACTGGAAACGAGGTATTCCATCTTAGTCCACAGTGGTGATAAAGCATATATCTATCGGCTTCAGAATCCTCTTACCATCAAGTGGACTGTGTGCCCGTTTGTCACTCTTATTCTGTAAAAAAAGAGAATTGGAGTCTCTTTTAGCCTAATACAAAAATAGGTTTTCTTTTCGTTTATTTGTTTTTTACGCGATATCTTTATCAATTGGTGATATCTTAATCGACCAAATTGGCAATATATTGAAAACGGGCTAGATGCTGCTAGCACCTTTAACCGACGAGCGTGTATGCGTAGATATATGGATGTAATGGAGGCGATAGAGGTGTGTCAGGATCGTGCCAAATGGAAGTCCGTAGTCTCTGCCTGCCCCTCTGGGTGACGTGCGTGAGTGTTTATGTTTTTTATGTTTATGATTTATTAAACGATTTTAAATATTTTATTATTAAATAGGTTATACTATAGGAATTATCCCAAATAAATTTAAAAATTCCACCCATAAATGTGGAAAATAGAGAATAAAGTTTGCAATGTAACTAATTAGACGATATTCGAGCTTTTGATATTCCCGAGTAGACTCAAAGAGTCTAAAAATTAAACCTTTAATTAAACGTAAAAGCCAACATCAAAGATTTAAAAATAATAAAATAAATTCCACATTCAGCAACGACTTTTAAAGCTAATTTGTTGGAATTAGGTCTCTTTGTTTTGTATTCATCCTTAGTGGTGACCATGCTTCTGTATTTTCATTATTTATCAAGAATAGAACTGGGTGTTTGGAGACTACAAAATCTGCTTATCATGTGTGCTGATTTGTCATTCATGTGATAAAAAAATCTGATCTTTACCATTCTTTAGTCTCTAAAGAAAAGATTTTTAAAGTGGGTTCCGCCTGAATCTAAAGTTTCCGTAGAAATGTCACCAGTGTTCCTCCAAATTATTTATTTTTGGTTGTTAAATAATAATTTCACACTTAGGTACACAGTTTTTGAAATAGCGCAAAAATGTAATGATAAAAACCCATTACTGCTATGTATATATGTAATAATATTTCATTTGCACTGTCTATGATATGTAATCATTTGATGTGGGGTTTCATAAAATAAAGGAGATTTAGTGAGTGTTCAATAACCTTAAAAGTTTGGGAACCCCTGCAATAAAGGCACAATACAACGAACTCACAGGCTTTGCACACCGTATCAATTCAAACTCACAGACTATTACTATTTATATATGACTATTATCGATTTCTCAGAAAACTGTTGTTATTTTCAACAAAAATTTTAATTATTTTTTCAGAGGTATCACAAACATATCACAGAAGATCACAAGTCTACAGCTGAACATATTCAATGCTCAAAAGCACGGTCCTAAGCCTCCTGCATCTATCGACTACCTGCATCTCTTACCAGGTCTACCTCCATCGAGCGTGAGGAGGTACCTTACAATCTGCTTACCGGTATGACGCCGCCATTCGGGAACCCTTCTTCATCCTCGGTTGTTGGTTCTTCAAGCTTCAGCTTATTGATCAGTTGGGCTACATCAGTTACTCTGTTTCTACTGTGGATATCCTCATTTCTAAGTCTATTACACGGGGAATTCCGAGCATGCCCTTCTCCATAGCTCGCTGAGCGAACTTCAGCTTCGTCACACGGCCAGCTTTGAAGGACCACGCCTCTTACGACCATATGTCATTACTGACAACCACAGTAGTTGTACAATTTTTAGAAATATATATATTATCTTCAGTATACTTGTAAACCGTAATGTCAATCAGAATTAACATAAATTAATCATTTCTTCATGGACAGAGGTCCGTGCCCAGCAGTATTTACCGTAACAGCCTATTTAAGTACGCTGCTGAACATAGGCCTCCCCCATAGATTGCCTCATGGAGGGATTATGCCATAGTTGCCACGGTTAGCAAGCGGGATGGCAACCGTAGTTTTTTATTTTTAGTCATTATTAGGAAGACGCTGCTGCCCATCTCCTGATTTGATTCCGTCTGTCGCCTCTTACGACACCCGCGGGATGATGTGGGGTAGTGGATATTCTTACACCATCACTACACGTTAGTTAGTAATATATATATATATATATATATATATATATATATATATATATATATATATATATATATATATATATATATTCTCATTTGTGTGCGAATATCTTCTAGTCATATATTATTTTAAACCTCAAATCCCTCCCTGGCAATATTTGTCTTTTCTGTCGACTTCCAAAAAGGAGACGGTACTCCATTCGACTGTATGTTTTTATGTGTTTTTTTTTATAGGATAAGGGTGACAAACGAGCACACAGTCCACCTGATGGTAAGTGGTTGCTGCGGCCCATAGACATCTACATCTATCCTCTATTACAATTCAAAATGTAGATGCGTTGTCACCCGTGAGGACTAAGATGGAATGCCTCTTTTCCAGTAGAAAGGGTCTCCGGTTCTCTACACTCACCATACGAAACACAGCAGCGTTAAGCTGCTGTTTTACGCTGGTATTCTGTGAGAGCGTAGTCCTTCCCCGGTCGAGCCGACCCATTCGTGTTACAACTATACTACTAATATAGCTGCAGCATGGCCCTACCACGTACAAAATTTTTATTAAAGTTACCTCATAACTTTTTACTGGGTGAACCGATTTCGATGATTCTTTTTTTATTTAAAAGCGGGTACTTTTCATGTAGTTCCATATGAATTCGATCAAGGTCAGACCAATAGTCTTTGAGTTATTCTTAGTAAATTATATTGACAGTGGTAGAGCCACGCGGCAGCTTTTGCTGTCGCATGGATGGGCCGACTCGAACCGGGGTGGTACCACGACCTCACAGAAAACCAGCGTGAAGTAGAGGTTTACCTCTACCTTTTGGTGAGTGCAGGTGGCCGGAGGCCCATTTTACTAGAAATGAGGCAATCCATCTTAGTCCTCACGGGTGACAACGCATCTACATTTTGATCTGTAATAGAGGATAGATGTAGATGTCTATGGGCCGCAGCAACCACTTACCATCAGGTGGACTGTGTGCTCGTTTGTCACTCTTATCCTATAAAGAAAAAAAATGAAGTCGGCTGTACAAAATTTTTAATTTTAAATTATTCGTTTTATTTATTTCTTTACATCCTAATACCCCATAATACTTTGAATTTCATGTTGTATCGTAGAGATGTTTTATTTAGATAAATTGCACTTTAGGAAATATTCAAGGAGCTTCTCTGTAGAAGTAACAAATAAAGTCAGTGTAACAAACACATAACTTAAAACAGAGCTGCACTTAAGTATAGTCCTTCAATGCAACCAGCAAAAAACCAATTCGTGCTTCGCTCCATCCATTAACAGTGCGACCAGAATATTGATGTACTGGGTACGTTTTCTTACAAACGAACAAATGTTCGCTTTTAAAAAGTATTTTGTAAAGTTCTCTCACAGAAAACCAGCGTGAAATAGCAGCTTAATGCTGCTGTGTTTCGTGTGGTGAGTGTAGAGAACCGGAGACCCTTTTTACTGGAAAAGAGGCATTACATATTAGAGTCCTCACGGGTGACAACGCATCTGCATTTTAATTTGCAAACGAAGATAGATGTAGATGTCTATGGACCACAGCAACCACTTACTATCAGGTGGACTGTGTGCTCGTTTGTCAACCTTATGCTATAAAAAAGCATAAGCCAAGTATTTTATATTATAAAGACTCGATAACGCAATTCGTGTTTGGCTACTACAGGTCTCGGGTTCATTTTCCGCATAGAATATTTAATTATAACATTACTAGCTATCCACCCCGCTTCGCAAAATTGGGATTATTAAGCCGCCTGTCAAGCGTAGAAACTATGGCAAATGACCCTCAAAGGCGATCTGTGACTTATGTTTAATAGTGGAATTTTGATAAGCTGGAAGGAATATAGTTTTTTTATAGGATAGCGTGACAAACAAGCACAAAGTCCACCTGATGGTGTGACCCATAGACATCTACATTTATCCTTAATAAAGAATCAAAATGCTGATGCGTCGTCATCCGTGAGGACTAAGATGGAATACCTCTTTTCCAGTAAAAAGGGTATCCGGTTCTCTACACTCACCATACGAAACACAGCAGTGATAAGCTGCTATTTTACGCTGATATTCTGTGAGAGCGTGGTCCTTCCCCGGTCGAGCCGACCCATTCGTGCTACAGCTATACTACTAATATAGCTGCAGCATGGCTCTACCACTTTATCTGAATTTGTTTTTGAAAAACGTTAACTCCATACTAAGATTTTCTCCTGCATCGTGGGGACAATTCATCGTCATCATCATCATCATTACAGCCATTCACTGATGAAAAAATATTTGTTCCGTGCGGGTTTTGAATCCGCGCCCCTGAGTGCTGCAACACATTGCTAAGCCACTACGCCACAGAGCCACCAATATATTGCTATTGATAGGAGCAGCATTTTACTTACGCACACAGACACAAGAAAGCTACAAATCTGGCTTTTATTAATAGAAAAATATATTTACGGGCATTCAGACAGTATGCCGGCTGATGTTTTTTACTGTGTGGAAAAAAATTGAGTAATTTTTACGTGTTTGAGCTATGCTGCAGATATATTATAGTTGTAGCACGAATGGGTCGGCTCGACCGGGGAAATACCACGCTCTCACAGAGTACCAGCGTAAAACAGCAGCTTAACACTGCTGCGTTTCGTATGGTGAGTGTAGAGAACCGGATACCCTTTTTACAGGAAAAGAGGCATTCCATTTTACTCCTCACGGGTGACAACGCATCTGCATTTTTATTCGCAAACGAGGATAAATGTGGATGTCTATGGTCCACATCAACCACTTACCATCAGGTGGACTGTGTGCTCGTTTGTCACCCTATCCTATAAAACAATATCTATGGATATTCAGCTACGGACTTTAAACAGGCTTTTATTATGAATGATAACGCCACCCTCCTTTGTTTGAAGTTGGTTGCAAATGTCCTTGTTTTGCAGTAACTTAGATATTTTATTAAAGAAATCTTATTTACAGAGTGTTGTTTACTTAAACATAGTTTTATTTTATTTTATGTATTTTCGTCTTTCTTTGTTTTTTTAGCAAGTCGAACAATATTAATTAGTTGCTCGAAATTTTTTGTTTGTTATTTATTTTGTGCAAACTAATTGCTCTGAATTCAGTAATTAATCTTTAATTACAGCCCACTTTCTGTATTATTTTATTTGCTTAAACTGCGTTATTGTTTATGTATTGTTAGGATCTTATTGATTCGTTATTGCTTATTATTTATGTCACAAAACCAATCCCTTTTACGTTTTCTTATATAGTGATCAATTTAAAGACAAAAACAGTTAGGAACAAGGCAGTAGCAGTTCAAGTATAATCCAATATTTACTTAATACGACAAGATTCTATATTTGCTATTATCCGTTTCATTAAGCAAGTAGACGAGATATGATCGCAATAACAAGAACAGGAAGAAATCATTTTGAAGATATTTTGACGTTTTTACGACGTTATTATTGATGTCGTATTTTGTAAGAGATACTTCCGGCGACAATTCACATGTAAAGAAATGTGTTATATTCAGTAGCTTTCATTAGTTATATTACAAAAGACACCTCTTCAAAATTGCATATCCTTAGCAGATTAGCAAGAAAAAAGCAGATTAGTGGATTAGAGATGATATGACTTAGACATTATGAACTTAAACGATAATAGTAAGAATTAACGGTACTAGATACCTATTTCAAGAGTCATAAATATGGTCACCCGAGGCAAGTGTGACATAAATTAATTAAAGCTATGATGGACATTTAAATACTTATACTCTGAAAGGATTTAACATAGATAACTCAGTTTTATAAAATCAATTATTAAGTGTTTGTTTGTTTGATTAAGCATTTTAGTATCTACAAGTAGCATTTTGTAATTTAAGATAATTTACACTAATTGAAGTGGAAGACCGTCACACTTACCCCATCAACAAGGCAAGTGTGATAGTACGCTTTTTCGTAGTTACTTTTTTGTTGTCTTTGGTTTTCGACAAAATTGAAGAGATGATACTAATGTCAAAATATTTTAGATCTATAAACGATTTCAACGTCCATTTTTGTGTAACAAAGAGTTTTATCCCACATAGAGCAAGTTTTCTGAGTAGTTTTAAAAAGAAATGACGTCTGTTAATAAAATAGTTGAAGCTACATACTTAACTATCGGTATAGTTAAGCATAATTTGCATTTATTACATTTGCCCCACTGTCACACTTGCCTCGAGTGACCATACAAGTAAAAGAGAACTGAAAAAATAACGGAACATACAAAAGTGATTCAAACAAAAATGGTAAGAAATAACCGAACTAGATAGCTACTTAAATATCTTGAGATATTAATACAAATTAAAGAGAATTAAAATAAAAACTAAACAAAGCAAATAAGACCCGGAGACCCTTTTTACTGAAAAAGAGGCATTCCATCTTAGTCCACACGGATGACAATGCATTTCGCAAACGAGGCTAAATGTAGATGTCTAAAGGCCACAGCAACCACTTGTCATCAGGTGGACGGTGCGCTCGCTTGGCACCTTTATCCTATAAAAAACTGCAAACAAGCTCATCAAATATTTTTGTTTGTGTTTTGTTTACGTAGATTTTCCATGTGCTATTTGCATAAACCGTTATATTCACAACAGCGGCGCAATTCACAAATAAAATTTCATCCATATCGTTGAAGCCGTTTCGGAGAAAATATTAACATTATATTTTATAGTATTTTAACCTGTTTGGGTTGTAAAAATATACTAAAGAAAGCTTCACCTTCCAGTCGGTGATAATTTTTTTTGATTTGGTTTGCTTAGATTTATAGAAACATGTATTTTAATATCTATGATGCTCTTAAATGAGTATATTATACACCGAAGAGTCGGAGTAGGTATATCTGTTTTACTCAAATATCTCGAATTCTTTCGCGCGCTTATGGTCCGTTCTAATTTCAAATTGTATATCATACATATTTTATTTAATTATTATTTCTTCGAGTACGATGTGATATACCCAGCCTTAAAGTGGAATTTCTTCAACAGTGGATCAAATCCTCGCATAGAGAATGACGCGCCGTGGTGATAGATAAGTCGTTTTGTGTGTATATTAATATGTATAGTTTTTCTGTAAAGTTTTTTTTTATAAAAAAAATAATCCATCAAATACCAGTCAAATGCGTGTCAGTAGTAACCTCATCGCTTAATTTATTACATTATTAAATTTAATACTTCGTTGGAATCGCCGTGATTTGAAAATCGATGGAACGAAAAAGCAACACTAAAAAGAGAAAAATATCCAATTTTAGGATTTAGCCTGTGAGAGAATGAGATAAAATATATGTAAAATGAGATATAATGACTAAAATATCCTATTTCTGATACTCTGCTTCGTTTAATTCTCTAGAAACTTAATTTTCTCTAGGTTCCACTTCCACCGCGTGTGAACTGTACACATGTTTTTTAATCCCGCTAGTAATTATTTAAACCCGATAATTTTAGCTCATTCTACATTGTATTCCTCAAAACTATTAAAAAATTGATAAGAATATTTAAGACAACAAGACTTAAAATCACCATATAATCTCTGAATCGAAGCTTTGTAAAAGAGCGACGGTCTCTACACTCACCTCAGTGGTGATGATTCCACTTCTGAAATAATATTTATTTGTAATGCGTACTCAACAAGTCAGAATGCAGAACCAATGCTTTGGGAAATACTTCGTACATAAGTTATTTAAACAAAATCTGTGAACATTTGGAGCTTTATCAATTATATGACGGCTCCGTGGCGCAATGGCTTAGCAATGAGTTGCTGCGCTGGGGGCCGAGCCGCTTGTTCGTATCCCGCACGGAACAATTATTTGTAGGCCATACAAGTATTTGTATGGCCTGAACCGATTTCAATGATTCTTTTTTTATTAAATAGGCTTTACCTCAAGGGTGTGTCCCATTAAATTTTCAAGAAAAATGTTTGCCCCCCAAGGGTGGATAATAGGGGAAAATGTTTCATATTTGACTATTGTTTAAGGAATTACATATGATATCTTCGCAGATTGTGAACCAATTTTAATGATTCTTTTTTTTAATAAGTTATACTTCAAGGCCATTCCCATATAAATTTGGAGAAAAAATTGCACCCCTGATCATATAAATAACTTCTTTTTAGCAATTTGTAGTCGTTTTTTACTTTTTGTTAAAAGTTATAATTATCATAAATGTTACGTAAATGTGTTAGCTCAACGCTACCCTTGCCGTCATATTTATTTCCCAACGCCGACCAGTCAGAGCAGGGACTATTACTCTATATTACCGTACATGTCACTTTTACTTTGAGAACATAAACAAAACTCGCGTTGTGAACGTGTTTTGTACGCCATTTTTGTTATTTTCTACCGACTTCAAACAGGAGGACTCAATTCGACTGTAATTTATTTTTTGCTGTGTGTGTTAGTCACCTCATAACTTTTTTTGGGTAAACTGATTTCGATGATTCTTTTTTTAGTTGAAAGCCGGTGCTTTACATGTAGTTTCATATAAATTTGAGCAAGATCGGACCAACAGTTTTTGAGTTATTCTTAATAATTTATATTGAAATAGTTTGTCCAAATGACTCTGCTGAAGAGCAACCCACACGACGGAATATTATATATTAGTGTTAATTGTAGAGTAAAAGTAGAGAACTGACCAACATTTTATTTTATTATAGGTTGCTGTGGCCTATAGACATCTACATCTATCCTCGATAACTAATCTAGCTGCAGACGCGTTGTCACCCGTGAGGACAACGATCGAATGCCTCGTTTCCAGTAAAAAGGGTCTCCGGTTCTCTATACTCACCATACGAAACACAGCAGCGTTAAGCTGCTATTTTACGCTGGTATTCTGTGAGAGCGTGGTTCTTCCCCGGTCGAGCCGATCCATTCGTGCTGTAACTATACTACTAATAAAGCTGCAGCTTGGCTCTACCACGTATTGTATTATAAATATTGCATTTAACACCTCCCAACATTACTACACCACTTTAATTTTAATTTGATGTATTTATTAAATAGATTCGGCTGATAAAATAAATACGAGATACATATTTGAAGTTTGCACACATTTATGGATAATGCCTCGCGTCCTCCTACTTTTGCTGGTAATATGTTAACGTATGAAAGAACGACGGCTCCGTCATATTCGGCATAGTGGCTTAGGAATGAGTTGTGGTGCTGGGGCCCGCGGGCTCGAATCCCGCACGGAACAAGTATTTGTATGGTCTACAAATAATTGGTCCAGACCTGGATGTTTGTCCTTGTGAAACTTGTGACCGGATCGACAGCGCATTTATGACGATAATGTTTGGCAGGCTCCGTGCAAAACACGCACCATTACCAAACCACACTACGCGGCCGGCAAAACGCGTTATAACGTATGTATGTATGCTCAGCGTTGTCCAAAATAATAAAAATAATTAGTAAGTCCAAAATAATAGAGATCATTTTACAGTAGCATCCGTATAGGTATCTTAATATAGATATTACATTACATATAGATTACAAAAAACACTTTAAGTCACTCTTAATGCAATCTTCTGAACAAGTGCTAAAAATAAAAATTTTGTTCAACCGACATCAATACAAATGTAATTTATTGTTGATTTTTTTAAACCGCTGGACCGATTTCGATAAAAATTTAAATTGAACCACTTGGGAAGTATACCCTTTGAAACAAAAACAGAATTTTCGAAATCAGTTTAGGCGTCTTTGGGTAATCGGTTAACAAACATAAAAAAGAAGATCCCGACTAATTGAGAACCTCCTCTTTTTTATGAAGTCGGTTGAAAATGAGCTACGAGCCATAGGACGTAATAATAGCGGTATACAAATTGACCAGGAATGACACCGTCACTAAACTGAATGTATGAATTCTAGTGCGCGTAGTGACAACCACGTTCTTTCCGTGCCTGATACGTGCTTAGCACGTCCATAGTATGAGCCATTGTTGTGGCTTGTACCTTAAGACTTCAGTGGAGAGCAGTCACCGAACGAAATCACCAAACCGTTCTTTATTAATACAGTGCGCGGACTACCAACTGCTAAATTGTTTTCTTATTTTTTTTTTTACTCAAAAACCAAACGGTTTGCTTGGTTGTTCGTAATGTGTACAGAAAACGAGTGGAATCATTTGCTAGCATCTGTCTTTCCGTCCACTACTGAACATAGGCCTCCCCCATAGATTGCCGCATAGGTGGGATATTTGCCATAGTTGCCACGCTTGGTAAGTTGATTTGCAACCGCAGCATTTTTAGTCGTCATTAGAAAGACGCTACCTTCTATCTTCTGATTTGTGTCTCTCTGTCGCCTCTTACGACACCCACGAGATGATATGGCGTACTGGATATACTTACAACACCACTGCACGTTAGCATCTGTCTTTAAATCCGATTTCAATGTTAACTTGTCTAAGAGTGACTTCAAAACAAGAGTGAATAGGCGCTGGTTGATCTTAGTCAGTGCGCTTTTCCTTCTTCCGATTCATCACCACTTATCAACAGGTGGGCTAGTAATCAAGCTTCAGATTAATGATCCATCTGCACCACATGTTCTGTCCGACTCTCTCTACTGACGCCTTAAGATAAAGGTTATCTTTACATATACAGGTTGAAATTTAAATTAATAGCATCCTGTGAATATATTTCTTTTAATAGAATATATATCATACGTGGTAGAGCAATGCTCCATTTATATTAGTAGTATAGTTGTAGCACAAATGGGTTGGCTCGATCAGGGAAGGACCATGCTCTCACAGAATACCAAAAATCGTAGCTTAACGCTGCTGTGTTTCTTATGGTGAGTGTAGAGGACCGGAGACCGCTTTTACTGGAAAAGATCCATCTTAGTCCTCACGGGTGACAACGCATCTGCACTTTGATTATTTAATGAGGATAGATGTAAATGTCTATGGGTCACCGCAACCGCTTACCATCAGTTAAACTGTGTGCTCGTTTGTCACCCTATCCTATAAAAAAATATGGGTGACAAGCGAGCACACAACCCATTTAATGGTAAGTGAATGCTATTGCAGATAGAAATCTACATCTTACCTGGATTAAAAATCAAAATGCAGATGTGTTGTCACCCCTGAGGACTAAGATAGAATGCCTCGTAAAACAGGTCTCTATATTCATGATAACGACTGTGTTGGAACTAAAATAATGCAAATCGAAAGATTTCATATTGCAAATAAGCAAAACTTAAAAAATCAGCAATTTCACAAGTGAACATTATTGCAAACAAACACGAAAAATAATTATCAGAAATTAAATACTAATATGTACTTTCTCTCAAAATGTTTTATGAACAATAGTTAGACTAAAGGCAAATTCAAGGACGAATTCAACACAAATTATCTATACAAAGACGTAATTTATTTTAAAATATTCCTCAAAATGGTTACTGATAAGTTGAATTAATGTCAGTGACTTGAATTTTACTCTGTATAAATAAATAATTTATGACTTGAGAGTGTTGGATCATTTTTGACCGATTTAAAAAAAGTTGGTTTACAATTCCACTGTATGTTTTTTTGTATAGTATTCTTCATCATTACAGCCCTTCACAAGTCCACTGCTGAACATAGACTCATAGAACATAGACATCCCACAAAGAATGTCACAAAGCATGGTCCCGAGCCACCTGCATCCCCATCGGTTGTATGTATGTTAAGTTATAATATCTTCGACAAATGAGGCCCGTTTTGTGATTAATTTTTTATTAAATAGGTGAAGTAACATTTCAGGGATAGATCCATATAAATTTGGGGACAAAATTCTATTACTAAGGATGGTAAAACAGTGGATGAACATTTAAATGATTTTATTGAGACAAGCTAGAAATTATGTTATTCATACGTCTACTCAAAAGTACCTTTTTTTAAAAGTTATTTCGGTTTTTCAACTACACTTTCGACGTCTAACTGTTCGCTACATATTTGTTCAAAAAGGCAATTAGGAAATTTCCATGCGAACTAGAAAATCTCAGCTGTCTTTTCCCAAATAGCTATCTAATTAAGAAACAAATAAATCTTCGACCCGGATTCACAAGTCTCTCTTTCAAGGTCACGATGCCAAGTCAATATCGTTGGGCTCTCACATCTCTCTCACCATTCAGATATGTTAATTGACCAAACCAAACGTATGACAAATACACAGATGCAAAGGTTAGAAAACGCATGAAATTGTCTTCATCTTATTTTCTCCGTTGTTTGAATATTTACCAAAACTTAGAACAATGTAGTTAATTTACTATGTACATACGAGGATGAGAACTAAACCATGTTATGTTATTCATACGTCTACTCAAAAGTACCTTTTTTTAAAAGTTATTTCGGTTTTTCAACTACACTTTCGACGTCTAACTGTTCGCTACATATTTGTTCAAAAAGGCAATTAGGAAATTTCCATGCGAACTAGAAAATCTCAGCTGTCTTTTCCCAAATAGCTATCTAATTAAGAAACAAATAAATCTTCGACCCGGATTCACAAGTCTCTCTTTCAAGGTCACGATGCCAAGTCAATATCGTTGGGCTCTCACATCTCTCTCACCATTCAGATATGTTAATTGACCAAACCAAACGTATGACAAATACACAGATGCAAAGGTTAGAAAACGCATGAAATTGTCTTCATCTTATTTTCTCCGTTGTTTGAATATTTACCAAAACTTAGAACAATGTAGTTAATTTACTATGTACATACGAGGATGAGAACTAAACCTCATTTGAGTAAGTACTTGAAAATCCTTTCACAACTTTCAACAAAACGTAACGGCTTAAATTTTCTTTACGAGGCGCGTTGGCAACAAAATATTTCATTATTTTGCATCAAGAAGATGTTGCAGTTTCTCTTGTTTCGTTTTCTTCTATCTCTACTTACGACAACCGAGGAATGATAGTGAATTGTCTTACGGTGCCATTTAATGTTGAACATCTTCAGCGGCTTGTAACTGTAACAGTTCCTGCTGCTACCTCCATAGTTAACTATACTGTTTCTCTGCTTTACGCTTCAGGACTTACTCTCATTTGCTTTTTGTGTTCCATAGCTAAATGGAAAAAAACGGGACCCTTATAGATTCGTCATGTCTGTCTGTATGTCTGTCCGTCCGTATGTCACAGCCACTTTTTTCCGAAACTATAAAAACTATGCTGTTGAAACTTGGTAAGTAGATGTATTCTGTGAACCACATTAAGATTTTCACACAAAAATAGAAAAAAAGCAATACATTATGGGGGTTTCCCATACTTAGAACTGTAACTCAAAAACTTTTTTCCATCAAACCCATACATGTGGGATATCTATGGATAGTTCTTCAAAAATGGTATTAAGGTTTCCTATATATTTTTTTCTAAACTGAATAGTTTGCGCGAGAGACACTTCCAAAGCGCTAAATTGTGTGTGTCCCCCCCCCCCCCTGTAACTTCTAAAATAAGAGAATGATAAAACTAAAAAAATATATGATGTACATTACCATGTGAACTTCCAGCGAAAATTGGTTTGAACGAGATCTAGTTAGTAGTTTTTTTAAACGTCATAAATCGTAAATTATGTTACTTGCTGCTACGGAACGCTTCATGTGCGAGACCGACTCGCACTTGACCGCTTATTATTCTTTTTTCACACCAACAGGAATTGTGTGAAGGATTAACATAGCCTATTACACAATATGAAACGTTGAAAAAGTTAAATTGTTGGAAATATGAAGATATGTAAACAATTATGCTATTTGCAAACATTATTCGTGGTAGAGCCACGCTGCAACTTTGTTATGGTTGTAGCACGAATGGGTCGGCTCAATCAGGGAAGGAACACGCTTAGTGCTGCTTTATTTCGGGTGGTGAGCGTAAAGTACCGGAGACCCTTTTTACTGGAAACGATGCATTCTATCGTAGTCTTCCGGGGTGACAACGTATCTGCATTTTTATTCTCAACTGAAGGTACAGTATTAACATCAGATGAAATGTGTGCTCGTTTGTCACCCTTAGCTTATATAAAAATATTAGGTTATAACTTTTTCGATGGATAACTTTTACCTGACGATTGAATAATTGGCCCTTAGTGTCATACATTTGAGACTCATCAAAGAAACTCTCTCTCTTAAAAATGTAAAAAATTACTCTCGATTGCCTTTTTTTTAAACGACTTCAAAAAGGAGGTTCTCAATTCGATTGTGTGTTTTTTTACGTATATTGTATGTTACGCGATAGCATCGCAGATTGTGAACCTATTTTAATGATTCTTTTTTTATTAAATAGTTTATAAGTGTGGTCCCATATAAAATTGGAGCAAAAATTCCAAACAAAAAGTATCAAATAAATAGTTTATTTTTAAACACGCTTTTAACGTTTCTAAGACTTAAGTAAGACGTAGTTAGACGCTCAGAGTTTTTAAGACTTCAAGATATACTATAAGAATACTAGCTGACCCGACAAACGTTGTTTTGCTATATAGAATAGGATAGAATGATTTTTATTCAATATATATAATTACATAATACTTATTGAAAGTCATTTTTTTATTTACCACTGGTTCGGAAAATACCTCTGTCATGGGAAGAACCAGCAAGAAACCCAGCGGGACTTTTTTTTAAACATAATTTCACTTAACAATAATTTTGTTTATAAAATTTTAAATAAATTTTCATAGAACCAGCATGGTGGCGATCACCTTATTCCCAGGGGTTATTTTCATTCATGTATTCCTTGATATTATAATAACCCTTTTTGTACAGCTTTTCCTTAATAAAACTTTTAAACTTGTTTATTGACAAACTTTGAACATGTTCTGGGATTTTGTTGTAAAAGCGTATACATTGCCCCATAAATGAATTACTAATTCTGTGGAGTCTAGTAACTGGCATTACAAGCTTATGTTTGTTCCTAGTGTTTAAGGTATTAACATCCTTATTCTTATTAAAGCTATTTATGTTTTATGTACATACATTACATTTTCATAAATATTTTGCGATGCCAAAGTTAATATGTTTATTTCTTTAAATTTTTTTCTACGGCTCTCTTTTGCAAAACAAATATAGCTTCAATGTCAGTCGCATTACCCCATAGTGTATATATTCTTTGCCCATAGCAAAATTCCATAAGACATTACGCTATGAAATTAACTAAAATACACTAACCTAGCTGTCTCATATACATTAAAAATCACGATTAAAAACAAGGTTAATCGTAGAAGGGTGAAAATTTGAAGTTTTATGTATTTTTCAGTGCTAAATCATCATAAAATAAAAATAAAAAAATTGTCAGAAAAATATTTAGAAGTGAGTCACGTTGGCCGATTCTCAGACCTACCCGATATGCACACAAAATTTTGTACGATCCGGTTGAGCCGTTTCGGAGGAGTTTGGTAACAAACACCGCGACACGAGAATTTTATATATTAAGAGACACTGCGTAGATCGAAACAAAAAATAATAAATTTAATCTGGAGGTAGCTGTGGTTATCTATGACATTGGGACGTCGAACACCTCAGTACACCCCGCCCCCCTCCCCTCCCCCCGTGACCATGAGTTCTG
This sequence comes from Parnassius glacialis, assembly GCA_033319125.1. Classification (NCBI taxonomy): domain Eukaryota; kingdom Metazoa; phylum Arthropoda; class Insecta; order Lepidoptera; family Papilionidae; genus Parnassius; species Parnassius glacialis. The sequence continues at coordinate 5,167,585 of JAVANC010000008.1, forward strand.
AAAAGTGCTCGAAACTTCGGGAATATAAAATAAGTTAATATATGAGATAAAATCTGTAAAAACTAGTTATAAGCCGCGTATCGATTACGCGCTCCAAGAAGTCGAACATTGGCACGGGCTCCAGCCACGCGAAATGGATACCGCCTTGAAACGCGCGCCAAATTGTTCGTTGGAGTGCTCGAATGTGGGACGGGGCGCTCCATCTGGTGTCGGTTTTTTACCGCGCATCAAAGTAGTTTAAGTATTGGCTCGAGCGCCAGTTGGGACGGTTATTTTCATTATTCGTGTGTTCGTTGCGTTCCGAACTGCAACATAAGTTGCCGTAAATTGATAAAATTACATGGTTTAAAAGAACTACTTTGAAATAGTAAAAGTCGTTTTTATCATAATAAAGCGCTCAGAGAAGATGTATGGAATTATGAAAGTGGCTGCTGCTCGTACACGACCGACATCCATGTTGATGGGTCAAACACTGGAGCGGAGTTGCGCGCGCCCGGAGCTCTTAAGGTGTCTACTAACCTGCCTGCCGCAGGGGCAATTTAGGGTGTAGGAGTGGGGATGACCCTTAATTGCCTCCTTAATTGTGATGTGTGTAGGCAAGCAGGGGCAATTTTTAAGTCGGCCCTGCGACCTTCGATATTGCTCCGATCGCTGTGCTCCCTAGATTGCCCCTGCGGCAGGCAGGTCAGTAGCCGGCTTTAGTTGATACACTTCGAACATTTGGAGCGCGTTCCACGGAGCGCACTGGTCGGAGCGGTCATTCATGACGCGCGCGCCAGGACCGCGTAATCGATACGCGGCTTTATTCAAATATGATACAAAGTGAATTTTGTATATAACTGTATAGTAACAAAACCAGTAGATAATATCTATTAAATTTTATTTTTATTTCTACACTAGCTGTTCCTCACGACTTCACCCGCGTGTAATTTATTACGATTGGATTTCATGTGTTTTTAAAAAACAAAAATAGCCACACTTACTCCTTATAAAATAAGCTATCTGCTAGTGAAAGTCCTGTCAAAATCGATCCAGTCATTCCGGAGATTAGCCGGAACAAATAGACAGACAGAATTTTAAAAGTTATGTTTTTGTTATAAGTGCCATATCTTATGCACTTATGGCTTTCATATGTATTTAGTAAAAAGTTGTTATTTTGATATTACAAGCATACACTCATTTTTAGTTATTTGTATAGATATAGATATAGATTATATAAGATATGGAGCAGCGTAATGCTTTCGTAATCGATTATTCTGCGAAAATCGATTTGGTGAAAGACCATCAGATTTGAAATTACCATCAGATGAACTGTGTGCTCGTTTGTTACTCTTATTCCATTAAAACTCGTTACAGCTTATCGAAATCTTCTACTGAACATAGACATCCACCATAGATAGGGGGGATATTTGCTATAGTGTAGCCACTCTGTAGCGACGGTGTAAGAATATTCACTACTCCATATCGACCCGTTTGTGAGATGGACTGCAGCAAACTTAACCAACACAATAATGACACAAGTATTGCCTATTTCAGCTATACATTTGTTTGCGCGTCGGTATCAAAAACAAACACGCAGAGACGTAGAAAGCTGTAACCGATAGCGATGTCGACACGCGCGACAAAATCATTTGCATTCATTGGCAACGTGCATCAGTTTGCTTTTACCTCGGATCTGGTCTAAAATATAATCTGAAGCGATTTATATTAAACTAGCAATCCGCCCTAACTTCACACAGGTGATTTCTGAACCTCGACAACAGCGCCACCTACCGGATCTGAACTTAATCACCTTCAGTCCAGCCATTTAGGAGTTCGGTCACATACACACAGACATAAGAAATAGGTATATACATATATAAGGATTACTTATATTAGACATTCATTAAAAGTAAAGCCGACTAAAAAAATTTAAACAGTTAACGCAAAAATCTTCATAAGTCGGGGATTTAATACTTCTCTACATATAAAATACAGTTAAAAATTTAATTAGTGCCAGTGGAGGTCAAATTCTAGTACTATAAAATTATGATAAGCTTTTAGCCGCTTCGCTATCACGTTAAATATGTCGATATTTCAGACAGACACTTCAATTTTATTCATATGTATAGACACACACACACACGCATCGCAGGTTTCCATGCGAAAGTGGCTTAACAGTCTACTGAACATTTATTACTACTCTTCAAGTCAATTCTCGACAAAATTAGAACATCTATTTCGCTGTACGTTACTTAAGTGTTTATAATTACAGCCCTTCACAAGTCCACTGCTGAACATAGGCCCCTCCCAAAGAATGCCACAAAGCACGGTCCCGAGCCACCTGCATCCATCGACTTCCTGCATGTCTTACCAGGTTGTCACTCCATCTAGTGGAGGGATGCCATACACTTCGCCTTCCGGTACGAGTCTGCCACTCGAGAACCTTTCTTCCCCATCGGTTGTCGGTTCTTCTAGCTATATGGCCGGCCCACTGCCACTTCAGCTTACTAATCCGTTGGGCTATGTCGGTTACTCTGGTTCTACTGCGGATATCCTCATTTCTAAATTTATCACGCTGAGAAACCCCGAGCATAGCCCTCTCCATAGCTCGCTGAGCAACCTTAAGCTTCCTCATACGGCCAGTAGTGAAGGACCACGTCTCAGATCCGTAAGTCATCACTGGCAACAATGAAATTGTTAATTGTAATTTTAAGTGCTGATTTACCACGTGCTCGGCGGTGAAGGAAAACATTGTGGGGAATCCTGCATTTCTGAGAAATAAAAAAAAATATTTCGAAGACATGTGAAGTTCGCCAACACGCATTGGTGCAGCGCGGCGGACATTTCCTTGCCCTAAAACCCTCTCAGAATGAGAGGAGGCCTGTGCCCAGAAGTGGGAAGTATATAGGTTGCAACTTTACTTTACTTTTACCTCCCATATGTTTATCTCTGCTTAGCCTTATGTACGATTTTATTTTGTGTGCGGAAAAGTTTAAATAAATAAATAAATTAGGTTTTTTTTTATAGGATAAGGGTGACAAACAAGCACACAGTCCACCTGATGGTAAGTGGTTGCTGCGGCCCATAGACATCTACATCTATCCTCTATTACAATTCAAAATGTAGATGCGTTGTCACCCGTGAGGACCAAGATGGAATGCCTCATTTCCAGTAAAAAGGGCCTCCGGCCACCTGCACTCACCAAGCGAAACGCAGAGGTGAACCTCTACTTCACGCTGGTTTTCTGTGAGGTCGTGGTACCACCCCGGTTCGAGTCAGCCCATCCGTGTGACAGCAAAAGCTGCCGCGTGGCTCTACCACTGTTAAATTCATTTGTTTTATAACAACATTTTCGAACATGCATATTTAATGGCTAACTAACTGTTTACTTACAAAGTGCTATGAATTATTTTAGTGTCGTAGAGACGACAGAGGGAAATTAAACAGGATATGGGCAGTAACGTTTCCTGACAACGACGCAATATTATAAAAAACTGCGGTTGCCAACTCGCTCGCTAAGCGTGGAAAATACGACAAAAATATTCTACCCTCAAAAGGGAAATCCATTTCAGTGACTATAGGGTCGATGTTCAGCAGTGAACTTTTGATAGAATTTAATAATGATGATGAATTATATACTTCTGCTTTGAATGATTTTCTTTTGTTATATTTTTACTTAAAATAAAAATTGGTGAGCATTATTTTATACTGAGTGCATAGTTCTGTAAAATTTTAACACGTGTGAAATGTGTTCTTATTTCATAATGAAGGTATATTTAATTAGAAGAGCTTTTAATTTTGTTTACTGTCGCTTATCAGAGACAGTTTGCCAAAGGATAATGAGACGATTCTGCCTTTATTAATATAGAGCTGTTATGTAGTTAATTACTTTCTTAGAACTCAATTCATATAATTGAAAACAGTATAATACATTAATGAATTTTATTAAAACCGCTTTCATTTAGTATCATTGTAATTTATGAGCGCAAGTATAGACAAAAGACTCAATATTTCGTTTGTCACATAATTTTTATAGAAAAAAAACAGTGATGTTTTAGGAAATATTTTTCATTTTAAATTTTTTTAAAAACTATTTTCCATTACAAATCGACGTCAATTAAGAAATGCTCAAACTTGTTCTCACTCTTTTCACTATGTGGCAATAGAAAGAGACAGCTATAGAGAAAATTATTTTTTATTGTAGAGCTAACCGTTAGTATTTATTTCTGTTAAATATTGTATTTTTTTTTACTAGCTGTTCCCCGCACCTTCGCCCGCGTGTAATTCAGGGTTCTAAATTTTTTGCGCCGAACCCTAATTCTTTTTCTAAAATAAAAGTAGCCTAAGTTACTCGTTATAATATCTACTATCCGCCAGTGAAAGTTCCGTCAAAATCGGTCCAGCCATTTCGGAGATTAGCCGGAACAAACAGACACACATACAGGCAGAGAGACAAACATTTTAAAAATAGTGTTTTTATTATAAGTACCGTATATACTTTCATATGCATGTAGTAAAATCTTGTTATTTTGACTGTAACGTCAAAACACACTTCAGACACTTCATTTTCATTTATTTTTATAGATGTATAGATTTAGTAATTCTGAATTTTCTACCGACTGCAAACAGGAGGAGGTACTCAATTCGACTATGTTTTTTTTTAAGTGTGTTACCTCATAACTTTTTTTCGAATGAACCGATTTCAATGATTCTTTTTTTATTTGAAAGCAGGTGCTTCACCTATGTTCCCGTGTAAATTTTATCAAGGTCTGACCAATGGTTTTTGAGTTATTCTTAATAATTTATAATACGTGTAATTACGTGTAATACGTGTAATTTGTATTTTGTTGTAATTTGTTACGTGGTAGAGCCATGCTGCAGCGATATTAGTAGTATGGTTGTAGTACGAATGAATCGACCACGCTCTCACAGAATACCAGCGTAAAATAGCAGCTCAACGCTGCTGTGATTCGTAAGGTGAGCGTAGAGAACCGAAGACCCATTTTACTGGAAAAGAGGTATTCCATCTCCAGTCCACACGGGTGACGACGCATCTGCATTTTGATTCTTTATTGTGATAAATGTAGATGTTTATGGGTCACAGCAACCACTTTCCATCAGGTGGACTGTTTGCTCGTTTGTCACCCTATTCTATAAAAAAACAGCTTTTCTCAACACCTATTTTTGTACCTATTTACTAGCAAATAAAGAATTTTAATTTGAATTTAAACAGGTTCATTCAATTAAAGGAAACAAACGAGCCCTCCTATAATAGAAGAAGGTCATATCCAACAATGGATTATTACGGACGTTAAATTAATACAAGCTATGCCCGGCATGCGTTGCCTCCTCTTGTTAGGGTTCCGTAGCCAAATGGCAAAAAACGGAACCCTTATGGATTCGTCATATCTGCCTGTCTGTCTGTCCGTCCGTATACCACAGTCACTTTTTTCCGAAACTATAAGAACTATGCTGTTGAAACTTGGTAATTAGATGTCTTCTGTGAACCGCTTGAAGATGTTCATACAAAAATAGAAAAAAAAACAATAAATTTTGGGGGTTCTCCATACTTAGAACTGAAACCCAAAATCTTTTCTTCCATCAAACCCATACATGTGAGATATCTATGGATAGGTCTTCAAAAACGATATTGAGGTTTTTTCTATCTTTTTTTTCTAAACTGAACAGTTTGCGTGAGAGACACTTCCAAAGTGCTAAAATGTGTGTGTCCCCCCCCCCCCTGTAACTTCTAAAATAAGAGAATGATAAAACTAAAAATAATATATGATGTACATTACCATGTAAACTTCCACTGAAAATTGGTTTGAACGAGATTCAGTTAGTAGTTTTTTTCTTAAACCTCATAAATCGTAAATTATGTTACTTGCTGCTACGGAACCCTTCATGGGCGAGACCGACTCGCACTTGGCCGCTTTTTTAAATATTAGAAACGTTCGAGGGCGCTCTCAAAAGTAACTATATTATGATTAATACCTTTACTTTTTATATTTCTCTTATATTTTTAAATTATCATATTTAATTATGTAGTGATCAACCACGAATAAATGTGTTTTCATTCATTCTTTGTTTCAAAACAAGTCACCAAAAAATCAACCTTTTTACATAAATTTATTAATTCCCTGGACCCTGAGCTAGTTTAACTGTGTTTCAGGAACCAGTTCCTCATTTAAAGCTAGCATAATAAAACAGTACACAACTTTCTATAAAATAATTTAAAGTTATTTAGTTAGTTAGTCATTATCGTCATCATCATCATTACAGCCCTTCACAAGTCCACTGGTGAACATAGGCCTCTCATGTGGAATGCCACAAAGTATGGTCTTGAGCCACCTGCATCCATCAACTTCCTGTATGTCTTACCAGCCCTACACTTCGGCCCCCGATACGAGGCTGCCACTCGGGAACTTTTTTTCCCAATCGGTTGTCGGTTCTTTGAGCTATATGACCGGCTAATTGTCACTTCAGCTTACTAATCCGTTGGTTGCGCTATGTCAGTTACTATTGTTCTACTGCGGATATCCTCGTTTTTAAGTTTCTCACGCAGAGAATCCCCGAGCATAGCCCTCTCCATAGCTCGCGAGGTAATTTGAGCTTTCTCATACGGCCAGCAGTGAAGGACCATATTTCAGTTCCATAGGTCATCACTGGCTACACGGACTGAATGTCGCTTTGTCCCATTGTCCCAGGTAAACAAACTCGTCAACAACTTCGAGCTTAGTGCTCCCAACAACTACTGGCATAGGTGTGACACGATGTTAGTTTTGTCCATGTTCGTCTTAAAACCTATCCGTTGGGACTAGGAGGCACTATTGAGGTCATGGTTAGTTAAACAGGTCCAGAAATATAAACAAGAAATTAAATTAAATAATTTTATTTTAAACGCTATTTTTCAAGTGTTCGTGTGTGTGTGTGTGTGTGTGTGTGTGTGTGTGTGTGTGTGTGTGTGTGTGTGTGTGTGTGCAACTCAATTTCTTTAGAGTAAGAGGCAATGCTCTGAATTTATAGAACCGGCGTAACTGAATTAACCACAGTTGAAGTGGTAATAGGCATTCCATATAGTTCAAGGAACTAACAAATGATGGGGAAGAAAGCTTCTTGAGTGGTAGCATCGTATCGGTAAGTGAAATGATTTACTTGATGGTGTGACGTGATAAATCAAATAAGAAGTTGATAGATGCAGGTGGCTCAGGACCGTGCTTTGTGTCATTCCTTGGAGGAGGTCTAAGTTCAGCAGTAGACTTGTGAAAAACTAATGATGCTATGATGATAATTTCAGCGGCACCTATACCTCGACGATCGACACTATACTTATGAAAAGTCAAAATGGAACAATACACTGTCACAGAATACCAGCGTAAAATAGCAGCTTAATGCTGCTCTTTTTCTTACGGTGTGTATAGAGGACCGGAGACCCTTTTTACTGGAAATGAGGCAATCCATCTTAGTCCTCAGGCGTGACAACGCATCTTGATTTTGATTCTTAATCAAGGATAAATGTAGATGTATCTGCGCCATAGCATCCATTTACCATCAAGTGGACTAGTGCTCATTTGTCACCCATATTCTGTAAAATAAACAAAATACGTGTACCTAAAAGTAAAAAAAGAACTTACTTATAAAAAGAAGTAGCTAAAATCAAACAGATATTATGTAATAAAAATACCTAACTTATTGTGACTATATGCGCGATAAAAATATTTTCTCCACAACTATTTTATGATTCTCAACACAATGTCATATAGAAAAATGACAATTTTCTAGCAATACCCCATACGCGTAAAGGCCATAAATTTTTACGTTTATTTTATCACGTTGACCTAGTTGCCTGGCTTACGTTGTACACAGAATTATTAGCACTAGACTACTGCTCGTAAGTTAGCTTAGTGTCTTTGTACAATATTTATGTTCATCAAAGTCAAAGTCAAAATATTTTTATTCGAAATTGTCCTTTCCATAGCTACGCCTTCACCAGTAAACAAATTTGATATTAAATATATAAGTACGTCTCTCCACCGCGACTTCGAGATGCCCACCATACGTATCTTAAGGAATTATCTTTAAAATACTTTCAGTTGGTGACTGAGGCGGACCCGTGTTCCCCAGAGAGAGATGCTGCCAGAGTCTCCCCTTCAGAAGGCGTCCCAAGAACGTTCTTCTTGATCCCGACAACGAGATCACTTCTATGAATAGGTCGATCATGTTCCCCCCCCCCCCCTCCACAGGAAAGGGAATCCATCTATCCAACACACACACACACACACACACACACACACACACATTCAGACACTACACTGGTACAGAGCACTAAGGCACACCACGTTCGCCGGCGAACGCGAGGTCACGGACACGCCATACACGAGGTTCAATACCCGTGATACGGGGCGTTTTTAGTCCCCCCCCCCCACTCCAGCTCGAGGAGCCCCACTCCAAAAGCAGGGGTCGTGGTAATTCGCGACTGCATTCGACGACGCGGCGATGCGCGCTGCCTCGCCGCCGACAGAATGGTTGCACTCTATAGCTCGTAAGTCCTCGCTTACGAGTCTAATCCGATGAAGCTGTAAAGGCCGCATGGCCCACAGCATACACCTTCAGAAAAAAAGACTTCACACGGGTTATATCTGGATCTCGACTACAGAGCCACCTACCAGGTCCAATTGCTAATCTAAACCAGTTTCGAATCACCTTAATCACACACAAAATTTCATCAAAATCGGTCCAGCTGTTCAGTCGTTCAATTTCATTGAAATCAGTTCAGTAGTTTAGGTGTCCATCGCGGACAAACAACGTAACACGTACTGTTTGTATATAAAGATATATATCAAAAAGCCCATGTACATTCACCTCCCCATATCATCCCATGGGTGCCGTAAGAGGCGACATAGGGAAATGAAACATGAGAAAGGTTTTTGAGTACAATTCAAAAGAATAAAAAAAAAACTGCGGTGCCAATCCAATTGCCAAGCGTAGTAATAATGCTGCATATCCCCTTTAACGCACACCTAATAAATCCAGATTTTGTGATTTTCTTTGTTGTAAGTACTTAAAGTTTGTGGTCCTTCCTCTGTCGAGCCAATCCATTCATGCCACAACCATAAAAACAAGAAACTAACATCTAAATTATAAATTATATAAAAATAAAAATTATCTCAAGAACATTGTAAAACTCACCGCATAGCCTTTTTCACGCTCCATAACCACCATAACTCCTCAAAAATTAAAATGGACTTACTACTTTCTGCTTCTGTTCATATTTATTTTTCTGCTGCCTCGTTGGTCTAGTGGTTTTAGTAGTGCGATTGCTGATCATGAGGTCCCGGGTTCGAATCCCGGGTCGGACCAAAAAATCAGTTATTGAGTTTTTCCATCAAGAAATTCTCAGTATCTGCCCGGAGTCAGGAAGTTGGCGGTGTTTCACCCCCGTGACTCGGAAAGCACGTAAAGCCGTTAGTCCTGCGCCTGATCTCTCTCCGGTCGTGTCGGTTTGCCGTCCCATCGGGCTATGAGAGTGAGAGAATAGAGAGTGCACCTGTGCTTGCGCATACACTTGGGCACTATAATCCTGTCCTGCGCAGATGGCTAGTATCCGTTGAGGCTGGCCGCCGTGGCTGAAATTCGGTCTGGAGGACATTATTATTATTATTATATTTATTTTTAATAATCTATTATCTTATTTTATACGTGGTAGAGCCATGCTGCAGCTATATTAGTAGTATAGTTGTAGCACGACTGGGTCGGCTCGACCGGGGAAGGACCACGTTCTCACAGAATACCAGCGTAAAATGGCAGCTTGACAATGCTGTACTTCGTATGGTGAGTGTAGATAACCGGAGACCCATTTTACTGGAAAAGAGGCATTCCATCTTAGTCCTCACGGGTGACGACGCATCTGCATTTTGAATCTTTATTGAGGATAAATGTAGATGTCTATGGGTCACAGCAACCACTTACCATCAGGTGGACTGTGTGGTAGTTTGTCACCCTATCCTGTAAAAAATATCCAGACAGGCGATGGACAGCAGCAACAGTGTGAGATATCTAGTTCTGTGGTCGTCAAACCGTTGCCAAGTATGATGATTACGGTTAATTATTAACACAATGGGGCAAATGTAATATCCCTGTGGAGGATATTTACAGGCTGTTGTATTCAGTGCTGATGATGTTGATGATAATGATTATGGTGAAAACGCAAATTAGTCACTTCAATTTTCTGTACGTGAATGTTTCTGTGTGATTTTAAAGACATATCACGTTAAAAATTGGATATTTTCCTAGTTGGTATTACTGTAATATTACGCTTCTTTTTCATTATATTGTAACCTGAAATAAGATATTAAAATAAAAACATCAGCTGGAAACCAGAGAACTACGATTCCCACAAGAATTACACAATCCAACTACTATTATAGGGACGACAATATACAATTCTAAGGCTTAGTTTACACACTCGCCAAGTCTTAGCGAGCTTTTACAAGCTCCAAGCCTATGCAAATTCTGGGCTCGCATTTAGGAGTAATTTACATACTTATGAATGCGTCAGTGTACTACATTCCGAACATACAAGCATAACGGGCACCGAATTTGTTTCGGCTATTGCGTTTGCTTTCGTTAAATATTTGCCGAAAGTCGTCATCATTGTTTCTTTTTTTCTTCTTTTTTTTCTATAACTGAGTTTTGCATTAAATCGGCAAGACAATCCAGGCATCTGCCACTTTCTTTTTATCTATATAATTTAAATATTTGGTCATCCATTACAGCCTATACAAATCCACTGCTGTACACAGGCCTCCCCCATAAAGTGCCTCAGAGGGGGAATTTTTCAATAGTAGCCACGCTTGGCAGGCGGGTTGGCAACCACATTATTTTTTTCAAATTGTTACCGGTAAGGTGCTACCGCCCATCTCCTTTTTTACTTTCCATGCATACATCGTTTACTCTGGTAATATTCTAAAAGGATATAGTTTCCTTGTTCAACCAATTCATTGTTCACCATCACACTTCGGGACAAAACTTACGATATCATCCATACCATTTGAATTATCTGAAGTTTTCTTCCTCGAACAACTTCCTTGTGGAATCGAATACTACCAACGATTTTTTTCGGACCGATATGACTTAGGAACCTTCAAGAAAACCCTTCCCTTCACTTTTTTTCGTGGGGGAAATCCTCATTGATACTATTCGTTGCGGGTGTAACGAGGTTATGCCGGACTCCTACCGGCTCAAATCCCACGGTGGTCACCATCAGGGCATACTAGGGCCCTGAGATCTCCGTTCAACTTCCATCACTTTGCTACACTTAATAGTATTGCCCCCGAAACTTGCAATAGTAGTAGTTGCTGACCCTAGTACCCTCGCAGTGCTACGACGATGTCTGGAGACCACTTTCGAGTTATCACCCTCCTCGGGGGTTAAATAACTAGGCACTTGAGGCGCCCCGAGCGTCTGCAACCCCGGAGATCCAGTTTCTAGTAGGAAAACACCGTCACTTACCATCAGGTGAGCCGTATGCTCGCTTGCCCTCCTATATAGAAAAAAAGTTACTCATTTTGCGATCGTAGATTCGCAACAGAGTAAAACACCCATCCATCTCGAGATAACAAGCGATACTGAACGCGCACTAACGTGCAAATGCATTGCAAATGCTTGGCGCGAGCGTGGAACAGCGACAAGGTTCTCTAAATTCATTCACTCCAAGCTAAGCCCCCGTTTACACGCTTGTGCTTGTGAACGCTTGCCAAGACTTAGCAACCGTGTAAGCCGGGCGTTAAATTCGCAACGCAAGAATAACATTCGAAATATCCACTACTGTATACTCGTATCATCCCGCGGGTGTAGTAAGAGACGATAGAGGGAAATGAAACTGGGGACGGACAGGAGCGTTATCCTGATAACATCTTAAAAATCATATAAAACTGCGTATACCAACCTGCCTGCCAAACGTGGCAACTAAGACATATATGTCACCTTGAGGCAATGTATAAGGGAGGGCTGTGTTCAGCAGTGGACTTTTAAAGGGCATAGTGAGAAAGTTAGAGTGATACTACTTTGTGGTACTATGCTTCAAGAAGTTCGTGATCTCTGAAGACCAAGTCAAGCAATAACAAATTTATTTCATAGTGAACATAGTTATTTGTTGTTGTTAGTTGCTCTAGGGGTTTCTCTGCGTGATAAATTTAGAAATGAGGATATCCACAGTAGAACCAGAGTGAACGACATAGCCCAAGGGAATAATAACCTGAAGTGGCAATGAGCCGGCCATATAGCTCGAAGGACCAACAACAGACGGGGAAGAAAGGTTCTCGTGACGGCTTCGTACTAGTAGGCGAAGTGAGTGGCGGTCCCTCACTAGATAGAGCTGTGACCTGGTAAGACATATAGGAAGTCGATGGATGAAGGTGGCTCAGGACCGTGTTTCGTGGCATTCTTTTGGGGAGGTCTATGTTCAGCAGTGAACTTCTGAAGGGCTTTCATGATTATGATAGTTTATTTGTTATTACTCAATTAGTTTTCATAATAAAAATGCTATTAATTCGAGCCGATTCGTCTGTAATGGAACCCTAATCTTTTCCCATGTTCCCATTAATCGCTCAATCTACAATACTTATGGGGATTATAAGGGTTTGGGGAGTATAGAGGATGTAAGTGCAGCCCCTAATACCGAAACTATCATCATATTAATTAAGGGATTGACCGTGTAGAGCCTTCGTTTACTTATCGCAATACTGAAATTTAAAGAGTCGGTCAGTCATAGCTCTTTTGTCACTCTTATCCTATAAATATCACTTATAAAGGAAAGAAAGAGAAAAAAATCGGATAAATCAGGTGGAATTATTCTTATGATAGAATTCTCGAAGAGAATCTCTCTTAAAAGAATCTATTTTTCAATCAAACGTTACAGCTTATTTGTGTCTAATCTCTATAAACATAACCATCGGTGCGTCTGTCAGTGACCGTGCTACTTCTGAATGACTTGACTCATTGAGTTCACATTCATTTGTCAAGATGATGTTTCATAGCTATGCTAGGATCCGATAGGTGTCACTTTTACTTGAGGAAACAAATTCTATCTTTATTGACCAAAATTCTTAATATTTTTTTATATGATAGGGTGACAAACTACCACACAGTCCACCTGATGGTAAGTGACATCGACATAGACATTTACATTTATCCTCAATAAAGAATCCGCAAACGCAGATGCGTCGTTACCCGTGACGACTAAGATGGACCTCTTTTCCAGTGAAATGGGTCTCCGGTTCTCTACACTCACCATACAAATGACAGCAGTGTCAAGCTGGCATTTTACGCTGGTATTCTGTGAGAGCGTGGTCCTTCCCCGGTCGAGCCGACCCATTCGTGCTACAACTGTACTATTAATATAGCTGCAGCATGGCTCTACCACGTGTAAAATATTTACGCGTAATATATTTACAATTTATATTGTTTTACAGTACCTTAAAAGCTCTCTGAAAATAAGCCTCATATTCTAACGTTACAATTTCAAAACATTTATCCTTTGCAAAAACATGTTTATGAACTCGTAAATGTACACAACATATTTTTAGAGTACTGCTTTATACTTTCATCGTAAAAATAAATATTCTTATCAAACGCGATAAATTAATGGTGGGCGACATTGCCTCCTGTCGAAGACATTAACGATAATGTCGTATGACTGACGAGGCGGACTGAAGGGAGGTTTGTTAGGTGAAATGTTTTTGGTAACATAAAATTTCATACTAACATAATTGTTTTCTTCAAATTTATATTGCCGGTAGCTAAAAAGTGATAGTTTTTAAATAAAAATATATTTGCGGATTTTATTTCGGTTAATCCAGACTTTTTAGAAACCGTTACAATTATCGTTACCGTTACATCGTGTTAAAGTTCACTGCTGAACGTAGGCCTCCCCATAGATTGCTTCATAGAGGATATTTGTGATAGTTGTAATGTTACTGTTGATTTAATAATTTCACCTCTCAGTGGGTCATGTGCTCCTGGTAGATTATCTTCTATACATCCAACCATTACAGCCTATTTAAAGTTCATTGCTGAAAGTATGCCTCCCCATAGATTGCTTCATAGAGGATATTTTGTCATAGTTGATAATGTTACTGTTGATTTAATAATTTCACCTCTCAGTGGGTCATGTGCTCTTGGTAGATTACTTCTATACATCCAACCATTACAGCCTATTAAAGTTCACTGCTGAACGTAGGCCTCCCCATAGATTGCTTGATAGAGGATATTTGTCAGTAATGTTACTGTTGATTTAATAATTTCACCTCTCAATGGGTTATGTGCTCCTGATAGATTATCTTCTATACATTCAACCATTACAGCCTATTAAAGTTCACTGCTGTACGTAGGCCTCCCCATAGATTGCTTCATAGAGGATATTTGTCAGTAATGTTACTGTTGATTTAATAATTTCACCTCTCAATGGGTTATGTGCTCCTGATAGATTATCTTCTATACATTCAACCATTACAGCCCATTAAAGTGCACTGCTGAACATAGACCTCCCCATAGATTGCTTCATGAAGGATATTTTGTCATAGTTGTAATGTTACTGTTGATTTAATAATTTCACCACTCAGTGGGTCATGTGCTCCTGGTAGATTAACCTCTATACATCCATCAACCGCCTATTAAAGTCCAATGCTGGGCATAGGCCTCCCCCATTAATTCCCTGATAAAAGCGATATTTGTCATAGTTGCCATGCTTGACAAGTGGGCTTGCAATCGCAGTTTATTTTTATTTTTAGTCGTTATTAGGAAGACTCTGCTGCCCATGTCCTAATTTATTTCTCTATCTACACCCACAGAATAATATGGGGTAGTAGACATTCTCTTACACCGCCACTACTAACACATAACATAATGCAATTCCGCAAATTTAAGCCTGATTCTATTAATTACAGATCAAGACTGTAAAATAAAGTTGCAATTTCTACGCGTTCCACAGCTTGGCTCAGACCTCCTCACACTCCTGAGAGAGTTTTAGGGCAAGGATGTGTCCGCCGCGCTGCCCCAAAGCGTTATGCAGATTAGAGACTGTAATTTATACATATTAATAATATTATAGTGTATGTCAGTAATATAACCAGTTTCTAATAAGCTCAGGAGGTTATTTGCATGTTATTGGACAAAAATAACCATTTACAAAAAATTGTCTGTCTGAAATAAAGTTCTTTAAGCTGAAAGTAATAACTGTTTACTACACAATGGAGTGCGGTTATAAAATTCTGCATATATCAATAGAAATAGATTTAATAGTTACTTTCACAGTAAGGTCAGCGTTAGCCGGCAACAGGCACTTAGCGGCGACGCTGATGCAAAAAGTCTGAATGCTTACACAGCGTGACGAATAGAGCAAACCACCTACAGATTACCACCTATAGAGTATTTTAATGTCGTATATTAAACGCTAGAAGCATAACCAAAAATAATAATATAGTTGTCGTCACCCTTTTACAAATATATTGGCTTAAAGTTATTTTTTCAACTTAACTAAATTGTCAGCACTATAAGCTAATTGGTTCTAACGGGTTTGCCTTATAAATTAAGTACATAAATGTATTTTTCCTTATAGTTGCATTGATTTTCAAAGATCTTCTTACCTTCTTTCTAGGTAAGAATGGGTACTCTAGTATAACTTACAACTTACTCAAATTAAAAACTTATTTAATTACACAAGTAATTAAATAAGTTCTAACTGATTTAATTACTTGTGTATTATAAAATATTATCACCCTAATTGTGTAATAAAATATATTGATTTATTCGATATATGAAAATAACATTTCGTTTAGAATAGAATGGTACTATTGCGTAATACTTATTTCACAAAACATTCAAAAGTAATTTTTATTTCCCACTAGTTCGGAAAATACCCCTGTCCTGGGAAAAATCAGCAAGAAACCCAGCGGAATTTTTTTAATCTCCAATGTATATTTAATTTATGTAATATTATAAAAATAATTATATGCGAAACAACAAAATTTCATAAATACGTGTGTATTTATGAAATTGTGGAACGTATTGCTTTATCAGTATGCAATTTATTAAGAAATGATCATGAACTTTTGAATAATTGATTTATTTTATCTTATTCATTGTTTCAGATTTCACCACCTATAAACACTTATCTATCTTTCAATGAAAACAAATAAAGCAGCCGGTGATGAAGTTTGAAAAACAATTTATTAAAAATGGGCGTAATAAATGGGAGATTGTTTTACGGAAGGCTTAGCACACAATCCCGATGGAGATACGTAGAAAAGAGCACTGCGGTTGTATTGTATATATTTCTTCTTATTGTAAAAAGTGATTGTCAAACGACATTCAAACACTCAAGTCAAGATGAAAGCGAAACCAAAACAGATATTCACAAGTTAGAAAGTAATTTAGAATTTAATCACTGCCATAGTTGTCAAAGTAGTAATAATTTAAATGAGAACGCAGATAAAAGCGATTCTAAAACTGATAAAGAAGATTTCAGAAATGAAAATACTCATGTAACGAAATCTGAGAGTTTTACGGATACACTTATAGATACTGTCAATACATTCACAAAGAAATATTTAATTATGAATCAAACTGAAAATCAATTAGAAATAGAATTCGAAAAAGTATTAGATAATGCACTAAGCAAAGATCGATACGAAATTATAGAAGGTATTGAAATAAAACCAGCAGATACAAAGAAAGCATCAAAGAAATCTAAAGAAGTAGGAATAGAAGGAAGAGCATTGTTTAGCTCATACACCTACGAGTACAGATTATATCAGAAGATAAAGAATTTTATAGAGACTCACATACTCTCAATAAATCTTCCAAAAGCTGCACGGTTAATTGGATTCAGATGTAATTATTTTTCATGTTAAGAAATACGCATTGTAGAATTTTACAGATATAAGACATAAATTAAGTTTTCCAATTAAAATACGGTTATATATTATAGACGATATAAACTAAAGGTACAAGATAATCAAAATAAACTTTTGAATTTCAGCGTTTGGGATAAAGAAATTCTTTTTACCTCTAATCATCGGTATGCAGATCTTCAAAAGCATTCTACTGGCTATGTTTCTGCCCAGCATCTTAGGAAGTTTTGGCAAGATTCTTGGTAAAGGTCAGTGAAAATTATATAAAGTGTTACCGCTCGATGAGCCGACAATTGATGGGGAAGAAGTTTAGTAGAGTGGGAACCTCGTACCGGCACTCGGAGTGTAGGATATAGTGCTAAGACATAGTAAATATGTATAATAATTAAAGCCCCGACTGCATAATATCCAATTATTTTATTCTATTAGTTATTTAACATCGCCTTTACTATTTAGTAAAGGTTAAAAAAATTACCCATTTGAGTGGACTAAGCTAAAACATGCGTTTATCTTTTGTTTTTTGTCGAGCAGCTATTATATTGATAACATGCGAACCCCTATACATTCACATAGAATTTTCACATAATCAACAGTTGTTTGATTTAAATTTGTATATTTGCACCAAACGCAAGACGCAAAATCAAACTACAATAATTATTTCTGCGAGTCAATCTAGCTGATCAAACAGGTGGGTAAAATGCGGTCATTTTAGACTACGTCTATACTTCTTACAGCATTAACTGAAATTCTCTCTGATGTATAAAGAGAACATAGTAACAAGTTAGTAATTCATTTAATAATCTACTTTGTAAATATTTGTATGTCAAGATCCAATTCTTCTTTTGTTTCTTTAACCCCGGACATTTTATTGTAGCCCTTTTCATTTTTGGAAGAGTGTGGCATAATTGCTGCCTTTGACAGACTGACAGACAATCTCTGTATTAGACATTTAGCACATTTGAATACCAAATAATAAAAAACAGTTACCGCAGTTATAATTAAGAATTATTTGTATTATATACTGTGGTAATTTCGCGAAAATAATTTAACGATAAATATATTTGGTGATTTAAAAATACATTTTTTCGAAACATTTAATAGGGCTATTTATTAGACAAGTTAGCAAGAGTAAATCAGTTCTCAACTTGTTAGAAATTCTTCAACGCAAAGTTGAACTTGAAATTACTTTGATCGATGAGGTGAAAAAATATAATAATTAACGTTTGTTGAAATTATAAAGACGGGGTAACGTATATAATAAAGTGATCTGTTACTATCACTTTACTTCTTTCATCGTGCTCATCATCATCATCATTACATCCTATCAAAAGTCACTGTTGAACATAAGAATGTTGCTGCAATGCAAATTTTATTGTTCAACATGAATTTTTCTGTCCGCAGAATGAACATTTAAATTGTTACTAATATTATTTATGATCCTGTACTGGAATTTCAACATCGTTTGAAGGAAATTTCTTATTGACCCCTTAATTTCAAAGCGACACATCGCAACCAGTTCCAGTAGAATAGAATAGAATAGAATAGAATAATTTTTTATTCAATATTGATTATAACATAATACTTATTGAAAGTCATTTTTTATTTACCACTGGTTCGGAAAATACCTCAGTCCTGGAAAGAACCAGCAAACCCAGCGGGACTTTTTTTTTAAACATAATTTCACTTAACAATAATTTTGTTTATACAATTTTTAAATGATATTTTCATAGAACCAGCCATAGAACCTATTCCCAGGGGTTATTTTCATTCATGTATTCCTTGATATTAGTGTTAAGTATAGGCCGTTTTCAAAGAAACTAATTTCTCAAATTAATAAACGAAAAGAATTAAAAGTTTAGTCATAGACTAGATATTATGTCCTATTTTACAGAACGTGAGAGGCACGAATTAAATTCGCTTATCGCAATTTTAGTAGTTGATTTACTGCTTGTTACACAGCTAAGAAAATCGTCGTAAGGAAATCCGCATGTCTGAGGGATATGTATGAGATGTAATGATCATCATCATGATCATTACAACTTTTTACAAGTCCACTGCTGAACATAACAAAACGTTTTTAACGTGTTAGAGCCATGCTGCATCTATATTACTGTTATAGTTGTAGCACGAGTGGGTCGGCTCGACCGGGGAAGGACCACACTCTCACAGAATACCAGCGTAAAATAGCAACTTAATGCTGCTGTGTTTCGTATGGTTCACATGCTATCACACGACACTTAAACGTTGATGTTATAATAAAATTCCGAATTACGAATCAGCTTACTTATTTAATGATTATTTACTAAAATATCTGCAGAATTTCGTTAGAATATTTTTATAAGGCCCCTTATATTTTAGGAATTTCTCAACTGTCCGCCGCTTCCAGTCAGGCTAGTTATCCACCAGCAAACGCTGACGATCAGAGCGCGTATAATAACGATAACAAAGACATCATGGGGTATGAGACCAACCAAGCCGGGACCTACTCATACGCTCAAGACGGATTTTATGAAGCAATGGCAGAAGCCAATGATGTTAACGATTTGTCCAACGTCGATATGTCCAGGTAAAATACTTGACCGTTGTTTAATTTTTAAGAATTGTGAAATAGGTGCAATATTGGAGGTCCACACGATAAACTTTCAAGCCAGAAATGACAAGAAATGTAGAAGATATAGTAATATTTATATATTTTACGTGGTAGAGCCATGCTGCAGCTATATTACTGGCATAGTTGTAGCACTAATGGGTTGGCTCGACGGAGGAAGGACCACGCTCTCACAGAATACCAGCTTAAAATAGCAGCTTAATGCTGCTATGTTTCGTATGGTGAGTGTAGAGAACCGGAGACCCTTTTTACTGGAAAAGAAGCATTTCACCTTTGATTTGTAATAGAGGATAGATGTAGATGTCTATGGGCTGCAGCAACCACTTACCATCAAGTGGACTGTGTGCTCGTTTGTCACCCTTATCCTATAAAAAAATTAAGCATATTAGTTTATAACAACCCCATTCCAAAAATTTATATAAATTTTCACTTCAAGAAAATGTGTAGAAGATGTTTTTAACTGAATTCATATAAAAGGGAGGTTATTAATTCTACCATAACTTTTTAACATACTAACTTTCCGGCAGACCTTCTACTGCCCATCGCACAACGTGGAGCAAGTTGTTCAATCATTTATTGATTTAATATTTATTATACACCTTCTAATAAGGGTCATAAAAAAAGGACTTAATGCCTTATTGCATTCTCTACGAGTCAACATAGTCAACCTTTTTCACACCGGAGTTTTTAGATTTCCATTTAGATTAGATTTAGGTTTAGACATTTAGACAATTTAAATTTTTATACGTGGTAGAGACATGCTGCAGCTACATTAGTAGTATAGTTGTAGCACGAATGGGTCGGCTCAACTGGGGAAGGACCACGCTTTCACAGAATACCAGCGTAAAATAGCAGCTTAACACTGCTGTTTTTCGTATGGTGAGTGTAGAGAACCGGAGACCCTTTTTACTGGAAACGAGGCATTCTATCTTAGTCCTCACGGGTGACAACGCATCTGCATTTTGATCCTTTATTGAGGATAAATGTAGATGTCTATGGGTCACAGTAACCACTTACCATCAGGTGAACTATGTGCTTGTTTGTCACCCAATCCTATAAAAAATATGTATTAGTAACTAAATCGTTTTTAGCAAGGTTATTATTTATTTGATAGATAACCTTTATCTAACGATTGAAAAATTGGCCCTTAATCGACCCTACTCATAACATTGACGTCAATTTAAGTAGTTACTCTCTCCCTTTTCACATAGTGACTATCGAAAAGACAGGTATGTCAGATTAGTAGTAAGACCGATTGTCAAAGTTAAGTTTTTGCTATCATTAAAAATCAGTATTGTGAACAAAGAACGAAGACGTTGTTGTTCCAAAAGACTAAAGGTTACCGTTACCGTAGCGGATTGGTATCAGCAGCGGTCGTAACCAACACTTTTGATTATGAGGTTCCAGGTTTGGATCGAGCCAAAAATCAGTTATTAAGTTGTGTCAAAAATATTCTCAGTAGCAACTTGTAGTCAGGAAGTTAACCATGTGCTATCTCCCTGCCTCGGAAATCTCGTAAAGCCGTTGGGACTGTGTCTGATCTCTCTCTCCCTTAATTTTTTATAGGATAAAGGTGACAAACGAGCACACATTCCACCAGATTGTAAGTGGTTGCTGTAGCCTCTCTATATCTCTATCTATCCTCTATTACAGGTCAAAATGCACAAGCGTTGTCGTTCGTGAGGACTAAGATAGAATGCCACATTCCCTTCTCTACACACTCTACAGGTTCTCTAGACTCACCATACGAAACACAGCAGCGTTAAACTGCTATTTTACGCTGGTATTCTGTGAGAGCGTGGTCCTAACCCGGTCGAGCCGACTCATTCATGCTACAACTATACTACTAATATAGCTGCAGCATGGCTCTACCACGTAAAAAACGTCATGTCGGATTACTGTCCCATTGGACTATGAGAGTAAGGGAATATATGGATAGAAGAATAACCATGTCCTGCGCAAATAGCTAGTCTCCGATGAGAGTGGTTGCCGAGAGCGATATTTAGCCTGGCGTACATTATAGATATTATACAAGATAGTGGTTAGATATCAATTACGAAGAGATCTTGAGATAACTGATGATGGTGCCTATTTTTTTTGTAAAGAATAATAGTGACGAACGAGCACACAGTCCACCTGATAATAAGTAGACGCTGTGGCCTATAGACATCTACATTTATACTCAATTAAGAATCAAAATGCAGATGCGTTGTCACCCCTAAGAACTAAGATGGAATGCCTTGTTTCCAGTAAAAAGGGTCTCCGGTTGTCTACACTCACCTTACGAAACACAACAGCATTCAGCTGTTACTTTACGCTGGTATGCTGTGGAGCGTGGACCCCGGTCGAGCCAACCCATTCGTTCTACAGTTACAATATCTATTTATTCTGTTATAGGTTCGGTGCTGGCGGGCAGAAAGTATCATATCTCCCTACTAAGAACAGTTACTACAAGAATCAAATGTCCAACAGCAACAACTATAAGGTAAACCATTTTTTAGTAATTATATTATTATTCTTAGAGAATTTATATTTAGAACAAAAATAAACTAATTATAATAACTTTTTTCTGCGGTTTTACGATACGATTATACCACGTATCCCAAAATTCAACGTTAAGTGCTCAACGGAAAGGTTTCGTGGTCTTTTATACAAGATACTTTTCCAATAATAATTTGTCACCTCAGTCACATTATAATACCATTCCTGACCATACTTTGACACTTATGTAATACGTTCTGTACAACTACAGGTCTCCTAGCGTCTTAACCTCTAGAGGTAATCTGTGCTCAGCACTGTGGGCTGCATTATTGCGTATATTAATGTTACTGTACTATCTGTATGTAATATCTATATATATACACAGTCAGGTCATAAGTATTGTCAAAGAGTAAAAACTTTTCTTTTAGAATGCTGGCCACAAAAAACTTTATTGAATTCTAATTTCGAATTGTTCATGAAAATAAAACTGTATACTTTTTAGAATTTTACTCATTTTAAAATATGGAGTGGACGCTTAAAGAAGACCGTGTTGCAGTTATTGCGTTGCATCGTTGCGGTTACGCGCCAATTCAAATTTTTGACATACTGAAAAATTTGAATATAACCAAAAGATTCGTTTATCGTACCATCAAACGATACAATGAAGACTCTAGTGTAGATAACAGGTCAAGAAGTGGTCGCCCCCGGTCTGTTAGGACTCCAGCAGTGATAAAAGCTGTGAAGGCGCGAATTCAAAGAAATCCCAAACGTAAGCAGAAACTGTTGGCCCTTCAGATGGGGTTAAGCAGAACCACGGTGAAAAGGGTGTTAAATGAAGATTTAGGGCTTCGGGCATATCGAAGAAAAATAGGACATCGTTTGAATGCTCGTGTAATGGACCTGAGACTGAAGAGATGCCGCGCTTTGTTGGAGCGGTTCGCGGGAAAAATAATATCGGGAAATTCTTTTTTCGGATGAAAAAAATTTTACCGTAGAAGAGAGCTACAACAAACAAAATGATAAGGTGTACGCACACAGTAGTGAAGAAGCAAGCAACCGTATTCCGCGTGTCCAACGAGGTCATTTTTCAACCTCGCCCATGGTATGGTTGGGAGTTTCTTATTGGGGCTTAACAGAGGGACATTTTTGTGAGAAAGGTGTAAAAACGAATGCAGTTGTATATCAAAATACAATCATGACGAACCTTGTGGAACCTCTTTCTCATACCATGTTCAATAACAGGCACTGGGTATTCCAACAAGATTCGGCGCCAGCTCATAGAGCGAAGAGCACACAAGACTGGGTAGCGGCGCGTGAAATCGACTTCATCCGGCACGAAGACTGGCCCTCCTCCAGTCCAGATGTGAATCCGTTAGATTACAAGATATGGCAACACTTGGAGGAAAAGGCGTGCTCAAAGCCTCATCCCAATTTGGAGTCACTCAAGACATCCTTGATTAAGGCAGCCGCCGATATTCACATGGACCTCGTTCGTGCTGCGATAGACGACTGGCCGCGCAGATTGAAGGCCTAATATTCAAAATCACGAAGGTCATTTTGAATAAACTTTAGTGTCATAAGAATCTATGTTTTGTTAAGTTCATTTTGGTATATAAATGGTTACATAATGAATAAACTCGTTTCCATTATTTTATATTAAACGTGTGACATAATTTATGACCTGACTAGGTATATATATATATATATATATATATATATATATATATATATATATATATATATAATGTAGTTGTTAGTTTTTCCATTGCATAAATAAATAAATGAGCACCAGGGAGTGGTCAAATTGATGACTACCCAGGGCAAAAAATATGATTCTTTTTTTAAGTTATAATTATCTTATTATTTCAATTTGCAAATATCACTTTTTGCCACGCATAACAAAGGGGTTGGCAACAGGTGTTTTTTTAAATTGTTATTAGGAAGACGCTGCTGCCTATCTCTTGGTTTGTTTTCCTCTGTCGCCTCTAAGGTTCTAGATATTTACGCCTCCACTACACGATTGTAAAGGGATTATTAATTTACATAAAGGGAAATTAACTGTATTCAGACCCTGCTAAATTACTACATGCCGAATTTCACATGCTGATTCAGGCCCGTCGTAAACCAAGTAACACACAGCGGTCACATTTAAACCACGACATATTGCCGATATTAGATTGCGTTAACATAACGCTTTACAAAAGGTAAACTGCATTTAACGTTTAATCTCATACCGCAGAAATACGAGACGATTTCTCTTTATATTCACCCTATTTGAATAATTCAATAGACATTGAGCATCATTTTTTTTTTATAAAATTTAATTGCAAAGGGACTTACAGTGCACCTGAGAATTAGTAGCTATTAAGTTGGTAACTTGCAACTAGAAAGCTGCTAATGCGTTGCCACATCTGGTCACTAAGATGAAATGTCTTACAGCCTATGATTACAATGGCTCTTCTCTATCCAAGAAACCTTTCCTTTTCTGTTACGAGATGTTTTATTACACACAAAGTGCATGTTAAACCTTTTTTTACTTTAAGCTATTTATTCAGCAATTTTTTTTAATTTATTTAAACGGTTTTTTCATACTATATACGTGGTAGGTACTTATATACGTGGTAGAGCCATGCTACAGTTATATTATGGTTGTAACACGAATGGGTCGGCTCGACCGGGGAAGGACCACGCTCTCACAGAATACCAGCGTAAAATAGCAGCTTAACGCTGCTGTGTTTCGTATGGTGAGCGTAGAGAACCGGAGACCCTTTTTACTGGAAACGAGGCATTCCATCTTAGTCCTCACGGGTGACATTCATCTGCATTTTGATTAGTAATCGAAGACAGATGTAGATGTCTATGGGCCACAGCAACCACTTACCATCAGGTGGACTGTGTGCTCATTTGTCAACCTTATCCTATGAAAAAAAATACTTTTTGCTCTGTAGCACAGCGAATGGGAAAACGAGACTCATTTTTGACATTGAACCCTTGCCTTGTACAATTTGGTACGGTTTACAAAGCATTAGAAAATAAACAACTTGACGAACTATTATAAGTTGTATCGTTTTTTCTTTTGCATATAAAAGTTTGCTAGGTGACCGCCTGGGTAGATACTACTCCGTTACCGTTACCGTTACAGCCTATTAAAGTCCACTGCTGAACATAGGCCGTGCCCATAGATTGCCTCATAGAGGATATTTTGTTTTAGTTGTAATGTTACTGTTGATTTGAAAATTTCACTTCTCAGTGGGTCATGTGCTCCTGGTAGATTATCTTCTATACATCCATCCATTACAGCCTATTAAAGTCCACTGCTGAACATAGGCCGTGCCCATAGATTGCCTCATAGAGGATATTTTGTTTTAGTTGTAATGTTACTGATGATTTGAAAATTTCACTTCTCAGTGGGTCATGTGCTCCTGGTAGATTATCCTCTATACATCCATCCATTACAGCCTATTAAAGTCCACTGCTGAACATAGGCCGCGCCCATAGATTGCCTCATAGAATATTTTGTCATAGTCGTAATGTTACTGTTGATTTGAAAATTTCACTTCGCAGTGGGTCATGTGCTCCTGGTAGATTATCCTCTATACATCCATCCATTGCAGCCTATTAAAGTCCACTGCTGAACATAGGCCTCCCTCGTAGATTGCCTCATATTTGCCACAGTTGCCACGCTTGACATGCAGGTCGGCAATCGCAGTTATTTTTAAGTCGTTATTAGGAAGACGCTGCTGCCCATCTCTTGATTATTTTCCTTACGGGCTTTTATGTGCTGATCAACAAAGGGAAGTCATATCTTAGTACTATCATATGTGTAATAAATTATTAGACATGTGATACTGTGATGTCCATTTAGAAATTTATTGAAGCTGACACCTAGCAAATTTATTCGCTAGATATTATTCCCTCTATCCAACTAATATTATAAATGTGAAAGTTTGTGAGGATGTATGGATGTTTGTTACTCTTTCACGCAAATGAATTTTATTGAAAGTTTAAAATAATATAACTCATACATTAGAATAACACATAAGCTATAACTCATAAATATATTGTGTAAATTGGCTAAAATATAACGATAAATCTTAAATAAGTTTGAAAAAATCTGTCATCTGCGAGCTACTTTGGCGTGAACACGCATTACGCAAAAACCTGTGAACCGATTTGGTTGAGACTTTCCTGACAGTTAGCTGATGTTATAAGGAGTAACTTAGGCTACTGTTATTTTAGTTTTCGGCAGAAAAAAATTTCACGCGGGCTAAATCAACAGCTAGTTTTAAATAAATCACTGTAAGGAAACTTATTTTTACGATCCCATATTCTTTTATTATAGCAAAGTTCTTGAGATTCTTTGACCCACTTGTAGACGTCTAATCCGGTTACAAAATGATAAGATTATTTGTTTATGCCTTATATAAGAATTGTATGTTTCTATATTTCTCATTCAGTTTTTATTAAAAACAATCTTTAATAACAACTAAATAGGATAACATAATTTTCACATAATAGCTTCTGAGGCCTGTACTACAGACGCAGCACAGACGTCATGATCATCATCATGTTCATTGTCATCCTTATCGTCATTAGCATCGGTATCTTCATTGGAATCATCATCATCATAATCATCGTCATCGTCGTGATCATGATCATGGTCATGATCATCGACATGGTCATCGTCATCGTCATGATCATCGTCATCGTTATGATCGCGACCATGGTCATCGTCATCGTCATGCTCGTCATTATCATCATGGTCATGGTTATGATGATCATAGTCATCGTCATACTCAAGTTCATCGTCAAGGCATCGTTTATTAATTTTATTTATTATGTACATCGAGATCTGTAAACTAACCTATGTTCACAAAATAAACAGATTTGATTTGATTTGATTTGATATACATAATATATCAAAGCATAATTTAAATATATAAAATTTGGCCTTACAGTATATTTACGAAGATTTAATGTATGTTCACAAAAACAAAAGTAGTTTTGGTGAAAAATTTATATATGCTCTGTAAACACTAGGAATAAACACAAGCTGGTGATACCAGTTTCTCGATTCTACCAGTTAAGTAATTTATTCTTGGGACAATGTAACACTATTACAACAAAGTCCAAGAAAATATAAAAGGTCTCTCTATTGCCAAAATTTATAATAAAAATGTATTGTTGATAATAACCCCTGGGAATGAGGTGGTCGCTTCCTAGCTGTTTGTAAAGTAAATTTTGTAAATAGTTTGTACAACCATTCATATTGTATAATTTTTCTTTAAAATAAAGTCCCGCTGTGGTTTTTGCTCGTTCTTCCCAGGACAGAGGTTTTTTACCGAACCATTGGTATATTAAAAAATACTTTCAATATAAATTACATGTAATACATATTGAAAAAAAAATTCTATTCTATTCTATAGTAGAGTTGTCTTTAAAAAATTATTATGTTATCATCTAAAATTATTATTTTCGTTTTCAGGTTTTCCAGAAGATTCCGTCGTCATCGATGATCCTAAATAATTACGACCCGTTTTACTCACCACTACTTTCTCGTCTGGATGGAATCTTCGCCAGACTGGGTAAGCGAAAGATAATTCTGTGACTATTAAACAAGGAGTATATTTTATTTTACACCAGCTGGTTAGCGCATTGCTGCCGCAGAAAAAATAATAGTGGAAATATCACTCTAAATTTGGAAGAGTTATATTGTTTAATTAGTAATGAATGACATTCATTGAAATTGAATCATACATAACTTTCAAATAAATTCGTCGGTACGATACGCGAACCACTTACTGTAAGTTAATTGTACTACGCCTATAACCATCGCACAAGTGCAATCTTTTTTTTTAAGAAGAGGGGGCAAACGAGCATGCGGCTCACCTGTGTGACTACCGCCACCCATGAACAACCGCAACACCAGGGGAAATGCAAATGCGTTGCCAACCTTTTCGAAAAGTGTAAACTCTTTTCTTTAAGGTCCCAAGTCGTATCGGTCCGGAAAAATCGCCATTTTTCAATTCGTTTGTCAATTAGGGAAAAGGGAGGAAAATGTAACTTTAAATTTCCATTTTTTTTGGATAAAAATATTATAATATTTATTTACATTACATTGAAATGTATACAATATTAAAAACAAACTATAAAAGAAAACTAAAACTTAAAACTTAAATTATCATACAGTCCTACTGCCCATGGTATAGTGCCAAGAACACTGGCTGCGTTTCCTCACTGAATGGCTATACTTAGCCCTTAAGCAAAAAATAAAAACAAGCTCTCTTATTACCAGCAGCAATGATCAATCTCGGATACAGTTCCTTTAGGAACTTCCCTGAACGTGGACCCCACGGACCAATAATCTCTACAGCAAATGGCACTATGTAGTCATCTCTCAGAGACTCACTATTTGCGCCACTTACTTAGTTCAGCTGCCTCTGATGCCGCACCGGCACCATACGAGGTAACCCTGAAATGAGCGGCTGCCAAATTATCTACGCAGATAGCATCCCACACTAGGGCTTCACCTTTCTCCCAAGGGAACAATGTCATCCCGTCGGCAGTCCTGCTTTCACTCGCCGGAGGAGGCGAATAAGGCGATTAGCGCCCTATCGGCCCACCTCACCTCTAAAGTTAAGGAATACTCTCGTAAGTTTCGTGTGTCGAGCAATCAATACATGTAGCTTTCGAGTGGTATTTGACCACTGATCAGAGCAAAAAACGCAGCCCTAAGACAATACGGATACTATCGTACTTTAGATAACAAATTGCGACTGCGCAACCTCCAAAACGAGGTGAAAGAATGCGCTTATAGACTTTAGAGAGGACAAGTGGGATAATCTGCTGACGGACATCGAGCCATCACAAACTGCCTTCTGGCAGTTGACGCGAGCTCTGAAAGCAGAACAATCTTCACCTATGCCGCCTCTCATCAGACCAGAAAACCCGATGTCGCCTTTGACGACTCCGAAAAGGCCGAATGCCTCGCTGACAGTTTAGAGAGCCAATGTACTCTCCCTCTAGCAAACCTACAGATCCCGCTCACCTTGCAGAGGTCGAAGTGGAGGTCGAGCGTAAGTCTGGACTGCTACCTGCGGGCGCCCCCCTAGAACCCATGACTGTCGACAAATTCACAGAAGTTATTAAAAGCCTTAAAAATAAATTAGCACCCGGACCCGACGACATTAGCAACAGGGTATTGAAATCTCTCTTCGCGCCGCTAGTTTGCCTCCTAGTAGGCATATTCAACGATCTTCTTTTCAGTCGCTCCTTCCCAGATGCATGGAAAGAGGCAGACGTAATAGGAATCCCAAAACCGGGGAAACCACGCAAATTAGCCTCTAGTCACAGACCAATTAGCCTCCTCAGCATATTGGAGAAAGTTTACGAACGACTCATATTGAATCGCCTTCGTAAATACGTCTTTACCAACAAGCTTCTTCCAGACGAGCAGTTCGGCTTCAGACTTGAACATTCGTGCACCGACCAGTTACATCGCCTCACAGAATACATTCTGAAATGATTTAACCTCCCACGAAGTTGTGGCAGAATCACCATAAGCAGTGCCCTCTTCCTCGATGTCGCAAACGCGTTTGACAAATTCTGTCACAACTGCTTGCTTTACAAGCTCTATAAACTTAACGTGCCTGATAGGCTCATCCACATCATCAAAGCCTTTCTTGTCAATCGCCACTTTCGCTATCGAATAGAGGGTACTCGCTCTACAAAGCGTCCCCGCAAGGCTGGGGTCCTATAAGGCTCCGTCCTCTCCCCACTACTCTTCACACTCTTCACAATTAACAGTCCGAAGCATCCAGTAGGGAATACCGCTCTCTTTGCAGATGACATCGTTGTTCATCCCAATACAAGATACCTCACCAAGACGCTCCAAACAGCCGTCAAACGCCTAAGCAATTGGTTCCGCTTATAGAAAATCAAAGTGAATCCTAAGAAAAGTCAATGCGCTTTTAAAGGATCTCCACTTTCGTCAAATCTGAAACCTCCAAGAAAAAGTTCGGTACGATCATCCTGTACGGCCACTAGATCCCCTGGCAATCAACGGCCAAATATCTATGAGTCAGATTTGACCATTGTATGACATTCGCGCAACATATTTGCAATGTCCGCAACCGTACCAAATTTGTCACTAGTTGCCTCCACCCGCTAGCGAACAGCAGGAGCAAACTGTCCTTAAGACATAAACTCCATCTTTATAAAGCGTGCGTGAGACCTATCATGTCGTACACAAGCGTAGTTTTCGCGCACGTAAACCATAATCATTTGTACGACGTCCAAGTCGTCCAAAACAGATTCATTCGCATAGCCACCGGAGCTCGGTGGTACCAGCGAAACTCTGACTTACACTGGGACTGTCAACTTCCAACTTACTCTGAATACTTCAAGGATATGTCTCGGCGCTATTTCGAGAGGGCCGAGACACATCCAAACCCGCTAGTGGTGAATGCAGCCACCTACGCTCCGACACCGAACGTTACGCTAACCTTCCGGAGGCACCGCAAAGTTCTAGTCGAATCCCCTGTTCCGCTAGATGCCGACGACCTAAATGTCACTGGCCAGTCACACTCAAACACTAAACATTCACCTAGTGCCACAAACACTGTTAGGACTACAACGGAAGAGACGCAGCGAGTCGAGCAGACGGGCGCGCCGCACTCTCCTCCACACCGTGTACACACCGTACACCTTCGTCCCTGGGCGGTTCTCACCGCCCAGAATATCGAACGATACGAGTTAGCCGTCAGAGCCGGGGCCAGCCACCCCCAGTTCAGACGGCCGTTAGATAAGTCATCCATGTCATGCTAATGTGATCACTGAACTGAACACAGTATTATCCCACTCCCCCAAGATTATCGATTTAAGTGCGACATCGCGTCCGCAACAATGCACCAAAATAAAGAATAGTCCCCCCCCCCCTTAATTTATAGCTCGCGGCCTTTCATGCCGCCAGCTCTGAGTTCGATGAAGCTGTAAGAGCCGCATAGGCTAACGGTATTAACATCACAGAAACTAGACAGCCTTCGTTCTGTAAATAGGTCGAAGAAAAAGTTTCTTCGTATTTCGTTTGTATGAAATTAAAGAAAAATCTCTTCGGTTGTACTGTTTGTATCTGGCTGGTTTTAATATCAGTACATATAGGACATTAATGAAAGGAAAAATAAAAAGTAAAAACCACTTTTCCGCCATTTTTCAATAGTTTTTCTGTTCGCCAAAATTAGTGAATCATCGAAAAATTCGATATATTCTGAAGGTTAAAGTTGGTAAAAATTACCTCACGTACATCCGCTCGAAATAAAATGATGTGTCTTACCTAGTTTGAAGAGCACCTCCCGCCCTCCCTCAATTGCGTGCACTATATCTATCTCACCACTAATCCCATCACCACTACTCTCAGCACCACTACACTAGGAAAGACACCACTGACGACAATACGACACGTGTTGTTTTCTATTAGACTCAAGCCGCGAAAAAAATTTGTGGCGTTTATGGACCTAATGCAGTGTCAGTAAGAGAAGCATAAAGTTGATTTAAGCGTTTTCAGTCGGGGAATTTTGATGTCAAAGATGCATCTAAAAATAAAGATGAAACGATCAAATTATTTTTTCACACAACAGTAACTTTTAACTTATCCTTTAATTTTTATAAATATATCAAATTTTTTTATATACAATATTAAAAACTATAATAAAAATAACTAAAACTAGTAACTTAATTATCGTACAGTCCTACTCCACGCGGTATCGTATAAATAACTTTTATCTGATGATTGATAATTTAAATTTAAAAATTTTGTACAACCGACTTCAATGTAAATTATTAAGAATAACACTAAAACTATTGGTCTGACCTTGATCAAATTTATTTCAATAAAAGAAGAATCATTGAAATGGGTTCACCCAGAAAGAGTTATGAGGACACACATTAAAAAAACATACAGTCGAATTGAGTACCGTCTCCTTTTTGAAGTCGGTAGAAAAAATTAATAGCGAAAAGTAAGAATAATTATTAAACTAAATTAATTAAGTATATTATTAATCAAAATTCTCCCTCTCTCTTTAAAAAAAATAGGTACAGTTATTGCATAAAAATCAAGCAAATAAAAGAAGCAAAAGGAGACGGTCCATTTCTGGCCCAGTCTATGTACACTATACTGTAAAAGAGAGAAAAATTCAGGAATTTTGTTGAAAATAAAATAAGAGAATAAGTCAAACTAAAAAACGTGCAAAAAATAAAAATGCAATCCTAAGTTTTTGATGGTTTTACAGGATGGCGCCCTTTCAGTCATAAAAACTAAAAAGACGCGGTTATATGTCAAATGTCATTTCTGTCAAGTGATATTTTTATTTATTCCGAGCTTGGTCGTCTAGTTGTGAACTCGTGAATGCGTTTAATTGTGGATTTCTTTGGCGATTTGATTTGTTGTTTGGACTTTGGATCTGTTTTCTACTTGTTTGACTCGTTTCGTCGTTGATATCGGAAATCTGTATTCTGTAGAGTCACATTTTGAAACAGTAAGCAGGTATGTACTAAAGAAAGATGTTTCCTTATGTTATTAAACGCATTTGAATAACATGCTTCTGTCTGTAATCTGTTAATAATTATTAATTTCTCCACAAGTTCATAATGGCTGCAAAATCTTAATATGATGTAATTATCTTTCAGATCACCTGTTATAACATGTTGCACTGTTTAAAATGCGCTTCTGCAATAGTAGAAAATGAGCAATATTACATTGCTGGAGATATGGGTCCAGAAATCATTACCATTCTGGAAAATGCAGATCAATTGGTAGGAACACACATACTTGAATCAGATTACTTGGCAATATCTGGTCCATAGAAAATGTTAGTGTATTAAAATAAGATTGTTATGTTTTAGATGGATGAAAATGGACCAATATGTTCACAATGTTTTGCAAACGTATTGCAAGGAATATCTGTCGGTACAAATTTTGAAAATGAGCTCCAGCGCCCTAATGCCAACACTATCAATATGTTGTGTGTTTGGTCTCAACGAAGACTGGGTAGCGGACGTTGTCATTCTGTTTCAGAGGGGCCTGAGAGATATTTGAAATCACATGACTAGAGATGATCTGATAAGCAGGAATTTATTAATACCTGAGGGCTTATTCGGTAACAGAGAAGAGAGAAAGCCAATAGTCATATGCGACGGAACATACATATACCTACAAAAATCCTCTAACTATTTTTTTCAGAAAAAAACATATAGCTTGCACAAATATCGCAATCTAGTTAAACCATTTTTACTAGTAGCTACTGATGGTTATATCCTGGACATTTTTGGCCCTTACCCGACAATTGATTCTGATGCCAGTATTATGAAAGCCTTATTCCAAAATTAAAAATGGCGATTTGCGCCTGTTTTTATGGAAAATGACATTTACATCTTGGACAGAGGCTTTCGGGATGCTATTTCTTTTCTCGAAGAATTGGGCTATGTAATACATAAGCCATTGAATTGTGAAGAAGGAGAGGCTCAATTATCGACGATTAATGCTAATAAATCCAGATGTGTCACCTTGTGTAGATGGGTAGTAGAGGTGGTGAATGGAAGATTAAAAAGAGATTTTAAATTATTCCGACAGGACCACTTCAACGCAGCTGCCACCCATCTAATGGATGATTTGCGTATTTGTGCAGCTATGATTAATGCTTTCCATCCAGTTATTGTTGATAGGCCGGATGACCAGATGATACTAAATCGTGCACTACAAAGGCTACATATGCCAAATGAATTGGCAGAATTAATTGTAGCCAATAGAATTAACAGATATCGAGCCCATTTCACAAGAATTGACGCACAACTTCCAGAATTAGATATTTTTCCTGTAATGACTATGTCTGATCTCAAAATTTTTGGATTGGGGACATACCAAATTAAGCAGGCAAGAAGCTTTTATGGGGAACATATAAGACAGCATGGTTCATTTCAGGTGGAAATATCTAATGATCTGGAAGTTGTGACCCAATTAATATCATCCCAACAAGACGCTGTTTTAATAAGAGGCCGCATAAAATCTCGCCATCACTCGAGCAGAGCCTATTATTCATATATACTGTTGGCGAGACAAGAAACAAGTTGGGATGAGATGATTGCAGGATATTATTGCAGTTGCACTTCTGGACAACGGACAGTGGGTTGCTGTGCCCACATAATGACCGTTGTTTGGTATTTGGGATGGGCTCGGTATCAAAATTCCATAACCGCACCGGCCTCAATTCTGGATGGCATTTTAGTAAGAGAGGATTTTGAAGTAGTATAAATAAATAAAAAATAAAAAAATTAAGCTGTTTTATTTATCTATACAAATAAATAAAATTGAAGTGTCTGTTTGTAATGTAAAAATTACAGTTTTTTTTCTAAATGCATATGAAAGTAAATACGGTACTTATAACTAAAATACAATATTTAAAATTTTTGTCTGTCTGTCTGTTTGTTCCGGGTAATCTCCGAAACGGCTGGACCGATTTTGACGGGACTTTCACTAGCAGATAGCTGATTTCATAAGGAGTAACTTAGGCTACTTTTATTTTAAAAAATAATTAGGGTTCCGCACAAAAACATAAAAACCCTAACACGCGAGCGAAGTCGCGGGGAACAGCTAGTATTACCATAAGTATTCAGAACATGATTGACCTAATGTTTCACTTTCTATAATTCATAGGACTGTTAACCTTTGTTATGACATTATCCCGGCTTCAAATGTCTGTCAAGGCTCAAGGCATACTCTGACACGCTGAGGACCTGTTATATGAAAATATTTGTACGCCGGAAACGGCAGAATATTTAGGATGCCAATTCTTTTGTAACAACTGTAATGTACCATAATATAACAAATAAATTATATTATCTATGATTGTACCCTAGCACTTCAGCAGCCCAGATAGACACATATACTTGAACAGAAATTATTATTTAGGATTATTCTGTTTATCCACCTTATAACAGCCACTCTAAGGTAAAATGAGTTAAATATATTCTATAAGATTAGTGCAATAAAGTAGTATCTCACGGTGGATTTTGGGCTAATGAATGCAATGAAATCATTTTGTGCGTAGGCACCGTTGATTTATCTCAACAATCTTCTTGTCTGGAATTAGGTAGTACTTTTTACATTTGTTTTCTCCTGAACTGTATTTATGATATGCAAATATCAACAAGAACGTTAGTTGTTTTAAGACCAAAAAAGCACATACACAATCTATAATACACTTTATTCGTGTTTTGATCAAAAACTACAACTTTTTTGCCCTACTTTCCTACTAGTTTCGAGACATTTTAGCTATTTTACATAATAAATCTACCTGATAGGCTATAGGTGATATGAGTATATCACAGACTAACTAGTAGATTCTACCCGAGAGTATATTTCAGAGATGACAGCTAACGTCAAATCAAAACGACGTCAATCTGCCATTAGGGTTGCATTTATTGGTGAGAATAAAATATAATTGCACTGAAATTAAGGCGAATTCGTGGATTTGAAAGATCAAAAGTGGTTTAATATTTTATTTTAATTTATTTTCATGCTTGTACATAAACTAGGCCTACGCTCCATACAATTTTGGACCGTCTCCTTTAAATTAATTTGCAAGTCTGCAATTTAAAACCAATAACTTTTTAATATAGCTTATTTTGAGATCGTTATACGGCCAGATTTTTGAGCCCATATACATCAAATTAAAACCACATATTGCTTCATCTTAAAATTCCTCGCGAGTTTCAGACGGAGCTCACTTTGATATCAAAATCCAATATAAAGACTCGCGTTTCGCGAAATTGTATTAGAAGTAAATTCTCTTTATTCTTGTAACGCTTTTGTTTCATAAAAGTATTTAATAAAGTAAAAGCAAAGATACATTCTATATACGAAACAGGTTTTCTCACACTTTTAAGAAGGGTTTAGACTAATAAATTGTCAGTCGCGCTGCGCCAACTGTGTATTAGTGGAATTCACATGTCTTCTTTTTTTTTAAACTCAGACATGCAGTTTTTCTTACAATATTGTTTTCAACGCCGATCACGTGGCAAATCAGCATATAATATTGCATTAAACCATTACGGCTCTCACGGAGCCACGGCTCTCAAAATATTAATAAAATTATAGTAAATATAGATACTTAATCGAAGATAATAGGTCCCTATGTTCCATCCTCTTATCATTAGTAGGGCTGTGTCATCATTCATCATCATCATTACAGCCCTTCACAAGTCCACTGCTGAATAAAGGCCTCCCCCAAGCAATGCCACAAAGCACGATCCCGAGCCACCTTCATCCATTGACTTCCGGCATGTCTTACCAGGTCGTCATTCCATCTAGTTGTGTTGTTGTTATCCAAGATGTACGAGGCTGCCACTCGATAGCCTTTTTTCCCCATCGATTATCGGTTCTTCGAGCTATATAGCCCATTGCCACTTCAGCATACTAATTCTTTGGGCTATGTCGGTTACTCTGGTTCTACTGCGGATATCCTTATTTCTAAGCATATCACGCAGAGAAACCTCCCTCCATAGCTAGCTGAGCGACTTAGAGCTTACTCATATGGCCAGCAGTGAAGAACAACATCTCAGATCCATAGGTCATCACTGGCCACATGCACTGGTTGTACAATCTAGTTTTGAGGTATGTCTGAAAAGAAGATGTGTCGTAATCTCCCGAACGCTGCCCAGCCGAGTTGGCTCTTGGATTGTTACTCACACTTGCATGCGGCTCCAACGATGATGTGTACACCCGCCGGTAGAACCTCTCAATCTCTATGTTTCAGAAATGACGCTGCCTTCAAATCCGACAGATGGCTCTGTCTGGCAGACAAATCTCTAGCAATGACTTTGGAGCCCTGGTTCCGCTTGATTCCTTCTTCAATACATGATGTATTGAAGTTGCGTAAGTTCAGCCGCATGCATTTAGAGATCGGTC
The DNA here is from genome assembly GCA_033319125.1 of Parnassius glacialis. Classification (NCBI taxonomy): domain Eukaryota; kingdom Metazoa; phylum Arthropoda; class Insecta; order Lepidoptera; family Papilionidae; genus Parnassius; species Parnassius glacialis. The sequence continues at coordinate 5,204,525 of JAVANC010000008.1, forward strand.
TGTTCAGTTGCCTGTACACTGTCAAATCTGCTGAAGACTGCAGCTTCATTTCCCGTCTAACAGCCACGAGAAGAGTGTAATCGGAGGGTTTTTGTGTTCTCCTGCGGCGGTTCTTGCAGAACTTAGCTCCATCCTCATGGACAGTTTTCACGAGCTTTTCATTCATATCATCCACTGCATTGCTAGCCTCTAGGCACTTAAAACGGTTTTGCAGCTCGAGCTGAAAGGTTTCGGCACTCTGCATTAAATTACGAAGGGGCCTGAGCGTTGATTCATTAGACGAGATCTCTCCAATTTAACGTTTAGCTTCAATGTGCCTCAAACCATTCGGTGATCGCTACCAGTTTTCACCCTCGCGATCACTGAGACATCACTAAACAGTTGTCGTATGGTCGTCATAATGAAGTCAATCTCATTTTTTGTCGAACCATCGGGGCTCGACCAGGTCCACTTCCTGTGAGGCAGTTTTTGAAGAAAAAAGTGTTCATCATAGTCACTCTTTCACCATGAAGTCGGCCATCTGCGGGCCCCTTGAGTTCCGTTACCCTATTCCGAATTGCCCTTCCTTCAGCTCATCGTTTTCTTTTGTGCCTAATTTTGCGTTGAAGTCTCCCATTAACACCGTATAGTGGTTTTTGGAGGAATGCAATATATCCTCATATATTTCCTCCACCTCCTCATCGGGATGTGCCGAGGTTGGTGCGTTGCCTGTATGACCTTCAGTGAAGACGAACTTTGCATAATCCTATAATATTCCAGCGCAACTTGTCTATCTCTTCTTCCAGCTCCAGGATCATCTTGTTTATCCTCAGGGTGCGTGCGTTATAAGTTGCCCGGTGGAGTCGTCGTAGGTGGCAACCGAACCTCCACCGGAGATTCTTAACACCCGCAGCCCCGCCGTTACTATGGTCGCCACCGTAGCCAAGAATAGTGGGGCCGCCGGGGACTGGTAGCCATTTATTAGTGTGATTGCTCATGGGGGGTATCTTGCTATAGTTGCCATGCTTGGCGAGCAGGTTGGCAACCGCAGTTTTTTTTGCTTTTTGCTGTTATAAGAAAGATGCTGCTGCACATCTTCTGCCTCAGTTTCCCTCTGTCGCCTTTTACGACACCCACGGTAAGATATGGGGTAGTGGGTTATTCATACCCGCCACTACACGGTCCTGTGTGCTCTTTTGTAATTATACTTGTAATAAAAATTTACTGTGGAAGATATTTTACTTAAAGGGTCTAAGAAGGAAAATCATAAAAGAGCTAAAAACTTGGTTTCATTAATAAATAATATTTTACTCATAAAGATCTCTATACTCTTAAAGACAAAGTTCTCACTCTTAAAGAGCTCTATACTCAAGACAAAGTTCAGACTTCTATACCCCCAGAAAGTTGACCTTTTATTCTGCCGTCCATATTAAAAAGTCTTCTACGTAATTCTCGGTCACATTTCAGTACATACATGTCGAATATCATATCACAATACGTTACTGTTACAGCCAAATAAATTCCACTGCTGAACACAGGCCTCCCCCACAGATTGCCTCATAGGAGAGATATTTGCCACAGATGCCACGCTTGAAAAGCGTGTGACAAGCGCAGTTTATTTATTTTAGTCGTTATCACGAAGATCCTGCTGTCCATCTCCTGGTATTATTCCAAATTTAGGAAACAGTATATTTGAAAAATCCTTTCGCTTTAACACGCGTATAAGTTGGAAGTATATATAAAATGTAGTTTACCTCTTCGTCTCAAACGAATTATTTGAAATTTTGGAGATATATTGCCAGAGTTGCCACGCTTGGCGAGCAGGTTGGCAACCGCAGTTTTTTTATTGTTTTTTGCTGTTATCATAAAAATGCTGCTGCCCATCTTCTGCCTCACTTTCCCCATGTCGCCTCTTACGACACCTAGGGGATAATATGGGACTACCCCATATTATCCCCTGCATAGCTTCTTTATTTACTGCATTATATGTGTGAGGATTAAGACAGGGACTGTTGCGGCGGTTTGGACACGTAGTACACACAGAAGCGAGTGACAGAGTTAGTCCACCCAAGACGGAAGTATATTGATCAAACCGGCGATATATTGAAGATGGTCCAAGTTTAGAGTACTCTAAACCGGCGAGCATTATACGTAGATATATGGATGGAAAAGGGTCAGGATAGTTACAGGCTATTAGGCATTCCATCTTAGGGTTCGGAGGTGACAACGCGTCTGTAGCCTATTTTGTATGAAGGTGGCTGCAGGTGTCTATAAACTGCAGTAACCACCTAAGATCGTTTAAAAACAGTTAAAAAAAGGGGATCGGAAACTTAGTAATAACCAAACTAGTTTTTTTACGTGGTAGAGCCATTCTACAGAAACATTATAGTCGTAGCACAAAAGAGTCGTCTCGACCGGTGAAGAACCATGCTTTCACAGAACACTAGTGAAAATAGCAGCTTTATGCTGCTGCATTTCGTACAATGAGTGTAGAAAACAGGAGCCTCTTTTCACTGAAAACGAGGCATTCCATCTTAGTCTTAGTTAGTAGTTAGATGACAACGCATTTGCATTTTGATTCTTAATCGAGGATATATGTCTATGGGCCACAGCAACCGCTAGCCATTGAGTGGAATGTATGCTGGTTTTCTATATAAATCTTATCTTTTAAAAAAATTCTAATTGTGTCCTCAGGTCTAGCACCTTCAGAGAATGCCATCGATAGTGGAATGCAGACAGACGGTCAAAGCCTAATGGACGTGAAGCTGGAGGCCTGTCGTGAACAGCTTGTGTGTTTAATGTATGCAAGCCCTGCGAAGTACGCGCCGTACAGCAACCTCATATCCATTCAGTTGAGCAGGTATTCAAAAATATTTGTAAATCTCCATCGATATATACGTACTACCCACTAGATTTCGCATTCCGAGCATTGACTATGTTCAACTGAATTGTACTGCAATCCGTACACTAAACTAAATATTGCGTAAATTGAAGATTTGTGGATTCCATAAGATAACTATTATTACATTTTATTTAGAAATATGTTTGTTTACATTAAAATAATAGTATTTTTTATTAAATTCTCATATTTGTTTTATTAAATTATTTTATTTTATATTAAATTAAAGTATTCGCGCATGCGCAACTATTATCTCCCGCGCATGCGCGAAGAAAGAGTAACGCACAATTTTTGTTTGACATAGCTTCTCTAGTACGTAGTAAATATAACTTAATGTAAATCTCCAACCACTTATAAATTTTTTGGGCTTTTTAGCCATATATATATAAACTAAATCTACGTCAAACTTAACGCTTACAAAAGTTAACAAAACGAATTCCATTCAATTTGAAAATGATTTGAAACATTCCCGTTTATAATAAACCTAGAAAGCTAACAGCATAGCGAAGTGGCGAAGCAATCAGCTTTGTAGCGGGTTCTAACGGTTGCCGTTGAGCAATCAGTTTCAAAATAAGAAATTCAGATGCCTGGGTGATCAGTAATCGATTGCTGAAAACAGAATTTGAAAATTCGAAACCGTTCTCGAGATAATAGTGGGACAGACGGACAGACATCGTGAAGTCAATAAGTGTAATCTTTTCCTTTTCCACTACAGACTAATTTGAATCGAACATAAACAAAATCTGAATGTAATTTATAATTTAAAAACTATACGATAAACAACTTTTATTTGTAATTTATACTTATTACAAAATATACAGTCTAAAATTTATGATAAATAAATATAATTTTAATGGGCTAATCATAAAAATATTAAAATACAAAAATATTAATTCCTAATCTATAATTTAAATATAATGCGTAATATGGAACACTGCTCCATTTTTTAAAATTCTGTCATTTAGTGATAATTACGCTAAGAAATATTACATTAACCGAGGAAATTATGGCCCGCACCATACACTTGATTTCGTTACTTTCCATGGCCAAATGCCTTACTATGTAACTGTAGCCCCCGTAAATTGATGTTAATTTCAATGCACTTTGTTTTTTTATAGAATAATAGTACAAACGAGCACACAGTTATTCTGATGGTAAGTAGATGCTGTGGCCCATAGACATCTACATTTATCTTAGAATCAAAATACAGATGTGTTTTCACCAACGCCAACTACTAAGATTGAATACCTCGTTTCCAGTAAAAAGTTCTTTACACTCGCCATAAGAAACACAGCAGCATTAAGCTGCTATTTTATGCCGGTATTCTGTGAGAACGTGGTCCTTCCCCGGTTGAGCCGCCACATTCGTATTGTTACGCTATTGAATGAAAGTATCGTCCTCCTATTATTCTACATTCGTCTCATTCTCTCGAAGTTTAGTTTTCGGAAGGTATGACTTCTACCGCGTGTGAACTGCACACATGTTTTTAATTGAATAGGTAGGGAAGAATATTTCCAGGGATAGTGCTATTTAATTTAGAGGAAAAACATCCACCCGTTAGGAAGGAAAATAGGGGCGGAAGTTTTTAATGGAACTATTTAGACGACAAGTTAGTCGTTACCGCGTGCCTGTGATATTACTGAGTCCAATCAATAGAGTAATTTTTTTAAAGAATTAAAAAGAATAAAACATCATGTAGATAAAAGTTAAAGTAGATAAAAGTTAAACTTAATAGCAAATAAATGTTACGATCCTTATTTCTAGGCTAAATTTTAGTGTAATAAATCAAAATAATATTTTCTTTCGGATAAATTTGTTTTGTAATCGCGCTTTGTATACAAAGTTGCAGCCTAAATACATCCCACATCTGGCCACAGGCCTCCTCTCATTTCTGAAGAGGTTTTGGGCTAAGAAGTGTCCGCCGCGTTGCCCCACTTGTTGGCGAACTTCTCGTCAACGATTTTTTTAATTTCTTAGATACCTATATGTTTCCTCACGATGTTTTCCTACACCGCCGAGCACGTGGTAAATCAGCACTTAAAATTGTAATTAACAACGGCATTTTCGCCGGCGAACAACGAACGCTTAGCTTTAGTTTTAAATTAATTAACAAACTAAAATTCATTAATTAGTATACCTGAAATATTAACATGACTCATTCCTTACCATCTCAACAGAGAACTAAACGAGTTACGCCGGCCGGTGTCCGACAACCCGGAAATACTGCGTTTCTTCCGCTACATGAGAGCTGCACGTCGAGGTCAAGAAGGCACGGACTGTATGCGCGCTTTTCCATCCTGCGATTCCAACGCTACACCGTCACACACCATGATAGCCGCCTACCACGACATCAACAAACTTGTCACTGCTAGAAAGTTAGAGGAAACAAATGATAAATATTAATGGTAATAATTTATTGAATAAAATGACTATCTATACAAATAAATAAAATTGAAGTGTCTGTTTATAATGTCAAAATAACAGGATTTTACTAAATGCATATGAAAGTATATACGGTACTTATAACAAAAATACAGTTTTTAATTTTTTTTCTGTCTGCCTGTTTGTTCCGGCTTATCTACGAAACGGCTGGACCGATTTTGACGGGACTGTCACTGGCAGATAGCTGATGTTATAACGAGTAAATAAGGGTACTTTTAATTTAGAAAAATAATTAGGGATCCGCGCAAAAAAAACCCATGAAGTTATGAACATAATCCGATTAAAGCAGGGAAGTATAATATTAAATTAATAAAACCCAGTGAAAGTTCCGTCAAAATCGTCAACCGGTTCGGATATTAACTGGAACAAACAGTATATACTTTCATTTGCATATGAAAGTATATACTGCAAATACAGTATATACTTTCATATGGATTTAGTTAAAAGCTGTTATTTTGACATTACAAACAGACTCTTTCAATTTTATTTAAAGTTAAGAATTACAGCGTATATAACGTCCCACTGCTAGGCCTCCTCTCACTTCTGAGGGGCAGGGCAAGGAAATGTCCGCTGCGCTGCCCCAATGTGCGTTGGCGGACGTCACATGTCTTCATAATATTTTTTTCTTATTTCTCAAACATGCAGGTTTCCTCACGATGTTTTCTTTCACCGCCGAGCACGTTTTAAATCAGCACTTAAATTGTAATCAACAATTTCTTTGGTGTCGGCGAGAGTCGAACCCGGGTTGCTCGCGTACTATGAAATTTACAGCGAGCACTAACCATCTGAGCTACCACGGCTCTCAATTCTATTTATTTGTATAGATTTATTGTCCGACATACGATATTACATCATAGATAGTAATTCACTGTACGTATTAGAGTTCTTACTTGAAACAATGTTACTTGTATGCAACGTTCTATTGCAGGGAATCCAATATACATATCAAAGCCAATCCAATATTGATAACTTGCTTTGACTAGTGCCACAAATACCTTGCATATGGAAAATTCCTTTGAGTTTTGGCGTCATGCAAGAAATAATCCGAACTCACTGCAGTACCCTACTGTCTTTTGTTCAACATATTTATTAATATATTTAGGAAGAGACTTAGATCGATAATTTTTTTTAAGTACATCATTCTAATGCTTTTTCTTTTTTTCCAGATTTCAACAGGGAAAGTATTTTGAAAACTTAACGCATCATATGTGAAACATTCAAGAATTACCTACACATTAATTAAAACTGCTACCAAGAAACTAATCCGGGACGTAATATCATGGCATGGGCACTGTCTTATTTTTGTCGTTTTCGGTTTGTGTTTTTTAAATGTTTGTTATAATTCATTTAAATAAAATTGCAATGCTAATTCAATGAAATAAAATAAACAAAAAGAGATTTTTGAAAATAATTTCGGATAATTTTCGAACATTTCTCAAGTCTATTAAATTAAAAATATATTTTTAATGCCCTAATACACAAACGCTGTTCAATTTTAAGATGTCGTTAAGTCTCGTGCTATCTCTATCACTCTAAGTTAAAGTGAGTGTGACACCACGAGAATTAACGACATCTTAAAATTGAGTATCGTTTGAGTATTTGGCCTTAAGTGCCGTAAATTTTAAAAGTTAATTTTTATTTTATGGTATAAGAAATAATTTAGAAAGAATATTCGTTTTATTTATATTGAATGAATGTAATTTATTGTGCGACTGTGTTTGTTGTGTGTTTTTATTCGCGTGCTATTTCTTCACCATAATGGAATTTATTTCTTCGTTATACATTAGTTACTTTTCAATGTATTGCATGTAATTTAAAAACAGTTATAGAAAAATCACTGTAATATTGTATCTTACCTAAAACTGAGTTTTTCTCCTTAGAAACCATAGAAAGGGATTTTTCCTATGTTGTTATTTATTTTTAGTAAATATCTACTGTCTTAATGAAAAAGCCTTTTGTATTCCCCATTGGCATCCAGACATTTGGTGTCTTAAACAAATATTGTATCACACCGTAGGAAGTGCTTATTATGTAACAGCTAATAGAATAATAAAAAAATAACGTCTTCTGAGAATTGTGTATACCTTGTTAAAGTTATGTGTAAATGTGTGAAGTGTAAAACTGTTTGTTAAGTTTAAGTTATTTATTTATTTATTTAGTCATACGTTTAGAAATTTAATAATATATTACCTGCGTTGTAACTGTGTTTCTCCTTTTTTATATAATCTATATAATTTATTCCCTGTCATATTTTTTTTAGTGTTGTGTACCAAACCTCGCATAATAGAATATTTATCTAATCAGTGACTGACTTTTTCACTTAGATGATTGAAACGTTAAACGGTAATAAAATTATAATAGGCAGGTAGTTAACTAAACGAGAATTTACAATCTCATCCATCCTGAGAGTCTAAATTCGCATTATCGACTGAACTATTTTGTCGGCTCCATGGCGCTAAGCACTGGAGCCGAGTTGTGCTGGGGGCCGCGGATTCGAATCCCGCATGGAACAAGTATAATCCACAATTTTTTTTTACATAATGGGGGTGACAAGCGAGCACGCAATCCACCTGATAGTAATTGGATGCTATGGTCCATAGACATCTACATTTATCTTCGATTAAGAAACAAAATGCGCCTGAAAACTACGATGGAATACCTCTTTTCCAGTAAAAAATGTCTCCGGTTCTCTACACTCACCATATGAAATAGCAGCATTAAGCCGCTATTTTACGCTAGTATTCTGTGAGAGCGAACCGACCTTTTCGTGCTACAACTATAAATAGCTGCAGCGTAGCTCTACCACGTAAAAATGCGAACGAAATTGTGAAGTATGGAAACTGACAGCGAATTTCATTTTAGCGCGGATTGTGACGTCACGCCTAACGAACGAATTTCTTGAGGACTGTTCTTAAACCACAGATTAGACTTAAGACTATCAATAAACCACGTATCGTAATAAGGCCAATTTTGTTATTTTATTACCGTTACAGCCTATTAAAGTTCCCTGTTGAACATAGGCCTCCTCCATAGATTGCTTCGTATGGGGAATGTTTGTCATAGATCCATGCTTGGCAAGCGGGTTGGCAACTGCATTTTTTATTGTTAGGTGTTACAAGGAAGACGCTGCTGCCCATCTCCTGATTTGTTTCCCTCGGTCGTCTCTTACGTCACATGGGATGATACGGAATGATACTCGGTAAGTTATTTTATAACTTATAAATAAATTTATAAAATAATTTACAGACGATAATAATGTATATACATTCAACCATTCATTGATTCTGATGATGATGATTTTTCACGTTGTTGTTCTTTATTTGAAAAATGTTTACCACTTGCGTCTTTTTTTTCTGTTACTATATGCTGTTGGCACTGCGGTCTATACATGAGAGGCCTTACGAGCTCATGAGTACAACGATGCAGCCGGCGGCCACTGCAGTGCCGAGGCACACGGGCCCTTGCTTTTTTTATAGGAGAGGGGGCAAACGAGCATGCGGCTCACCTGATGGTAAGTGACTACCGCCGCCCATGAACAACTGCAACACCAGGAGAATTGCAAATGCGTTACCGGTCTTTTAAAAAGCAATAGGCTCTTTTCTTGAAGGTCCCTAAGTCGTATCGGTCCGGAAAAATCGCTGATGGTAATCGATTCCACAAGGAAGTTGTGCAAGGAAGAAAACACCTTCTAAATCGCACAGTGGTGGACCACCAATCATCCAAATGGTGTGGATGGTATCGGGAGTTCTGCCGCGATGTGCTTTTGGAGAAAAGCCCATCGAGCTAAAGGGTAGCTCGATGTGATTCAAGGGCCACTCAGAAGGAGGTACGAACCTCCGCATGAACCACTATAGGAATGAGGAAAACGGTTCGTAAACTAAAAACGCACCGTATCACTAGTATTGAACCTCGTACTTGCGTCTTGTGAACAGCTGCTACATACATGGCTGGTATTTTTCTTTACAAAACTGAAGTGACAAACGATGTTGCAGTCGTCCTGATGGTAAGCAGCCTGCAACCTGCTGCAAGCAAAGAATACCACAGATACACGCGCCTCTGTTCAAGTTACCCATTAGACTGGAAGACTGAAGTACGCACTGCTATTTAGTGGGAAAAATAAATAGGAGCCATGGCAGAAGAAAAGTTCCAGTTAGAATCTGTTCTTGACGAACAACGATAAAAATACTTTCAATCGCTTTAACAAAACTTTCTTGCGGAAATATACGTTATCGAATGTATGCAAAGTAATTTCGTATGCTGATGTTAATCGGGATATATTCATGAAATTCAGTTTCGGTCTCTTGAGACTTACGTAGAATACTAAATAACAACTCTCGAAATTAAGAGCCCATGTAGCGTATAGGAAGATTGTTGTAGTCTACGAGTACTCTATTGGGAATACGGTAATGTGCAAAAGCGATTCCGTAGGCTCATAAAATAGCGAGGAAACTAACACAAAAGGGTTTAACAAATAGAAGTACGATATAAGATTATTATTGACCTAGGTACAATCCGCCTTAAATGTACAAAATTTTTTTTTTTTATAGAATAAGGGTGACAAACGAGCACACAGTCCACCTGATGGTAAGTGGTTGCTGCGGCTCATAAACATCTACATCTATCCTCTATTACAAATCAAAATGTAGATGCGTTGTCACCCGTGAGGACTAAGATGGAATGCCTCATTTCCAGTAAAAAGGGCCTCCGGCCACCTGCACTCACCAAGCGAAACGCAGAGGTAAACCTCTACTTCACGCTGGTTTTCTGTGAGGTCGTGGTACCACCCCGGTTCGAGCCGGCCCATCCGTGCGACAGCAAACGCTGCCGCGTGGCTCTACCACTGTCGAAAGTGGTAGAGCCACGTACAAAAATTAATTTTTATAAAAAGAAAAAGCCGACTTCAAATTCATACAACTGAAATAATTTAAATCTATACAAATAAATAAAATGTAAGTGTCTGTTTGTAATGTCAATATAACCGCTTTTTACTAAATGAATATTAAAGTATATATGAAAGTATGTACGAAACATATTACAAAAACACAATTTTTAAAATTCTCTGTCTGTCTGTTTATTCCGGCTAATCTCCGAAAGTGCAGAACCGATTCCAACAAGACATTCACTGGCAGATAGCCGATGTTATAAGGAGTAACTTAGGGTACTTATATTTTTAAAAAGGAATTAGTGTTCCGCGCAACATAATTAAAACCCTAAGTTACACGCGGGCGAAGTCGCGGGGAACAACTAGTAAAAAAATAAAATAACTTTACATTCTCAAGTCGGTGGATTAAAGCCCCGAATATGTATAGAATATGATACTTTGTATAACCGTGGTAGAATCACGCTGCAGCTATATTATAATAATAATAATATTCCACAACTATCACACAACGCCATCTAGTCCCAAGCTAAGCAGAGCTTGTGTTATGGGTACTAGACAACTGATAAACATACTTATATATTTCTAAATACATAAATATTATAGATAAATTACACCCAGACACAGAACAAATGACCGTGCTCATCACACAAACATTTGTCCTGGGTGGGAATCGAACCCACGACCTCCGGCATAGCAGTCAGGGTCACTAACCACTAGACCAACAGGCCTGTCTTCATTATGTTGATGTTGTGTGGGTCGGCTCGACCGGGGTAGGACCACGCTCTCATAGAATACCTGAAATGCTGCTGTGTTTCATACGGGGAGCGTAGTGAACTGGAGACCCTTTTTATTGGAAAAGAGGCATTACATCTTAGTCCTCTGAGGCGACAGCGCATCTGCATTTTGAATCTTTTGGTCCCGGAAAGTGTACAGGCTCTCTCTATTAGCAAGTTTAAATGTTTTGTTAAGTTGAAACTGTATAAAAAGGGTTATTATAGTATAAATGAATACATGGTTGATAATAACCCCTGGGAATGAGGTGATCGCTTCCAAGCTGTTTCTAAAATAAATTTTGTACTTATATAGTTGTATAACCATTATTGTAAAATTTGCTTTAAAAAAAAAGTCCCGCTGGGTTTCTTGCTGGTTCTTCCCAGGACGGAGGTTTTTTTTTTCGAACCAGTGGTAAAGTAAAAAATGACTTTCAATAAGAATTACACATGTGATCTATATTGAATAAAAAATTATTCTATTCTATTCTATTCTATTCTTAATCGAGGATAAATGTAGATGTCTATGGGCTTCAGCATCCACTTACCGTCAGTGAGACTTTGTGCTCGTTTCTCACCCGTACCTATTCTATTAAAAAAGTTATTTTTTTACTTTTTGAGTGGACTAAAGAATACCACTGTCTCAATGTCGAACTAATGGTTCCAATAAAATTATATCCCCTATTTTCCCACCCTTAGATGTGGTGAATTTTTTTCTCAATATATATTTTACCTATTTAATAAAATTATCAAAATCGTTCATAATTCACGTAGATATTTTGTAACATTCATACAAAAACATACAGTCAAATTGTTAACATCCTTTATTTGCATCTTGACTAAAAAAAGGACAATCGTATTTATACGTGGTAGAGCCATGCTGCAGCTATATTAGTAGTATAGTTGTAGCACGAATGGGTCGGCTCGACCGGGGAAGGACCACGCTCTCACAGAATACCAGCGTAAAATAGCGGCTTAATGCTGCTGTGTTTCGTATGGTGAGTGTAGAGAACCGGAGACCCTTTTTACTGGAAAAGAGGCATTCCATCTTAATCCTCACAGGTGAAAACGCATCTGCATTTTGATTCGCAAACGAGGATAGATGTAGATGTCTATGGGCCACAGCAACCACTTACCATCAGGTGCACTGAGTGCTCGTTTGTCACCCTATTCTATAAAAAAATCAATAAAACATTTTTGTACTTATAGAAAGTGGGTACCAAGCTTTTAAAATGACCAGCTATATCATACGGCTCTAGTACTAACATTATTTGCAAAGAGACTTTATTGTAGAGTGTGTACTTTACTGTAAAATCCGTTGGTACTGCTCTCTCTCTCTCTCTCTCCCTTAAGTCGAGTCAGATTGCCTGAGAGTGATAAATAAGAGGATGCATCTGTGTTTACACACACGCCAGTGCATTATAATCCTGTTCTGCGCAGATGGCTAGTCTCCTTTTAAACTGGCCGTCGTGACCGAAATTCGGTCTGGAGGAGTTCTACTACCTATTTCTTTATTATGATGATGAATCCTGTAGTGTTATGCTACTTACATTTCATTGTACACTAATTCTCCATTCTGTTTTGATATTCTGCATTCATGTTTTGCATCACTTTATACTATTTTTTTCATTCTGTTTTTGATTTTCTGCATTTATATTTTGCATCACCTTTATTTATATAGGATCCTGTAACGTTTTCACACAATAACATATCATTTTACTGCGTATTTTCACACTATTTAGTACTTTTAAAATAGCTGTCAATGGAGTCTTACCTTTTTTGGTCTTTTATTGAATTCTCTGTAACTCTACAATTTCAGGCTTCGTGCACGCTGCCGTGCATTAGTTTTTCCTATGTGAATAATATCTCATTTCTTACTAAAGTGTAATAGTTTCTTAATAATAGTCCAAAAACCAAAAATTACTAAATATGACAACTATTATTTATGTCGTTGTTATGGTAACTTTTATTCAAATTCGTCTCTGGTATGATGTTCTTTCTACATAAATACTCTTTGGCTGTAGGTCATTTACAATAAATTTCGTTTTAATTTAAATAATTTCTCGTTCTCTCTAAAAAGGTATAAAAGCCGAACAATTGGAGAATACAGAACAATCTCGCTTCAGTTCTCAAAGGAGAAGCATCTACTAAAGACCTTATCCGCATCCTTAGGCCGCATTGCCCCGGGATCCTACAAGCCTCCATCTACATCCGAATTCGTCGGCAGTCTGCTTCAAGCGCGGGGCCACACTACCTTCGGGCGCGCTACGACTGCTTGATCCAGGCGCCGAGTGCACCTACTGCCCGCGCTACCTTCGGGCGCGCTACGACTGCTTGCTCCAGGCGCCGAGTGCACCTACTGCCCGCGCTACCTTCGGGCACGCTACGACTGCTTGCTCCAGGCGCCGAGTGCACCTACTGCCCGCGCTACCTTCGGGCACGCTACGACTGCTTGCTCCAGGCGCCGAGTGCACCTACTGCCCGCGCTACCTCTGGGCGCGGTGACTACTTCTCCAAGTACTGAGCGCACCTACCCCATGCGCTACGTGCGCCGGCTCCGGACGCTGCGTGTGCCCAGTCCAGGCGCTGCGTGCCGTCGCCGCTGAGAAACCTCAAGCTCTGCGTGTCCCTACTTCTACAAAAGCAGCGAGGCTCTAGGGCTCCACTATCATACTAATTCTCCTATTCTCCTATCCCTTTTTTTTAATATAATTGTAATCTCACTTCATCCATCATCTTCATATTTCATTTTTTTTTTATAAGATTGTAAATACCTTTTAAAAAATTATAATATATTTGATAGGAATTTGATCTCTTTTTAATAATAAAATGCAGTAATTTGCTCAATCGACCTTTACTTGATCTCTAATTTTTACAACGACGACAGGTACAAACATTTTTTAAACATACCTACACAGCTTACGGACTAATATTGGCATGAGAACTGCTAATATAATTTGACAGGCGCTTCAACATGCCCCCCGGCGTTGAAAGTCTACCTTTCAACCAGATTCTTCAGGTTCAGGAAGCGGACAAATTTTGCTAAATGATCGGCGAACTATACCAGTCGATGTTTTGATATCCGCCACCCTTGATACGCCGTCCGAGCCTGGATGGACTGCGACGATGCGACCCATCTTCCACTTTAATGGCGGTGAATTCTCCTCTTTTAGGAGTACCAGTGAATTTAACTTCAAAGAGCCTTTACAGGAACGCCATTTCATCCGCAGTTGAAGCTCTGATATATATTCCTTGCTCCATCTAGCCCAAAAATGTTGACGTAATTGTTCTATTCGTTGAAATCGGGTTAAAGAGCTTACGGAATGATCTTTATAGTCTGGTGTCGGCAAGGAAGTCAAGGGGCGTCCAATCAAAAAATGACCGGGCGTTAGTGGTAGCAAGTCTTCAGGATTCGTTGACAAAGGTGTGAGTGGTCTGGAGTTAAGTATAGCCTCAATTTGTATTAATGTGGTATTTAGTTCCTCGTAAGTCAAATTACAATTGCCCAGCACTCTAACTAAATGATATTTAATGCATTTGACACCAGCCTCCGCAAGCCCAGCAAAATGGGGAGAATAAGGCGGTATAAAATGGAAATTAATTCCTTCATTTGCCATTACCTCAGATAAAGAATTACAATACGTCCTAATAAATTTTGAAATGTCATTGTATGCGCCTACAAAGGAGGTACCATTATCCGAATAAATATTAAGAGGTTTCCCTCTTCTTGACATAAATCTGCGCAAAGCTAATATGAAGGTATTGCTAGTTAAATCACCCACTAATTCAAGATGAATTGACTTAGTCGCGAAGCAAATAAAAATAGCTATATACACCTTTACAATTTTACAACCACGGCCATGGCGAGAAACAGATTGAATTGGTCCCGCATAGTCTAGTCCAATATTTTGAAATGGAAAACCAGAAAGGATGCGTTGGTGTGGTAGGTTGCCCATTATTGGAGAGATGGTTTTTCCTTTCATTCTATTACATCTTACACATTGTCGATAACAAGATCTGGCCAAATTACCTCTAATCGGCCAGTACATCTCTCTTATAGTGGCCAACATTAGCTGTGGTCCCGCGTGCATTAACCTTATGTGCTCATAATTGAAGAGCAATTTGGTAAAATAATGAGTGGACTGTATAAGTATGGGATGTTTTTTCTCATAACAGTAATCGGAATTTTCAAGACGCCCTCCAACACGCATTATTTTATTATCATCGAGAAATACATTAAATTTATGCAACGGACTTTTAGTGGGTAAGCTTTTATTTTTAATTAACATGGTGTATTCCTCAAATGATTCACTCTGAGATATTCTTATAATAACATTGAGTGCGGTTTGCAACTCTTGATTGCTTAGAGGACCGTGAACGAATTGCTTTCTACAATTATTAATAAAACGCAGCACATAAGCAACGGCCCGATTTAATCTAGTATATTTAGAAAAGCGTTTAAATTCAATTAATTTATTCCCGCCTAAATCTTCATTGTTGTTAGAATGAAGTATTCCGTGGAGGATAACATTTGACGATTTAATCTCAGGCAACTCGTGATTAATACTTAAGAAATTTGCAGGCCAGTGAGAGACCTCTTTCTTTAAAAATTCAGGTCCTGACCACCACTTACTCATGGATGAAATATCCTTACAACTCACACCGCGAGAAATATGATCGGCCGGATTACACTCTGTTGGGACATGCCTCCACTCGCAATTTCCAGTCTTCTCTAATATTTCAGCAACCCTATTTCTAACAAAGGGTTGTAGCTTGCTAGGCAACACCTTTAACCATCCTTACACGGTGGACGAATCTGTCCAAAAGAAAGTGCGCTTAGCTTGTTGTCTCAGCGATGCTACAACCTTTTGGTAAAGGCGAGCTCCAACAAGTGCACTACAAAGTTCCAGTCTTGGGATTGTTATAGGTTTAAGCGGCGCGACACGACTTTTCGCCATCAATAATTGAATTAAACCCTCACCCTGATCATTAACACTACGCACATATAAACAGGCGCCATATGCTCGCTCAGAAGCGTCCGAGAAAATATGAAATTCAAACAAACTAGGCGAGTCACAAATAACACGACGTGGAATACGTAGAGTATTTAATTTAGGTAAATCGACTATTATCTCAGCCCACATCTTGCTGATTTCTGGCGTCAACTGCTCATCCCATGACAGCTTGAGCAGCCACAACTGTTGAAGAAGCATTTTCATCTTAATTACACAGGGAGATAGAAGTCCTAGTGGATCAAAAATCTGAGAAATCACAGATAACATATCACGCTTTGTTCTACCTGAGAATAGCCCTCCTATAGGGAAACAAAGTTGGTCAGTATGTGATTGCCAACCAAGGCCTAAAGTTTTAGTCGGTTCAAAGCCACCAATATTTAAATCAAGCGGAGAAATATCATTTTCACTAACCAGTTGAGATTCATTCGACTTCCACTTTCGCAAAACCATATGAGCTGATGCAAGTGTGGAAGTCACTTTACGGCGCAAATCTATAACCTCGTTAATATCATCCCCTCCCGTTAGCAAGTCATCAACGTAAAAATCGTGAATGATCACTTGAGCAACCTTGTCATCGGTACACTCTAAGCCTAATTGTTGGAGGCACCTAGTTGCCAAAAAGGGAGCACTAGAGGTGCCGTAAGTCACGGTGTTAAGTTGATAAGCTTGAAGCTGTTCTGAAGGGTTATCACGCCAGACAATTTGTTGCAAATAGCGGTCATCGGGATGAATGACTATTTGCCGGTACATTTTCTCAACATCAGCTGTGAGAACGTATTTGTGTAGCCGAAAGCGTAAAAGAATGGACAAAAGGTCGTCCTGTACCACGGGACCTACCATCTGTATATTATTCAAGGAAACACCCGAAGAAGTCGGACTGCTAGCATTGAAAACGACTCTTAATTTAGTAGTAGTACTACTTTCCCGCAGCACACCGTGATGTGGTATAAAATGCATCTTACGTGGTAAATTATCATTCTCACATTTCTCCATATGACCCAGACTTTCATACTCTGACATAAATTCTTTATACATTTCATAGACCTGAGATTGACCTGCTAACCTGCGCTCTAGCGATAGTAAACACTTCTTAGCTCGTGGCCAAGAATCACCTAATACGTCAGGATTATGTTTTAAGGGTATCCTCACGCAAAATCGACCATTTGCCAGTCGCGTGGTGTTTTTTAAAAAGTGTTCTTCGCATAATTTTTCTTCGTTTGAATAAAGAGACGCAGGGCTTACCTCTTCGAGGTGCCAGAAGCGTATGAATTGTTTTTGTATATCTTCATCTAAATCTTTACTAGCCTCATCTTGAAATATTCTTGTAAAATTACATTTAATAGAGTTAACCCCTTTCTTTACATATCTATAATCAATCGGACCTGATACTAACCATCCTAAGCTAGTTTCACAAAGAATCGGCTGACCGTCCCCTAATTTTAATCTCTGCGTTCCTATTAAGTCCCAAAAGACATCAGCACCTATAAGCATGTCAACGGGAGCAGGTGAATGAAAATTAGGATCTGCCAGAGAAATATTAGATGGAATTTTTAAGTTTGACAAATTAACATATCTAGTAGGTACATTTTGGGTTATTGATGGTAGGACAAAACAATGAAGATTACTAGAGAAGTTATCATTCAATGATTTTATCGATACCTTACAAATCTTCTTGATGTGTGCCGAAGCATTATTAATACCGACTACCGACTGATTTACATTTTGAGCGGGCAAACCTAGCCTTTGATATAACTCTTCAGTTATTAAACAAGCGTTACTGCCACTATCAAGAATAGCACGAGCAATATATGGACAACCATTCTTACCTATAACTTTAATTAATGCCGTCGATAACAATACGTCGCCTTGTTCACTACACGATGCAGTGCCTACCTTTGCGGATAATGACAGATGTGCGTTAGAATTGGATGACAACTGTGAGCCTGTCGAACTGTTTGTTTGTTCGAAATGACCTTGCATAACGGGCTTATTATTACCACTACTCGTGTTAGATGTATTAATATCTGTAATTGGTTTTGACTGGTAATCTGCGACGTGCACGAGAGTGTTATGCTTTCGGTGGCATATTTTGCATCCTGGCTTTTTGCAGTGATTTGCATAATGTCCTGAATTAAGACAATTGAAACATACTTTATACTCTGGCAGTAACTGTAGACGCACATCGTTACTTAATCCAAGAAACTGAGGACAACTGCTTAACTTATGGTCACCCTTACATTTAGGACACAGTTTGGCGGAAAAGGCCGAACCGTTTTTATTACCGGTATCCCGAACTGAAACCATTGCCTTAACTTTTGGAGCATATTTTATAGAAGAATTTAAACGGTTAGTAGCACCAGAATTAGACATTTCTAGTGTTTCGATTAAATCGGCTCGATTTTTTAAAAACATCAAAAATATATCGAACGTAATAGGTGTATCTTTCTCCAAACGACCTTTAGACTCTTCCCATTCACGATATGTCTTAGCATCTAATTTTTGAGTAATAATATGAATGAGAAGTGTGTCCCATTGTTTAGTTGGCTCACCGAGAGATTCTAGTGCACGTAAATTTTTATTTATTTGGTCAATGAGACGTTTTAAGTTGACAGACAATTCTTTATTAATTGGTGCTATATTAAATAAGGCTGTCACGTGATTTTGAATTAGTAGTCTTTTATTATCATATCTATCACATAATATAGTCCATGCGACGGTGTAATTAGCTGCCGAGAATTCGATTGACTGTATTACCACAGCAGCGGGCCCTTCCAACGACGCTCTCAGATAGTGAAACTTATTTATGTCATCTATCTCGTCATTTGAATGTATGAGGCTCATGAACGTGTCATGAAACTCTAACCAATTATCATAAGAACCATTAAATTTAGGTAGTTGAATAGTGGGCAGTTTAACAAATTTATGATTGCCGGAATGAGAGCCACCGTCACTGCTTACGTCATCTGACTTAATGCAATCTGCTAAGATCCTTTTTGCAAGAGAAAGCGATTTAAAATACAGGGATTCAAACTCAGTTCGTTCTGATATCTGGGCGTCTATATTATCAGTATTACACTCGATGGATAATTGTACCTCATCATATCGTTCATACATTGACTCAATCCTACTAATACGTAATTGCAACTCATTTACCTCAGTAGCAGCCAATGAAGATATCTTCAGTGAATTTAAATAATTTGAAAAAGCAGTTATTTGTCCCTTGTAGCTAGCTCGTTTCCTAATTTGCTCCTTATCTTCTGGCATGTTGGCTGGTATTGGGAGACTAGTGCAAATGCCTGAAATTTATACAAACAAGAAGTTTATATTTTATAAAATATAATTCATAAGTAGTCTTATACAATTTTGCTCACAGTTATAAAGAAATGAAAACTAATTCCCTTACTTATTTTTCAAACTCTTAAATAATTAAACAAAATGGTACATGTACTACCTTGATATTTAACTTTATAATTAACAACAATTAAGGGTAACAAATACAATTCAGACAATCAAACAGCTTCACAGGTATGCCTTAGTATGTAATAAATAATATTATGCAATTTTTTCAATTTTACACTCTCTTGACTTATTTTTTAAAAAACAGTTTAAACCAATAAAGAAAAAAAAATTATAATATCTTCAATATAATTTAACCAAGCTTTATAATTTAATTTAATTATGATTTGACGGTTATTAGAAACTATATAAAACAATATTAAATGAATTTTAGCCGATTAAATACTTTAAGTTATACGTAATTATTTTATAGGTAATTTGGTACTAACCTGATAAATTAGCAGTCGATTTACACAAAATACTACCTGATAATGAGTGCTGGGTTAAATAAATTAAATAATAGTCCAATATCTAAGGGGCTAAGACTCCAGATTTCTTGGTTAAATATCTTCACTCCCTCGGTGGTATTTCCACAACGAATATTTAAGACTTCCCAAGCGTATTCCACTAAATAATATCTTGTCCAATTACGTTTTTTCAAATCCGGCTCGAAGGACCATGATAGGAATTTGATCTCTTTTTAATAATAAAATGCAGTAATTTGCTCAATCTACCTTTACTTGATCTCTAATTTTTACAACGACGACAGGTACAAACATTTTTTAAACATACCTACACAGCTTACGGACTAATATTGGCATGAGAACTGCTAATATAATTTGACAGGCGCTTCAACAATATTATTTTCTTGGTCTACTTTTGTTGTTTTGCTGTTCTTAGGTTAGGTTATATTTTTCTTTTCTTTAATTGTCGCTTCGCGACAATCCGTCTTATTATCTTATAGAGCAACTCGAACCACCTTTGGACCCGAGGGAAGTAGCCATAGCGTTTTTTCCTGATACAGAACTGTTTGTCATTTTTTGCGGGGGAAATCTATGCACACAAAAACAATCGTCTGTTACTACGAAACACATACATAAGAATTAAATATATACTAACAATTTGATATACGCATAGATAAGCTAGATACGCTACGCTATAGATACGCTAGGTGACAGCAACAACTTGGATACAGATTCTGTCAGTCGCTCGACCGATTTGCATATTGTATGAGCGCAATCGGCATGTGTTCGTAAACAAAACCGACACTAACTTTATTGTAATTTTTTAGTTTAAAAAGAAGTATATAGCCATGTGATTAAAAATTACTTATATATAAAAGGTAACGCCATTCTTTTGTAAATTTGACGTGGCAGATCTCTTTTTGCAGCAAAATTTAACAATTCGACATTTTTCATGATGATGATTCAACTACTCATCACAACTACTAATCGTGGTAGAGCCACGCGGCAGCTTTTGCTGTGGCACGGATGAGCCGGCTCGAACCAGGGTGGTACCACGACCTCACAGAATACCAGCGTGAAGTAGAGGTTTACCTCTGCGTTTCGCTTGTTGAGTGCAGGTAGCTGGAGGCCCTTTTTACTGGAAATGAGGCATTCCGTCCTAGTCCTCACGGGTGAAAACGCATCTGCATTTTGATCTGTAAAAGAGGATAGATGTAGATGTCTATGGGCCGCAGCAACCACTTTGTGACAAACGAGCACACAGTCCACCTGATGGGAAGTGGCTGCTGAGCCCCATAGACATCTACATTTATCCTAGTTTGCGAATCAAAATGCAGATGCGTTGCCACCCGTGAGGACTAAGATGGAATGCCTCGTTTCCAGTAAAAAGGGTCTCCGGTTCTCTACACTCACCATACGAAACACAGCAGTGTTAAGCTGCTATTTGACGCTGGTATTCTGTGAGATTTGTGTTTCCACAAGAAAGTTTTGTAAAGCGATTGAAAGTATTTTTATCGTCGTTCGTCAAGAACAGATTCTAACCGGAACTCTTTTTCTACCAAGGACTCTTTACACCTTCTCATTTATTTTTCGCGCTAAATAGCAGTGCGTACTTCAGTCTTCCGGTCTGATGGGTAAATTGAATAGAAGCATGTGTGTCTGTGGAATTTTTTGC
Source organism: Parnassius glacialis (assembly GCA_033319125.1). NCBI lineage: Eukaryota > Metazoa > Arthropoda > Insecta > Lepidoptera > Papilionidae > Parnassius > Parnassius glacialis. The sequence continues at coordinate 5,225,987 of JAVANC010000008.1, forward strand.
TTGAAGCTGGTTGCAGACTGCTTGCCATCAGGACATCTGTAAGATTGTTTGTCACTTCAGTTTTGTAAAGAAAAATACTAGCCATGAATGTAGCAGCTGTTCACAAGACGCAAGTACGAGGCCGTTTTTAGTTTACGAACCGTTTTCCTCATTCCTATAGTGGTTCAAGCGCAGGTTCGTACCTCCTTCTGAGTGGCCCTTGAATTACACCGAGCTACCCCTTAGCTGGATGAGATTTTCTTCAAAAGCAGGGGCCGGGGTGCCTCGGCACTACAGTCGCCGCCGGCTGCATCAGCTCGTAAAACCTCGCATGCGAGTTGATGAAGCTGTATAGACCGCAGTGCCAACAGCATATAGTAACAGAAAAAAAATATGCAAGTGGCATATATTTTTTTCATTTTTATGGAAATTGGATGTGTGAATGTAACCACCCGAAGTAGTTATCCAACAAAACCATCATGAGTTTGTCACGTTGATAAAGTTGGATAACTACTTGGAGCATTAAAACGACTTATAACGTGACTTTATATATGCATTTTAGATTTAGTATTAGGTTTTATTTCAGCAGTCGATTTTTTATTACCTTCCTTACTTAAGCTACGTCTATGTTATAGGTACCATTCTAATAATTATTTCTGAAATATAAGAACTTTACGTAACCTGGGCGATCAGTCAGTGTACCAATCAAGTACACGATACACGTACTTTATTACGCATTAACAAATGTAGTTACATGAATAACTAGTATAACTACTTTTGGTGACTACTTTTTTACGTGGTAGAGCCATGCTGCAGCCATATTAGTAGTATAGTTGTAGCACGAATGGGTCGGCTCGACCACGGAAGGACCACGCTCTGAGAGATACTAAATTACGTGGTGGCTCCTTAATATTAGCTAATAAGTCCTTATCATGTAAAGAACGTAAAGACATTGTGAGCCTCTCTATTGAGCGTACTGTAGAAATGGCATGTGTTGAGCTTGAGCACCTTATTGTTGTCAGTGTTTACAGAGCCCCATGTTCAAGTTATGATACCTTTGAAAAAATTATGGAAGAAGTTTTAGTTAAGCTTAATAAACAGAATAAATCTCTTGTAGTGTGTGGAGACTTAAATATCAATCTTCTGGAAACTTCTTCCATCAGTATTAAATTTTGTTCTTTGTTCAAATCCTATAATCTTAATAATTTATTATTTGAAGCTACACGTATTGCAGGGTGTAGTGCAACATGTATTGATAATATTTTTACATGTGTTGTACCAATCAACAAATCAATAATTCAAAAACTTAGTTCAGATCACTGTGAACAACTGGTATCGTTACCATATATGCACAAAAAACAGGTAATTGAGAAAATTTTGTTTGTTCCTATTAATGCAAAACGCCTGGAGAGATTTAGAAGTAATATGGTAAAAAACCTTCCATCCCTTTCTTATAAGAACAATGCAGACTATTTATATAGAGAATTATTTACCCTTATAAGCAATGAATTTAATATAACATTCACTTCCAAAACATTCTCCAGAAACAATCGCAAGGCATTTAATGAGTGGACGACAGTAGGAATTCATAAAAGCAGACGAAGGTTATATGACCTTTACCATGAAAGATCGTATAATCTTTCCGATGATTTTAAAGGATATGTAAAAAATTATTCTAAAGTGTTTAAAAGAGTTTGCTCCACAGCCAAATCATTACATATTAGTAACAAAATTAAGACGGCTAAGAATAAAATTAAAATGACGTGGAGTATAATTAACAGCGAAACCGGTAAAGAGAAACCTCGTAACTCAAACTATCAATTAAAAATTAATAATAAATTGACTAAATCAAATCAAGAAGTTGCAGCGGTGTTTGAGAACTGTCATTGAATACTTCTCCAACTGTCGCCGAGTCATTACTTAAACAGAATGTTAATACCTGTTTAAAAGAATTTAGATTTGAAAAAGTATTACCGCATAATATTGTAAAATACTTCAAAACCATTGATGTAAAGAAAACCGCAGATTTGTGGGGGATTTCCCATTACAGTGATTGCGTCCATAATAGATTTAATTGCACCTCATCTTGCTATTATTTTTAATACTTGTATCGATTCTGGTGTGTTTCCTGATTTAATGAAGTATAGTAAAGTAATACCTTTATTTAAGTCTGGTAGTACATTGGACCCCGCTAATTATAGACCTATTTCTGTACTACCAACTTACAGTAAAATTTTTGAAAAAATAATTTTGGATCAATTCTTATTTTTTTTAATACAAATAAATTACTTCATAAAAATCAATTTGGTTTTACAAGGGGTCGCTCGATATCTGACGCCGGTGTTGAGCTTATGAAATATATTTTTAATGCCTGGGAGAATTCACAAGATGCCTTAGGTATTTTCTGTGACCTTTCCAAGGCTTTCGATTGTGTTCATCATGATACATTAATCAGGAAACTACAACATTACGGTGTAAAAAATTTGGCGCTTAGACTTGTTACTTCATATTTAAGTAACAGAACTCAAAAAGTCATCATCAATGGTAAATGTTCCTCCGGATCGGAAGTATCAATGGGCGTTCCTCAGGGCTCGATTCTTGGCCCATTTGTGTTCTTAATCGATATTAATGACTTACCTTATCTTGTAGGGGACTCACGGGGAATCACGATATAGTATTATTTGCTGACGATGCCTCTTTAATTTTCAAACTGAAAAGGCAGTCAATTAAATATGACGATGTAAATAATGCTCTATCGAAACTAGTACATTCGTTTAAAGCCAACAATTTGCTCTTAAACGGCAAAAAGACAAAATGTATTAAATTTACAATACCTAATGTAAGACATTCAAAAACCAATGTACTCTTAAATGGGGAGGAGTTGAGTCTTGTGGATACCACTGTTTTTCTTGGTATTACTATTGACGCGAAACTACAATGGGGCCCCTATATATCTAAATTAGCAAGCAGACTTAGTTCTGCAGCGTACGCTGTAAGAAAGATTAGAAGTCTCACAGATGTTGAGACAGCTAGGTTAGTGTATTTTAGTTATTTTCATAGCGTAATGTCTTATGGAATTTCGCTATGGGGTAATGCGACTGATATTGAAGCTATATTTGTTTTGCAAAAGAGAGCCGTACGGGCGATTTATTATCTAAATTGTAAAGAGTCCCTCAGAGAAAAATTTAAAGAAAGAAACAAATTAACTTTGGCATCGCAATATATTTATGAAAATGTAATGTATGTACATAAAAACATTAATAGCTTTAATAATAATAAGGATATTCATACCTTAAACACTAGGAACAAACATAAGCTTGTAATGCCAGTTACTAGACTCCACAGAGTTAGTAATTCATTTATAGGGCAATGAGCACATTAGGTATTGTAAAACGCTTTTACAACAAAATCCCAGAACATGTTCAAAGTTTGTCAATAAACAAGTTTAAAAGTTTTATTAAAGAAAAACTGTACAAAAAGGGTTATTATAATATCAAGGAATACATGAATGAAAATAACCCATGGAAATAAGGTGATCGCCACCATGCTGGTTCTATTAAAAATCATTTAAAAATTGTATAAATGAAATTATTGTTAAGTGAAATATGTTTGAAAAAAAAAGTCCCGCTGGTTTTCTTGCTGGTTCTTCCCAGGACAGAGGTATTTTCCAAACCATTGGTAAATAAAATAATGACTTTCAATAAGTATTATGTAACAATCCATATTGAATAAAAGTGATTCTATTCTATTCTATTCTATTCTCACAGAATACCAGCGTAAAATTAACACTGCTGTGTTTCGTATGGTGAGTGTAGAGAACCGGAGACCCTTTTTACTGGCAAAAACGTATTCCATCTTAGTCCTCACGGGTGACAACGCGGCTGCATTTTGATTCGCATAAGAGGATAAATGTAGATTTCTATGGGCCACAGCAACCACTTACCATCAGGTGGACTGTGTGCCCGTTTGTCACCCTATCTTATAAAAAAAACGAATTTTTATTTATTTATTTAAACTTTCATGCACAAAGTTGTACACATGGCGGATTTAATGCCATAGAGCATTCTCTCCCAATCAACTATTAGATTAAACAGTGACAGACAAACAAGAGGGTAGCAGCGTAAAGAAATCTCTCTTAATCAAGCATGACATACACATAAACAATTCATCATACACCATTTTTTTATTTAGAAGAAAAAAAAGATAAATATAACATTTAACATAAAAACTTTTTTCCCTAAGCACCCTTATATTCGGTACCGTTACCGTTACAGCCTATTAAAGTCGACTGCTGAACAAAGGCTTCCCCCATAGATTGCCTCATAGAGGATATTTTGTCATAGTTGTAATGTTACTGTTGATTTAATAATTTCACCTCTCAGTGGGTCATGTGCTCCTGGTAGATTATCTTCTATACATACATCCATTACAGCCTATTAAAATCCACTGCTGACATAGGCCTCCCCTATTGATTGCCAGATTGCCTCATAGAGGTTATATTGTCATAGTTGGTAATGTTACTGTTGATTTTATAATTTCACCTCTCAGTGGGCCATGTGCTCCTGGTAGATTATCTTCTATACATACATCCATTACAGCCTATTAAAATCCACTGCTGACATAGGCCTCCCCTGTTGATTGCCAGATTGCCTCATAGAGGTTATATTGTCATAGTTGGTAATGTTACTGTTGATTTTATAATTTCACCTCTCAGTGGGCCATGTGCTCCTGGTAGATTATCTTCTATACATACATCCATTACAGCCTATTAAAATCCACTGCTGACATAGGCCTCCCCTATTGATTGCCAGATTGCCTCATAGAGGTTATATTGTCATAGTTGGTAATGTTACTGTTGATTTTATAATTTCACCTCTCAGTGGGTCATGTGCTCCTGGTAGATTATCTTCTATACATCCATCCATTACAGCCTGCACGTTCACTACTAAACAAAGGCTTCCCCATAGATTGCCTCATAGGGGGAATTATCACCATAGTCGCCACGATTGGAAACCACAGTTTTTTATTTTTGTCGTTATTAGAAAAACGCCGCTGCCCATCTCCTTATTTGTTTCCTTCTGTCGCCTTTTACCATACCCACGGGATGATATGGGGTAGTGGATACTCTTACACTGCCACTTCACGATAAACCATATATCACCATAACATCGGTAAAGGTATACAGGCTGGCGATTAGTTTATGACATTAAATAGCGCAGCGGTAAACACAAGTTCATATATATATATATATATATAGCCGTGGTAGCTCTAATGGTTAGCGCTCGCTGTACTTCATACTTCACAGTACTCGAGCAACCCGGGTTCGATCCCCACCGGCACCAATGAAATTGTTAATTGCAATTTTAAGTGCTGATTTACCACGTGCTCGGCGGTGAATCCTGCATCGTGAGGAAACCTGCATGTCGGAGAAATAAAAAAAAATATTTCAAAGACATGTGAAATTCGCCAACGCGCATTGGGGCTGCGCGGCGGACATTTCGTTGCCCAGCAGTGGGACGTAAATAGGCTGCAACTTTACTTTTATATAAACTCAGCGGCACAATTAACCGCCCACCTTGATTTTTTATGATTTTGGTTAAAAAAAATTGTGGCCTTACTTGTGAATGTTATTTTATAACGTAGGTATATTGAAGTAAAATGAAAGATAGTATTGTTTTTAATTATTACGTTTATTTATAAAAAAGTCTGAAAAACACTTAAATTAACAAATGTGATGAAATGGCTCAAAAATAAAAAATCTGCTGAATAAATGAATTCTAATAGTGCGTATTTCCACCTCTAGCCCTCATGACTTCCATCAAACGGTTTGGCATGCTGTCGATGACATCTTTGATCTGTTGTTGTGGAATGTTCTGCCATTCCTCAATCACGGATTGTTTTAATTCATCTATGGTGGTTGGAGCTGGTATGCGGCTTCGAACACGTCTTTTTAAATTGTCCCATATGTGTTCAATAGGATTTAAATCTGGACTCCGGGATGGCCATGTTAATTTTCGAATGCCGACGGTATCCAGGTACGCGGTAACAACTCTAGCAACGTGGGGGCGAGCGTTGTCCTGCATTAATAAAAAATCTTCGCCAATAAATGGAGCAAATGGCATTACATGAGGTTCCAATACTTCTGTTACATACCTCTGAGCATTTATTCCACCTTTTTCGAAGATAACCAAGTCGGTGCGTGCTTCGTAAGTAATGCCGCCCTATATCATGATAGAGCCACCTTGGTAACCTACTGTTTCCACAACAGTACATGGTGCAAACTTTTCATTCTTGCGTCTGTATACACGCTGGCGACCGTCAGGACCGTGCAAGCATATTCTTGTCTCGTCAGTAAACATAACATTCTTCCATTGTTCCATATTCCATTCGGCGTGCTCTCGGGAAAAACGAAGTCTTTCTCTCCGGTGGCCTACGAGCAATTGTGGCACTCGAGATGGTCGAAAAGCTCCAAGGGCATTCTCTCCTAGTCTTCTTCTCACTGTTCTTTCACTCACTTGAACATTGTGAACCTCACGAAGTTGGTTTCGTGCCTCAACAGCTGTAGTGAACCGATTTCTTAGAACATTGGTCACAAGAAATCGGTCGTCACGAGCGGAGGTGCATGTTTTTCGGCCCTGTCCTGGTCTTCGCTCATAAGAGCCAGTTTCCCGAAACCGTTTCACTGCATCCCTTAAGGTGGTACGTGCGACACCAAGCTTCCGCGCCACGTAACGCTGACTAAACCCTTCGTCGATAAGAGCGACGGCTCTCGCCACTGAATTAGCATCAAATGGCATGTTTGTGATGTCCAAACACTAGCTTTAAGTTACGAAACCAAAACAAACTCAAATTGTTTACTTTTAATGCCACTGAAGCAATGTAAGCAGTATGGCAAAGATAACGATAATTAGACGAAGTTCGATATTTGTCCTATTCACAACTTATGCGTAAAAAAACAAAGTTAAGTGGGTAGCTCGTAATTTTTTCGTCACTACATTTCTTTTACACTTGACTTATTTATGCCCAATAACTTACAACTGCGATAACATCAAAATTTGCCACTTTAAAAGGGTGGGCGGTTAATTGTGCCGCTAAGTGTATATACAAGTTCATCTTTTAAAATAATAAAATAAACAATTTACCAAAAACTGCATCTTCCAAACAAAATAAATAGCGTAAAAATTAACACGAAATAAATCACCTTGACAATATTAGTTTGCTGACCTGAAGTGACCTGTAAATGCGGCAACGGTGCGACGGGTGCGCAGTGCTCACGCGGCATCGACATAGGTAATTATTTGCCTACACTTTCCCGTTCATAGGTAATTATTAGGCTTAAAAACGAAACGAACGTTACGTAGGATAATTCTTTTCATTTTATGTGATAACTTTATCGCCACTCCGTATACTACCTGTTACCCGTTCACTAAAAGTTGGTTGTAAAATGTCAATATCGTCTAAATTATGAATACTAGCTGGATAAAATATTCATTAAATATATGATATGCATGGAGAGCTGCCTATATTCTATCGTCATGTCGTATATGTAACGAGTTTTGTTCGTCTGAACGCGCTCGTATCTACTCACTATGTAAGGCACTAGAGCCCAATGACTTCGTCAATCTTACTTAGCGGTACCATGTAGCGACATCTATGGAAATGTATTAAATAAATAACGATGTATTTAGCGCGTCAAATTTTCATATCGATATACATCGCAACCGCTTCCGTAGATAGATAATAGATGGCGCTAGAGTAGTCAAGTGAGCTCGGCCACGGTCCTTATTGCTTTGTAAGAGAGATAAGGCGTGAATGCAGAGACTAAGATGAAGCGTTGGAGATATTGGGATAATCCCAGCATTATTGCCAAATCCCAGCAATCTGTCAAGAGATGCTGTGGCCTATAGACATCTACATTTTATCCTCGATTAGGAATTAAAATGCAGATGCGTGGTCAAAAAGCTTACCATAGAACAGCCTCAGAGCTGATTCACTTCAGAGCAATCTATATCTATACGTATAATTAATCTGTACAAAAGTTGTGCCTGTAATTCTAATATTTTCTGAAAAATGGTGTCCAGGGGACTAAATAAAGGGCACTGAAGCCAAATTAGTGGTTTTTAGAATTATTGTCTGTCTGTGAATTCACGATTCACGCAAAAACTACTGGACAGATTTCCATGAAATTTTGTGTGTAGATAAATAGGGACCCGAGGCAACTTATAGGCTACTTTTATTCGATTACGGAACTGCAGAAAAGCTGCAACATGGCTCTGCCACGTATAAGCTAGGAGTCAACTGCCAAAGATCTAGGAGTCAGCCTAGATAGGTGCCACCAAGCAACAATGCGTGAACTTCTGTGTTCCGGTTAAAAAGAAAGTTGTAAAGAGCCAATATAATTACTGTGTTTAAAGTTGGTTGTGGGCTTGCAGGTGTCCACAGACTGCACCGGTTTCTTACCGTCAGGAGGTCAGTAAGTATGTGTGTCACCACAATTTAATAAAAATAATCTTCATGGATGAGCTAATAGAAAATCTGCATTTTTTATTTTTATTAACAACTAGCTGTTCCCCGTGACTTCGCCCGCGTGTAATTTAGGGTTTTAATTTTTTAAGCGGAACCCTAATATTTTTTCTAAAATAAAAATAGCCTAAGTTACTCCTTATAACATCAGCTATTTGCCACTGAAAGTCCCATCGAAATCGGTTCAGCCGTTTCGGAGATTAGCCGGACAAACAGACAGACATACAGACAGACAAAAATATTAAAAGTTGTGGTTTTGTTATAAGTACCGTATATACTTTTATATGCGTTTAGTAAAAAGTTGTTATTTAAACATTACAAACAGACACTTCAATTTTGTTTATTTGTATAGATTTCAATAGTGCCGACGATCGAACTCGTGTTGATAGCATACTTACATTGGCTAAAGATCTTCATATTCTACTTATTAACATGCTCTGTAACAATAGTAGTTATTAGGTAACAAGTGAATTAAAAAAATATATTAAAAATTTCTAAGACATCCTGTTTTTTTTTATTATATTCTTGCATTGTCATCCGAATTTGAGCTATATTCAAAATTTCAAGTTTCCAGCTCATTGGGAAGTTAGTGTGGCGGCGCTGTCGTCGCGCCACAAGTGAAACACATCGAAACCTAAATCGCCTAATCGCACTAACAAAGTTCCGAAGTTAAAGCATAGCTCTTATATATATATATATATATATATATATATATATATATATATATATATATATATATATATATATACCTAGTCAGGTCATAAATTCTGTCACATGTTTAATATAAAATAATTGAAACAAGTTTATTAATTATGTAACCATTTATATACCAAAATGAACTTAACAAAACATAGATTCTTATGACACTAAAATTTATTCAAAATGACCTCCGTGATTTTGAATACAGGCCTTAAATCTGCGCGGCCAGTCGTCTATCGCAGCACGAACGAGGTCCATGTCAATATCGGCGGCTGCCTTAATCAAGGATGTCTTGAGTGACTCCAAATTGGGATGAGGCTTTGAACACGCCTTTTCCTCCAAGTGTTGCCATATCTTGTAATCTAACGGATTCAAATCTGGACTGGAGGAGGGCCAGTCTTCGTGCCGGATGAAGTCGATTTCACGCGCCGCCAGCCAGTCTTATGTGCTCTTCGCTCTATGAGCTGTCGCCGAATCTTGTTGGAATACCCAGTGCCTTTTACTGAACATCGTATGAGAAACAGGTTCCACAAGGTTCGTCAGGACTGTATTTTGATAGAAACACAAACAGAAACAGAAACTTTTTTATTCAATATAGATTATAAATAATGCTTATTGAAAGTCACTCCTTTGTATAATTACCACTGGTTCGAAAAAAAACCTCTGTCCTGGGAAGAACCAGCAAGAAACCCAGCGGGACTTTTTTTAAAAAAATAACAGCTTACAATCATGTATGTTACAAAAATTAACAACACAACAAATTAGAAATAGCTTGGTAGCGATCACCTCATTTCCAGGGGTTATTATCATCTATAAATTCTTTAATACTATAATAACCCTTTTTATACAAACTTAGTTTAATAAAGTTTTTGAACTTTGAGCAGGTCAAATTTTGTATATTTTCTGGAATTTTGTTGTAAAAGCGTATACATCGCCCCAAGAATGAATTACTGACTCGATGGAGTCGAGTAACCGGTACTACTAGCTTGTGTCTCTTCCTAGTATTTACAGAATGAATATCACTTATTTTTGTAAAACTACTTTTATTTTTGTGTACGTACATTACATTTTCATAAATGTATTGAGAGGCCAAAGTTAATATATTAATTTCCTTAAATTTTTGTCGCAGCGACTCTTTAGGCTTTAAATCATAAATTGCTCTTATGGCCCTCTTCTGTAAAACAAATATAATTTCAGTGTCAGCTGCGTGTCCCCATAGCAAAATACCATACGACATTATGCTATGGAAATAGCTAAAGTAAACTAGTCTAGCTGTTTCAACACTAGTTAGACTTCTAATCTTTTTTACGGCATATGCTGCAGAACTAAGTCTGCTTGCTAGTTTTGATATATGGGGGCTCCATTGAAGCTTCGCGTCTAGTGTGATTCCAAGAAAAATGGTGGTATCTACAAGACTCAGTTTCTCCCCATTTAAAATTACATTAGTATTTAATTGTTTGACATTTGGAGTCATAAATTTCATACATTTCGTTTTAGTGCCATTTAAATGCAAATTATTAACATTGAACCAATTTACTAATTTAGATATAGCATTATTTACATCGTCATATTTTAGCAATTGTCGACTTAATTTGAAAATTAAAGAAGTGTCATCTGCAAATAATACTATATCATGGTTATCTCCTACTATGTAAGGTAAGTCATTAATGTATACAAGAAACAGAAAGGGGCCTAGAATTGAGCCTTGAGGCACGCCCATCTGTACCATCGACCCGGAAGAACTCATACTGTTAATGACAACTTTTTGCGTTCTCTTACTTAAATATGAAATAATTCATTTAAGAGCATCACTTCTTACACCGTAGTGTTTAAGTTTCCTGATTAATGTTTCATGGTGAACACAATCGAAGGCTTTGGATAGGTCACAAAATATACCCAAAGCATCCTGTGAATTCTCCCATGCATTAAATATATATTTAATCAGCTCAACACCGGCATCAGTTGTCGAGCGACCCCTTGTGAAACCAAATTGATTTTTATGAAGTAAATTATTTATATTAAAGAAATTTAACATTTGATGAAGAATAATTTTTTCAAAAATCTTACTAAGTGTTGGTAGTACAGAAATAGGTCTTAAATTAGCGGGGTCTAATGTACTACCAGATTTAAATAAAGGTATTACTTTACTATACTTCATTAAATCAGGAAACACACCAGATTCGATACTAGTATTAAAAATAGTAGCTAAATGAGGCGCGATTGTATCTATTATAGACGCAATAACTTTAACGGAAATCCCCCACAGATCCGCAGTTTTCTTAACATCAATAGTTTTAAAATATTTTACAATATCTTTTGATGATACTTTATGAAATGTAAAATTCTTTGTACACGCATTTACATTTTGTTTAAGTAATGATTCGGCGACCGCAGGAGAAAAGATACACAACTGCATTCGTTTTTACACCTTTCTCACAAAAATGTACCTCTGTTAAGCCCCAATAAGAAACTCCCAAACATACCATGAGCGAGAATGGAAAATGACCTCATTGGACACGCGAAATACGGTTGCTCGCTTCTTCACTACTGTGTGCGTACACCTTATCATTTTGTTTCTTGTAGCTCTCTTCTACGGTAAAAATTTTTTCATCCGAAGAAAGAATTTCCCGATATTTTTTTCCCGCGTACCGCTTCAACAAAGCGCGGCATCTCTTCAGTCTCAGGTCCATTAGACGAGCATTCAAACGATGTCCTGTTTTTCTTCAATATGCCCGAAGCCCTCAGTCTTCATTTAACACCCTTTTCACCGTGGTTCTTCTTAACCCCATCTGAAGGGCCAACAGTTTCTGCTTACGTTTGGGATTTCTTTGAATTCGCGCCTTCACAGCTTTTATCACTGCTGGAGTCCTAACAGACGGAGGACGACCACTTCTTGACCTGTCATCTACACTAGAGTCTTCATTGTATCGTTTGATGGTACGATAAACGATTCTTTTGGTTATATTCAAATTTTTCAGTAAGTCAAAATTTGAATTGGCGCGTAACCGCAACGATGCAACGCAATAACTGCAACACGGTCTTCTTTAAGCGTCCACTCCATATTTAAAAATGAGTAAAATTCTTAAAGGTATACAGTTTTATTTTCATGAACAATTCGAAATTCGAATTCAATAAACTTTTTTGTGGCCAGCATTCTAAAAGAAAAGTTTTTACTGTGTGCCAATACTTATGACCTGACTGTATATATATATATATATATATATATATATATATATATATATATATATATATATATATATATATATATATATATATCATAGCTCCGAACTACTACTCGGAGCGTTGGCCGCTCTCCGGGCAGAACACCTTGCCCGGCGGGAGATCTCCCCTTTTCTTTCCAACAACCACAGTGGTGACCCCGACGTGACGTGAACACGCACCCAACATTCGCACACAACCTTCAGAAAACTACAACATCAAGCCTTCGTCATTGTCCTCAAGAACCCCTACCATTCTCTCCCAAGTATCGTCTTCTGCAGTCTTCAGCTTCTGCAAGCCAGTCCATCTTGTCTTCATCTCGACTCACCGTAGATTTATAAGGCTCATCGTTCTCACCGGCATCACATGCAAGTGCGTAGTTTAGTATTAGTTTAAATTCAATTACTAAATTCCACCCGGAACGCTAGATAGACAGACAGACAGACAAACAAGAAAGTGACCTAACAAAAACGTGGTAATAGTAAAAATAAGAGTAAATTACACAATTTTATACAAATCTTACTATTCAACTATCTAGTAGAGAACCCGATATATTGTTTTACAATTCTAAAGGAACGAAAGTAGGAACAGACTCTGCGGTTACTGTTTCCGAGTACAGATGTTACATGTTTACTGGTGTAAATGGTTTTGATACTTGATGTTGAAATTTCAATTATATAAGTAGTTGACGACCTGCCAAAATTATTATAGTTTGGGTTGTAAACCTCATCTTTGTCTATACACATCGAACATTAATAAGAAAACTAGATACACAATCCCATGCAAGTTCTCTAAAAACTGTCTCCAATTGTTTTGACGTAATTCTAGTTGAAATAAAAATACATTAATGTAAATTCAACCTTAAATGCATTGACTAAAGTTGTATTCACAAAGCTACGTACATATTAAAAGCGCATTCAAATGTTCGAGTGGGCGCTCATTCGGTAACTTTTTTTGTCACTGATTGTGTATATAGTTTTTTATTAGTGATCTATTTCTATACACATAAATAAAAGTGAAACGGCTGTATATAATATAGAAATAAATGCTTTATATTGAGCTGAAGGGGTTATTTGCACACCATTAAGAAATAAATAACCATTACTAAAACAAACGTCGTTACTTACACTTAAAATAATAGCAAAAGTTATTAAATTAATAATTTTTTGATTCTTCAAAAAATAATCTACCACTACTAAGTTATTTTAGATAAAATATAGCCTATATCATTCCAAACATTGATCTCTACCTGTCCATCAAGTTGTCATTAGAATCAGTTCAGCCATTCCTAAGATTATTCTAGACATAGACAGATAAACGGACAACAATTTAAAAAAATATTGTTTACCTATGTCTTAATGCTATGCAAATAACCCCCTGAGCTAAACAAAATACATCTATTTCGTTCGATATGACAGACAGACACTTCGACTTTATTTAAATGTTATTTTTTTAGTCCACCTGATGGTAAGTGGTTGCTGTGACCCATAGACATCTACATCTATCCTCAATAAAGAATCAAAATGCAGATGCGTTGTCACTACAGTGAGGTCTAAGATGGAATGCCTCTTATCCAGTAAAAAGAGTCTCCGGTTCTCTATTCTCACCATACGAGACACAGCAGTGTTAAGCTTCTAATTTATGCTGGTATTCTGTGAGAGCGTGGTTCTTCCCCGGTCGAGCCGACCCATTCGTGCTACTACTATACCACTAATATAGCTGCAGCATAGCTCTGCCACGTGCAAAAATTCTACGTTCTATTCAATGTTTTTAAACCGTGCTGCCGAGGATATCCGTGGGAGCGGACTGATTTCATAATAATTACTTACTTACTAACGTCAAATAGCAGCAGACTGATGCTGTATTGGGTATAGTTATTGACAGCTGCCGAAGGCTCTAGTGCTAATGGTGTCTTTAATCGTTGATCTCCTTAGTTACGACACGTCTGCGTCTGCGAAGATATCTGTAGGAGTCTACTAGACCACTTCATCCACTTTCCATCTGATGGACCGTGTACTTTTTTGCCACCTTTATTTTTATATACGTGGTAGAGCGACGCTGCAGCTATGTCATGGTTGTAGCATGAATGGCTCTCACTGAATACCAACGTAAAACAACAGCTTAATGCTGCTGTGTTTCTTATGGTGAGTGTAGAGAACTGAAGACCCTTTTTACTGGCAACGAGGCATTCCATCTTAGTCCTCACGGATGGCAACGTATTTTAATTCTTAATGAGTATTAATGTCGATGTCTATGGGCCACAGCAACCACTTACCATCAGGTGGAATGTGTGCTCGTTTGTCACCTTTATCCTATAATAAAAAAAAAAACTAATTCAGTATGCCATTCAAATGCATACTGTTTTAATATTTACAACAAGAAGACGATAATCTAACATAATTGCCGTAACAAATAGTCCAGAATGATATTAAAAGCACATTTTTATAAAACAAAACAAAAACACCGGTCAAGTATCAAGTAATACAATTAAAAGTATAGAGAACGTACCTACACAGAGATCCGGTTGTTGATCCCACTACTGCTGTAGAAAGTTAACCTTACTCGAAGCTTCCTTACGGTAAGCGAAATTGACACGTTTGTACAGCAAATAAGGATACATTTAAAACTTTCCGTGTTTTTATTAAGCTTATTAATCCGTGACACATAATATTAGGTAACATTTAGTGTGTTTCTCGGTCATTGTTTTCGTGTTGTCCGTCACTTAACGAGTCCAAATTAATGTGAATCACACGAGCACACAGTCCACCTAATTGTAAGTGGATGCTGTGGCCCATATATTTACATTTATCCTCGATTCAGAATCAAAATGCAGAGGCGTTGTCACTCATTGCGACCAAGCTGGAACGCCTTGTTTCCAGTGAAAAGGCTCTCTGGTTCTCTACGCTCACCATACGAAATACAGCAGCCTTAAGCTGCTATAACCCTTCCAGAACTATGCCAAAGCCAAATATTTCCCCTATGAGGCAATTTATAGCGAGGTATATGGTCAGCAGTGGAATTTTGATAGACTGTTGTAAATTAATATTGCAAAGGCCATGTGATTGGCGTTTCCATCAAGACATGGTTTTTGTTTCTAGATATGCCCGTTTCGTTGCTCGAGCCTCACCCATCCTTCCAATATGTCTGAGCCACATAATATAATGTGATTCATTCGGTATTGTTTAATCTTTTGTTTTTTTTTTGTTTTCAACGTGGTAGAGCCATGCTGCAACTAAGTATTTTAGTAGTATAGTTGTAGCACCAATGGGTTCGCTTAAACGGAGTAGGACCACGCTGTAACATAATACCAGCGTAAAATAGCAGTTTAATGCTGCTGTATCGAATGGTGAGAGTAGAGAACTCGAGACCCTTTTTACTGAAAACGAGGCATTCCATCTCAGTCCTCGGGGGTAATAACGCATCTGCATTTTGATTTTTAATTGAGGATAGATGTAGATGTCTATGGGCCACAGTATCCACTTACCACCAGGTGGACTGTGTGCTCGTATGTCATCCATATTTTATAAAAAAAATCCTTATTCTATAAATAGTGATATACCGTTATTACAGTTATTAAAAATACTAGTAAATAAGGCTTCTACTTTTATTTGAAATCATACCAAATTGATTGTGATTTATGGGCAACAGCGTTTTTGCCTTGCCTACCGATCGACCCTTACGTGCGTTACGTGTGCGAGTACAGTAAAATCAGTTAAAATAATGCGCCACGCGTTTTGAATTTGAAAGAAGTAAGAAGTAAAATTAAAAATTTTGTACATATTATAAATTTTTATGATCACTCAAAAACTAATGATCCAACCTTGCTCAAATTTATATACGACCACATGAGAAGGACCAGCTTTCAAATAAAATAATTTATAATTAAAAATGTTGTACAGCGGACTTCAATTTAAATTATTAAGATTAACTCAAAAACTGTTGGTCTGAGCTTGATCAATTCATATGGGACCACATGTGAAGTACCAGCTTTCAAATAAAAAATGAATCATCGAAATCGGTTCACCCAGTAAAAAGTTATGAGGTAACACACATAAAAAAACATACAGTCGAATTGAGTACCGTCTCCTTCTTGAAGTCGGCAGAAAAGAATCATCAAAATCAGTTCACGTAGAAAAAGTTATGAGGCAACACATAAAAAATACAGTCGCATTGATTACCTCCTCCTTTTTGAAAACGGTTAAAGAAGGACAGAATTTTTTAATTAAATTTTCTTCACCATTTGCCTATTTTACTTATTCTGAACCTTCCCTACAAGTTTGGCCGGTTATTGCAAAGTAACCCTGTATGTACGAGTAGTTTAAAATGAGTTCAACTAGCTTTGCAGATGACCAGAATAATTCATGAATCAGAAGCCACTCTAATCTTCGAGGTGGCCATCCGATAGATAAAAACAATTTATACAAAAGCATTACTCTGGTAGGAAAACCTTTATTGCCCTATCAATCGGCTGTTAAAGCTTATTAGCAGTAAGTACCGCGTGAAGATGAAAATGGCATGTTGTCACGTACACTTATCTTAATTGAAGCCAAAGCCAATATTCGTAGGAAAAAATGAAATTTTTACGTGGTAAAGCCATGCTGCAGCTATATTAATAGTATAATTGTATCACGAATGGGTCAGCTCGACCGGGGAAGGACTACGCTCTCACAGAATACCAGCGTAAAACAGGACCTTAACACTGCTGTGTTTCATATGGTGAGTGTAGAGAACCGGAGATCCTTTTTACTGGAAAAGAGGCATTCCATCTTAGTCCTCACGGGTGACAATGCATCTTCATTTTGATTTGCAAACGAGGATAGATGTAGATGTCTATGGGCCACAGCAACCACTTACCATCAGGTGAACTGTGTGCTCGTTTGTCACCCTATCCTATTAAATAAAAAATAAACAAAATAATTGGTGTTCAGGTCTGAATGCAATGCATGTACCCCTATTTCTTTAAAGAATAAAGGTGACAAGCGAGTACACAGCTCACGTGATGGTAAGTGGATCCTGTATTCTAAAGACATCTACATCTATCCTCGAATAGGAATCAAAAGGCAGGTGCGTCGTCACCCCTGAGAATTAAAATAAAATGCCTCTTATCCAGTAAAAAACACAACACCACTTTAAATCAGTATTTCAACAAGTTAATGATTCTGGCAAAAATTTAATTTGATTTTCTCACAGTAGGCATTCAGTCATTTCGGGCGAGCGCTTATGATTTTTTTTTATAGAATAAGGTTGACAAATGAGCACACAGTCCATCTGATGTTAAGTGCCTGAGGCCCATAGACATCTAGATATATTATCCTCGATTAAGAATCAAAAAGCAGATGTGTTGCTGAGGACTAAGATAGAAAGCCTAGAAAATGTGTCATCGGTTCTCTTCACTCAACTTGTGCTTGCAAGCGATATTATAATAGACAAGAAACATCGCAAATACGCCCTACCGTGGCGATTAAGGCAGCAGAAATTTTCTTATTAATAATTTAAAAGGAAGTTTCCTTCATTTCTAAGTTTAAGCGGCAAATTGGTGATAGCAGTAAGAATCATTTCGTACCTAAGGTTCCGCTCACAGCCACATGGCAAAGACCAATTAACAACTATTTTAAACAACTATATAAATTTATATATTATGCTCGAAATCTACTTACAGTAGCTGCGGCCATTCTCAACGCAGACTAGCCATTGCAGCATGCGCAGGAGATTATATCGCATGAGTGTGAGCGTAAGCACCGGTGCGATCTCTATTTCCTCAATCTTATAGTCCGATGGAAAGCCATACACGACTAGAGAGAGGTCAGATGCAGGATCAGCGGCAAGGAAGAGAAATCCTGTTTCAAGGCTACTACGGAAGATTTGTTGACAAACATCGATTACTAATAAAAAACTAGATACACAATCAGTGACAAAAATGTCCTTACCGAATGAGCGCCCACTTGAACATTTGTACGTAGCTTTGTGAATACAACTTTGGAAACTGCATTTAAGGTTGGATTTACATTAATGTATGTTAATTTCAACTAGAATTACGTCAAAACAATTGGCGACAGTTTTTAGAGAATTTTTGCTTGGGACTGTGTATCTAGTTTTTTCTATTAGTAATCGATGTTGACAGAAAAGGCCATAAACTGATTTTGGCCTTATAGACCTGGTTCTTTAGAATAATAAACAAATTTTTAAAAAATTAAAAAAGTAAATTTTTTCTTCTTTTTTTTGCTGGCCAGTGCCCATCACTCAAAATTTACAATTATACTTATTTTACAAAGGAAGATTATGAGAATGACTAGGCGTAGAACTTCCTTTCTGCCTAGAAGTTGTCTGGGTACACCTTGATTCCTACCTGCTTCTACCACCTAATAACGATACTTGTACTGATGTCTTGCGGTCTGAAGGGTACTCTATACCCACTATACTGGCTCTCTAGCCAGTATAATGATTGACTGGCAGTCGTCAGCATGAGGTCCTGGGTTCGAACCCCGGCTCCGCCCAAAAAACTCAATTATTGAGTTTTCCGTCAAGAAATTCTTAGCAGTTACCCGGAGTTAAGAAGTTAACGGTGTCTCACCCCCGCGTCGCGATAAGCACGTAAAGCCGTTGGTCTTGCGCCGGATCTCTCCCCGGTCGTATCGGTTTACCGTCCCATCAGATTATAACAATGAGAGAGTGCACCTGTGCTTGCACATACACTCGGACAATTTAATCCCGTCCTGCGCCGATGGCTAATCTCCGTTGGAGGCTTGCCACCGTGACCGAATCTCGGACATTATTATTATTTTGGGGTATCTATATAGTTTTCTCATCTGGTTGGGCTTTATAAATATATAATTGTAAATGAAAATGATAAACATACATAAATATCAACAAAATAAAATAATACATAAATAAATAAAAACCCAACCAGATGGAAGCCCTCGGCAGGGGAGACCAAACGGCCGAGGGTTAGGGGGAGAGGGAAAGAAACCGGCGGACGATGCGGGCGGTATCGAGGAGCACCGCCTTCTGCATTTGAGCTTGGAGCGGTCCGTCACGGAGTCCCAGTCGCCTCAGATGACCCGAGAGGCTGACTGGGATTAACCCGTTCGCAGAGACGACTACAGGTATAATTTCGGCCGGCAATCCACCCCACATGTCGGTCACCTCGTGAGCCAGGTCCAGATATTTAGTCAGTTTATCTGTTTCGGCTTTCACGAGGTTCTCGTCATAAGGAATGGTAATGTCGACCAAAAATATCCTTGACTGTGCCCGGTCCATCAGCACAATATCAGGCTTATTCGCAAGAATAGTCCTGTCTGTGATGATGGCCCGGTCACAGTAGAGCCTGGCGCGGTCATTTTCGAGCACGGCTTCCGGCAAGTACTTATAATACGGCAATTTCCGATCCACGAGACCGTATTTCAGAGCGAGCTCCTGGTGTAGAATCCTGGCTACTAAGTTGTGCCTGTGCAAATACTCAGAGTTAGAAAGCGCCGAACAACCGGAGATGACATGCCTATGTGACTCACCGGGATGGCGACAAGCTCGACAGACGTCAACGGTGTCATCCTTTAGGATGTATCTCCGATAATTGTTGGTCTTAATAACCTGATCCTGTATCGCACAGACAAAACCTTCGGTTTTTTATTATTATTATTATTATAATTATTGACATGAATGACAGAAGCGAGTGACAGAGTTAGCCCATCCAAGACGGAATTAAATTGATCAAATCGGCGATATATTGAAGATGGTCCAAGTTTAGAGCGCCCTTAACCGACGAGCATTATATGTTTTTTTTTTATAAATAAGAGTGACAAACATCCACTTGATGGTAAATGGTTGCTCTTGTAGTGTGTGGAGACTTCAATATCAATCTCCTGGAAACTTCTTCCATCAGTATTAAATTTTGCTCTTTGTTCAAATCCTATAATCTTGATAATTTATTCTTTGAAGCCACACGAATTGCAGGGTGTAGTGCAACTTGTATTGATAATATTTTTACAGGTGTTGTACCAATCAACAAATCAATAATTCAAAAACTTAGTTCAGATCACTGTGGACAACTGGTTTCATTACCTTATATGCACAAAAAACAGGTAATTGAGAAAAGTGTGTTTGTTCCTATTAATACAAAACGCCTGGAGAGATTTAGAAGTAATATGGTAAAAAACCTTCCATCACTTTCTTATAAGAACAATGCAGACTATTTAAATGGACAATTATTTACCCTTATAAGCAATGAATTTAAAAAAACATTTACTTCTAAAACATTCTCCGGAAACAGTCGCAAGGTATTTAATGAGTGGGCGACTGTGGGAATTCATAAAAGCAGACGAAGGTTATATGACCTTTACCATGAAAGATCATAATATAATCCTTCTGATGCTTTTAAAGAATATGTCAAAAATTATTCTAAAATGTTTAAAAAAGTTTGCTCCACAGCCAAATCGTTACATATTAGCAACAAAATTAAGATGGCTAAGAATAAAATTAAAATGACGTGGAGTATAATTAATAGCGAAACCGGTAATGAAAAACCTCGTAACGCAAACTATCAATTAAAAATTAACAATGAATTGACTAAATCAAATCAAGAAGTCGCAGCGGTGTTTGAGAAATATTTCACTGATATTCCTATTTTGACAACAGAGTCTTTGAGTTCTTCTCCAACTGTCGCCGAGTCATTACTCAAACAGAATGTTAATATCTGTTTAAAAGAATTTAGATTTGAAAAAGTATTACCGCAAGATATTCTAAAATACTTCAAAACCATTGATGTAAAGAAAACCGCAGATTTGTGGGGGATTTCCGTGACAGTTATTGCGTCCATAATAGATTTAATTGCACCTCATCTTGCTATTATTTTTAATACTTGTATCGATTCTGGTGTGTTTCCTGATTTAATGAAGTATAGTAAAGTAATACCTTTATTTAAATCTGGTAGTACATTGGACCCCGCTAATTTTAAACCTATTTCTGTACTACCAACTCTTAGTAAAATTTTTGAAAAAATTATTTTGGATCAATTGTTAATTTTTTTTAATACAAATAAATTACTTCATAAAAACCAATTTGGATTTACAAGGGGTCGCTCGACGTCTGACGCCGGCGTTGAGCTTATGAAATATATTTTTAATGCCTGGGAGAATTCACAGGATGCCTTAGGTGTTTTCTGTGATCTTTCCAAGGCTTTCGATTGTGTTCATCATGAAACATTAATCAGGAAACTACAACATTACGGTGTAAAAAATTTGGCGCTTAGACTTATTACTTCACATTTAAGTAACAGAACTCAAAAAGTCGTGATAAATGGTAAAGGTTCCTCCGGATCGGTAGTATCAATGGGCGTTCCTCAGGGCTCGATTCTTGGCCCATTCCTGTTTTTAATCTATATTAATGACTTACCTTATCTTGTAGGGGACAATCACGATATAGTATTATTTGCTGACGATACCTCTTTAATTTTCAAACTCAAACGGCAGTTAATTAATTATGACGATGTAAATAATGCTCTATCGAAATTAGTACATTGGTTTAACGCCAACAATATGCTCTTGAACGGCAATAAGACAAAGTGTATTAAATTTACAATACCTAATGTAAAACATTCGAATACCAATGTGCTATTAAATGGGGAGGAGTTGAGTCTTGTGGATACCACTGTTTTTCTCGGTATTACTATTGACGCGAAACTTCAATGGGGCCCCCATATATCTAAATTAGCAAGCAGACTTAGTTCTGCAGCATATGCTGTAAGAAAGATTAGAAGTCTCACAGATGTTGAGACAGCTAGGTTAGTGTATTTTAGTTACTTTCATAGCGTAATGTCTTATGGAATTTTGCTATGGGGTAATGCGACTGATATTGAAGCTATATTTGTTTTGCAAAAGAGAGCCGTTCGGGCGATTTATAACCTAAATTGTAAAGAGTCCCTCAGACAAAAATTTAAAGAAATAAACATATTAACTTTGGCATCGCAATATATTTATGAAAATCTAATGTATGTACATAAAAACATAAATAGCTTTAATAAGAATAAAGATGTGCATTCTTTAAACACTAGGAACAAACATAAGCTTGTAATACCAGTTACTAGACTCCACAGAATCAGTAATTCATTTATGGGGCAATGTATACGCTTTAACAACAAAATCCCAGAACATATTCAAAGTTTATCAATAAACAAGTTTAAAAATTTTATTAAAGAAAAACTGTACAAAAAGGGTTATTATAATATCAAGGAATACATGAATGAAAATAACCCCTGGGAATAAGGTGATCGCCACCATGCTGGTTCTATTAAAAATCATTTAAAAATTGTATAAATGAAATTATTGTTAAGTGAAATATGTTTGAAAAAAAAAGTCCCGCTGGGTTTCTTGCTGGTTCTTCCCAGGACAGAGGTATTTTCCGAACCAGTGGTAAATAAAAAATGACTTTCAATAAGAATTATGTAATAATCAATATTGAATAAAAAATTATTCTATTCTATTCTATTCTGTGGCCCATAGACATCTAAATCTATCCTCGATTACAAATCAAAATGCAGATGCGTCGTCACCCGTGAGGACTAAGATGGAATGCCTCGTTTCCAGTAAAAAAGGTCTCCGGTTCTCTACACTCTCCATACGAAACACAGCAGCGTTAAGCTGCTATTTTACGCTGGTATTCTGTGGTCCTTCCCCGGTCGAGCCGACCTATTCGTGCTACAACTATACTATTAATAAAGCTACAACGTGGCTCTACCACGTAAAAAATATATGTATGGAAAAGGGCCAGTATGATCATAGGCTATTAGGCATCTTTGTGTTCAGAAGTCACAACCGAGTGGCCTTCTTTGTTAGATATTGGCTGCAAGTGTCTATAGTCTGTAGTAACAACAAGTGGACGAAGGATCGTTTTGTCACTTCGAAAACAAATATACAGAAGGATATGAACATTTTTGAAGAAACAAAGAAATATAACCTACTTTTTACGTGGTATAGCAACTTGCATAGCATATATATAGGTAAAGTTGACATTTGTAGAGTGAGCTAACATATTACACCCCAATTCTTGTCTTTTCAATAATGTTATTAAGCGATATTAGCTTATTCGGATCGGGAAGTCTTGGGTTTTATTCCGCAATTCGGTGACTGTCATGAACCACTAGTAAAACAAGTATTTTAAGCTTGCTTTGTTAAAGTAATTATTAGTATTGCTAAAACGGTTGCTTGTATTTTTTTTAAATGTTTACTCTGGGTGGGATTCGGGGCTGCACACCCGTGACATAATAACCATGTACTTATAACATCAGCTATCTGCCAGTGAAAGTCCCGTCAAAATCGGTCAAGCCTTTCAGAGATTAACCGGAACAAACGGACAGGTAGACGGACAGACAGACAAAAAATTCAAAAATAGATTTTTTGTTATTACAGTATATACTTTCATGTGCATTTTGTAAAAAGCTATTATTTCAACGTTACAAACAGACACTTCAATTTTATTTATTTGCATATAGATGTATAGATTTCCACAATTACGTCAAATTCTCACCACTCCATGGGTTGACTGGTAGAGAATTAAAAAAACCATCATTGAATTTTAATGTTTTTAGGGTTCCGTACCTCAAAAGGAAAAAACGGAACTCTTATAGGATCACTTTGTTGTCCGTCTGTCTGTCTGTCAAGACCCTTTTTCTCAGGAACGCGTGGAGGTATCAAGCTGAAATTCATATCAAATACTCAAGTCTACTGTCCCTCGTTTATGCCGCAAATTTTCCACATTCGCGAGGGAATCAAACATACAGAGTACTTGCCGTGAACTCGGGATCTTTAAATTTGGTACGAAGCAACGTTTCATAGCACACATAAAGGAAAAATTGCAAAAAGCATAAAATTTTAGTTACATCATATAATAAAAATATTTTTATTAATTTTAAACTTATATACCTACCGATTTGTTCGGAACCCTCGGTGCGCGAGTCCGACTCGCACTTGACCGGTTTTTTTTATACAGATGATGGGGCAAACGAGCATGCGGCTCACCTGAAGGTAAATTACTATCGTCGCCCGCGAACATCCGCAAAGGCATTGGTGCGTCTTTTCATGAAGGTCCGCAAATAGCAGTGGTTCGGAAGAACTTCCGGTAACAGCAAATTCCTCAATTTTATGATATATATGAAGATGTTTGCACAGAAGAATGCAACCCGGTTGACAAGCCCTAGTTAAAGGCGTTTGCAATAAAGGGTAATTTGTTTTTATAGGATAGGTGACAAAAGAGCACACAGTCTACCTGATGGGAAGTGGTTGCTGTGGCCCATAGACATCTACATTTATCCTCAATAAAGAATCAAAATTCAGATGCGTTGTCACCCGTGAGGACTAAGATGGAATGCCTCTTTTCTAGTAAAATGGGTCTCCGGTTCTCTACACTCACCATAAGAAACACAGCAGTGTCAAGCTGCCATTTTACGCTGGTATTCTGTGAGAGCGTGGTCCTTCCTCGGTCGAGCCGACCCATTCGTGCTACAACTATACTACTAATATAGCTGGCATGGCTCTACCACGTACAAAAAAAGAAGAAAATAAAAAGAAAACATTATTTAAGAAAATAAATCTGCTATCTGCTCACCAACTACAATCATTATTGCGTCTGCCAAGCGAGACGATTGAGGCCAACCTTTCCTACAATGTGAGATCCAGTCCCACATCCAGCGGTGGACTTCTGCGGACGGAAGCTGAGGAGGAAACTAACACCTAACATTTTCAAATATCTTTCAACTTTAATAGTAATTCTGCAACATGGGTTTCCCATATGATTTTAAAAGCATACTTTTGCCCAATACCTGCGGGAAACATTTGGAAAGTTTTCGAAGCAAGGTCGTGCGTAGGGAATGCGCCATCTCCATGAACTGAATGATGAAACGTCCACCAGGATTCGGCGGGCAAGTGTTACGCGGTCGCAAAGTATGGAGACAACTTCTTTAAAAATAATTGTAATGCTTGGATTTATTTTTTCTTGTGGTTATTAGGAAGACGCTGCTGCCCATCTCCTGATTTTTAGGGTTCCGTACCTCAAAAGGAAAAAACGGAACCCTTATAGGATCACTTTGTTGTCCATCTGTCTGTCTGTCTCTCTGTGTGTCAAGACCATTTTTCTCAGGGACACGTGGAGTTATGAAGCTGAAATTCGTATCAAATACTCAAGTCTACTGTCCCTTGGAGCTGTGAAACTTCTAAGCCAACGCAATCAAAAGATACAGCCGTTTATGCCGCAAATTTTCGACATACGCAAGGGAATCAAAACCTGCAGGGTACTTCCCATGAACTCAGAATCTTGAAATATGGTACGAAGCAATTTTTTATAGCACAGATAAAGAAAAAATTGCGAAAAGCATAAATTTTTAGTTACATCATATAATAAAAATATTTTCAATAATTTTAAACTTATATAGCTACGGATTTGTTCGGAACCCTCGGTGCGCGCGTCCGACTCGCACTTGGCTGGTTTTTTACCCTCTGTCGCCTTTTACGACACCCACGGGATGATAAGGGGTAGTGGATATTCTTACACCGTCACTACATGGTTTAATCAGATTTCTTAGACCAGAATCATTTCTGACTCTTCGATGCAAGAATAGATACTTTCTAGGCTTACGTATTTAACAGTTTATCGTCGCTTAGCCTTATGTGATACATTGATATATTGATAATAAGAAACCTGGTTCAGCCCATAAACTGTATACTTATAAATATAGTTTATTTACGAAATCCTTGCTTCTCACTTTCGTCTCATAAATTTCTGACTTTAGTGTTATAAATTTGTAGACACCTATTACATACTTATAAAAATGAATAATAGCATAAATATATGACTTATATTTTATCTTCTATATCTTATATATCTTATATCTATCAATTTGTTAAACCATAACCTCTTGTGCGGTAGCTCAAAGGATAAACACCGGCCTAAAAATTTCATATTACGTAAGCAAACAGAGTTCGACACCGCCGTCATCGCTAAAATTGTTAACTGCAATTTTAAATGCTGATTGACACTATTACTCTTTCTATTGGCGGTGAACAAAAATAGAGATAAATATAGAGGAATTCTGCACGTGCTTACTTGAGAAATTAAAAAAAAATCGAGGACAAGTGAAATTTGGTAAGACGCATTGTGACAGCGTGGCGGACTCTTCCTTGTTTTAAAAATCCTTTTAGAAATGAAAGTACGCCTGTGCTTAGCAGTGGAATGTATGTAGGCTTTTTTCTAACCCTACTTTCTTTTTCATTCTTTTCGTGCATTAAGAGAATTATTTATCACACAACTCATAGAAGAACATAGTTCACTAATAATGAGCTTATAAACTATTTTACAAAAAATAAAGTAGAATATTTGAACATGTCCAGCACATCGCACTTTTTCAGTAGTGAACGCATTAAAAATGCTATCGTAAATGTACTGCTTCACTTTTGATTTAAAAAGGCCAAATGAGTCGCACTCTTTTATATCATTAGGTAATTTGTTGTATATTTGTGCTCCCTCAAATATTATGTTCCTTTTACCGTGGCTAATTCTTGGTGTCGGCGAACAAATCTTATTTGTGTTTCTTAAATGCTGCTTGTAAGTACATTTTGTGAAATATATTTCGAAGTGAATCTTGTTTGTTAATTTTTTTGTATTAGAATGCAAGTTGTGTATGTGTAAATTTGCTTTAAGTTAAATAATCGTGATAGCCGTGGTAGCTCATATGGTTTGCGCTCGCTGTAAGCTTCACAGTACTCGAGCAACCCGGGTTCGATCCCCGCTGGCACCCATGAAATTGTTAATTGCAGTTTTAAGTGCTGATTTACCACGTTCTCGGCGGTGAAGGAAAACATCGTGAGGAAACCTTCATGTCTGAGAAATAAAAAAAATATTTCGAAGACATGTGAAGTTCGCCAACACGCAGTAGGGCAGGGCGGTGGACAATTCCTTGCCCTAAAACCCTCTCAGAAATGAGAGGTGGCCTGTGCCCAGCAGTGGGACGTAAATAGGCTGCAACTTTACTTTACTAACTTTAAATAATCGTGATTATTCATATAGTTGTTTCGTATTCGTTAGGCGATCATATTTTAATAATTTTATTTTGTGATATTTGTAAGCTTTTAAGGTTTAATATAACTAATAAAAATTACTCTTTATCTTTCATAGTTTGACTCCATACTTACGTAGCGAACGAAACAATCACTGGGATATCCCAAAGTTACGCTAACTTCAATTCAAAATACAATTCAAAAACGATCGTTTCGCGCAGCATAATTCTTTTTTGTAAAAGTAATCTTATCTCACAATAATTACGTTTCATTTTGGCCTAGCAAATCATTGTCTTTATGTTTTTGGCAAATGCTTCACAATAGGCACGGTTAAAGAAAATTGAATTATAAGACTAAACTACGTAAGGCTTAAAAATAAAAACAGTAAAGTAACGACTAAAGCATTATAGGGTAAACTATTCCGTTAGTGCAATTGAAAATGACATTTGTTGCAAGCGGTAAAGGTTTTAAATTCATTTGTTGCGTACATTGAGGGTTGAGTTGATTCAATACGGATCCAAGAAGTTTATGCAATTCTTATGTTGTTATTATATAAGGTTAGTCGAGACTTGGCGGGACATTCTCACTTGCATCGTACAGAGCATTGAACGTGAACTAGATTTTAAAAGTTTTAGTTAATTAAGTTATTACAGGTAAGTTTTAATTTAATAAATTATCAAAAAATCGTTAATTTTTCTGTAATTCAAAAGATAAAACATAATATTATATACAATAAGACATTACAACAACAATACGTAAATATTGATATCAATACATATTAATAACTAATATTAGTAATAATTAATAGTAGGTAATGATATTTTAAATTTATTAGCAACTTTTTTAATGTATTCTAATAATCCTCCTTTCGTATAAAATGCCGTCAAAACAAATAAGAAAGTACATATCAGTATAAAATATAACGCCCATTTAATTAAATTAAACCGATTTAAAAAAAAATTAATCTTTAAAAAACATATTATAATGATCCGGTTATATTTTCAGTGAGCATTCAGGAACCCTCAATCAAATACCTCGGATGTTATAAAAGACAGCAGAAAAAAGCATTATCGGTCTAAAACTTGATCTAAAACTACATTAAATTAAATTGACATATACTTATACATAAACTGTCTAAAACATCAACGAAGTCAGATATTAAATAATTCAATATTGTTAATCAGCATTCAGTTGAGATACATTTATTTAGTAACATTATTAATTTATAGCAAAAGCCTTAAATTGACCTTAAAACTAAAATAACTTAAAATCCGCTAAACTACTCAAATAAGTTCTGCCTCGTTTAAAATTATTTAAAAAGATAGATAATAATTACAAATTTTACTAATATTTTTATACGTGTTAGAGCCATGCTGCAGCTATATTAGTAGTATAGTTGTAGCACGAATGGGTCGGCTCGACCAGGGAAGGACCACGCTCTCACAGAATACCAGCGTAAAAAAGCAACTTAACACTGCTGTGTTGCGTATGGTAAATGTAGAGAACCGGAGACCCTTTTTACTGGAAACGAGATATTCCATCTTAGTCCTCCCGGGTGACAACGCATCTGCATTTTGATTCGTAATAACCACTTACGATCAGGTGGACTGTATACCTCGTTTGTCGTCCGATCCCATAAAAAAACTTATATCGCTTAGATAGCAAAATTTCTAAGCGTTTGGCTGCAGTGTTGCGGGTAGCGGGTTTGATTCCCGTACCATGTAATTACTTGTCCTATAAATAATCGGGCGTTTTTTGGTGTGTTTTTTACGTCTGTAAAACTCATCTAAATTCCTAGTGCGGAAGTATTTTTTTAACTTGTATAACGACATTTAAGGATGTGAAATGAACGTTAACTTCAAAAAGATTTTGATTCGAATAAATCGTCTTAAAACTAAAGGAGAAAGTTGCCATCCTAAACACAGGGCACTTTGTTTCTAGGTTAACACGGAGCTATGAATCATAGTACGTAATAAAACGGATGCGGTATATACTTGGGTTATGTAAACGTTTATTTAGCAATAGATTGTATCAGCCCACGAATTTTAATTCACTGGTACAACATGTTAATAAGTATATGTCTCAACTTCTAAATCCCAAGTGTCAAAAAATTATCAGTTAATTATTCACTACTGTATAATGTTATCAAAAATGTCTTTTTATGAACTGCAACTTTTAAGGACTTAGCCTTCTTATGATTAGCAGATGGGTGGATGAACGCAGTGCAAAAACTACGCATTGGTAATAATACCGTTGTACACGTATGGTTGCGTACTAATTGGAGAGTATCAATAAAACTTCAGGAGCCCGATATACGTGTGTTTATTATGATACACAAATTGATACTGCTACTACTACTATTGATTAAACATAATGTAGGCACAGTACACCCCCCTTTATAAAAATAATAGCTATATGCTATAAAATTAAATGTATTTATTCTATCCCCTTTATAAAAAAAACAAATGTAGAAGAAAGAAAAAAAATAGTTACATGAAAAATATTACTATCTATAATGCCGTAGGACGCACTATTCTTTTTTTACTTTTACCACACTATCACTTTATTACTACACTATAACGTGCTGTGGGGGGCGGCTGTCGCAGCCCGGCTCCCCCGCGCCGCCCGTGCGCTGCTCCAGCCGCGGCAGCTCCATCAGCTCCCGCCGCAGGTACCTGGCGTACCCCGTCTTACAGTAGCGCCACACTACGTACAGTATGGCCAGCAGGATGCATGTAATTATTATGAGGAGGTATGTCTCCTGCCGCACATGCACCGGTAAGTGAGTTTCGCTCTGCGCCGTGGCGGCGCTATTCCCGGCGCCGTTCTGCGCGATGATCACCTCTTCAACTTTTTTGCTCTGATGTGTACCCATCTTAGCAGTTAATTGACTGTCACACACACGTATTTACACAGCGAAACGAACAACAGGTTTAATTACTCGTCCGAATCTCGACACCTTGCTATTACTGCTTACGTTCGGAGTTCCCTTATTAGGAGCATCTGTGCATTCTTGTGATATGATCGTATACGCTGGCTTTAGCCGATCGATGCTTACAACTTTCGGCGTATCCGATTGCATAATTTTAAAATATTTTTCTGTCTTGTTAATTACTTTGAAGGGACCCATGTATGGTTGAGTAAGTGGTTTGGACACCTTGTCAACCCGTACAAATACATGTGTGCAGTCCTTTAAGTCAGGGTGTATGAAAATTTTTCCTTGATGTAACTCTTTTCTTGGAACGGAAGCCAAATGCGATATTTTTCTACGCAGCTCTTGCACAAACAAAATATTGTCGGAGGTTTCTAGCCTTAGCGGCTGAAAAAAATCTCCAGGCAATCGTAGTGCTTCTCCTAATACCATCTCTGCAGCGCTGGTTTGCGTATCGTCTCTCAGACATGCTCTTAATCCCAATAAGACTGTTGGTAACTCCGAAACCCACTGGTCAGTGTTGCCTCTGCACATAAGCGCAGCCTTCAAGGATCGATGCCATCTCTCCACGATGCCATTCGACTGGGGGTGATAAGCCGTTGTTCTAAATTTTCTGATACCCATCCTCTTGGCTAAGTGCCTAAACAACTGCGATAAGAAAGTAGGGCCTTGATCTGTAGTTAAATTTAAAGGACATCCGAATCGTGATATCCACCCAGAGTACATGATATCCGCTACTGTCTCGGCTGTGATATCCTTGACTGGGTAGGCTTCCGGCCATCCAGTTTTCCTATCCACCATTGTCACAACATATCGATGGCCTTGACAATATGTAAGTGGTCCCACTATATCCATATGTAGATGATCAAATCGGTCGCTATTTACAAAATGTCCATGGGGTGACATCGTATGTCTTTGTATTTTTGATTTTTGGCAGCCTACACAACCTTTGACCCATTCAGTCACGTCTTTGTTCATGCCATGCCATATATATCTATCTTGCATCATTTTTCTCGTTGCACGCGTGCCCGGGTGACTAATTCCGTGCACCGCGTTGAAAGCTGATACGCGAAATTCCTTAGGCAAATATGGACGTGCTCGGTTCAACGACACATCGCAATGAATTGCTTTGTTACAATTTGGCACTAATATTTTCTTAAAAGATAATGACTTTGATTTCATTAGATTATGCAGCTCAAAATCATTATTCTGTGCTTCGGCTAACTTTTCATAATCTAGCGGTGATGGCATGTCAATTTCTGATATTCTTGATAAACAGTCAGCAACAGTATTTTCCAAACCTGAAATATGCCTTATTTCTGTACAAAATTGCATTATGAAGTCAAGTTGCCGTATTCTGCGTGGTGTGTCATTTTTACTAATTGTGTTTTTACGTAACGAGTAAACTATTGGTTTGTGATCGGTGTATACTATAAAAGGTCTGCCTTCAATAAAAGGTCGAAAATGCTTAATAGCAATATAAATAGCCAACAACTCTCTATCATACGTTGAGTAACGTTGTTGTGTTTCACTCAATTTCGATGAAAAAAATCCTAATGGTTTCCATGCCTGGCCTTCTTTTTGCTGCAACACAGCACCTGCACATGTGCTGGAGCAGTCCGTCATGAGAGCAATCGGTGCATCCGGTGACGGGAATGACAGTGTAACTGCGCTTTTAAGGCTTTGTTTACACTGTTCAAACGCCTCAATACTTTCATCCGTCCATGGAATCGAACTCTTGTCTTTCTTTTTACAATTATGGAGAAATACGTTTAATTTCGCTTGGATTCCGGCGGCCTTCGGTAAATGTCTTCTATAAAAGTTGATCATTCCGAGAAAACGACGAAGTTCTTCCACTGTCTTTGGCCTTGGATAATCAGAAATGACCTTGACTTGATCGTCCAATGGCTTCATGCCTTCCCTTGACATCCGGAATCCCAAGAAATCTATTTCAGTCTTGCCAAATTCGCACTTTGCTAAATTTATTGTAATACCATATTTATCCAATCTCTGTAATACCTCTCTTATGTGTTGCCTATGCTCATTTTTCGTTGATGACGCTATAATAACGTCGTCAATATATATAAATACAAAGTTAAGATTCCGTAACACTTCGTCTTGCATGAAACGTTGAAATGTTTGCGCCGCCGTACGGAACCCGAAACCAAGGCGTAAAAATTCAAACAAACCGAATGGCGTTGTTATAGCCGTCTTCGGAATGTCGTCCTTATGTATAGGAATGTTATGGTAGGCCCGTTGAATATCAATTTTCGTAAATATACTTTTCCCGTGCAATAAATAACTACAATCTTGGATGCGCGGTATCGGATATCGATCCGGCTTGCTGATCGCGTTCAATGCTCGATAATCGCCGCACGGTCTTAGCTCGCCGTTCTTTTTCGTAACGACATGAAGAGGACTCGCCCAGTTGCTCTTAGAGGGTCTACATATTCCCATCTCTTGCATGCGTTGGAACTCAGCTTTAACCTTATAGTATTTATCGGGTGGTAAAGGCCTTGGACGTGCGAATACAGCGGGGCCCGAAGTCTCTATACGATGTACCACCGAGTGACAAGGAAGCTCCTTAAAACACATTGGCTTCGTTACGTTGGGGAATTCGCCTAATATATCGCTATATTCATTCATACAGTCAATTGTTCTCACGGACGGTTCATTTTGCACAGTCACAGACGCAATAGTTTTTAGACTAGTCACTGAGTCGATAAGTTTTTTATTGTTCACATCCACTAATAGTTTATAATGGGCTAAGAAATCAGCACCGAGTATTGGTTGCTTGACGTCTGCCACCACAAATGACCAACGCAATGGTCGTCGTAACTTAAGGTCTAAGTCCAATGTTTTCACACCAAAAGTCTTAATTTCACTCCCGTTCGCAGCGTACAGCTTATAGTCTTCACATTTTGCACTTGATACGCGATTTTTATTCACCGGCAGCACTGAAATGTTCGCACCAGTGTCCACTAAAAATCGGAGTCCACTGCTATTGTCCGTGATACATAATCGGGGAACAGGAACTATGGTGCAAATCTCCACCTGCGATTGCACCAGATCTAGTTTTCCTTCTTGTCTGTTTTAGGCCAGGCGCACGGTTCTACACATTTCGTAGCTCTATGGTGATATTTATAATGATAACTACACAGCCAGTCCGGACTATCAGGTGAGCGCCGTGTCGTATTACGAGTACGGCCGCGTGAGTTAGATCGCGGTCTGGAGCGATATTGATAATTATTTCTACGATAATCACGATGTCTATCTCTCTCCAAATCCCTAATTTTTAGACTTAATTTGGCAATCTCCGCCAGAATTAACGCAGTCTCTGTGTTCGTACTACTTTGTGTAGCTTGCACTTCTGTCACTTGTAAGGGTCGCGCAGTCTCCACAACCTTGTCCGCGATTGCTGATAAATGCTCCAGGTCTTTTACTTCACACACTGCTAATACACTTCTCACAGACGCCGGCAGATGACCCTGCCACATTATCCGAAGTGTTTCGTCGGGTATCTTTTCTCGAGCCAATTCCCTCATCCGCCTAAGGAGTTGAGAGGGTTTTTGATCTCCCAACTCCATCTCACTCAAAAGTTTTTGAAACTGTCGAATCTCGGACTCTTCGTAGACCTTTAACAATCGCTCTTTCAAAGTATCGAATTTCCTTCCCTCGGGCGGCTTGATAAGAATGTCGCTGACTTGCTGGATTACATCCTTCCCCAATTTAGTGACTACCATGTTGTATCTTGCTTCATCGCTCATCTTCTGCGGTGCAAGGACAGCTTCGCACTGGATGAACCAGAGCCGCGGCTGATCGGCCCAAAATTCGGGTATTCTCGAGGAAACACTAACAACTGCTACTTCTGCTGACCCGCTAGTACTTGCTTTATTTTGGCCGTCTTGCTGCGAAGTCATTGTGGTTCTTCTTTTCTTTGTCAGCTTAGTGAAGCGCACTTTGATTCTCGAACGTGTTCGCGTAACTTGAGATCGGGGTCACCACTGTACACGTATGGTTGCGTACTAATTGGAGAGTATCAATAAAACTTCAGGAGCCCGATATACGTGTGTTTATTATGATACACAAATTGATACTGCTACTACTACTATTGATTAAACATAATGTAGGCACACCGTCTATGCCCTCAATCTTAATCATAAATACATTTTCAATTATTTTACAACACATACCTATTTCGACATGCAATTATTAAATTTAGTTCACACTTATACACCATATCATCCCGTGGGTGTCGTTATAGACGACAAAGGGAAACGCAACATGACAAATAAGATGAACAGCGGCTTATTGATAACGGCTCAAAAAATGCGATTGCCAAGAGTGGCA
Organism: Parnassius glacialis; assembly: GCA_033319125.1. Classification (NCBI taxonomy): domain Eukaryota; kingdom Metazoa; phylum Arthropoda; class Insecta; order Lepidoptera; family Papilionidae; genus Parnassius; species Parnassius glacialis. The sequence goes on from JAVANC010000008.1 coordinate 5,260,727, forward strand.
AATATTGCAAATATCTGTATGGGAGAGGCTTATGTTTACTAATTAAGTATATAAATGATTATAGCAGCCACCGAATTTAAATTTTTAACAATGGAGGGTAAATGTAGTTGTCACTGGGCCTCAATATGTACTTACTTCGTTCGTCAACTTTATTTTATAAAGAGAAGCAATAGTAATAAAAGTAATTATAAATATACCACAATATAATAGTGTTAAGTGCCACAATTAAATATATGGGTCATCGCGACACTAGTTATCACTAGCGCCCTCTAGTATCGAGTAGCAAAACTAGGAGAGTCAGGTACATTCTAGAAATTTCCATGGAAGAACTTTCTAGAACTATCGACACCTAGTCAATCGGGACCGATATGTATTCGAACGTTCTAGATGTTTCTACAGTAGAAGTTTCTGGAAACATATAGGGCCCTCAGATAAAGGCCGGTATAGTATGTATAGTATTGAATTGGTGATACAAGCGAATACTTCAAAGCGATACCACTGCGAACTAAAGTGATCAGTAGTACAATTGTGTTTTATGATTAGTGTGGTTTTAAGTTGTAATTAGTATTCTGTAATTATTGTCAATTTTGGTAATTCAATCGGCAGTTAATTTTAATTATCTCGAATCCCAAGGTCGTAACAATATAATAATTATTGTCAATTCAATTTTTAATAATAATAATAATAATAATATTCCACAATAATATTCCACAACTATCACACAACGCCATCTAGTCCCAAGCTAAGCAGAGCTTGTGTTATGTGTACTAGACAACTGATAAACATACTTATATATTTCTAAATACATAAATATTATAGATAAATTACACCCAGACACAGAACAAATGATCGTGCTCATCACACAAATATTTGTCCTGGGTGGGAATCGAACCCACGACCTCCGGCATAGCAGTCAGGGTCACTAACCACTAGACCAACAGGCCTATAGGCCTATAGGCAATACCTATCACAAAGCTAGTTCTCTGTAGTCTGTAGCATTTTGTTTCTTTTAATATCTTCTTCTTCTTGTTTATTAACCTGCAACAGTCAAAAGCTGGGCATGTGCCTCCTTGTTAGACGGATTTGCATTGACTGCCACGCTTTGATCCTCAGTATTTCACTTCCGGTATATACGCTATTACCGCCATCTAGAGATTTTTTTTAAACCTTACCCCTACACTAGGATTTTCTTCTGTATCGTGAAGATAGTTTACAAACATAAATTGCACAAGGAAATCACACACATCCAGACCCAGAACAATTATTTGTAGGCCATAACAGTCCTTGTTCCCCTGAACTTGCGGTCCTCATCTCCGCAACTAAATGCTAAGTCACTGTCACGGAGCCGTGGCGTAGATAGAATATATTATACAGACCTAAAATTCTATGTATTTAAGTAATACAAACTAATAGGTAATAGGTACTGTTTTTCTGCCAACTTCCAAAAAGGAGACGGTACTCAATTCGACTGTATGTTTTTTTTTATGTGTGTTACCTCATAACTTCTTACTGGGTGAACCGATTTCGATGATTCTTTTTTTATTTGAAAGCTGGTACTTCTCGTGTGGTCTCATATGAATTTGATCTAGGTCAAACCAATAGTTTTTGAGTTATTCTTAATAACTTATATTGAAGTCGCCTGTACAAAATTTTTAATTTTAAATTATTAGGTATAATGCAAACCCAGAATGATAGATTCGTGGAAATTATAAAAAACAAGCATATTCAAAATGCCGCGTTAAATAAATTATTATGATAATACATATTTCAAGTCAGAAATTATTAATTCTAAGCACGATATGGGTTTCACTGAGCGTAATGACACTGTCAAAAGTTTTTACGACGATATTGAAAGAATTTTTTCCTTTATTAACGAACAAAAAATATAAGTTTTAATATTCAAGAGCCGTCGCTAGTTGCGGAGGTGGGCGTTCATTTTAAAATGGCATACTAAGTTCGACACTCGTAGAGTAACAAAAACAAAAGGTTGTTACGCGTTTGACCCACGCTGTATTGTTTGTTCTATGGTTATAGAACAAAGTCGCACACTGGATCGAAAATCGCGTTTCGAAGACTTTTCGCGCTTCTAAGTTTTAAGTGTCGTTTTTTAAAGTTGAAATGGCTTCTGTTTAGTATTATTATGGTCAAAAATTAAGTAATGTGGTTTAAAACTGAGGATTCATGATGTTTTTTTTTTACAAAAAACATGAAAAAAATGTATTATTGATCACATACGAAAAAAATAATATAACCTTAGAATCGCAAAATTGCGCGTTATATCCTTATAGGGGGTTATAGTATTAATTATTTATGATTTTTGAAATAATTCACATTACATGAAATACTGCACTTTTTTATCGTCAAAAACATGTTTTTTTCTTATTGGTTAAAACTATGTCACAAGTAAGTTTTGTTACAACATCAAACCACCCCCCATTGGATGGTAATAGAAATAACTTTGATTCTACTGAGATCTTCTAAGAACTAAACAAAAAACCAATAACATAATTATTTAAAGTGAAAAATTTGTCTTGTCTTTAACGATACTTAACTTACTGCTGTCTCTATCACTTTAAAGTTAAAAAGTTACAGCCTATACGTCCCACTGCTGGGCACAGGCCTCTTCTCATTTCTGAGAGGGTTTTAGGGCAAGGAAGTGTCCGCCGCACTGCCCCGATTAGTGTTGGCGAACTTCACATGTCTTCGAAATTTTTTTTCTTATTTCTCGGATATGCTGATTTCAAATCACGTGGTAAATCAGCACTCAAAATTGCAATTAACAATTTTTATTGGTGCTGGCGGGGATCGAACCCGGGTTGCTCGCGTAGGTACTGTGATTTTTTTTTTATTCATAGATAAAGGGCTATGTCGCTGATGCGATTATGCCGTTCTGGTAGTTACAAAAAAATCTTAAATATAATTACTAACAAATAAACTTATTATACTTACTAGTTACTTAATCTCTTAGTTACTAACAAATACAGTTTTTTGGCATCATCTGATAACGTGTCCGATAAAATACTGTTACTACTACCAATTAAGGACAAATGTAAATTACAATTTGCTCTTTCTCTTGAGTTCTGGGCACATTCTATCAAAATGTTATAAACATCATCGATAATATTACAAGTTAAACAATTTGGTGAGGTAATTTTTCGCATCAAGTATAAAAATTTATTGCATGGAATGTGTCCAGATCTGAGTCTTAAGGCTGTTACAGTGTCGCGTCTACACAATAGTCTGTTATCTATCCAGGTTGATTGCATTGGGTGTGGCTGGATCGTACGGTATCATATACCCTTTTCTTTTGATCTTTCGGCAAAATATTCTTTCCGGAGATCATAACAATATTTTTTCAATAAAGGTATGTAATTTTGAAATGAAGGGTAATATCGATGTCAATGCCATCACAGATTTAACAGTGGTAGAGCCACGCGGCAGTTTTTGCTGTCGCACGGATGGGCCGGCTCGAACCGGGGTGGTACCACGACCTCACAGAATACCAGCGTGAAGTAGAGGTTTACCTCTGCATTTCGCTTGGTGAGTGCAGGTGGCCGGAGGCCCTTTTTACTGGAAATGAGGCATTCCATCTTAGTCCTCACGGGTGACAACGCATCTGCATTTTGATTCGCAAACGAGGATAGATGTAGATGTCTATGAGCCGCAGCAACCACTTACCATCAGGTGGACTGTGTGCTCGCTTGTCACCCTTATCCTATAAAAAAAAAGATAGCTTGCTTGGCTAAACTGTGAAATTTACAGCGCGCGCTAACCATCTGAGCTATCACCATCTATCACTTTATGTCAAAGTAACTGTGACACCAACTTAACGACATCTTAAAATTGAGTAGCGTTTGAATGTTTGAGATGATTTGGGCATTAGTAATTTATTTTACAATGACGGAATAATATATTCAAGTTTAATACTTAAATTTTTTATTAAATCGTAGTTGAAAGATGGCGTAAAGAAAAAAAACTCAATAAGGGAAATTCTTATCGTTAAAATTACACGAGCAAATAGGATTAGGGATAAAGAAATATTTTACGCCCAAAAACATGCTTCGCAACAACCTTTTACTTCGATTGTATATCACAAACTGATTTGTAGTTTAGATAGCACAATTCGCCTTACATCTTGCTCCGAATTTGCTTCGATAAAATTTTATTACGTATTTGATTTATGGATTTTCACTTTTGTTACACAAAATGTAAAAAGTATATGTGATTAATATTTATATACAACTAACTGATACCTGGCGCATTGCTGCTGCAGAAGAAATAACTGTAGAAATATATTTTTTTTTCATAGGATAGGTTGACATACGAACACAGTCCACCTGATTGTAAGTGGTTACTGTGACCCATAGACATCTACATTTATGCTCAATAAAGGATCAAAATCCAGATGCGTTGTTACCCGTGAGGACTAAGATGGAATGCCTCTTTTCCAGTGAAATGGGTCTCCGGTTCTCTACACTCACCATACGAAACACAGCAGTGTTAAGCTGCTATTTTACGCTGGTATTCTGTGAGAGCGTGGTCCTTCCCGGTCGAGCCGAACCTTTCGTGCTACAACTATACTACTAATATAGCTGCAGCATGGCTCTACCACGTGTAAATTAAAAGAATTGAAAGAGTTATATTGCTTAATTAGGGATGATAATACAATCATTGAGATTAAATGATACAGATCTTTCAAACAAATTTGTCGGTACGATACGCGCGCCACCTACTGTAAGTTAATTGTACTATACTTATAACCTTCACACAAGTGCAAACAATAAGTTGACGAAGATTTACCGCAATCTGATGAACGGTATGGCAGGTACACATAAAATACGAACAAACATACATTTATTTTTATATATTAGATTATAATATGATTTGTATTATACAAGCCTTACAATACAAAAACTTCAGCAACTCGATTTAACAACTGTCATTATCATCGTAATAACATTACATCCCTTCATAAATCCACTGCTGAACAAAGACCTCCCCAGGAACGGCACAAATTACGGTCTTGAGCCACCTTTATTCATCGATGCTACCAGTTCGTCACTTCATCTGGTAGGGGGCACCCTACACTTTACTTAACAACACGAGGCTGTCACTTCAGAACATTTTTTCCCCTTCGGTTGTCGGTTCTTAATATAGATGGCCAGCCATTGGCACTTCAGTTTACTGACCTAATGGGCTACATCAGTTTTTATAATTCTACTACGAATATCTTCATTACGAAGTATATCACGCAAAGAAATTTCGGGTATAGCCCTGTCCATAGCTCAGATAGCGAGCACTTTAAGCTTTTTCATTCGACCGCCAGTGAAGGCAACCTAACACCAATCGGCAACAACAATTCGTCGTTGACGCCGCAAAGGGGTCAACTTAAATTTTTCAATAAAATACAGGAGAGCAAGAAAAAAATTATTATTCCCCGATTACTAGCTTTTTTTTTCATCGGAAAATTAATCTTAAATAATAATAAATAAATAATAATAAATAAATAAATTTTATTTCGTTTTTAAAAAGTACATGCCTTAAAAACTAGTAGATTGGAACCTTAATCTTATTTTTAGTTTTCCATTAAATCTAATTTATTAGCAACGAATTGGAATACATTGTTATTTTTCATAGAGTAGCCTTATTTTAAACTTAAGTTCAAATATATAAAAAATTATATACCGTTATTGCAGTTTTTGAAACATACGAGTAGGTACTGGTAGGATAAAGCTTCTATTTTTATTTGAAATTATCCCAAATCGAACGTGATTTATGGGCAACAACGTTTTTGCCTACCGATCGACCCTTACGAAGGTGTGCGTGCGTAGTAAAATAGTAGACGTTAGATATTTATTAATGACAATCAGTTAAAATAATGCATTTCCACACATTTTGAATTTAAAGATAAAAAGGACAGAATGTTTCAGATTTTTTAATTAATTTTATTCACCGTTTGCCTATATTACTTATTCTGAATCTTCTCTGCAAATTTGGCCGGTTGTTGCAAAATAACTCTGTTTATTGACCATCGTGAAGAGGAGCCAAATGATTATCATATTAGTACCCGAGAAAATATTTTAATACAAGGCGAAATATAATTTTTTTATATACACAACAAAAAAAATTTAATACAAAGCGAAATACAATTTTTTATATACACAACATACATACAAATCTACTTAGTAAAACGTTAAACTTTACACATATCTTAAATTAATACTTAGTTAATATTGAAAACGTAATAGAACTGTTTTAATTATATAAAGGGAAAAGCTATTCAAATAAGGAAATGATTTCTCTAAGCCTGTCTTACCGAGTGATATAATAAAGACGATTTCCTAGAACTTTAGTGTTGGTGTTGATTGACAGCTCCGCGGTTCAGTGGCTTAGCAATGAGTTGCGGCGCGGGGGCCGCGGGGTCGAATCCCGCACGGACCAAGTATTTGGTCTACATAATATAATTATTCCAGGCTTGGATTTTCGTCTTTGTGAAATTTATGTATGTAAACCACGTTCCAGGAGAACATCCTAGTGTGAATAAATGGTATTTCATGGTATCTATTTATTTCATTTACATAATGTTATTTATTTCATTATTATAATTTATTATATTATTATAATTTATTTCATTTACATATACAAAAAGCAAAATAATAATTAAGAAAAACTACTGGATAGATTTCAATTTGGTTTTCTGTTTTATTTCTTAGACACTTGGTTCTTTATCGAAAAATAATACTGCGATATCTTCATCTATAATATGAAAATGAATCGCTGAATGTGTTGCTAAGCTCAAATCTAGGGAGCAGCTGAACCGATTTCGCTAATTCTTGTTTTATAATATTCCTTGAAGTACGAAGATGGTTCTTATGGAGACAAAAAATTAAAAAATTGCCTGATAAAGTGTAAAAAAACACTTTTCTATATTCCCATACAAAAGATTCGTAATAATACTTAAAAGTCAATTTGAACTTTAATACCATACCATAAAGTTTAAGTCTTAGTGGAGGGGTTCCGGGAAGGCAAAACAATTGAGTGACGTTAGTATCGTATAAATATTAATGTCAATATTTGTCAATAGTGTTTCATAATTTTAATTTTTTGACATAATGTAATTGTTGACTAATCAACTTTCTTTTTTCTTTTTTTATCTTACTAGCTGACCCGGAGTCCCGAATAGCAGAATAAGTTTAAAAAAAAAATTAAAGAATCGACTGTTAGGCGGTACGAAGTTCACCGGTCAGCTAGTTTAATATAAAGTTATTAGAGTTTTAAGAAACAACGATTTTTATAACCACTACGTGTTCAGTTATTTGTGTTTTCTTGCCGCGGAGACGTGGGGCAAACGGTGTAGCGCGCATGCGTAGGAGAGTCGAAGTCTCTTCTACCTCTGCCTCATGATAAAGTTAGGGCCAGCCACGCATTACTTGCGCGAGCGACCTGATGCTGTTCAGTTGTACCTTGATCAATTGCCCCCCAATTGTAATTTTTCATCGTTGAATAACAAATTTTCATATACTTACATATGTACATATATCAAAAACTCTTTTAATGTATCAAGTAACGCGGACGAAGTCGCTTAGTTAATAATAACAGTGAACTAAGCTTAACGGTATAATATCTTCCATAATAGAATCTGAAGGAAGGAAAATTTTAGTATTCAAGAGAACCTTCTTTTTGTTACCAACACGCGCCAAAACTGTCGATGACCGTTACCAAACGCCATTACGTCGACGCGTACGCACTAGTACACGACCGCGATTCGTGCGTCTCGCTCGCACGTATGACTTTACTAACCGTTTTTTATACATTGATTTATATGTTACACTAGATAAGTAATTTCCGCGCCAAAGCGTTGTCACTTCACATAAGGCCACAGCCTTATGCTCAGCGAACGTCGGTTCAGTGTTCAATGCAACAAGAAAGTGACAACAACACCAGAGTAAAAGAGATGAATTATAAAATGTTTCCACCTAAAATATAATTTCGTAGTCTCCAAAACAATGAGCTTATTAATTAATTTTTAAAGTAAGTTACCTTTAAAAATAACGTTTGTTATTATTCTGATGCCAAAAAGAATATATTTTGTTAAGAAATATAACATATTCAATTGATTAATACACAATAACAAAAAAAAAAGATAAGAGGATAATGTGTGGTAACACTAAGTTACCAAAATGTCTGCCGGCGTTCGCCCATCATTTTACTTTACTTATGTTTATTTGTAATAAATAAACTAGTTCCATTCAATTCTCCATATATTGTTAACATTGAGTTGAGTTTGCTTCTCCGTGGCTGTGTTTTGGTGAAATTAAGTTTGTGTTTGTGAGATATAGACTCGGTGTTGAGACAGTAACACTTGTTTGAATTTATGTTTAATTTTCGCAATGAGTTCGCAAAAAGAAAACACCTTCATCTTCACCTTCTAAAGATTACAGCATCACTGCATCGGTTTCCGAAGCCTGGCTCAAAAATGCTCTGCGGTATGTATGCCTACGTAAGTACTTTCCATGCTATTCGTTTTAGACAACCTACAATACCATATTTATTGTTTAAGCAGGCAGCTTCCAAGTGGCCACAGATTAACGTAATTTGTATATGTCGTGGATCGTGGCTCGTGGCCATATAGTAGAACTGATCACTTCATAATGTAGTCGACCATTTCATGAAATTGTCCCGTTTCATGATGTGACGTTCTAAAACTGGCCATATCGTCAACGTCCATGATATGGCTTTGCACATTTGGCCCTGTCATGAAACGGTTCATGAAATGGTTGACCACATCATTAAGTGATTAATTCTACGATATAGCAACGAAATAAACATAATATATCTAATTTATTTGATACACTTTGATAAAGTCCTAACTTTCGTTGCCAAAAATCATCAGGTACTTAAATATTACATCCTATACATCTCTTTCAATCAAAGGAAATACAGAAATTTTAGATAAAAATTAATTAAGAATATTATATGTTTAATTTTAATATTTTTTAATTTCCAGCTGTGAATTATGGGCAAAGTATTGCTTTCCAAACGAAGCCTGGTCTTCACCAAAATTCCAGGATGAACTCCATAAAAAACATAAGATGCTTTGCAGCAAACATTTTGAAAGCACATGATTTAATGAGAAGAAGTTGTTCAGAACAGCTGTCCATGGTGTTCAATGCTATAAGGTTAGTAGAATTAACACTTGAAAAGCATATTTATAGCTATTATCATTGCAGAGAAATACAGACTTTATGTTGTGTACCACAATATTATGCAGCAGAATGATGATGTTGTTGTTAACATGAAATTTAAGGAAATGTTATAACCAGTTACACACAAGAGCTATACTCAGGCCATTTCAAACATGCAAAATGAGTCATAAATTATAAGGATCATAGGAATGTGAAACTCCTTAATAAAGGAATGCCGCTTCCATTAAAAAAATATTCTGTATTATATCCTTGACTTTTCTCTTGCTCTTTATTACCTGTTATTAAATATATCAACAAATCCTTTTTACTATAACACAACACTAGGGCAGCTCCGTAAGGTCTGTAAGTGCAATGATTTATGACTCAGTTAATACAACACCTATTTCTTTATTTGTATTAAATAATCTAACTATTCATGTTCGATAATCAATCTTCAAAAACACCAGATTCTCATACAAACTTTTAATCCTTATTTCACATGTTGGGGTATAAGTTCCCAAAATTGTGTAAAAATGTGTTTGTTTTTACTCAGATCATAATTTTGCATGATACTTATGAACATTTTACAACAAGTCAACAACATCCTTTCTTACAAATTAATGTGGAGTTATCTCTTTTTTAAAGGGCATAACCGGCTAGTAATTATATTGTCCCTTTTATTACCTAATCCTGCTTTGAGCAAGATGGTTTATAAAAAAACTAACCAGAAAATGTATTTACTTATATTGATTTAATCTGGGGGCACGGCAGTGCCCCCGCCAAGTCGAGCAGAAAAGCGGCACGGCCGTACCATCCTTTTCTCGAAGCAGTTCAGGCCATTTCTGAAACCCTATAACTTCGTTATGGATAAAACTAGAAGCCTGAATTTTTACTAACCAAGTAGGCATTGTATAAACTTGGTATATTTCAAATTTCATTAAATTAAAACCAGTAGTTTAAGAATTATAACTAGTCCAAATTTCTTAATTTTGTCACTCACTGACTGACCGATCATCAAAACTCTGAGGCATTTCTAGCAGACATAGAAACTTCAAATTTGGAATACTATTATTCTTTAATATATAAATCAAGGAAAAATTAAAATATTTTACAGTTCCAGTTTTTGAGATACACCAACTGCATAAATAACTTTGTAATCCCATATAAACATATAGTATTACAAAGTTACATTTGCAGTGAATAAATCTGTGTACCTATATATGTATAATGGAATAATAGGTGTAAATAGCTACCTAGATATAACTATCTTCAAAAAGAAATGAGATGCCTTCAAAAACATAACTTGTAAAAAAAGCCAAGTCTCGCAACTCAGTTCTTCTACCGTAAAAAGTTGTGAGATCCATATAATACCAAGTCGGTTAATTTATTCAGTCCATAGATTGATACATAGGTTGACTTGGCAATCGCACTAAACAATCTAATTTAATATAACATGTATTACTTGTGAGATATATTGTTTTCATGCGATTGCCAAGTCAATCTATGTATCAATCTATGGACTGAATAAATTAACCGACTTGGTATTACATGGATCTCACAACTTTTTACGGTAGAAGAACTGAGTTGCGAGATTTGGCTTTTTTTACAAGTTATGTTTTTGAAGGCATTTGTTTATTGTGAATTTTCAGGAGACATGCCGACTGGAACAGTGGCAACGGCTAATTTAATAAAATATGGATGAACTGTTTGATGGTGTAAACGCGTCGACATCAGATCTAAGAAGAGGAAAAGAATGTGTTTTAAATTAGCTACTATCATTACATACACATACTTGTGACTTGTGAAAACCTTTTGTCCCAAATGAATATATAATCAAAAAAACACAATAATTCATGTATAGTTAATCATAGTTTCCAAATGAATGTCTGACAAATTATAAACAATATCATGCTAAATAAAAAAATTTAATACCAATGTTTGTTTTATTAGACTGTTCCATAAATATTCCTTTCAGCATTTTATGCACAAGTACACTGTGTTTCTCGATAGTGATTCTGTTCAGATGTCAATTATTGCTGAGCAACAATTGACCATCTTAAAGGAAACTATCGAGAAATGCACTGTACTTGTGCATAAAATGCAATATAAAGTATCTGTAAAATGCAGTTTTGAAATTCCCGCCCTAGATTCTACTGCCTAGTTTACGTGGGCGTTGCATAGATGGCGCTGGTTGGTAAGGAAAAATTTCCTCATAAAATTTGTATGGAGTCGTTATTCTTCCCCTTTAGGGGTATATATGTTCTGTGGTTCAATGTGACGCCGTCCGAGTTAAGCCGAACGATTCACAACAAAAAATGGGTAAATGCGTAGTAAAAGAATGCGATTCAAGGTCACAAAAACATAATAAATCAAGCGGAATCACTTTCCATACGTAAGTTTTAATTTATATATTCATATTAACGTTTAAAACACTAAAAAATTAAATAAAATATCGAATATTGCAATTTAGGTTCAATGTTGCCACTTTTCCGCCTTTGTGATTTTTCCACATTAATGGGAGACTGTATAATTTATGGAATAAGTTAATTTTGTTTTAAAATAAACAAGTAAAATTGTTTGTTTAAAAATAAAAACTATGTTTCAACCTTTATACAAAATAATTAATTATTCTTATTTTAGTTTATTCATGAATGGTGTATTAATTATATTTTATTTATTTATTTAACAATTTATGTACACACAAGATAATGTTACAATGAAGAAAAAAAAATATTTTGTACAAAGGCACTGCTTATTTCATATTGAAATTTCTTCCAGCAGGCCTGATACTGGACAAATTAAAAGAGAAGCTGATCTAGTGTGCACTCTCATAATAAAATTTTATAATAGTAATATACTTAACATAAAGTAAAGACAATAAAAACAAATATCCATGTAAACATACATATAACTAAATACCACTATAAATACATATACACACATACACACACACACACATATATATATATATATATATATATATATATATATATATATATATATATATTACATATATAAATATAATAATATATTATATATATAATCATTGGGACGACAAAGAAAGATAGTGTTCTTTAACTCGCCTTTTGAACACGGGCACTGTTTAAGCCTCTCGAATTGCAGCAGGAAGAGAATTCCATAACCTAACTGCATGTACTGTAAAAGAGTGAGAATAGGACTTAGTTCTAGAGGAAGGGAAATTAAGGAGGGTTTTTAAATGTGATCTGCAAACTGCATCGGGGGAGTGCGGAAAGTGGAATCGATCACGTAGATAGGGTGGTGATGATTTTATTATTTTATTTTATATTAATAAATTTGCATTGCAAACTTTAGAATCTAAGTCTTTGTCTACTAAATTTAGTTTTATGACATTAGCTACAAAAACATTAAAAGAGTTTCAAGGAAATAAATTATTAAAAGAATTTGCAATACACCCGGGAGATCATTTATCTTCAATACAAGTTGATCATTCCCTTTTATTGATTAATGCCATCATATATAAATATTTAAAAATAAGATTGTACCACGAAAGTAAATTATGCACTCAAACACACAAAAAAGAATCCAAAAGGCAACTATGTAACAAACTGATGCTTCATAGCGGAGTTTGAGAGCATGGACTATTATGAATATTTAACCGGATTAGTATTACAGATTTAACCATTTATATTATCTTACAAATATACTTCGGCAGAGTCACGACTCAATCCATTAACTATCCTCAGTATTGTTGCAAAAAAAATATAAAAACTTTTTAAAGTTGTTAAGTAGTATAGAAATTCTATAAACAAGAAAATAAAACGAAATTTATTGATAACCAAAATTTTTGTAGCTAATGTCATGAGACTAAATTTAAGAGACAAAAACTTGCTGATGATTTCACAACTTATACATATTCAACACAGATCTCGCTTAAGAAACCTTAAATTGATTTTTATTTGCTTTATTTTTTGTTTGATTTATTAGTACAATAGAAATAATATATAAAAACATCTTTTATTTCATTAGTTATGCTTACTTCTGTTCATCTAATAAGAAAATATACAAATTTAAAATAAAAACAATCTACTGCAACTTAAAAAAAAACTCCTTTATATTGCTCATTTTGGGTAAAATTTCATAAAGTATGCAACACCAACCCGCCACTGCATGTTTGTGTGTCTATCTTTATCTAATCTTAGGGACGATATTGTTTTCCCGCGACTTGTGTAAGTGAGACAGATATATGTTTACTTTAAAATTGTAATGATTTCAAAGCTACGTCGTCGCGTTTGGTTAGTGGTTACACTTTTTTCGACGCGCGGCAATGTGGTTTGCTTCTCTAGTTTTGTATAACTCAATGACTTTATAGTTCTTAAAATTGATACAGATTATAGTATAGTATAGTTATAATATAGTTTTCCTATTCAAAACTGTTCTTTATTATGTGCAAATGATTGGGAGGATATTAAGCTTGTAATCGTTCGTAAATAACAATATGCTTTAATTACGTTTTAAGTTATTTTCGTGTAAAGTCAATTTAAAAAGTGATATTTTTAAATAAAATTAAATATTTTTAAACTGATGGATCATCACGTGACTTCTCCTATGCGTTTAGCACTTTCTACACTTAACAATAATAGATGAAAACATTCAAAATATACAAACAATTGCCAACCTTAATGTATTGCATTAAAGAATATAGTGAAGATGACGTAGTTAAAAAGTGTTCGCATGCTATTGAATTACACAGGAAAGTAAAACAAATTATATAAAAAGAACAATTTTCAATAGTAGTTCAAGAGTAAGAATGAAGGGAAATTTCATAAGTGTAATTTGTCACGTCACAACTACTTAATAAATATTGTATCATTTTGTAAAACAAAACGCATTAATGTTATTACCATAATCAAATTAAAATCGGAGTAGGTGTTTCGACAAAAGCAATTTACTTATTAAAATGTATTTTTAGCCATTCTTCATTTCTTCTTTCATTCCTTGTATTACTTAAATATTGTTTACTTATTTAATTTTCTTTTTCGGACATTCACCTACGTTATTCTTATCATTCAGTTTAAATTTATATGACTAATTTTTTCTAGTTGACTGATTACAAAATTGTTTTAAAATTTAGAAGACACTAAAAACGTTTCATTTATATTCTTAATTAATTCCTAATCAATTTACTATCCCGAGAGAACCTATGGTTTAGGATCATTGCAGCCAATATTTGTACATCAAAAATATAACAAAAATTAGACCTAGATGTAAGTTCCTTAAATATAAAACCCTTGTGTTTGTCAACATAAGACCAAATAAGCTTAAAAACGAACCACTTCTGATATCCTTTTGTTCATCTGTAACGCTTAAAAGTTTTAAAAAATGAGTCTATTCGAATTACCTTTGTCAAACTGGAAATTTGAAAGACAAACAACGTCTATATTAATTATTGGATACTTATTATCGAATCCCTTGTTTCAGGACAGACTAAAATAAAAAATGCTGCATCAAGCTCGATGGCTTATGCTGATTATAGCCGCGCTAACGCTGCAGTCGCGAGGAGATGGTGGTATACGGCTACCGGACCAACCACCCAGAGAAGAAACTGAAGGAAGATCTTTAAATTTTGGGGATGATAATGGACGATCGGTAGGTAGCTTATCTCAAAACGTTTCTATACGAAACGTATTTCATTACCACAAGGATCAACATCATTTAAACAACCTCTGATGAAGGTTCACAAATCGTAAATTATTTCTACATATATAAATCAATCACTGTCCGTTAGTCACGCTAAAACACAAAAACGGCTCGTCGTTTTAATGAAATTTTTGTGTGTGTTTGAATGGGTCCCAAGATGGTTTAGATTCACGTTTGGACCCACTAGGTGGTGCTGTTGCCGAGATATAGATCACACGTGCGAAGCCGGGACGAAACGCTAGTAATAAATAAAAACATTTTATACACTATACAGGGTTATTTTTCAAAGAGGAGCCAAACGTTAAACTTAGTTTCAAATATATAATTAATAATATCTCGTTAGTGCAGTTTTTGAAAATACGAGTAAATAATGTTTCTACTTTTATTTGAAATTATGCCAAATTGAATGTGATTTATGGGTAACAACGTTGTTGCCTACTAATCGACCCTTACGAATGTGTGCGTGTACAGTAAAATCAGTTAAAATAATGTATTACCATGCATTTTGAATTTAAAAGATAATATGGACAGAATGTTTGAGAATTGTTTTTTTATTAAATTTTCGTCACCATTTGCCTATATTATTTATTCTGAAAATAACCCTGTAAAGTCGATCAAAGGAAGTAGACTTAACGAAAACTAACTATTAGAATTTTGAATTTAAAACTAACTATCAGAATATAGAAGCTACCGTATTACGTACTAGGTACTTACTAACCAGTGTTTGAACTAACTCATGTCTTACAACATACTCTAATGCGAGAACTAATAGGTACATATTTTCTTCTAAATCAACTTATGGCATTTAATACGGATAAAACTTTCCCGTATATAAGTCACATGACATATCTACCAAAAATGAAATGGAGGATACATTTTTCGGAACACAACGATTTTGCAATTGTTTGCAATACACAGAAAATAAAGAAAGACGGATCTAGCACAATTTTTATCGCTCCCATCGACCAGGCTGGTGCAACTTCCATAGTAAAAATTATATGTACTACAGGGGTCAAATTTTAATGACGGTTACTCTTCTTTTTGCTTTTCGTGATATGTCTAATATCGACACTGTCAAATGAAATAGGTTCAAATGTCAAATCAAACAATTATATTTGTATATATTTTATTAATTTAGATTGCTTTTAATTTTGCTATTAGGAGCCGTTGTGCATTTACAGAATTGTTAAGAAATTAAATATGCATTATAAAACTTTCCAATTAAATGGTGCAAGAAGCGGAAAAAATGATATCAAGAAAAGGCTATTCGTAGCAATATTTCCCTTAGATGATGAAAGGTATGTGGTGATTTCAACTTTAATAGTAATATGATATTCAACGCGAGCATATTTTTGGACAAGCCATCTATGTAGGACAGGTTTTTATAGTGTACGATTGTGTGCATAAATACAAACACACTATTTCCTAAATCTGATAGTTCGATGGTTTGGCATTCCGAAACAAACTATATTTAGAAACTACACAGTCAATTGTGACTGCTAACATTCCATTTGTTCAAAAATAATGTGATTTTATTTATATTATTTTTTCAGATACAAGCAGTGGGTGAAATAGCTGGCACATGCACCAATTGAAAATATTCACATGTTAAAACAGATTTGTGACAAACATTGCATATGAACCCAACTAAAACGAACTGTTATTTCTTCAGTGGACTTAATTTAAACTTCCACAATTATGTGTATGTTAATTAGGTTTCATTGTAGCAAAAGATAATATCCCTCTAAAGTCACATTTTGGCAAGAATTAGATTATATAACTAAATCATTATTTATTCATCTACAAACATTAGCTATAATGAGCACTTATTTTGAAAGCGACAATTAGTAAACGATCTCTGCGAATAGTATGTACATAGGTACTTCTGTGAAGAAGCCTAGCGATTTATACATAGTATTTGTTACACATAAAAGCAATTTAATCTAATCAGTGTTAAAAACCCAATATTTTTACCCTTAAAGAAACTAACGTTGAAAACAATCATCCAGACGCAGACTATTTATTTTAGAGCATAGCAACAATTGTTCAGTGCGGGAAGGAAGCCTCGGTCCTGCAATGCCGCAGCCAAACGCTTAGCCACTGCGCTACGGAGTCGTCATTTATTTTTTACTTAATTAATTACTAGTATAAAAGTGCGTTTTTTATTTTATATTTTCTTCATACATATTTTTGTACCTAATTGTAGAGATATAATTACAAATTCCTGTGTGTAAAATACATTGATTTCTTATCCTCATCGCCATTTTTACTCAACCCACACGTTAAAAATTTTATTTCTCATAAATAATTCAGTATAGAGATCTAACTTTTCTTATGTAAAAATATCGATAAACAATATATCGATAAAGGTTATATCGATAAAATTATTCAAGGATAGACATTACAGCACTATTGTAATTCGTCAATATTGTCAGCACTGTTTCTCAAAAATAAATGTCATATCTTGATGTTGGTAGAGTAACTTGGCGTAATTTCATGCATTTATTTTTACTATGGAAGTCCCGCCTCTTAAACGTAGTGATTATATTCTCTTTGCCCATCGACATTGGATTCAAGTCAAGTATTTGTGAATACGGTTTTTCTTCTTTTACTAAAATTTTTCCTGTTATTTCGACTTGACAACCAATTCTGAGAGCAAAATGAAATCGAGTAGAAATATTTTATGGAATTCTTGTGTATTATTATGGGGTTTTATCGAAAACAGCTCTAAATATTACAACGACATATTGTTATGGACCTTTTTCTTTTTCTAATAATCCACTACTGAAAAGAGATCTCTTCTATAATATTAGACAAGATTTAGTGTAGTGGCGATCAACGATTGAAGTGATTGATTTCTCAGATCTTTAAAGGTCCTTCTCCGCTGGTTTAAGTTTTAACATGTAACATAATAATATTGTCTGCCTGTTAACATTAAACATTATTATGTAATATGTTAACAATATGAACGTATGGAAAATTATACCACCAGGTAACGTAGGCCATGAAATCTTCGATAATATCAATCACAAGAAATAACTATTTAATAGTAGTCATACATACCTCTCTATAGCTCGCTAAGCGACATTGAGCGTCCTCATACGGCCAGCAGTGAAGGACCACGTCTCAGATTCATGAGTCATCACTGGCAACACGCGCTGGTTGTACAATCTCGTTATCATGTTTTGAGATATACCTGACGAGACGCATCGTAATTTCCCGAATGCTGCCCAGCCGAGTTGAATCCGTCGATTGACCTCTGGGTTGATGTTGGACGTACCTAGTCGGGCTATTTGTCCCAGGTAAACATACTCGTCAACAACTTCGAGCTAAGTACTCCCAACAACTACCGGCATAGGTGTAACATGGACATTAAACATGATCTTTGTTTTGTCCATGTTCATCTTAAGAACTATTCGTTGGGAGACATTATTGAGCTCATTGGGCATAATGGTTAGGTTTTCCAGCGATTCTGCCACAAGGACTATATCGTCGGCAAATCGAAATCGCCATTGATGTTAATACCGTATCTTTTCTTCCAACGCAGCGGTGAAGTGTTTCGGGGATATAACTTCACCCTGTACACCTCTCTGCAGTTGGATAGGTTTCGTACTCTGATTCTGTACTCGGATAGCCATTGTACCTCTACTGTACAAACACTTCAGCACTTCGATATACCGACAGTCACGTTGGCACCGCTGAAGGGACTGCAGCACCGCCCAAATTTCGACGGAATCAAAAGCTTTGTAATAGTCCACATACGCAAGGCAAAGTGGCAGATTATACTCCTCTGTCTTCTGTACAATCTGCCGCAGCGTATGTGTGTGGTCTATGGTACTAAAGCCTCTTCGGAAACCGGCTTGTTCGGGAGGCTGGAAGCCGTCGAGTCTGCGTGCGAGTCGATTCGTAATGATTCTCGAAAACAGCACGTAGAAGCGGCTCAGAAAGGAAAATGGGTCTGTAGTTCTTCGACAGAACGTTGTCGCCTTTCTTGAAGGACAAGACCACGACACTTCTGCTCCACGTATCCGGAGTAGTGCCACCATGGTGGACGGAATTAGAGAGTTTCTGAAGGACTTTAAGTACCAGTTTTCCACCCGCTTTCAGAAGCTCCGCTGTGATTCCATTCTCACCCGGCGACTTGCCATTTTTAAGGTACTAAACAGCCATTCCAATCTCATTTAGACTGACGTCCGGGATATTATCGGAATGGTGTCGGATAGGACACGCTCTTGGATTGTTACTCACACTTGCGTGTGGCTCCAACGATGACGTATTGCGTGCTGCCTATAGAAACTCTCAATCTGACTGAAAATCTCAGGTGTCCCGCAAACGATGCTGTCATACTCGGTCTTCAGCTTTGATAGTTGGCTTTTTTTGGCAGACAAATCTCGGGCAAAGACTTTGGAGCCTTGGTTCCGCTCGATCGCTTCTTCAATACAAGCTATATTGAAGTTGCGTAAGTCCCGCCGCATGCATTTGGAGATCTGTCTGTTGCCTGTATGCTGTCAAATCTATTGAAGCATGTAGCTTCATCTTCCGTCTGAGATTATTTGATTATTTCATATAGCTCGAAGAACCGACAACCGATGGGGAAAAAAGGTTCTCGAGTGGCAACCTCGTACCGGTGGACGAAGTGTAGGGCGTTCCTCCACTAGATGGAGTGACGACCTGGTAAGACATGCAGGAACTCGATGGATGCAGGTGGCTCAAAAGCATGCTTTGTGGCATTCCTTTGGGGGAAACCCATATTCAGCAGCGGATTTGCGAAGGACTGTAATGATAATGATGATGATACATTTGCCTATCCTTTCCACACGTAGTAATGTTTGAGGAGGCCTGTGTCCAGAAATGGGGCGTATTTAGACCGCAAATTTAACTTAATAATTTTGTATAAATATAAAATTTACAGCCACAAGCCTCCGGTCGCGGTCTACTAGACTGGATAGGTCTTGGCGAGGATCAAGATCCGTACATCCAACAAGCGACACAACAATGTATCAATGGAGACCTAGCTGATTGCTTTAAAGCCCAGGCCTTAAGATCCTTCGATGATTTCTTCGACAAACAGGCTTACAAGTAAGTGAACTGTTAATTGTTTATATGCATTAATTCTATACCCATTAATTGCTATTAATTTTAGGTTTAATCTATATTATATATAATGTATACTGAGCAATTCACACTAAATTATCAAACTAATTCTTTAAATAAAAGTATGTATACGGATTTTGTCGCGTTTAATTACTTATTTTAATTACCGAAACTCATTCTGCGTAGACAGATCGAACCAAAAATTAATTTTCAACAACTGAAGGTAGTCGAGCTAACTATGATATCGGGACGTCAAATATCTCAGTCTCCCCGTGACCATGGGTTGCTATTAAGTACCCGAAACGTCGGGTATTAAAATAAGTAAATTAAACGCGATAAAATCAGTAAACATGGTTTTGTTCGATGTTTAGTGTTCGCGTAAATATAAGAACTTATTAAACTACTTCTTCATTAATTTTCCTTTTCGAAAATATACATACCAAATGACGCATATTTTGCTAGACGCAACTGAAAATACAACTGGAAAAATATCACTCCATTAAGTTATATTTCAATTCAATTTAAATGGCTTAAAATCTGCTCATTGACATGCTAAAGCAAGACAAGACTATGCATAATATAGGCTTTTTGCCATTACAGGCTGAGCATGATCACGATTGAAAGTGCAAATCATTTAATATCTTCATCGCTAATTTCCATCACATCATCATCATATGGCATTTTCGTATCAAAAGCCTCTTTAAGACCACCGCAGAGCCGGCCTTTTCAAACATACGCCAACTACACAGCATTTTAGAGGAACGGTTCTTACTCAGCATGTTTCGTAGGTAGATACATTTAAAGCTGACTTCCACGAACTGATAATACTGTTCCTCATCATCAGCCTTTGGTTGAACGCTAAAACCTTATTTGTCAACAAAAAAGCATATTCAGGTGTGGTTGGTTTTTGGATGAAAAAAGTCGAAAAAATTCCATAAATTGTTATATAAAATACTTTTAATAATGGAAACATTTTTAATGTCATAGGCTCTCGGATAATGCTATGTTAGTGAAGGTTGAGTCACAAGCAAGAGCGCTTGCCCATGAACCTCCAGAATTGAGTTCCCAACCACGTAGCGAGGACTCCGACTGGGATGCGCTTGTTAAATTTGGAATGAGAAAAATTGAAAGGTAAGTCCAAGAAAAAATATATTAATAACCTAATAAACTACGGCGTAGTCAATTTATGGATAGTTAACACTACGTTTGGCTTTATGGAATTTGAACCTCCATTCAATAATTCTTACAATAATGTACTAATGATTCAAATTCTTTGTGATTGCATATATCAGTTACGCAATAACGTTCGGTCTCAGCCTAAAAATTACCGGAAGGGGTTAGAGAAACGAACTAATTAGAGACAAGAAATTAAATAAATTAAAAGATTTCAGATCCAAACAGTAATTTGAATCAAAGCCATAATGCTTGCGAATGTAACATTTAGTAACAATTACAACAGATAAAATTTAATTCCACTAATTGAGTAGTGCCACGTGCTAGTTTCTGATAATTTACATAAATGTATAAAATATTTGATAACTATTTTTCTTCTTTTTATGTTTAATTAATAATTAAAGAATCACAAAACCATAACAATAAATAATATTTAGACAAAGCAAGGCCGTAAAATAATCCTATGTACAATATGTAAATGAATTGACATTTTTGTTATCGGCAGTGTTTCAGCTATACGGAGCCAAACTATGACAGTCATAAAATTACCCGTTATTCAAAAAAGGCTATGTTTTATTACTGATAAGTAAAATAAACAGAAGCTATGTGTCGTAAGAAAAATTTATATTCCAACATCCTGGATGGACAAAATTGGATGGTTGAGGAAAAATATAATACTGTAGAAAAATAATAAAACGTGAAACTGCGGCTTAGTGCTGAATTGATAAACATGTTATTACAAAATAGATTTTGATTCTAATAAAATTATTTTTATTAAGTTATAGCAAAAATTAGATTTTTAAAGAAATTATAAACTCACTATTTAATACGGTTCTAGTCCTATTAGAGAAGTGGCTTTGCAGTCTTGCGTAGTACAAACTAAATGTGAAAAAAAAATAGTGATGAAATATTTTATATAATACTAGCTGGTACCCGGCGCGCTATTGCCACGAAAGAAATAACTGTGAAAATATAATTTCAAATTTGGAAAGTTTTTATTTTTTATTTAGGAATGATAATGATATATAACTTTTAAATTTTATCGGTATTTGTCTATAACCTTCACACAAGTGCAATCTTCAATTTCAACTTATTTGACAAAGTTTTACCGCAATCTGATAAACGGTATGTCAGCGTATAAAATACGAACAAACAAACATTAATTTTATATATTAGATTAACTATTTTCTTAAAGACAAACCTACGTTAATTAACAATTTATATTTCAGATTTTTAAGATCCACAGCGTTAGAGATGCATTTAGATGACGAAGTCACATCCAACGGTGTGATCGCACCACGATTCTTGGATCAAATCGCTGATGAAGTAGACATAATAGAAGATAAAAAAGCTTCCCCCTTCCGTAAGTTTTATCTGTTGCGTTCTTCGTGTAAATTATTTCTTAACTGCAGCATATATTTTAATCTTTCAGTGGCTGTGTTTACTAAGTTATATTAATTATTGTATTATCTTACTTAACTTACTTAGAAATTATCTATGAAATAATATTCATGTAAAATTGCGCCTGTTGCTGCTTAGGTTGTAATATACCGACTACTTAATTACAGGTCGCCATAAGCTCAAGAAACTCATTATTCCCATGCTGTTGATCCTCAAGCTGTTCAAGTTGAAACTGCTTCTTTTCCTGCCCCTCATTCTTGGTCTTGCAAGCTTCAAGAAGTTCCTTGGTTTTATGGCTCTCATTATTCCTGGTACGTACTATACTCGTCTATAGTTCAATACAAAAATGGTAAACCGTGGTAACTAAGGGAGTAAGGGATCAACCGGTTTAAAATAGATTCCCATCAGCTCCACTAAAATTGTTAATTTGAAGTGGTAATTTACCACGTATTCTGCTTTAAAAGAAAACAAAAATAAACTGGAATGAAAAATTAAAAAAAAATCAACGATATAAAATCCGCGAACACGAATCGGGTCTATCTCTGGGTCCAATTTATCAAGAAAGATCGATTTGACATCAATTACAAAACTAAAAATTCGATCATACTAATTGATTATTTATTTGAAAAATCACATGATTTTACGAAATATAATAAATACCACATCAATACATACTAAAAATCGTATTTTGTGACTGAAACATTGTAAAAATCAATTTCCCCATATTTAACAGGTGTTATCGGTTACTTCAAGTTCTGCAAGCCCAACCTTACGTCGCCATTCTCATCGCACCACTACAGCGGTCCCCAATACTCTCCAGCTGGAATTGGCATCAATCATGGACCATACAGAGAAGGCTATTCTCCTGCACACTACAATCAATACGAAACATATCCTGTAAGTGTAGTGTTTACCATCATCATAGATTTAAGAATTTGGGACAATTTCATATCACTATTATCATACACTGTGTAACGGCGCGGCGACGGTGTAACGGTACGGTGTAACCGATTTTGTCGGCCGATGACGGACAGAATTACCCGGACGAGTAACTCGGACGTGTATGTGCTTACACTGCAACAGTGTACTGCCGACATTGGACATTCCAATTATTGTAGTTTCTTGAATGTTTATCCCACAGGGTTGGTCTATTATAAATACAACTAATTAATTTTTCTTTATCCATAGTCGTTTAGGTAGATAAAAACACGAAACAACAGAATAAATACAGAATTATTAAATTAAACTAGGTATAAATACATTCAACTTGCACTGTAGACGCCGGCAGTCGGGCGAGAAATCCCAACAAGTTCGGATTCGACGGTTGATCGGCCGATTTCGGGCGTCATCGGACGATAACGGCCGTGTTTGTGTACGCGCTCTCTTTGCTTTACAAGTGTTTGATTCGATCGTCCGAGTTCGGCCGACGTCGCCCGAGCAAACTTCGGCCGATGACGGATTAGGTGTACGCGAGGCTTAAGAATATCCCATAGATATAATAATAGAAGGAGATATGCCCCGTAGTTGAAAATGTATCGAAACCCGGTGTCTCCAGTTGGCCCCTACCACACGCCTACTACTACACTTGCAGATCAGTAAAAGCAATAGATACGCAGTCGCGCACACACCCGCATTTTATAAATCAGAACGTTCTACACAATCAATTATAAACCGTATCTCTACAGAAACAGCGTGCATTTACCATGCACCGTACTACTTACTCACACAAAGATATCAGTTGCTATCGTTGTGCTGTGCATTTTAAAAACAAAAGCCATTTATTTTACATATACATTAGTGATTGACTAAATTGGAAAGTTATCGATTCTCTTCCATTTATACTAAAATTGCACTAAAATTGAAAATAAAATAAAATAAAAACGATATGCACACGAAATTATATAATAAAAATAAACAGTATGTAGCTAACCGTAAATTATTAAGTACCTAACCTACCTAACAAATATAATAAAAAAATCATATAGTAGTCATAGCATATTGAAAAAGTAGGTATTTTGGCATATGGTACTAGTTTTTGTAGGGAACTAGTTTGGTGGCCTTCCTGTGGCATCAATTCATTTCTTTTTTAAATTAGCATCTTTTGGGAAGCTGAAAATGTACGGTAATAATTTATTTATTATTTACATATATCCTACACAATTTCTTAACCTCACCATGTACCTGGCAAGCCTTTGTTAAAAAACCCCTGGTTGGTTAAGATATTGTTAAATATATGAAAACAAACACACACTTATGCATAACAAATAAATAGCCAGGAGAATTATGTTGACTTATTTTTAGCAAAAGTCACTATAATAATATTATCTGAATTTTGAATTTCTGAACCATGCCAACTAGGTATAATAACACATTCGAAGCTTTTGAAAACATAAAAGTATGGAATTAATACGAAGATAAGGCATAATATACTATAATACAACCCAAAACACTTCACCGATGATTAACCTAATCATTTAAGCAACTTACTTTATGATCGCTAGTTACGAATTCAGTGTAGTAAACGGTGAAAATAATCAAAATAATTAAATACCATTATGTCATATCAGTCTTCCCACCGGGCGGAAACGGTTGACAAATTGAAAGAATAAACTATAATAGCAATTCGCCAATCGACATTGTTGTCGATAGCACAACACTAACTTATCGCAAGACACAGTGGCCGTACTACACGATGCATCCCCATAAATAAAGTATCGTTTTGTCATATTTACATTGCTTGTTCAGTCGCTTAGCGATATACATAAGTAGTGGTTAAGGAGCAATGTATTTACTACAAAATAGTACTGTTGCAGTGATATTTGAAAACAAAAATAACGCATTAAGAGCAAAAAATATTTTAAGATTTGTTGTTTTTCATGATTATATAAATAAAGATAGTAAAATACTTGTTCTTACATATGGTAAGTGATTCCATGATCTACAAAGATTTTGATTTGGCTTCGGTCTTTACACGAAACCACTGAATAACACGGCATTCTGATATTGTTTCACGATTACGGTTGAAAGTATACTAATACGCAAAGACGGCCATTTGAATAGAACCTGAGCATTTTGATCATATCGTGCGGACACAGACACGCCCCCTTGCCACTTCTCCTCTATTTAATATTTCTATGGAATATCCACTACCCCATATCGCCCCGTTTGAGTCGTAAGAGGTGATAGAGAGTTAAAATGAAACAGGAGATGGGCAGAAGCATCTTCCTGATAACAACTCAAAATAATAAAAAAAACTGTGGTAGCCAACCTACTTGCCAAGCGTGGCAGCTATGGCAAAATCCCCCAATGAGGCAATCTATCGGGAAGCCCAATGTTCTGCAGTGGACTTTAATAGGCTGTAATGGATGGATGTATAGGAGATAATCTACCAGGAGCACATGACCCACTGATAGGTGAAATTTTCAAATCAACAGTAACATTACAACTATGACAAAATATCCTCTATGAGGCAATCTACCGAGAAGGCCAATGTTCAGCAGTGGACTTTAATAGGCTCTAATGGATGGATGTATAGGAGATAATCTACCAGGAGCACATAACCCACTGAGGTGTGAAATTTTCAAATCAACCGTAACATTACAACTATGGCAAAATCCCCCCTATGAGGGCCAACCTACTTACCAAGCATGGCAGCTATGGCAAAATCCCCCCAAAGAGGCAATCTATCGGGAAGGCCAATATTCTGCGGTGGACTTTAATAGGCTGTAATGGATGGATGTATAGAAGATAATCTACCAGGAGCACATGACCCACTGAGATGTGAAATTTCCAAATCAACAGTAACATTACGACTATGGTAAAATCCCCCTTATGAGGCAATCCATGGGGGAGGCCAATGTTCAGCAGTGGACTTTCATAGGCTATAATGAATGGTTAGAAGAATGGATTATCATCATTACAGCTATTCAATACACTGCTGAAGATATACTGATATACTGTCCTAGCTATCTGCATCCATCGACTCTACATGTTTTATTAGGGTGGAATGAACTTTTGTTAATACTTTGAGATTATTGGATTTTTGTTAAAAAAAAAAATTTATTCTAGATAACAAAAAAATGCAAAGAATCTTATATCGTCGTCCTACATATCACAATACCTACATAAAAAAATCATACACATTACAACACTACCCCATATCATCCCGTGGGTGTCGTAAGAGGCAACAGAGGAAAACAAATCAGGAAATGGGCAGCAGCGTCTTCCTAATAAAGACCTAAAAATAAAAATCTGCGGTTGCCAACCCGCCTGGCAAGCGTGGCAACTATGGCAAATATGCCTCCTAATGGCAATGGGGGAGGTCTATGTTCAGCTGTGGACTTTTCAAAATCATTCAAATTCAAATTCATGTTTTTCGTTTGCGTTATATGGGATACAATTGGTATTAATAATTTAACAAAAATATAGCCATATTCTACCTTCCGGTGTGCAAACTAACTAAATACAAGTTTTTTTTTAAATAATTAAAATGGAAAATTCTGATAATTACATTAACATAATATAATCCTATTTGTATATATGCACTACTAACATATTAATAATGCACTAAATAACAATATAATAAATATTATAATGTCAAAATTATAATGTCAAAACGAGTGTAAATTATTGTCTCAATAACATAGATAAAGTTTTGTGGTTCATTCAATAAAGATAGTTAAAATTTAAAAATTGACGAACAAATAATCGTCAGTCATAATACTAAAAATATGTCTAAGCTCAAAGTTGTTGACGAGTATGTTTACCTGGGACAAATAGTCCGACTAGGTAAGTCCAACTTCGACCGAGAGGTCAATCGACGGATTCAACTCGGCTGAGCAACGTTCGGGAAACTACGACACATCTTCTCGTCAGACATACCTCAAAACCTAAAACGAAATTGTACAACCAGTGCGTGTTGCCAGTGATGACTTACGGATCTGAGACGTGGTTCTTCACTGCTGGCCGTATGAGGAAGCTCAAGGTCGCTCAGCGAGCTATGGAGAGGGCTATGCTCGGGGTTTCTCTGCGTGATAAACTTAGAAATGAGGATATCCGCAGTAAAAACAGAGTAACCGGCATAGCCCAACGGATTAGTAAGCTGAAGTGGCAGTGGTCCGGCCATATTACTCGAAGAACCGACAACCGATGGGGAAGAAAGGTTCTCGAGTGGCAGCCTCGTACCGGTAGGCGAAGTGTAGGGCAACCCCCACGAGATAGAGTGACGACCTGGTAAGACATGCAGGAAGTCGATGGATGCAGGTGGCTCAGGACCGTGCTTTGTGGCATTCCTTGGGGAAGGCCTATGTTCAGCAGTGGACTTATGAAAGGCTGTAATGATGATGAATAATCTTCCACTCACCAGATGTCGCTAGTTGTGACTGAGGTAAA
Organism: Parnassius glacialis; assembly: GCA_033319125.1. NCBI lineage: Eukaryota > Metazoa > Arthropoda > Insecta > Lepidoptera > Papilionidae > Parnassius > Parnassius glacialis. The sequence continues at coordinate 5,288,650 of JAVANC010000008.1, forward strand.
GTTTATTGTTACACAGTATCAGCTAATTGAGAAATTAGTTTTAAATAATAGTCTATCATTATCTAGAGTATTATATCAATACACAACACAATGCGTCAGTGGTTTAATTTTTAATTTTTTGCACTTTATAACTCTTTTTTTTTTTTAAATCGACATTTAGTTATATTTATAGTTTGATTTATTCATTTCTAATGTTAAATACATATAAAATGTAACTAATAATACAGAAAGAAACCTTAAAGATTACATTTTTCTAAGAAATTATCGTCTCCGCTATGAAATCAATCAAATATTTTACCTCACTGTAAAGTGGCGCCGCCCTGGTGGCAGAAAAAGTCGTTGGTGCAATCATTAGATGTGTTACCCTACAAACCGAAACACAGCAGTAGATTCAGTGTTTGCTTAATGGTAGAAATTTGTATGAATTAATGAATCAATGGATAAATAAATAAATGAGTGAAATTAAATAAAACTGTCTATTGAACATAGGCAGTAGTTATATGATTATTAAAACCAACTAGCTGTTCCCCACGACTGCGTCCTCGTGGCATTTATTACGATTGCATTTCATGGGTTTTACTTTTTTACGCGAAACCTTAATTCTTTTTTAAAATCGGTCCGGCCATTTTGGAGATTTGCCAAAGAAACAGACAGACTTTTAAAATTTAAAAAATTGTGTTTTCGTTATTAGTACTGTATATACTTTCATATTCATTTAGTTAAAATATGTTATTTTGATATTACAAATAGACACTTCAATATTTTGATTTATTTGTAATACATTATAATATAGTAATATAGCTGTCCATACCCAGAAGAAGTCATTGCAGATTATTATTTTATATTAGTACAAACATTTTTGGAGTACTGTTTCAAAACCCCGTTGTCTAAACTAACACAATAAACATTTTTTGCGATCCTAAATGTCATAAAAATATTATTTTTGTTGTGATTTCAGGCTGGCGGTCACAAATACGGTTCCAATGGCGTTGCTTTTAGAGATCATGAGCTAAGTGCCCAAGACCTGGCCTACCAGGGTTGGGAATACAGAAATAAAAAGCAAGGTGAAGAAATCAAGGCCGAAGAAGCTTAAATAGCTGACTGAATATAAAATAGTATTGAGTGTATGTAATTAGAAATTATTACGTTATATCGTGGAAGAACAAGGGATATCTTTTTAAATTTTGTACTATAACAAAATATTATACTACGTGTTTTTTTCATATAACTACATGGTTATCCGATTCTGATCTATGTGCAAAATTTCAAGGTCATCGAGAAGTACTCAAAATTTAAAAAGTGGTAAAACAGCAGTGTTTTGGAGTAGTCATGTTATACAAATATAATTTTTACTATAAAGAAAAGTTATTAGATAAGAATTTTAAAACTGATTCGAAACAAACTGATGTATTCAGTTTTTGAGTATACTTTATAAGTGTTTTGTAAATAGAATCTATTAACTTTAAGTCTATCTTAGTATTATAAATATCACGTGTTATAAGGAAAACTTTTCAAATATTAAAAATTTGTAAGATAAAACAATTTTATTCCTAATTAATTAATTTGTCGCCATGTGACTTTGAGAATTTATGATCCCATTTTATTAAGTTATTTCGTCTCGCCTCTATAAGAAGATGCATCTATACTATTGTTACGGCCGGCAGCTGCCTATCCCAGGAGTAGAATCCTTCGCGGCCCATAGACGAAGAAGCTACAGGCAGATGCTGGTCGGGCGTCCTCACGCCACGGGTTAAAAGTCTAATTACACTAAATAATCCGGGGGGAGCGTTACAATTATTGTACAGAGCTTACTTACCTCTATTCAAGGCGACTGGTCCCTCAGGATTCGGTCAGGTCTCGTGTGGGTGTATTGTGCTAGGAAGTAAAGGTCAGTGATGTGTATTTGGGTGTGGCTGGTAGTGTTGTTGACCTTATTTGACCGTTCCCCCTGCAGCAGTTCGGCCCTCAGCTCCTCTCCAAGCTAAGGTCGCCTTCCGCAGTCACTTTCTTCCTTTGTTACGATTTACTCGCGAAAATGAACACAGAACGTACGGGTCAAAGGTCACCGTTATTTCTAGAATATTAACTACCGCACTAGTAACTAATACAGTCGAATCCACTTATACAGATTCTGCGTTAAACCTAAAGTCCCGGGTAAACTCTCAACACGCGCTACTATTCCCAGTGGTATATTTACTATACGCGCCTATCATAAAATTAAGAGCTCCCGACCAAAAAACGGACTGCCTTCTCCTTCGACGCGAAGAAGACTTCTAATTTTTCGCTCTCGACTCCCACCGTTCAGTCAGCTCGGACGTTCAACACGCGCGAACGTCATCCCGTATCAGCCGAGCCGAGAGCCATCTAACGTCGATGCCTGACACCAACGCTTTTGCGTAAACAAACCCCCGTCCCGGACATAAGGATTTAGGTCCGCGAGCAAACCGGTCAGCGGGACAGGGTCGCGACGGCAAGTTGCAAGATCGAATCTACAACCAAACTAGGCCACCCTACGCACCCAATCAGATCTTGCAACCCTGACCAACGCCTCAAAATTACAGCCCCAACGTGGGCTAGCCGGAAAGTTGAACTGGATGCCCTTCCTGGTCATCGCAGCACATAAATAAGTCCTATTTCTAGACAGAAGTCAGACGACCTCCTTCAAACACCTATCTGCGCTCCTATGATTAGTTCCGCAACTCGACCGGATCAGGTCTGCAAACAGCGACGCGACACGAAGCGGCCCAGAGGGACCTTCAAGCTTCAGTGCAGAGAGCACCCCCAAATTCCCCATGAACGTCGTCTGTGGAGAGCTGAACGAAACGCACAGATGGTCCCTAGCAGGTGATCCTATGCTCATATTTCACTAATTTTTCAAAAGCATCAATGTTCAATTACAGAATTAATTAAAACAAGTAATCACCGATGCACATAGGTCAACTTGGCAAAGTAAACAAAACAATAAACGTAAGGGACAGCCCTATTTCTTATTTCAAATAAATATCTTAGACAGTGCCAACAAAATCTAAACCAAAAGAGAATTGACTCCTATTTCCTTCGGCAACCACAGGGTTATCTAATTTCAACCTTCCTTATCACAAAGCAAAATGATTAAACACTATCACAAACATATACATAATTTTCAAAATAGAGCGCCATTCAAATTTCAAATGAATTCAAACTTCCCTTCAGCACAGGCGCGACAATCAAATACAATTACAAGCATACGCACAAGCACTCAAAAAGGGCACACAATTTAATCTCCATTTTCCGTGCAACAGCAAACGCAGTGATCAAATGTATTTACAAAACATATGCAGCAGCATTTAAAGGAGTATTTTAAATTCAATTCTTTTAATCACAACCGCTACAATATGAATTTCGCGGAAAACTCAAAGCATTTTAATTTAAATTTAAAGAATTTTTAGCTAAGTGCTCGACCAAACCAAATCTAATACCCCTTGAGAGCGTGATTCAACGCTCCAGGGGGCCCTAATCTTCCCACCACCAAGTGGAGGCCACACCGCGTGAACCCGATACTGACAGAGCGCAACCGCCAACGGTCGCCACTCGGGTTGTACGCCCTCACTGAGGCCGTCGGCAACAGAACAGCTTGACAAGTGGACTGTTGACGGCTTAAGGCTCAGTAGAGGCAGCCATGGTGGGAGCTAAGGCGGCAGCTAGCTAGGGCCGCCTCCATCAAATGGGGTACAGTGGTACACCAGTCGCGGCCACTCAGCTAACGGGAGTGGGAAGGGTCCAGCGGACCGATGAGTGGCCGTGAAGTTCCTCTTCGCACGCTGAGGGGGGGTGATGACACCCCCGCCCCTGGGGGAATTACCCCCCGACTGGTCGGGGGAGGGACCCCTTTCAAACCTAGGGGCCTGGTGGCTAGCCGGCGGGCGCCGAGCGTCGCCCGTCAGAGGGAGTGGCGGAGCGCCCCCGCCCGTGGGGGTCGAGGGCCTGGCAGTGCCCCGAGAGGAGACGCCGTTTGCACCCAGGCACAGTACGGCATGGTGATTGCCCTGGCAATGCAGACAGAGCCGCTGGTGCGGACAGTCTCGCTGAAGGTGCCCTTCCAAACAGGAGTAGCACCAGCGGCGCTCCTTGACGATAGTTCGCCTCGCCGGAACCGGCTTACTTAATAATTTTGGGCAAGACGTTACCCGGTGATCAGATGCTCGACAATAGGAGCAGGGGGGGGTTGACGACGACTTGCCCGGCGGATTTCGCCTCTCACTGGGCACGGCTCGTAAGTCGTCGACGGTGCCCGCCGCGTGCTCGATCTGTCGGCACTGCTCCTCCAAAAACCGCAGCAGGTCATAGAAGGGCGGAATATAGGAGGCCTCGTCCCCGCCGTACCTCTCCTCAAAATGCATTTGAAGGTCGAGAGGTAGACGGGACAGCACGATGCGGAGCAACAAGAAGGCCCATTCGCCCACTGGTAAATCCAGCCGCCTCAACATATTACAGACCACCAAGACTGGATCCAACAGGTCCGGACGTAGTCTGGCCCGGTCACTCAGCAGCGGGAGGCTCAGAAGCTGCTTAACATGTTCGTCCGCAATTCGCCGGACGTTGGCATATCTTCTGGCTAGGAGGTCCCGAGCAGTCTGGTAGGCGTCGTCCGACAAGCTCAAATGGCTGACAACGCCCAGGGCCTCCCCCTCCAGTGAGGCCAAGAGGTACGCCATCTTCTGGCTCGGAGTCAAGTCACTCCGGGCGTCCACTAGGCCGTCGAAAAGACCAACGAAGGTCAGCCACTCGGAAAGGACCCCGGAGAACTTTGGCAAGTCCAGAGTTGGGAGTCGTCCCAACAGCTCCGGCTGAGGCTGCTTCCGAACGGACTCGGGCAGGCCACTCGTCCGAGCTTCACGCACCTCTTCGGCATACCTGCCTTCAGCCTCGATCAACTCGTCCGTGAGCCACAAGAACTGCTCGTAGTCTGCGAAGCAGGAGTCCAGGACTCCCTTTTCCACATCCGAATCCTCGAGCTCAGCGTAAGCCTCCTCCACTGCAGCCCTTCGAGCATCGACCTGCTCGAACCGCTTCATCAAATTATGGACCCTATCCGGTCGACCTATCAAAGCATGGGCGCTGGTGGCCCAGCGTAACTCAGTCCGCAGGCAACGGATTAGCATCTTGGGCGAGGACATCACTACTAAATACAAATTACGACGCCGCTCGAGCACAATTACAAAAATAACAAATAAAAAATACAAAAAAATTAACAGCTAACCGATGCAGTTCCTATCAAATCGAGTTGAATAGAAATTACACAAATAAGAACCGCTATTTATTAAATCAAACACAAGTTAGTACAAAAGAAAAGGCAAATCAAATTAACAATAACAAATACTAGTGCGATCAAATCAAGTTAAATTCAAATTACGTAAATACAAATTACCACTCTTTAGTTCAAATACAAATTACAATACGAAAGATACATAACGAAGATACACATCAACAAAAAATACCTTGCTCGGAAATCGACCCTTCGATAAGTAATACACTACAACCATCCGACAACGATAATTAACCGATTACGTAAAAATAACCATCTACCTACATGACGCAATCTCCCGCTTGCGCGCGAACCGGGCGTGGTTTTTCAAATTTACCCGCAAACAACAAAGCAAGCTAACAAAGAAAGGAATTTTATTATTACGTATATAATAAAAAAAAAATATTTTTACGTATTACGGACGGGCGTGATTGTAGACACAAAATTAAACCAATCAACCCAACGCTCCCTGCCACCAAAATTATTTAATTTTTATCAAATACTATGGTCGGTGGATCGACCGGGAATCGATCCCAGCACCGCGTTCTGCTACCAAATGTTACGGCCGGCAGCTGCCTATCCCAGGAGTAGAATCCTTCGCGGCCCATAGACGAAGAAGCTACAGGCAGATGCTGGTCGGGCGTCCTCACGCCACGGGTTAAAAGTCTAATTACACTAAATAATCCGGGGGGAGCGTTACAATTATTGTACAGAGCTTACTTACCTCTATTCAAGGCGACTGGTCCCTCAGGATTCGGTCAGGTCTCGTGTGGGTGTATTGTGCTAGGAAGTAAAGGTCAGTGATGTGTATTTGGGTGTGGCTGGTAGTGTTGTTGACCTTATTTGACCGTTCCCCCTGCAGCAGTTCGGCCCTCAGCTCCTCTCCAAGCTAAGGTCGCCTTCCGCAGTCACTTTCTTCCTTTGTTACGATTTACTCGCGAAAATGAACACAGAACGTACGGGTCAAAGGTCACCGTTATTTCTAGAATATTAACTACCGCACTAGTAACTAATACAGTCGAATCCACTTATACAGATTCTGCGTTAAACCTAAAGTCCCGGGTAAACTCTCAACACGCGCTACTATTCCCAGTGGTATATTTACTATACGCGCCTATCATAAAATTAAGAGCTCCCGACCAAAAAACGGACTGCCTTCTCCTTCGACGCGAAGAAGACTTCTAATTTTTCGCTCTCGACTCCCACCGTTCAGTCAGCTCGGACGTTCAACACGCGCGAACGTCATCCCGTATCAGCCGAGCCGAGAGCCATCTAACGTCGATGCCTGACACCAACGCTTTTGCGTAAACAACTATGGTTGTAGCATGAACGGATCGTCTTGACCGGAACAGGACCACGCTCTTACGGAATACCAGCGTAAAATAGCAGCTTAATGCTGCTGTGTTTCGTGTGGTGAGTGTAGCGAACCAGACACCCTTTTAACTGGAAACGTGGTATTTCATAGTAGTCATCAGGGGTGACAACGCATTTAGTTTCTTTATCGTGCATAAACGTCTATGGGCCACAGCATTCACTTACCATCAGGTGGACTGTGTGCTCGTTTGAGAGGTTGACCCTCGAAATGTTCCGGTGATGGATTGTTTCGGGTTGATAACAAAGAAAAAACAAAGAAATTTCTATTGTATAAGTGTATAATACTTTAGAATTTGTTATTGTATTTTTTGTGTCATAACAAATTTGCATGTTACGTTATAATATAATTGCTTAATTGTTTTTAATGTATGACTTCAATAAGTTAATTATTTCTTATGAATAAATTATTATTTTGGAGTTATCCTCTTTCTTTGTTTGCCCAATGCAACTTTAACCTTGCATTGCAACTATGAGAAGTATTATAATTTGTTTCCAACTTTATAAAAGTTTGACTTTACTGGCATTTTTTAATTAATTCTAAAACAATCAAATTAAGTCATAAAAATTTACGAATCTCATATTTTACTATGCCGTACACATAACATAGTGTTACGAGCAATTAAGAATTAACGATTGAATTACCAAAATTGACACTTTAATTACACAACACTAATTACAGTCTAAAACCACACTAATAATAAAACACAATTGTACTACTGATCACATAACTTTGCCGTTGTTTCGCTTCGAAGTATTATCTTATATTGCCAATTCAATACTGCCTTGGTCGTGGTCTATACCGGCCTTATATAGGGCCTCAGATAGTTTCCAGAACCTTCTACTGTAGCGACATCTAGAATGTTCGAGTACATATCGGTCCCGAAATTTCTGGAAGGATCTTGACTCTCCTAGTTCTGCTACTCGACATTAGAGGGCGCTAGTGTAACTAGTGTTGCCATGTACAAGACATTAATAGGGGCGCGCAACACTGCCCCCTCCTAAGACATGCTCGTCCCGAGCATTATTGGCACCATAATAACGCGCCAGCCGATCCACATGGACAATCTTAGGAGTACCTCTGGCACCTTTCTGTATCCGGTAGGTTACGTCATTGATCCTTGTCACAATCCAGTACGGTCCGTCCCATTTAGCTTAAAGCTTAGGAGATTTCCCTTTGCTGCGAACTGGATTGTGTAACCACTCTAGTGAACCTTCGTCAAACCCCTTGTTGTTCATTTTGCGGTCATACCGTGTTTTCATCTTCTCAGACGTTTGCTGGCCAATTTGTCTGACGTGCTCATAAATGTCATTCATTTTGTTCCGCAAGTCATTTGCATAATCGGTTATACTGCGTGGGGCATGAGGTGGTATTCCGGTGATCAGGTCTGCAGGCAGCCGTAATTCTCTCTCAAAGTTTGCGAAAGCTGGTGTCACTGATGTACTTTCGTGAACAGCGCTTCGATATGACAACAAAAACGGTTGTATGTGCCTGTCCCAGTCTCGTTGCCGTTTTATCCACAACTTTTGCTAGGTACCTCTCCAATGTCTGATTAAATCGTTCTACCATTCCATCAGATTGTGGGTGGTAAGAAGTTGTTCTTGTTTTATGAGTACCCATAACTCTGCAAGTTTCCTGGAATATTTGAGACTCAAAATTCCTTCCTTGATCGCTGTGAATCTCTAAAGGTACTCCAAAACGACAGAAGACTTCATGAACTAGTTTATCTGCAACTGTTGAAGCTTCTTGATTTGGAATGACGAAGACTTCTGGCCACTTAGTGAAGTAATCCATCACAACCATGAAATATTTGTTACCACTTCCACTTTCCGGAAACGGCCCCGCAACGTCAATGGCTATCCTCTTCCATGGTGCACCAACATTGTACAATTTTAATGCGCCTCTACTACGAATTTGAGGTACCTTTACAGCCGCACAACTTGTACACTTGCGGCACCAGTCCTCGACATCGTCACGACAGTGGACCCAGTAAAACCGTTCTCGGATATTCAGTAGAGTTCGTTTAACTCCCAGGTGGTCTCCTGAACAACCACTATGGTATAGCTGTAGAACATACGGTACTTTAGCCTTCGGGACAACCATTTGCAAATGACACCTGTCTCCCCGACCATTTTCCCATTTACGTCACAGGACTCCATCCTGAATCAGCAAGCTGTCCCATTGGGCCCAATAGTTTTTCGTGGTCGAACTCATTGCTGAGACATCGCTCCACTTGGGCTTAGGAGCACTGGCCTTCATCCATTCCAGAATCGGCTTAATGTCCGAATCTTTCTGCTGTGCATGTTGTAGCCTGTCCTTCCACTCATTGCTGAGCTGGTCTATCTTGAGCATCCTCAGAGATACCACTTCCTTACCCTCTTGCCAAGTATGATGCTTGCAATCTTCAGGGCAAGGTCTTCTTGACAATGCATCTGCATTGCCATGAGATTTCCCGCTGCGATGTTCGATCACAAAGTCGTATTCCTGCAGTAGTTCAATCCATCTTGCAACTTGTCCTTCCGGATTTTTGAACTGCAATACCCATTTCAGTGCAGCATGGTCAGTTCGTAAGTGAAATTTCCGCCCCAGAAGATATTTGCTAAAATGCTGCAAGGACTTTACCACAGCAAGCAATTCCCATCTTGTGACACAATAGTTCCTTTCCGGCTTTGACAACGACTTGCTGAAGTACACTATTACAATATCTTGATCACCATTCCGTTGAGACAATACAGCGCCTGGTCCTATATCACTTGCGTCTGTGTCAACTATAAATTCCTTGCCCGCATCAGGATACCCCAAAATAGGTGTTTTGCACAGACGCTTCTTGAGCTCCTGGAATGCAATATCGCAACTTTCATCCCAGCAGAAATGTCGATTCTCCTCGGTTAGCTTGTGCAGAGGTTTGGCTATATCTGCAAAGTTCTTCACAAATCGCCGATAATAAGAGCACAAACCCAAAAATGCTCTAACCTGTGTCTTGTCTTTTGGAACCGGCCACTCCTTGACAGCAGCAATTTTCTCTGGATCCGTGCGGATACCTTCTTCCGACACTACATACCCCAAAAAGCTAACTTGCCGTTTGAATAGTGAGCATTTCTTCGGACTCAACTTGAGGTTGGCACTCTAGATCTTCATGAGCACGCGTTCTAGGTTTTGAAGGTATTCCTCAAATGCACGGCCTACGATGATGATGTCATCCAAATAGACCAGACATGCATCTCCAATTAGCCTGGTAAGTACAAGCTCCATCAACCTTTCAAACGTTGCTGGAACATTGCACAATCCAAACGGCATGACTTTAAATTGGCACAGACCCTTTCCTGTGGAGAATGCAGTTTTCTCCTTATCCTTAGGGTCAATTTCAACCTGCCAATAGCCACTTTTCAGGTCCAGCGTACTAAACCACTTTACACCTGTAAGGATGTCCAGCGTGTCATCAATTCTTGGCAAGGGATAGCTGTCCTTCTTCGGAACGTCGTTAAGGCGGCGGTAGTCAACACAAAACCGCATGCTGGCTGGACTAAATGAAGGTTCAATAAGACCATCCTTAACCATTCCCTCAATCATGGTTTCCACTTCCTTTTCACGTGCTACAGACAATCTTCTTGGCCGCTGACGGATAGACAATTCTTCTCCTGTGTTTATTTTGTGTTGAACTAAGCAGGTCTTTCCTATGTCAGCTTCGTTTGACGAGAAACCATTGGCGTACTTGAGTAACAACTTCTTCGCCTTGACCATTTCATTCGGGGGAATGGCCCAGCATTCCGAGGAAGTCTAACCGGCACAATCGTTTCCAATCTCGGCGGAAGAACAATCTTCTTAAGGCTGTACACATTCCCTGGTAACGCCCCTTCCACGAAAAGTTCCTCTTGTCCACATTTTAAAACACCTTGCTTAACGTCGATCTCACAACAATTCTTCCTCATAAAGTCTAGGCCCAGGATGCAGTCGTCCATTATATCAGCCACGATGACATTATGCAGGTAGATCATGTTGCCTAGCTTCAACTCCATCTCCTTCTCTCCACGGACGAGTATGCGCTGACCAGTGGCTGTCACCAAATTAATGCGTTCGCGGTTGTATGCGGAGTCCCCAAGGAACTGACTTATAAGTTGGGATGTGACAACCGTGCGAGAGGCTCCAGTGTCTATGGTCAGTTTACACGGCATTCCGTTGACCTCACCCTTGATGATCAGGCTGTTCCCATCACGGGTTTGTGAGATCGTAATCCTTGGGGCTCTTTTAACCTCAGCCAGCACCCGCCAGTTTCCCTGCTAATGCTGGGCGGTGCTACTAGCCGCACTACCTTCTCGAAATCGATCACCTTCCCTTTCTACAGTTCGCTTAGGGCAGTTGGATCGAAGATAGCCCCTTTCCCCACAGCCGTAGCACCTAGGGCTGTAGCCGTTATTGCGGTCCCGAACTGTAGCTGCTGCAACCTCCCTGACGCGGTGGGAACGATGATCCTGCCGCACGGCTTCCACTTCCAGTGCATGGGTCAAGGCGTCCTTTAGCGTCTCGTGGTGCCCGAGCTTCACAGCAGCTCTGACTTCAAGGTCGCGGATGCCGTCGATGAATGTCTGCACCAGGTTCCCTACAATGAGCGCAGGTACAGACTGGTACGCTTTTCGAACCAGCTTCTCTACCTCAAGGGCCCACTGCTGCAGGTTTTTGTTACTGCGTTGCACGCGATCTTTGAGCTGCACACGAAAGACGAGTTCCAGGTGAGCGTCGCCATATCGCGCCTCCAATGCCTCAAGGAGCTGCTCGTAAGTCACTTCCTTAGCGAGAGCTTCCAGAACAGTTAAGGCCTGGTCACGCAGGCCTAGGGTGAGAGCAGTCAAGGCCTGACTTTTATTCCAGCTGTTCGCCTTCATGACAGCCTCGAATTGTATTTTATAGGCCGACCAGGAAGAAGTCCCGTCGAACGGCGGCACTTTGAATCCGCGTAGCGAAGGTGTTGTAGCTACCACTGGAGCTGTAACTCCATCCCCAAGTTTGAGGTCGCCCAGCGTTTTCTTCACGTCAGCCATCACGTTGTCAACCTGATTATACACTTGGTCGATTCGAGTTTCAGCTTCCGACAGGCGGTTGTCATGTTGAGCAACCCTATCCTTCACCTCACTTATCTCTTTCCCAAAAGTAGCGTGAAGGTCCTTCCTGAGAAGCATCTGCTCTTCCATACCGCGCAGCAGCTGCTCTTCCAACCCACGGGCCTGTTCATCCTGTCAGCGGGCTTGCTCCTGCAGCATCATCATCAGAGCACCTAAGTCAGGTGCTGCAGATGCAGGAGCTGCTGACGGGCCGGCCTCCATGGTCGGCAGCTGGCCCTCCGACATCTGCAACGTTGCACCACCAAATCGTCTCTGGTCCGTCTCCAGCTGGCGTTGACTTCGGGTACGGATACCCTCCATGTCGTCCTTTGGTAAAATCGGCATGATTTGATCCCACTTCTGACACCAATTGTTACGAGCTTGGGGTTCGAGACAATTAAAAATTGCCGATTGAATTACCAAAATTGACACTTTAATTACACAACATTAATTACAATCCAAAACCACACTAAGTAGAGCCACGCGGCAGCTTTTGCTGTCGCACGGATGGGCCGGCTCGAACCGGGGTGCTACCACGACCTCACAGAATACCAGCGTGCGTATAGCGGTTTACCTCTGCGTTTCGCTTGGTGAGTGCAGGTGGCCGGAGGCCCTTTTTACTGGAAATGAGGCATTCCATCTTAGTCCTCACGGGTGACAACGCATCTGCATTTTGATTCGCAAACCAGGATAGATGTAGATGTCTATGGTCCGCAGCAACCACTTACCATCAGGTGGACTGTGTGCTGGTTTGTCACCCCTATCCTATAAAAAAAAACACAATTGTACTACTGATCACTTAAGTTCGCCGTTGTTTCGCTTCGAAGTATTCTCTTGTATCGCCAATTCAATACTGCTTTGTAGGCGTGTGTATCTCTTTACGGAAACGACTCACTGATCCGAAACACTAAAGTGATACAAAAGATTGGTTCAGTAACAACGTTTCAAGTGATACACTTGGATTTGATCTGATCTGGATTTGATTTGATTTGGATCTGGAACAGTGAAACATTACTTTGCTCTTTGCTCATTTCGCGCGACGATTCGCTTGCGAGGCGACTGAGCCACGAGCGAGAGAGACAGACTGAGACAATGATTAACTTAACTATTCACTCACGAGTGGCGAGTGAGCTGGCGAAATAATTATAATCCACACAAGTCAGATAGAGATAACAAATAAGAAGTGTATCACTCAACTTGTACGGATTTTCGCTGACGTTATTCATGCACGTAAAAATTACAACTAAGGCGCTTACGTGTCAAATACTATACGGTCGTTTTTTGTATGTAATGTTTGCATTAACAAGTTCTCATTTTACGTTGATGTGGCACTTGTAGTTGTTTATATTCATTAGCGCCTGTTTACGAAAACATACTGAGTTCTGTTTAGGATTTCTTTGCGTAGTGATTATTGTGAGTTTCCTTTCTTCCTTTTCATCATAAAGTTTAGAGTTATGATACTTTACGAGAAAATTCTGTGTACATAGACATTGCTGTTTTCCGTAAATGGACATTTCTGTAAATAATGAATTGACATAGTGACATTTTTGTTAAAGTATGAAGGAGAATCGATTTTATATACAATCTTATTACGGTACACAATAAATAATCTAAGCACTAATATTATTCAGCATTGTTGCCACATAACATTTCACGGATCAGTCCGTAATAAACGCCCGCGACGCAACTTAATGTTCATACATTCTGTATTTTATATCTTTTGAGTCGATGATCCAAATGAGGCAAATGAAACATATCAGTGTTTCGGAACATTTCAACAAAACAAAACAACAAAAATGATACACTTTGCCCACCTACACTGCCTTGGTCGTGGTCTATACCGGCCTTATATAGGGCCTCAGATAGTTTCCAGAACCTTCTACTGTAGCGACATCTAGAATGTTCGAGTACATATCGGTCCCGAAATTTCTGGAAGGATCTTGACTCTCCTAGTTCTGCTACTCGACACTAGAGGGCGCCAGTGTAACTAGTGTTGCCATGTACAGGACATTAACAATAGGATTTTTTCCGATTTCTACATGCTATTGAGTAATTTACTTGAACAGAATGACTTTATAAGGCATTCGGTATATTATAGGACTTGGGCGAGATTATTTTATTAATTATTGTTATAACAATGCGGGATTATATTTGCTCTGTGATAATTGACTATTATAATGTCTATGAAATCATATTCAGATTTTTACATCTATTCACACTAGACAATATAGAGGCACCGATTTTATAACACGTAAAACCCGGCGCCCACTGCCAGTGGGCGGGTATTTAGGCGACGAATAGCAATATAACTTCATAATATTACATTATAGTTGAATTTCTTATAATAGCTACAAAAACAAACCATGGTAAGGTTATGGATGCCGTGTCGCCAGCCTCCGGAATGTCTTGACATCCCTCGAGATATTTCGGCTACTTTCGGTATACCGAAGCAGGTACGATCGTATGTAATCTTTGCTTTCAGTGGTTATGACTCCATGCTGCTACTGAAAACTACTTAAAAGAAAAACCCCTCGACTGGTTTTGGGCCGACACGGGATTAGAACCCAGAACTTAATGATCAGCAGTTGCACTTACAATCACCAGACCAAGGAGTTCCTTGGGTATAGCTAATTTAAACTATCTGCATGCTAGTGCGAGGTTTTTTTTACGTGTTGATCCCGGGAAATTTAACTACGATTTGTATGGAATAAAATCAGCGCCGACTAGTGGCAATAATCGGAATCACAATTCAGTAGTTGATATCGATCATCGAGCATTGACTCGACAGTGAGAACGTTGACGTATGTGATTGGTTCTTTCTAGTATTTTATGAGTGCGAGCGTCAATTTCGATCGTTCGAGACGTAACTTATGTAACCTTTACGCCGTCGGTATCGAAAAAGTTTTCACCTAAATTTTTACAGCGAGATAGAAGAGTGAGAATAATTGTTGAGGAGTTAATTTTATTTCGTTTTGTGAGAACGATATATAATTTATGCAGGACGTTTTTTCTTTCGTTAGGTGGATGTTTGCAGCCGCAAAGGCATTAATAACTAATAATAATAGATAACTGCTATTATAACGCCAGTGTTGAAGCAAGAGCTTGTGCATATTTTAGTCCGTTGTTACACCCCAATGACAGGTAGGTAATTTAAGGATAGATATCGCCTTTTCCAAGAAAGTATTCAAGTTTTTGTGTAAATAGCGGTTGATAAATCCAAGTTCCTACCATTACTATTTAGTAATTAAGTCAAGTCCTCCCAATCAGGTCATCCTATTGCTTGCATTAGATGATGCTTTGCTGAGGGCTCCATGCCGAATATCTAATAAATTCTAGTCTGTGAAACCTCATAAGTTCAAAACACAGGCACCATAAGTTCACTTAACACTAAGTAACTAAATTCCATTTACTGTTCCACAAATGTCACATAAAATCATATTAGAACGAAAACATCATCATGTTTTTGAAAGCAAAAGCAAAATTTAAAAAAAAAATGGCTAATTCACAATCTCATAATACTAACACAAACTGTCGAAACCTTGATTAAATTACGAAACATAAACAAATAGGTAATAATGAATTGTGATTCCGATTATTGCCACCAGTTGGCGCTGATTTTTATTCCATACAAATCGTAGTTAACTTTCTCGGGATCGAACACATAAAAAAAAACTCGCATTAGGCACGCTGTTTCCTTTTCTGGCAATTTCTTTACTAAGGTATTAAAACAACCTGTGATTTTGTTCTATACGTTTTATTAATAAAAAAAAATATTAAAATTTGATTAAAAATATTAACATAACACTAATATAAAAATATTATTGATTCTTATAAACAAGCCATAGCATTGGTATAAGTGTATAATTGAAAAAAAAAATTAAATGGAAATACACTCTGAACAACCAAAAATATATTCTGTTTCACATATCACCAATAGTTTTTAACATGTGCATTAACCGCATCGTAACCATTTTCATTACTCAAGAATTCGATTTCATCGAGATCTTTTAATATGTAAACATCCCTTTCATTGTCTCGTCTATATCTATAATGAAAAGGAAGTTTCTGGAACGGCATTGGATAACGCATCAATTTTATATTTTTTCTTGACTTCTTCCTTTGATTTACTTGAGTAGTTGCTCCATTATCTAATTTATCGGATAATGATTTGTCTATTAGATTGAAATCGTTTGACACTTGCGTCGGCTGCATGGTGGCTTGATTGAAACTTCGTCTATATTTAGATTTAGTCCTTTTAATTATCTTTTGCACTGTCCTCTTTGGCATCTTCTTTAATGTTTTTCGCTTTCCTTTCCGTTCTTCGTAGTATTTCTTTGGCATTCTTAATAAATTTTCTGATTTGTCGACATATGTTATGTTGTGGGCCGAAGACTACAAAAATTAAAATAGGTTTAAACATTTCCACAATTACAATATCTTTTACTATTATTCTGATTAAAGAAGAAGTGAACCTAGATGTTAAATCATCTATGGATAAAAATAGTCCGAATAACTAGCTCTATTTTTTTTAAATTTAAGCATACATCATAGCTGTTTCTTAATATAATGAAGTAAAACTCGTGATGGTATAAAGAAAAAAAATTTTTGATTACTTATATTCCTTAATTATGACTCTAATAAGGTAACTTACTTATCACAGTTATACCTAAAAAAAAATTCGTAGAATGACTTTTTTCCTAGTTTGTTTTTTTTTATAGGATAGGGTGACAAACAAGCACACAGTACACCTGATGGTAAGTGGTTACTGTGACCCATAGACATCTACATCTATCCTCAATAAAGACTCAAGCTGCAGATGCTTTGTCACCCGTGAGGACGAAGATGAAATGCCTCTTTTCCAGTAAAAAGGGTGTCCAGTTCTCTAAACTCACCATACGAAACACAGCAGCGTTAAGCTGCTATTTTACGCTGGTTTTCTGTGAGAGCGTGGTTCTTCCCCGGTCGAGCCGACCCATTCGTGCTACAACTATACTACTAATATAGCCGCAGCTTGGCTCTACCACGTATAAGAAAATTTTAAAGTAAAGTTTTAAGGTTTAAAAATGTTCTGATTTATCTCGTAGATAACATGAGAGCTCTTAGTACAAATTAGAATAGTAACGTTTTCGTAACGTAAGCGATTAAAATTTTATGGAAATATGAAGTTTCCCTGGCGAACGTAAATAAGTCCCTCGATTTCGATATGATATCGATACAATAGAAAATTAAAACTTAGGGGGCTAATCTCATAAAATCAACAGCTATACCACCAATTAACATTGAAAGTTACTTTAATAAGAGCATAATAAATGAAGTAAACTTACTCTTTGCATATTGAAAATATAGTGATTGTTAGAAACCGCATGATGCTTTTTTTCATTTTGTGAAGGTTCCTGTAAGAAAAAAAAATGTACTTAATTTCTGAACATAAAAATTTCTTTACTATTAAATACTTGTCTCGTCATCATCATTACAGCCTTTCATAAGTCCACTGCTGAACATAGGCCTCCCCGAAGGAATGCTACAAAGCACGGTCCTGAGCCACCTGCATCCATCGATTTCCTGCATATCTTACCAGGTCGTCACTCCATCAGTGGGGGGTCACCCTACACTTCGCCTACAGGTACGAGGCTGCCACTCGAGAACCCGTCTTCCCCATCGGTTTTCGGTTCTTCGCGCTATATGGCCGGCCCACTGCCACTTCAGCTTACTAATCCGTTGGGCTATGTCGGTCACTCTGGTTCTACTGCGGATACCCTCTTTTCTAAGTTTATCACGCAGAGAAATCCTGAGCATAGCCCTCTCCATAGCTCGCTGAGCGACTTTGAGCTTCCTCATACGGCCAGCAGTGAAGGACCACGTCTCAGATCCGTAAATCATCACTGGCAACACGCACTGGTTGTACAATTTCGTTTTAAGTTTTTGAGGTATGTCTAACGAGAAGATGTGTCGTAGCTTCCGGAACGCTACCCAGCCGAGTTGAATCCATCGATATATTAGTAAAGAGCTAGACAAGTCGAATACTTGTCTAGCTCTTTACTAATATCTCACAGCTGTTATAACAGTCCGTGAATCAAATAAAATCAAAATCAAAATTGTTCTACTAATAAAGTATATTGAGACACAAAGATACAAAAGATTTAAAAAACTTGGGACTAGAAAATTATATGTAATAAAAAGAATTTATTAATGAACACTATTTGCACACCCAACTCGACATTTTTGTACGTTGATCATTGCTAGTTGGCGCCTTCATTTTCGTTACCAGATCAACTTCTATATTAACTAGCTGTTCCTCGTGACTTCACCTAAAATAATTTAAAATTAAAAATTTTGTACAGCCGACTTCAATATAAGCGACTTCAATATAGGTTATTTAAGAATAACTCAATAACCATTGGTCTGACCTTGATCAAATTCATATGGGACCACACGAGAACTATCAGCTTTCATATAAAAAAAGAATCATCGAAATCAGTTCACCCAGTACAAAGTTATGAGGTAACACACATAAAAAAAACATACACTCGAATTGAGTACCGTCTCCTTTTTGGAAGTCGGCAGATAAAAGTAGCCTTAGTTACTCCTGATAACATCAGCTATCTGCCAGTGAATATCCCGTCCAAATCGGTTCATAGGGTTTTGCGTGAAACGTGTTCACACCAAAAAAGCTCGCAGATGACAGATTTTTTACAGACTTACTTAACATTTATCGTTATATTTTGGCCCATTTACACAACATTTTTATGAATTATACCTTATGTGTTATTCTGAGGTGTGAATTCCATTATTGTAAAGTTTAATTTTTTTTAATAAATTTTAAATAACAATGAAAAAGGAATAAATACTATAATAATAAAAAAGAAAAACTAAAACTAGAAACTCAATTACCATATAGTCCTATTCACCGCGATATCGTGCCAAGAACGCTGGCTGCCTTTCCCCGCTGAATGGCTATACTTAGCCTTTGAGCGAGAAAAGAATCAGTTCTCTTATCACTAGCAGCAACGACCAGCCGCGTATGGAGTTCCTTTAGGAACTTCACCGCAAGTGAACCCCACGGACCGATAGTCTCTACAGCAAATGGCACAAATATGTAGTCATCTCTCAGAGAATCATATTTGCGCCACTTACTCAGTTCAGCTGCCACTGATGCCGCCCCGGCTCTAAACGAGGTACCCCTGAGATGAGATGCTGCCAGTGTCTACGCAAGTAGCATCCCACACTATTAAAAGTTTTTAGTTTTTATTTTTAGTTTCATTAAAAATCCATTCAGTAGTTTTTGCGCGAAAGAGTATCAAACATCCATACAACCTCATAAATGTTTACATTTATAATATTACTAGGATATGTTCATCTAGTAGTATGATACTATGGATAATTCATTTTTCCATTAACTACTCCAAAAGTCCTATCAAAAGTCCACTGTTGAAAAGAGACCTCCCCCATAGATGGCCTTATTTTTATCTATACAAATAAAATTGAAGTGTCTGTTTATAACATCAATATAATACGTGGTAATCTTTTTACAATTTAAACAAAATAAGAAAAACATGATATTTTTCAGGATAAATGCTGGTTAGATAGTATGTTGAAAACATGATACTATTAATTTGATACGATAGAAAAAAATCACAAAGATACCTCTAAAAATTACTTTTGACGATTAAAAACCATACTAATATACATACAATCATTCTGATCTTTTGTCATAGTACTTTACAAGCAACATATTAACGTAACAGTGTTTTAATTTTTTAGTGCAATCGATAGATTTTTTAAATCGCATATTCTTATATCTGAACATAATGCGTACGCATGTTTTAAGTCAGCTTATTAGCATTTGACTAAACATGACCTTTTTCAAAATTTGTCACATTTAATATACTTTAGGTATTTTTAGCGCACTTTAATCATGACGTGTCGATAACGCGAACGTTTACAACTTGGGAAAATCCTATGAATAAATGGACTGAGAATGGATGGAGAATGAATGGACTATGGAAAATGTTAATTCTCCAACAATAAGATACAATTTACATAATACTAAACATGTGCTAAATAAACCAATATGATTAAAGGATATTTCATAAATTCTATCATAATGAGCCGAGCCAGATGACTAAACAACCATTTGATTATATTAAATTAATTGTCGTTACTATTGCATTGACTATGTCATGAACTATGAATAATTAGAATCATCGAATCTTAAGACACTGGGGCCGCCTCTTTATTTATATATTGAACATGGAACGAACATTATTATAATTACTGTTAATCGAAAATGAAACAACCTTTATTTTTTTTTAAACCAAGCTTTTAGAAACGACTACTATCTTGGGGCATCCGCCATATTGCAATTTGAATGATGTCATGTATATTCTCCTTGACAAACCATTCTATTTGACATCCATATTAAGAGGGCTGTAAAGAAAATATTTCTTCCACCTCAAAGCGGCGGACATTTTGAAAAAATATATAACTCATTATATCCAAGGAGTATACTGATTGTATTGTCACCATCCCTTAATATGCGCAAAATTTCAGCTCAATCGATTATGTAAAACTGTCTTGACCCATTGAATAAAACAATTTTTACGAATTTCACAGGGAGGGCTAAGGTGTTTGACGTGCTAATGTCAAAGTTAGCCCGGAGTACCTGCAGCTTATGAATTCATATTTTGGTCCGATCTACGCAGAACATACCAATTTAAATACTGTGTCATGAGGTTTTGCGGTGGTATGTTTAGTTTTAATATTATTAATCACGAGATCCCAAGCAGATGGTAGTACCCAGCCTCCTTCTCTATTGAAATTAGGATGTTTTTTTTTTATTTCAATAACCTCACGTATCATTCTTGGTAGGGAACGATGTTCTTTCGCGAGGATTTGTAGTCTATCAAATCTGATGTTATTACGGGAGCCGTTTCAATCACCTCAGCCGTGATTATGTGTGCTACAAAGCACCCGAAACGTCAGGAATTAAAAATAAGTATATTAAACGCGGTGTGTTGTGTTCGCGTAAATATAAGAAATCATTAGATTTGACCCTCTTAAACTTTTCAGGTGAAGTTAGTGAAATATCGTTATAAAAAGACTTGATCGTTATGAAAAATATTGCTGCTCGATTTTTTTTTACTGATTCTTCTTTGTAGAGATCTACTAACAGGCGAACCAATAGAATATTTTGATTTAGAAAAGAAACTGTAACATGCCTATATTGAGATAAATAAATACGTCGAAAAAACTAATGTGGTGGAAATTAATTTAGTAATATAATAAATTCATAATAAAACCACATAAAATAAATATCTACTTATTATATGATTTTATGACTTTCCTCCTGAAAAGTCATTATAGCTTAATAAATAACATAGAATTATATACGTGGTAGAGCCACGCTGCAGCTATATTAGTAATATAGTTGTAGCACGAATGGGTCGGCTCGACCGGAGAAGGACCACGCTCTCACAGAATACCAGCGTAAAATAGCAGCTTAAAACTGCTGTGTTTCGTATGGTGAGTGTAGAGAACCGGAGACCCTTTTAACTGGAAAAGAGGCATTCCATCTTAGTCCTCACGCGTGACAACGCATCTGCAATTTGATTCGCAAACGAGGATAGATGTAGATGTCTGTGGGCCACAGCAACCACTTATCATCATGTGGACTGTGTGCTCGTTTGTCACACTATCCTATAAAAAAATTCCCTGTGTTCCTATAACTAATTTCCGCCGCCATCTAGCAGTTCCTATACTTCTGGCGTTCCGGTCTGAAGATTAAACAGAGATATAATTACAGGCTATGAGGCATCTTACTTTTCAGAAGTAACGAGGCATTTGTAGCTTTCTCTGCTTGACCTAACAGATAACAGATGTTACTAGCTGTTCATGACCCCCAGTCACCTATCATCGGGTGGACTTCGGTTCGTTTAACATTTTAGTTCTATAAAAAAATGAATTACTATCCATATATATTAAGAAATAGTAATTATTTGCTTCCAGTCACTATGTTTTATATACTGCAAAATTGTCGAGTTTTCTTAACCCTTGAATTCTAAAACCGTAGCGGTAACGATAACGGTTTAAATAAATAATAATATGGTTTAATAACAAAGACTAACCTGTACGGATTCGGACGCTGCAATCACTTTTAAAAATATATTCAGTAACAATAAAATTAAGAACATTATTAATATCAATTCACATCAGTACGATCTAGTGCATATAAATCTTACTATCGTGAAGGACTACTTTTATAAACTATCGACGAAGTTTATCGAAATAGAAATCCATAACACCATTGTTCTCTCGTCTCAATGCGATGTGTTGGAAAAAAGTAGCTAAAAGACCTGGCCACTAACAGTTACTTTACTTTTTATTCCGATGTGGGAAAGTTATTTCTTTGTTTTATACAAACATCTATAATCTGTTCTTTTGATCTAGTGCCTTACATTTCTAAATAGTATCTTATTAACACTGCGTTTGCTCTAAGGGATTAGGAAAAGTTATCAATATCCCTTATTTTTCAAGCTAGCAAAGGTGAAAAGACGAAAAGTGCGTTTCACTAGCAATAGGTAAGTTTTAATAATTATTTTTTAATGTTTTTTAAACTGAAATTATTAGCACAATCAGTTTTCTAAAATCCACTGTGGCACTTAAGTCATTCTTAAATCGAAATGGATTGACATACCTTACACATTTGGGTTATCAGTAGTACTCTTAAATACTTTGTATAACACCTTAGAGTTAAAAGTTGTTACTCGCTACAAGTTGTAATATATATTTCATAAGTTTTGAGACAAAGTAATACTCAAGTATTTTAAAAATATATATGATATTCATTTATTGGTATAAAAATTATACATTCGAAATAACCACCCTTGTTTTGTCTTGATTGCCTTCGAACGCGAGAACCATACGTCTGTGGCAGCACGAATGTTTTTATTGGAATCCGTTTTGATTCCTTGACAAGAACTCGTTTGAGAGAATCCAGGTTTGGGTGAGACTTTCTGCGCTCTCTAAGGTCCAGTTCATTCCGTAAATAATATTCTAGAGGATTTAGGTCGGAAGATTAGCTCCTAGCCGGCAAATTGGTCTCCAGCCAACTTTGGGTAGGCTTAGCTTCATGGGACTAATCTGACCTTAGCCTTTTGAGTCGGTGCAGAGTTTTTTGAAAAACCCAGTATTTATTGACGAATAGCGTAATACTTAACAGTTTACTTTTGGCTTCTAAGCTGTGGCTTTGATAAGTAATAATTTTGTGTCTTCATTCTGATGCCTTAACGACAAAAGTAGAGCGGAATAGACCTCACCAAACTATCAAACTCGCGGTGTAGTGAGCGTGCTGAGCATTACATAATACAGAAGGCTGGACGTCCTTCGAATTTTCGGCCTAAGCTTTTGTTTTGCCGTAAATATGTTCTCATCAGTGAATAGGATATTTTTTGGATGGTGTCTTGTCAAAAGGGTTCGACATCGTTCCAGTCGCAATTTACGAAGACGGTCGTCAAAATGACATGTAAAAATGTAAAATTTATGACAACACTACCTCGCCTCTTACCGTTAAACAAAGTGTAGGGTAGCCCTTCACTACGGAGTAACAACTCGTTAAGTCGATGGGTACATGTGACTCAGGACTATTGACCTACAGGACCCTGCTTTTTAGGCAGTGTTTAGAAAACGAATGTGCTATTTCTAGCGAACCCATGGATCCTAATCACTTTCTATAAGCGGAGGTCGAACTTAAGTCTGCATGGCCACCTGCGGGCAAACCCTTAGATCCTGTGATTGTCGACAAAATCACAAAAATCATCAACAGTCTCAAAAAGAAATAAGCACCCGGCCTTGATGGCATTAGCAACATGCTGCTTAAATCACTCTCTGCGTCTCTTTTTTGCTTCTCTTCTCTCCAGCTGTCCCTTTCCGGGCTGGCGTCCGGCGACTTTCCTGGCAGGAAGAGACGGACGTTATAGGAAATACTGAAAGCAGGGAAACCGCACAACTTAGCCTCCAGCTTCAGGAAACAAGCTTTTTCCGACTAGCAGTTCGGCTTTAGACCCTAACACTCTTGTACACATCTGATCCATCGCCTAACAGAATACATTCTGGAAGCCTTCTCCCACATATGTTGCTATTAAACCCTTAACACCGGTGTCCTCTTCTCCGATTGCACAAAGGCGTTTGACAAGGTCAGCGCAACGGCTTGCTTTACGATCTGTATAAAGTAAACGTGCCTGATAGGCTCACTCAAATTATCAGAGCCTTCCTTGCTAACTAGCATTTTCGTTATCGAGTCGGGGGAGCTCGCTCTTCGTAGCACCTCCTGCTGAAGTTCCACAAGGTTCCGTCCTCTCCCCACTTCTCTTCACACTTTTCACATTAAACAAAAAAATCATTAGGTACAATTACCCTACCTTTTCGGTCGTTAGATCCCCTAGAAAACGACGGCCTAGGGGTTACATTTGACCATAGTATAGGCTTCAAAAAGCATATTCGGAATGCCCGCAACTGAGCCAAATTCGCTACTAGCCGCCTCCTAGTCAACAAAAAGACCAAACTTTCCTTGAGACAGAAGCTCCATCTTTATAAAACTTGCGTAAAACCTATCATATCCAAAGTGTAAGTCTCCTTAAGTCCATATAGTAAGTGGGCCAAAATAGCTTCGTTCGCAAAGCCACCGGAGCCTGGTGGTATAAGCGAAACTATCTTTGTCGTATCTCCTCAGTTTCAAGGCACTCCCCTTCTTGCCTCAGCTAGTATCGGAATCCTCGGAGTCGACATATCGAGTGACGTGCAGTTTCGTGGTCACTATAAAGAGAAGGCCAAATTGGCCTCTAAAAAGCTTGGCGTGCTCGACAGAGCGGGACAGTATTTCATTCCGGCACACCGCCTGCAACTTTACAAGGCGCAGGTTCGGCCTCACATTGAATACTGTTCCCATCTCTGGGCAGGGGCTCCCCAGTGCCAGCTCCTTCCACTTGACCGCATACAGCGCAGAGCCGTTCGAATCGTCGACGACCGAGTCCTTTCCGATTGGTACTGCGAAGAGATGTTGCATCCCTTTGCATTTTCTTTCGCATTTACCACCGGGAGTGCTGTGAGGAATTGTTTGGATTAATCCCAGCCGCCAAATTTCTCGAACGCACATCGCAGCTGAACTTCCGATACCATCCACACCATCTGGATGATTGGAATACTGTTCCCATCTCCAGATCTCCAGGGCAGGGTCTCCCCAGTGTCAGCTCCTTCCACTTGACCGCATCCTGTGCAGAGCGGCTCGAATCGTCGACGACCGAGTCCTTTCCCATCTGCTCAATTCATTGGCACCGCGAGGAGATGTTGCAGCCCTTTGCATTTTCTTTCTCATTTACCACGAGGAGTGCTCTGAGGAATTCTTCGGATTAATCCCAGCCGCCAAATTTCACGAACGCACATCGCGGCAGAACTTCCGATACCATCCACACCATCTGGATGATTGGCGGTCCACCACTGTGCGTTTTAGAAGATGTTTTCCTTGTGGAATAGATTACCATCAGCAATTTTTCCGGATCGATACGACTTAGGGACCTTCAAAAAAAGAGCCTACTCCTTTTTAAAAGGCCGGCAACGCATCTGCATTTCCCCTGGTTCCCTTGGTGTTGTAGTTGTTCATGGGCGGCGGTAATCACTTACCATCAGGTGAACCGCATGCTCGTTTGCCCACTCTCCTATAAAAAAATATGACCTGCACATGGATAGTGAACTTCTTCATACTTCAAGGAAATGTCTCAGCACTATTTTAAAAGATCCGAAATACATCCCAACCTGTTAGTGCTAAAAGCAGCCACTTACGCTCCCACTCCATTTCTTACGGCCTGTCTCTGCAGACCCCGTAACCGTAACGTTTATATAGAATTCCCTGATCCGATAGATTCCGACGACCCAAATGACGCCAGTTCATCACACATATAAACACTACACACACCTAGTGTTACAAACGCAATTAGGACAGCGGATGGGACATAGCGTGCCCGCAGACGGGCGCACTGCACACCCTTCCAACATCGAAGAAACTACAACGTGCTTTTTGGCATTACTTGGGGAAGGCCTATTTTTAGCAGTAGACTTGTGAAAGGCTGTGAGGATGATAATGAAGACGGCACATATAATGTAGCCATGTATTGTTAAAAATTTCTATTTCAATAATACTAATATTTATTTCTAATAATAAAATATTTTTAGAACCTTATCTCACATACACGAAGTAAGAAGATCAATAGAAAATTCGAAGAAATATTTGAGATTATGATGCCAATACAATACTTGGAAATTTTATGATGTGTGGCTGGGTAAGTTTTTTGATTACCGAAACGTAAAGAAAAGGTTTTTCTGTCATCTATATCTATATTTTAACAGCTTTTTACTAAATGCATATAAATTCATATACGGTAGGTACTTATAACAAAAACATAATTTTTAAAATTTTTGTCTGTCTCTCGGTCTGTCTGTCTGTTTGTTCCTGCTAATCTCCGAAACAGCTGAACCGATTTTGACGGAACTTTCACTAAGAGATAGCTGATGTTCTAAGGAGTAACTTAGGCTACTTATATTTGAGGAAAAGAATAAGGGTTCTGAGCAATATAATTAAAACCCAAAATAACACGCGGCCAAAGTTGCGGGGAATACCCAGTTATAAAAATAAAGGTGATCTAGAATCAAAATGCAGTTTCGTTGTCCTATTTACCAGCAAAAAAAGAGTCTCCTGTTTTCGTCATTAACGATGCGATACACAGGATCTATTTTATAATGATTTATATGCCAAATCATAACAAAAGTAAAGTGAGACTTTTATTTTTTCTACTCTACACAAGCCCCTTCTTTTTAAGAGTGTGGAAGGAAGGTGGCCCAGTGCGTTTGGTAAGAAAAATGTTTTTTCATCAGAAATGAGCTCTTATGCATCTAACTAAAAATTAATCACTAGTTCTATGGCGTACTTACAGAATTAGATAGGAATTTTTAGAGAAAATTAGAGGTGTTTATAAAATAGGATATGGTGACAAACGAACACACAATACATTCAGAAAAATGTTTCAGAAATGAAAAAACATTTTTTACACAAACATGCAAGTTTTCTAACGATAATTTCATTGACCGCAGAGTAAGTCCTGAATCAGCATTTAAAAATGCAACTATATAAGAAGTGTCGGCAGGGTTCAAACTTCGAAGTGATTGCTTATGCTCTGCGCTAATATGATTAACTATTAAAATCTCTATCAGAGGTGAAGTCAAATTTGATGTGCTTAAATAATCATTTTCATTGCTTGTTTATTCTTACGATCATTGTTTTTCTGCAACATTCTTGTTAACCACTCCAACTAAATCGGTAAAAATGGTACATTATAGTAGTTGAATGGCGGATTGGACCCTAGAATTTTTTTTATCATTAGGGGGATAATCGAGCTAACTGTAGCTAATAATAATCGAGCTAAAAGCAGCTCCTTCAATACATTGATGTCTTCAACCAACTTCACAAAAAGATGACTTCAATCTTTGTCATCACTGAGGACTAATCTAAAATGTAATACCCACAGCCACCGATCACTAATAAAAAACTAGATACACAATCAGTGACAAAAAATGTCCTTACCGAATGAGCGCCCCCTCGAACATTTTGGTGCGCTTTTAATTTATACGTAGCTTTGTGAATACAACTTTAGGCAATGCATTTAAGGTTTAATTTACATTAATGCATATTTATTTCAACTAGAACTACGTTAAGACAATTGGCGACAGTTTTTAGAGAACTTTTGCATGGGATTGTGTATCTAGTTTTTTATTAATGATCGATACTCACAGCCTATGATTATACTAATGTAATCACAGGCTGTGAGGTATTCCATTTTAGATTAGGTAAGAGAGTTAGCCCTCTTACTATTGAACATGAACACGAACGGTAGTATAGCCCAATCGAGATAAAAATAAAAATTAATTTTAGAATAAGAATGTGGACAATTGGCATAATTAAAGATAACACGTCTCTTAATGACAACCTCAATTTTGATTAATTAATTAGTACTACAAAAAGAACAAAAATCAACAATCACAACAACAATACCAACCGAAATAGTCAAAAGGTTCAGATTTAAATCCCGATGGAAGGCAGGGCGAGAAACACAAACCAAACAAACATATGGAGTTCGTATCTAATATTCTATATTTATTTCAGGATCGCCAAATAATTTTAACTTCTTTACTGTATATATTTGATAGCACATTATGCTCCCGAGTCATAGATGGTTTAAGTCAAAAGAGTGTTTACGTAGCGGAATACTGCCCAAAGATGCAGTACTGCAAAGAAGGAACGCATGTTATGTGTATGTTCTATGACAAAGTAAGTTTATTAAATTTTTTTTAAAGGTAAACACAAATTAAATCTACCATGGTCTCTCGTACAAGACTTGCGACTATTTTTGTGACTGTTCACTTTTGTTACCGTTACAGCGTGCTAAAGTCCACTGCTGGACATGGGTCTCCCGCTTAGATTGCCTAATAGGGGGGATAGTTGCCATAGTTGCCACGCTTGGCTAACGTGTTGTCAACCGCAGTTTTTTTTATTTTGGTCGTTATTAGGAAGACACTGCTGCCCATCGCCTGATTTGTTTTTCTCTGTCACCTCTTACGACACCCACGGGATGATATGGAGTAGTGGATATTCTTACACCGTCACTACATTATTCATTTCATATTCATGATTATCATAAGTGAGGACCCTGAGGACTGACGAGAAGATCGTGGAGCTGGAAGAAGAGATAGACAAATTGCGCCGGCATATTATAGGATTATCTGAAGTCCGAAGAGAGGGGGAGGACACGGTAATCCTCGAATCCGGCAACTTGCTCTATCACCGGGAGGGCGACCATCTGTCCCAAGGAGGTGTCGGATTTATCGTCCACAAGTCTCTCGTTAACAACGTTGTAAAGATCGGGAGTGTGTCGACGAGGGTTGCGTACCTTATACTCAGGATCACCAAACGGTATTCGCTGAAGGTCATACAGGTTTACGCACCAACCTCGGCACACCCCGATGAGGAGGTGGAGGAAATGTATGAGGATATCTCGAGAGCCATGCATTCCTCCAAAACCCACTATACGGTGTTAATGGGAAACTACAACGCAAAACTAGTAGCAATCAACGAATGGTTTGAGGCACATTGAACCTAAACGTTAAATTGGAGAGATCTCGTCTAATGAATTCAACGCTCCGTCCCCCTCGTGCTCTAATCCAAAGTCCCGAAACCTTTCAGCTCGAGTTACAAAACCATTTTCAGTGCCTAGAAGACTGTAATAAAGTGGACGATATGAATGACAAGCTCGTGGAAACTGTCCATGCGGTCGGAGCTAAATTCTTCAAGACCCGCCGCAGAAGAACACAAAAACTCTCCAATTACACTCTTTATCTCATGGCTGTTAGACGGAAGATGAGGCTACATTCTTCAACAGATTTGACAGCATACAGGCAACTGAACAGACAGATCTCCAAATGCATGCGGCGAGACTTACGCAACTTCAGTACAGCTCGTATTGAAGAAGCGATCGAGCGGAACCAAGGCTCCAAAGTCTTTGCCAGAGATCTGTCTGGCAGAAAGAGCCAACTGTCAAAGCTGAAGACCGAATGTGGCAGCATCGTTTCCGGGGCACCTGAGATTTTGAGTGAGATTGAGAGGTTCTATGGGCAGCTGTACACGTCATCGTTGGAGCCACACGCAAGTGTGAGTAACGATCCAACAGCGAGTTTTATCCGATACTATTCCGAAGATATCCCGGACGTCAATCTGAGCGAGATTAGAATGGCTCTCCAGCACCTTAAAAACGTCAAGGCCCCAGGCGAGGATGAATTACAGCGGAGCTTCTGAAAGCGGGTGGAAAACCGGTACTTAAAGTCCTTCAGAAGCTCTTTAATTCCGTCCTCCATGGTGGCATTACACCGGAGGCGTGGAGCAGAGGTGCGGTTGTCTTGTTCTACAAGAAAGGTGACAACGCTCTCTTGAAGAACTACAGACCGATTTCCCTTCTGAGCCGCGTCTACGTGCTGTTTTCGAGAGTCATTACGAATCGTCTCGCGCGCAGACTTGACGACTTCCAGCCTCCCGAATAAGCCGGTTTCCGAAAGGGCTTAAGCACCATAGACCACATACATACCTTACGGCAAATTGTACAGAAGTCCGAAGAGTACAATTTGCCACTATGTCTGGCGTACGTGGACTGTGAGAAAGCCTTTGATTCCGTCGAAATTTGGGCGGTGCTGCAGTCCCTTCAGCGGTGCCAAGTTGACTGTCGGTATATCGAAGTGCTGAAGTGTTTGTACAGTAGAGCTACGATGGCTATCCGAGTACAGAACCAGAGTACGAAACCTATCCAATTGCAGAGAGGTGTAAGACAGGGTGATGTTATATCCCCGAAACTCTTCACCGCTGCATTGGAAGACGTTTTCAAGCTTCTGGACTGGAAAGGATACGGTATTAACATCAATGGCGAGGACATCACTCACCTTCTATTTGCCGACGATATATTCCTTATGGCAGAATCACTGGAGGACGTAAGCACTATGCTCAATGACCTCAATAGTGTCTCCCAACGGATAGGTCTTAAGATGAACATGGACAAAACAAAGATTATGTTTAATATCCATGTCACACCTATGCCGGTAGTTGTTGTGAGCACTAAGCTCGAAGTTGTTGACGAGTATGTTTACCTGGGACAAATAGTCCGACTAGGTAAGTCCAACTTCGACCGAGAGGTCAATCGACGGATTCAACTCGGCTGGGCAGCGTTCGGGATGCTACGACACATCTTCTCGTCAGACATACCTCAAAACCTTAAAACGAAATTGTACAACCAGTGCGTGTTGCTAGTGATGACTTACGGAACTGAGACGTGGTCCTTCACTGCTGGCCATATGAGGAAGCTCAAGGTCGCTCAGCAAGCTATGGAGAGGGCTATGCTCGGAGTTTCTCTGCGTGATAAACTTAGGAATAAGGATATCCGCAGTAGAACCAGAGTAACTGACATAGCCCAACGGATTAGTAAGCTGAAGTGGCAGTGGGCCGGCCATATAGCTCGAATAACCGACAACCGATGGGGAAGAAAGGTTCTCGAGTGGCAGCCTCGTACCGGTGTAAGTGTAGGGCGTCCCCCCACGAGATGGAGTGACGACCTGGTAAGACATGCAGTAACTCGATGGATGCAGGTGGCTCAGGACCGTGCTTTGTGGCATTCTTTGGGGGAGTCCTATGTTCAGCAGTGGACTTGTGAAGGGCTGTAATGATGATGATGATAAGTATGGAAATATAATTTGACATGCGACTTTGTTAGCTTTTGAATGAATAAATAAAATTCTTTATGCACACAATAACTGTCAGCTACAACTGACAGGACAACAGAAGGGCGCTTCCAAAAGGTGTCCTACATTATGTTTTCATATAAATAAACATGTTTTCCCCTATAGGACTATATCAATGACATTGATTTTCCAGCGTATCCTTTATACGTGGTAGAGCCATGCTGCAGCTATATTAATTGTATAGTTGTAGCACGAATGGTTCGTCTCGACGGGGGAAGGACCACGCTCTCACAGAATACCAACATAAATTAGCAGCTTAATGCTGCTGTGTTTCGCATGGTGAGTGTAGAAAACCGGAGACCCTTTTTACTGGAAAAGAGACATTTCATCGTAGTCCTCACGAATGGCAACGCATGTGCATTTTGATTCGCAAACGAGGATAGATGTATATGTCTATGGGTAACAGCAACCACTTACCATCAGGTGGACTATATGCCCACTTGTCACCCTTATCCTATAAAAAAATTCGAATCGTATCCACCAAAAAAAAACACCAGTCACCAGTCGCTTTCCATCGTCCGCTGAAACATTTTAAGAAAGTTTTGCTGTCATAGTGTTGAGGACTGAGACAGAATATAGATGGAATAAAATGGAATTACCAGTAAAATGGGTCTTTGGGTTTTACACTCACGCTAGTATTTTGTGAAAGCGTTGTCCTACCTCGGTCCAACTGACCCATTTTTGCTGCAGCTATGTGCGCTAGCATAGCCCCAAAGTGACTTTTCATAAAACTTTTATGAAAAGTAATTCTATTCTATTCTATAAAAAATTGCATAAGTTTTTGAGTCATGACTAGATATCAGATTTTATGCATTTGCATATTTGCATATGCAAATGCATGTAACTCTCTAATTACGGCGTTAATGCATATTTTAGCCAGTTTATCCAATCGTGCATGTTTCGTTTAGTAGCGGGAGACCGGGAGTTACGTATAGGGACCTAGGTGACAAAGACGTGTAGGGCGCGAGCGCAGTGGCTGACTGAACTGACTGGCCAAATTTTAAATTTTGTACAATTACGGCAGTTGATGTAGACAGGTCGTTTTCGACATACAAATTGATACTGGGCGACAAACGTCACAAATTCGCGTTCGAAAATTTGGAAAAATACTTAATTGTATATTTTCATAAAAACTATGCATAATCTTAAGAACATTTCGCTGTTTTTGTACGTACCGTCTTTATTTAAAATATATAAAAATAAAAACGGTTTATTGCTTTCCCATTGTGCATATTTTAAGTGCATATTTCGGCATGTTTTAGTGCATATTTGCATACATATTTTCGCACTTTGTTAGTGTATATTATCAGATGTCTAGGCATGACATATTTTACTGAAATTAATAAAGAAGATCATAACCAGCTGCTTGTTTCAGAACAGGGAAATGGGGCCACATTGCCTCAACTTCCAGAACATAACCATTACGCCAGTTCTAGCCACAAAATTACTAGAAATAACTAATGCGTGAGTATATCAATAGTTATTATACTTTATTAAAATTATAAATAAAGGAAGCACTACTTTATAGCTTCGTCAGTATAGTGGTCGTCAGCGCGACTGCCGATCATGGTCTCTAAGGACTAAGTTGGAATGCCCCACGGTCTATAATTAGATTGGATCTGTATATCCTTTAGACCGGAAAACAGCATTGCAAGCACTGCTATTGCGGTGCCCAAATTGGTAAAAAGAAGATACCTGCCCAGACTGACTCCTAATCAATAGGAGCCCTACACCCCCCATCCCGATAATGATTGAGAAGAATGATTTATGAAGTGAGCGATCATCCCTCGGAATAATTTCAATTAAAATGTAACGTTAAACACTACTCATACAATTTAATGTTCTGAACACGGGATAATATAGTGTAGCCTAACCGACTTCAAAAAAGGAGGAGGTTCTCAACTCGTCGGAATCTTTTTAGATAGATAGATAAATAGATTGATAACACTTTATTGTACGCCAAAAAATAACAAAGATGAGAAAAAGAAATGTGGTACAATGGGCGGTCTTATCGCTAAGAGCGATCTATTCCAGACAACCTTTGGATGGACAGGATTGCAAGAAAACAAAACAAAAACGTGTGTGGTTGTGGTGGTGTGTATTAAAGCTTTTTTATGTATATTCACACATTACTCGAAAACGCCTGTACCGATTTGGAAAAATCTTTCTTTTTTGTTTCACAGTGTATACTTCCCAGGTGGTTCCATTTAAATATTATCGAAATTGGTCTAGTGGTTTTCAAAAAAATCAACAATAATTTATACTGAAGTCGGTTGTAAAAATAAATAATTTTGCCACTTATTTAAATACGAGATTTGCCTCGGTTATTTTCGACTAAAGTGGCTTCAATTGGCAAAAAACTTAAGTTACGTCACTGATAATAAGGCTTTAAAAATATAAAAAAAAATTAAATGTCAAAAACAGGTGAAGATTCAGGCGCCTGTAAACGTATATTATCGTTTGGGCTAGATTGCCGCAATATAGTTTCAAAAGATCAAGAGTCACGAACTTCTGTATTCATTCCTACATAACGGGGTAACGTTTCCTTTTTATATAAAATGGGGGTGACAATCGAGCACACAGTCCACCTGGTGGTAAGTGGATGCTGTGGCCGATAGACATCCACATTTATCCTCAATTAAGAATCAAAATGCAGATGCGTTATCACCCCTGAGGACTACGATGAAATGCCTCATTTCCAGTAAAAAGGGTCAACGGTTCTGTTCTGAACTGTTCTGTGAGAGTATGGTCCGTCTCCGATCGAGCCGAACTTCAACCATAATATAGCAGCAGCGTGGCTCTCCTACGTAAAAACGTTTAACTGAATCCAATTTTTTTATAAACGTAATTTTACTTTAGAATAAGAGATTAATTTTGTTTCAGAATAAGAAGCAAAGTAGCTCTAGGCAGGGAAAAAGGAAAAGGCGGCGCTCCTTTACCGAGGGCCTACGGAATGATAAGATTGGTAAGATCTGTTCAAAACCTCAGAGTATCAAATAACTTAAAACCTAATAATTGAAATGGAATGTGAGCAAAATCTAACCTAGTCTCGTAAACCTAAAATTAAACATCTTTTATACCAATAATATTTATAAACTTAGCTTTCAAGTTATGATCAACTCTCTCAGTGTGGTGTACATTCTTCAAGCAAAAATATAATCTTTTCAACCTGAGCTAATTTTTCAATTGTCAGTTAAAAGTTAGTTACAGGATAAAATATAACTAAATCAAATTAAAATGACAGTTGTATTCATAAAATATTGCCTTAAGATGATGTCTTAGGATAAATTTGATAAAGCGAATTTTCCGCAAAAATCTAGAAATATCGCGAAAACACTGATAATTAGACATTTCTCAATCTTACTGAAAAAAATATAGGGATTTTTGTAAAAACGCCACTCGCTTTAATAAAGATTGCGAAAAGAATCGTTGGCTATTATAAACGAAGTACAATGATTGGTCAGTCGGGTTGCCCAAGCGGATAGTTTATAAAAAAATAACCACGAAGGGGATGGAGCCCATCCCCTTCTAACCTACACGTGGTAGATTGGTTTACACGTGGTAGAGCCATGCTTCAGCTATATTAGTAGTATAGTTGTAGCACGAATGGGTCGGCTCGACCGGGGCAGAACCGCGCTCTCACAGAATACTAGCGTCAAATAGCAGCTTAACGCCGCTGTGTTTCGAATGGTGAGTGTAGAGTTTTAACAGTGGTAGAGCCACGCGGCAGCTTTTGCTGTCGCACGGATGGGCCGGCTCGAACCGGGGTGGTACCCCGACCTCACAGAAAATCAGCGTGAAGTAGGTTTACTTCTGCATTTCGCTTGGTGAGTACAGGTGGCCGGAGGCCCTTTTTCCTGGAAAGGAGGCATTCCATCTTAGCCCTCACGGGTGACAACGCATCTAAATTTTGTTTTGTAATAGAGGATAGATGTAGATGTTTATGGCCCGCAGCAACCACTTACCATTAGGTGGACTGTGTGCTCGTTTGTCACCCTTATCCTATAAAAAAAGAGAACCGCAGACCCTTTTTACTGGAAATGAGGCATTCCATCTTAGTCCTCACGAGTGACAACGCATCTGCATTTTGTTTGATGTAGATGTCTATGGGCCACAGCAACCACTTACCATCAGGTGGACTGTGTGCTTGTTTGTCACCCTTGTCCTATAAAAAAAAAACTAAAATTTGGGTGCCCCAAATCCCAAGCCCGTTTCGCTCGCTCTTGTATCAAATAAAACGTCAAAATGTTAACTTTTATAATTAATTTAATAAGTAAACATATTTTATTATTTCCACCATTTCCAAAAACGTCGTCGTCAAATTCAGGCGACTTGATTCTAAACCCAACCCGGTCCTAAGTTTGTATATTAACTAAAATTATTAATAAAAAAGCTGGCCGTATGAGGAAGCTCAAGGTCGCTCAGCGAGCTATGGAGAGGGTTATGCTCGGAGTTTCTCTGCGTGATAAACTTAGGAATAAGGATATCCACAGTAGAACCAGAGTAACCGACATACCCCAACGGATTAGTAAGCTGAAGTGGCAGTGGGCCGGCCATATAGCTTGAAGAACCGACACCCGATGGGGAAGAAAGGTTCTCGAGTGGCAGCCTCGTACCGGTAGGCGAAGTGTAGGGCGTTCCCGCACGAGATTGAGTGGCGACCTGGTAAGACATGCAGGAAGTCGATGGATGCAGGTGGCTCAGGACCGTGCTTTGTGGCATTCTTTGGGGGAGGCCTATGTTCAGCAGTAGACTTGTGAAGGGCTGTAATGATAATGATGATTAATATAAAGAAAATTTCCTATAAGTAGACATTGTATTTTCTTACCCTTTATAACTCTATGACAAAATACTTTAAACCTACAAGGTAAAACTAGGAATCAATCATAATAAGAATTGGCCTATAAACCAAAATCAAGCCAATCAGAGATAAAACTCCTTTTTTCAGTAAGATTGAGAAATGTCATAGCCATTGTATAATTATCCGTGTTTTCGCGATATCCCTAGATTTTTACGAAAAAATCGGTTTATCAAATTAATATATATATATTAGAGCGTTGTATGAATAAAATATTTCAATTGTTACACTTTCATATACAGGCAATTATATTGGATATCTTTGTTGTCTGTTTGTTGTTGTTGTTTGTCTGTTGTATATCTTTTATTTGACGATTGAAAAATCAGGCCTAAGTCTTGAAAAGCATGTTTAAAAAGATACTTATCAAACAGTGGCCTAAAATATTAGTACAGAATTGTTTTAAAATTAATAGTTCCTTTATTCTTTATCAATTTGATTTACATAAATGTATGTCGTCTGTTAATTGGGAGATTTTTATAGAATAAGTGCGACAAGCGACTACACCTAAACACTTGCTAATGGTAAGTGGATGCTGCGACCCATAGATATTTACATGCTACATCTATCCTCGATTAAGAACAGCGATAAATATTCGACATCTTTACGTATGTGTACTGGATAAAGGCCCCAGGGATTACAATGCATTTGCAGTTTAACTTTTAAACGAGGAGAAACGCTGGTATCTACAATTTAGCATCTACGAGTACTTATCATCGGATAGGCAATGTACTACACATTCACTCTTTTATTCCGATACGATACGATAAAAATATTTTTATGTTAATAGAATAATAGAATAGAATAGAATAATTTTTTATTCAATATTGATTATTACATAATACTTATTGAAAGTCATTTTTTATTTACCACTGGTTCGGAAAATACCTCAGTCCTGGGAAGAACCAGCAAGAAACCCAGCGGGACTTTTTTTTAAACATAATTTCACTTAACAATAATTTTGTTTATACAATTTTTAAATGATATTTTCATAGAACCAGCATGGTGGCGATCACCCTATTCCCAGGGGTTATTTTCATTCATGTATTCCTTGATGTTATAATAACCCTTCCTGTACAGTTTTTCTTTAATAAAACTTTTAAACTTGTTTATTGACAAACTTTGAATATGTTCAGGGATTTTGTTGTAAAAGCGTATACGTTGCGCCATAAATGAATTACTGATTCTGTGGAGTCTAGTAACTGGCATTACAAGCTTATGTTTGTTCCTAGTATTTAAAGTATGCACATCCTTATTCTTATTAAAGCTATTTATGTTTTTATGCACATACATTACATTCTCATAAATATATTGCGATGCAAAAGTTAATATGTTTATTTCTTTAAATTTTTCTCTGAGGGACTCTTTACAATTTAGGTTATAAATCGCCCGTACGGCTCTCTTTTGCAAAACAAATATAGCTTCAATATCAAGCTATTTAAGTTTAATATTAATAATAAATAAAATGATATTAATACTAACATTTTCAAATTATTTCATAGCAATGGGACGAAGAATTGGCAACGTTCGCTCAAGTGTTGGCAAATCAATGTGTTTTAAAACATGATATGTGCAGAGCTACAAGTAAGTACTAATATATTTTATCAATCATCATCGTCACCAGTAAAATCCACTGTTGAACATAAAAGATTCATTGGATACCCGCTTGTTTTCCTGTCACTACACCATCTAGTAGAATTTTCAATTTTTTTTTAATGAATTACTACGAGTATTACTAATTACATTTGCTAAAGTGAATAACAGTTTCGGCTATGCGTTTGCTTAGCCGAAACTGCCATTCAAGAGCTGCTGTGATGATAATTAAAAAAAAACTGCGGTTGTCAACTGAGTCAAGCCAAGCGTTATTAAAGGTACCTAAGAAAACTTACCGGACTAGGTAAGTTAAACTTCGACAAAGAGGTTAATCGACAAATGAAACACGGCTGGGCAGCAATCGGGAAATTATGCATTCGGGAAATATTATTCTCGTCGCATTTTTCAAAATTTTAAACAAGTGAACTATTGCGTGTTGCCCACTGGCGACCTGCGACCTCAAGCTTTCTCATCCGGTCAGTAGTGAAGGAATACGTCTCAGATCCATGTGCATATTGATTTATGTGATTGAGAAAGCTTTAGGTCGCTCAGCAAGCTATAGAGAGAACTGGGCTTGAAGTTTCTCAGCGAGATAGAATCCATAATCGAGATAGAACCAGACCGAAACCGAGTAGAACCAAAGTAACCAATAAAGCCCAACGGGTCAGTAAGTTGAAATGTCATATATGCAGCTCGAAGAATTGGCAACCTATGGGGAAGAAAGGAATGTCACAAAAACCGGTCCTCGGAGAACTGTATCCAACGATTTTCTGCATGTAAGACATGGTCATCGCTCCGGCTATTTTTAATATTATATTATATTATTTTACATTTTTGACACCGAACGAATTACGAATTGTTGTTATATAACGTATAACTGTTTTGAGTCTAGAATAAAATATAATGATTTTTTTTACATATTAATAGTCACTGCTTTTACCACTGATTCGGTAGGAAACTCTGCCTTAGGAAGAACCAGCAGTAAACCCAAAGGGTCACTTTTTAATACTAATTTACAATTATTTATATCATGCTATTATCTGAATGTTTGTTCATGACCAAATTATATATGATAAATACCACGATACAGGAGAAATTCTTAGTTTCGTTTAAATACAAAAACTGATTCGAAATTTTTAAACGTGGTGGGGCCATGCTACAGCTATATTAATTGTATAGTTGTAACACGAATGGATCGGCTCGAACGGGGAAGGACCACGCTCTCACAGAATACCAGTGTTAAATAGCAGCTTAACACTGCTGTGTTTCGTATGATGAGTGTAGAGAACCGGAGACATTTTTTACTGCAAAAGAGGCATTCCATCTTAGTCCTACGGCTGACAACATAACTGAATTTTGATTCGCAAACGAAGATAGATGTAGATGTCTATGGACCACAGCAACCAATTATCATCAGGTGGACTGTGTGCTCGCTTGTCACGCTTAGGCTGCGTTTTCACCTGTTGATGTGCGAGGATGCGTAGCGAGGGATTTGTTTGTTAAGAACCAATAGAATCACTTCATTTGCCTAGCCTCGCTCAGCCATCTCTAGTGGAAACGCCTCAGCGGAGTGAGGTTTTTGTACATAATAAAACAAGGAAAGATTGCGTGAGAGGGATGTATTGCCGAGGGATGTGTTACGAGGGATGTGTGCGAGAGTCGGACGCGAGGAAAAAATAGCAGTCACTTGACGGCAGCACAATACACATCCTCGCACCGCTCATATGCGCTTCGTTTCACAGCGTCGCACCGCTCAGCTACCTCGCACATCTCTGTTGGAAACGCAGCCTTATCCTATAAAAAAAAGTTATTCACGTGCACGCTCTTTAACTCTTTGTTTAATTTCCAGAAACCTTTCCTGATCCCGGACAAACCGCCAGTATAGTGCGGTATACTTTTCCAGATTGGAAGACAAATAGCTTACCCAAAGACGAGGAAAACGGACCAGGTCTCAACCAAGCCAAGTTGGTATACGCAATCACAAAGAGCACCAAGTCTTGGTACTATCAAAAAGCATTGGTTACACCTGAAATGATCACTAAATACCCAGATTGGTTGCAGTAAGTATTCAAGATAACATCGCAATAACACAATAACTGTTATAGTTCCGTTATCCGTTACCGTTACAGTCTATTAAAATCCACTGCTGAACATAGTCATCCCCCATAGATTGCCTCAAAGAGAGGATATTTGCCATAGTTGTAATGTTACTGTAGATTTAAAAATTTCACCTCTCAGTGGGTTATGTGCTCCTGGTAGATTATCTTCTATACATCATGTTGAACATAGGCCTTCTCCATATATTGCCTCAAAGGGAGGATATCTGCCATAGTTGTAATGTTACTGTAGATGTAAAAATTTCACCTCTCAGTGGGTCATGGGCTCCTGGTAGATTATCTTCTATACATCCAACCATAACAGCCTATTAAAGTCCACTGCTGAACATAGACCTCCCCATAGATTGCGTCGTAGAGGATATTTCGTCATAGTTGTAATGTTACTGTTGATTTAATAATTTCACCTCTCAATGGGTCATGTGCTCCTGCCCGGCTAGCATGGGCGGGGGACAAAAATTTTATCCCCCGATTATATCCACTGACAAGAGATAAAATTATCACGTTATGTCAAACGGAGAGAAGTATATCGCCGTTTGACATAACGAGTAGACATATATCCCCCGTCCGTAGCATGGAGCCAAATGTAAGATAAAAAAATATGTTTTTTTTTTTGACATTTGAAAGGGACAATTTTATCCTAGTTCATTGGACATGGGTTGAAGTTTATATTCATACAAAAAAATCTATCTAAGTCTATCACCCAATTTATCTACTGTGGATATTATATCCAACGGTGTGCCCATGCTCTAAGGGTGGATAAAATTAAGCGAGGGGATAAACATTTTCTCATTTCCCCGGGGATAAAATTGTCCCCCGCCCATGCTAGCCGGGAAGGTATCTTCTATACATCCATCCATTACAGTCTATTAAAATCCAGTGCTATAAAAATAGGCCTCCCCCGTAGATTATCTCATAGGGAGGATATTTGCCATAGTTTCCGCGCTTGGCAAGGGAGTTAGCAATCGCAGTTTTTCATTTTAGTTATTATTAGGAAGATGTAGTTCATGTAGAAGGAATGAATAAGGAAAGAGTGTCAAAGCAAATTTATGTTGTAGAAGTGAATAACAGAGTCGGGAAGGGACGTCCTAAGCGAAAGTTTATTGACCAAATTGGCGATGTATTGAATATGGGCCAAATTAAGAGTACCCTTAAGAGCCCTCTTACATTTCGGCGTTTCGCAAATTTAGGTATTTTACGCACCGAGCGGGCGGCAAGCTACGCGACCGATACTTTCTTTCATATCTATTCACTCGCTCGCACTATAATACTGTGAGTATGGCGACCAAACGATCTTGATCTTCCATAATACAAAGTTTTCTTAGGATGGACTTCAGTGGATGGAATATTTTTTGGTGTGTCATTTTAATGTTATCTTATTAATTTATTATTATATAATTTATTATTTATTATTATATACCATTTGGATATATTATTCATTATTTATGAAATTTAGTGTCAAAATAAGTACACATAAATATTTTAATTGTTACGCTGTAATCGAATGTTAATAATCGATTATGTCTACTACCGGTAGAATAGTGGTATAAATGAATAAACGGTTGCAACCTGTTTTAATAAATATAACAACCAAATGTAACTAATATTTTTTAATCGGTACTTACAGTCAATTAATATATTTTTTATAAGAAAAATATTTCCTGCGACGGCATTGACCGAACTTTTCTCGATTCGATAATTTCAGGCAGTACACACTTTTCATAAAAAGCTTGTAACTTGGGTAACATTTTGAAAATCTAAAATTGGTCGTATTTGTAAATTTTTAGTACTTTTAATGCATTAATCTGGACCAATACATATTATGGCAAGTATTCAGACATTTTTATTTGCTAAATGAAGCTGGACTTCGATTTGGTAAAACCAGTCATTATTTTGATTTAATGTTACACTTGAATCACTGAATTTATAAGCTTTAACTTTTTTGTCGAAAGGCCGTATCAAAATCTATTCCGAAAGCTGAAATAGGACATTTAACTTCAATAAGACCGTTGCTGTATAAACCATTAGGTGAAGCCCTCAAATAACAATGATCTAAATCAATGAATAGACCACATTTTTGAAGAGACGTAATCTAAATTATAACTATATAAAATAGTTTTAAGCCGATCGATCAAAAATTGCGGTCGTAGTTGACGATTTTCTAGTATGCAGGTAATCGACGCACACTACGATAGCAATCGACGCACACTACGGTAGTATCGAAACGATGCAGCGCCCGAAATAAACTGACGCAGGTCCACCCTCGGCAAGCGCTCGCGCGTTAATGATCGCAGATGGCCGGCACAGTGAAATATATAGTACATTTATTTAATTAATTAAAATATAATAGTAACGATTTAAAAAGTAAAAATAATAGCATAGTGTAAGCAAATGTTGATGATTATTTTGGTATAAATTTTACTTCTAAATGATGTAGAACTTCGGAAATATAGGGGCTTGTATCGAAGCTTTTTTGGTCGTTTTTTGAATTATGTCGATTTTTTTTTCCTAGCGTGAAAAGCATATAACGAAAATGTATTCCATTATTATTAAAGTGTAGGATATTTGGGAGATAAAAATATTTTTTTGATGGTCGATATTCAATAGAATCTACAAATTAGAGCTCCCAAATCATGTCTTCGAGAGTTTTTGCCTAAACATGCTTTGGGAGAATGATTATTACTGATTAAATAAATAAGTTATCTAAAATCCATTCCGAGTTTATTTGAGGAGAGAAAACAAACTATTTTTACCAAGTAATTGTTATTTCAAGCAATGAACGATAAACATAAAATTTCAACGAGGAAACCTTGTAATTTCGCGTTTTTTTGTAATACGCCCCTTAACCGACGGACGTGTATGCGTAGGGTATATGGATGTGGAGGAGGCGAGAGCGGTGTGTCAGGATCGTGCCAAATGGAAGTCCATAGTCTCTGCCTAGTCCTCTGTAAAATATCGTCTATTAGAAAGACGTTGCTGCCCGTTTTATTTGTTTCGTTCCTGATTTGTTTGCCTCTGTCGCCTTTTACCATGGAATAATAATGGATATTCTAACACCGCCAATACACGGTTTACATCCGTTTTCGTTCGTCGAAAAACCTCGAAATACAATGGCTTCTGATAGATGGTGGGGATTATGTATAACTATCTCGTAAACGCCAGACTTGAATTATCCAGACCAGTGACGAGAAACAGCGCAAATAGAGAAAGACGCCCAACCGTGGCGATTAAGGCAGCAGAAATTTTCTCATTTATAATTTAAAAATATCAAAAAAATTGTACAACCGACTTGAACATAAATTATTAAGAATAACTCAAAAACTATTGAGCAGACCTTGATCAAATTTATATGGGACCACATGAGAAGCACCAGCTTTCAAATAAAAAAAGGATCATCGAAATCGGTTCACCCAGTAAGAAGTTATGAGGTAACACACATAAAAAAACACTGTCGAATTGAGTACTGGCTCCTTTTTGAAGTCGGTAGAAAACTGCACATTTTTCCCACTATAATAGCCCGGTCGGGTAGTAGCTAAGCGTCTATATATATATATATATATATATATATATATATATATATATATATATATATAAATATATTATAAATATACTAGCTGACCAGGCAGACGTTGTTCTGCCCTTTCTGACGCCCATATGCTTTCCTAAAAATAAAAACTGAGATTAGCTATAAAAAAATTGAGGGTCACCTATCGGGATAAAACTATCCTATCTTTCAATTTGGACCAAACTGCACAGAGTGTGCAAAATTTCATTGAAATCAGTTCAGTAGTTTAGGAGTCCATCGCGGAAAAACAACGTGATAATTTTAAATTTTATATATAAAGATATATATATATATATATATATATATATATATATATATATATATATATATATATATATATATATATATCGTCTGAAGAACTTTCTTCCAATCAAGACTAAGCTAACACTTTTGATACGACTTAGGGACCTTCAAGAAAAGAGCTTATTCCTTTTCAAAAGACTGGCAAATCATCTGCAATTCCCCTGGTTCCCCTGGTATTGTAGTCGTTCATGGGCGGCGGCAGTCACTTACCATCAGTGGAGCCGCATGCTCCTATAAAAAAAAAACTTGCGCAAATACTTATAATGCCAATTATTGATCATTATTGATTATGCAGATGTGTTCTACCCAGACTTGAACCAGAATCTTCTTCACAAGATAGATCGTCTTATCAATAACTGTATTAGATATATATTTGGTCTCCGAAAATATGATCACATCTCTCATTATCGTGAACGCCCGAAATAGCTCACTATCCGACAAAGACGAAACTCTAGAATTCTGCTTGTTCTTTTCTCAAATTTGAATAATCCAGCTTCTCCAACATATCTCTAGGACAAACTCCAATATCTCTTTTTAACTCATGATAAAGTTCTTCGCTCCTCATCTCATAAGATCGGTATTCCATCTCATTTCACTGGATTCACCAACAATTCTTTTGCTATTCAGCAACACTATTCTGGAACTCCTTGCCTGAAAACATAAGAAGAGCGCCAAGTAAGGACTGTTTTAAAAAGTTGGTAAATGACTTTATTTTTGAAAGGAAGCGATGTTGGATGTTAAGAATGATGATGATAAAACCCGGAAAGTGTACAGGCTCTCTCTATTACCAAGTTTAAATGTTTTGTTAAGCTGAAACTGTATAAAAAGGTTTATTATAGTATAAATGAATACATGGTTGTTAATAAGCACTGGGAATGAGGTGGTCGCTTCCAAGCAGTTTCTAAAATAA
Source organism: Parnassius glacialis (assembly GCA_033319125.1). Classification (NCBI taxonomy): domain Eukaryota; kingdom Metazoa; phylum Arthropoda; class Insecta; order Lepidoptera; family Papilionidae; genus Parnassius; species Parnassius glacialis. Next base: position 5,333,122 of record JAVANC010000008.1, read on the forward strand.
ATTTTGTAAATAGTTTGTGATCATTTATATTGTAAAATTTATTTAAAAAAAAGTCGCGCTGGGTTTTTTGCTGGTTCTTCCCAGGACAGAGGTTTTTTTTGAACCAGTGGTAAAGTAAAAAATGACTTTCAATAAGAATTACACATGTAATCTATATTGAATAAAAAATTATTCTATTCTGTAAATGTATCAGAATAAACATTTAAATGTTTTATTATTAGCAATTTCAATATATGTATTTTATAAAAAATACAAGAGGAAGTCCTGGTATGATATCGTGTAGTGGCGGTGTAAGAATATCCACTACCCTATCAACCTGTGGGTGTCGTAAGAGGCAACAGAGCGAAACAAACCAGGAGATGGGCAGCAGCGTCTTCCTAATAACGACTCAAAATAAAAAACTGCGGTCACCACCCTGCTTGCCCAGCGTGGCAGGGCCTATGTTCAGCAGTGGACTGTAATAGGCTGTAATGGTAACGAAAACCGTAAGTTACTTTATAATAACGTTATTTCAGAAATCCAAAAAAAAAAGCCGGAGTACTATATTTGGAAATGATCACCGCCCACGCGACTCACATGGGTTGCGGGATGTCAGCATACTCGGAATACACCTACACAACAAACAACGCTGCTATGCACTATAATGCAAGTAAACTGTTCATTATAACAATTTAAAAACTAAACGAGTCGGTGCTTGGAAAGTTTGACGATAAAAGGGTTAATGATGCTGGCAAGCTTATACTGGCGGTATGCAAGGAAAAGGGTCTTCTTGTGACAAACACTATGTTTAATCACAAGAAGATCCATATGTATACTAGAGAAAGTAAGAATGAGAGAAGTATGATCGATTTGTTCCTGGTGGATGACCGACTGCGAAAACAGGTGATGGATACGCGAGTGTTCTGGGGTGCTGACCTGGGAACGGATCACTATCTAGTGATTACTAGATTTAGGGGTCTGTTCGCGGGTTGGCGCTACCGGACGGCAGTAACAGAACCACAGTCGGTCTGTCGCATCCGAAGCTGGAAGCTTCAGGAAGCGGATACTAGGGACAAATATCATGCGAGGGTAGCCGAAAAGCTTGACAACATCGATGGCAGAAAAGAATGTGTTGAAAGAACGTGGCAGAACCTTAGGGATGGAATGGTAAGTGCAGCGGAAGAAGTGTGTGGAACGATTAAAAGAGGCAGTAGTAAAAGAAGAGATGCATGGTGGAATGATGAAGTTAAAGAAGCTGTAAAGAAGAAGAAGAAAGCATGGTTAGACTACTTGGCCTCTAGTAATGATAAAGATATGAGAGAGAAGATGAAAGAAAGATATTAGCTGCAGAAAGTTCACACGAAAGCATTGATTGAGGAAGTGCGTGAAAGGTGTAGAATGGAAGCGGACAAAAGGTTGTCGCACAACTTTAAGGAGAACTCCAAACTCTTCTGGAAAGAGGTTGGAAGGACCCGAAGTGGTGCGACGGCCTTAAGAATGAACAAAGTGCTTTCGAGAACTAATGACGTCCTCTCAGAAAAATCGGACGTCATGCAGCGATGGAGCGAACTTTATAGAGAAATGTATGCGTGTGATGATCTTAGTGAGGGATCCGGGGATGACGCCGAGACTGGTACGCCAGACCCGGACCTCGATGACACTGAGGTCATCAGTATGAAAGAGATTGAACGTGCGATTCGAAGTTTGAAATGTAGTAAGGCTGCGGGACTAGACAGAGTTACTGCTGAAATGGTCAAGTATGGTGGGCCTCGCGTCTGGGACAGCTTTCATCTGCTGTGCAATTTGTGCTGGCGGACGGGGGATGTCCCGGATGATTGGCGATCCGCAGTCATTGTGCCTTTATATAAAGGTAAAGGTTCACATTTTGACTGCGGGTGCTATCGGGCGATCAGCTTGACCAGTTTAGCAAGTAAAGTTTACTCGAAGGTTTTGACACGTAGGATGCAAGAGAAATCGGAAAGATTTCTATGGGAGGCACAATGCGGATTTAGACCTGGAAGAGGATGCACGGATCAAATGTTTTCTCTCCGCATGATCACGGAAAAGCTTCTGGCTGCTAACCAGAGGATTTTCTGTGCTTTTGTGGATCTTGAGAAAGCATTTGATAAGGTTGTAAGGAAGAAAATGTGGGAACTGTTGCCGGGGTATGGTGTGGATGGTCGATTGCTAAGGGCTGTGCAGTCCCTTTACTGTGACTGTAAAGCCTGTGTGCGGGTAGGGCATGACCTGTCACCCATGTTTAGCGTCCAAACGGGCGTAAAACAGGGTTTTGTCATGTCTTCCTGGCTGTTCATACTGTATCTCGACAGCTGTTTACAGAAGCTGAAAGATAGCTGTTTGTGTGTGAAATTGGGTGACATTAAAGTAAATTGGCTGCTGTATGCTGATGATGCAGTGCTTATTGCACCATCAGAGGCAAAACTGCAGGCATTAGTCACGTGTATGAAAGAGGAATGTGAAATTAAAGGTCTCCGCTTGAATGCTAATAAAACTAAGGTTCTGGTATTTGAAAGGGACGAAGAGAGAACGAAGTGTGAAATATGGGTAAATCAGGAATGTCTAGAACAGGTAAATGAAATTGTATACTTGGGGAGTGCTTTTAGCCGGGATGGAAGATGTGATTTAGATGTGGACAGGCGTGTCGCTGCCGGGAACAAAGTCAATGGTGCCCTGACTGCGTTAGTCAAAAGGTAAGGCGTAGTGAAGAGTGCACGCCTTGCAATACATAACGCAGTGTTGGTACCGACTTTGTTATATGGCAGCGAAACCTGGGTATGCCAGAAGAAGCATAAAAGCAAGTTGAATGCAGTGGAGATGCGATCTCTTCGTAAAATGTGCGGCGTCACCATGGCTGACCGAAAGCGAAACGAAGAGATTCGCAATATGGCAGGTTTGAAAGATGACCTTATCACAAAAATTGATAAGGGCGTGCTTCGATGGCTTGGGCACGTTGAGAGAATGAGTGAAGACCGAATGGTGAAGAAAATATATAGCGCGAAAGTTAATATTAAAAGGTAGACCGAGACTAACTTTCGAAGACCATATGAGCAAATTACTCGAAGAGGGGAGGGTCAAGAGTACTCGGATACCTAGACGTGCATGTATGAAGAAGATAATGAATCTGAAAGAAGCGAAAGAGGTATGTAAGGATCGTGACACTTGGCGATCTGTTCTCTCTGGCTACCCCGTCAGGGATTGTGCGTGACGATAAATAAAATAAAATAAATAAATAAAAACTAAACAGTCCATCTCACAATCCTCGGGCACTATCTCATTTCTGAATAGGTTTTACAGTAGAAAACAAACAGCAGCCGTAGATCATTATCAGTACGTACGAAAGCCATCTTAATACCAAAGTCGGTGATAACCTTATTCAGACATGCACTAGTTTTTTTTTATATAGGATAAGGGTGAAAAACGAGTTCACAGTTCACCTGATGGTAAGTGGTCGCTGCGACCCATAGGTATCTACATCTATCTTCTATTACAAATCAAAATGCAGATGCGTTGTCACCCGTGAGGACTAAGATGGAACGACTCATTTCCAGTAAAAAGGGTCTCCGGTTCTCTACACTCACCATACGAAACAAAGCTGCTATTTTACGCTGGTATCCTGTGAGAGCGTGGTCCTTCCCCGGTCGAGCCGACCCATTCGTGCTACAACTATACTACTAATATACGAGTAGCTGCAGCATGGCTCTACCACGTATAAAAAGTTTGCAAACATTATTTTGAGATTTGCCAATACTCAACAAGCACAGCACAAGCTGCTACAGCACGGGCAAATGGATTGGTGAGTTATGCCCTTGAACTGGTAATGCTGTTAATCTTTACAAAAATTTGGGTTCATACTTTTCTTTTGTTTTAATATGTATAACGATGTATAGCCATGACCGATTTTTGGTCACAGCGGAGGCTCAACGGAGACTTAGCAAACTACGCAGGACAGGATAGTGCACTAGTGTATGCGCAAGCACAGGTGCACTATCTATTCCCTCACTCACATAGTCTAATGAGACAGCAATCTGACACGACTTGAGAAAGATCAGAGGCAGAACTGACGGCTTTACGTGCTTTCCAAGGTACGGGGTCGTAACACCGTTAACTTTCTAACTCCGGGCTGCGTTTGTAAATTTCTTGATAGAAAACCCAAGAACTAGTTGAGGCCTAAACCGAGATTCAAACGTGGGACCTGGATTACCAGCTGATTACAGCTGTCGCACTTATAACCACAAGGCCAACGAGGCAGTCGACAAAGCTGCAGGTGTATTTTGACTGCAGCCTGTTTGTTTCAATTCGACCGGGTAGAACGACGCTCTTACAGAATGCCAGCATAAAATACCAGCAACAGTATTAAATTGTTGTATTTGTATGGTGAGTATATAAAACCGAAGATTTCATTATTGGTAATGACGCCACCATAGCGGTCAGCCACCGCGGAGGCTGCTTCACCTAAGGATGCCTCGTGTAAAGGCGAAAAAAGTGTCGTATTATCGACGGTGGTGTGTTTTTCCTAGCGTAGTGGTGTTGGGAGTAGTGGTGCTGGGATTAGTGGTGGAACACAATTGAGGGAGGGCGGGAGGTGCTCTTAAAACTAAATAAGACACATCATTTTATTTTATTATGCGGATCTTAGCTGAAATAATTTAAAATTATAAATTTTGTACAGCCGACTTCAATATAAGTTATTAAGAATAACTCAAAAACTATTGGTCTGACTTTAATCAAATTCATACCATATATAATATAATAGAGAAGTACCAGCTTTCAAATAAAAAAAGAATCATCGAAATCGGTCCACCCAGTAAAGAGTTATGAGGTAACACACATAAAAAAAACATACAGTCGAATTGAGTACCGTCTCCATTTTGGAAGTCGGCAGAAAAAGGTAACACCTCTAGTATAAAACAAAGTCGCTTCGCGAGGTTTGTGCTTACATCTTTTAAACTACGCAACGAATTTTGATGCGATTTTCATCAAAAGAATGATTTAAAAAGAGGGTTTTTTTTAAATAAGATAAGGGTGACAAACGAGCACACAGTCCACCTGATGGTGAGTGGTTGTTGTGGCCCATAGACATCTACATCTATCCTCTATTACAAATCAAACGCAGATGCGTCGTCACCCGTGAGGAGTAAGATAGAATGCCTCATTTCCAGTAAAAGGGATCTCCGGTTCTCTACACTCACCATACGAAACACAGCAGCGTTAAGCTGCTATTTTACGCTGGTATTCTGTGAGAGCGTGGTCCTTCCCCGGTCGAGCCGACCCATTCGTGCCACAACTGTACTACTAATATAGCTGCAGCATGGCTCTACCACGTATAAAACTAGGCTAGGCTCTAACAAGATTTATATATATAATACATACATATTACATTATAATACATAATTATTCTGTCCGTATGTATGTGACCTGAACTTCTCCTAAACGGTTACCTATTTTAATGAAATTTTGTGTGTGTGTGTGATTAAGTTGATTAGATAATTGTTTAGATTCACAATTGTACCCGATAGGTAGCGTTGTTATCGAGATACAGAAATCAACCGTGTGAAACCGGGGAGCATGACTAGTCTTTAATATGATGGATTTCCGCAAAGTAACGCCTGATTCAATTGTGGTAAAGATTCATTCCAGTTTAGGTTTTAGGAATGATCATAAATCAGCTTTCCGATTCTGGATCGATGTAAGTGTCTATGGGCCACAGTGTCCACTTAAGGTGAACTGTGTGCTTGTTTATTCTATAAAAAACGCGATTAATATTACAGACCGTCCAAATAGTTTGCAACTTTTCGGCTCGCCCACGTTCGGGAGGTTTGGTATACAACACAGAGGCGCCAAGTATCACATCCCCTGGCTCTCAGTGTGGATGCCCTGTCGGATACGATGAAGACGAAGACTGTCTCTGTAATGAAAACCCTAATTATACACGTATGTACAAAATACTAAAGTTAGTAATTAAATTGAATATTAGAAAAATTCAAAGGAACTAAGACTCCTTTTCTGCATCAGAGCTTTTTAGATTGATTGTTAAGACATCGTAAATATTCTTCATTCTACCTTCATTCTACTCTTCTTACCTAGTGACACATGCTGTATTCTTCTTTGTTTGTATTCGGTTGTTCTCATGATAGCGTACCTTCATACCATCAGGTACTATTTTAATTTGTTTTCCATTTCAATATTTTAAAAATTTAAAGTAAAAATTATATTAATATTTTTAATGAAATATGTTATATTTAATAAGAAGATATGTTATTAAAACTAAGAACCAGTGACGTGATAGCTTGGGTCTCTAAACAAGAATATATCAAGTTTTTTGATTGGTCAAAGTATCTAAAAACTAAATAGCAGGATAAAGAATTTGGTCAAACAGATCAAACAGTCTGAACAGTCATAGCAAAGAATAACTGTTCCAAACGCTTTAGTCAAGAGTCTCCAAATAAGCTACTGTTGGCCTTAAACTGCCTAAAAAATGGTATCTACGAGGGTGGATTGAAAAGTACTCGGCCTAACCAAGAAAATAAACACATACTAAATCAGTTATATTTTTATTTTTCTACATAATCACCATCAAGTTCAATACACTTTTGCCACCTCCCCTTCCAAGCATTTAGACCGTTGAAAAAAATGATTCTTCCTTAGAGTCAAAATATGCGTCTACAGCTGCTTTGACCTCGTCGTGTGTCGAAAATCTTTGACCTCCCAAGTGCTTTTTTAGGTTAGGGAACAGAAAGAAGTCTGATGGTGCCAGATCAGGTGAATACGGCGGATGCGGTAACAGTTCAAAGCCACAGTTGTGAATTTCAGCCATTGACTGTACTGACGTGTGAACACGGGCGTTATCTTGATGAAACAGGACTTTTCTTCTGAGCATTCCTCGACGTTTTTCTTTTATTTCCTCTCGTAAACGACGTAGTAAGGTGCAGTAGTAATCAGAGCTTATAGTCTGACCCCCTTCAAAATAATCAATCATAATCACATCTTTCGAGTCCCAGAATACTGAAGCCATCACTTTATTTGCCGACAAAATCGACTTAGCCTTTTTAGGGGGTGGTGAACCAGGTCTTCTCCACTGTTTTGATTGTTGTTTTGTTTCCAGTGTACAGTAATGAACCCATGTTTCGTCTATAGTAACAAAACGATTCAAAAAATCATCTGCATCGGCTTCAAATAACTCCAAACAGTCGCGTGAAATAGTCAATCGCGTCCTTTTTTGTTCAACTGAAAGCAGTCGCGGAACCCACCTCGCAGACACCTTGTGGAAACCCAACTCGTTGACAATGATGTTTTGAGTTCATTCATAAGAGATGCCTATAATCTCGGCTATCTCTCTAATTTTTAATCTGCGGTCTCCCATTATTAAATCAAGTACTTTTTTAATATTTTCGTCAGTAGTTGACGTCGAAGGCCTTCCAGAGCGGGGTTCATCTTTCACACTCTCTCTACCACGCTTAAATTCTGCTATCCATTTTTTGACTGATAAATATGACAGAGCACAATCGCCTAATGTACTGACCATGTCATCATGGATGGCTTTTGATGATAGCCCCTTCTTATGGAGGTACTTAATGACGGCACGCTGCTCGATTTGCTCCATTCGCGGAAATTATGTCCGATTACTTTGTTAATAAATTTATAAAATCACAACTAATTATCGCACACGTTTCAAACTTCACACAATGAACTAGTCTGAACTGAACTAAATAATGTGGGTAGATTTGATTTTTAGAATTGAATGGATCTGTGTTTGGCCGAGTACTTTTCAATCCACCCTCGTATCTCCCAAGGCTTCTAATTTCATTTTGTGACTACTTTAAATGTACTTATCGTGGTAATTCCGAAGAAAATTTTAGCAATTCACAATTTTTATGACGTCATTTATTATTATTGCAGTCCACTGCTCAACTTGACGGCTCCGTGGCGCAGTGGCTTGGCAATGAGTTGCTGTGCTGGGGGGCGCGGGTTCGAATCCCGCACGGAACAAGTATTTGTATGGCCTACAAATAATTGTTCCGGGTCTGGATGTTTGTCCTTGTGCAATTTGTGTTTGTAAACTGCCTCCACGATACAGGAGAAAATCCTAGTGTGGGGTAACGTTTTTTTAAAGAAAAAAATAAAACTTACATAGTAATTACGCTCCAAGAAACGGCATGGCAACCGTAGTTTATTTTTATTTTTAGTCATTTTTAGGGAGACGCTGTTGACATCTGATTTGTTTCCCTCTGTCGCCTCTTACGACACCCACGGGATGACCACTACATGGTAATAATTAAAATAAATTTAGATTATCTATATAAATAAAATTATAGAGATTTGTAATTGTGCGCGCATCACGGAAAAACTACTGGATAGATTTCAATTAGGTTTTCTAAGATATATTTCTTAGAAAATTGGCCCTTATATAAGAAAAAATAATTTCGGTATCTTCGTTTAATATAAAGTTATTAAAGTTTTAAGACACAACGATTTTTATAAGCACTACATATTCAGAGGTGTGTGTTTTCTTGCCGCGGAGAAGATCGAAAACTTTATTAATATACTCGTATCAAGCAACGCGGACGAAATCTCGGACATTAGCTAGTAACTAAATATTCCTGAAGTACAATAGATAGTTGATACACCCAAATAACTAATTTTAATTCAGTAGAAAATATTTTTATTTCAGCAGCTCCCAAACAGAAACTACGATCGTGCAGTGGTAGAAACTGCGCCCCACCAATTGTCTTATTGCCAATAGTTGCAATGGAAGACGCGCCGCCAACTAAATTAATATCAAAAAGGTATATTCGCTGTTCTGTATCTGAAGCTCCTTAACTTAGTTACTTAGAATTACTTATAAAGTTATCAAAGTCCACTGTTGAACATAGGCTTCCCCAGATTGCCTCAAAGATTTTGTCATGGTTGCTCTTTATATAACCCAAATACTCAAACGCTGCTAAGTTTAAGATGGCGTTAAGTCTCCTGCTGTCACAGTCACTTTGACTTAAAGTGATAGATGAGTATTTGACCATAAGAGACTGGTATTTTGAGTTTCTGTTGGACCCCTTTTACTGGAAACGAGGCATTCCATCTTAGTCCTTGCCGGTGGCAACGCATCTGCATTTTAATTCGTAGTCGAGAATAGATTTAGATGCCTATGGGCCACAGTAACGACTTACCATCAGGTGGACTGTGCTCGTTTATCACCCTTATACTATAAAAAAGAATATCAGCGAGATATCCTTGTTCAATTTCCCTCTGTCGCCTCGTACGAAATTTATCGGGATGATAAGGAGTGTTGGACTCTCTTGCGCCACTAAATAATACATAAAATAAAAGTTAAACTTTTTGAAGTGCAAACTTCTTTAGCAGCGATTTTCTGTAGACGAAAAACTAATGGGTTCGCGTCACTGATGACCTCGACATGCTCGTAACGTCACGAGCATGTCGCAATGTCGCATGAGCAAGCGCGGGATATTACTCCATCTCGCTTCCTTATAGCCGCCAAGGCCGTCTACACTATGTACGGCGGAAGAGGTCGTGACGGAAAAATCTTACATTTTTTCTCGCCTAGCCCCCATTCACCAAATTTGTGTCGTCTGATGAGGAACTTCGTTTCAATAAGTCCAAATGATAAATAACATGATAAAGTAAAGGTATTTAAATGAAAAGAGTCCGAAAAAGGAAAAGTAATTTAACTAATAGCGTTCTAAGTAATACGATATAACGTTTAAAATTTGAACGAATTATGAGATTTACACGACGAATTTGTAGAGTAAAATAGTTCCACAAACGTACAGCAGTTCACGGTACTCTTGACCTCTGTACTGTACTTTATTTTGAAAAGTAAAATTAGTAAAGGTATAGACTATATACGTCCCACTTCAAAGCTCAGGCCTCCTTTTATTTCTGAGCGTTCCGCTACAGTGCGTGTTGGCGGACTTCTCATGCCTTTTTTTTTTTTTATAGGATAAGGGTGACAAACGGGCACACAGTCCACCTGATGGTAAGTGGTTGCTGCGGCCCATAGACATCTACATCTATCCTCGTTTGCGAATCAAAATGCAGATGCGTTGTCACCCGTGAGGACTAAGATGGAATGCCTCATTTCCAGTAAAAAGGGCCTCCGGCCACCTGCACTCACCAAGCGAAACGCAGAGGTAACCCTCTACTTCACGCTGGTATTCTGTGAGGTCGTGGTACCACCCCGGTTCGAGCCGGCCCATCCGTGCGACAGCAAATGCCGCCACTTGGCTCTACCACTGTTAAAATTTTTTGAAATACTTTCTGCAGACGAGCAGGTTTCCTCACTATATTTTCCTTCACCACCGAGCACGTGATAATTCAGCACATACTATTCCAACTAACAACTGCAATAGTATGTGCTTAATTATTATTAGTACCAACCAAAAAAAAAACGGCGAACGAACCCAGGGTTGTCCGCTTCCTGTGAAATTAACACCAAGAGTTTTATATTGTAATTAATGTTATTATCACGCTTTTATTAAGTCATTTTCTTGTCTGTCTATCTGTCTATCGTTCCGGGTGGAATTTATTAATTGATTTTAAACTAACTTCCTGTTGAGCTGGAACCTTGAAGTTTTAAATATAGCTCAAATTCGACAATGCAAAAATATGATAAAAAACGTGGTATAAATAAAAAAATCACATTTTTTTATATTACTGTTCCCTAATTATATTGATTGGCCTTGATATTGAATAATTAATAAATTACACATCAGTTTTACGAACAGAATAATATTAGGTTCTAAAATTTCTCCTCACTCCACACACACAAGTTATTTTAAATTATATTGAATATCGTGTTTTTTTTGATAATTAAAAAAAATCCGAGAAATAATCCATCATCTCTTTTCAGATTCAACAATGAGACCCTAGATCAGTCTGACATTTTAGAAATTTTCAACAACGATAAAACTGAGATAAATTCTGCCGTAAAAGAGGTAACGAATAATATCCTTAATAATATTTAAACCAGTTCCAATAATTCAATTAATTTCGCAAACAAATTTTATCTACAGTAAAAAAGAATAGAAGTTTACCTTTACATGGGTAAGTATATAGAAGGAAGGCATAGGTATAAGAAGAACCGTAGTAGTTTGGAAAATATGTAAATACCTGCCTTTAAGTTTCGTCGATAAACGAGCCAACAAAGTTCAATCCAAACAGGGTGCCTCTTAGAACTGAATAGAAATATTTATTCTAGGTTATTAGACCTAATTTCACCCTTTTAAAATCAATTTTACTGAGGTTTTATACTTAATAAAACATGAAGCGGCCAAGTTAGTTCAGTCCACTAGTCCTGACGATACTGCCATTAGAAACAAGTTGTGCTGCATTTTCTAATAATTAAAATACAAAATAAGTTACAGTATACTAAAACATGCACTCTGTGATATAATTCTGCCATTACTTTCATAAAAAAGGCAAATTATTTTCACGTGATAGAGCCATGTTGCAGCTATATTAATTATATACATAGTTGTAGCAGGAATGGGTCGGCTGGACAGGAGAAAGTCCACGCTCTCACAGATCACCAGCGTAAAATAGCAGCTCAATGTTACTGTGATCCCTACATCCTTATTACTGCAAAAGAGGCATACCATCTTAGTCCTCACGGCTGACAACGCATCTGCATTTTGATTCAAAAACGAGGATAGATGTAGATAGCCCACAGAAAACACTTAACATCAGGTGGACTGTGTGCTCGCCTGTCTCCCTTATCCCATGAAAAGGAAACATATCAAGATGAAAACGGCATTTATATATGCGGTGGCCGGCATGATCGCAATGTATATTACGCGCATGCTGAGGATACATTAAATCACTTCTACGGCAGTATAAGAGCGCCTTAATAACTGCCTGAGAAATTAAAAACTATACGAAGGACGTGAGAGCGTAGAAGGTGATCCTAAGTAAGCATTCTTCCGCGTGTCAAAAAATCAATCTACGTTTAACTTTTTTACATACATATATCAGGAACACTGATCGGTCAACTTCATCAGTCCTTGAAATAGTTCACATGCGTTCATAAGCTCTTATTGATGAATATGTAGATATAACATTTGCAGCAAATACTACTTTAAGAGTGAATTCCTTGAAAGTATCTGCAAATGAGAGTGATGAAAGATCTGATTTTTTCGCGCCCAAAAAATTAGTATAGCAATCATTTCAGAAAACGTAGCCAGCGTTATCACTGAGATTAGGTCTATATAATAATTAGTTTTATTTTTTATTTAATTTTAAAGAATAAGGGTAACAAACAAACTCATAGTCTACCTGATGGTAAGAGGATGCTGTGGCCCATAGACATCTACATTTATCCTCAAATAAGAATCTAAATGCAGAAGATTTGTCACCCTTGAGGACTAAGACTAAATTTTGCCGTGTAGTGGCGATTAAGAATATCCACTACCCAATATCTTCCCGTGGGTATCGTAAAAGGCGACAAAGGGAAACGGGCAGGAGATGGGCAGAAGCATCTTCCTGATAACAGCAAAATTACAATAAAAAACTACAATAAAACTGCGGTGAGCCCCGACCCTTAGACAAAAAATGACAAAGCACAACGGATTATTAAGCTGAAGTGGCAGTGGGCCGGCCATATAGCTCGAAGAACCGACAACCGATGGGGAAGATAGGTTCTCGAGTGGCAGCCTCGTACCGGTAGACGAAGTGTAGGGCGACCTCCCACTAGATGGAGTTACGACCTGGTAAGACATGCAGGAAGTCGATGGATGCAGGTGGCTCATGGGATGAAAGCACGGTCCGCTTTGTGGCATTCCTTGGGGGAGCCTATATTCAGCAGTGGACTTATGAAAGGCTGTAGTGATGATGATGATGAGGAGGACTAAGATAGATGCCTCGTTTCCAATGAAAAGAATCTCGGATTCTCAACACTCACCATACGCAACACAGCAGCATTAAGCTACTATTTAATGCTGTATTCCTACCCGTGGTCCTACCCCGGTCGAGCCTACCCATTCGTGCTACTACCGTAATGTAGCTGCAGCGTGGCTCTACAACGTAAAAAGTGTTTAGAATTTAAGATAATTGATTTTAAATTTTTAAATTTACGTTCTAAACAGTTATGTATAAACTCTCAATCTGTATTTAAATGTTAGAATAATATTACACATTTGTTTTACCCTTGTGTAACCCTCAAGTTTTTTCAGGCTTACCCACGTAACGACTTTGAAGAGATGCTACGTGAGGCTCGCAATAATTTGCAACAAGCGAGGTAATCTAATTTATACATAATCATTCACACCTCACATTTCACATATCTAATTAAGTTTATTTCATTAATGTTTATCATCGTTTATGTTACATACTTTTGGTACTTATCTAAAACGCGACCAGCCCTTCATTCGTCCGTGAGGTATCTATCCATTGGCGATTCTTAAAACAATCCTAAATGACTATTTGTTATATCAATTTTTTGCTACTAGTAGTATAGTTGTAGCGCGAATGTGTCGGCTCGACCGGGGAAGAACCATGCCCTCACAGAATACCAACGTAAAATAGCAGCGTAACGCTGCTGTGTTTCGTATGGTGAGTGTAGAGAACCGGAGACCCTTTTTACAGTGAAAGAGGCATTCCATGTTAGTCCTGACGGGTGACAACGCATCTGCATTTTGATTCGTAATCGAAGATAGATGTGGATGTCTTTGGGCCACAGTAACCACTTACCATCAGGTGGACTGTGTGCTCGTTTGTCACCCTAATCCTATTAAAAAAACCTCATAGCTCTCAACCACTCTTGGTATTGCGCTCTATCAGTACGTGAAATTTTTAACAATCGGTTCAGCTATTCCGAAGATTAGGCCGGACAGACAGATGGGCAGCTGAAATTTTTTCAAAAGTTTTTCATGTCTTAATGTCATGCTGAGCCCCGCTGAGCTCGATAAAAGGCAATTGTTTCGATATTTCAGACAAACACCTCAATTTTATTTATAACTAGCCGTTCCCCGCGACTACGACCGCGCGTGATTTATTACGATTGGATTTCATGGGTTTTAATTTTTTGCGCGGAACACTAATTATTTTTCTAAAATAAAAGTAGCTGACCAGCTAGCGACTGGTCGTTGCTGCTGGTGATAAGAGGGCTGGTTCTTTTCTCGCTCAAAGGCTAAGTATCAGCGGGGAAACGCAGCGAGCGTTCTGGGCACGATACCGCGGGGAGTAGGACTATATGATAATTAAGTTTCAAGTTTTAGTTTTTTTTTATTATTATTATAGTTTGTAATAAGTATTACATGTAAAGTAGCTTAAGTTACTTCTTATAACATCAGCTATCTGTCAGTGAAACTCCGGTAAAAATCGGTCCAGCCATTTCGGAGATTTGTCGGAACATACAGACAGACAGACAGAAAGACAGACAAAAATTTTAAAAATCGTGTTTTTGTTGTAAGTACCGTAAATACTTTCATATGCATATAGTAAAATGCTGTTATTTCGACATTACAAACAGACACTCCAAGTTTATTTATTTGTATAGTTAATGAAACTTAAAAAAAGTAAAGACCGAAAGAAGCCAATGCTTAAGTACAAAACTCCTGATGTAGTTGCTATATAATATGTTGTTGTAAATTTGTCTCTAATTAAGATTTTTTTTTATAGGATAAGGGTGACAAACGAGGACACAGTCCACATGATGGTAAGTGGTTGCTGCGGCCCATAGACATCTACATCTATCCTCGTTTGCGAATCAAAATGTAGATGCGTTGTCACCCGTGAGGACTAAGATGGAATGCCTCATTTCCAGTAAAAAGGGCCTCCGGCCACCTGCACTCACCAAGCGAAACGCAGAGGTAAACCTCTACTTCACGCTGGTTTTCTGTGAGGTCGTGGTACCACCCCGGTTCGAGCCGGCCCATCCGTGCGACAGTAAAAGTTGCCGCATGGCTCTACCACTGTTACTAATTAAGATAACATCAATTGCAAATCTTTGTAAACAGATAAATTGTACCTCAAGCCGATTGTAATGCCGATTCTACCTGCTAATGTTTCAGATCGCAAACAAACAACGAACATTCATGGAATATGCAAAAGGTATACGTTCCGAAGAGCCCTCTAATACCGGGAATTGGACATCAGGCACAATCTATTCATAAAGGCCTTGATCACGTTCGACCGAGCGCGGTAAGACTTATTTCATTAACATTAAACAATGATGTTAGTTATATATTATATATAAAAATAAAATATTAATGTTCGTTTGTTAAATCATCTCAAATCACCAAAATTTCTTCATGGACTGCTTTGAAATTGTGACACAACGTTACTTTTGAATACGCACGTGTTTTTAATTTTAACGTTAAGCAACATTTTCTTTATTTAACCCGACAACATATATGTGTAATTATTCAAATTTTGGAGCATCATCATATTCTTATCATTTAAAAATATCATATAATTTTAATAGATTTCATACTCGATTTCATACCGATACGACTTAGAAACCTTCAAGAAAAGAGCCTACTCCTTTTTTCCATTTTAAAAAGCCGGCAACGCATCTGCAATTCCCCTGGTTTCCCTGGTGTTGCAGTTGTTCATGGGCGGCGGTAGTCACTTACCATCAGGTGAGCCGCATGCTCGTTTGCCCCCTCTACTATAAAAAAAAAACTCTGCACTAAGCTGATAAGATGATACAAATTTACAACATTTTTTATTCCGGCTGCTCGTAAAGAAACCTTTCTGTTAAAACGAAATGTTTAATATTAATGGTATTGAATAGCGATAAAATTCCGACTCAAATTTCTGACTAAATTTCCTGAAATTACTCAAACGAAAATACAGTTAGGTTTTCATCGCTACGGAATCGATAATTGACGTTAATTAAAATATTAGCTTTATGTCAGTGCTTTAGTAAAATTCCAGGATCAATGCCCGCCGAAACCATTTTTAAATCCAGATTTACCACGTATCTCTCAGAAATGAGAGGATACGTGTGCCTATCCATGGGATGTGTATAGACTGTTACTTTATCGACCAAAAAATAGCAGTATAACCATTAGAAAATAAACCCAAAGTCCACAGACTGTTGATGGAGAGCAGAATTACCAGTGTCAAGGTATCGGTGCTGTGCTCTCCAACGCGCCTATTCAGTCATTCATTCTTTCATTACAGCCTATTAAAAAAAATAAGCATCCTCCACAGTTTCTTATTATTTTGACCTTCCCTTGTTTTATTTTTTGTTGTCGCCTCTTACGACACCTACGGGATAATACCGCCAGTACATGAAGAAACCAGTGCCATGAGTAATTCATGGCAGCTGGTGTAATTTTGGAAAGGTATATGTATATTAAGCAGCAATGTATGTATTAAGAAAGCTGTATGTGATGCTAGTAAAGTAAAGTAAATATATAGCTCAAATACGTACTCACTGAGAGAGGAGAGAGAGAGAGAAAGAAAGAGAGAGTAAATAAGTGGTAAAACTAAAAAAAATTACAGCCGACTTCAATATAAATAAAATGAGACCATCATCAATGTAGTCGAAGGCAATTAAAAATACGCATTATGAAAGATAATTCAAAAACGACTGGTACTCGTTCATCTTGATTAATTGAATAATTTATATAGGACCACATGAAAAGCACCAGCTTTCAAATAAAAAAGAATCTTCAAAATCGGTTCAAAGAAAAAAGTTCTCAGGTAACACACAATAAAAAACAATCGAATTGAGAACCTACCCTTTTTTGAAGGCGGCTCAATTTTCAAGGCTTTTTTGAAATCATATCTTTTGAAGTTTCTCATATCTTTTGAAGTTTCTTATATCTTTTGAAGTGAAGCAGAGAAGAGTACGTGCTCTGCTGCAAAGCTTGTTGGTGGAAATTAAGTGTCTTTAAAATATTTGTAATTTTTTAGAACTGTAAGTTTCTACAAGATTTTTTACTTAGCCACTGACCAGATAGTTTATCATCACTTAATTTACAATTTGAGAGATGTAGGCGGTGATTGAATTGTGATTGCTTGAGCACTATAAAGTTTATGTTAAGTGTCTGCTAGATTGGTACTTATAACTAACATTGTTTTTTGTTGAAAGGTGCAATTTGTGCCTCATATATTAAAAATAATAATATACAATATACCTTCCAAAAACATCCAAATTTGATAGATACATATAACCGGCTCTATCTTTATGTATTCATTTTCTTTTTTATTTCTTATTTAAATGATTGCTAATGACTATGTTAGGTGCAGTACATAAGTTTCATGACGATAAATATCTGTATAAGCCGTTATTATTTAGTTTCAGAATCAAAATTCAAGAAAAAGCTTATTTTCAAAGGTTCAGAAATTTAAATTACCCATAAAAACACAAATTAAAAAGGATGTACAACCAAGAAAAGATTTTTCTAAAGTACAAAACCTTGTGAAAACGTATATGAATACAAAAAGAAATTCCGATAATAAACTACAACATAACGACCTAAAGATCAATAACCGTGTTAATAATATACAATCTCTGAATTTAAATGATATGAAAGCAAGACTAAATACAGCTGATACAGAAAAACTAATTCCACGGAACAATCAAATATTTAAAAATAAGCTCCATGACGATATTGTCTTTGACAACAATTCCATCTCTAATTTATATGGAAAAACATCCAATGAAGATACTGATAAGAAACTTATGTATTTACTAAACAATTTAGAACAAGAAGTCAATCATATTAACCTGAATCAAACTGAAAAGGAAATTTTGGATAACAAATTGAGAAAGATTTACGGACGCATAAGCAATAAACCAAAAGATTTTATATCATCTAGGAAGCTTAATGATGCTAACCAAGTTGAAAAAAGCGATTTTCTTAGATTTGAAAATACTGTACATGAGCATTTGTTAAACGAGAGAAGAAATAATGATAAAAACCGTATAGGTGATAATATCAAAGAAGATATATCTAACCGACGTTTAATTACTGATAATAATAATTTAGATGTACGTGAACGAATGTTACTCAAAGAAAGAAACAGTAATGAGGATTTTGGATCTCTAAAAACAAGGTTGGAAAAGCCCATAAATGAAAATGATCATAACATTAACGCTGATTTAAAATATATTAACAGAATACTTTCTAGAAACCGAAATGCGCTTGTTGAATACGATGACAGATACAGCAAAAAATTACGCGCTTTAGTTAACGATGACAATTTCGATCAAAATCTAAACAGACGTGATTCCAGAGTACCTGACTTGCGAGATGAAAAATATGCATATAAAAACTACAATGAAATAAGGCATAAAAAATACTATCCAAATCATTTGGACAGTGAGGGTCAACTAGGTCACGACAGACGAAAATATTACCAGGAAAAGATAAATTATTTAGAACGAAAACTACAAAAAGCCAGAAGCCACCGACGTCACAACAAAGTGAGTATTAATAATAATCCATAATACATAATTTCTCACGCATGTCACCCAGAGTCAAGCAGGAGATTACGAACGTCACTTGACACTGGCAGGATTCTATCAAGAGAAACCATAATTTAAAATAAGAAGAAGACAACGAACGTCCATTTGTCACAATTCTGACACATCTCTCGCGCTTTCACATCCATACGAGCATGTATGCGTAAATAGCGCCATACATGCTCGTCGGCTAAAGGTAGTCTTAATTTGTCTCGTTTTCAAGATATCCCCGGTTTGATCGATAAAATAAAGTGAGAAAAAATGTGTAACGTACTTAAATTTATTTTATTTAAGTTTATAATAATTGGAAAAGTATACTTTAATTTCTCACATCAAATAAAAATATTAAATTTTATTATATACAATATTAAAAACTATAATATTAAAAAGATAAACTAAAACTAGAAACTTAATTATCATATAGTCCTACTCCCCGCGTTATCGTGCCAAAAACGCTCGCTGCGTTTCCCCGCTGAATGGCTATATTTAGCCTTTGAGCGAGAAAAGAACCAGAATGAAGAACAGTTTATAATAATTGTTTATGTTTATAACACAAGATGGTACCTAATATTATTTTTCTTTATTTTGGCATAAATGGTCATTAAATATATATTTCCTAGCTTCTGAATTTCTTTACAGAAATAGTTAATAACTTTTTCTTTTTTGGCTCGACTTGGAATTCGAAACCAGAACACAAAACCCGACTGGAATGCATAACTATTAAGACAAATAACAATAGAGTAGATTAGAAGAATATAATAATTTTTTATTCAATATTGATAATTACATAATACTTATTGAAAGTAATTTTCTATTTACCACTGGTTCGGAAAATACCTCTGTCCTGGGAAGAACCAGCAAGAAACCCAGCGGGACTTTTTTTTTCAAACTTATTTCACTTAATAATAATTTCGCTTATACAATTTTTACAATTGAAATTGTATTTAATAAACAACCTTTTGCGACAAATTGCTGAAATATAAATGTAGTTAAGTTCCAAGTATCCATTTTCAATATGGATACTTACAATATGAATACAGTAGTCACATGATTTTGCAATGCATTAAAAAACCGTGGAAACTTCCGTGAAACTTTAATTTCAGATTTGAATTATTTAGGATGACATTCCTGTCAAATCTGAAATTGAATTTTAGTAGAAATATATTAATTTTTTAAATTTATTATTAGAGAATATTTAATATTAATGTTTCACCTTATATATACAATGTTTACTTTGGTGTTTGTTAGTGACTTCTTCTTTTTTTCTTACAGCCCGATGGAGATCGTCAGTTACGACCTGTTCAACCTGATAGACCAATGCAACCGAAAACTCAAAAAAACGTTTTCTATTTGCCGGAAAGGGCCCGAAGTGTTCATGGATTTTAATATAATAAATTTTAATAACCTCCATGAGCTTGTCGCTTATTTTTGTTGTTATATTTAGTCTAACTTCATTCATAACCTTAGTAACTTTAAACTATTTATCTTAACAGCAATTAAGCTGTCTCGCATAATCTTATACCGTGCAGTGGCGGTGTAACAATATCCACTACCCCACATCATCCCGTGGGTGTCTTAAGAGGCGATAAAGGGAAACAAATCAGAAGATGGACAGCAGTGTCTTCCTAATAATTACTAAAATTAAAAGAAACTGCGTTTGCCAACCCGCTTACCAAGCGTGGCAACTATGGGAAAATCCCCTATGAGTAGGGTTACCAGATTACAGGAATTTTCCTGACATGTCCGGAATTTTAGCTATCTGTCAGGGAAACAGGAAAAATTTGAAATTGTCAGGAATTTTTAAATAAAATACTTTGTTAAAATTTTTATAAATTGTCAGCCTATCCTACAAAAAAGACATTTTTGGGTGGATATTTGAGGCGTGCTGAAAACTTGTCTACTACCTACCCAAAAATATCTACCAGCTCTCGGACTATTTGCTGCCTCTGCGTCAATGTCAGGAAATTTATTGAAAAGTCAGGTATATTGCCAGGAAATCTCATTGTGGGTTCTGGTAACCCTACTGGAATGGGATCCCTATGGGGGAGGCCTATGTTCAGCAGTGGACTTTAATAGGCTGTAACGGTATTGGTCACGCAATGTTGCACAAACCTTTAGTAAGTTAAGTTAATTCAAGTAACCAATAAACGGGTGTTAGTTGACCGTGGCAAAGAATCAAGAGATCCACCCTCGCTGATCGAACGCCTGTAATAATTATTTTATGCTCTTTCAGTAAATATTAGTCATGCTCTTGTTGTGTTTTTAACTTTTGACTTATAAAGCATGTATCTAAATATTTATCTCATTAAGGCCAGGCCTTACTGTTAGAGAATACCTTAAGGCATTTATTCTACGATTCGTAAGCTTGAAGATAACAAAATAAAGCGTACTTTATTAAATTTAGTAGTTTATAAAACATTTTAATATTACCATCCCTCTAATGAGTTAACATCTTTCCATGATTAATGAACGAATTTTGCCAACAGGCATTGGGGCAGAGTGGCGGAAATTTCTTGCCCTAAATACCTTTTAGAAATGAGAAGTCTATGTCAGGCCAGCCGTTGAACACATGTAGGCCATAAAGCAACACGCGTGTAGGCTGTAACTTTTCTATTGTTTTTTACTTTTAATTTCTTGTTTGGCTTCTAGTATTCTTGCGTTGTATATTTTTATATAGAAATTAAATACATTATCGATGGAGATTATCACATTAGATTGAATTGGATAATTGTTCATTAATTATTGAGGGTAAGAAATCAAGATATAGGGAGCAGCATCTTCCTTATAACGATTAAAAATAAAAATAAACTACGATTGCCAACCTGCTTGCCAAGCGTGGTAACTATGGCAAATATTTCCGAAATGAGGCAATCTATACGAGAGGCTTATGTTCAGCAGTGGACTTTAATAGGATGTAATGAATGGATGTATAAAAGATAATCTACCAGGAGCACATAGCCCACTGAGAGGTGAAATTATTAAATCAACCGTAACATTACAACTATGACAAAATATCTTCTATAAGGCAATCTATGGGAGAGGCCTATGTTCAGCAGTGAACTTTAATAGGCTGTAATGAATGGACGTATAGAAGATAATCTACCAGGAGCACATGACCCACTGAGAGGTAAAATTATTAAATCAATAGTAACATTACAACTATGACCAAATATCTTCTATGACGCAATCTATGGGGGAGGCCTATGATCAGCAGTGGACTTTAATAGGCAGTAACGGTAACGGTAGCAGGATCATTGTTGAGAATAATTATCTATTTAAGAAGGTTTTTTATTTAAAAAATTTAAAATCACAGGCACAATAAAAATCAAAAGATTAATTTGTATCAGGATTTCTCCTCAGGAACAGCGTATTTAGTCTGAGACCCACGGGCTTAGGCTTAAAGTGAATTGAGCTGTCCGTCTACTAGAAGAACAAATTTAAAAATAATTTTTTGTTTATGATTTAAACCATTGGCAGCGTAAGGAGTCCATTATCCCATTTCATCGGTGTCGTAAGAGGCATTTATGGAAAGCTCCAGAAAGATCTCATGGCTGAAAAAGTACCCAGACCATCAACAGGGGGCACCGGCGAATGTCTCAATGTGAAAAACCATATCCAACTGTGGACTCTCGCACACTGATGATGTAGGTTCAAAAATACGAATGGCTGAAGACATTGACCTGTTCTGTAGCACCTTAAATGAGATCACTATGGTGGGATTGTTTAAAATTTGTTATAGTTAATGGCCACATTTTTGTTAAGCATGAAACTACACTGTCGCATGAGGTAATTCATGTCAATGTCATGATAGTTATAAGTTTCAATAAATAAATAAATAAATATTTTATAAGTAGTTATTAGGCTTAACCGAGTAGGGGCAGTGTAAGAGCCCATATCGTCTCGCGTGCATCGTAAGAGGCTACAGGTACAGGGGGAAACTATAATATAAATTATTAAGAATAACTCAGAAACTATTGGTCTGACCTTGATCAAATTCATATGGGACCACATGTGAAGTACCAGCTTTCAAATGAAAAAATCATCGAAATCGGTTCACCCAGTAAAACTTTATGACGTAACACACATAAAAAGAACATACAGTCGAATTGAGTACCGTCTCCTTTTTGAAGTCGGCAGAAAACAGAAGACGGGTAGCACCTTGCTGATAACAACTCAAAATAATAAAAAAATGCGGTTGCCAACCCGCCTGCCAAGCTTGGCAACTAGGGCAAAATCCTCCTTAAGAGGCAATCTAGGGAAGAGGTCTATATTCAGCAGTGGACTTTTATAGGCTGTATTGGATGAATGGAGTTATTAGGCTGAACTGGTCGATAAATTCTACGTATCAAATACTTGTTTATAAATAATCATCAATGTTTTAATAACAAAGTGTAGCAACATTATTCAACTGAGGCAGTTATATAGAACTTTTTTTTAATCACCCTCGAATAGCGGAACCACAAAATTGCAATCGTTCATAAAACTTTAGTCTTTTTGAATTTGGAATAATAAATTCGTAACTACGCTCGCAAAGTTTAGAGTTTCGACAAAGTGGCATTATAAATGGACGTGAAATGCTTATCAATGTGTTTTCGCGGTATCCTTGTTTTGTATTTATTATCTGGTTATTCACTATCAAAGGATTTACATGTAAAAGAGGTAATGGTAACTTTGTTTTTTATACAAGTACACAAACATGCACACATTACATGTGGTGCTATGTGTGACCTGTGACTCATATAGAGCCGTTTAGAACCATGGTAGCTTAGGTGCTAATTTGTACGCTGTAAATGCAAGCAACCCGAGTTCGACCCCCGCCGTCACCATCGAAATTGCAATTTTAAGTGTTAATTAACTCATGATCTGCGTTGAAGGAAAATATTGCGAAGATATGCGAAGGAAAGTGGAGCGCGGCAGACTAATCGCTCAAAACCCTCTCTGAGAGGTTGGTGACTGTGACTTGTAATTATATTTTACTGTGACCCCTAAATATCTACAACTTTTGAAAATTCAGATTCAATCAGTGTAACCCCCTTAAGTCTATGAGAAAATGCCTCGGTACCAGTAAAAAAGATTTGGGTTCTGGTCATTTACCATACGGGACACAACAGAATAATACTATTTCACACAGTTATTCTGAGAATGCGTGGTCCTTTCAAACTACGTCCATAATACAACTGCGGCGTCCTTCTACCACGTTACTGTCATCGCGTGATAACCATGCAGCTTAAAGGTCCATGCGCCTAAGTCACTGTATGGGACTCGAATACTAGAGCGCGCCACCTTGATCCAAAAACACAAATAATTTGTTTTCGGATCTGAATATAATATTATCATTACTCCCGTCTCTCGGAGATTCTTAAGCGTAGTCTTGGACATTCCCCCACTAGAGGGCGTGATGATCTGGTAGGAGATGCAGGAAGTTGATAGATGAAGGTGGCCCGTGCTTTGTATCATTCCTTTGGAGAGACTTTCAGCATTATACTTGTGATTATGACGAAAACCCAGCACCTGTGTTACCAAGGCTCTCAAAATATGAATAAAATTGTAGTATACACAGATACTTTATCAAAGATAGTAGGTCCCCATGTTTTATCTTCTTATCATCAGTTGGGCTGTTCATTATTCATCATCATCATCATCATCATCATTACAGCCGTTCACATGTCCACGGCAGCAGTGGAATTGTGTACATAGGCCTCCTCCAAGGAATGCTGTGGCACGGTCCTGAGCCACCTGCATCCATCGACTTTCTGCAATGTCTTACCAGGTCGTCACTCCATCTAGTATGGGGGGGGGGTCGCCCTACACTTCACCTCCCGATACGAGGCTGCCACTCGAGAAACTTTTTTGCCATCGGTTGTCGGTTCTTCAAGCTATATGGCCGGCCCATTGCCACTTCAGCTTACTAATCCGTTGGAATATGTCAGTCACTCTCGTTCTACTGCGGATATCCTCATTTCTAAGTTTCTCACGCAGAGAAGCCCCGAGCATAGCTCTCTCCATAGCTCGCTGAGCGACCTTGAGCTTCCTCATATAGCCAGCAGTGAAGGACCACACCTCAGTACCATAAGTCGTCACACCAGTGATGATGTACCATACTTGAGCCACGTGGTACTTAGATAGCGGTATAAGAGGATTCATCAAAGTCGTAAGAGGGGACTAAGGGAAGTCAAAAATATCACATAGCTTCCAGTATATGGTGGTAGAACCATTTCGTTTATGTCAGATTTTTTTTATAGAATAAGTGACAAACGACCACATAGCCTACCTGATGGTAAGTGGATGCTGTGGCCCATACTCATCTACATTTATCCTCGATTAAGAATCAGAATGCAGATGCGTTGTCACCTCTCAGGACTAAAATGGAATGCTTCGTTTCCAGTAAAAAGGTTCTCTGGTTCTCTACACTCACAATACGAAACACAGCAGTGTTAAGGTGCTATTTTACGCTGGTATTCTGTGAGAGCGTGGTCCCACCCCGGTCGTGTCGACCCATTCGTGCTATAACCAAAAAATAAACAAACTCATTAATAATATAATTATAACTATTCTTAATATTATATTCAGTTTCTTTTTCATGTTAGATAAATTCTAAAGACAATAGAAATAAAATGCTGGTCAATAGGCAAAAACAATTTTATATTGTTTCAGGGTTCTTTGTCTAAAAGACAATTGATGGATTTCGCGATGGCAAGGGACTACCCTTCATCAAAACTGAAAAGGGTATGTGTACACATTACTTATTAATAAAGCCTGTACGTAAAAAAAATGGAGACACTTAAATATATACAGTTGTAGCTAACAATTTTGTTATTCTGTGCAAGATTTGAAACTAAAAATGGACATTAGATTTTTTTTTAAAGAAGAGGGGGCATACAAGCAATCGCCTCATCTGACGTTAAGTGTCTACTGCCGCCCGTGAACAACCGCAACACCAGGGGAATGGCAAGCGCGTTGCCGACCTTTAAGAAAAGAGTAAGCTCTTTTCTTGAAGGTCTCTAAGTCGTATCGGTCCGGAAAAATCGCCGGTGTACCACTCCCCGTGTAGATGCGATAGAAAATGCCAAGGGTGCATCCCTTCGCAGCGCCAGTGAATCGAAAAGATCAGAAAGAACTCGCTCATCGACGATTCGAGTCACTCTGCGCTGGACGCGGTTAAGTGAAAGGAGCGGGCACTGGGGTGGCCCGGCCCAGAGATGAGAACAGTGTGGCCGAACTTGCGCCTTGTAAAGATGCATTCAGATACAATTTTGTTCCAGTAATCAATGACGTGATCTCGATAAATATTGACACGGCCGGTGTAAAAAGCTTCACCTGTGCTGTCGTCCGCATAGCTATTGGTTTGTAGTATATCATTAATATGCTGAGGGAATAACATAGGTGATAGCACGTAGCCTTGTGGAACACCAGCATTAATATTCTTGTAATCTGAGCATGCACCGTCTTCTACAACCTTAATGCTCCGATCAGCAAGGAAACTGGTGGAACTAATTGCACAATTTCTCGGGAAGCCCATAGGAAGGAAGCTTCGAAAGAAACCGGCCTTGGCTATGTCCACAATAAGGGCCAATGCCTCCCCTTGGACACTACTGCACCCGCCATTTCTATCTATGAATCAGGTAGAACACAAAATCGCCATCTGATCGATCCTGGTGGTCACTAAGCAACTGGTGATCCTCAAGGTGGCAGTTTAGAAATGATTCCATTATTTTGGAGAACAAAGAAGTGATGGCGATATACGTGTAGTTAGACGGGTCTGAGCAGTCGCCTGTTTTAGGAATCAGGTCGACCAAAGCTGTCTTACATGAATGCGGAACTACGCCTTGGGTGTAGGAGTACTAGAAAAGACGCGTCAAAATCGATGTCAACACGGAAGCACACGTCTTCAGCACAATAGGAAAGAGGCCCACTCGACTTGTTGACATCCAGCGAGAGGAGTGCATTGCGAACCAGGCGCTGTATAAACCGCACATACGGCATGGAGCAATCACACCAGGGAATAGTCGGCTGTGTGTTCTTCCCATCATCAAGAGTCGAGTTGGACGTAAAGAGAGAGCCAGATCAGAACAGATCGGCTTTTTTCTTTGCGGCATTGGCTAGTGAGTCATTCTCCCTGTGCATAGATGGGAAAGATGGCTGACAGAAGTTCCTTTGAACAGCCGTGGCGTGAGACTACAAAGAATACATCGGTTTCCTAAAAAACGCGAACTAATTTCTCACCAATTCTGTCCTTGACTCTGACCTTGCCTCGGCAATGACTCTTTTGAAGGACATGGAGGCGGCATGATCCTTCTTTTTAAAAACGCTGGTGTTTACATTCCGGGACGTTGATGCGTTGCCCAGGCTTGGTAGCACTCCTGCTTATAGCGTAATGCTATTTTACAGGACCGACCATCGCAAACCATGGCCAGCTATAGTCTGCGGTACCTATTAGAGGCAGATTCTGGGAAATAAAGTTCCAAAAGACCACAGGCTATCCCACGGACGTCGGCTGAGACCTGATATTCGTCCGGATGAGAAATCAGCAAAAGGTCCAACAGGGAAGGTGTATGATCCTCCACATATGGAATCTGCGTAGATGATGTAACCAGTTGTGTTAGACTATATGCCAAGGAAAAGTCATAAACAAACCCGCACGATCGGTTAAACGTGAAGCGAGGCATTCGGCGTAGTGGGCGTTAAAATCGCCAAGAAGCCATTTGAACGTGGTCAATTAATAGGTCTGTGTCGGCGTTACTGCTATGGGAACTATAGAGGCACCCGCAGACGCGTGTATAGTCGCCGGTGTCGACGCGTAACCAAAAGATGGACAGGTCCAAACTTTCAAGACTGCTGAAGCATCGAGAACAGATGTACTTTCTGACGTATATGCAAACTCCAGCCCAAGGCACAAAGGAGTGTTCTAATTTGTATCCTGGGCAGGAGAGATATGAAGTATCAGCTGGAGAGGACACCTGCTTCTCTGCTGCTGACGGTCAGAAAGAGCAATTCCGGTTTTGTATCCAGATGGTAGTGAACGGCGTTTAGGTTCGATTGAACTCCCCTGATGTTGCAAAAATTTTTACGGAGCGTGGCAGCGGTCGCCTTGGTCTCGTTGCTCAACTTGTCCAGAGCATTTTTTGTGTTGGGCGGAGTTTATCCCGGCCCCACCCCCAGAACACGCAGCCTTAGTACCCACGCTCAGGAGGAGTGGAGTAGCTTGGTCGTAGATATTCAGTAAGGGATTCTTCATTACTAGGGATGCCGATACCCTCCTGGGGTAGTATATCATTTAATTCCGCTTCATGTTAATGGAGGGTGAGGGGGGCTGGGGGAATTTTGCTTTTGGCCACCTGCGCTCATAAAACGAAACGCAGAAGCAAAGCTTCTACATCACGTAGGTATTCTGTGAGGTCATGGTTCCTCCCCGGTTCGAGCCGACCCATACGTACCACTGTTTGTATTCTTTTATAACCTTAAAATTAAAAACTAGCCCACAATCCACCTAATGGTAATTATATGCTAGCAGTGTGGAAAATTACGATCTATTCTAGCTACATCAAAATTATTATAAGTAGCTATGTACCATCAGGTAAACCTATAGCTACTTTAGCCATTGAATACCAGATAACTGCAAATGAAGACGACCTCACCATAGTTCCACCCTTGAAGACTAAATGAAAACATCCCACAGCCTGTCACTATTACCGTTCAATCCAGAACACTAATTTCAAAAAGACTATAACTGTATAAGGAGGGGTTAAGTTAAGGAGGGAAATTCATTCACTATAATATTGTTAAAATAGATCATCAGCGATGGTTATGGTGTCACAAAAATATAGGTATTTTATTCGTTCCAATTAAAAATCGTAGAATTTTGTTTTAATTTTTGAATTTGAAAATAGCCGTGGTAGCTCAAATGGTTAGCGCTCGCTGTAAGCTTCTCACAGTACTCGAGCAACCCGGGTTCGATCCCGCCGGCAGCAATGAAATTGTTAATTGCAATTTTAAGTGCTGATTTACCACGTGCTTGGCAGTGAAGGAAAACATCGTGAGGAAACCTGCATGTCTGAGAAATAAGAAAAAACATATTTCGAAGACATGTGAAGTTCGCCAACACGCATTGGGGCAGCGCGGCGGACATTTCCTTGCCCTAAAACCCTCTCAGAAATGAGAGGAGGCCTGTGCCCAGCAGTGGGACGTAAATAGGCTGCAACTTGACTTTACTTTACTTAAATAATTTTTGAAAGAATATTTCATTTACTACTTAAAAATCGTATCAATTTCAGATAGGCCGCCATATCGAGATGAAAACTGAGAGTGTATTGTCTCATCTAATAAATGAGGTGAACCATAGGCAACATAATATAAAGGACAAGAATAAGGACAAGTCTTTGAATAGAGTATTGCGTATAATAAAAATGAAATTAAGAAGGTTAATGAAAAAGAAAAAAACCGCACGGAATAATACACCTAAAACCAAAATGGCGACACATTCATTATATGTTAAACGAGAAAACAAAGTTTTGTGATCATACGATTGTTATGACAGGTGTTGGCGACGCGCTTAAAAAATACTTTGTCATTTTTCATTTCATAATAAGTAAATAATTTCGTGTTTTTCAGTTATTGCTATTACATTATATAAGGCATTCCGAATAAGGAGAGAGCCTATGTTAAAAGTAAAGTTAAAGGTTCGTTCCCCGGTCGAGAGTTAATTCCATAAAAGTTTGTTTACAAATTAATGTGGTAAAAACATAGTAATCGGTTATGCAATACGTGTAAGGGTTTTGTATTAAATTAGATATTTATTTTAGATGAAAATATATTTTGCTCTTGTGATAAGAGACAAGATTCATTATGGCTAGATAAGAATAGCGTATGTAAAGAAATAATGTTTCATAATGAATGATATTTGTAATTTAGACATAGAAAGCACCAGCCTTCTATTGATATGATAGGGGTCGAGTGGTGTGCGGCGGATTGGTTGCTCATGTTGTATATGCTATTTAAACAGTGTCTAAGAAATGTACTGTAAAAATAAAAAACAAATTTTATCAATTTGTGAAAATTTCAGTAATATATGTAAAAAAAGTAATAAATGTTTCAGAATTATTACGTGTATTAATAAGAACAGTGCTGTGTTGAAGTGCTTAAAATAGTGAAATAATAATAGCTTTATATACATACATACATATAATCACGCCTCTTTCCCGTAGGGGTAGGCAGAGACCACTTCTTTCCACTTGCTAGGATCTTTACATACTTGTTTCGCTTCGTCCACTTTCATTATTCCCTTCATACATGCTCTTCGGTTTAGGATACTCTTGACCTGGTCTTTTTTCAAGACGTCCTTGATTTGATCTAGAAACGTCCGCCTAGGCCTACACCTTCCAACACTTTCATTCACACTCGCCTTATACAGCTTTTTCGTCAAACGTTCTTCATTCATTCTCACGACATGGCCAAACCACCTCAGCATACCTTTCTCAATTTTGTCACTACATCTTCTTTCAGACTAGAACGTTTCCTTATCTCACTATTTCTTATCTTGTCACTCAGTTTAACTCCTATCATACTTCTTAACGCTCTCATCTCAACTGCATTTATTCTGCTTTCATGTTTCTTCTGCCATACCCAACTTTCACTTCCGTACATGAGTGTCGGAACCAACACCCCCTTATGCACAGCCAAACGAGCCTTGTTAGACACCTTCCGACTGCTCATAAAGGAGTGCAAAGCTCCATTCACCATGTTTCCTGCATTCACTCTTCTTTCGATATCACTCTCACACTTTCCATTTCTCGTAAACTTTGAACCTAGATACACAAATCAAATCATCATTCTTCAAACATCAACATCAAATCTTGTGTATCTAAGCTTTATATAAGAAAATTAAAATCGAATTAAAGTATATTAATGCCTCTAAATTGTGAATTGAACTATTGTATTAGTTAAGATATTCATGCTCATTAATAACGAATGGTATTTTGACCATGTCTGTTAGATATTTAAGTTTTCTTACTTTAACGTTCTCTAAAGTAGGTGTATTTTGTTAGTGTGTCTTAATATGTCTTCATGTGATAACGATGTAATGTATATGATAATGATCAGACTTTGTGTGTGATTCTTATAAATAAAAGTTTACCATATATTTTGAATAAATGAAGATATGGGGGGATATAAAATACAAGGGTGCAATGATGAATATCAATGTTAAGATATATCGAAATGGCCCGCGGCGCGCGGTTCTTTCTTGCGTATAGCTCGCGACTAGAATAGTTAACTGGTAATTTGGAAAGTCGTTCGGGACTAGCTACTAGTTTTACAGTTTAAAGCAAGAAATAAAGCAATAGGGAAGTGATAGTGAAATGAGTGAAAGTTTCAACGTTGCACTCTTATGGGATATTACGAAGATGAAATTGCTGTTTCATTTCCTACTGCACCTTCCAATAACAAGAAAATACAGTCCACAACATGACGTCGAGACCGGGGCCGGAGTGGTCCCGGTCTCGAGATTAAGACCACTCCATAGGGACCCGTAATCGTAGTCCGTAAACTTTTCTTTTTAGAGAGGGCAACAGACGTCCTTGTGTGACACTCCTTCTCAGAGGTCACGCCCACCTCGTTGTTGCCGAACCCAACGTGGTGTGATTTTAGTTTCTCGAGGTAGAAGGTCAATGACTGATTAACCCCTGTCTGTTCGACCCTTTAAATAGGTTTGTTTTAAAATATAGACTCTGTACAATTGAATAAATGTTTTGATAGCTAAAGAAACAATGGATTTGATGTTACTTATAAAAAATAACAGAGATAAAATATTGAAAAATAACCCTGTATATATATGGACTACGAAAACATTGAAAACGACAGCTACGAATACGAGACAATGTGGTCGTATCCGGCGGATTACTTTATCATATTTATATGTTGTGTGATGTATTAAGAATAAGAAAAAGTTATTCAAGCTTAGTTTTCTAATTTTTCAATCAAACTCCAAAATAACCATAATAACATGTATTGCTGCTTAACCCTTTCGCTGTCCCGTGCACTACATATAGGTCATTGCTATTGTCTTACTATTGTGTCTGAAAATCGGACAGTGAAAGTGTTAACAAACATAGGGTTAAAACGTTTTAAATTGTATTTATCTACGCAGCGCACTGAATTTCCGTTTTACACATCAATTAATTAAATCTCTTACAGAACCTAACAGAGCCTTTGTATTTTAATTGAACGTTCTCAATCCATTTAGCTGGTAGAATTTATCGTGAAACCGCAGTCGAAATTAAACATCTAAAATGTTTTTAGTAATAAAAATCTGAAGGCCACAGCTAAACAATTTCATAGAATACTATCCGACCCGGCTTCGACAACAACGCCATCTACCGGGTCTATTTGTGAATCTAAATCAGTCTAATCAACACAAAATTTCATCAAAATCGGTCCAGCCATTTAGGAGCAGTTCAGTCACATAAACACGGATAGAATAATTATATAATATGCATATTATATACATATAAACTATTCCTTTGAATTATTCTATCTATTTTTAGAAACAAAATTAAAATTTGTTGCGTATTTTAAAAGATCTAAGCGTACAGACGGTGGGAAGCGACTTAGTTTTATATTATGTAGAGAAGGAAGACAAACGAACGCACAGTTCACCTAAAGGTAAGTAAATGCTGTAGCCCATAGACACCTAGATCTATTCTTCATTAAGAATCAAAATTTAGATGCGTTGTCATCCCGGAGAACTAATATCGAATACCTCATCACCAGTTAAAAGGATCACTGGATCTGTACACTCAACATACAAAACACAACAGCATTAAGTTGCTATTTAACGCTGAAATATTTAGGATGCATGAGCAAGGTTCTTTCCCGGTAGAGCTGACACATTCGTGTTGCAACTTTAATAAATTTGCAACGTGGCTTTATTACGTTAAAAAAATGGTGGTAGGCCGCCCCCGCCATAGGCAGTAAAAATATAATATTATATTGTATCTAGAAAAATTTGGTTGCTAATAAAAGTTATTTTATTTTATTTTTATTTTTCTATGGCGGTAACTAATAATACAATCGTCTTCAAAAAAAGGATAAGGTTCTCAAATTAACTGTATTTTTTATGCTTTACCTCAGAACTGTTTTCAAGTTCCTTGGCCCTTATTAAAAAATATATTGCGATATCTTCATTTAATATAAAGCTATTACAGTTTTAATAAACAACGATTTTTATAAGCACTACGTGTTCAGTTTAGTGAAGTGTTTTCTTTGTTAATATATAAAGCAACGCGGACGAAGTCGCGGGATCCGTTAGTTTAAGATAATATCTTTTCTTAAATTATGAGTGGCAAAAGAGTAAGCAATCAATCAAACAATATTTTCTTTATTGTACACCCATACACATTAAAACGAAACAAAATGAAATATTTGTATATAGAAGGTACAACAGGTGGTCTTATCGCTCTGGAGGCGATTTCTTCCAGACAACGGTTTTGCGCGAACAACAGTCGTTTATAACGAATTTCGACTAAGGAAGATGTACATAAATTAAACAATTATAAGTAAAAGAAAAAATATATAAAAACACAAGATAATGAAAGTTGATGATAGGTAGGATAGGATAGATACAATTTGGGACGGGAATTATAATGGGAAACATTAGAGCTCCAAGTGATAAGCTTTGAGTAGATGTTTAAAGCAAAAGGGAACTGAGCACGTCGCATATTTATGTTTTTTCAAGGAGGATGTATGTGATGGAATACAAAGCGAAAGATTATTGCTGGAACGTAGATGACGATGATGACAGGAGAAGATGAACTCAAAGCGGTCTTTCAGGTAACGTGGAGTGGAGTGAACAGTATGCAGTCCATCTCATAGTAAATGCCCCCTGTAATCAAATTTGCAAATGCAGTGAAATAACAGAAACTTACTTCTCTATATAAACTATTATATAATTTCTATAATGATACATTATGTGCGAATTAATATTAACTAATCCCGACTTTTTTATATAGCATAAACGAGCACACGGTCTATCTGATGGTAAGTGGTTATTGTGGTCTATAGACAGCTACATTTATCCTCGATAACGAATCAAAATGCAGATGCGTTGTCATTCGTGAGGACTAAGATGGAATGCCTCGTTTCTAGTAAAAAGGGTCTCCGGTTCTCTACACTCATCATACGAAACACAGCATTAAGCTGCTATTTATGCTCGTATTCTGTAAGAACGTGGTCTTACCCCGATCGAGCCGACCTATTCGTGCTACAACTGTATTACTAATATAACTGCAGCGTGTAAAAATGAAAATTATTTTACAGATTTTCAAATCAATTTATTTTGAAAATCAATTAGTTTCATTTAATGTATAGAGTTCGCGTAAATATAAGAAATAATAAATTTATATCTAATCTTGATTTTATACGGCAATTTTATATTATTGCAATTATTTGGTCATTGGTTTTCAATGACCAAGTGATTGCAATTTAATGACCAAGTAATTGTAATTTACTATCAATGCACGTTTAATTTATTTCACACAACAAACTTTCACTGTCCGGTTTTGAGACACAATAGTAAGACAATAGCTATTTAATAATTTATAGGATTTTACTATATATATATATATATATATATATATATATATATATATATATATATATATATATATATATATATAGTAAAATCCTATAAATCCCTCAAGTTTTGTGAGCGAAAAGAATGAATATGTTGTCTTTAATTAATGTAATTGGTTTAACCATTTTAATCAACCGACTTCAAAAAAAGGAGGAGGTTCCCAATTCGTCAGAATTTTTATTTTATGTACACCGATTACTCGAAGACACCTGAATCGATTTGGAAAATTCTTTTTTCATTTGAAAGCTGCACCAGCTATCATGTGATTCCATATAAATTTGATCAAGGTCTGACTAGTAGTTTTTGAGTTATATTGAAGTTGTTTCTACAAGTCGTTTGTTTATACGTGGTAGAGCCATGCAGCTATATTAGTGATATAGTTGTACCACAAATGGGTGGACTCGACCGGGGGAAAACCACGCTCTTACGGAATACAAGCGTAAAATAGCAGTACAATGCTGCTGTGTTTCGCATGGTGAGTGTAGAGAACCGAAGACCCTTTTTACTGGAAACGAGGCATTCCAGCTTAGTCCTCACGGGTGACAACGCTAGATGGACAAAGGATAGATGTAGATGTCTATGGGCCACAGCATCCACTTACCATCAGGTGGACTGTGTGCTCGTTTGTCACGCTTATGCTATATATTTTTTTTAAGTAAAAATTAATTAATTAATTAATAAAAGGCGTAAAATCATCTAATATCAATGTTCAAGCGTAAAATCATCTAATATCAATGTTCAAGCGTAAAATCATCTAATATCAATGTTCAAGCGTAAAATCATCTAATATCAATGTTCAAGCGTAAAATCATCTAATATCAATGTTCAAGCGTAAAATCATCTAATATCAATGTTCAAGCGTAAAATCATCTGATATCAATGTTCAAGCGTAAAATCATCTAATTTCAATGTTCAAGCGTAAAATCATCTAATATCAATGTTCAAGCGTAAAATCATCTAATATCAATGTTCAAGCGTAAAATCATCTAATATCAATGTTCAAGCGTAAAATCATCTGATATCAATGTTCAAGCGTAAAATCATCTAATATCAATGTTCAAGGTGCGAGTCTTATGGTACTATTGCCAAGTATGGCAATTAAGGCAAATCTTTTCTACATCGGGAAACATCCATAATAGTCTGCGGTGGGCTATTTTTTTCTTTATCGGCACGAAAAACCTTGTTTACTCCGGCTGTGATTGAAACTAAGGACATTTCTTAATTTTTTTATAGTATAGGGTGACAAACGAGCACACAGTCCACATGATGGTAAGTGGTTGCTGTGACTCATAGACAGCTACATTTATCCTCAATAAAGAATCAAAATGCACATGTGTCGTCACCCGTGAGGACAAACGTGGAATGCCTCTTTTCCAGTAAAATGGGTCTCCGGTTCTCTACACTCACCATAAGAAACAGCAGCGCCAAGTAACCATTTTACGCCAGTATTCTGTGAGGACGTGGTTCTTCCCCGGTCGAGCCGACCGATTCGTTCTACAACTATACTTTTATTTACTTACGATTTCTTTAATTACTAGCGATCCTTCGCACAGTTGATTTCTATATCTCAACACTAACGCCACCTACCGGGTCCATTTGTGAATCTAAACTTTTCTCTAATCAACTTAATCAGACACACAAAATTTCATCAAAATCGTTTAGGAGTTCAGTTATTTCAAGCGAGATAGCATGATACCGGCGCTGGCGCTTAGCACTAGCGCGGCGGGAGTTTCGATAGGTCACGGCTGTCCAGTGACCTCCCAAATCAGCTGATTACTTTATTTTAGTAAGACAAGTCACGAGGATATAAAAATAGGATAGTGAACGCTTTTGGAATAGTGAAAAATGAGATTGAAGTGCTTTCTAAATTAAAATATCAATTAAGAAACCTGCCCTTAACATGTATTGAACAAGGTGGTAGTCATTTTGAAAGTGTATTAAAAATACAACGTTGCATGAGTAGTCTATTAGTAAGTTAATTATTTGATTTTTAAATTATTGTAAATATCTTGATTCACATTTTTTTAATGCCATCTTTGAATTATGTTGTCGTATTGCCTCTTATCTTTAGTAGTTCATTATTATTTACAATTATAAATAAAATGTTATACTAATGTATAACATTTTGTAACGAATATTGCCTATTAATATTGTATCATAATCAATAATCAAAATTATTCAGAGTCGACCGTCCAAAGCCTGAAAAGTGTGATGGAAATATAACAATCAAATGTTTACTAGACTTAAATAAACAACTGGATGCTCGGAGTTCTTTCGGACATCGGTTAATGTTCCTAGGTAGGTATTTTTTAACGTAAACAATCGCGCGTCGTGCGTTCATGAATTTGTACTGTGATCATAACATTGTTCTGGAATTAGTATAACTAATTTAATAAATAATCAGAACATAAACAGGTTTAACTAAAAGTCAGTGTTTGTATTATGATTATAACATAATATACTAATTGGTGTGTCTGAGGGTGTGCGTTAATTACGTTAAATGTATATTACATAATATGCATGTATTATACATATAAACTTGAATCATTTTGTCTATTATTGAAAACCACATCACAATGCATTGTACAGTTTAAAAGATCTAAGCGTACAGATGACGGGAAGCGACTTTGTTTCATACTATGTAGAAATAATCTATACCTACTAATAAAACAAAGTAGAAGAGTTTCTTTTTTGAAAAATTCTTTTTGTATATTATAGCCAAATTCATATGGAATAGTATAGGCTATCTAGCATTACACCTCTCAACTAGCCTTAAGTATTCATTTTTGTTAAGCAAGTCAGAAGAAAAAGCGCTCCCGAAATTATTTATCCGCGTGCGCTGATGTTATTTTCAGTGATATGTAAATATAATGTTCTACAAAATTATAGATCTTTACTCCATCTAAAAAAAAGTTCGCGATACCATAATAAGTCTGTTTCATAAACATAAGCCACAATTAGTCAGTTGGTAGGTATATCAACATGGTCATCCTAACCAACTTCGAACCAAGAACGCCACAGATGCGTTTACAATTGTTATCCTGAAATTAACCATGTTAACCGTAGCAATGAGGTAAAAATGCGATTGTAAATTCGCGTATTGATTATGCGCTCCAAGAGGTTGAACATTGGCGCGCTTTCCAGCCGCGCGCTCCAAACGCTCAAACGTGGAGCGGGCCGTTCCATCTGCTGTCGGTTTTTTACTGCGTATCAATGTAGAATTGTTTTTTTCATCATTCGTGTGTTCGTTGCGTTTCGAGCTATGGGTAATCAAAGTTGCCGTAAATTGATAAAATTATATGGTTAAAAAGCTTGTGGAATAGCAAAAGTCGTTTTTATCATAATAAAGCGCTCAGAGAAGATGCATAGAGAGAACTATGCAAGCGGCAGCTGAATGTACACGACCGACATCCATGTTGAACGATCAAACAATGTAGCAGCTGCCGCGCGCGCTAGTTTTGCTTAGTTGATATAATTTTGATATATTATGATATACTTTTGAACATTTGGAACGCGTTCGGCGGAACGCACTGGTCAGCGCAGAGCATAAAGTTTCAAAAGTATACATGGTTATTTTTCAAAGAGTAGCCAAATTTTAAATTTAAGTAATTTTATTTTATTTACAAACATAGCAAATAATATTACATACAACACAAACAATTAAATTTGGCAAAAAAAATAAAAAATTAGCATAATAAATAAATTAAAGGAAAAAAATGTTAAATTAAGTTCAAATATAATATAAGTAATAATACACCGTTATTGCAATTTTTGAAAATACGAGTAAATATGGCTTCTACTTTTATTTGAAATTATCCCAAACTGGATGTGAGTTATGGGCAACAACTTCGCTTATGCGCTCTCCTCTGTGTTCGATTCAATTCATAATGTTTTTGCCGAACGAGCAACCCTTACAAATGCGTCGTAAAATAGTATCAGATATCAGTTAAAATAATGGATTACATTGCACGCAAGTGAATTTAAAAGATTTTTTATGGGATAAGGGTGACCAGTGAACACACAGTCCACCTAATGGCAAGTGGTTGCTGTGGCTCATAGACATCTACATCTATCCTCATTTGCGAATTAAAAAGCAGATGCGTTGTCAGCTGTGAGCACTAAGATGGAATGCCTCTTTTCCAGTAAAAAGTGTCTCCGGTTCTCTACACACACCATACGAGACACAGCAGCATTAAGCTGCTATTTTACGCTATTGTCATGTTATTTTTGTTTGTCCTGTTATTCGTGCTACAACTACACAATTAATATAGCTGCAGCATGGTTGTACCTCGTATTTTATTAAAGACTAGCTGTTTCCAGCGACTTCGCCCGCGTGTTTTTTGGGATTTTAATTTTTTAGCGCGGAACCCTAATTCTTTTTCTAAAATAAAAGTAGCCCAAGTTACTCCTTGTGACATCTGCTATCTGCCAGTGAAAATCCCGTCAAAATCGGTCCAGCCGTTTCGGAGATTAGCCGGAACAAACAGACAGACGGACAGACAGACAGACAGACAGACAGACAGACAAAAACTTGAAAAATTGTATTTTTGTTACTGGTACCGTATATACTTTCATATACATTTAGTATAAAGCTGTAATTTTTACATTACAAACAGACACTTCAATTTTATTTATTTGTATAGATAAAAAGTACAGAATGTATGAGATTTTTTAATCAATTCTTCTTCAATATTTACTTATATTACTTATTCTGAACCTACTCTGCAAATTTGGCCGGTTATTGCAAAAGAAAGAACTACACAGAATTAAGTCCTATAGAGATTTTAAAATGAAACACAGTTGCGAAAGACTTAATCAGTCATTTTAATATGGACAATAATATCAACTGGAGTATCATCATCCATGTCAATCTCGTTGGTGGCGGACATATTGGAGTCGTTACTTCTATCGCTAACAGTCTTCACAAACTTTTTAACAGTTTTATTTCTTTTTCTTTTCGTGTTCTTTTTCTTGCTTTTAGGGAATCTCTTTTTCTTTACCAGTAACCATTTGTCCTTCTCTTTCTTTTCTAATCTCTTCTTACCTAGTTTCTTTTTGATTTTTTTCACTTTTTTCTTTCGTACTCTGGGAAACTCTTTTACTTTATTAAATTCAACAGACTCAGAAGGTCTGTTCGAAGTTTGATCTGATTCCTGAAATAAATATATAACTTTACAATATATTTTATATAAATGGATGTTGGTATCTACAACCCAAATAGATTTTGAGATTGATAGATTTTGATTTGAGAAAAAAATTGTATTTTTTCAATGTGATACTTTGTTAAATATCAGATACGAATAAATATATTTTCTTTTAAATACACAATACCTGAAGAGCAAACTTCTCATAGCTGCCAATCCAATCTCCAAGTGATCTGGTGTGATTTTTCGCTTCTACCTGCAAAATTTTTATATCATACTACTGTTACAAAAACAAAAACAAACTAAGTTTTAAATAGAGTATTGTTTTTATTAATGCAATATTTGAAAAAAAAACTTAAATTTAAAAAAAAGGTCTAATCATGAAGACACATAAAGTACCTAATACTTTTTTTGTGACACGTAAGTTTCTTATTTTTGTTCATTTTCTCATTTTTATATTATTGTTATTTTTTTAATTTTATTTATTTCTTCTTCTGGGTTGTCTGGAAGAGATTGCTATGTAGCAATAAGACCGCCCCTTGTATTTCCCTCAATAGTTGTTTATTTTTTCTTTTTGATATTTTAATCTATTCTTGGTGTACAATAAAGAGTCATCATCATCATCATCATTATTACAGCCTTTCATAAGTCGACTGCTGAACATAGGCCTCCCCCAAGGAATGCCACAAAGCACGGTCCTGAGCCACCTGCATCCATCGACTTCCTGCATGTCTTACCAGGTCGTCACTCTATCTAGTGGGGGGTCGCCCTACACTTCGCCTACCGCAACGAGGCTGCCACTCGAGAACCTTTCTTCCCCATCGGTTGTCGGTTCTTCGAGCTATATGGCCGGCCCACTGCCACTTCAGCTTACTAATCCGTTGGGCTATGTCGGTTACTCTGGTTCTACTGCGGATATCCTAATTTCTAAGTTTATCACACAGAGCAATAAAGAGTATTGTATTGTATTATATTGTAAGTTTTCACAGCCTATCAAAGTACACTGTTGAATGTAGGCCTCCTCAAAGATTTTCTCATAAGGGGAATAATAGTTGTCACGCTTGGCAAAGGGGTTGGCAACCGCAGTTTTTTTAGGAAGTCGCTGCTGTTCACCTCGTAGTTTGTGTCCCCCTGTCGCCTCTTATGACGTCCATATATTTACATTTAAACGAAATAGTTATACCGCCATTTACCAGAAGACACAAGATCCATCTGGCGTATTCTATAGCTTTTTCCCAAAACACGACAAATGGAGGGATGGACATTCTTACTGTACCCCACACCACACAGCAATTGTATATATATCTGAACATGTGACGTATTTACATATATAGATTGTTTACAATAGATCACTCCGTTGGGTTCTCTGTTTTAATAAGGCTTTTTAAGAAGAGGCAAACGGGTATGCATGCATCACCTGATGGTGACTGCCACCGCCCTTCCACAACTCAACGTACGTACAACGCACAGATCAACGTGGTAGAGCCATGCTGCAGCTGTATTAGTAGTATAGTTGTAGCACGAATGGGTCGGCTCGACCGGGGAAGGACCACGCTCTCACAGAATACCAGCGTAAAATAACAGCTTAATGCTGCTGTGTTTCGTATGGTGAGTGTAGAGAACCGGAGACCCTTTTTACTGGAAAAGAGGCATTCCATCTTAGTCCTCACGGGTGAAAACGCATCTGCATTTTGATTCGCAAACGAGGATAAATGTAGATGTCTATGGGCCACAGCAACCACTTACCATCAGGTGGACTGCGTGCTTGTTTGTCACCCTATCCTATAAAAAAAAACAACTGTAACAACACCAGAGCAATTGCAAGTGCTGTACTGGCCTTTAAAAAAGGCTTTTTTCTTGAAGGTCCGAAAATAACATCGGTCCGTATAATCACTAATTGTTAAGCTCAATTCTTGACATTTTTTTTAGAAAAGGGTGACAAATGAATACACAGTCCAACGGATGGTAAGTGGATGCTGTAGCCATTAGACGTCTACATTTATTGTCAATTATTAAGAATGAAAATTTAAATGCGTTGTCACCCCTGATCACTAATGTGGAATGCCTCGTTTCCAGTAAAATGGTTCTCCGGTTGTCTACACTCACTATACGAAACACAGCAACATTGAGCTGCTATTTTATGCTGATATTCTGTGAGAGCGTGGTCCTTCCACGTTTGAGCCGACACATTCGGGCTACAACCATAATACAGCTGCAGCATAGCTCTGCTACGTAAAAAAACTACAAACGGTGTATTGTTGAATCATTTTTGTGGTACCGCCTGAACATAACATTTCACAGTAAAATGTGCCTGAACATCAGACCATGGATTAGAGAGACACCACGTACAAATTAATCGCAATTTGCAAGTAATTTAAGCTTAGGTCGAAGTTTAAATGAACAGACGCAGAAGCAGACACGTAATTGCCTGTGGCAGCAATTTAGAGTTTCAATTATTCCCAATTTTGCAAAGCTGCTAAGACATTGGATGTAGCAGAATTAACGCTTCAGAAGCGATTATATAATAATTTATTTTCTTTTTTCATATAGGTATATGATGTCGGTTTTTAGTTTGATTTAAAATATTATCACTTTTGAGTGGATTGAGGAACGTCACAAGTACAAGTATACCAGACTAGTGATCCGCCCCGACTTTGCACGGCACAATGCCACCTACCGGATTCAACTGTAAATCTAAACCAATTGGATCACCAGCTTCCTTGCAGATCGGATCAAGGTCGTTGTAGACGGTACATGCTCCGACTACAAACCTATTAACGCTGGTGTTCCACAAGGCTGTGTGCTATCACCAACGCTGTTTCTTCTGCATATCTATGATATGTTGCTAACTGGTAACATTCATTGCTATGCGGATAACAGCACTGGTGATGCTCTATACACCGGCCGTGCCAATATTTCTCGGGAAAACGTCGCCGAGTACCGGAACAAACTTGTGACTGAAGTCGAGTCTTTGCTGAACAAAGTCTCGGATTGGGGGCGACTAAATCTAGTCCAGTTTAATTCTCAGAAGACACAAGTTTGCGCGTTTACCGCTAAAAAGAACCCCTTTGTCGTATCTTCTCAGTTTCAAGGCACTCCCCTTCTTGCCTCAGCCAGTATTGGAATCCTCGGAGTCGACATATCGAGTGACGTGCAGTTTCGTGGTCACTTGCAAGAGAAGGCCAAATCGGCCTTTAAAAAGCTTGGCGTGCTCAGCAGAGCGGGACAGTATTTCATGCCGGCACACCGCCTGCAACTTTACAAGGCGCAGGTTCGGCCTCACATGGAATACTGTTCCCATCTCTGGGTAGGGGCTCCCCAGTGTCAGCTTCTTCCACTTGACCGCATCCAGCGCAGAGCAGCTCGAATCGTCGACGACCGAGTCCTTTCCGATCGGCTCGATTCATTGGCACTGCGAAGAGATGTTGCATCCCTTTGCATTTTCTTTCGCATTTACCACGGGGAGTGCTCTGAGGAATTGTTCGGATTAATCGATTACCTGCAGCGATTTTTCCGGTCCGATACGTCTTAGGGACCTTCAAGAAAAGAGCCTACTCCTTTTTAAAAGGCCGGCAACGCATCTGCAATTCCCCTGATGTTGCGGTTGGTTATGGGCGGCGGTAGTCACTTACCACCAGGTGAGCCGTTGTTCGTTTGCCCCCTCTACTATAAAAAAAAACCATTCTCTAATCAACTTAATCACACACTCAAAATTTAATCAAAATCGGACCTGCCGTTTAGAAGTTCAGTCACATACACACGGACAGAAGAATTACATAATACATAATATGCATGTGTTATACATATCAATCTACCTCTTGAATCATTCTGTCTATTGATGAAAACCGCGTCAAAATCCGTTGCATAGATTTTTTTATAGAAGAGGGGGCAAACGAGCATGCGGCTCACCTGATGGTGACTAACGCCGCCCATAAACAACCGCAACACCAGGGAAATTGCAGATGCCTTGCCGGCCTTTTAGAAAGGTGTAACCTCTTTTCTTGAAGGTCCCTAAGTCGTATCGGTCCGGAAAAATCGCCGGTGTTAATCAATTCCACAGAGAAGTTGTACGAGGAAGAAAACTCCCGCTGGGTTTCTTGCTGGTTCTTCCCAGGACAGAGGTTTTTTTTCGAACCAGTGGTAATTATACAAAAGAGTGACTTTCAATAAGTATTATTTATAATCTATATTGAATAAAAAAGTTTCTGTTTCTGTTTCTGTTTCCTAGTAAAACGCACAGTCGTGGACCGCCAAGCATTAAGATGGTGAGGATGGTATCGTGAATTTTTACGCGATGTGTGTTCGTGAAATTTGGCGGCTTTATAGCCGCATAAAATATAAAAATATAAAAGATATATATACTATATATCTTTTATACTTTTTATACTATAATAGTATAAGAGATCTAAGAGTACAGACGGCAGGAAGCGACTTTATTTTATACTATGTAGAGAAGGCAATGTAACAATTGTTGTAGTAACAATATTGTTTTATTAAATTAAAAACATCATCCCTTATTATTCCACTCTTAGGAGTTGTGAAGTTGTGATTATGTTGATATCTATATCATTACTAAATACAAGCAGAGTATATTTTCAAGAATAAGGAGTTTTTCAAAAGGCTTTTATTGATAGCAACTAACAATTTAAATGGTACCTGCGCGGCAACTCCGTGCCTGTGATTTCTTTACTGACGTTACATTTCACTTGGTTACGTAATTTTTTTTTAAATTGTCATACACTGATAACGTTTTTTTCTTTGTTACGGAAACAAGGTAATGATAGTTCTTACTACCAGTATTCTTTTTTATATAGGATAGTGAGACAAACGAGCACACAATTCACCTGATGGTAAGTGGTTGCTGTGGCCCATAGACATTTACATCTATCTTCGTTTGCGAATCAAAATGCAGATGCGTTGTCACCCGTAACGACTAAGATAGAATGCCTCTTTTCCAGTAAAAAGGGTCTTTTTTAAATATGACGTCAAATCTTAGAAACTTTTTCTATCATCTGTTTGAAAAATTCTGTATGTACTTCTGTGCTTGAGCAGATAGCATAGGTTTACTACACAGTTTTTATCACTTTAATAGTTGATATCTATGTCTTGGCACCATAAAAGAGATAGCAGCAATGCCTATATTTTTAACAGAGTTCCAAAACGGATAAGCTTCTATATTCAACGCGTATAATTTTTTATCTATGTTCACCGATGTCTCAGAAATGGCTGAACCTGTGCTTGAGCAGATATCATAAGTATACCATACAGTTTTATCACCTTAATATTTGATAGCTATGTCTTGGCACCATAAAAAAGACAGCAGCAATGCCTATATTTTTAACAGAGATCCAAAAACCGGTAAAGTTCTATTTCTATATCCAACGCGTATTATGTATAAGAAATGGCTGTACTGTTTTAATAATTGACTACCGCTAAAGTATAAGCAGTTAATATTTCAGCGGTGGTCACTCACAAATTAAAAAAAATCACTTTTAAGGAGTCGACATTTGATCTTATCCCTAATACAAATATATCACTTTACAATCTATAACATTAAAGTGTGTGTTTGTATCAATTACTCAAACAGATTTTGAGATTAAAAGACTTCGTTCAAGTTTGATCGATCACAATTAAAGTCGGCACATAATATACGTATTTTTTCATGGAGATTTTTTAACAGCTTCTAAAAAAATGAGTTTCTCTATTCGACTGTATTTTTATGGGTACGACTTTCCATTGACTCCCATCGAGTTGGGGGTTGATACGTATTTTTACAGAAAAGTTACACTATTATA
The DNA here is from genome assembly GCA_033319125.1 of Parnassius glacialis. NCBI lineage: Eukaryota > Metazoa > Arthropoda > Insecta > Lepidoptera > Papilionidae > Parnassius > Parnassius glacialis. The sequence continues at coordinate 5,378,113 of JAVANC010000008.1, forward strand.
AGCACACACACAAAGTTGCAACATGCGGAAGCGCGTTATTTTTGAGAAAAAAGTTATTGAAAATCAATTATTCTTGCATTGTTTATGTCTAATCCTACAACAAAATTGACGCCATTTTTATTGTTATTGTCAGTAGGGATGTCGATTCTTTCCGAAAAAGATCGATTTTTTAAATAGATTCGAATTGTAAGCTGATGTATCGATTCCCAATAAATCGATTTCTAAAATATCTATATATTTTTCATGTTTGCATTTATAATGTAAGTATAAATCCATTTTTTTCATATAAATCCCTCCTCGCCTCCGCAGCTTCGGCTGGTTGGTCGCCTACAGCGACCAGCCTCAGCCGCTGCGGCTCGTCCGATGCCTACGATTTGTTACAGCAGGCGAAGGCTGTTCCCCCTACGCGCCTCGGGCTCTATAAAACCACTCTAGGGGTAGGACAGACTCGCATCAGGTGGAGTCGGGGTCAATCAATTCGGTTCTTTGACATAAGTTGAACCTAACCTATTTTATTTGTTATCTGCCCTAATTGGTACTGTTAAAATAAAACAAATTTCAATAAGAGATCATTTATTATGGTATCTTTCTTGTTTTTCATAAAATGGAATTATATTTACAAAATGCAAACATAAAAAAATATAGATATTTTAGAAATCGATTTTTTGTGAATCGATACATCAGCTTACGATTTGAATTGATTTAAAAATCGACCTTTTTCGGAAAGAATCGACATCACTACTGACGACAATGACATTACAAAATGGCGTCAGTTTTATGGTAGGATTAGATATAAACAATGCAAGAACAATTGATTTTCAATAACTTTTTTATGAAAAATTACGCGTTTCCGCATGTTGTAACTTTGTGTGTGTGCTTATAATAGTGTAACTTTTCTGTAAAAATACGTATCAACCCCCAACTCGACGGGAGTCAATGGAAAGCTAAGCCTTTTTATGTGTACCTCAGTAATTTTTTCTTGTTGAACTGATTTTGGTGATTCTTTTTTATTTCGAATTGATCAAATGTATATGGCACCAAATGAAAAATACCAGCTTTCAAATAAAAAAAAGAATCATTGAAATCGGTTCACCCAAAAAATAACACACATAAAAAACACAAAAAATCATACAGTCGAATTGAGTATCTCCTACTTTTTGAAGTCGGTAGAAAAATAATAAAATAATTTGCACATAATGACTTCCGAAGTCGAAGCTTTATTTCTTTGATACACTACGTTTTTACACAGCACCGACTTCAGAAACTTTTAGGTGACAATTATTTTTCTTTTTTTGTTATTTATTGTATTACGAGTCCTTCTTAAGTGTCCATTAGCGGCCTCGCCACCGTCTTCGCTAAATTATAATTTACTGTCATTTTCCACACGTCACATTTTAGTTATTTTTTTTTAGAAGAAGGAAAGTAAACGGGCACAAGTCCACCTGATGGTATGTGGTTGCTGTGACTCATAGACATCCACATCTATCCTCGATTAAGAATAAAAAGGCAGATGCGTTGTCAGCCGTGAGGACTAAGACGGAATGCCTCTTTTCCAATAAAAAGGGTCTCCGGTTCTCTACACTCACCATACGAAACACAGCAGCATTAAGTTGCTATTTTACGCTGGTATTCTATGAGAACATGGTCCTACTCCAGTCGAGATGACCTATTCATGCAACAACCATAATATAGCTGCAACGTATCTCTACCACGTATTGAAAAGTAAAGTTATAAGAAAAGTAGTTGTAAATATTCTTTCAATTTTTATACTCATTGTATTTTGTAATTAAAATACTTTAAATTATTTTATTGAATCCTCAACATGATAATAAAAACCTAATCAAAATATATAAAAAAAGAGTTTTTAAAGTAAATTCTTACCTGATTAGTTTTAACTTCCAATTTGAAATACAAAATAATTAACAATAATTGCCAGCAACTACATTTCAAATTCATTGCTCATTCAAATAATAAATTGCAATAGCTGTATCGCGTACCGATGTAAAGCATCGTTTGTTATCGCATTGGTTTAGCAAATATTTTGGCCTTTTACTAAATATGTTGTTGCACTAACGTCGCTTTTCACGTGTTCATAAAAACCGGAGTTGGAGATAACGTGCATGCCTTACACGTGTTAAGCCTGCAAAATAAATTGTAACAATTTTGCCTCTAGACCTTTATTCTTATTACGGTAAACATTTATATTATGAACTATGAACACTATTAATTAGATTATTCATCCAACTAGTAGTTATTAATGTGTGAAATTCGAAAAAAGTCGTACCTTTTTTTTAATAATGTAAAAGTAAGGGAATGAAACTTATATTATATAATGATAACTTATAACAAAAAAAGTGTATGTGTACTTATGTACTCACATAGGAAGTTATAGTTCTTTAGCGTAACAAAACAAAAACACTTGAGAGACAATTACCCACTGAAGTTGTCGCTTTTAGGTGTCAGTATGCGCGCGCATCGTAACAACTCCATGGTGTCGTTTTTAAGTGTCGGTGTGCGCGCGCATCGTAACAACTCCATGGTGTCGTTTTTAAGTGTCGGTGTGCGCGCGCATCGTAACAACTCCATGGTGTCGTTTTTAAGTGTCGGTGTGCGCGCGCATCGTAACAACTCCATGGTGTCGTTTTTAAGTGTCGGTGTGCGCGCGCATCGTAACAACTCCATGGCGTCGTTTTTAAGTGTCAGTGTGCGCGCGCATCGTAACAACTCCATGGCGTCGTTTTTAAGTGTCGGTGTGCGCGCGCATCGTAACAACTCCATGGTGTCGTTTTTAGGTGTCAGTGTGCGCGCGCATCGTAAAAATTTACTCTCATCATTTTTCCCAAACGCCCCAAAAAAAGTATAACTTCAAAAGTAAAAACCGACTTCAAATTGCTAATAAACCGCATCAACGAAATCGATCGAGTTGAACTAATATATTGCTTAATAACGGATTCATGTTGACGACGTCCCGGAGTATTCCTATGCTGTATACCAAAATATTCTCCAGAATGTAACAAACTAGAGCCCAATGACTTCGTCAATCTTACTTAGCGGTACCATGTAGCGACATCTATGGAAATGTATTAAATAAAGAACGATGTATTTAGCGCGTCAAATTTTCATATCGATATACATCGCAACCGCTTCCGTAGATAGATAATAGATGGCGCTAGAGTAGTCAAGTGAGCTCGGCCACGGTCCTTATTGCTTTGTAAGAGAGATACTTTTCTTAAAACCGCATCAAAATCGGTTCATCCAAACGCGAGATAATCGTGAACAAACATGTATTCATACGGGTCAATCTGAGACTCTTTTTTTTAAATCGTTTAAAAATAAATTAATCTCTTATTTAAAACACTGTTATTGTTATAAAATGATGTGTTCTGCTATAATTGGTAGTAGGTATATAATAATTTGTAGATGTAAAGCATATGTTAGATGTAAGTCAAAATGTACAAGTGTTGAAGATCCATAAAAGTAAAGTTACAGCCTATCCCACTGCTGGGCACAGGCCTCCTCTCATTTCTGAGAGGGTTTTAGGCCTAGCAAAAATATCCGCCGCGCTGCCCCAATGCGTGTTGGCGAACTTCACATGTCTTCGAAATATATTTTTTTCTTATTTCTCAGACATGCAGGTTTCCTCACGATGTTTTCCTTCACCACGTGGTAAATCAGCACTTAAAATTACAATTGAACTTAAAATCAAAATTAAATTACAAGAGCCGTGGTAGCTCAGATGGTTAGCGCTCGCTGTAAGCTTCACAGTACTCGAGCAACCCGGGTTGAAGATCCATACAAATAAATAAATAAATATCAATATTAAATTTTCAGACATCGATAAATGTTAAGCATCAGCTTAGGAGCGAAACACTCCAACACGTGTATATTAAATTACTCTCTGGAGATGTTTTTTTTTTATAGGAGACGGGGCAAACGAGCATGCGGCTCACCTGATGGTAAGTGACTACCGCCGCCCATGAACAACCGCAACACCAGGGAATCGCAGATGCGTTGCCGGCCTTTTAAAAAGGAGTAGGCTCTTTTCTTGAAGGTCCCTAAGTCGTATCGGTCCGGAAAAATCGCTGGTGGTAATCGATTCCACAAGGAAGTTGTGCGAGGGAGAAAACTTCTTCTGAATCGCACAGTGGTGGACCGCCAATCATCTAGATGATATGGATGGTATCGCAAGTTTTCACCACTAATTTATGAAAAAGTTAATAGAGATATAAATGTATCATTGAAAGGTACTATGCTATAGATAAAAAAATTATGTTTGTCAAATAAAGTGTAAATACACGTTATTTTCCAATATGAAACGCTTTAACCAGTTAAATTGTCCAATTTCAACCCGATCGAATACTAATACGTACAAAGCATAAACAAAAAAAACTCCAATAACATGGATAGAATCATCTGATGTTTACAAAATCCCCAATGACAACGCTAATCCAATAATTTATGCGTAACGTTATACAGTCCCTTTGTTATAATGCCTCTTGCGTAAAATCTAGGGGCTTTAATGTACCCGTATCTTACACAAGAATTACACTGTTAACATAAATGGTGATATATTCGAAGTAGTTACTAACTTTGGATAGAAAGTTCGTTTACTATATGTAGAGCCATGTTGCAGCTATATTATGTTAGTTGCACGAATGGGTCTGCTCAACCAGACAAAGAATACGCTCTCACAGTATACCAACGTAAAATAGCTCCTTAATGCTACTTTCTTTCGTATGGTGAATGTAAAAAACCGAAGACCATTTTTATTGGAATGTCTCGTGCATTCCATCTTAGACCTCAGGGGTGACAACATGTCTGCATTTTGATTCTTAATCGAGAATAGATTTAGATGTCTATGGGCCACAGCGTCATTTTATCAACAGATGGACTATGTGCTCTTTTGTCCCCATTTTTCATTAATAAAACTATAAAATGTACAAGATATCCACAAATCACTAAGCTTAAAGTTTTGTCCCGCCAGAATAAAATAAAAATCAAAATGTACATTCTTACAATAAAGTACCCACAACACATAAATAAGAGAATAAGGTTCCTGTGTTCTGTGACACAACACGACAAATACAATACAGGAGTACTACGCTCGTTGTTGTTAGAGTATATTTACCAAGGACAAATTGTTCGACTTGGTAAGTCCTACTACGACCGAAAGGTCAATCGACGAATTGAACTCGGGTAGGCAGCGTTCGGGAGACTACGACAGGTCTCCTTACGTACCTCCAAACTTGAATACAAGGTGCAACCAGTGCGTGTTACCAGTGATAAGATATGGATCTGAGACGTAGTCCTTCACTGCTGACTGTTTGAGGACGCTCATGGTTTCTCAGCGAGTTATGGAGAGGGGTATGGTTGGGGTTTCTCTGCGTGATAGACTTTAAGATGAGGACATCCGCAATAGAACCAGAGTAACCGAGAACAGAAGTAGAGCCTGACGCATCAGTAAGCTGAAGTAGCAAAAGACCGGCCACATAGTTCGAAGAACCGACAACCGATGGGGAAGGAAGATTCTGGAATGGCAGGCTCGTACCGTCAAGTGAAGTGTAAGGCGTAACGTAAGTTTTATTACATGGATGACCAATTTTTATTAAATAGACTATTTAATAAATTAATTGTTCATACTAATTCCGGCCGCTCTATTTCAACATCGTACGTACATTGTGACAAAACTCGTGATACCATCCATACCATCTAGATGATTGGCGGTCCACCACTGTGCAGTTTACTAGAAGTTTTCTTCCTCGCACAACTTCCTTGTGGAATCGGGTATCACCAGCAACTTTTCCGGGCCGGTACGACTTAGGGACCTTAAGAAAAGAGCCAATTTTTTTTTAAAAGCTGGCAACGCATCCGTATTTCCACTGATGTTGCAGTTGTTCATGGGCGGTGGTAGTCACTTACCATCAGGTGAGCCGCATGCTCGTTTGCCGCCTCTTATCTATACATCTATACAAACAAATAAAATTGAAGTGTCTGTTTGAAATGTCAAATAACAACTTTTTACTATATGCTTATGAAAGTATCTACGGTACTTATAACAAAATTACAATTTTTAAATTATTTGATTGTATGTCTGTCTGTTTGTTCCGGATAATCTCCGAAGCGACTAGACAAATTTTGACGGGACTTTCACTGGCAGATAGCTGATGTTATAAGGATTAACTAAGGCAACTTTTATTTAAAATAATAATTAGGATTCCGCTCAATAAAATGAAAAGCCATGAAATAAAATCGTAATAAATTCCACGCGGGCGGAGTTGGGGGCCTTTTAAGCCTTTAAGCCTTCTTAGAACTAATTTAAAGAACTTCTAAGAACTAAAAAGATTAAAATGATTTTCACATATCTAATAGCTTTTGAAGTCAGAGCTTCAATTTTTTAATGGACTATGACTTAGCACCGACTACTAATGCTTTTATGTGGAAATTATGTTATTCGTTATAGTTTTTTGAAACCGGCTTTTAAATCTTGTTAAGAGGTAATTTTTTTTATAGGATAAGGGTGACAAACGAGCACACAGTCCACCTGATGGTAAGTGGTTGCTGCGGCCCATAGACATCTACATCTATCCTCTATTACAATTCACAATGTAGATGCGTTGTCACCCGTGAGGACTAAGTTGGAATGCCTAATTTCCAGTAAAAAGGGCCTCCGGCCACCTGCACTTACCAAGCGAAACGCAGAGGTGAACCTCTACTTCACGCTGGTTTTCTGTGAGGTCGTGGTACTGGTAATTGTCAACCGACGTCAAAAAAGGAGGAAGTACTCAATTCAACTGTTTTTTTTGTGTGTTACCTCAGAACTTTTATCTAGGTGAACTGATTTTGATGATTCTTTTTTTTATTTAAATCTGGTGCTTCTCATGTGGTTCCACATAAACTTGATCAAGATCTGACCAGTAGTTTTTGAGTTATTAGTAGTATTTACACGTAGTAAGGCCATGCGGCAGCTATATTAGTAGTACAGTTGTAGCACGAATGGGTCAGCTCGACCTGGGAAGGACCGCAATCTCACAAAATACCAGCGTAAAATAGTAGCTTAATGCTGCTGTGTTTCGTATGGTGAGTGCCTCTACACTCACCAACTGGAGACCCCTTTTACTGGAAAAGCGGCATTTCATCTTAGTCCTCACGCCTGACATTGCATTTTGATTCGCAAACGAGGATGGATTGAGATATCTATGGGCCTCGGCATGGCTCTTGCCGTGTAGTGGCGGTTAAGAATATCCACTACCCCATATCTTCCCGTGGGTGTTGTAAAAGGCGACGAAGGGAAACAGGCAGGAGATGGGTAGCAGTATCTTCCTGATAACAGAAAAATATAATAAAAAATACTGCGGTTGCCAACCCTCTCGCCAAGCGTGGCAACTATGATAAATACCCCCATGACAAAAGTTACAAAAAGACGGCCCCCAGTCCCCGGCGGCCCCGCTATTCCTGGCTACGGTGGCGACCATGGTAACGGCGGGGCAGGGGATGCTAAAAATCTCCTGTGGAGATTCGGTTGCCACCTAAGACGACTCGACCTCGTAACATACAACGCAAGCACCCTGAGGACTGACGAGAAGATCGTGGAGCTGGAAGAAGAGATAGACCAGTTACGCTGGCATATTATAGGATTATCCGAGGTCCGAAGATAGTGGGAGGACACGGTAATCCTCGAATCCGGCAACTTGCTCTATCACCAGGAGGGCGACCATCTGTCCCATGGAGGTGTTGGATTTATCGTCCACAAGTCTCTCGTTAACAATGTTGTAAAAATTGGAAGTGTGTCGACGAGGCTGGCGATCACCGAATGGTTAGAGGCACACTGAACTTAAACGTTATGTTGGAGAGGTCTCGTCTAATGAAGGCAACGCTCCGTCCCCCTCGTGCTCTAATCCAAAGTCCCGGAACCTTTCAGCTTTAGCTACGAAACCGTTTTAAGTGCCTAGAAGACTGCAATGAAGTGGACGATATGAACAACAAGCTCGTGGAAACTGTCCATGCGGTCGGAGCTAAGTTTTGCAAGACCCGCCGCAGAAGAACACATAAACTCTCCGATCACACTCTTAATCTCATGGCTGTTAGACGGGAGGTGAGGCTACATTCTTCAACAGATTTGACAGCATACAGGCAACTGAACAGACAAATCTCCAAATGCATGCGGCGGGACTTACGCAACTTCAATACAGCGTGTATTGAAGAAGCGATCGAGCGGAACCAAGGCTTCAAAGTCTTTGCCAGGGATCTTAGTGCCAGAAAGAGCCAACTGTCAAAGCTTAAGACCGAATGTGGCAGCATCGTTTCCGGGACACCTGAGATTTTGAGTGAGATTGAGAGGTTCTATGGGCAGCTGTACACGTCATCGTTGGAGCCACACGCAAGTGTGAGTAACGATCCAAGAGCGAGTATTATCCGACACTATTCCGAAGATATCCAGGACGTCAGTCTGGGCGAGATTAGAATGGCTCTACAGGACCTTAAAAACGGTAAGTCCCCGGGCGAGGATGGAATTACAGCGGATCTTCTGAAAGCGGGTGGAAAACCGGTACTTGAAGTCCTTCAGAAGCTCTTTAATTCCGTCCTCCATGGTGGCACTACTCCGGAGGCGTAGAGCAGAAGTGCGGTGGTCTTGTTCTTCAATAAAGGCGACAACGCTCTCTTGAAGAAATACAGACCGATTTCCCTTCTGAGCCGCGTCTACAAGCTGTTTTCGAGAGTCATTACAAATCGTCTCGCACGCAGACTTGACGACTTTCAGCCTCCCGAATAAGCCAGTTTCCGAAAAGGCTTTAGTACCATGGACCACATACACACCCTTCGGCAAATTGTACAGAAGTCCGAGGAGTACAATTTGCCACTATGTCTGGCGTATGTGGACTATGAGAAAGCCTTTGATTCCGTCGAAATTTGGGCGGTGCTGCAGTCCCTTCAGCGGTGCCAAGTTGACTGTCGGTATATCGAAGTGCTGAAGTGTTTGTACAGTAGAGCTACGATGGCTTTTCGAGTACAGAACTAGAGTACGAAACCTATCCAACTGCAGAGAGGTGTAAGACAGGATGACGTTATATCCCCGAAACTCTTCACCGCTGCATTGGAAGACGTTTTCAAGCTACTGGACTGGAAAGGATGCGGTATTTACATCAATGGCGAGTACATCACTCACCTTCGATTTGCCGACGATATAGTCCTTATGGCGGAATCGCTGGAGGTCCTAAGCATTATGCTCAATGACCTCAATAGTGTCTCCCAACGGATAGGTCTTAAGATGAACATGGACAAAACAAAAATCATGTTTAACGTCCATGTCACACCTATGCCGGTAGTTGTTGGGAACACTAGGCTCGAAGTTGTTGACGAGTATATTTACCTGGGACAAATATTCCGATTAGGTAAGTCCAACTTCGACCGAGAGCTCAATCCACGGATTCAACTCGATTGGGCAGCGTTCGGGAAACTACGACACATATTCTCGTTAGACATACCTCAAAACCTGAAAACGAAACTGTACAACCAGTGCGTGTTGCCAGTGATGACTTACGGATCTGAGACGTGGTTCTTCACTGCTGGCTGTATGAGGACGCTCAAGGTCGCTCAGCAAGCTATGAAGAGGGCTATGCTCGGGGTTTCTCGGCGTGATAAACTTAGAAATGAGTATATCCGCAGTAGAACCAGAGTAACTGACATAGCCCAACGGATTAGTAAGCTGAAGTGGCAGTGGGCCGGCCATATAGCTCGAAGAACCGACATCCGATGGGGAAGAAAGGTTCTCGAGTGGCAGCCTCGTACCGGTAGGCGAAGTTGTAGTGTTATGCTACTTACTTATCATTTTACATTAATTTAAATCCATTTTTCCATTCTGTTTCAATTCTCTGCATTCACTTCAAATCGGGATATTTTACATCACCTTTATTTCCATAGGATCCTGTAACGATTTCAAACCATAAGAACACAATCACAAATCATTTCTACTTCGTATTTCCACATTATCAGCACTTCTAAATTGGTGTCAATGAAGTCTACCTTTTTTCGATCTTTTAGTTAGTTTTCCGTAACTCTACAATTTCGGGCTTTGTGTGGGTAGTTGCGTTACCTTTTTTCCTATTTTAATAATATCTCCTTTTCCACTTAAATCTTTCCATTTTCTTATAACAAGCCTAAAACTAAAATTTGACATGTTCTATTACTGATGTTTATTTGGTCTCCATGGAAATTATATTCAAATTTGTTACCGGTCTGTAGTTGCTATTTCGATAATTCCACATAAATACTTTTTCCTCTTGACCATTTACAAAAAATTTGCGTTTAATTTAAATAATTTTTCCGTTCTCTCTAGAAAGATATAAAAACCGAACAATCGGTGAAGAAAGGCAGTCTTGCTTCAGTTCTCGTATCGGAAGCATCTTCTAAAGGCCTTATCCCGGGGCCGCTCTGCCCCGGGATCCTGCAAGCCTCTATCCTGCCTGAAGCCACTGGACTCTACGATCCGTTGCTCTGCCTGAAGTCGCCGGATCCTACAAAACGTTGCTCTGCCTGAAGTCGCCGAGATCCCACAAGTCTCTACTCTACCTGGAGTCGCCGGAACCTACAAACCTCTGTTCCGCCCGAAATCACCGGAACCTACAAACCTCTGTCCCGCCTGCAGTCACCGGATCCTGCAGGCCACTGCGCTGTCTGAAGTCGCTGAGGATCCTGCAAGCTCCTGTCTGGGCTGAAGTCGCCGATACTGCAATCGCCGCATTCACCTGAGGTCGTCGCCGAGAGACGCCCTCGCCTTCTCACCTACGCCGTGCGTGCTCGTACCAGGCGCTGAGAGCACACTTGGGATCTTCGGACTCAGCTACGACATAAATCTTTTTTTATTACCTTTTTTTTTTTAAAAATAATTTGTAAATCACATCATCCATTCTCATATTCATACTCCATTTTTGATATATAAAATTGTAAATATTTTCGAATCCTAAATATATTATTTGTCTTGGTTTATTTGGTTGTTTTGCTGATCGTAGGTTAGGTTTTCTTTCTCTTTTAATTGTCGCTTCATGACAGTTTGGCGCCCAACGTAAAAGTCCTCTTTCTCTCTTAATTCTTCACCTTTACTGCGCCTTGTCTAGTTCCTTTTGATTTAATTGCTTTCCCTTTTGTTCTTAACTTACTATTCATCATTCATTTACACATCCTTTTCATACCTTCAAAATTCTAAAACAAAACTTCTTCTAGTTTTTCAACTTATTTGGATTATATTTAGGCCTACAAATAACACTTCATTTACATTCATCACTCTAAGTTACATTCATCACTATAATATTTTTTATTCTAGATAACTTAGAGGTACGATTTTTAATAATATTTTTATTTCTTAAACTTAACTTTACACGTAATTATAACAATGAAAAGGGTTATTAAGTACGAATTCCTTAACAAGGCCGAACTTGAATACGAAGTGAAGATTAGATGTGAGGAACCAGCTAATACTGTTTTGCTTCTAAAAAAACAAGTTTTACGTTTAGTTGCGAATTCTCACCTTGAAGATATTCTGACTTCTCCAATTCCGATCGAGGATGACTTGTCTCAAATTGATTCTACATTGACCTATCTGGACTGTAAAATTAAAAAATTTTTACAAGGTGAAACCAAATATTTACGACTAATAGAAACTTTTATTAACCATGTTTTTTACAGATTAGAGCGAATAGATACTGACTTATATCCAGACTTTAAAGCTAATTTCGAGACTTTGAAGATGAAATATGACGCTATGGCTAAACAATTCGAATCCTTGACTCCACCTTCAACTGAAAATGACGTTCCATCACTTGACCCTCCTGATGACCCGACTGTTACGGTTGACCCGACTGTCACGGAACTCCCTCTTGTTTCTCAAACTTCTATTCAGGTCCATACCCCGTATCCTCCACCACCATCTCAATCTTTTTCTCCATCCAACGTCTTCAAAGATCTGAAAAGACACACCTTCAATGGTAAAAGCTGTCCAAGATCCTTTCTTCAAAAACTGGAAGAATACTGTATAGCTCGTGGCTTGTCCAAAGACTTGTTGATTTCACAAGCGTTTGAAATTTTCACTGACAATGCTCTTCATTGGTTCAGATTTAAATATAATCAGAATCCAAACTTAACGTGGAACGAACTTTCTTCATTATTAATCAAAGACTTTGGTGGTTTTGATTATGATCACAAACTTTTAGAAGCGATTAAGAATCGAACTCAAGGTCGAGATGAACCTATTGTCATCTATATTTCCATCATGTCTGGAATGTTTTCTCGTCTTTCGAAGAAACTTTCTGAAACAGAACAATTGGAGATTATTTTGAGGAATATTCGCCCATGTTATTCTGTCTTCGTAGCTCTAAAAGACATTGACTCTATCGACTCTCTTTTGGCTACTTGCCAAAACTATGAAAAATTCCTAGACAGAGACAAACAATTTAAAGAACCAAATGTACAACAAAGTCCTCTTATTTCTGAATTCAACTACAAGCATTCCACTTCAAGTTCAGTTGACTCTTCAAATTCTTCAAATAACTCAAGACCTTCTCCTCCCCTCATGAATAAATTCACTTCATCCTACAAATACCCTTCTAGGCAAGTTAATAGTCTCTCTCAAACCAAAGCTCCTCAAGAAAGCTCCTTTTGTGTTCGCTGTCGTAAACAAGGTCATTCTTTAAACACCTGTACTCAACCACGATTCGTGATTTGTTTCAAATGTGGTCTTAAAGGTTTTAAAACTGCAGATTGCCCTACTTGTTCTCCCAAACCTAATACTAGTTCAAAAAACTAACTACTGACTTGAAAAGTAACTTAAACTTTGATAACGACGATTGGACTAATTGGATTAAAACAATTCAAAACTTCTTTTCTTGTTACAAAATCTCTTCTACACTCTACTCCAAGGAACAAGATCTTAATCGTCCATTCGTTAATGTCAAAATTTATAACTTAACTTTATCTGGTTTACTAGATTCTGGCAGTTCAGTAACTATTCTGGGTAATAATTCTCATTTGGAAATTCTTAAACTGGGCTGCAAACTTTTCAAGTCAGATCTTATTACTGTCTCTACTGCTAATAATCAAAAAATTAATTCCTTGGGTTATTTTGACTTACCTGTTCATTTTAATAATCAAACTCATTTAATTAAAGCTTATGTTTTCCCTGAAATATTTCCTTCGCTAATATTAGGTATTGACTTTTGGAGAAAATTTAATCTTTTACCTAGTGTTTTATCTTCTCTTAACTTTACAGAATCTAAATGTTCTGCTATTGAAACTAAAGATACTAAAGTTTTACCTTATGAGCATTTAACTTCTAACCAAAAGAACATCGCTAACGACATCATCCAACGCTTCAAAACAATTTCTTTTGAGGAAAAAGGTATCCTGGGAAGCACACAATTAATCACCCACAAGATTGATACTGGTGATTCTCTTCCAATCAAACAAAGATGTTATAGACTGTCTCCTGAAAAACAAAAGGCGTTAATTAATGAAGTTGACAAGATGCTGGGATGGAAGGTCATTGAACAATGCGAAAGTCCTTGGTTATCTCCAGTTCTCATCACTCCGAAGAAGAATGGTGAATGGCGTTTCTGTGTTGACAGCAGGAAGCTTAACTCAATTACACGTCGTGATGCTTATAAGTTGCCACTAATAAGCGAAATTTTGGACAACCTGAAGAATGCCAAATACTTATCAAGCATTGACATTGCAAAAGCATTTTGGGAAATTCCCTTGAATCCTGCGGATAAAGATAAAACTGCCTTTTATGTACCAGGAAGAGGTATGTTTAGATTTAAAGTAATGCCTTTTGGCCTCACCAACTCACCTGCAACTCTACAAAGATTAATGGATATGCTGTTTACTCCTGAATTTGAGAACAAGGTATTTTGCTATCTGGACGACATTGTTATTATTAGTGAGACTTTTGATGAACACATATCGCTTCTCATGAAAGTTCATGAAAAACTATCATATGCCAATCTAACTATTAACTTTGAGAAGAGTCAATTCTTCAAGAAAGAACTGAAATACCTTGGTTTTCTTGTGGACGAGTATGGTTTACGTGCAGATCCAGATAAAATAAAAGCTATTTTAGAATATCCTGTACCTACTTGCAGAAAAGAAGTACGAAAATTCATAGGCACCTGCAGCTGGTTCAGAAGATTCATTCCAAACTTTAGCACTATTGCCTCTCCACTCAACCAACTAACCTGTTCCGGGAAGAACGCTCCTAAATTTTTATGGAATTCACAAGCTGCAGCTGCTTTCCAGAAACTTAAAGAAGCTTTGGTAACTGCTCCTGTCCTTGCTTGCCCTAACTTCGAACTACCCTTCTCTGTACATTGTGATGCATCAAATTATGGCATAGGAGCAATGCTTACCCAACAACAGGATGATAAAGAAGTCGTGATTGCTTACATGAGTAAAGCACTAAATAAAAATCAACGGAACTACTCAACTACTGAAAGAGAAACATTGGCTGTAATAACTGCATTAGAACATTGGCGATGTTACCTAGACAATGGTAAAGAATTTACAATATATACTGATCATGCTGCGCTTAAATGGTTTCAGAATTTATCAAACCCATCAGGAAGACTTGCTCGCTGGACTTTACGCTTATCATGCTTTAACTTTGTCATAAAACATAAAAAAGGAAAGGATAACGTTGTTCCAGATTTATTATCAAGACATAAAAATCAAGAACGTCCTAATACACGAGAAACTTCACCTCAAGGCGTACATCCCATTACGATTGAAGAATCACCTGATCGTAGACTTGAACACTACAACAAAATTTTTCTCGGATGTTCCAACAATCCAGACGCATATCCCAACTACACTATCAGGGATAACAAACTTTACCGCTGTATCCATTCTCCCGATCGTCTAAACGATGACTTTATTTGGAAAGAAGTTCCACTACCTCAAGATAGACAGGCACTTATTGAAGCTAACCATGGTTCCCCTTCAGAACTCCATCTTGGTATCTTCAAAACATTCAAGAAAATATCATTAAAATACTATTGGCCTGGTATGTTTAAGGACATTGCTGAATTAATCTCGACTTGTGAAACCTGCTTAACCTACAAACACCCTAATCATTCTCCCTATGGTCTTATGGGTAAACCCAAACTTTGCTCCAGACCTTTTCAAACTATATCCTTAGATCTTATGGGTCCATTGCCAATGACTCGAAGACGAAATCAGTATATTCTAGTGATTAACTGCAATTTTACTAAATATACTATGATTTTTCCCCTTAAACGTGCTACTTCAGCTAATATTATTAATGTTTTGGAAAATTCAGTTTTTCTAGTTCATGGCATTCCTCAAACTATTATAATGGACAACGCTGTTCAATTTCAGTCGCGAGAATTCCACTCATTTTTAAATTCTTATAATGTTCCTTGTATTTTTCACACAGCTTTATATTGTCCTCAGGTTAATCCTACGGAGAAGTTTAATAGCACAATTATTACAGCTCTAGCATCTCTAGTAGGAGACGATCATAGATCCTGGGACAACCATCTTGCTAAGATTCAGTACGCAATGAACAGCGCTACAAATGTAGCTACTGGTTTTACTCCAAATTTTTTAGTCTTTGGTAGGGAAACAATACCTTGTGGTTCCTTCTATACTCCAACTCAGAACCTCGAGGAATTGGTATTTATGCCTCGTGATATTTACGCGTCTAATGCTGGTCTCCTCTCATCTATATTTCACAAAGTTCAAACTAAACTTCACATAGCTCACGCTAAAAATAGCGCTCGCTATGATCTTCGTCGGTCTTTTAAAGAATTCAATGTGGGAGACACTGTTTGGCGTAAAAACCATGTTTTAAGCGATGCCGGCGCATACTTTAATGCTAAACTTGCCCCTAAGTTCATCAAGTGCAAAGTGATAGCTAAACTGTCACCACTAGTCTATGTGCTTGAAGACCCTAATGGAGTTAGAGGCAAGTGGCACATTAAAGATGTAAAATCATAAATTTTCTTAACTTTTATTTACTATTAATTTGTATATATGTATAAATATCACCATCATTTTCACCTTATTATTTCTATTTCTTTTAATTTGTTTGTTTGTTTGATGATCCAGTGTTCTTCAACACATCTTGCTTTAGGACCTCGAACTTTCGTTGGTTAATCGTCACTTTTTATTTTTATTTCAGACACATCTCGTTGGTGATGTTGCTGATCTCTGGCTTTGAGCCCTACCGCTCTGGCCGTTCTTAATCTTTACTTAAGTCATAGCGACTAAAGCTTACTTGAGGTATTTCTTTACCTTTATCTTCACTTGGGAGCAGCTGACTACTCCCTTAATTTTATCTTCACTTAGGAGCGGTTGACAACTCCTTAAATAAGCCTGAATGTCCTTTTGAAAACACACTTCTAAGAGTCGTGTTTCTTCGACTAATTTTTTTTTCCCACACAGGAGCGGTTGACTACTCCTTAAATAAGCCTTAATGTCATTTTGAAAACACACTTTTAGAGTGGTAGTCATTGAATGTGAACTCCACCCTTACCTGAATGCAGATGATGAATGTAAGAGATAGTATATCTGATTTTGACTGGTGATGTCTGTTTCTGCAAAGCTGTGTTTTTATGGTTTATTTTAGAATGTATATATCAAAATTTTTGCTGAGTCAAAAATTTTCCAGGGTCGGGGGGAAAATGTAGTGTTATGCTACTTACTTATCATTTTACATTAATTTAAATCCATTTTCCATTCTGTTTCAATTCTCTGCATTCACTTCAAATCGGGATATTTTACATCACCTTTATTTCCATAGGATCCTGTAACGATTTCAAACCATAAGAACACAATCACAAATCATTTCTACTTCGTATTTCCACATTATCAGCACTTCTAAATTGGTGTCAATGAAGTCTACCTTTTTTCGATCTTTTAGTTAGTTTTCCGTAACTCTACAATTTCGGGCTTTGTGTGGGTAGTTGCGTTACCTTTTTTCCTATTTTAATAATATCTCCTTTTCCACTTAAATCTTTCCATTTTCTTATAACAAGCCTAAAACTAAAATTTGACATGTTCTGTTACTGATGTTTATTTGGTCTCCATGGAAATTATATTCAAATTTGTTACCGGTCTGTAGTTGCTATTTCGATAATTCCACATAAATACTTTTTCCTCTTGACCATTTACAAAAAATTTGCGTTTAATTTAAATAATTTTTCCGTTCTCTCTAGAAAGATATAAAAACCGAACAATCGGTGAAGAAAGGCAGTCTTGCTTCAGTTCTCGTATCGGAAGCATCTTCTAAAGGCCTTATCCCGGGGCCGCTCTGCCCCGGGATCCTGCAAGCCTCTATCCTGCCTGAAGCCACTGGACTCTACGATCCGTTGCTCTGCCTGAAGTCGCCGGATCCTACAAAACGTTGCTCTGCCTGAAGTCGCCGAGATCCCACAAGTCTCTACTCTACCTGGAGTCGCCGGAACCTACAAACCTCTGTTCCGCCCGAAATCACCGGAACCTACAAACCTCTGTCCCGCCTGCAGTCACCGGATCCTGCAGGCCACTGCGCTGTCTGAAGTCGCTGAGGATCCTGCAAGCTCCTGTCTGGGCTGAAGTCGCCGATACTGCAATCGCCGCATTCACCTGAGGTCGTCGCCGAGAGACGCCCTCGACTTCTCACCTACGCCGTGCGTGCTCGTACCAGGCGCTAAGAGCACACTTGGGATCTTCGGACTCAGCTACGACATAAATCTTTTTTTATTACCTTTTTTTTTTTAAATAATTTGTAAATCACATCATCCATTCTCATATTCATACTCCATTTTTGATATATAAAATTGTAAATATTTTCGAATCCTAAATATATTATTTGTCTTGGTTTATTTGGTTGTTTTGCTGATCGTAGGTTAGGTTTTCTTTCTCTTTTAATTGTCGCTTCACGACAAAGTGTAGGGCGACCCCCCACTAGATGGAGTGACGACCTGGTAAGACATGCAGGAAGTCGATGGGTGGCTCAGGACCGTGCTTTGTGGCATTCCTTGGAGGCCTATATTCAGCAGTGGACTTATGAAAGGCTGTAATGATGGGCCTTAGTAACCACGTACCATCAGGTGGACCATGTACTTGTTTGTCACTTTTATGGTATACAAATAAATTTAAAAAAATAATTGACTTCGACTACATTGATGATGTTCTCATTTTATTTATATTAAAGTCGGTAAAATAGCAGCTTAATGCTGCTTTGTTTCGTATGGTGAGTTTAGAGAACCGGAGACCCTTTTACTGAAAACGCAATATTCACTTTTACTTTGTATAAATTAAACTCATTTTACTCCCTTTTTTTTGAAATCTGTTAAAAACCTATATCAGCTTTAATTTGCTCAGCCACTCGAAAACAAAATGCCGCCGTTAAGCTGACACTTTAATTTATATTTATAGGAAACACAAAGGAAAATAAACCGTTTTCCCGCGGAAAAATTACTCTTTTTTATCGTTCGGCTTGGATGTCTGTTATTGATGAATCCATTCGTAGTTTCGAGTGTGAAGTCATTTATGTTATTTTGTTGTTACTTTAATACTTTTTTTATAATTTAATTTTGAATTTAATATTTACATAACATTGAAAGTTAAAAAACTATAAAAACTAACTAATACTAATAACTTAATTATCATACAGTCCTACTCCCCGTGGTATCGTACAAAGAACGCTGGCTGCGTTTCCTCGCTGAATGGCTATAGGCTTGGAGCGAGAAAATAACCAGCCCTCTTATCACCAGCAGCAACGACCAGTCGCGGATGGAGTTTCTTTATCAACTTCACCGCACGTGGACCCCAGGGACCGATAGTCTCTACAGAAAATGGCACAAATATGTAGTCATCTCTCAGAGACTCATATTTGCGCCACATACTTAGTTGTGCTGCCTCTGATGCTACCGCCCCGTCTCTAAACGAGATACCCCGATATGAGAGGCCGCCAATTTGTCTACTCAAGTATTTAGTAGTATATTTTTTTTCATTTGTGAGGCTTTTTTCTACATATACTTGTTTACATACTAGAATTTTTAATATACATAACACAAATAAACAACACAATATACAATTTTTCATTATTCTACTCAATTATGTGCATCCTAAACGCTAATATTAAAAAGTCCGCCCAGTCGAGCAAAAAAGCGGCGCGACCGTACCATCCTTTTCTAGAAGCAGTTCAGGCCATTTTCGAAACCCTATAACTTTGTTGTGGATTAAACTAGAAGCCTGATTTGATGGCCAAGTCAATCTATTTATTTAAAACATAAAAGATTTTTAGGTTAGCTAATTACGTAATAACTTGAGACAGAAGGACCCTTAAGTAGGGACTGAATAAATTAACCGACTTAGTATTACATGGATTTCACAACTTTTTACGGTAGAAGAACTGAGTTGCGAGTCTTGGCTTTTTTTACAAGTTATGTTTTTGATGGCATAAAATATACATACCTAGTATCTACCCTTTGTAATTAATATTTAACTGGTGTCACTCTTTGCTATTTGGTGCCTCTTTGTTTTTTTTATAGAATGGGGTAGACAAAGGAGCACACGGTCTACCTGATAGTAATTGGATGCTGTGACCCATAGACATCTACATTTATCTTCAACTAAGAATCAAAGTGCAAATGTGTTGTCAACCATGAGGACTACGATGGAATGCCTCGTTTCCAGTAAAAGATAGCCATATAAAACATAGCAGCATTAAGCTGCTATTTTACACTAGTATTCTGTGGGAGCGTGGTCCTTCCCCGGTCGAGCCGACCCGTTCGTGGTACAACAATAATATAACTGCAGCTGGTTCTGTCACGTTAGTTTTTATTACACATATGATCACGTAAAGACTTTGTTTTCTTACTTATTATTTCATTTTACTTTTTTAACTAGTATATAAGTGTATCTGGTTTTATTAGGGTTCCGTAACTCAAAAGGAAAAAACGGAACCCTCATAGGATCACATTGTTGTCCGTCTGTCTGACTGTCTGTCAAGACCATTTTTCTCAGGAACGCGTGGAGGTATCAAGCTGAAATTCATATCAAATACTCAAGTCTACTGTCCTTTGGAGCTGTGAAAAATCAAACTTCTAAGCCAACGCAATCAAAAGATACAGCCGTTTATGCCGCAAAGAACATCGGTCAAATACGACCTGACCAAAATATGAAACGACCACTAATGATTGATACGTCAAAAAATAGTGACTTAGGTTTATATTAAATTACGG
The DNA here is from genome assembly GCA_033319125.1 of Parnassius glacialis. Lineage (NCBI taxonomy): Eukaryota > Metazoa > Arthropoda > Insecta > Lepidoptera > Papilionidae > Parnassius > Parnassius glacialis. Next base: position 5,398,350 of record JAVANC010000008.1, read on the forward strand.
GGTCCAACTTATTTTACTAAAGCCGGTAAAATAATTTAGTTTTGTAATAAAAAATCTTATTTCCTTACTACTTTTTATAGGTTTTGAACGGATCTAAACCCGTACCGTTTTTATCTTTAGTATACGTTTCATTATAACACTAAAGTAACACTACTATTATGCGTTTACTTTCTTTAAATACTAGATTTTATTGTAGATTTTTTATTTATTTTTGTAGTGTATTATCAATAATATCATTTTTAGATGGGAATATGGAAAGTATTCCGAAATAAGTTGCAAATGATAGGTTGACAGTAAATATAGAAATCACTAATACTTCGAACGGAACGAGTTATGAGTGTCTTTATGCAGTCTACGGTATTATGACACGAGAGCTGTCAAAGCGTGAGCAAAAGTCAAAGCACCTGCGTCTTAGATACCTAGCAGTGATAAGATTAGAAATGTTATTGATTCATTTTCGTGGTTTTAGTCATTGGACTTGACTTATTTAGTTAAGCATATATCACTGCATAGTTTTCACATCAATTGTTTTAGCTGAGGTTGTAGTCATGGCTGCAGTCATGGCTACATCATAACCTCAAAAGTGTCGAAATACATAGGTGTAACGTTCTATGATCCTCGGTTTTTAAATAATATATTTTCAATTTAGGATTGATATTGTGCCCAGAGGTAACGAATCAATCCATACACTGGTCATGTTCGCGGTATCTTATAGCCAGGTCACAGCATGTATGGGCCATGACCGATGTTATTTTCGACATTCGCAAGGGAATCAAAACCTACAGGGTACTTCCCGTGAACTCAGAATCTTAAAATTTGGTACGAAGCAACGTATTATAGCACAGATAAAGGAAAAATTGCGAAAAGCATAAATTTTTAGTTACATCATACAATAAAAATAATTTTAAACTTATATATATACCTACGGATTTGTTCGGAACCCTCGGTGCGCGAGTCCGACTCGCACTTGGCCGGTTTTTTTTCTATTACGAAGGAAAGGTAAGATATGCAGGAAGTCGATGGATGCAGGTGGCTCGGAACCGTGCTTTGTGGCATTCCTTGGGGGAGGCCTATGTTCAGCAGTGGACTTGTGAAGGGCTGTAATGATGATGATGATGAAGGAAATCATTTATCGTAGTCTATAAATGATTCGATGTCTCAAGTAACTAAGGACCATGATTAGTGACATTTTTATAGGGATATAGGACATATAATAAGTGTGCACGACGCAAACAGCGTGATACAAACAAAAGACATTGTAACCGGCACTAGTTGAACAACCTAGGCGCAGTGGGCATGACGACGGTGTAATTATCGGGCCACGCCTCCGGTTCGACAACTAGCTGGGGTTGTGCGGAAGAACTAGGCGCAGCCTTATGCGGGATTAAATATAACTTTGTGTAAATAATTGTATTACTTATGTTGAACGATAAAAAATAATGTTCTATTATAACTATGTTTAAGGTTGAGTTGTAACTATGCAATAACTCTCCCAAATAAAGGCACCGTATGAACAGGGAGAGTTAGCATAGACTTAAAATGTAAACTATAATTATCAAATATAGTAAATATTTACTTTTTAATATAATAAATATATTAAGCCATTAGGCACATAATATAATAACCAAAGAGCATGTTATCGTGACGCGGCCGCGGAGCAAATGAAGCCACGCGCACCGCGCCACGACGTTTTATATTTATAGTGCTGAGGCGGGGGGAAGGATTCTCCGCCTAAAGCAGCTGAAAATTATAATTTAGCACTGTAAATAAATAAAAATATTGTTATGTACACCTTAGTATAATAATTAGTTGTAAGAATATTATATAGTTAATTATGTTTGTTAGCTCGTAAGTTTATTGGATAAATAAAGATAGGCGCGGGGGTGAGGCAAGGGTCCGCTGGCCAGCAGCGGCCAAATCATATAAAAGACGGGCCGGCCGCTAGGGTCGGCAGTCGCTCTCCAGCCACCGAAAAGGCACCAGCAAGAAAAGAAAGTAAAAGTTCCTCCTCACCGCCGCTTGCCTCCAGTTAAAAGCAAGACCAGCGCGTTTTATTCCATTTTTCGCACGGCGTTACGGCGATCCGTAATATTAATGGTCCTTCGAGAAGCCGGATTACTAGAAGAAAAAGACAATATCGGTCTTGGTATTGCCGGAAGAAAGAAGCAAACCGCAAGAACGAAAAAATATTATTGTGAAGAAAAATGGTGATTACGCGTAGTAACAGCGGAGAATCATCGAAGCGTCGCAAGGATGAACAAACAACCCAGGGGGCCACAGAAGAGGCCTCCGGGGGTGACTCAGCCGCTAGTGGTTCAACAAACGCCACTAGTGAAACCACAACGGTTAGCGATACGACCGCTACCTCTGCAACCGATAGAACAACCGCAACGGAAGAAACCCAGCAAGAGGGTGATGAAAGATCGCAGTGCACAATGAAGCCGGGCGAGACTAGGTCACGCCGCTCCGTAGCCTCACGCAAGAGACTCCTCGCGGAGTTAGAGGCGAAAGAGCGGTTAGCCGAACTCAAGCTCGAGCAGGCTCAGTTGCAAGCAAGAACGGAATTGCAAGAAATACACGTGCAGCGACTACAAGCAGAAGCCGGATCAACCGATGATGAAGATGAAGAAATAGAAGACGATTTGGCACCAGTGCGCATTAGTACATGGTTGCAAGAAAAACCTGCATCGCAACCCGCGCCGCAACCAGCACTACAGATCGCACCACCCGTACTTCAACAGTGTGCGCCGCAATACGCTCCGCAGCATACCGCGCCGCAGAAAAAAGACTATGAACAGGCGCAGCAACAAATCGACGTCGCTACCTTAGCCGCTGCTCTATCACAAGCAGTACGAAGCACAAGGGAGCCGCCGAAATATATACAAGAGCTGCCCTCATTCAATGGTAGCAGCAAAGAATGGCTCAGCTTCAAGACAATGTACGAAGAATCTTCAAAGTACTTCACGGCGAACGAAAACATAGCGAGAATACGCCGAAGCTTAAAAGGGACAGCAAAAGAAGCCGCAGGTTGCCTACTTATAAGCCAACCAGATCCCAGAATTATAATAGAAGCTTTGGAAAGGAGATTCGGACGACCAGAAGCGTTAATTCACTTGGAAATAGAGAAGCTGAAGCTGATGAACAAAGTTACGGACAATCCCAGGGAGCTATGCATATTTGCAAATCGCATAGCAAACGTAGTGGGCACCGTGGAAGCACTCAAGAAAGCACACTATCTGCATAGTCCAGAAATGACGCGAGTTATCACAGACAAACTCACGCCCATATTGAAAAGCAAATGGTACGACTATGCAGCCAGAAAGAAAGAAGATATCCCAGAGCTTAAGAAAATATCAATGTTCTTAAACGAAGAAGCGGATAAATGCAGCGCGTATGCCTTGCCGGAGTTCATCACAGAGGACAGCGAAACGAGAGAGCGAAGACCGAGAAAAATAGAACGTGCCTTCGCCACAAGCAAGAAACCATATGAAGAACGCTGCCCTCAATGCAAACAAGAACACAAACTGCCCGATTGCAAGTCATACGCCGCTCTGTCCACAAATGACAGATGGGAAGTAGCAAAGAAGTACAATATCTGCTACCGCTGTCTGCGAGGCAAACATCGTCGATTGCTGTGCAAAGCTCCACCGTGCGGAAAAGACGGATGCATGATGAAACACCATAAATTGTTGCATCACGACAGAACAGCAGTAATGGAAAAAGAACCCGCTATAGAAACCGCAACATCGGCAAAGGAGGTCAACACAGCGACTCGACCGTACAAGCACCGCCGCGCTTACCTAAAGATTGCGCCCATAACAATAAGGGGGCCGCTGAGCTGCGTCGAAACATATGCATTATTGGATGAAGGAAGCACGGTCACCTTAGTCGATGCCTCAATCGCCGACGTCATCGGCGCCGACGGCCCAGCCCACACAATGTGGATAAAAGGGGTCGGCTCGGAGATGAAACACGAGAAGAGCAAGATCGTCAGCTTTAAAATAAGAGGAACGTACGCGCAAGAAGAACACAACATAGAAGCAGCGCGTACGGTAGAGCGGTTGGACTTCGCGCCAGAATCCGTGAATGAAAATCACTTGGAGAATTGCCCACATCTGTTGGATATCAAAGAGGATATCACCTACGAACGCGCCTCACCGAAAGTACTAATCGGGCAAGATAACTGGCACCTCATAGTGTCTAGAAAACTGCGCGTCGGCCGTCGAGACCAACCAGTCGCCTCATACACCAACCTGGGCTGGGTTCTGCATGGCTGTCATAGCTCATTGACGTCGACGGTCACCTTCTGCGGCAGACTACATCAGAGGGAAGATGCACCACCGATAGAAGAAGAAATAAAAAATTATTTCAAATTGGAGTCACTGTGCATCGAGCCGAGAAGACCGAGAGAAGATCCCGAGCAGCGAGCCATGCAAATATTGAACGAAACCAGCCAGAGGTCAGCGGACGGCAGATTCGAAACAGGGTTGTTGTGGAAACAAAAGGACTTCCAAATACCAAATAATTATAAAGAAGCGGAAAGGCGCCTGCACACATTAGAGAAGAGGCTCGACCGAGACAGCAATCTCAAGCTACAGTACGAAGAACGCATAGAGAACCTCTTCAACTCGGGTTACGCAGAGCGCGCGCCAATGCCACCGCCGCAAGGAAGGACATGGTATCTGCCACACTTCCCAGTCATCAACCCTGCGAAGCCGAACAAGCCGCCGAGATTGGTACACGACGCCGCAGCGAAGACAGCCGGAATATGTCTCAACGATATGCTTCACTCGGGGCCCGACTTATTACAATCATTGCCCGGAGTGATCATGAGGTTCCGACAGTATCCGTATGCAGTGAGCGCCGACATAAAAGAAATGTTCATGCAGATTAAAGTGCGCAAAGAAGATAGAGACGTTTTACGTTTCTTGTGGAGAGGCAAGCGGCGGGAGGACCAACCGGAGGAATATAGGATGACGTCAATCACCTTTGGAGCGACATCATCACCATGCACAGCATTATACATCAAAAATAAAAATGCTGAAGAACATGCTGAGGCGTACCCAGAAGCTGCGGTCGCCATAAAAAGAAACCATTATATGGACGACTACTTGCAGAGCTTCCACTCTGTCACGGAAGCTCAGCAAACTGTAAAAGCAGTCGATCACGTCCACAAACAAGCGGGATTCGTACTCAGCGGGTGGACATCGAACGAAGAAAAAATAATAGAAGAAATAACGACAGAGCATAGACAACACGACGCGACCGTGTGCCTGGGCGGAAAAGAAACTGAGAAGACGCTAGGCCTGCTCTGGCATGTACAAAGCGATCATATTGGATTCAATACTAACAATATGAAGATGCCTGCCGACGTAAAAGAAAAACAGCGCTTGCCAACTAAACGAGAAGCGTTGAGCGTCATAATGGCATTATTTGACCCGCTGGGGTTAATATCACCGGTGACCACCCCAGCGAAGAGAATATTTCAAGACACATGGCGTTACAAGGCGGACTGGGACGACCCTCTGCCAACAGAATTAAAAGAAAAATGGGAAGGCTGGATTACTTCACTTAACGCCATAGAACAACTAAGAATACCGCGATGCTACGATTACAACCCGGTGTCGACGCGCCAACTACACACATTCGTCGACGCAAGCGAGGAGGCCTACGCAGCAGCAGTGTATTGGAGGACGGAGCGAGCAGACGGCAGCGTTAACATAACATTGGCCGCCGTCAAGAGCCGCGTAACACCACTGAAACCAGTCTCCATACCACGGCTCGAGTTACAAGCGGCACTGCTGGGAGCTCGTCTGGCGCAGACCGTGGTCGATGAACACGATGGCGACATAGCGGGCAAGACATACTGGTGCAACTCCCGTACTGCACTGGTGTGGATAAGATCGGAGCCTCGCGCGTACAAAGCTTTCGTCGCTCATCGCCTGGCGGAGATAGAAGATACAACCAAAAAGAACGAATGGCGTTGGCTACCGTCTAAAGACAACGTGGCAGACGACGCAACCCGAGCCACACCAGATAGGTTCGACGACTCGCACCGATGGTTCCGAGGGCCCCCGTTTCTGCAGCGTCCACCGGCAAAATGGCCGCAGGAAGAGAAAACGACACAATACGACACCGGGGAAGAGCGAGAAATATGTAGCATCGCTGTTAAAAGCGAAGACTCGCCAACAACACATCTTCCACAAATAGGAAGATTTTCTAAATGGATTCGCCTCATAAGGGCGACAGCGAGAGTCCTCCTATTCATCGACATGTGCAGACCAAACAAGCACGTGGTGAAGGCTGGGCGTAAACGCAACAAAGCGAGACAAGGTAGCGACCCTGGCTGGCAGAGAACAAACAAACGTAACACCCCCGCCAAGGAGAAAAAGGCGACTCCTACTGCCTCATCGCTTGTAGGAATACCGGCCGCTTATCATATGAGAGCCGAACAACTGTGGGTGCAAGCCAGTCAGCGGGAAAGCTTCACGAAGGAGCTCAAGAGGATCACCAGCGGAAGTGTGCCGGGAGGCGACGACAAACTAGGCCACCTGAGCACATACATTGATGAAGAGGGGACCCTACGCCTTAGGGGTCGAATAAAAGCGGCATCAGAAGTGGAGGACGACATGTACGACCCTCCCATATTAGACGGGAAGCACGCGTACACTCGTCTGTACACAGCACACGTACACGAGAGGCTGCATCACGGAGGCGTAGAAACAGTTGTGAACGAATTAAGACAGAGATTGTACGTAAGAAAAATACGTCCAGTAGTGAAAACTGTCATCAAAGGATGCCTACCGTGCCGTCTAAGAAAAGCCAAGCCTGCATCACCGTCTACAGGAAACCTGCCGTCCGCACGCCTCGCTCATCACGCACGTCCATTCACATACACCGGACTAGACTACTTCGGGCCAATAGAAGTCACAGTGGGACGACATCGCGAAAAGCGCTATGGCGCGTTATTTACCTGCATGACGTCGCGAGCAATACACATAGAAGTAGCCCACTCGTTAAGCGCAGACTCAGCCGTGTCGGCGCTTAGGCGTTTTATGAGCAGAAGAGGATGCCCAAAAGAAATATGGAGTGACAACGCTACGTGCTTCAAGGCAGCCGACAAGGAGATGGCCGAAGCAGCACTCACAGCCCTCGAGCACGAAACCACATGTCAACAGATTGTGTGGAAGTACATACCGCCATCAGCACCGTTCATGGGCGGCGTATGGGAGCGAATGGTTCGCTCCGTGAAAGAAGCCCTACGCGTCACCCTCAACGAGCGCTATCCCAGTGACGAGACATTGGGGACCCTGCTCGCCGAGGTCGAAAACACTGTCAACTCCAGACCCCTCACACACGTCTCAGTCGATCCAGGAGACCCTGAAGCCATCACGCCGAATCACATCATCATCGGTCCCAACTCGCACGTACCTGCGCCGGGGCACTTCAGCGAGAGTGACGTGACGGCCCGCCAGCAGTGGAAACGAGCTCAAGCCCTAGCCGACGTGTTTTGGAGAAGATGGGTTAAAGAATACCTGCCCCTACTCCAACACCGGCGGGAGCCCAGCAGCATAGGAGTATCGCCGAAGATTGGAGACCTAGTCATCATTTGTGACTCCAATCTACCACGCAACACCTGGCCCAGAGGGAAAATAAGTAATGTATATCCTGGCGTCGACGGAGAGGTACGAGTAGTGGACGTAACCACCAGCAGTGGGCATGTACTAAGGAGACCAACGAAGAAGATCGTCGTGCTACCAGAGGGATCGCAGCGTGGCGACGGCGGGAGAATGTGCACGACGCAAACAGCGTGATACAAACAAAAGACATTGTAACCGGCACTAGTTGAACAACCTAGGCGCAGTGGGCATGACGACGGTGTAATTATCGGGCCACGCCTCCGGTTCGACAACTAGCTGGGGTTGTGCGGAAGAACTAGGCGCAGCCTTATGCGGGATTAAATATAACTTTGTGTAAATAATTGTATTACTTATGTTGAACGATAAAAAATAATGTTCTATTATAACTATGTTTAAGGTTGAGTTGTAACTATGCAATAACTCTCCCAAATAAAGGCACCGTATGAACAGGGAGAGTTAGCATAGACTTAAAATGTAAACTATAATTATCAAATATAGTAAATATTTACTTTTTAATATAATAAATATATTAAGCCATTAGGCACATAATATAATAACCAAAGAGCATGTTATCGTGACGCGGCCGCGGAGCAAATGAAGCCACGCGCACCGCGCCACGACGTTTTATATTTATAGTGCTGAGGCGGGGGGAAGGATTCTCCGCCTAAAGCAGCTGAAAATTATAATTTAGCACTGTAAATAAATAAAAATATTGTTATGTACACCTTAGTATAATAATTAGTTGTAAGAATATTATATAGTTAATTATGTTTGTTAGCTCGTAAGTTTATTGGATAAATAAAGATAGGCGCGGGGGTGAGGCAAGGGTCCGCTGGCCAGCAGCGGCCAAATCATATAAAAGACGGGCCGGCCGCTAGGGTCGGCAGTCGCTCTCCAGCCACCGAAAAGGCACCAGCAAGAAAAGAAAGTAAAAGTTCCTCCTCACCGCCGCTTGCCTCCAGTTAAAAGCAAGACCAGCGCGTTTTATTCCATTTTTCGCACGGCGTTACGGCGATCCGTAATAATAAGGGTGTCAAACGGGAACAGCTTAAAAACAACAGCATGAAGTTATAACGATGCGCGCGCACACCGACACTTAAAAAGGATACCATGAAGTTGTTACGATGCCCGCGCAAATTGACACTCAATTAAGTAATTGTTTCACAAGTTTTTGTTTTGTTACGCTGAAGATGTATAAATTTCTATGTGCGTATATATGTACACACACACATTTTTAAATTTGCTCTTTTCTTTAAAAAAAAGAGGACAGATTCCCGTATCGTGCATATCTAAGCAATATTTTGCTTGGTATCATTATCATCATCGTCATTACAGCATTTCACAACTACATTGCTCAACACAGGCCTATATAAGAAATGAGATATTTTTGACGTGGTAGAGCCATGCTGCAGCTATATTAGTGGTATAGTTGTAGCACGAATGGGTCGGCTCGACTGGGGAAGGACCACGCTCTCACAGAATACCAGCATAAAATAGCAGCTTAATACTGCTGTGTTTCGTATGGTGAGTGTAGAGCACCGGAGACCCTTTTTACTGGAAAAGAGGCATTCCATATTAGTTCTCACGGGTGACAACGCATCTGCATTTTGATTCGCAAACGAGTATAGATGTAGATGTCTATGGGCCACAGCAACCACTTACCATCAGGTGGACTGTGTGCTCGTTTGTCACCCTATCCTATAAAAAAAAATCAGGGTAAAATACGGCCTAGATCATTTCTAACATCTATCTGTTCGTGAAGTTCCATTACAATCAGCCATTCCGAAGATAAGCCCGGACAGACAGACATACAGATAGATAGACAAACAAAAATTAAAAAACAGGTTATTCATAACTTAATTGCATGCAAATAACCCTGTCAGCTCAATAAAAGACAGTAATTGTAATATCACAGACAAACATTTCAATGCATCCACGACTTTTTCTGCCACCAGGGCGGCGCCACTAGAAACTGAGGTATGATAATGAAACTGGTGTGTAACTATTTTTTCTGAAAATTTGTTCGGAAAATGTAAAGGTTATTATTTCTTTCTGTACTATTAACTATATTTTATAATAATAAGATTTAAAATAAATAAACCAAACCACAAATATTTATAAAAGTAGAAAAATTAAAAAAAAAGTGAAAAATGCGCAAAAAAATTAAAGAGCAAACCAATAACGCATTAGTTTGTGTATTAATATAATACTCTAGAAACTGATTATTAAAAAACAATTTATCAATTAAATGACATTGTGTAACTAACAACTTAACCTCAGTGTCAACTAGCGACATCTGGTGAGCAGAAAATTATTAACCCTCCTTGCACGCCTCATGAGGAAGTGCTCTACTCTCGATATGAGGCCATACCTCAATTACGCTACATAAAATCGTTCTTATACTTTTAGCTATACATCAAATCCATATTATTATTAATGTTACAATAACTACAGACATTGGATTATAAGGTTAGTTTATTTTCTAATTGATTCATTTTAGATTATAACAAAAAATGTAATTGGAAAAAATATATGGATTGCCGTCCGCTAGTCTGTGCGTCGGAGAGTCTTATCGCTTAATAGAAATGCAAACAATAGATTGAGATATATAGTATTAAATGAGATTCCATAAGTCCTAGGGAGGATTTCAATGAATTTTTGTTATTGAACTCAACACCATTTAAAAGTTATTTAATTTTTTTCATCAAAATTTCATTTCATTTTAATGAAAAAAAAACGCTTATGAGGCGTGCACTTTTAGATTTTCCAAACGATTTCATTTTTATGTATAGATTGAATTAAATATAGAAGATTAATTAAATATCGGCCCTATAATCAAATTAATGTGGCTTCAACTCCAATACACGGAAAATAACTCTCTGTCACTAATTAAGATGAATGAAACCGTTTTCACGCTACGTTTGTTGAACAAATAGACTGAAAGCATTCGAAATGATAATATATTATTGTTCCTATGGTATACAAATAATAAATTCCTTTTTTTACTATGGGCAAAAAAGGACATAATGGGTAAAAGAAGAAGCCTAGAGCCTTAGTACTAAAGAACTCAATGGTTATTACCTAATTCGACTTTTAACCGAGTAACCGACTTCAAAAAAGGAGGAGGTGCTCAATTCGATTGTTTTTTTTTATTTATGTGTCTTACCTCAGAACTTTTTTCTAGGCGAACCGGTTTCGATGATTATTTTTTTATTTGAAAGCTGGCGCTTCTCATGTGGTCCCATATAAATTTGAACTGACTAGTAGTTTATTAGTTATCCTTAATAATGCGTACCTATTTAATTGACTTCGACTACATTGATGTCGTTTTCATTTTATTTATATTGAAGTCGGTTGTATAAAATTTTAAAATTTTGCAACTTTTAATAATTATTATTCAAAAAGGCAACCATTTTAACCACTTTCTAGTCCTAAAATATGTATATTTAAACTACTTTTACGGATTTTATCGCGTTTAATTAACTTTTTTTTATATTCCCGACGTTTCCATTCTTTTTCGTCACTGGTTCATTCTGCGTAGATCGGACCAAAATTATTAATTAATAATTAAAAATTAAAAATTTTGTACAGCCGACTTCAATATAAGCGACTTCAATATAGGTTATTTAAGAATAACTCAATAACCATTGGTCTGACCTTGATCAAATTCATATGAGACCACACGAGAACTATCAGCTTTCATATAAATAAAGAATCATCGAAATCGGTTCGCCCAGTACAAAGTTATGAGGTAACACTCATTAAAAAAAAACATACACTCGAATTGAGTATCGTCTCCTTTTTGGAAGTCGGCAGAAAAAGCTGAAGGTACTCCGAGTTAACTCTGACATCGGGACGTCAATCACCTCAGTCCCCCGTGACCACGGTTGCTGGAAAGCAACTGAAACGTCGGGAATATAAAAAAAAATAAATTAAACGCGATAAAATCCGTAAAAGTAGTATTATTCAATGTGTAGTGTTCGCGTAAATATAAGGAATCATTACATATTTAAAGTTTCAAATCTAGTTTAGGCATCTCTAACTCATCGGGAAGTTAGTGAAATCGATTACTAAATTTGTACTGAACAGACAAACAGACATCCCATTCTGGGCTACATTCAAAATTTCAAGTCTCTAACTAATCTGGAAGTTAGTTTAAAATCAATCACTAAATTTCAATACCCGAACAGACTTACACAAAAGCGGGTTATTGAAAACGTGGTAAAATTCGGCTAGACTGACCTTAGTTCATGTACATTCGAATTCTAACCTAATTAACGCTCGACGACTTGACTGGCACGTGAAAAGTCTAGATGACCTATAATTATACCCAATTTCAAGGCTGGATCCGTCAGTAACATAAATTCCTAGTTACCGCTAGGTTTTTTGAATTTCTAGGAACATTATGTATTTTTTTTTTATAGAATAAGGATGACAAACTAGCAAACAGTCCACCTGGTGTTAAGTGAATACTGTGACTCATAAACATCTACATCTATCCTCGCTGAAGAATCAAAACGCAGATGCGGTGTCACCTCTGAAGACTAAGATGCCTCGTTTCCAGTAAAAAGTGTCTCCGGTTCTCTACACTCACCATGCGAAACACAGCAGCATTGAGCTGCTATTTTACGCTGGTATTCTGTGAAAGCATGGTCCTGTCCCAGTTGAGCCGACCATTCGTACTATAACCATAATATAGCTGCAGCGTAGTTTTAGCACATATAAAATCATCCCTATCACTTTTATCGCCGCTCATGAATATCTATCTACTTTATCTGAGGAATTGCAGATGCATGCATGGCCGGCTCTTTTCTTAATGTTACCATCCCTATTTTAGTGGAATAATTTTTTTAGTAGTTAATTGAAGAAATACATGACATGTATAGAAATAATTAAAAGGTACTTAATTTATATAAGCAATAATCAATGATAGTAAGCAAGGTCTAAAATGAGCATTATAAGGTAAATTTTGAACAGTGGTAGAGCCACGCAGCAGCTTTTGCTGTCGCACGGATAGGCCGGCTCGAACCGGGGTGGTACCACGACCTCACAGAATACCAGCGTGAAGTAGAGGTTTACCTCTGCGTTTCGCTTGGTGAGTGCAGGTGGCCGGAGGCCCTTTTTACTGGTAATGAGGCATTCCATCTTAGTCCTCACGGGTGACAACGCATCTGCATTTTGATTTGTAATAGAGGATAGATGTAGATGTCAATGGGCCGCAGCAACTACTTACCATCAGGTCGACTGTGTGCCCGTTTGTCACCCTTATCCTATAAAAAAAATATAAACACTCACTCACGCCTGTCACCCAGAAGGGTAGGCAGAGACTATGGCATTCCATGGCACGATCCTGACACACCTCTCTCGCTTCCTCCACATCCATATACCTACGCATACACGCTCGTCGGTTAAAGGTACTCTTGATTTGGCCCATTTTCAATATATCGCCAATTTGGTCAATAAACTTTCGCCTAGGGCGACCCTTCCCGACTCTGCCATTCACCTCTGCAACATAAATTTGCTTTGTCACTCTTTCCTCATTCATATACAATAGTAATAGTCTTTCCTCATAAATATACAATAGTAAGAAATACCATTATATTCTGATACATAACTTTATTTAATTTCACTATTAGAGAAAAATCTCTAAAACTATGTAACAACTGATAAAATTAAAAAATTTATGCAACCGACTTCAATACAAATGATTAAGAATAACATTATTGGTCAGACTTAGATCAAATTTATGGAATGGAACCACATGAAAAGTATCAGCTTTCAAATAAGAAAAGAATCATCGAAATCGGTTCACCCAAAAAAAGTTAAGAGGTAACGCACATTAAAAAAAACATACAGTCCAATTGAGTACCTCCTCCTTTTTGAAGTCGGTAGAATTAGTACTGATCAGACATTGAATTTATATGGGACCATATGAGAACCAACTTTCAAAAAAAAAGAATAGTCAAATTCAGTTCACCTAGAAAAAAATTATGATGTAACACATAAAAAACATACAGTGGACTTGAGTACCTCCTCCTTTTTGAAGTTGGTTAGAAATAGAGTGGATACATAATATAAAAACATTATACTTGTATAACTATTATGTATACGTACGGTTTGGTAAAAATTCCAAACATATAATATAGAGTACATACTGAAAGTAGAATAGAACTATTGGAGGCGAAGACAATGATATATGTCGCCGCCCCCGGAGAATAAAATGATTACTGATATTAACATAGTTTTAGTGTTATTCAATATTTGAAGTCTATGGTGCCTAATACATCTACCCAATTTTTTTCGTGAATTTCCAGCTATTATTGAAAAAGTTATAAAATAACGCAATAATATTCGTTACTTTACCTAGCACACAAGTCTCCATGAAAAATAATATAATATGAAGTTAGTGAAACAGTTTCTTATTAAAGATACGACAAAAATTTTGGAATAATATTCTCGGAAAAAAAATCAGTGACATAATTGTGAACGCTATTGTCATTTTGTTCTCTTGAAAATCCGCTTAGGCTCGGCGACTAACATGTCCTTAGTAAAAAGCACTAATAATGACTGAGCAAAGAAATATCTTGCCATTCTTTTCTGTCATTAGAGCAAGCTTACATTAGACAGTGATAGCACAATGGGTCAATGTGTGTGATATTCGGCACATGCTAATGTTTGTTTATTTAAATGGTGGTGTTGTTGTTTTTGAATTTGAGTGTTAATTCAGTTTTATTGAAGTAAAAAAATTACGCATTCACAAAAAGAGGAGCGACAGCAATTGACAGCTGTTTATGGCAATTTATCTTAGGTGAAGTTGAAAGAGGCATCAATAATATTTCTTTTTAATCTGACGGTTGCGGAGGCCAGAACAAAAATAGATTTATATTCACTTTTTATATGTTTGCAACTCAGAAACTTCAAATCAATATTATACACCGATTTATTGAAAACGGTCATGGGCAAAGCGAAGGTGACTCCATGCACTCTAACATCGAACGTGAATTAAAGCAAATACTTGTATACACTCCTGAACAGATGTACGCAATTATTAAGAATGCGAAAGTTAATGGTGAGAAGTACGATGTGAAGGAAATGGCGCCGAGTGAATTTTTAGATATAAAAGAATTAATTTAAAACCAGAACTTGACCAAAGATGAGGAAGGAAAGAAAATAGCATGGTATAAAGTAATGGAAGTAAGCCTCTTACAGTCACATCCAACAATACTATGTTTTAAATATGACTTTGATGCTGATTATTCTCAACTGAATGTCGAACTGCATTAAAAAATTGCGGCAAGGAACAAGCGAGGCACCAGACAAACGACAAACAATTCTTCAGCTTCTTTTAATTAACCCCAATTGAAACTCTCATACAACAAACCTCTACCAGTAAGCAAGGCTTTACACAACGATCTTATGAGTCTTTGTAGGACAGAAGCCATCCCGATTTACTACCATGGATTTTACAATTCTATCACTTTTGTGAATAGTTCTGATGACCATTTAAATTACAATAATGATTGGGAAGGGCAGAGGGTGCTGGTAAATTTCCGGTGGATGTTTGGTTGCCACTTAAGACGACTTGACCTGGCAACTTATAACGCACGCACACTGAGGACTAACGAGAAGATCCTGGAGCTAGAAGAAGACATGGACAAGTTGCGCTGGAATATTATAGAGTTATCAGAGGTCCGAAGAGACAGGGAGGACACGGTAATCCTCGAATCCAGCATTATTCTAGCACCGGGAAGGCGACCATCTGTCCCAAAGAGGTGTCGGATTTATCGTCCACAAGTCTCTCGTTAACAACGTTGTAAAAATTCTTTAATTTTCAAATTAAGTCGACAATTGCTAAAATATGACGAAGTAAATAATGCTATATCTAAATTAGTAAATTGGTTCAATGTTAATAATTTGCATTTAAATGGCACTAAAACGAAATGTATGAAATTTATGACTCCAAATGTCAAACAATTAAATACTTATGTAATTTTAAATGAGGAGAAACTGAGTCTTGTAGATACCACCATTTTTCTTGGAATCACACTAGACGCGAAGCTTCAATGGAGGATATATGGGGGATATATCAAAACTAGCAAGCAGACTTAGTTCTGCAGCATATGCCGTAAAAAAAATTAGAAGTCTAACTAGTGTTGAAACAGCTAGACTAGTTTACTTTAGCTATTTCCATAGCATAATGTCGTATGGTATTTTGCTATGGGGCCACGCAGATGACACTGAAATTATATTTGTTTTACAGAAGAGGGCCATAAGAGCAATTTATGATTTAAAGCCTAAAGAGTCGCTGCGAGAAAAATTTAAGGAAATTAATATATTAACTTTGGCCTCTCAATACATTTATGAAAATGTAATGTACGTACACAAAAATAAAAGTAGTTTTACAAAAATAAGTGATATTCATTCTGTAAATACTAGGAACAGACACAAGCTAGTAGTACCAGTTACTCGACTCCATCAAGTCAGTAATTCATTCTTGGGGCGATGTATACGCTTTTACAACAAAATTCCAGAAAATATACAAAATTTGACCTGCTCAAAGTTCAAAAACTTTATTACAGTAAGTTTGTATAAAAAGGGTTATTATAGTATTAAAGAATTTATAGATGATAATAACCCCTGGAAATGAGGTGATCGCTACCAAGCTATTTCTAATTTGTTGTGTTGTTAATTTGTGTAACATACATGATTGTAAGCTGTTATTTTAAAAAAAGTCCCGCTGGGTTTCTTGCTGGTTCTTCCCAGGACAGAGGTTTTTTTTCGAACCAGTGGTAATTATACAAAAGAGTGACTTTCAATAAGCATTATTTTTTTTTATATGATAAGGGTGACAAACGAGCACACAGTCCACCTGATGGTAAGTGGTTGCTGCGGCCTATAGACATCTACATCTATCCTCTATTACAAATCAAAATGTAGATGCGTTGTCACCCGTGAGGACTAAGATGGAATGCCTCATTTCCAGTAAAAAGGGCCTCCGGCCACCTGCACTCACCAAGCGAAACGCAGAGGTAAACCTCTACTTCACGCTGGTATTCTGTGAGGTCGTGGTACCACCCCGGTTCGAGCCGGCCCATCCGTGCGACGGCAAAAGCTGCCGCGTGGCAGTTTCTGTTTCTGTTTCTATTGGGAGTGCGCCGATGAGGGTTGCGTACCTTATATTCAAAATCACCAAACGGTATTCGCTGAAGATCATACAGGTTTACGCACCAACCTCGGCACATCCCGATGAGGAGGTGGAGGAAATGCATGAAGGTATATCTAGAGCTATGCATTCCTCCAAATCCCACTATACGGTATTAATGGGAGATTTCAACGCAAAACTAGGCACAAAGAGAACGATGAGCTGAAGATAGGGAAATTCGGAATAAAGCAACGGAACTCAAGGGCTAGCAGCTGGTCGATTTCATGGTGAAACAGGGACTCTTTATGATGAATTCTTTCTTCCAGAAAGGGCCCCACAAGAAGTGGATCTGGTCGAGCCCCGACGGTTCGAAAAAAAAATGAGATTGACTTCATTATGACGACCAGACGACAACTGTTTAGTGATTTCTCAGTCATCGCGAGGGTGAAAACCGGCAGCGATCACAGAATAGTGAGAGGCACACTGAACCTAAACGTGAAGTTAGAGAGGTCACGTCTAATGAAGTCAACGCTCCGTCCCCCTCGTGCCGTGATCCAAAGTCCCGAACCCTTTCAGCTAGAGTTACAAAACCGTTTACAGTGCCTAGAAAACTGCAATGCAGTGGACGATATGAATGACAAGCTCGTGGAAACTATCCATGCGATCGGAGCTAAGTTTTACAAGACCAGCCGCAGAAGAACACTAAAACTCTCCGATCACACTCTTAATCTCATGGTTGTTAGAAGGGAATGAAACTGCAGTCTTCAGCAGATTTGACAGTATTAATATTAATGGCGAGTACATCACTCACCTTCGATTTACCGACGATATATTCTTTATCACAGAATCGCTGAAGGACCTAAGTACTATGCTCAATGACCTCAATAGTGCCTACCAGCGGATAGGTCTTAAGATGAAAATGGGCAAAACAAAGATAATTTGTAGCATCCATGTCACACATATGCCGGTATTTGTCGGGAGCACTAAGCTCGAAGTTGTTGACAAGTATGTTGTACCTGGGACAACTAGTTCGACTATGTAAGTACAACTTCGACGAAGAGGTCAATTCAACTCGGCTGGGCTGCGTTCGGGAAATCACTACACATCGTATCCTTATACCTCAAAACTTGAAAACGAGATTGTGCAACCAGTGCGTGTCGCCAGTGATGACCTATGGATCTGAGATGTAGTCCTTCACTGCTGGCTGTATAATGAAGCTCATGGTCGCTCAGCAAGCTATGAAGAGAGCTATGCACGGGTTTTCTCTGCGTGATAAGCTTAGAAAGGAGGATATCAGTAGTAGAACCAGAGTGACCGATATAGCCTAACGGATTAGTAAGCTGAAGGGGCAATGGGCCATCCATATAGCTCGAAGAACCGACAACCGATGGTGAAGAAAGGTTCTCGAGTGGCAGCCCCGTACCTCGTACTCGACATGCAGGAAGTCGATGGATGCAGGTGGCTCACAACCGATGGTGCAGAAAGGTTCTCGAGTGGCAGCCTCGTACTTCGTACTCGACATGCAGGAAGTCGATGGATGCAGGTGGCTCAGGACCGTAATTTGTGACATTCCTTGGGGGAGGCATATGTTCAGCTAGTGGACTTGTGAAGGTTTCTCATTAGAATCTCTTCATCATTCATCATCATCATTATGAAGACGTGGAAGATTAATTGTTTTAAAGTTTATTATGTCTATTTCTAATCAATCAAAACTGATTAAGTACTTTAATATTGTTTATTATAATGATTACGAAGAAGTTCAGGAGAATTTTTTACTGTTTAATTATTTTAATTTTCAATAAACCAATAGTTGATTACTATAACATTATTTTATTGTAAACCCTGAAATAAAAGTTCAGGGTTCTATTACCGTTCAATGTCTTTTCAGTATTAATTAAAATAGAATGCCAAGTGATATTATTTTCCGTTAATTTAGTCTTTATTATTCGTTGAATACTATTGTAAAACAGTAATGCAATACTCTCAATATCTTGAAAGTAACGAGAATAAAATGCTAAGTGTTATTAGTAAATTAAACCAACAACCGAATTATAGTAACTTCTTAAATTCTAAGTATCTCCAGTTCGGATAATCTTAGTATAACCTATTTTAAAACATTATAAAAGTTAAAAAATTAGCTATCATTGATTTTTTTATTTCTCTACTATTATTGCTTAGCAAGTTAAAGTTAAAAATCTGTTTTTTATTTTTCCTGAAAAATCGTGTTTTTGCAGTTATCATTTTACTCTCCGGGGGCGGCGATGTATAAACATAGATACTATTGGGAAAAGATTGAATATTGAGCGAAGGTTTCTATCAAATGACTAAATCGAATAACTAACCTGAAAGTAAGGAGTTAAGTAGGAAGAAGAAGTAGGATACTTCAGGATAGAATAAAGGATGTCGAGGGCACGCAAATTTCATCGCTCACCAAAAACTGAAGAAATAACCATTTCTTAACTTGTTTAATCAAACTATCAAATCTTTTCTTATTCAAAAATGTTTAATGATTTTCCAACTGTCATACGACATAAAGACAAATAAGTAATTATTTGCAAGCATTTTCCTTTTAAAATTTTTAAATTTAGGAAATTGAAGAAATACTTAGATAAAGTTTTTCATTATAATACGAGCTGTGTTACCATTTATTGTTTCAAAAACATACAAGTATGAAAATTATTATCAATTACTTTTGGGGTAGTTACGATTTATATGTAATTTATTTTTACATCAATATACCTAAATCAATCGATAATGATTTACAAATATTAGTAGGTATTTCGGCAGTTCTCCTACTACTATTATTATTGGGGTATTTATATAGTTTTCTCGTCTGGTTGGGCTATATAAATATATAAATGAAAATGATTAATATACATATATATCAATAACTAAAATAAATAAATAAATAATACATAAATAAATAAAAACCCAACTCAAACAAACGCCCTCGGCAGGAAAGACCAAACGGACGAGGGTTAGGGAGAGAGGGAGAGAAACCGGCGGATGATGTGGGCGGTATCAAGGAGCACCGCCTTCTGCATTTTGAGCCCGGACCATCCCGTCACGGAGTCACAGTTGCCTCCGATGACCTATTATTATTATAATTACTATCGTATTCGATAATTATAATAGACAAAAACGCAAAAATATTCTAATTACATATAGAAATTTTCGGGATCTAGTGTGCAGTTTTATTTTACATGAACATAATTAATAATATTTTCCAAGTGAAAATAGCCCTTGTTATATATTAAAGGCTGCACTATATTAAAAACTATAAAACATAATACTGCACTATAAAATATAATACAAATATGGGATATAAAAACCTTGACAAAAATGTTATCAGATGTTATCAGTAGGTAGGTACCTACTGACATACTAGAAATAGGCGAGAATTTTATTCTGTGCATATTATTCACACAATGTACGTAACCTAACGGTAAAATCATTGTTCAGTTACAACACGTACACAACCGCTTTATAAGTAATGAAAAAGCTATCAACCATCAGCAACTGTTCATTAAAGAATGAAATAAAATAATACAGCCTACTACTAAATTTAATAACGAAAATATCGAAGTCCATGCTTCAACTGACCTACAAACATAAAGAAAGGCATTCCACAAAATGTTTCACTCGAAAACTTTCCGAACGAGGTCGAAGGACCTCACATATTAATAACAGTAAAATATAACAGTTCGAAATGTCGTTTTAATTTGATCCTTCGAAACCTCGGTCACTGACAGGCTGATTTCACATTTAGGCGGTAATTGTACATATCTTATTCTCACATAGAAAAATGTTAACGCGTCAAGTGAGATAGAAAATCAAAACGGTACATTTAATTTCTTGCTGGAACCGAGTTCAGAGTCAAGGACGAATGCACTTGGTTTTCCATACCTGTAGAAGAGAGATAGCTTTATACGTGGAAAGAGATAAAAATATATCACCGGTTGAGACGAAAAAAGAAGATAGCCGCGAGTTGACGTTGCCTACGCGCTGAATTTTAAAAAGTGGGCCGTTCGGTTTACAAGTACTATAAATTATTTTCAAAAGTTATTTGGTATTTTTTATTGTTCATATAGCAACACTAAAAATTTACAGGGTAATGATTACGTGTCGTGTACCGCTTTTAGGAATACCGGTGAGCGAACAGAGTCATGAACGCTTACTTGACGTAACTCGCGATATAAGTTAGAATATTATTAAATTAATTTGGATTGAAATAAAGTTGCAGTTAAGTTGAGTGTTGTATGGAACAATATTAGTGATTTTAAGAAGATTCTTCGAAAAAAGAAAAATAAAGAAAGAAAATAGTAAGTAATAATTATTTTTTTATTTTATTTTTATCATAAACCAATATATGTAATAAAAATACCTATTTGAATTTTATTTTAAAATGCGTTGATTTGCCATATTTTAATGTTTTGTTATTCTGTAAAACTCTAACGGCAATACATAATTATCTTTAATATTGGTAGTTTTTATTGTTGGGTCTACAGCTAAAAACTATATAGGTATTACTTATTTATTGCTATAAATTTTTTCTATAGCTTTCATTCGACATAATGTACTCAAAATTTAATATTATACGTTTATTATTCCAGAATTTCATTTTTATTTTATTGCTTGGAAAAGGTTTATGTCCTTGAGCGACTACGTAGCCCTTCATAAATTACTTACATACAATGCAATGCGATGCATGAAATTAATTTACAATACTACAATTTTTATTTTATTAATAAAACATATATGAAAATAGCATGAAATTAGTTACAAGGAGTTTCTTTTAGTTTTACACGTTCTTTTCATTCAAAATCTAGGTCGAATACACTCGATCAAAACCTCATTAAGAAAATGATGATGACTAACAAAAAAATCGGGTCCGATATCTAGTTCAGTGCTAAGGTGGAACACATCAGCGCAATTTAATGACAACGTCAGCAATAACGCTTCATTTGCAAAATTCCTTGGCGGCAAAAGTATATCTTCGGATTTTTAAAAAAGGAATCCGCACTCTAAGTTACATTTTATTCGCATAATGCGTAGGTAGCACTCAACCAATTGTAAAAAAAAATAACTGGTTATTATCAATTTATGTATGTCTGCGATTAGACAAGAATTATCTTGTCTATTAATAATAAATATTTCTATGTTGAATATCCTTATACGATTAAAATTTGTGCCGTTTACTTATCTTAATGATTAAAATAAAAATCAAGGATCGTGCAATAAAGATAAATATGTGCTGCTCATAGATTTATTAATGTTGCTGGAGAATAATTTTGCGTGACATTTATAGCGAAGTTTTTTTTATATGTCGTATGACGAGAATTCTCTTTCAGAGTATAATATAATCTATATAATTTACTGTTCACCTCATACCTCGCGAGAGCTGTGGTAACTCTGAGGCTAAACGCTCGCTGAAATATAGTACGCACTTACCTGGGTTCCATCCCCACCGTCTCCAATAAACTACATGTTCGGCGGTAAAGGAGAATAACACGAAAATTCCTGCATGTTTAAAAAATAAAATATTTTAAGGACCTTTGAAGTTCGCCGTAAATTGAAGCAGCATTGCTCCATAAACCTCCTTAAAACGAGACCCAGTTCCTTGCAGTGGGACGTTCTTTACAAACTGTTACCGTTACCGGTAACGTTACAGCCTATTAAAGTGCAATGCTGAACCCATAGATTGCCTCATAGGGGAATACTTGCCATAGTTGCCACACTTGGCAAGCGGGTTGGCAACCGTAGTTTTTTATTTTTAGTCGTTATTAGGAAGACGCTGCTGCCCATCTCCTGATTTGTTTCCTACTGTCACCTCTTACGACACCCACGGGATGATATGGTGTAGTGGATATTCCTACACCAACACTGCACGGTAACAGTTGTAACTCAAAGGAAGGAATATCCCATTGCTGCTATTTGATACTGCAAAGTGGTTTTCTCTTTCCTTCAAATGTTTACACATGTTAATTTCATTTAATGATTTGATTCGGTGTACATTATTAACTTGTTTTATTAGGTACTTTATTCGTATTATATCCTCGGTATTCGGTATACGATGGAAAGTCCCTGATAACAGATCTAAATTTCCAAAGCGTTACTAAACGCTGTAGGTAAAAGCCTACAGATAAGATGAAATATTCTAAATTAAACCATTATTTAATTAATTTTTTTTTCTTAATGTTCAATAACAATCATTGTTCCAAAAGGTCTAAGTAAGTATGTTTTGTTCCCTAATCAATTGTGGCAGGTGAGAAATTCAAGAAAATATGTTAGGAATTTTTAAAGCGAAATACTCATTTGTACCTGATTATAGATAAGAATTCCTCAAAGTTGTTAGTGATTCAGCTTTCTATGGCATATTTGTACGATTACGTGTATAGTACGTCAGGATAATATGGTCATCCGGCTAATATGATCACTTTATTCTATCTCAAAAACTACAACCTTGTTTGCATAGATGGCTTTGTGATACGATAGCTCTTCATCAGTCATTCAAATAACAAAGGGTCAAAAGAGCGTTGCTTTATCGACGCCATTTTGACAGTTGATATTATAGTAAATATTTTAGTCGATTTTAGTATTGGGTAGTGTATATAGTTTTCTTTAAGTTGATTTTTCAAAATGTTCCTAATTATTGCCAAGGCTTGTTTGCTAATTCTTAATATATTAGTTATAGTATACGACGTACGTATATGTGTATTTGTCTCTGTCCTCTTCCTAGTTTTGGTTTTATAGGGCGGCAAAGCTTAAGGTGACCATATTACCCTCACGTACCTTAATTAATCGGTTTATTATTGTCCTATAACGTCATAGCGGTTAACTCTGGGAAGTAAATTACTATTATGATAGACTTAGAAGCAAAGAGAACCTAAATCAAGTATATATACATATTTAAAGATTTAACTTCATCCCCTATTTTGCTACATCATTTTGGGAGAAAAAGTTATGTTCCTAAGAACATGATTTTTTCTCCCAATTTATATGGGACCACTCGTGATGTATACCATATTTCATAAAAATGGAATCTTCAAAATAGGTTCTCAAATGGCGAAGATATCACATAAAATACAAACAAGAAAACGTTCAGTCGAATTGTAAATCGCCTTTATGGAAGTCAGCTAACAAATAAACAATTGAATATAAAATATATAACTTTATTTTTAAAAAAACTTAAAAAAAACCTAATTCGAAAACATATTAAGTCCGCCGACGCGCATTGAGGTGGACACTTCCTTGCCCTAAACCTCAATATAACTACGTTTAATTATGTTTAATTCAATTACGTTCCATTTAAGGTGCGATCAATAATTAGCGTATATTAGAAAATTAAAATCACTCTAATTGCGAAATTACGCGTTACATAATGATACCCTTCTCGAATACCGATGTGATCGTATCGTCAAAGAACAGGTACGAGGGTCAATGACTTGAAGTGATCTTGATGACGTCATACGGTGCCTTGTACCGCTACGAACTTAGGGACAGTTTACACGCAATTCACCCACTAAACTGTTCTTTGTGTTGTAACTTGTAACTAACCAGACATATAAAAATTATTTCAGTATAAATCAATAACTCCAATTAGATACTAAACCTAAAAAAACTTAATAGATATTTAATCACAAGTGGTAAGTAATGGTAGTGTAGGTACAACATTTTTAATTTCACATCATCAATGTAGTCGAAGTCAATTAAATACGCGTTATTAAGGATAACTCAAAAACTACTGGTCAGATTTTAATCAAATTTATATGGGACCACATGTAAAGCACCAACTTTCAAATAAAAAAAGGATCATCAAAATCGATTCACCTAGAAACAAGTTCTGAGGTAACACACATAAAATTAAAAAAAACGGTCTAATTGAGTATCTTCTGTATTTTTAAAAATATAAAAAACCAAAAATATTCTTTATTACGTTGTCATGAATGTTGAACATCAAATACTTTACGGTTTTTATTGCTTTTGATTTTTTCTTGTATTTCTAAAGTTTGAATGTTTTGCAGCACACACCTACTGTCTAGACTACTATCATATCAAAACATCAGTTTTTATTATTACTTTTTGTTTTATTCTACTGAAAAATAGATTATTCTTTGAAAATTGCAGTAAACGGTTTTAAAAAACATGTACGTAGGCGTAATATTTAATAAAATTACGTACTTGGCAGAGCCACGATGCAGCTATGTAATGGTAGCACCACGAATGGGTCGGCTCGACTGGGGTAGGACCACGCTCTCACAGAATACCAGCGTAAATTAGCACCTTAATGCTGCTGTGTTTCGTATGGTGAGTGTAGAAAACCAGAGATTTACTGGAAACGAGGAATTCCAGTAAATCTCTGGTTCTTCCTTCAAAATCCTTAGTTCTCAGAGGTGACAACGCATCTGCATTTTGTATTAAGTATTAATGTAGATGTCTATGAACCACAGTATCCACTTACCATCTGGTGGACTGCGTGCCCGTTTGTTACCCTTAATCTATAAAAAATATGGATGTGGAAGAAGTGCACATTTTTGCTACCGCTGCTGTAATATGAATCCGTCAGTACATTATTATTGGAGTTTTAATAGTACTCTAGAGGAGGATTTCGATATTTCACGAATCAAAACAGGATCTATCTGTATAGAATCGCATTTAAAAAATAAATAACACGTGGCGAATTTTACTTATAATCCGATTTATCCAGATAAAAAATCGACCAGTGTCTTAGAAATTCATTTTGGCATTTATAGATCAAAGACGATATAATAATTATAACATTTAACAAAAAGTAAAAACCGACTTCGAATGGATAAAAAAGTAGTTATTTATTTCCTACTCTTAGCGGTGAAATATTTTCTCCAAATTTATATGGGGCCACTCTTGTAGTATAACCTATTTAATAAAAAAATTATTATCAAAATTGGTTCACAATCTGCGAAGATATCTCGTAACATACACAAAAAAGAAAAAATACACTCACTTTGTAAAAATATACACTCGAATTGATAATATATATCAATATAGGTGGGTATAGTAGTTATTAAAATATATATGATAGGTGCGTCATGTCATTCCAAGATTGCATCGCAATTTGTCTTGAATAACATTGTTTAATAAATTTTGTAGCTACGTGTGTGATGGCCTTAATACAATTTCCGGACAACAAAACGCTCCGTCTTACTTCTAAAAAAATTTGAATGGCTTCATCGTGAAACACGTTAAAGTCAGGTTTAATGTGCACTGCGCCTTATATTACATGACAAGCAAGTCGCCTTAGGCTGTGTTTCCACCAGAGATGTGCGAGGTAACTAGACGGTGCGAGGATGCGTAGCGAGGCTGTGGAACGGTGTGAGCGTTTCCACTGGAGATATGCTAGACAGCTGAGCGGTGCGAGGATACGTAGCGTAGTAGAGAACACATACCTCGCACACAGCCCTCGAACACATCCCTCGTAACACATCCTTCGCACACATTCTTCCCTTGTTTTGTATGTACAAAAACCTCGCTGCGTTGAGCCTTTTGCATAGGTTAATGAACTGATTCTATTGGCTTTTAACAAACATCCCTCGACACGCATTCTCGCACATCTCTGGTGGAAACGCAGCCTACTTGTTCAAAAATGGTAACTTTGCAAATAACGTGTTTGCTAGTGAACCTACAGTTTATTCTTGAAATTAACACCACACGAAACAGCAGCTATATACTGCTATACGTGGCCTTTCCCGGTCTAGCAAATCTAATCGTGCATCAAATATATAATAAGCTTCGACGCGTGGCTCTACCTATAAATGTTAAATGACCGGTTTATATTTTTTTTTATTTACACACTTACGATTATGCGTACAGTTTTTTTTTTTAAATTATTACAGTGACAAGCGAAGTGATTGTAGTTCTCGCCATGGGGGCTAAATTTTCATATAGTTGCCACGTTTGGCGAGCGGGTAAGAGATGCAGAAAGTCGATGGATGCAGGTAGCTTATGACCGTGCTTTGTGGCATTCCTTTGGAGAGGTCTATGTTCAGCAGTGGACTTTAATAGGCTGTAACGGTAATGGTAATGGAAAATACAAGATCCTTAACTACGAGGTAACAGAGGTTATTTTGATCCGAAGTTACTTATGTATAATACAGTCCACTCTTATCGTAGTTGCTAATTCACTAAGCAATCTTAATCCTTTAGACTTTAATTAACGTATAGTATGATAACAACACGCGTCTGATAATATTTTTCATAAATAAATATATTATTACATTTTATATCATGACCTCAACCAAGTTTATACTTATTCATATATTTCTTAATATCCACTAGTTCAACATATTAACTTCCTAAATATTCATAAAGTTAAAGTTGGATAGAAACTGTGGATGTTAAGCCAGTGGGAATTATTGCTGGAGGAAACCACTTCGCAAAGCAGAGTTAATGTTTTTATAATTTAAAATGTTTACAACCGACTTCAAAATAAATTATCAAGGATAATTCAAAAACTTAATATGAACCCTTCATCAAATTTATATGGGACCACATAAGAAGCACCAGCTTTCAAATAAGAAAATTTATTAATTATTATTACAAACGAGCACATAGTCCACCTGTCGGTAAGTAGATGATATGGCCCATAGACATCTACATCCTTGATTAAGAAACAAAATGTGGATGCGTTGTTGACGCTGGTATTCTGTGAGGGCGGTCTCCGGTCGTCCGGTCGAGCCAATCCGTTCGTTCTACAGCTATGTTATCTAGTACAGTTACACCGTGACTCTACATCGTAAAGAAATATATAAAACAACTATAATACGATATTGATGTATGAAATAATAAAACCAATCACAATACCCACCAGTTGATACACGGAAGTTTCTCAATATCCTCTTCTTACCACCTTTAGTCGACAATCTCACTTACCTATTTCACATATTATCTCATCACGTCCCAAAATCCACGCTAACTGCTTTGCCTTTTCGCCAATAACTGATGACGATAATTGTTTTCACAAAAACACTTGGTTATGATGATGTAATTAGAAACATGATTATACCCGTACTTGATTATATTTTCCTAGTGCCCGCATCATCATTTTTTCTCTTTGTACTGAGGTTTTTCCATATTATAGCGTAAAGCATTTATACTTTTGCCAAGATAAATAACCCTAGTTCTGTTAATTCTCGATAAATTTATATGCTTCCCTTACTTTTAGATTTTAGAATAAGCTGAAATTAAACAATTATCCAGCTACATAATATTAATAAACTTCTTAATCCTTTAAAATCTGGTTTTCGTCCTGGACGTAGTATGACCACAACCTTCTCTAAAAGTTCTTGTCGAGGAGTGAAATGCCATGAAGAAAATTAACTGTTCTGGTATTAATTGACTTCTCCAATGCTTTCTGTACGGTCGTTCAGGACATGTTTCTTACTATCTATAAATACATGGATTTCTATTCGTCAGTTTTAGATTGGTTCTCATCTTATATTTGTGGTCGCCAGCAAAGTCAATCACACTCACACTAACACACACAACCCTTCCCTGCTTAGTCTAATCTGACTACTGGTATTCTACGAGGTGAAATTTTGTTTTGTTAATTATTTTCAATTTTTATCTCTCCAATTGACGTAGTAAATCTAGATCTTCAGTGTGCTTATGACTGGTGCAAAAGTTATGCTATTGCTGTCAATCCTGCACTAAACTAAACTGCAAAACTTCAAGATAATATAATATAAGATTGTTCCTACGTATGTAGATTGGACCACAGTTTAATATTTAAAAGCTGAAGATAACCCTCGTTAACTATGCATATAAACCTTAGTCCCCTCCCATGACGCATGGTGCTAAAAACTAAAAAGCGCCCAAAACGTCGGTAATTAAAAAAGTTTTAAATTAAACGCATTTAAATCGGTAATAATCCGTCCCAAATAACTATACGTGGTAGAGCCACGCTGGAGCTATTTGAGTCGTGGCTCGACAGGAGTAGGACCACGCTCTCACAGAATACCAGCGTGAAATAGCAGTTAATGCTGCTGTGTTTCGTATGGTGAGGGTAGAAAACTGGAAACTATTTTTTCTGAAAACGATGCATTCCATCTTAGTCCTCACGGGTGACAATGCATCTGCATTTTGATTCTTAATCGAGGAGAAATGTAGATGTCTATGGGCCACATCGTCCACTTACCATCAGGTGGACTGTGTGCTCGTTTGTCACCCTAATTCTATAAAAAAAAACTTACCATCAGGTAAATTTATCTATAAAAAGACACTACGTGTGAGATAATTGTGGTAGTGATAGTACGCGGCTTTATGAGAAGGAGGATGGTGCTTTTCTAACTTAATTTATATGTTGCTTAAGTTTTATTAGCAAAATAACTTATTATCTTTAATATTATAAAACAAATTTCTGTATAGTTACCGGTTGGGCCCGAACCTAATCGCATCTAAGCGGATAATTAAAAAATAATCAATTTAATGCACAACCAAGAGTCAATGCAGCGGCATAAACAGATTGCACCATCTTATATGAAACTCGTGGTGTTGGAATCGAGTGACAGAGAAATCTATTGTTGGGATATCAAAAAAGATAAAACAATTGGGGACCTAGCAGCAAAGGAGAGGCAAGTCTAAGTTTCAAAACTGTCGGGTATTAAAAAAAGTTTTTTAAAAATTATTTGTATTTAGTATACACTAATATCTTAGAGTTATATGGTATAATATTATGTAAACATATTTACATTTTTATTACATTATTTTACTAAGGTTTTTAAGGTATATAAATAAGTTATAGAATTACGACGATCTTTTAAAATTTAGATCTGCCTCCGTTTTGCATCAAAAAAAAGAAGAAATAGAAGAAAAAAATTGTACCCTATTTAGTACTAAAGATAATAAAACACATCAATATAAATATTTGTTTTATTTCAAAAACTATTAATCAGCACGGGAAAAATTAAACAATCAAAACAAAAACAAAATGAACAAGTGTTCAACAAGAATTCGAAATTTAAAGGTCAACTTCAGCTTGATCATCGTCATCTTCGCTAGAAATGTCATTTGTGGGTTCAAAATCTTCACTTTTAAGGGCCCTGTAGAAACAAGATTTTGATATTTTCCATGCTTAGACTTAGCTGTTATAATTACATTAAGGTCACGGTAATTATCTTTTTTTGGTCTTTAGCAACATTCTCTAGATGTTTTTTAGATATATCAAGGATAGCACAAAGCCATTTCTAAAAACGTGTATCATCATCATCATCATTACAGCCCTTCACAAGTCCACTGCTGAACATAGGCCTCCCCCAAGGAATGCCTCAAAGCACGGTCCTGAGCCATCTGCATCCATCGACTTCCTGCATATCTTACCAGGTCGTCACTCCATCTAGTGAGGGGACGCCCAACACTTCGCCTGCCGGTACGAGACTGCCACTCGAGAACTTTTTTTCCCCATCGGTTGTCGGTTCTTCGAGCTATATGGCCGGCCCATTGCCACTTCAGCTTACTAATCCGTTGGGCTATGTCGGTCAATCCGGTTCTACTGCGGATATCCTCATTTCTGAGTTTATCACGCAGAGAAACTCCGAGTATAGCCCTCTCCATAGCTCGCTGAGCGACCTTGAGCTTCCTCATCCGGCCAGCAGTGAAGGACCACGTCTCAGTTCCGTATGTCATCACTGGCAACACGCACTGGTTGTACAGTCTCGTTTTCAAGTTTTGAGGTATACCTGACGAGAAGATGTGCCGTAATTTCCCGAACGCTGCCCAACCGAGTTGAATCCGTTGATTGACCTCTCGGTTGAAGTTGGACTTACCTAGTCGGACTATTTGTCCCAGGTAAACATACTCGTCAACAACTTCGAGCTTAGTGCTCCCAACAACTACCGGCATAGGTGTGACATGGACATTAAACATGATCTTTATTTTGTCCATGTTCATCTTAAGACCTATCCGTTGGGAAGCACTATTGAGGTCATTGAGCATAGTGTTTAGGTCCTCCAGCGATTCTGCCATAAGGACGAAAACCGTGTATATGTATAACTATTTCCTCATTTAATATAATACTTTTGTGAACAACTCCGTTTCTTCCCCGTACCAGTTTTTGGTCTTTCTCTTTCAACGTTTCCAGTTTTAATAAGACCGTTAATACGTTACGCCAATATTAATTTTGTCGCTTCTTTATTCATTTGAACAAAAAACTCATACTTTTTGCAACAACAATATGGTCCAGTTTTTCTTTTTCCTATATCGCGGCCTTTATAGTTTAAATAACTGAGCACAAATCTCTCTTATTTCTTTTTCTATCAGCCCGTAAAAAGTTTACAGTTGGACGCACACATAATATGCTTCGAAAACAATTTTGTTCGCAAATGATTTGAGATGCATACTTACTTGTACGTGAGTGCGTGTTTTTACAATAAGTTGAGTTGAGCATGGTTTTGGGTTGGTTTTTGCATCACTTGAAATGTACCCAGCTCTCCTTCTTTCTTTCTTTGTTGGTCCTGAGACCACTAATAAACCCTAAAGCCATTTGATACAACCTGATTAAAATAATGTTCTTATTAACGCTAATGATTAATTACGTTAATCATTCGTCATCATTACAACCATCACAAGTCCACTGCTGAACATAGGTTTCCGCCAAGGAATGCCACAAAGCACGGTCCAGAACCACCATCGACTTCCTGCATGTCTTACCGACTCGTCACTCCATCTAATGGAGGACGCCCTACACTTCGCCTGACACGACGAGTGAGAACATACGAGGCTGCCACTTGAGAACCTTTCTTCGCCATCGGTTATCGGTTTATCCAGCTGTAGGGCCAGCTTATTGCCACTTCAGCTTACTAATCCGTTTAGCTATGTCGGTTACTCTCGTTCTACTGCAGATATCCTCATTTTTAAGTCTATTACGCAGAGAAAGTCCAAATATAGCTCTCTCCATAACTCGCTGATTGACCTTGAGCTTCCTCATACAGCCAGCAGTGAAGGACCCAGATCCATAAATCATCACTGGCAGCACGCACTGGTTACACACAAAAAGTTTTGAGGTATACCCGAAGAGTGAATGTGTCGTAGTCACCCGAACGCTGCCCAGCCGAGTTGATTCCGTCGATTGACCTCTTGGTCGAAGTTGGACTTACCTAGTCGGACTTATTGTGACAGGTAAACATACTCGTCAACAACTTCGAACTTAGTGCTCGCAATAACTACCGGCATAGGTGTGACATGGACGTTACCCATAGTCTTTATTTTGTCCATGTTCATCTTAAGACCTATCCGTTGGAAGACACTATTGAGGTCATTGAGCATAGTGATTAGGTCTTCCAGCGTTTCTGCTATGAGGAATATATTGTCAACAAATCGATGGTGAGTGATATACTCGCCATTAATGTTGATACCGTATCCTTTCCAGTCCAATTATTTGAAAACGTCTTTGAAGACGTGAAGAGGTGAAGAGTTTCAAGGATATAACGTTACCCGCCTTACACCTCACTGCAGGAAGATAGGTTTTCTTCTCTAATTCTGCGCTAGGAAAACCATCGTAACCCTACTGTACAAACACTTCAATATACCGACCGTCAAATTGAACGAGTTGAAGATAGCGCCGGCCTAATATCGACAAAAGCAAAAATTTTTTAGTAAGGGTTATGACACTACTAAAGAGTACATGACTGATAATAACCCCTGGGAATGAGGTGATCGCTACCATGCTGTTTCTAAATGCTTTCATACTTATTGTATAAAATAATATATTGTAAATTATCCTTTCTTTTTAAAGATCTCTCTGGGTTTGTTGCTGGTTCTTCCCAGAACTGGTTTTATCGCAACCAGTGGTAAAGCTTAAATAACTTTCAATAAGTATCGTGCAATCTATATTGATTAAAAAATAATCTATTTTATATTATTCTATTTTTCAACAGACAACAAAAAAAGACACATTTCCTGTATCATTAACCATTGGAACTGATAGACTCATTATCGCACGCACGGTAATGTTGCCATTTACAAATGCTCGTTAAAGTTTATAGCACTGATAAAAAGCTTTTTTTTTTCTTTTCGATATCGAATGTAAATTTTCTTGAAGAATGAAAAGAAAAATAAATTTGTCTTTACTATTTTATTTTAAGTCAGCCAGCAATATGTAAGTTTTTTCTTTAACTTTTTATAAATGTTTTAAAAACATGTCATGAACGCTTACATTATTAGCATTCACACTAATATTTTAAACATTGTTAATTATAAAAAATAAATAATATAAATGTCACTTTATTGCCGAATTCGAAAAACATATTTACATATTAACTGAGTACTTAATGTTTTATAAATTTAGGCAATCGGCGATGCCTCAGCTTTTGCTTACATGGGACTAAGATCCAATTAAGTGCTGGTTTTCAGGCGCTCTTTTCTCCCTGAGATGTTACATGGGTGTCGTGAGAATTACGAGTTCTCCAATCACAATCTTATATAGGAATTTTACATAAGGTTGTGAAATTTCATTATTCTTGCATATCAAGCTAAAGGTTCGTAATTAATATTATGTATTCAAAAAGGAAACTTATCTTTACTAATAATTAGATGTATTTTGATTACTTCTGTATTATCAACAATGCAATATAATATTTTAATTACCTTGTGGTGGCGGTGTAGTAGGACTAGATTGCATCATCAACCATTTTGTCTCGTATCTAATAGGTATCATATGAGGCGACTATAATATAAAAGGCCAAACATAATACACTTTTTAAACCTTTATAAGGTTAAATTTATATGAAAAAGTGTTACTCGTAATCCAAACAATAAAATAATCACATCTGACACAGTTAAGTAATTCGAGAAAAATACTGTGTCAGATAAAACTTGAATGAAATTTTTGATGACCAAATTTAAATATCGTGGAGAGAGATTGAGACTAAACGAGTAAAAAAAATAATGAGAAGTTTGCACAATATTGGATTTACCAATAGTTTTTATTTACTTATATAATAACTACCGATCAGCCAAGGCTTCGCGGCGATTTCTGGGCTCTCGACAATATCGCCAGCTACCGGGTCTGATCGCTAGTTATTATATAAATAAAAACAATATATTGGTAAATCCAATTGTGCATGCCCTCAGCGCATTAAAAAAATACGTATAACATGATTATACGTAATTTTTTTAAAGTAGTTTAACTAACCTTATTATTTATTATACTTGCAATTTTCCAATAATTTTATGTCAAATTTCAATTAAAAAGAAATTGGAAAATCCAAATGTGCACGACTTATAATAATGTCCTCCAGACCGAATTTCGGCCATGGCGGCCAGCCTCAACGGAGACTAGCTATCTGCGCAGGATAGGATTATAGTGCCCAAGTGTATGCGCAAGCACAGGTGCACTCTATTCCCTCACTCTCATAGCCCGATGGGACGGTAAACCGACACGACCGGAGAGAGATCAGGCGCAGGACCAACGGCTTTACGTGCTTTCCGAGGCACGGGGGTGAAACACCACCAACTTCCATACTCCGGGCAGATACTGAGAATTTCTTGATGGAAAAACTCAATAACTGATTTTTTGGCCCGACCCGGGATTCGAACCCGGGACCTCATGATCAGCAGTCGCACTACTACAACCACTAGACCAACGAGGCAGTCAAAGTTCGCACGACTTATAATGCTCATATGATCATCATATCATCATTCAAGTCACTCCATAAAGTCCAAGACGTATTTAAGTATAAATATAGTTAAATATACAGCTATATCCTACTTACTTTTAGTACGTAGTACTATTATTTATTCTGTGATTTTAAAATATTGTAATAAAAATCTCTGATTATTATAATAATCAAGTATGTATGAAATTTGGTTTTTCGAATATTTTGTATTTGTACAGCAATCTTTATAAGCCGCTGCAAGCAATCAATATAGCACATCCACCCACGACGGCGGCTAACACCGAAATGACAAGTAGGCCTGGCCAAAAAATATCGATATTTTTTAATATTTTAAATTGCCATATTATATCGATATTTATTTTAGAGTATCGAATTCGTATCAATTTCGATATATTTTAAAATGTTGTATTAATAACAAAACATGTGACAACAAAAAGAAGTACAAAAGTATTCATGTGTGGTTGGTTGTCGTGTTTTTTTCGTCGTCAACCCGTCAGTAACATAAAATTTTGAAACTTATCTATACATCATGCAAATGGTGACGATATATTGATATATCGATATTTATCACGCGATATATATCGATACTGTTTAAAAATATCGATTCGATGTATATTGATATATTTTTTCCCTTGTCCATCCCTAGTGACAAGTGAGTGAGTCATGCAGTCTATTTAGTAAAATAAACTATTACAAGGTTGATAAAACTTCGAAAAGATCCAGATTTGTACACCGAAAAAAATTAAAAATAACTAAACAAAAAAATTAAACTGTCATCCCACATGGCTTCCCACATGATAGATGAAGAGATTAAAAAATAGATTGAGTTAAACAATTGATATTTTCAAAAGTTATCGTGTTTACCACTCCAAGCGGACTTGATAAATCTACACCATAAGCCACTTAAACCACTTTTTTATGTAAAAACGGCAATTAATGGATTTAAAAAATATATTAATAAGTTCAACACTCATTTATCTTTCTAATAATGTGCTTTTTATATAATTCTTATGTTCAAAAAGTTCGCAAAAAGTTGTCATTAACAGTATGAGTTCTTCCGGGTCGATGGTACAGATGGGCGTGCCTCAAGGCTCAATTCTCGGCCCCTTTCTGTTTCTTGTATACATTAATGACTTACCTTACATAGTAGGAGATAACCATGATATAGTATTATTTGCAGATGACACTTCTTTAATTTTCAAATTAAATCGACATTTGCTAAAATATGACGAAGTAAATAATGCTATATCTAAATTAGTAAATTGGTTCAATGTTAATAATTTGCATTTAAATGGCACTAAAACGAAATGTACGAAATTTATGACTCCAAATGTCAAACAATTAAATACTAATGTAATTTTACATGGGGAGAAACTGAGTCTTGTAGATACCACCATTTTTCTTGGAATCACTAGACGCGAAGCTTCAATGGAGCCCCCATATATCAAAACTAGCAAGCAGGCTTAGTTCTGCAGCATATGCCGTAAAAAGATTAGAAGTCTAACTAGTGTTGAAACAGCTAGACTAGTTTACTTTAGCTATTTCTATAGCATAATGTCGTATGGTATTTTGCTATGGGGACACGCAGCTGACACTGAAATTATATTTGTTTTACAGAAGAGAGCCATAAGAGCAATTTTAAAGATGATTATTGAATTATATGATGAATTATAATGATTTAAAGCCTAAAGAGTCGCTGCGACAAAAATTTAAGGAAATTAATATATTAACTTTGGCCTCTCAATACATTTATAAAAATGTAATGTACGTACACAAAAATAAAAGTAGTTTTACAAAAATAAGTGATATTCATTCTGTACATACTAGGAACAGACACAAGCTAGTAGTACCAGTTACTCGACTCCATCGAGTCAGTAATTCATTCTTGGGGCGATGTATACGCTTTTACAACAAAATTCCAGAAAATATACAAAATTTGACCTGCTCAAAGTTAAAAAACTTTATTAAACTAACTTTGTATAAAAAGGGATATTATAATATTATGGAATTTATGGATGATAATAACCCCTGGAAATGAGGTGATCTCTACCAAGCTATTTCTAATTTGTTGTGTTGTTAATTTGTGTAACATACATGATTGTAAGCTGTTATTTAAAAAAAAGTTTCGCTGGGTTTCTTGCTGGTTCTTCCCAGGACAGAGGTTTTTTTTCGAACCAGTGGTAATTATACAAAAGAGTGACTTTCAATAAGTATTATTTATAATCTATATTGAATAAAAAAGTTTTCTGTTTCAATATGATTGTTAGACACGATTTTATGCGACAAAACGTTGGAATATTGATTTTTAGGCACTAGTAAAACATACCTACGCTCTTTGCGTTTTAGGCATGCAAAAGTGTAGCCAATGGAAATTTACAAGCAAACTACAAAAAAGGAATGACATAGATATGTTGTCACCCATATATAATGTAGAGTACCGCAATTTCTCATTTTTATTTTTATTATAGTGTGCAACGAAGCGTGCACAGAACAATGCTCCCCAAGTCTCTCTTTGTTTTCAAAGGCTCTAAGCGTTTGTTGCTTTTGCTTCTGATTTACAACGATGATCACGTTGTCTCTTCGAAATAAGTGCACTTTACGTTTACGTATATGGAGAACCAACAACAAAACGATTACCAAAACTGGCACAAACAATTCAAGGATTATGAAGCTAAAAAACAAAAGTTTTTTTTTGCACTCTTATCATTTACAGTAACAGTAACAGCGTGGTGGGACCTTTTTTTATTTATAGAATAAGGGTGATAAACGAGCACAGAGTCCACCTGATGGTACGTGGTTGCTGCGGCCCATAGACATCTAAGTACATCATCTATCTTCGATTACGAATCAAAATGCAGATGCGTTATCAGCCGTGAGGACTAAGATGTCGTTTCCAGTAAAAAAGGGTCTCCGGCTCTCTATATTCACCATACGAAACATAGCAGCGTTATGCTTCTATTTTACGCTGGTATTCTGTGAGAACGTGGTCCTTCCCCGGTCGAGCTGACCATTCGTGCTACAACTATACTACTAATATAGCTGCAGCATGGCTCTACCACGTAAAAAATACTAACATTTATTTACCTTTTAAGAATACTAACATTTGGATCTTTAAACCGATGTTTTTTTTAAAGAAACGCCCATTATATACATAATAGATCAATATATAATCTTAATATATAAAATTAATGTTTGTTTGTTCGTATTTTATACGCTGCCATACCGTTCATCAGACTGCGTTAAAATTATGTCATAGCGTGCACTTGCGCGTAAATTATAGGCAATCTTATATAGTAGGTGGCGCACGTATCATACCGACAAAGGAGGATGGGATTTTTGGACCTGAAGTTAACTAATTGGTTCATAATTTTAAAAATTGGCAATATTTTTTATACGGTAAATACAAAAAAGTAACTTTTTTACCATCTAGATTTCGAAAAAACTATAAAATAATAAATAAGTTAGAAAATCGATTGTAGTGTATTGTTCATGGCAATAAATCGATTACCATAAAGAATACACTAGAAAAATTCTCGTTTCTGAACGTTATCTTCCAACAGAGGACTTCTCATCTTGAAACTTGACAGTTCAAACTTCAAAAAAAAAAGAAAAACTCGGAAAAACTTCAAAAAAACTATTTACTTAAAAGAATAAGACAGATTTTCGATTCTATTTGAAACGAGCGCAATATAATCGATTCTCGAGTTAAGTGAGCATTTTAATATATAGTTTCGATTATTTTTCTGTGTTAAATATGTAGATAAAAAATTGCGTACATATCTACAAAATAATAATAAAAAATACAAAATATCAAAATTCAAACAAGTAACAGTTACAACAACAATTCGATATTCATCGAACGACATCGCCTCCTATCGGTTCCTTCACGACGTGATTTTTTTTGGGCACTAAACTAGTTTATATTGTAAATATGAGTAATTTTGATTCATAAATAAAAAATGTGTTAATAATAACTAGAAAACAGCGTCACCTAAAATAAGTTACATTAAAACATCAACAACGCAAATAGTTTTAGAAGATGATGAAGAAAGGGAATATTATTGTGAGGAAGATGACATATCATTCGATAATCGATCTCAGATCGATATCCCTAATATTCACTTCACTTAGTTGTTTTTGTTTTAACTTTCGTTAATCGTTTCACCATTTCGTTTTATTATTAACCACAGCTCTTTTGGTGATTTTATACTGATCCTGATTTTATATCTTTAAGTAATTATAGTGAAAAATAGCCTGTTACAGTGTAATAACAGTGAAAAATCACCTGTTACAGTGTAGGTAATAGATAATCTCACCTTCACTTATTCTACAGTAACTCAGCTCCTAGATTGACAAATCTTGCCAGATTTTCAGCTATGAATTGTTTATATATACGCTTTCAAATATCCGCAGTAGAACCAGAGTAACCGACATAGCCCAACGGATTAGTAAGCTGAAGTGGCAGTGGGCCGGCCATATAGCTCGAAGAACCGACAACCGATGGGGAAGAAAGGTTCTCGAGTGGCAGCCTCGTACCGGTAGGCGAAGTGTAGGGCGTCCCCCCACAAGATGGAGTGACGACCTGGTAAGACATGGAGGAAGTCGATGGATGCAGGTGGCTCAGGACCGTGCTTTGTGGCATTCTTTGGGGGAGGCCTATGTTCAGCAGTGGACTTGTGAATGGCTGTAATGATGATGATGACGCTTTCAAATGGTCTTTCATCTTGTTAACACTTTGGCCCAAGAATGTATGGAGACGTCTCCTTCTCCTTTATTTGAAAGTTCTAAACCATTCAATTTCAATAAATATTTTGTTATTCCTAATTAAAAAAACAAAATATATAACTCTTCCAAAGTTAAAACGATATTTTCACAATTATTTTTTCTGTGTAATATAGCAGCATCTCGTCGGGTACTAACTAGTTAATAATAATAACAGTAATATTGTTTATTGTTAATTGACATTTCTACAGTTGAATTCACATATTATATATTGTAATTTGTAATATACATAGTTGTATAGTATTATATTTGTTACAATTATTTACAATACTACTCTGTCAAGAAAGTACCGGAAAAAGATCAGTAATACAGAAAATGTTACTTATTGATCCAAGTGTGTGGTGTCTGTACGTGGTAGAGCCAAGCTGCAGCTATATTTATAGTGTAGTTGTAGCACGAATGTGTCGGCTCGACCGGGGAAGGACCACGCTCTCACAGAACACCAGCGTAAAATAGTAGCTTAATGCTGCTATGTTTCGTATGGTGAGTGTAGAGAACCGGAGACCCTTTTTATTCGAAACAAGACATTCCATCTTAGTCCTCAAGGCAGACAACGCATCTGCATTTTGACTCACAAACGAGGATAGATGTAGATGTATATGCCTCAGCAACCACTTACCATCAGGTGGACTGTGTGCTCGTTTGTCACCCTATTTCTATTAAAAAAAAATTTATTTTATCACATTCAAAGTATGCTCCTATAAAAACGATACACTTTCTCCAACGAATAATCCAATCATCAAAGCATTTTTAAACTCTTTGCCCGGAATGAGTTCAGTTCTTGCTGCGAATTTTCCTTTAAATGTCTTCTACCGAATTGAAACGGGTGCCACGAAGTGGTAATTTAAGTTTAGGAAAAAGAAAGAAATCGGCTGGAGCCATATTTGGTGAATAAGGTGGTTGCTCGGTGGTATTTGTTGAGTTTTTGACAAAAAATCGTTCACAATGATGGCATTGTGCGAAGGCTCATTATCGTGGTGCAATTTTTTTTTGTGGATTTGTGGAAAGAATTTCCTTTCCACAAATCTGGCCTTTTTCGTCTAATTTTCTCTATTTAACGCCGCATAACACTAAAATAATATTCAGAGTGCACAACACCGCGATAGTCAAAGAAAACAGTCAACATGACTTTGACTTTTGATCAACTTTGGCGTTGTTTTTTTCGGTTTCGGTTCAGTCAAACTCGTAAACCCACGTCTCGTCATCTGTAATAATGCATTTCTTGAATGTTGGGTCGGAACTGCCTCGTTCTAGCATGTCCTCACCGACTCTTATGTGATTGAGTATTTGGAGAAAATTCAGGTCTTTTGGGACTAGCCAAGCGGCAACATATTTCATACCCAAGTGATTATTTAAAATGGTACGGATCGACTTGTGAGACACAGAAAGTTCGACGACTATCTCTCTCAAACTTGAATGAGGATTCTCAGTCACTATTTCCTTCACTT
This sequence comes from Parnassius glacialis, assembly GCA_033319125.1. Lineage (NCBI taxonomy): Eukaryota > Metazoa > Arthropoda > Insecta > Lepidoptera > Papilionidae > Parnassius > Parnassius glacialis. Next base: position 5,439,010 of record JAVANC010000008.1, read on the forward strand.
TTGCGACGTTAACTTCAGTTGCAGACGTTGATGGCCTTCTAGAGATAGGCAAATCTTCCATCACATCTCGCCTGCTTTTGAACACTTTGTACCACTCATAAATTCGTGTTTTTGATAAATTCGATTCGCCGTAAGTCTTTTGTAACATTTTTAGTGGCTCCAAACACGAAATTCCATTGGCGATGCAAAAAGACAAACTGTTTGTTGCTATGTTTTTGTCCATTGTGAAATTCACAATACACATTAGATATGATATAACTAACAACAGCACTGTATTTAATCTAAATAACAGATGTAACTCAAACTCCGCACCAAAATGGAAAGCAGTTGTGCCAATCTAACAACAACAAAAAATATTGAATGTTGAACATTAACAAATCATGCATTCCCGATATTTTTTTGACTGATGTGCGTTACGTCGAGCGTAAGGGGCCATCCATATTTTTTTTATTTCATTTAAAAATAATCTTTAATAAAATCAAATGTTTTAGATAATGGACAAAACAAAAGACCAATTATTATCGTTCTTTAATTGATCTTTTGTTGTGTCGTTTACCATTATTAATTTTAATAAAGGATAGATCCAGCTGTAATATTTTTAATTTTTTGGTCTACATATAAATTTAGTGTTTTAATATTGTTCGCGCCAAGCGCTAATGTCAAGAATTGACATCAGAGGGCGCGCGCGCCTCAGTGACACCGGTTTTGACGTCCCGTCGTGTCGAGGACACGCAAGGGCAAGTCAGTCCAAATTCAGCTGCGATAAGCGGCACGCTGTTTTTTTGTCGGGAAGTCGGAAGCGGAATACGACACGCGCATCTAGGAAATATACGGTTTAGGATACGTAACGCGCATTCCTTCTTGTTAGCTTCACCCGGGACTTATTGTATCTAACTCAGAATCTGTATAAGTGCATTCGACAATAATAGCTAGTGCGGTATTTGATACTCTAGAAATAACTGTGGCCACGCGAAACGGTAGTGACCTTTGATCCGTACGTTCTGTGTTCGTTTCGCGGGTCGGGCGTTATAACAAACGAGAGTTAGTGGCTTCTGTAAGGTAGTTAATCGTACTACAGAGTTACTGGACTGTCATCGCGACTAACGAAGAAAGTGACGTGAGGTGGAGAGGTGCTGAGGTCCGAACTGCTGCAGAGGGTAGCGGTCTAATAAGGTTAATGACACTACCAGCCACACCCAGATACACATCACTAACCCTTACTTTCCTTCACATGCGACCTGACCGAATCCTGAGGGACCAGTCGCCTTGGATAGAGGTAAGTAAGCTCCGTTTAATAGAATAGAACGCTCCCCCCTGATTGTTTATTGTAATTAGAAACTTTCCACCTTTGGCCTGTAGGAGGCTCGACCTGCATCTGCTTATAGATTCTTCCTCTATGGGCCCGGAGACTAGAATAGAATAAAATAGAATAATTTTTATTCAATATTGATTATTACATAATTCTTATTGAAAGTCATTTTTTATTTACCACTGGTTCGGAAAATACCTCTGTCCTGGGAAGAACCAGCAAGAAACCCAGCGGGACTTTTTTTTTTCATACATATTTCACTTAAAATAATTTCATTTACACAATTTTTAAATGATTTTTAATAGAACCAGCATGGTGGCGGTCACCTTATTCCCAGGGGTTATTTTCATTCATGTATTCCTTGATATTATAATAACCCTTTTTGTACAGTTTTTCTTTAATAAAACTTTTAAACTTGTTTATTGATAAACTTTGAATATGTTCTGGGATTTTGTTGTAAAAGCGTATACATTGCCCCATAAATGAATTACTGATTCTGTGGAGTCTAGTAACTGGTATTACAAGCTTATGTTTGTTCCTAGTGTTTAAAGAATGCACATCCTTATTCTTATTAAAGCTATTTATGTTTTTATGTACATACATTAGATTTTCATAAATATATTGCGATGCCAAAGTTAATATGTTTATTTCTTTAAATTTTTGTCTGAGGGACTCTTTACAATTTAGGTTATAAATCGCCCGAACGGCTCTCTTTTGCAAAACAAATATAGCTTCAATATCAGTCGCATTACCCCATAGCAAAATTCCATAAGACATTACGCTATGAAAGTAACTAAAATACACTAATCTAGCTGTCTCAACATCTGTGAGACTTCTAATCTTTCTTACAGCATATGCTGCAGAACTAAGTCTGCTTGCTAATTTAGATATATGGGGGCCCCATTGAAGTTTCGCGTCAATAGTAATACCGAGAAAAACAGTGGTATCCACAAGACTCAACTCCTCCCCATTTAATAGCACATTGGTATTCGAATGTTTTACATTAGGTATTGTAAATTTAATACACTTTGTCTTATTGCCGTTTAAGAGCATATTGTTGGCGTTAAACCAATGTACTAATTTCGATAGAGCATTATTTACATCGTCATAATTAATTAACTGCCGTTTGAGTTTGAAAATTAAAGAGGTATCGTCAGCAAATAATACTATATCGTGATTGTCCCCTACAAGATAAGGTAAGTCATCAATATAGATTAAAAACAGGAATGGGCCAAGAATCGAGCCCTGAGGAACGCCCATTGATACTACCGATCCGGAGGAACCTTTACCATTTATCACGACTTTTTGAGTTCTATTACTTAAATATGAAGTAATAAGTCTAAGCGCCAAATTTAATGTAATGTTGTAGTTTCCTGATTAATGTTTCATGATGAACACAATCGAAAGCCTTGGAAAGATCACTCTACTTTTGGATAAGCAGCTGCTGACCGTAACAAGTATTTTAGATTTTAATATGTGACGTTACATAGCTTTTGATCCCCCCTGTCCCTTGTCACACAATGTGTCACATTTTGTTGCCCCCTCCCCCCTTAATATGTAATTTCATTTATAGATGGCCCCTAATTATAATTAGGTAAATGTTGGGTGTCCTAGCTATTTTACTTAGTAACATGTATTAATGATATGCTGACATAAATACATCTGATAAATTGTTAAAATTGACATGTTAATAAAATATGGTTATACATTTGACGTTATAATGATGAAATAGTAACATCAAGGCATTTAAAAAACAATATTAAAAACTCCAGTTTCTTGCCTGTTTTTCTCTTGTTTTTGCGAACAATCCTAAAGTCAATAAAAAGATTTGATTTGGGCTTAATATTACTGGTTGTATCCAGCGTCAACAACAAGTGCTAGCAACCTTCGCGCTTAAAATAATAAATGTATGTTTGCGTCGACTCAAATGTAAATTATATATTATTTTATAAGCACTCCTTTTAAGTTAATAGTTACTTAACTTGTAGGTATAAGTTTAAGATTATCATTCATTGCAACATCAAAATCCACTGCAAAAACAAGCCTTGCCATAGACTTAAAAATATCACAGTTTAAAGTTAGACCATCTTTAAAGTTTAAAGTGTGAAAATATATATCTTCGGAAACTTAAACTACAGAAGGTACAATCTGGTTGCGCGCCCGTTAAGAAATTTTTTGAGCTCATCGTACCGAACTTACAATAAATATTTATAGTTAAATTGAAGTATTATATCCCATTATTATTAACTAATCATGTATGGATTGTAGTATAATACATTATTATATATATTATATTATTTATTACACAGATAATGTATAAATTAAAGATTGTATTAACTGTCTGCATCAGAGTCAATCTCTATGACACTATACAAATATTTTTTATCACGAAATCATTTCGATATTAGATACATCATTATCATAAAATTTAATTAATTGGATAGATCATAAATTATTTATTATTTATTAAATATATTACTTTTCCATCCATTAAGCAACGGAACGGAATTTAACAAATTTTCCCTTTACGAACAGCGAAATCCCAAAGCGCTAGCGATTGATGGACCGTTATGTTTATGTTTTATTCATGTTTATTTATGCTCGCCTAGTGTATGTCTGAACATTGTGAAATACTTGAATTTAGAGCTCGAAATTCCTCCACATCATCCTCATTTATTGGCAGTCCACAAACGTGCGTGTTACCGGAATTTACTTTCTCTTGCCCTGCTATGCTTGCAAGCATTACATCTGGCACTAGCACTACATGGATGCGTGCGTCAATCCGCCAAGCGGGATGATTAAAGCAAAATCTTTCCTTTGTAGGCCGAGAGAGGCCCATGTCCATCTGTGGACTTTGGGAACTGATGAAGAAGAATGGTTAACCGAGTAGTGGCGATGAGAATATCCACAACCTCATGTCGGCCCGAGGGTGTCGTAAGAGGCGACAGAGGGAAACTAACCAGGAGATGGGCAGCAGCGTCTTCCTAATAACGACTTAAAATGAAAAACTGCGGTTGCTTACCTTCCTGCCAAACGTGGCAACTATTGCAAATATTCCCCCTATGTGGAACATTGTGGGGGAAACCTATCTATAGCAGTGGATTTTTGATAGCCTGCAAGGGCAACGGAAGAAGAGTAAGAGAGGCAATAGACGTGTCAATTGTGAATGATTCGTTCATTTGACCCGTTTCGCATCAAAGCATTCATGATTGCATTATCTACTCACAGATCAGAGTACTGAAACCCGACATGATCCATTTGTATGATTGACGTAAATGACAAGTCAATATTTGAATGATCGGGTCACTAGCAATGAATGATTGACATGTCTAAGAGGGAGTATAGTCACAACTTTGATGCATTTATTAATCAGGCGTCCATGAGCGGCGGTAGCTACTCTTCATCAGGTAAATGAGGGCATCCACGAGTTGTTCTGCCACCAGGGCGCTGCCACTTAAAAATTTGCTGTAATATTTGGCAGATTTCATAGCGGTTAAGTTAATTTGTTCGAATAATGTAAAGGTTTTTACGTGGTAGAGCCATATTGCATTTATATTTGTAGTATAGTTGTAGCACGAATGGATCGACTCGACCGGGAAAGGACCACGCTCTCACAGAATACCAGCGTAAAATAGCAGCTTAACACTGCTGTGTTTCATATGGTGAGTGTAGAGAACCGGAGACCTTTTTTACTGGAAAAGAGGCATTCCATCTTAGTTATCACGGGTGACAACGCATCTGCATTTTGATTTTTTATTGAGGATAGATGTAGATATCTATGGGCCACAGCAACCACTTACCAAGAGATGGACTGTGTGCTCGTTTGTCACCCTATCCTATAAATAAAAAAGGTTAATGTATCTTTGTATACTATTAGTTATCATTTATATAATTAGATTAAAAATAAATAGAACAAACCACAGATATTCATAAAAGTATAAACATTAAAAAAATGAGATAAATATGTGCAAATAATTAAAAGGCAAACCACTGAGGCATTGTTTTGTGTGTTAATATAATACTCTAGAAACTGATAAACTTTAACTTTTTTTTAAACTATCTGTTTACTTTTTTTAAATTTGAAATTGTGTAACAAGAAACTTCACCTCAGTGTCAACTAGCGACATTTTATTTTTTTGGGATTGGATTAACCCTCATTGCTGTCTTGTTTTTTAATTTGATATTTAAAATAATGTTTTTATTGAGAAGCAAACTTTTATTGGACCTATCTACAGTGATTGCAAGGTTACATTGTTAACACTTTCACTGTCCTATTTTCAGACACAATAATAAGACAATAGCAATGACCTATATATTATGTATGTAGTACACGGAACAGCGAAAGGGTTAAGCTGTCATTATTAAATTCTTCCGAAGCCCATAGCCTGTATTACTTATTCTGAACCTTCTCTGCAAATTTGGCCGGTCATTTCAAAATAACTCCGTATAGTTATATTGTGGTTGTAGCACACATAGGTCGGTTCGACAGGGAAGAACCACGCTCTCACTAAATACCAGGATAAAATAACGGTGCTGTGTGTTCACAGGGTGAGTGTAGAGATCCGGAAACCATTTTTACTGGAAATTAAGGCATTCCATCTTAGTACTCAGGGCTCAAGGGTGACAACGCATTTTGTTTCTTAATCGAGAATTGCTGTAAACGTCTATGAGCCACGGGCCACATACCATAAGGTGGACTGTATGCTCGTTTGTCACTCTTGCTCTTTAAAAATAAATCCGATTTTCGGCACTGTGTTCGAGGCATTAATATAATCGCTGCACCCACCGGAAAAGACAGGACAACTTCTGACGGTCTGGTCTACCATAAGAAATTTATTTATAATTGATGAGAAAGAATTTTTTATTAAATGAAGTGACGTTAAGGGAATGCTCGAAGAGCGGTAAATGAAACGTGCGGCCTGATAGGAATGAATTAAAGACGACGATGAAGGAATAAATTAAGCCCTTCTTACGATATCTATACATTTATATATACACAAATAAATAAAATTTAAGTGTCTGTTTGTAATGTTAAAATAATTTATTAAATGCATAATATGAAAGTACATACGATACTTATAGCAAAAAAAAATCAATTTTTAAATTTTTTATCTGTCTGTCTGTCTGTCTGTCTATTTGCTGACTTGCTGACTAATCTTCGAAAAGGCTGGACCGATTTTGACGGGATTTTCACTAACAGATAGCTGATGTTATAAGATGGATGGGCCGGCTCGAACCGGGGTGGTACCACGACCTCACAGAAAACCAGCGTGAAGTAGAGGTTTACCTCTGCGTTTCGCTTGGTGAGTGCAGGTGGCCGGAGGCCCTTTTTACTGGAAATGAGGCATTCTATCTTAGTCCTCACGGGTGACAACGCATCTACATTTTGATTTGTAATAGAGGATAGATGTAGATGTCTATGGGCCGCAGCGGCCACTTACCATCAGGTGGACTGTGTGCTCGTTTGTCACCCTTATCATATAAAAAAAAAGTAACCTATGCTACTTTTATTTTACAAAAATCATTAGGGCTCCGCGCAAAAAAATTTAAACCAATGAAATCCAATCGTATTAATAACGTCGCGGGGGACAGCTAGTTTATGGAATAAAATACAGCGATGGGTTCTCTCAGAACATTACCACCGGGCAAATAACATATTTGAATCTATTATATTGAATTTTGTTTCTTTTAATTTAAAGCGTTAGTTTCAGTGATAGAAGATAAAAAAATTAGCTTAAATTTACCAGTTGTATTGAGAAATTAAAAAAAAAACGAAGAGATGTGACCTCCGTGTACACATTAGAACAGCGCGGCAGACACTTCCTTGCCCTAAAATCCTCTAGAAATAAGAAATCTCTCCCCAACAGTGGAACGTATATAGGCTGTATCTTTACTTTGACTTTTATATTTTTTCAGGCAAATAAATAATGGCGCGGCTCAGCGTACTTCTCGTACTCCTCTGCCAAATACTAACGCTTCCGATCCTTGGAGGCAGAAGTGATGATGACAACCCATTCCTGGATATAGCCACCTCCTTCTTACAAAACATGGTCGACGGTAATGGTAACAATGCAAACGGCATGGCCGCTATCGGCAACATTGTCGGGACTTTAATGCAAGGGGATAACGCTAAGACCTTGGGGGCACTGTTCGGGCAATCTGATGGCGCTAACCCAGGAGATATTCTTTCAGGTAAGATAATTGTACAAGTGATTTAGTTGTTGTGTTTATATTTAAGAAATAAAGGACCGTGTTTAGTGGCATTTTTAATTGACTTCAAATAGTTTAAAATTAAAAATGTTGTACAGCCGACTTCAATATAAGTTATTAAGAATAACTCAAAAACCTTGATCAAATTTATATGAAACTACACGATAAGTACCAGCTTTCAAACAAAAAAAGAATAATTGAAATCGGTTCACCCAGTAAAAAGTTATAAAGCAACACATAAAAAAAGATACAGTCGAACTGAGAACCGTCTCCTTTTTGGAAGTTGTCAGAAAAAAGACGGTTTTCAATTTGACTGTATTTTTTATGTGTTACCTCAGAACTTTTTTTATAGGTAAACCGATCTTAATGATTCTTTTTTTTATTTGGAAGCTGGTGCTTCTCATGTGGTCCCAAAAAGGTTTGATCAGTAGTTTCTGAGTAATCCCCAATAATGCGTATTTAATTGACTTCCACTACAATGATGATGTTCCCATTTTATTTTCTTATATTAAAGTCGGTTGTACAACATTTTTAATATTACCACTTAGATTTTCTTCAAATTCAGAATATTTATTATAAGTTAGTTAAGTGTTATTCATTTGCAGGGGCGTAATAATCGGAAATGGCGCCTAGGGCACTCATGAAAGTTGCGCCTCTTCGTAAATTATATCAATTTAAAAACCAGATACCCAGATAACCAGATATATTAAACAGTTACAAATTTTACAAAACATATTTATTTTCTATTTTATAGCGAAAGTACATCACAGAATACCAGCGTAAAATTGCAGCTTAATGCTGCTGTGTTTCGTATGGTGAGTGTAGAGAACCGGAGACCCGTTTTACTGGAATAGAGGCATTCTATCTTAGTCCTCACAACTGACAACGCATCTGCATTTTGATTCGCAAACGAAGATAGATGTAGATGTCTATGAGCCAGAGCAACCACTTACCATCAGGTGGACTGTGTGCTCGTTTGTCACCCTTATGCTATGAAAAAATATTTTGGGGAGGACTATTTTCAGACAAATAGTATGTTAGCAGTGAACTTATGAAGGAGCTAACGATGCATCATCATCTCATTGATGGTTAAGATGATAATGAAAGATAACAAACGAGCGCACAGTTCTATTAATAGTAAGAGGATGCTGCAGCCAATCTTAAAAATCAAATCCAGATGAATTTTGGAAAAGGTAATTACAAGTGATAAAATTGAAAATATTGTTCAACCGACTTCAATATAAATTGTTAAGGATAACTCAAAAGTACTGGTCAGACCTTGATCAAATCTATATGGAACCACACGGGAAGCACCAACTTTCAAATAAAAAAGAATCATCGAAATCGGTTCACCTAGAAAAAAAATATGACCGTATGCTTTTAGAGCATTATATTTCATTAAGAATTAATAAACTTTTTATTAAAATAAAGATACTTTAATTCGTATCATAATAGAATTTTTACCTTTGTAGGTGTAGGCAGCCTACTAGGTGGTCAAGACGGTAAAATTGACCCAGCGCTAGTGGGTTCCATGATCTCAATGTTCGCTCAACAAATGGGCAACGACCAACCAAAGCCGCAGCGACAGAAAAGACAAAGTCAGGAAGGCGATATGAACCTGGACAGCATACTTAATCTAGCATCGGGATTTTTGGGAAACAAAAACGCTGCAGGAATTCTTCCTATGGTTATGAGTACACTGAATTCCCTTTCTGCACCAGAAGCTAACAAACGTGCAGAGAGTCACAAAGACCACGCGACATTCTTACCCCCATTCTTAGAAAAAGCACATCTCTATTGGGACCTGTTCATTAATTCTGAACTTGGGAGAACCATTTGGGAAAAGTCAGGGTTGAAGCGAGCTATGAAAGCGTTCACAGCACCAGACGGTTCGATTAGCTTCGAGCTGATGTTCAAGAACTTCGAGAATCATTCGTTTAGAAGGCATTGGATTAAGGCTGCAGCAATATATTTGACGGATATGGTTGTACATGTCGCTAAGCCCGAAGTTTATCATAGGTAAGCATATGACAATTTCATTATAGTCGATTAACAGAAAAGTAGACAATAAAACCAGTGGCGTAGCGTGCTTTAGATGGGCCGTGTATCAAATTTTTTTTAGGGGGCCCCAATGAAGAGTAAAGATTTCATAAAAAGGAACAAAAACACTTGAATTAAAATTATTATATATTGATTATAAGTTATTACTTACAATTAGATAATACTCCTAGGAACTAAGCTAGCCAAACAATACTAACATAGCTGAAGACGATTCGGCGGCATTCATTGCTGAAGACGTTTCAGTTTTTTTTTTAAATTCTTTGCTTCTATAAATAATAGTGATAGCCTTTCCTGTCCCGTAGAAGTCCTTGGAATTTTTGGTTACACACGTTCGGGTTCAGGGCCCCTGTAGCCCAGGGGCCCCATATCATTGATACGGCTGATGTGGCGGTAGCTACGCCACTGAATAAAACGCACAGTCTTCTTTCTCTTATCTCTTCTCTACATAGTGTAAAACAAATTCGCTTCCCGCCGTCTGTACGCTTAGATCTTTTAAAGTACGCAACGGATTTTGATGTGGTTTCATTAAACAGAATGATCCAATAGGAAGGTTTAGATGTATACATTCATATTATTATTTATTATATAGTACGTGAGGGTATCCGGCTAATATGGTCCCTTTCTTATAACTCTGTGATACGATAGCTCTTCATCAGTCAATCAAATAATAAATAAAGGGTCAAAAGGGCGCTGCTTTATCGACGCCATTTTAACAGTGGATATTATAGTAAATATTTTGGTCGATTTTAGTAGTGTACGTAGTGTAGTTAGTTTTATTAAGTTGATTTTTCGAAGTGTACCTAATTATTGCCAATGCTTGTTGCTATTTTTTTCTTAATATATTAGTTATAGTATAAAACTGTTTTTGTCTCTGTCCTCCTCCTGGTTTTGGTTTTATGGGGCGGCAAAGCTTAAGGTGACCATATTAACCTCACGTGCCTTATAATTCTTCTGTCCGTGTGTGCGTGACCAAATTCCTCCTAAACGGCGAGGCCGATATTGATAAAATTTTGTGTGTGTGATTAAGTTGATTACAGAATGGTTTAAATTCACAATCGGACCCTGTAGGTGGCGTTGTTATCGAGAACGAGAAACGTGCGAAGCCGGGGCGGATAGGTAGTAGATTTTAATAAAAAATGAACTTGGTTCTCACATTGACTTTGAAGCCAGTGCCTTAATACTACCCTACCTGATGATAAGTGGTGTGTAGCCGATAGTAGTAAAGCGCACTGACGTAGAAAACAATAGCTTATTGATCTTGCCTTGAAGACGCCCACTAATCTGATGAAAAGACATTTATGTTGACAAATTTTCAACTTTATTTAAATTTATTTTTATTTATATATTTATACTTTTATTAATATATTTTTACTTTATTTAGTTTTAGTTGTTTTTATTATTATAATAAATATTGTAAGTATGATCTTAAAATTACGTTAACAATCTCTGGTGGCCGCGAGTATCGTAATTATAAGTATACATAGCTTATGCCCAAATATAATTAATAGAATAAGGCGTTACTTTGCGGAAATCCATTATATTAAAGTTGGTAAAAATTACCTTGCGTACATCCGCTCGATAAAATAAAATGATGTGTCTTACCTAGTTACAATTGCACTATCCCCGCCACCACTACTCCCTACACCACTACACTAGGAAAGACACACCACTGACGACAATACGACACGTGTTTCGCCTCTACACGAGGCATCTTCAGGTGATGTAGACTCTGCGGTGGCTGATCTCTAAGTGAGCGGCTAGCCAAAACAACTGCTATTTATACAACCGCTCCCCACTAAGTTGCGAGCGACTGCGTCATGCGATAAAACGTGTGACGTAAGACACATCATTTTATTTTATCGAGCGGATGTATGCATACCAACTTTAATTTGCCCAAATACTCAAACTGCTCCATTTTAAGACACTGTTAAGACTCGTGCTGTCTCTATCACTTTAAGTCAGAGTGACTGGGACACCACGAGACTTACAGACATCTTAAAATTGAGTAGTGTCTAAGCTTTATAAATGCATTTTCCAGATACTTAATATCAGCGCAGTACATAATAAACAGCTTCTTAGACGCCCAGGGTCTACCTCCAAGTACGCACTTCAACATGAAGAAGCCAGCTGAATCTCTATCTGTACTAATAAACCACGTATTACGCCAGTACTTGGACATGGATACCGACGTTTCGGAATATGTAAAGCCTGCTGTGGATTATATTAAAGTAAGACGATTTACTTTAACTACGATTGATTTTTTGATGAATTACGAGTAACTTTAACTACAGAGTCAGTCAACGCAGGTTCTAACTGAAATATTTTCATCCGGAGAACCACTATGACTTAATTTATGTTAACTCGAACATGTTAAATTAATAAACTTACTATTTGTAATTATAAATATACCGTTATCGTTATACCCTATTAAAGTCCACTGCTGTCCTCTCCCATAGATTGCCTCATAGAGGGGTATTTGCCATAGTTGCGACGCGTGGTAACCGCGTTGGCAACCACAGTTTTACAAATATAGTCGGATAATTTGTTTGGTCCTTCGAGCCGGATTTTTATGGCATTCTCAATCAGATATCCTCATATATTTCTTCCACATCCTCATCGGGATGTACAGAGATTGATTTTTTATAGGATGGGGTGACAAACGAGCATACAGTCCACCTGATGGTAATTGGTTGCTATGACCCATAAAGATCTACATCTATCCTCGACTACGAATCAAAATGTAGATGCGTTGTCACCCGTGACGACTAAGATGGAATGCCTCTTTTCCAATAAAAAGGGTCTCCGGTTCTCTACATTCACCATACGAAACACAGCAGCATTAAGCTGCTATTTACGCTGGTATTTTGTGAGAGCGTGGTTCTTCCCCGGTCGAGCCGACCCATTCGTGCTACAACTATATATTACTAGTATAGCTGCAGCATGGCAGTACCACGTATAAAGATTGGTGCGTACACCTGTATGACCTTCAACGAATACCGTTTGAAGATTCTGAGTATAAGGAACGACAAATCGTCGACACACTCACAATCTTTACTACGTTGTTAACGAGAGACTTGTGGACGATAAATCCGACACCTCCCTGAGATAGATGGTCGCCCTCCCGATGATAGAATAAGTTGCCGGATTCAAGGATTACCGTGTCCTCCCTTTTCTTTGAACCACAAATAATGCTATAATATCCCAGCGCAACTTGTCTATCTCTTCTTCCAGCTCCAGGATCTTCTCGTCAGTCCTCGGGGTGCTTCCGTTGTACGTTGCTAGGTCGAGACGTCTTTGGTTGCAACCGAACCTCCACCGGAGATTCTTAGCACCTCCTGCCCCGCCGTTACCGTAGCCAGGCATAGCGGGGCCACTGGGGATTAGGCTCGCCTTTTGTTACTCTCGTCATGGGGGATATATAGCCATAGTTGCCATGCTTGGCGAGGGGGTTGGCAACTGCAGTTTTTTATTGTAGCTTGCTCTTATCAGAATGATGCTGTTGCCCATCCTCTGTCTCAGTTTCCCTCTGCCGCCTCTACGACACCCACGGGAAGATACCGGGTAGTGGGTATTCTTACCCGCCACTACACGGGTATATTGGGATAATTATAGCCTAAATAATCTGTTTACCCTACACTGCTGGCCGTAAGATTCTTAACTTAAAACAACTCATCATATTCGTTACTAAATCATTACATTTCTCCCAAATTCCAGCAAACATTAATAATGGCGCGTTCTACATCCCAAACGATAGCGAGCCGGGGAGATTACAACGCAGTGGCGGATCGCTTGACCGACACGCTGAACCTCGAAGTAATCGAACCTGTGTTACGTGTGTACAGAGCTTACAAGCACTCCATCAAAGCACCACACTGTCAGGAACATCTTATGTGCCTTGTCAACAGGCATCACGACCAGGATAAACAGGGTAAGTTGATTAAGGAACCTATGTACATATAAATAAAATTGAAGTGTATGTAGAATCGAAATAACTACCTTTTTGAGCTGGAGGAGTTATTTGCATGCTCTTTTCACGTGAATAATAATATTTACTACGTTTTTATTTAGTCACTTTCTTCTTTGTCTGTCGTTCCTTATTGATCGAAGGTTGTTCCGGGGGGAATTTAGTAATTGATTTTTAACAGTGGTAGAGCCACGAGGCAGCTTTTGCTGTCGTACGGATGGGCCGGCTCGAACCGGGGTGGTACCACGACCTCACAGAAAACCAGCGTGAAGTAGAGGTTTACCTCTGCGTTTCGCTTGGTGAATGCAGGTGGCCGGAGGCCCTTTTTACTGGAAATGAGGCATTCCATCTTAGTCCTTACGGGTGACAACGCATCTACATTTTGATTTGTAATAGAGGATAGATGTAGATGTCTATGGGCCGCAGCAACCACTTACCATCAGGTGGACTGTGTGCTCGTTTGTCACCCTTATCACATTAAAAAAAACTAACTTCCCGATGAGCTGCAAACTTGATATTTTAAATATAGCTGAAATTCGGATGACAATGTAAGAATATGTTAAAAAAGTGGTAAAAAACTTAAAAAAACCTCTTGTTTAAGTTTTTTTCTGTCTGTCCAGGCTGTTCTTCGGAATGACTGCTCCGATTGTAATGAAACTTGATGAACGGACAGTATACATATTTTACCTTGGTAAATCTTGAAGTTTCTTTCAAAAAAATCAAAGGATTGATAAAATAATAGATCCAGGCGAATTCGGGGCGGATCACTAATATTAAATAAAACTTAACGTCTTTGAAGAGTATAAACACAGTAAAGCTAGAGCTACACCTAACGCTTCTTAACGCTACACCCCTTACAAAATCAAATAAGGAATGAAAACAATTAATACATATCTTTGTCTTTTTCTCTCATACGTTATAACGCACGAAACAACTATAGCTAGATGATATAGCTAGATCATAACACTGATGGTACTGGTTACTTTATAAAACTGAAGTGACAAACGAACTTACATTCCACTTGATGTTAAGTCTGCAGCTACAGTCTATGCACACCTGCAGCCAGCTTCAAACAAAACTAAGGCATGGCTTAAAGAACAAGCATCCAAGCCAAAATCTTAGTTAAAAAAAGCTTGTAACAAAGAAGGCTGCAGATACGTTGTTACCTCTGAAGACTTAGATTGAAAGCTTCACAGCCTGTAATTTTATTGGTTCTCTATACCCTTGAAATCGGAACATAGCAGTGCACCATTTGGCGGCAGAAATAGGCATGAAGAGTCCTATCACCTGTTTATTCTCGTTGACCTTATTTTATTTTATAATTTTTCGGACATACAGTAATATTCATCATCGCCAAGCGCGTATACATTGAGTTATATGTCCTACGTACTAGATAAGCTATTCCAAACAAAAAATGTGCCCTACTCTATGTCTTCGCGCATGCGCGGGAGATAGTAGAGTCAAAAAAGTCCCGCTGGGTTTCTTGCTGGTTCTTCCCAGGACAAAGGTTTTTTCCAAATCAGTGGTAAATTAAACAAAAGAGTGACTTTCAATAAATATTATTTATAATCTATAGTGAATGAAAAAAGTTCTGTACGTACGTACGTAAGTACTAAAAACTGCCTTTAAGAATTTTAGTGGCACAGTCTTGGATATTGGATAAGGTCATCACCCAACTCCTAAGCTTGCCATAGCATATTCTAGAATCTTACTTTAATGATTATTAGAAATAACTTAAGTTACAATTTTTAAAAGGTCCCGAAACAAAAGGAGCTGATGATCTTCAAACGGCTGAACAGATTTTCTTGAAACATAGCTGAGAACACTTGATTAACACCTTGCAACTGAAAAAGCTTAATCGAAATCAGTTCATCCGTTCAGGAGCTATGATGCAACAGACAGACACACCCACAGATACAAAGACGCACAGATACACACTACAAACTTATAACACCCCTCTGTTTTCGTCGGGGGTTAAGAATAATTTAAATCGTTTGTTATATTACACTGTTAATGTAGATATGATGCTCACAGATCTTCCCGGCTTCAAAGCTGGTCTCACGAAACTGAGCAGCCTTGTGGCGTCAGCAGCTTTGAGTTTCCAGAACGGAAAAGGCTTCTGGGACCTGTACAATGCTATACAAAATGACGTCAATTGTGAGGTGGGTAATTTTTTCCATATGAGTGATGTAAGTAAAATCAGGGCTATCTTATGATCATAAGATGTCACTAGTTGGGAGTAAGGTGAACTTATTTTGTTCGGTACGTAGATGATCACACAGTGCGATCATCATTTTTATTATATGTATACCGGGTATTCGTGAAACGCTCCCGAAAACGAAAACAGACGATAGTACTAACGATACCTTCGATGATGGGTCAGAAAGAAAATCGATCCAGAGGAAAAAAATCATCTTTTAACAACGTTTTATTAGCTTTATTCACGCTCCATCATGTTATTACAGCTAAATGAAACGATAATTTCATCAAAAAAATCGTGACAATACTTAAACATAAAACCAGCACTAGAATTTAAAATCAGCTGACTAGGGTCAATATTCGCGCGGACGCCGAACTCTTTTATCTAGCTCGGAACGAAACAATGCATTAGCTATTACTACTCACTCTACCCTTCCCTTTCACACACGCGCGGCTGACTCGTGTCGCCTTGCGCTGTGCTATTTACACATGTTAGTGTTGTCTACATGTGGGGAGTTCCCCAAATTACGGGGAATTCAAAGTTGGTTGGAGATTGGTATTATGTGGGTTAAATGCATAGATTTTGAAAAACGATAGCCCGGGTCAAATCAGAACCTTTTTTCAAGAAATCCCTTAACATTTTTTAGGTTACTTATGAATATCGAATTACTCCCTTCTTTTATTATCTTCATAGCGCCCAAATTAAATTTTCGCGTTTATTTCGAAAACTTTTGTGTATCATTTAATACTTATTATTTCTGTATTTTTTTAAAATTAAAGAAAAAAAGGTTAGTTAAAAATAATTCATATAAAATTAATTGAAAATTGTTTCATTTCTTAAAATAAAATTGAGGCGAATTTGTGGGGAATCTGTTGAAGTTTTAACCTTAATTTGGGGAATTTGACGTGGATTTTTGGGGAATTTTACAAATTGGTGTTGGCAACGCTGCCATATTGCACCGAAAGTTACCTTAGATTTGTTTGCCGGCGGCATAAGAATTAGAGACGGCAATCACTATAAAACTTACAAGTAAGTAAAAAGAGACATGATGGATCGTGAATAAAGATAATAGAACGTGGTAAAAAGATGATTTTTTTGCCCTCGGGATCGATTTTCTTTCTGATCCATCATCAAAGATACGGTTAGTACCATCGTCTATCTTCGTTTTCAGGAACGTTTCACAAAATTATACATAAAACAATGCCTTAGTAATGTATTCTATTTATATTCGTATTTATATACATAAGCGAAATACCACCACCACCACTCGCTCATCACGACATGTCGCATACATACCTACTCTTCTCTCGACGTAGACACCCACTAAGAAAGGATTTTGGAAAATTCAACCCCGAAATTCAGGGAGTAAAATAGGGTTTGTTAGCTATATAAGAATTTCTTTACGAGTCATTTAGCAATTTCACAGTTAACTTTTTTAGAACTTCGTAGTCAGCAGTAGTGATTTCATTGAATTTAGAAAATAATTAGCACACTTAAATACCTACAAAAGAAAATTTAAGGTAATATTTTTTTTAAATAGTGTACCGTGATACGGCCTAATAAGTGTTTATAAAAATTATTAAAATATGAGCAGGTATTACCATTACCGTAACAATCTATCAAAGTCCACTGCCGTTTTAGGGTACGGAAGTGTCCGCCGCGCTGCTCCAATGTGTGTTAGCGCACTTCACACGTCTTCGAAGTATATTTTTTTAATTCTCGGACATGCAGGTTTCCTCACGATGTTTTCCTTAACCGCCGAGCACGTGGTAAATCAGTACTTAAAATTGTAATTAACAATTTCATTGGCGCTGGCGGAAATCGAACACGGGAGCCCCTGAGCTACCCACGGCCACACGGAGTAGATATTATGTAAATAAAATTATCTCTATTTTCTAGGCTGCATATCCAGCCGACTGCGCATCGTTCCACGAACACGAGCTCAAAGTTACTACGGAAGTGTACCACAGTGAATTATAAATGTTGAATTACTTAATAGATTATATCACATAATATAGTACATACAGTAAATTTTATTGAGAAATTCGACTTTGTGTTATTTGTTTTAAGAATTATTTTTTTAAAAAAACTAAGAATTTATAACCTGTTCCTTTGAAATAGTGTGCGACTGTATAAATAAGTTTACGTATGTAGTAATGATATTATTTTAACATTAATTAATAATTTAGACGTCATTTGTGTCGCAAAATAAGTTTTCAATATATTAAGAATATATTTAAATAGCTATAAATAAAATATAAATATTAATAAATATGCGAAAAATTATTTTGCGACTTGTTTTTTTTTTAAGTAAGAAAAGAAATAACTTTGCTGGATATGGTGCTAAAAACATTTTGCGTTTCACACGCGAGAAAATTTCTTTGAATCTCCATCTCAATTTTCTTTTCCTTTAAAATTATGATAAGAAATATTTTAACATTCCATGGGTATAACTGTAAATAATGTACCATTTATTTAAGGCATGAAATACAAAACACACAAATGAAATGTATTTTATTTATTTAATTATAATTGGAATACAGAAACTTCTAGTTTGGAATCAGACCTTCTCTAATACATTACTGAATAAATTCCATATTAAATACCAAATTATACATAGGTTTCGTTGTGCACTTCTAAATATGAAATGCTACAGTCACAGTCTAACTACTACTGACTAGACATGTGTCAATCATGAATGATTCGTTTATTTGACCCGGGTCGCATCAAAGTATTAATTATTGCAATTTCATTTTTCAACGTTCGGGATCAAACGATTGACAGAACCTACGATCAAAGAGTAGTAATGTCCGACGACCAAATTTATTGAGCGGGGCTCACAGATCACAGAGTAACTACTGAAACTCGAAATGATCAATTTTAATGATCGACCCGAATTGATTCGTCTTGCGAACCGGGTGGTTCGTAAGACGAATCAATATTTAAATGATCGAGTCACTAACAATGGATGAAATACATGTGTGTACTACTGACATTCGGTCACTGAAAGCGTCTAGACGAGGCCAATCGCACGGTGCGGTACGGTGCGGAGCGAGACGCGGGCTAGCATTTTCTGTTCCCGACCGGCTAAGGACCGCTCGGGTTGTACTGTCACGCAAATAAATTAAAATGGTTCACACTAAATGTGCAATAAAAAACTGTCGGTCGTCCTCGTTTAAAGATAAGGAATTAGTGTCATCAGTTTCCACATACACATTAATTTGTTTAAACGTGAAATAAAATCAGTTTTTTTATTACTTCCCTTTCCGACAAATCTAGCAATTTATTGTTTATGTCGGCTTTTCCGACAACATCAAACGCGATGACTGACTGTATGTTCTTCTTAGACTGTGCTATAGTGTTCTTCATTTTAATCATGAAAATGCAATATACCTACATTCGTTACATTTTTTACTATCTTAAAATTTAAACGTAATATCCAATGAGTATAGTCTAAAATCTAATTCTTATTCATATTTCTGTAACTGTTTAACTAACTACGCAACTTTAAATTAATATATAGAAATTGACCTTTTGACCATTTTGAGTAGGCTAACTTTAAAGGGAGGAAGTGGTCCCTGAAACACAGTCATAACTAGCTTAGGGTATGAATTAATTTATTTAAAAAGGTTATCGGATTGGTCAGAGACACACAACAAGTCCTTAAAGGGATAACCAGGCTGCAAGAACAAGTGAAATAACTTGTACAACCGACTTCATTAGAAATTATTATGGATAACTCAAAAACTACCCGGTACCTTGATCAAATTTATATGGAACCACATGAGAAGCACCAGCTTTCAAATAAAAAAAGAACCATCGAAATCGGTTCACCTATAAAAAAAGTTACGAGGTAACACACATAAAAAAACATACAATAAAATTGAGTACCTCCTCCTTTTTGAAGTCGGTAGAAATAGATTTATAACGATCTATAGTTGTCTGGCTGTGTGACAGTTGTTTGGTTAGTATTTCGTATTTCAAACTTTCAAAGGCATTGCTGATATATTTCTTATACTGCTAGCATACATAACTAAAACTAAAAAAGATCCAACATATGATCATAATCTATTTTAAAACAAGTTAAACATATAATTAATTACATTTATCTTACACTTCAAACATAATTTAAAATGAATTTTTAACGACATAAAACCCAGTCTTTTAACACAAATAAAAACATGACAGTTCATACTCGATACCGAGACTAACCAAGAATATAGACGGAGCGCTACGTTTTTTTTAAATAAACGTGACAAAAAGAGCACACAGTCCACCTGATGGTAAGTGGATGCTGTGACTCATAGACATGTACATCTATCCTCGATGAAGAATCAAAATGCAAATGCGGTGTCACCTCTGAGGACTACGACGGAATGCCTCGTTTCCAGTAAGAAGGGTCTCCGGTTCTGTACACTCACTATACGAAATACAGCAGCTATTTTACGCTGGTATTCCTTGAGAACGTGGTCCTACCCCGGTCGAGTCGACTTATCCGTGCTATAACTATAATATAGCTGCAGCGTGGCTGTACTACGTATAACAAAAAGTACGTTTCCAGTGACTCCAAACCAAGCTCAACTTCTTCACACATCTTTAACGGTCCGTAAAAAACACTGCTGGACGCACACATATGCACACCAATTTTTTTATATTCTACTAAGCCAGTGCTTATCTACGATCTACGATCTACCTGATGGTAAGTGGTGATGTAACTTGAGATGGTGAAGCAACCCACATTATATTAGGATGGAAACACAGATGCAGGCAACTTATTCCACTCCTTTGCTGTACGCATGATGAACGATGTAGCAAACCGTTTGGTTCAAATGCGTGGTAAGTCAACAACGAAAGGGTGGAGACTGCCCAAACGTTTGATCGTCTGATGGTGGAAGGGAGAGGGAGGAATTAAATTATGCAAATCTTGCTTGTTGGTTGCAAACAATGCAAATTATTTTAGATGCGTTGACCATAGATTTGCGCTCAGTCTATATTCTTTGTTGCTCTGAGATTCGACAGTAAATGTTGTAACTTGTAAATTAAATTATCTTAAGATTTGGTGACTAGAAAAAGGCACATTAGCTCAATATGAACACTTAAAAGGTTTGCACAATCAATTAATAAGGGTATGCGCAGAATAAAACAAGATTTGGTTTACTAATGACTTCGCTTACTTAACAACAATTTTCATGACTCTGCGTGATACGACGCCATTTTAAATACATTATATTATATAAAAGCTTTTAGAAAAATTTACTTCGCAAATATCCGCGTTATAAAATAAAATGATGTGTCTTACCTAGTATGAAGAGCACCTCCCGCCCTCCCTCAATTGTGTGCACTATCCCCGTCACCACTAATCCCAGCACCGTTACTCCCAACACCACTACACTAGGCAAGACACACCACTGACTAAGTGATACTTAGCGGTTAGCCACCGTAGAGTCTACATCACCTGAGGATGCCTCGTGTAGAGGCGAAACACGTTTCGTATTATCGTCAGTGATGTGTCTTGCCTAGTCTAGTGGTGTTGGGAGTAGCGGTGCTGGGATTAGTGGTGACGGGGATAGTGCACGCAATTAAGGGAGGGCGGGAGGTGCTCTTCATACTAGGTAAGACACATCATTTTATTTTATAACGCGGATATTTGCGAAGTAAATTTTTCTAAAAGCCTTTATATAATGGATTTCCGCAAAGTAACGCCTGATTCTATTAATTACATTATATTATATTAAAACGGATGTAAGCTAAAACGATTTCCCCACTCACTGGCTTTAAATTTCAACTTAAATATTTCACACTCACGGTCAGTTTCTACTAGATGTACGTCAGTTCAACTGATCAGTTTAGCTGACCGTGTGTATCGACCATAAGAATAAGATAAGCATGCCTTATCATGAAAATATTTAAGGCGGTGTCTTCTAGATAAATAGGTGGGTAATATGATTTTTAAAATTCCAACTCTTAAAATTAAAAAAGAATTTTACTGTGGTTTACTGCGACAATATCTATACGACACCTATAAGTAGGTAATATAATCATAATTAAATTCATGAAGAATTTTGTGCAAACGTGAGCTAACTTTCATAAAACAATTTAACTACGATGATCAAAATCCTATCTACGTGATCGATTCCGCTTTGTTCATTCTTCGATGCAATTTGTAGATCACATATAAAAACTCTCCTAAAAATCCCTTCCTCCAGAACTAAGTTCTATTCTCACTCTTTTAATGTACATGCAGTTAGGTTATGGAATTCTCTTCCTGTTGTAATTCGTGAGAATCGTCAGTGTCAATGTTTAAAAAGCGAGTTAAAGATCCACTATATTTCTTTGTCGTCCTAATGATTTAATGCATAACTTGTATAATATGTTTTTATAAGGTAATACTAAAATACAAAGCGTCAAATGTTAAATCATAAGTATTACCGAACTCATGCTGTATTTTACAAACATTATAGTAATCTAAATCGCTACAACCCCAAGGTTATTAGAACGGACGGATTATATTTGAGTATACGTTGATTGGAGATTTAAATATATACATATTTGTTGGATAACTTCATTTCTTCACTGGTATATTCTTACACACCCATTCCATACCTTCCTGTAAGATACACAAATGAAAAAAATTGTATTAGAAGTGGGTTTTGAGTTGTATAATATTTAATATGTTACTTAAATTTTTTTTAAATATAAAAAACTCGTGATGGTATAGTCACGATGAAGGTTTGACTTTAGTTGTAGTTAGCCGTGTACGTACACATTGTGTTAGTGTGCGTAGGCCCCGGGGGCGCTACTCCCGAGCGCCCGCTGCCTACGCACACTAACACAATGTGTACGTACACGGCTAACTACAACTAAAGTCAAACCTTCATCGTGAAATAGAATAACTTATAAGTGGCTACTAGAGTCTATGGTCATCTGCAGCCAACTTCATACAAAGAGACATACAGATGCGTTGTCAGCTCTCAGGACTAAGATGTAAGGCATTCCTAACAATCTACATTTATATACTGTTTCTATATACTCGCAAGACCGGAACATAGCAGTGTAAGTACTGTTACTAAGCTGCAGAAATAGGTAAAAGGTTGGCACATACTCAGACAGACTCCTAAGCACAAAAATATTCTTACCACCTAGAATCAGAATAGTTTTTTTTTTATAGGAGAGTGGGCAAACGGGCATGCGGCTCACCTGATGGTAAGTGACTACCGCCGCCCATGAACAACTGCAATACCAGGGGAACCAGGGGAATTTCAGATGCGTTGCCGGCTTTGTAAAAATGAGTAGGCTCTTTTCTTGAAGGTCCCTAAGTCGTATCGGTCCGGAAAAATCGCTGATAGTAATCGATTCCACAAGGAAGTTGTGCGAGGAAGAAAACATCTTCTAAATCGCACAGTGGTGGACCGCCAATCATCCAGATGGTGTGGATATTATCGGCAGTTCTGCCGCGATGTGCGTTCGTGAAATTTGGCGGCTGGGATTAATCCGAACAATTCCTCAGAGCACTCCTCGTGGTAAATGCGAAAGAAAATGCAAAAGGATGCAACATCTCTTCGCGGTGCCAATGAATCGAGCAGATGGGAAAGGACTCGGTCGTCGTCGATTCGAGCCGCTCTGCAGTGGATGCGGTCAAGTGGAAGGAGCTGACACTGGGGAACCCCTGCCCAGAGATGGGAACAGTATTCCATGTGAGGCCGAACCTGCACCTTGTAAAGTTGCAGGCGATATGCCGGCATGAAATAATGTCCCGCTCTGCTGAGCACGCCAAGCTTTTTAGAGGCCACTTTGGCCTTCTCTTCCAAGTGACCACAAACTGCACGTCACTCGATACGTCGACTCCGAGGATTCCGATACTGGCTGAGGCAAGAAGGAGAGTGCCTTGAAACTGAGGAGATACGACAAAGGGGTTCTTTTTAGCGGTAAACGCGCATAATTGTGTCTTCTGAGGATTAAACTGGACTAGATTTTGTCGCCCCCAATCCGAGACTTTATTCAGCAGACTCTTCTTCACACACAAGTTTGTTCCGGTACTCGGCGACGTTTTCCCGAGAAATGTTGGCACGGCCGGTGTATAGAGCATCATCAGTGTTGTCATCCGTATAGCAATGAATGTTACCAGTTAGCAACATATCACTGATATGCAAAAGAAGCAGCGTTGGTGATAGCGCACATCCTTGTGGAACACCAGCGTTAATAGGCTTGTAGTCAGAGCATGCACGGTCTACAACGACTTTGATGCTCCGATCTGCAAGGAAGCTGGTGATCCAATTGCACAATTTCTCGGGAAGCCCATAGGAAGGGAGCTTCGAAAGAAGCGCTTTGTGCCAAACCCGATCGAAGGCCTTCGCAATGTCCAAACTAACGGCCAACGCCTCCACCTTGGACTCTACTGCCTCCGCCCATCTATGAGTCAGGTAGACCAGAAGATCACCAGCTGATCGACCCCGACGAAAACCGTATTGGAGGTCACTAATCAGCTGGTGATCCTCAAGGTACCGCATGAGCTGGCAGTTAATAATGGATTCCATTATTTTGGATAACAAGGAGGTGATGGCGATAGGCCTGTAGTGGACGGGTCTGAGCGGTCGCCTTTTTTAGGGATCGGGTGGACAAAAGCTATCTTCCATGATTTCGGGACTACGCCTAGGGAGTAGGAGTACCGGAAAAGACGCGTTAAGACCGGTGCCAACTCCGGAGCACACGTTCTCAGCAATTATTTGTCAAACACAGGTAAGTTTGAACATTTAAGTTCTTCGAGGGTTACAATTATTAGTCTGCTATGTAACTTGCCTTAAAGACGTACAAATACAATTGTGTGTTCTTTTAAAAATAATGCCATAAAATAAAATAAAATAAAAATTAATGAACTTGGAATACATACATAATTATGCGCTTTCACAACTAGAAAGTTGTGAAAGAGCATATGCGGATTTACTGAGTTGTTTGCATAGATTTTTTTTTGCATTCAAATGAGTTGATATTCAATCACTATAACCAAGAACTTAGTCATATTAGCTTCCTCAATATTACCTAGCCTTTGTTTGTACAAAGGCGTTAATATTGAGTAAAGTTAGGAGCGCTTGCAGCGAGTCTAAATGGACTACGGAGTTGGCTCGCCGCTCATTTCGCGGTCATCTATAGCAGAGACCATTTCATCTGAAAGATGCTTTTTTTATAGAATAAGGCTGACAAACAAGCACACAGTCCATCTGATGGTAAGTGGATACTGTGGCCCATAGAGATCTACATATATCATCGTTTGCGAATCAAAATGCACATGCGTTGTCACCCTGAGGACTACGATGAAATGTCTCGTTTCCAGTAAAAACGGTCTCCGGTTCTACACACCACACCATATCAAACACAGCAGCATTAAGCTACTATTTTACGCTGGTGTTCTGTGAGAGCGCGGTCCTTCCCCGGTCGAGCTGACCCATTCATGCTACAACTATAATATAGTTGCAGCATGGCTCTACTCTGCTTCGTTTAGAGGTGAAACCCGTGTCGTATAATTAATGTTAATGTGTGTTTCAAATGAAGTATTTAGAGTGGTAACAATGATAATATATAATATAAAGACGAAGCTCTAAGCATACTTGAAGCGGTTAATATAATTTATTACAAAAAAGATTTTTTTTTTTATAGGATAAGGGTGACAAACGAGCACACAGTCCACCTGATGGTAAGTGGTTGCTGCGGCCTATAGACATCTATCCTCGTTTGCGAATCAAAATGCAGATGCGTTGTCACCCGTGAGGACTAAGATGGAATGCCTCATTTCCAGTAAAAAGGGCCTCCGGGCACCTGCACTCACCGAGCGAAACGCAGAGGTAAACCTCTACTTCACGCTGGTATTCTGTGAGGTCGTGGTACCACCCCGGTTCGAGCCGGCCCATGCGTGCGACATCAAAAGCTGACGCGTGGCTCTACCACTGTTAATAAATAAATATAACGATGTTATAAACTGGTATAAATATATAACTACCTTAACTCCCGTACCATCGGTGGCCACGCAAGCCTGTATTTGCCAAGTTCGGTCTCTGATGAGATGTAGACCGAGATGCTGGGCGACTTCACTAGCTGGTAGAGCTGTGGATATTTTAAGATTTTTGTTCCGAATTAAAAAAATCTTAGTTTTAAAGAGTGAAATAAAACAAAAATAAAAAGATGTAATTTGTTGCGTGACTTTTTACTTAAAAATATTTTGAAATATTTTTATTCGTATTATTATTACACAATTCAGCTTTATTTTCACTTCACAATTCTTACAAATATACATCCTATTATAATAATTTGCTTCCCATTTTTTTGTTATGTGCTCCCCCCCCCCCCTTTGGGTAAAAGGCTCCTCCATTCTTTTCTATCTTTACCTGTTTTTGGTCATATGCATCCAACTTTTTCCTGCTGTGTTTATTATGTTATCGGACTATCTTTTCTTCTGTCTTCCCACGTTTCTTTTGCCTTTTGAGCCCTGCCATTTACTTGTTTGGTAAGTCCATGTCTTATCTTTGTATCTCGACAAGTGCCCTGCCCAGTTCCATTTCTATTTGAAACTAAAATAAAGAGCAGCTATTAATGTAGTTTTCATGTGGATATTTGCGTTTGTTTCATTGCATGTTGTCAAGATGAAATTTTGTTTTTTACTTTTTCAGTGAAGACCCAGGTCTGGCTAGCGTAAGTTAAGCTTAGAAGAATGCAAGAATCCATTATAGTCTTTTTTATATTAACACTAAGGTTCCCTTTTACAATTTTTTTTTGAGCCCAGTATTTCTTCCATACTGTACTTATTTGTCTATTTCGTTTTCGTTGCTGTTTGCATCAAAGGACACCAATTTACCTATGTATACATATTCATTTGTATATTCTATTGGTTTTTCTTCTACATTGCTTGTTTTCTTTTGACTGTTTGACATAATTTTAATTTTGGATGCGTTCACGTGTAGGCCGATTTTTTGCTTTCAAAGTTTAATCTACGTAGCATTGCTTCTAAATCTGTCGCGGATTCACTAAAATAACATTGTCATCTACAAGCCTGTGTTAAGTTATTATTGAGTATCCATATGTCTTTATTTTCCCAATTAATGTTTTTGAAAATGTCTTCAGGTATAGCTATGAATGGCTTTGGAGACAATGGGTCAAATATTTTTATATACATATATAATTCTTCTGTCCATGTGCATGTGACTGAACAGAAATCAACCGTGCAAAGCTGGGGCTTATAATTTACTATAATGATCTTCACCTATCACATTATTTCCATACGTCCCGGGTTGACCGGGAGAGAATGCAAAAAGGCATTGAGTCCACCCTTTTCATTAAGGTGTACAATAAAGTATAAATAAATAAATAAAAATGTAATAAAAGACTAATTTCAAAAGCTTACCTGTGGCGAGATCTTGTTTGTTGGCATATACCAACAGTGGTACTCCACGTAGTTTATCGTCTTGTAGCAGTTCAGCTAACTCTAAGCTTGTTTCCTCCAGTCTTTGATGATCTGAGCAGTCTACTACATATATCTGAAATGCAAATTAAAGCCATGAACGTTTATATAAAAACCAATACACAATTTAGATTTATGCTCTAAATTTCTCATAATATAGATGTCATGCATGAGTGTGTGCGTGTGTGTGTGTGTGTGTGTGTGTGTGTGTGTGTGTGTGTGTATGTGTGTGTGTGTGTGCGCGCGCGCGCGCGTGCGTGTGCGTGTGCGTGTGCGTGCGTGCGTGTGTGTGTGTGTGTGTGTGTGTGTGTGTGTGTGTGTGTGTGTGTGTGTGTGTGTGTGTGTGTGTGTGTGTGTGTGTGTGTGTGTATTCAAGTCTGCATGAGTTGCTTAAATTCATAGTTGTACATCATCACATTCATGAACTTATGTTTTGAGAGAATAATTTAAAATAAAAAAATGTATACAACCGACTTCAATATAAATTATTAAGTATGACTCATAAATTATTAATAAGACCTTGATCAAATTTATATGGGACCATATGAAAAGCACCAGGCATCAGCTTTCAAATAAAAAAGATTCATCGAAATTGGTTTACCCAGAAGAAAATTATAAGGTTGCACACATAAAAAAAAACATAGTCGAATTGAGTACCTCCTCTTTTTTGAAGTCATTAGAAAAAGCATAACGAATTTTTAAACGGCATTAATACTGGGTTTATAAAGACTTAACTTTGCTCAACTCTTTATAATTTGTGTCAAATGTATTTTTCTTTTGGTTTTTTTTTTTATTATTACTATTATTATTTAACATGCCAGCAGTTGCAACACTTGATACAAGCCTGTATCCTAGTTTCAAATGTGCAATTATTCTATTTTAGTTGTTTATCTAATCTGTACTTGAATTGGTTAACAGTTTGTGCAGATATCACTTCTGATTTTTTTCTGACACACATTTTTATAAAATTCATAATCAAATAAAACTCATTTTGTATAAAATTTCATTATCCATCTAAGAGAATGCATCACCTTATTTTGCCCTATAGGGTCATAATAATCGACAACGGGAAATGCCATAGCATGCAATGCAATGGCTTCTAATATATACACGGGTGTAACTATATTCTTTACATCAGATGTAAAATACCTAACTCAGCGATGGGTGTCATCAAGTATGTGAGACATGTGATAGAGCCATGCTGCAGCTATATTTTTTTTTTATAGGATAAGGGTGACAAACGAGCACACAGTCCACCTGATGGTAAGTGGTTGCTGCGGTCCATAGACATCTACATCTATCCTCTATTACAAATCAAAATGTAGATGCGTTGTCACTCGTGAAGACTAAGATGGAATGCCTCATTTCTAGTAAAAAGGGCCTCCGGCCACCTGCACTCACCAAGCGAAACGCAGAGGTAAATCTCTACTTCACGCTGGTTTTCTGTGAGGTCGTGGTACCACCCCGGTTCGTGCCGGCCCATCCGTGCGACAGCAAAAGCTGCCGTGTGGCTCTACCACTGTTAAACATAATGACAACGCAACGCGGACTAAGATAGAATGCCTCTTTTCCAGTAAAATAAGTCTCCAGTTCTCTACACTCACCATACAAAACACGGCAGCATTAAGATGCTATTTTACGCCGGTATTCTGTGAGGCGTGGTCCTTCCCTGGTCGAGCGGACCCATTCGTGCTACAACTATACCAGTAATATAGCTGCAGCATGGCTCTATCACGTAAAAACTTGAGTTTTACTTACTAATATATCCGTATTCTCAAAATAATTTCTCCAATATGGCCGGATTTTTCGCTGTCCTCCAATATCCCATACGTTTAGTTTGAATCCATTAGAAAGTACTGACTTTATATTAAAACCCGCCGTCGGTGTCACATGAGTAACATCCTCAGAGGCTAGTTGTTTTAGCAGCGTTGTTTTTCCCGCATTATCCAATCCAAGAAGTAATAAACGTAATTCTTTTTCTGGATGCGAACGCAACTTTCTCAAAATATTTAATAGCCCCTGAAAATTTGGAACATGCGTCCGCATTATAAGACTTAAATTGACAAAAAAGCAATACTTATGAACAAAATTTACTTACCATCATGGATATATTATTAAAGTTTAACAATTGATATCTTAAATGAAACCTTCAGCGTTTACGAATTCTGCCACTATAGAACGCTGGTTTAGTCCCGTGTTGTTAATTTACAACAATTTCACTAAACGTAGTGATTATATTCTCTTTGAATTTCAGGTGAAAGACATTTGTTGATATTTATTTTGTTGCTATGGTAACTGGTAACCAGTTTTTTTTTGGAGTTTATGGCCCGGTATCCTAGACCTTTAGACCAAAGTGGTAACCAGTTTTTTTTTTGGAGTTTATGGCCTGACATCTAAATCTTTAGGCCAAGTCTTGAGTATTTTTATTCGGTTTATTATAATTTCTTCATAGTTCACTGCTTCACAATATGTTGATGCGTCACATTGTGCAGCCCTTGGGAGATTTTGACGGCAACTTGAACCAGCAGGCAGCTGACAGTTGGCGATGGTATCTAAAGGCGCCTATGCAAACAAACAGCTTATCTTGAGAATCCATCACCATTAGAGCACTTGTTTCACAGTTTCCACTAATAGTTCACATGCGCAAACACTTAATACACAAAATCGCACCACTATTATATATCTAAGTCCACTTCGAACCATTATTTAAACAATAATACAGGAGCAACAAACTGCCGCAGGTCAAGTTTCCGCCAAAACTCCCCTGATAACCAGTTTCCACTAACTTGTGTTGCCAGACCCGATTTTTACTAGATAACCATATATAATTTCAGTCGAGAATAATTTATGTTTGCATGTTTGTCTGTTTTAACACAGTGCCTATTTCTTATACATAAGTCACAATAAGGTAGTTTGTGACAAAAAATATTCAAAATTAAAGAGTGATTTATGACCGTTCTTATTAGTCATGGTATATATTAATCCTTACGTACGAAAGTTACTTCATTATCATGACAGCTTTATTAAGATAAACTTTGCTCTTTATAGCAAGTTATTTGGATGCATAGTTTAAAGAGATAATGAAAAATTAAAATAATTCAATACTCGGTTCAGCGCGCAAACGACGCCGATACCCATGAGAACTGAGATAAACCAGCAGTGAACGTCTAGCTATAAGCGAGATGTCATGTCACCCGGCTCTGTCACGTCGTATAAACAGGTGAAACCGCGCGCCACAGCTAATACAGTATAAAGTGATTTATATTATCTCGGTCTCTGTGTGCGGTGATTTAAAGATAGTTAATATAACTTTTAACTGTTAAAATTAAAAATTAAGACATAACAATATTATTCTTACAGGTACAAATAATGTAGGCTTCTTTTAATAAAATTGTTTATATTTTTCTTTTTCTTTTTTCATAATTCATAAATATTTATTTGCAAAGAATGTAGTTAGATATTACAAAAGTACTATTAAAACATAAAAGCTCCTATATATTCAGCCTTATCTAGGCGTGCAAATTTTGACTAAATTGTTATAAATTGTAATAAATTTTCTTTATAATTATTATATAGATGAATTATAGTTTACTAATATAAATAAAAATGTCCAATTAATAATAAAATAAATGGGCAAAGAATAATTACGAAAAACAATGTCACACAATCATTTACAAAAATGTCAAAATATATTCATATGTAAAAACAGTATGCCATTAAAAACATAACCTGTAAAAAAAGCGAAGTCTCGCAACTCAGTTCTTCTACCGTAAAAAGTTGTGAGATCCATGTAATACTAAGTCGGTTAATTGATTCAGTCCCTACTTAAGGGTCCTTCTGTCTTAAATTATTACGTAATTAGCTAACCTAACAAAATCTTAAATAAAACAAATTTTCCTTTTCATCTTAGCTTAAAAAATATACCCAGCAACACAAAAACTTCGAAGGAAAGACGCATATAACCATTTGCGTCTTTCCAACCTAATAAATTAAAAAAAAACTGCCATTCATATAACATTTTTACATTTTTTTTATAGTATAAGGTGACAAAGACAAACGAGCACACAGTCCACCTGATGGTAACGTACACGTGAAACACCAACTTTTAAATGAAACAAGAATAATCGAAATCGGTTCACTTAGAAAAAAGTTTTGAGGTAACACACAAAAAAATATACAGTCGAATTGACCTCCTCCTGTTTGAAGTCGATAGAAAATCTGCTAAATATTTACGAATAGTTTCACAGCAGGGTACAACTAATAATTACAAAACCAAAATCTAAAAGGAACATAAATTATTTTCAAAACATGGAAACAAATTATATACCTCTAATATTTAATAATTTACTTATTAATTATTCTTGTACCACACCTTTATTGTTATTGCAACCAGTAAATCGAAATTAAATAGTTTCCCTTCAGTGGTTTTCTAAATTATCATAAGTTTTGAGTAACAATTACATGACTAAAAATATACCTAAAAACGACAGTAGTACAAAATTTACTTTCACAGCATTAAAACCAATATTATGCCTATAAAACTCAACTGTCACTTATTCGTACATTTTTAAAAGTGCAATCAGTGAATTCAAATTATAAAATTATTCACAATTTTCTTTTTTTTAATCAGGGCTTAACTAAATTACAATAATTAATATTTGAGCACCAATCACTTTTGTAGATATCTAAAAATTAAAAGAACACAAAGGTATTTTATCCTTAACTACTAAAAACAGGCTAAAGACCTTTTTACTTTTTTCTACCACATACTAAGTCATTCTGTCAGCTTCATTCTTGTAAAAAATACTATAAAAGAGAAGTATCACAGATATTTGTCACTAAAAGCTAAACAAAGATTGAAGATACCCTTTGCCTTTTTAAAAATGTGAGATCAAAATACTCTTAACTATAAAAATAATAAGATTTGTACGTTCAGTCTTCATAATTCTTTGTAAGATCAACCGCATCATCATTCACTGGCAAGTTTTTTTTTTTTTTTTTATTCGTATGGTTTACTAACAGTCAACTAACACAATACAATCTTAAATAATAGAAAAGTTTCTTAAGCTAAGTGTAGTGACTACTTACTAGTAAACACAGCATGCAATATAACAATAACTTAAGTGGATTTTGATTTTACTAAATAAAGTTAACAATTTTAAAAGGAAAAAAAAAAACATTGTTTATCCGTATGGTAAAAGAGAACACAAGCTGGTTGCACGAAATTAAATACTAGTCATACTGTCGACAATCTTTTTACGGAAATTATAAGCGGAATCAAAGTTTACGTCAACTCTGTGTTTGTAGCTATTTAGCAGCTTACACAGTCTTGGTAATGGAGAGTTGGAGCCGAGAACGGTTCTGCGGGTTGGTGGTCTCAGTGGTGCTATCGGATGACGCGGATATCTTGAAGGCGCGCTAAAATCAAATGAGTTCAGTAACTGAGGGCAACTAATTCTATTGTTGAAAATTTTATACAAAAACAACAAGTCTGTTAGCTCCCTACGTTTATCTAAGGATAACATTTTGAAAAATTTTAATCTATCCGCATATGAGAAATCTCTCTTTGCTTTACCAACTAATCGTGCCAAATGCCACAGAAACCGCTTCTGAATACGCTCAATGCGTAGATTGTGAACCGCAAAGTGTGGACGCCAGACAACAGAACAGTACTCGAGTGTGCTACGAACGAGAGTATTATACAGCATTTTCTTAGTATTAATGCTGAATCCTTTGCTATTTCGTATGACGAACCCAAGCAGCCTTGAGGCTTTTTTAACGATGTTTTCGTAATGAGGTCTAAATGTCAGCTTCCTGTCAAAAGTAACCCCTAAATCTTTTATAACCTCCACCTCTTGAATAATATACTCATCTATTTTATAACTAAATGTAATGAGGTTTACTTTTCTGGTAAATTTGACATGTTGACATTTTTTCGGATTTAGTGCCATTCGGTTGTCTCTGCACCAATCAATAAGATTTTTCAGATCCCTTTGTTTTGCTCAAACACTCTTCTGTTTTCCGGCATTAGTGGCTCTAATTCCCTAATTATTTTATTTTTTTCGTTTAGATGTAATACCTCTGAAAGTAATATTTTGTTATAGAGCAGGAACCTTAAGAAATCCAGTGAATGTTCATCACCAACGAAATTTGTTTTATAAAAAAGCTTGTGTTGATTACCACTGCGAAAATAATTTGGCACACATGTCATTTAAATATGCCCGTGAATTCGAGATTGGAATTTCTGACAACTTTATCAGTTTTCCTATTAAAGCCCAAAGTTTCTATAATAAATGTCTTACAGACATTAAATTTACTACCGGCGCTATCCATTAAAAGTAAGAAATAGTATTTTGTCTGTTCAGTTTTCTTTCGTCCTATTTTGGGTCTTTGGTCATGAAAATGTGTCCTTAACTGGTTTGGGACTGGTACACCCACCCTTATCGATGCAAATATTGTTAAAGATAACGTAGCAACTGGTTAAATAAGTTTTTTCTTTTATGTTGAATTTGAATACATCTTTTCTACTAAAAAATGTCATCAATGATCAACAGTTACGTCTAAAACTCTTACGATTTTTTCGAAAACATTGATATTTTTGAATATTGAAAAAATTGAGTAGATTCGCCTTTATATCTTGAGTCGAATGGTATATTTTACTAAATTTTCAAAAATTGTTAAATGCCCCCTTTTTTCTTATGACGGCAGTATAAGTGGAAACGGTGAAACAAGTGCTCTGATGGTGATGTGATTCTCAAGATAAGGTGTCTGTCTACTTAAGCGTCTTGAGATACCATTGATACTAGGGATGGGCAATGGAAAAATATATCGATATGTATCGAATCGATATATTTATACAGTAGCGAAATATATCGCTTGATAAACATCGATATATCGTCATCATTTGCATGATATAAAGATGAGGTTCAAGATTTTATATTACTGAAGATTAGACGACGAAAGAAAAACGACAACCAACCACACATGAACCAACAAATAATCAACTACTTTTTGCCTCCTTTTGTTGTTACATATTGTGAAGCAGTGAACTATGAAGGATAATTATACATGAAGACAGATTATACAAGGCTGTATGGTATAGTTCCTTTGCCTGCTCTCTCGAACGAATAATAAAAACAACAACAACAATTGTATAAACACGTGGGTAAAATTTTGTTTTTACAAATCCTTCATAAACGTTTTAAGTGAAAATGGGGAAAATAAAGCAAGAACCAGTTGATGCAGATGAACAGGCCGATGTTTCTATAAAGACGGAGCCACAAAGTTATGACGAAAAAGTTGACCATTGCAGTGTAATTGCCAAGCCAATGGCAACGAAGAAATTAACTAAAAAGATATACAAGCTAATAAAAAAGTCGAGTTCTCACAAAAATTATATTAGAAATGGATTAAAAATTGTTCAGAAGCAATTGAGATTGGGTGAAAAAGGGTAAGAATTGTTTTTATTAGAGGTTGTTACCTAACCTCAAATACCGATTGTGTTTGTTATATTGGAATGATCTAATATACCTAAATGCTATCACCTAGACACAAAACTATTTATAGTTTTGTAGGCCACACAAATATTCCATTCAGGAATCATATTCACGGCCCAGAGTGGCATAGACTGACTTAAGCCACTGCTCTACTGAGCCAATACTTCTAATAAATGTGTTAACATTTTGTGTAAAAATGATATTTCATCTTATATGTATTTTTGTATTTAGAGGCACTTATTACAGGATTATCATTATTTTTGTTTCAGAATTGTAGTGTTTGCTGGTGATATATCGCCAATTGAAATTATGTGTCACTTACCTGCAGTGTGTGAGGAAAAAGATGTTCCATACTGCTACACTCCTAGCCGTAAAGATATAGGCTCGGCCATGGGAACAATGAGAGGTTGTATAATGGTTCTGATTAAAGAACATGAAGATTATAAGGATTTATTTGATGAAATCAAAGGCGAAATCAAGTTGCTGGGTCATCCATTATAGAAGTATGATATTAGTGTAAGGCATTAATTATAAATTGTTCAAAACATAAGTTAGTGAATGCTATAGATAAAAAACATTTCCATTTATTTGCTAAAAGTCAGTTTATTGTATGGACCGAACATATTTGCATATTTTGCAAGTTCAATGTTAGCAAGTGTTCATAGTTCAAATGATAATGTAATGTACCATTAACTACATAAAAGTCCATACAGTGGGGCAGCACAACTGACACTTCCTTGCCATAGAATCTCCTCAGAAGTGAGAGAAGGCCTGTGCCCAGCAGTGGGATGTACATTTACTACATAAAATACCTTATTAAGGTGAAGTAATATCATACATCAATTGTGTGTACAAATACAAGCATCTTTACGACACCCATAGGAACAAAATGTGCTAATGAATGCCATTACACACACTCCAGTAACTAGACAACGTAGCATTTGTTTTGGTAACAAACAGGCCTAGTACATATTGCACTGCTGGAGTTTTATTGTGCTTATTTGTTTGATTGGGAGCCTGAATTATGCACTGTCTATAATTTTTATCAATCCATAAACTTTACATTTAATGTTGTTTATTTCACACAGCAATGCTGCCAATCAGCCTGTGTGCCAATATCATGAATAATTAAGTTGAAGTGAAATGTGAAGTGGCGCAATAACATTGTACCCATTTCTATAAGATACCACTACATTTGTTTCAAAATGTAAATATTCTGACTATAAAAATAAAGAATTTATTTTAAGACTCATATTTTTTAATCATTAATTCCTTTTTTTTTTGGTAAAACTGTGTATTGTAGATATATCATAAATTGAAATCTCCTTTACCTTCTTGGAATATAGTATTAAACAATCTGGCGGCCTCTCATCTCAGGGGTAC
This sequence comes from Parnassius glacialis, assembly GCA_033319125.1. Classification (NCBI taxonomy): domain Eukaryota; kingdom Metazoa; phylum Arthropoda; class Insecta; order Lepidoptera; family Papilionidae; genus Parnassius; species Parnassius glacialis. The sequence goes on from JAVANC010000008.1 coordinate 5,475,079, forward strand.
CTCGTTTAGAGCTGAGGCGGCATCAGAGGCAACTGAAATGAGCAAATATAAGTCTCTGAGAGATTACATATTTGTGCCATTTGCTGTAGAGACTATTGGTCTGTGGGGTCCACGTTCAGTGAAGTTCCTAAAGGAACTCCATCTGCGGCTGGTTGTTGTTGCTGGTGATAAGAGGGCTGGTTCTTTTATCACTCAAAGGCTAAGTGTAGCCATTCAGCGGGGAAATGCAGCCAGAATTCTTGCCATGATACCGCGGGGAGTAGGACTGTATGATAATTAAGTTAATAATTTTAGTTTTTTTAAATTATAGTTTTTAATTTGTAGAGTATTCATTTATTTTCCTCTCCTCTCTCTCTATTAAATAGACCAAGCAGTGGGGAAGAGCATTTTTTGAATCTTAAAACAACTATGAGCGCTTTACATTAATGTACTATTCATTCTAATACATAGTTGCAACTAGCTGCTATGTACATATTGTATTGTATGTACATAGAAGTTGTGGTGGCAATTATAGCAATTTAGAACAATAAGACTAATAGAAATTTGCAAACAAACAGACTACCTACACTGACTGACTACACCTATAACATTATTTTTATATCAATTCAATATAGTCAATTGAGTGTTATTAGTATATAAACAAAACACTTTGTCGATAAAGGAAAAGGGGAGATTTCCCCCCAAAGAATGTGTCAACAGTAGCAAGGAGCTGATCTGTATCCAGTACAAGTAGTAGGTTCGGAAATGTTGATAACGTGATTTAAGCTCTGTTCGTTTAGCTTGTGACGTGACAAAGGCGGCGTCACCTTCACCCACAGCCCCCACAGTCTGAACACTGTAAGCATCGGCGGAGTCTGCTCCGGGGGCGGGCAAATTAAGTGTAGGTTTGCAACATGCTATTTTCCGTAAATCCACGTCTAAAGCGCGTATTTTGTGTGGTTTTTATTTTATGGAATAAGGGTAACAAGTGAGCACAGTCTACATAGCACATATCCACCTGATATTAAATTGATGCTGTGGCCCATATACCTCTATATATGTGGCCATATACCTTTACATCTATTCTCAATTAAGAATCGAAATGCAGAGCCGTTGTCCTCAGAAGGACTAAGATGGAATGCATTGTTTCCTGTAAAAAGGGTCTCTGGTTCTCTACACTCACTATATGAAGCACAGCAGCATTGGGCTATTTTACGCTGGTATTCTGTCAGAGTGTAGTCCTTCCCCGGTCGATCCGACCTTTTTGTGCTACAACAATAATATGGCAGCATGGCTCGACCACTTAAAAATGGGTTAAAGAATATTGTAATTATCCAAGTCATATAGAATCTTGAGGAGGTTCAGCATCCCTTGATGTTGCCGACGACCTCAATAAGTGACCTCGGCGTGCTGAGATGTTTATCCCTTTATGTGACAGACATACCAGTAGCATGTGGACCGTCGTTTCTTCTTCCCTCATACATGGCCTGCACAGGAGACTATAATAGCTATGGTAAAATAAACAGCAATAGCAATTTCTGCTATCCTAAACTGAAGTTTGTTTAGTTACATTAGCCCCATGAATACCGTTACCGTTACAGCCTATTAAAGTCCACTGCTGAATATAGGCCTTCCCTATAGATTGCTTCATAGGGGGATAGTTGCCACGCTTGACAAGCGGGTTGGCAACCTCAGTTTTTTATTTTTAGTCGTTATTAGGAAGACGCTACTGCCCATCTCCTGGTTTGTTTCCCTCCGTCGCTTCGTACATGACCCACGGGATGGTATGGGGTAGTTGATATTCTTATACCGCTACTGCAAATCTTCAATCTTCTTGGTTTTTCAAAACTAGGTGTTGATTAGTGTAGAAAACTACACTAATCAACCAGTTAACCGACATACGCACCAGTAAACCCAAAGGAAATGTAGTGTTGATCCTCTAGCCAGCTTTTCAGCTGCGTCAATGCCTCTGGTACCACCATGACCTACTGCCACTGCTGAACACAGGGTCTCCCCATATATTACCTCATAGGGCGGCAACCGCTATATTTTTAAGACACTGCTGCCCATTTCCTATTTAATTTCCCTCTGTAATAGTCCTCTAACGACACCTACGGCAGTGTAAGAATATACATTACCCCATATTATACATTTGGCGTTGTGAATATTATAACAGTATTGTTGTATATACATTCCTCATTTGAGCTTCGATGGCATTCTTGTGTGGCGGCGCTGTCGTCGCGCCATAAGCGAAATACGCCGAAGCCTAAATCGCCCTATCAAAGTTCCAAAGTTACCGCTGATATATATATATATATATATAGAATAGCTCCGAACTACAACACGAGGCGTTGGCCGTTTCCCGGGCTGAACACGGGTCACGGTCAAACTGGTGTCATTGACTTGATGTGAACACGCAACCAGCAATATTCGGAAACTACAACTCCAAAAAACAAAAACCGGCCAAGTGCGAGTCGGACTCGCGCACCGAGGGTTCCGAACAAATCCGTTGGTATATAAGTAAAATTTTAGAAATATTTTTTTTTTCATTTATTACCCATTAAATTGTACAATTATTAATACATATTGAACACAGCGCAAACCACTGAGGTTTAGTTGCTGTGCTTACGTTCGCTATGCTATTTATTATATGATGTAACTAAAAATTTATGCTTTTCGCAATTTTTCATTTATCTGTGCTATAATACGTTGCTTCGTATCAAATTTTAAGATTCTGAGTTCACGGGAAGTACCCTGTAGGTTTTGATTCTCTTGCGAATGTCGAAAATTTGCGGCATAAATGAATGTATCTTTTGATTGGCTTAGAAGTTTGATTTTTTCACAACTCCAAGGGACAGTAGACTTGAGTATTTGTTATGAATTTCAGCTTGATACCTCCACGGGTTCCTGAGAAAAAGGGTCTTGACGGACAGACTGATCTGATCTCTATTCTGCCGATTTCCAAAAAGGAGACGGTACTCAGTTCGACTGTGTTTTTTCTATGTGAGCGAAAGAAAAAGATATTTACATATAATACAATACATAAACAAAAGAAAACCTTTTCCTCGCCGATTAGTACTTTAACACACTTGAATTCATCACAAAGAACACTATTATCCTCCATTTTCACTAAAAATCTTTAAAAAAGCATAAACTTTCAACTCGCAATATTCATTCGCTCAAATAAACACACAGAGTAAACATTGAAATGTGAAGTGAACTTGCAAACGTATCGCCCGCGCGCCCGCGCGCTTGACTAACTTTACACCGAAAGCCCAGCTTATCGCTCCATACTAATTGCTATATAAACAATCGTAGTTATATTTCATTATAGAACATTTTGCTACAGGTTAGAAAGGGAGCGATCGTCTTCTGGAAAGCCCAGTAAAAAGCCTACGCGTGCGAGAGAGACGACTAATCGCTCAACTCAACTCCTTTTTTATGGCAGCAGTATCGCGCAGTTTTGCCGATAAATTACTTTGCTTTGCATATTGCTTTGATTTCATTAATTTTGACAGTGCATTGCGTGTTCGCTTTGAGACAGAGAGAACACGAATCAGTGTATTTCGAATTGAAAGCAATCTGCTAAGTGTTGACGTTATTACATAATAAGGCTACGAGGTCATGTCCTGTGTAGAACAGAGGAGCGAGCGGGAAATTTGAAATAGTTTGAAACAGTTTACGAGTTATTTTATTAGTTGATATTATTAATTGAGCAGTTTGATATGGCAAGCCCGGCTTCTCAGCTTCTATGGAGGCTTCGCTATCGAATCACCGCACGGTGTTAGATTTTTGCCAATATTGTCGAGTCAGTCATTCCCGTCATCTATGACTGAAGGTTACATAAGAAGTAATGAAGTTATCAAGACGAAATTTCATATTTATACCCTCATGTAGTGTTGTTAGCTAATGATTTTTTTTAATTACCCACATTATTAGCAAATATATTATAGAGAACATTGAACGCCCCTCGTAGGTACATACATACATCCACGCAAAATAACGTTCCCCTCCTTTTGGGGCAGTCGGGTAAAAAGGAAAGGATTTGGGGTGGAAAAAATTATGTTTTAAAAAATAAAACAATCCCATTTTTACACATACATTTATTACACTTATTAAACCTATGGGTATGTAAAAAATGGCAGATCGTCATTACTGACAGTGAAGATTGGCAAAATACATTAGGTACTTTAAATTATGCACTAGATTACTAGAATGCCAGCTAAGAAGTCTAGAACTGTTTTCTAGAATAGATTTCAGTGATTTCTAGCCATGTGCTCTTACTTTAAACACTTCTAATAATAATCATTGTATGATTTCAATAAATAATAATAACTGTATATAGTGAGTTTTCCTACCTAATGTACACACTGAAATCTATTCTATTATTATAATCTAGTAATTGAAGCAATTTTTAGAGAAACCCTGCTTTCAGTGCATTGTTATAATGATATCGTAATTTAAAACTTTTTACATAATCAAATGCAGTAAGAAAATACTGAAATTCTTGGACTGACATTGTGTAGAATTCACAAACATATGATGTATGGATGTTAGTATATTAATGAAAACTACTTAGATTATATAAAATGTCTTTATAGTCCAAGATCCCAGGGCCACCAGACGTCACTTATTTTCTGACGGACAAAATGTGTATGTATGATTGAGTAGTGTTATGGGGGATGGTTGACCCCTTGGATCGGTCTGCCTTCTTGTAAAACGTTTTAAAATAGTTGTCTGGTTAACATATATAAAAATGGAGCTTCAGAATGTAAGTGAAATTTAGTTATTTTTGAGAGCTTTAAAGTGTTTGCAAAGCTATACTGCCGACGGAAAGTGTTTGGGAGCATTGGCGACTGATTTTTAAAGATATTATCCAACATTTACGTAAAAATCAGCTGGGAAAGTTAACGTGAGCTAAGTAATTTTTATACGTTATTTTTTTATAGGATAGGGTGACAAGCGAGCACACAGTCCACCTGATGGTAAGTGGTTGCTGTGACCCATAGACATCTACATTTGTCCTCAATAAAGAATCAAAATACAGATGCGTTGTCACCCGTGAGAACTAAGATGGAATGTCTATTTTCCAGTAAAAAGGGTCTCCGGTTCTCTACACCCAACATACGAAACAGCAGTAAACAGCTGCTATTTTACGCTGGTATTCTGTGAGAGCGTGGTCCTTCCCCGGTCGAGCCGACCCATTCGTGCTACAACTATACTACTAACATAGCTGCAGCATGGCTCTACCACGTATAAAAACGCAGGTACCTTGATTACCTGATACCTGGAAAATGGCTCACTGGCCAAGCTAGCAGGTAAGCATGCGATCATAGTACATACTAAAACTACTCAATCATCCACATTACGTTCGTCAGAAAATAAGTAACGTCTGTAGGGTCCTAGGATCTTGCTCTGTTATATAATCTAAGGAAAACTATTTATGAAATTTGTACTTCAAAGTTCTTAGTTGTCAATACCTATAATATACTTGTATGTCTTAAAAATTTTGCAGTATTTCTGAACGTATTTTCTTAGTATTATGTTTACTCAATAGATCTCATTCGATAAAAATATTATTCAAAGAATATTAATTTAGTGGAACTTAGGAATATACTTAGGTATTAATCAAACCATAGGAATAAATTGAATACTGATGAACTTTAAAATATAGTCTTGTAATTAGTCTTTGGTATACCTAGGTGTAAAAATTAGAATACATAATTATTTTGCATACAAGGTGCTTCACCTATATATATTCTTAACAATCATTCGCCGTTTACAATTATAATATTCTACGATTAGAAGCAGCACAAATTATTGCCATATACAAATTAAATAAGGCAAATCTTTGCAAGTTTAATCAAGCACATCCAATTATTCAATAATTCATTACTAATTGAGGTTAGAATAAACGGGTTCTGTGTGCGTTTTTCACCAACGTAGTTGTTTTTCGATGTTTTTCTAAAACTCCATCCCATTACAGCCTATAAAAGTCCACTGCTGAACATAGGCCTCCCTCATAGATAGCCTCATGCGGGGATTTTGCCATAGATGTCACGCTTAACGAGCGGGTTTCCAACCGCAGTTTTTTTAATATTTTGAGTTGTTGTCAGGAAGATGCTGCTGCCCCTCTCCCGTTTCAGTTTCCCTCTGTCGCCTCTTACGTCCCTCGGAACAATATATGGTAGTGAATATTCTTACACTGCCACTTTGTTTAATCAAAACATGTTCTAGTTGTTTTAAGCATTTAATTGCCTATAATGCCTCTTGATTGTAATATATATTAATATTGCTACTTTTTTGACTTAAATTTTATAATTTGACCAGATTTTCATAATAATGTCCTTCAGCCTAGCCGTAGCCGTGCAGGGCAGGATTGTAGTGCACGAGGGTATGCGCAAGCATGGTGCACCCTCTATTCCTCCACACTCATAGTCAGATGGGACGGTAAACCGACACGACCGGAGAGGACAACCAGGTAGCATCTAATCGTCACGCTTCACTCAATACCAGTGTCGGTTTTTTAAACCCTGACACAAAAAGAGGTGTGTAATAGTTGTATATACATGTCTGTCTGTGTGTCCGTCTGTGGCACCGTAGCTCTTAAGCGGGTGAACCGATTTGGGTGCGGTTTTTTGTTTAAAAGGTGTCGAAAGTGTTCTTATCTATGATTCAAGAAAATCCTCTCAGTCCTTTGAAGAATCATCAGGTCTTTTGTTTCGGGGGTTTTTGAAATTTTCAATTTAATATTATATTATCTCTACAATTTAAGTGACAAACGAACTTACAATCTACCTGATGGCAAGTGGCTACTGTAGTCCATGCACACCTGCCACTAATTTCAAACGAAGAAGCCTACAGATGCGTTGTCACCTCGAAAGTGAATGCTTTACTGCCTGTACAAGTCACGCCACGTAAGTCTAGCGCTGAACGAAACGTGGAGGGGACGCGCACAAATTGAATTGCACGTATGCGACTGGAGAGCCAATCAGCGCGTGCGAACGATACGAACGAGCCAATCAGCACGCCTTATGCCCAATAACGGCCACCGCTAGACTTTCGTGCCGCTACTTATAATTGTACTGGCGTATATGTTTCTACATATTGTGGATATTGGTATTTGGAAAAAAAAATTTAGATACATCTCTTTGAGACCCATAGGAAACTGGTCAACACATCACAGTCCGATTATAACCTATCACAGACCACTCATACCAAACTTAGAATCGTTATTTTTATGGCAACACCAACGTTTTATTACTTTTATTGATTTTGATTTAAGCATCTCGATAAATACGCAAATTACAGTTAAGCTATGGCCAGTTGCATAATTACATATTTTAAGAAAATCATCTCTATATGAATTTTAATTTGTATTTTTTATTTTTGTATGGTGGCAATGGGCACAACGCAATGTAGGCAACATATTCTACTCTGTTGAAGCACTGCTAGAGATAGAGACTGTCTTGGAATTTTTTATCATGTTTGGGGGAGGGTTGTCAATTTAAGAGGGGTGCCGATGCCGTACCCTTGCGTTTCCCTTCCTAGATTTTCATATGAGTATGATTATTCTTTTTGATTCTCTCTACGCATTGACCTCATAGGTCGCATTTTCCATAAATATAAATTTCAAATTTTGATGGGTTATCCCAAAGACATTATATAATATCATATATATAGATTAGGTATCCTATAAATGAGCAATTCTTGTATATATTATAGCATATAGGTTTGTCGGAAACGGCTCTAATAATTTAGGTGAAATTTTGATATTTTTTATTTTCAATGTGTTCCTAGATAGATGTCATCCCTAAGACATTTGTATTATATTTATTATATTAACAAAGCTCGTCCGCTCGAGTACTTTATTTAAAAGTTATTAGATGTTAGTGATTAAACATTGTGGAGTAAATAATTTCATTAATACAAAAATAACTACAAATACAACCCAGGTAGGTACTTAGTACTTATATGAAATCTACATACATTTTAAAATAAATGCCTTATACACTAAAATATTTAAAAAATATGATATATGTGGTTATTTTTTAATTATATGACATACAAAAATATGAGATGTATAGTGGTGTGTAAATAAAATTATTTCATATAATAATGTTACGCATTGGGTGTAAACTACTACCATTGTTTAAAAAGGATAATATTATTGAGAAGGATCGGTATGTATTTTGTCACATGCTTTATATTAGCTCCAATGAATGTAATAGAATTTTTTTATTTACTTTTCACGCACTTCCAGACATCTGAATAATCTGAAATTTTTAAGACGTCAGAACCGATAACAATACAATAATTTCAGCACTACGACCTCACTAAATCCTCACTAAAACTATCACAACTCGTGATTAATGCGTGTTGTTTTAGTTTTCTTAAATTATTATATCCCTCTTCTTGCATTATTATCTTTTTGGAATTGGCCGCCTTATTTTTAACTATGTGATAAATGATTTAATAATAAAATAAATGAGAAGACATTCTTAGTATCAATTTCCATTGCCGCGGAACGGAATGGAAGCGAGTTTTCGTAACGATAGTGTACATAGTGAAATTAATTTTATATTGTGTAATGTGTGAACTAAATATGAGCTAATAAAGAAGTCTCGCGTCTTCCGGGGAATTCCCGCGTATTCTCGAGAATTCCCGTAGCTACTGTCGTCGCAGTCTGTGAAATCCGCGGAAAGTGGCGCGAAGGGTGACATATTCATTTTTTCTATAAATCATGAACCCAAATTTTTCCTTTACTTTTTCTGATATTCTTACTATTCTCATTGCTTTCTTCTTCTGCCTCACAAATAACCAATGCGAAAATAATATCCAATCAACCATTATTGTCAAATAAAAAGTCTAGACTAAATTACTGAACGATGCCCATACATAGAACTAAAGCACAGTCGCGAAAATGCTCGAGAATTCCCGCGAATTCGCGCGACAGGGCGTAATTGACGCTTCCGTTCCATTCCATTCCGCCCCAATCTAAATTGGGTCCTAAGCATGTTTATTTTTTATTACGTTACTAGCAACCCACTATATAGATTTAAGATAATAATAATAGATTTATTTATTTCCCAAAATTTCATTGTAAACAGCTTTAAAAATGTATACAAATGTTGTGCGGGGGACTGGTGTACAAACTAGGTACAATCTGTATTATGGATCACCAGGCCTCCACCCCTTGGGTAAATACAAGCTTTGTAGTATGGAAATACAAATAAGAGAGAAAAAATGGATTCAATAGATTTAAGATAAATCAAAGATTTTTAACAAATATGAACAGAAATATAAAAATAATTCTGGTATTTTGACGGGAAATTGACCGCTGGAAGATTGTTTTTCCTCTTTTATCGTTTAAGTAATGTTTTGAAGGTGATTTTGATATGTAAAGGTGAGGCCACATTGTGTATTAAGTTTCTGCACATATGAACTATATGTGGAATAGGCGAAACAAGTGCTCAGAAAAACTTCAAGATTCTTTACCGCTTAAGCGGCTCAAGAACTAGTGATACTGTCTTCGTCGACTGTTTGCTGGCTTAAGCTGTTTTCGGAATTACCAGATTTGTTTTTTAAATTACCCTAAAATTACATATATATTATGTCGGCACGACTATAAAATATTGGCCAGATTGAGAGTAAAGGTTTTACTCTAGCGAACTAACGTGTGGTGTAATTGGCAAACGATGTTTATAGGATATTGGAAAAATAACATCATCGGGAAGCGTATCATATATTTGCGACAAATTACTAACGATCTGCTTATTATTTGCTGCTCTGCTGCATCTTGTATTTCATCTTGTAATGCACGCATATTTGCACCATCCATCGTTATTGCATCCGAGGATGATCCTCTTTCACCTACATATATATTGTGAGGATGTTTTTGAACAAACTATTAGAGGATAATTTCCTATTACTTTATACCGGCAAAAGTACAACTATACGAGTTCATTACCAAAGAAAAAAAATCATGATTAGGTATGATAACATAATTTCTCAACGAGTCAATACATGGTATTAATCATTTAAAAATGCAGACCTTTCCAAAAAAAAATTGATCACCTCTTGATACAAATTGAAGTGATTTATTATCGCCTTATAAATTATTAATTTAAAATCTCTCTTGTGACTTAATTTCTAAAGTGTATAAAGCACTAAATATATTAAATAAGTGAAAAAAAAACAATAGACGCCTTAACCTATAATTTAAATTTAAAATCTATTACTCTTGCAGCTTCATAACATGTTTCCGCATAACAAGACGGATCTATCATCCACAACTAAATTCAATTGAGTATTTCCGAACAATTTATAGGGACCAAACACTACCAACCACACAAAATTACCTTAAACGACCAGTCTCTGAAAGCTTAGACTTAAATTAGCAGTCGTGTAGTTTATATGTAATATAGGTGCGATAGTAGACTATATTATTATTTTTATTGTTACAACTAGGCGGTGTTGTTTTATGTATAGATGTGGAAAAGTATCAGTATGGTCACTATAGTGCTCATGAAGCACATCGACACTGGCAGGAGTACTGCGATTCGGAGAGACCTGCGAAGAAGATATTGTTTAGTAGGTGTATATACATATACAGGATTATTTTGAAATTTACGGCCAACTTTGCAGAGAAAGTTCAGAATAAGTGAAAAATTTATTAAAAAATCTCAAATATTCTGTCCTTTTTATCTTTTAAATTCAGAATGCATTATTTTAACCGATTGTCATTCATAAATATCTAACACCTACTATTTTACTGCGCACGCACACATTCGTAAGGGTCGCTCGGTCGATTGAATCGCACACAGAGAAGCGCGTGTACGCGTAGTTGTTGCCCATAAATCACATTCAATTTGGGATACTTTAAAAAACGTACAAGCCTTATTTACTCGCATTTTCAAAATTTGCAATAACGGTATATCGTTATTTATATATTTGAACTTGTATAAAATTTGGCTACTCTTTGAAAAATAACCCTGTATAAAGATGATGATATGAAACGGATCTAGATACAAAATGTCCGTTTCAACGTCCATCCGTAAGCTAATCATCAGATTTTGACAAATGACATGTTATAATATGATGTTTTATATTTGACATCATGATGTCAGCATAAAATAAATATGGCGGACATAAATGATCAAAAACTTGGGACCTACAAAAATATTATGCAAATGTATATAATTAAATATTTCGCAGCATTAGTCTGTGGTAGTCCACATATAAGTATAAATAATTAGCTACTAATTTATAAAATAATTTACTTGATCCCGAGGTTTTTTAACTTTACTTCTTTGCGTATACGGAGATGGGATTTACCTAGGGGTTGAACAAGTTTGCTTAGATTCGGGCAAACTTCTGGAAGCTGGACTGTGGGTCGATTATGTAGAGCCAGCATAACCATCAGTGCTGCCAAGTAAGGCGTTTTTATCCCACTTAAGCTACCTCGGAATCGGGCGAACATAAATTGACATGGGCGACTAGTCGCCAATCAAACTATTGGAAAAAGGTGATTGTAAAGGTATTTCTATAAATTTAGTAATACGAAATAAAAAAATTGATTTGTTGGGTTGTTGGATTTTTGACTAGGTGTTCCTTCAGCTATAACTTTTTGTTTATAGAATGAGGGTGACAAACGAACACATAGACTGCCTGATGGTAAGTGGATAATGTCAGCTCATAGACATGTACATCTTTGTTCGGTTAAGAATCAAAATGTAGATGTGTTGTCACCCCTGAGGACTAAGATGGAATGCGTCGTACGTTGGTATTCTGTGACAGCGTGGTCCTTCCCCGGTCGAACTGACCCATTCGTGTCACAATATAGCTGTGGCATGGCTCTACTATGTATGATACGAGGGCGGCACTGAAAATTTCGGGAATCAAGGAAGTGACACAACATTACTATTTAAAAATGTATTTATTGCTTTTCGAAGTATTATCCGCGAAATTTGACACATTTTTCCATACGATGGAACAAATCATTGAAGCAACCATTCCATTCGGAAGTTGGGGTCTCCAAAATGGCCGTTTTGTAGGCGTCCACAGCTCCTTCAAGTGATGAAAATCTCTGTCCACGCAATTTATTCTTTATTTTAGGGAAAGTATAGAAATCATTAGGGCTTAGGTCGGGGCTGTACGGCGGATGGTCTAATAATTCTATGTTTTCTTGCTCTAAAAACTCTTTTGTTCTGTGTGCGGTGTGAGAACTCGCATTGTCGTGATGGAGGATGATGCGGCGGTTGCAGTTCTCTTTACGGAGTTCACAAACGACCTGTGGCAAACAAATGCTAGCATACCATTCTGCATTAACCGTTCTTTGTCCCTCAAGAGGAATAGTCGTACATGGTACATGGCCGGTTTTGGAGACAAACGTGGCCACCATTTTTTTTGCAACACTCCGTGAAAGAACAATTTTTGTTGGCTTTAACTCATTTTCGAACACCCAAACTCGTGACTGGTTTTTTGTTTCGGGTTCGTACGCGTATATCCAGGATTCGTCACCTTATACGATATTGTATACAGCATTTGAGAATCCTGCGTGGAATCTTTCGAGAGTTCTGACGCACCAAGTAACGCGAGCCGCTTTTTGCTCTTCACAGAGCGAATGCGGTATCCATCGGGAAAACAACTTTTTTACACCTAATTGTTCATGCAAGGTTATTTGTATTTGACTCATGCCAATGTCTAAAGTTGCCTGAATTTCGCGGTATGTCACATGTCGATCTTCCTCAATCAGCTTACGCACAGCATCAACGTATTCTTGGGTCATCACTGAGCGTGACACGTCCACGTTGAAATTCAGCAAACCAGCGATAAATTGTGGTTTTGGATGGGGCTTCATCACCAAATGCAGAAATCATCCGGTCAACACACTGTTTTTGTGTTAAACCACTTCGAAAGTCACAATAAATCATCGCTCTTGAATTTTCTCGAGTCAATTCTATTTTCTCAACGACTAAACAAGTTTGAGAAAACCTTGTGACAAGACCGAGAATCTTTTTTTAAATAAATAAATGGTATTATTTTTTTAAAACCAAGGAGTTTTCAATTAAAAAGATTTTAATATGACAGGAACAGTGGAAATATTCATTTCCCGATACTTTTAGTGCAGCCTATGTAATGTATGTATAGCAACGTATAACTTACCGACTTTAAATAAAATCATTTTAAGAAATAAATACTTTGCCAAATTTTTGGCGACTTGGAGTGAGTTCGAGCTGGCAACACTAATAGCGGAGTGTGTCGTACCTCCAGTAAGGCGGACGTCAGAGCGGCGGGTTGGGCTGCGGCTCGCTGCGGCACAGCGCCGTGCTGACGCCCGCCTCCGCGCCCGCCTCTGCCGCCGCCTCGGCGCCCGCTTCTCTCGCCTCAGAGCTCTCCCGCCGCACCTTGCCTATTTAATACCAAAAAATCGTTTTAAGCGAGTTTCGGCGGGAACTTGACCGATGACGAATTGCTGCTTGTATTTCATTGCTTAACATTGTTGGAAAATGGAAATAGATTTTGATGGAATTACAAGACATGACATAAGAAGTGCTCCAATGTACCTCAACGTATTTTGTTTACTGGCTCAAGTTGTCGTCAAAATGTCCCAAATCCTTCGCAATGTGCCGAAACAAGATATTGTTAAATTACTTAAGTAGAAATTATTACATAGGATAATTTCTATTTACTTGACACTGGCGAAAGTACAGCCATACGAGTCCACGACTAAAGAAATAAAATGCCTATTAAAGGTCTATTTTTTCCTTGGTAAAACGAATGTTGCCACTTTTTCTACATTCACAAGTCGTAGTTACAAATTCGCGCGAGTGACGAGGCGTGAAGTGAAGCGGCGAGTCGCGGCACGAGCACGAATAAATGAAAATGGTGGTTCGTCATTCGCCTCATGTCTCGCTTTGGCGCTTGTAACACTCATGTTGGTTGTGGTTTTTTGGACACGAGTCAAAAGGATACGAACTAGTGTTTACACATTCGCTTTCTAGTTAATTTTGTAGCAAACGGCCTATCAAGCAACATAAACAAAATGGTCTGGACCAGCATTAAAGTTATGATGTTTTTGGAGCTTTACCAAAGTTAGCCAGCAATGTGGAATCCAAAGCATGCTCATCATAAGAATAAGCAGAAAGGAGTGTTTGAGTGTGTGTTAGGTATGAGCGCCGCGCCGGCGTGCCGCCGTCGCCGTGAGTTCATGTCGACGCGTAAAGAACGCGGCGCGCCGTCGCGACGAGTCGCAACTTCCTTTCCCGCTCACACGCACGGCCTCGACCGACCGACTTGTCGCCTCGCCACGCTCGTCGCTCACTCAGTCGAGTCGAATATTTCACCGAGTGAAAGTGTATTGTTGTGTGGTGTTAACAATGGCAGCAACTTCGACTGTTGCACGTATGGACCGGTTCAAGCCGGGGTGGTACCACGACCTCACAGAATACAGGCGTGAAATAGAAGATCTGCTTCTGAGTTTCGTCTGATGCAACAAGGCCAAGGCGACTCCTGGCACGTGACTTTCTGCAACATCAGGAGACATCACTCGAACCTAAACGCCGTCCATTACCATCTCGAGACGGCGAAGCCGGTTTGCTCTTTTCGACCGAGATGCAGGTGTCCTCTCCGGCTGATACTTCGTATCTCTTCTACCCAGGGTACGAATTGGAACACTCCTTGTGCCTCGGGCTCGAGTTTGCGTATACATCAGAGAGGATATCTGTTCTCGACGCCTCGGCAGTCTTGAAGGACTGTCCATCCTTTAGCTACGCGTAGGCAGCGACGACCATCCGCATGTGCGGATTACGGGTTACGGGTGCCTCTATAGCTCCCATAGCGGTAATGCCGAAACAGACCGATCCACCGTCCACGTCCAAATGACTACAGATTCCTTGCTACAGCAGATCCTATCCGTAGAGATTGTGATCCTCGGCGATTGTAACGCCCACCATGATGAATGGCTCGGTTCGAATGGAATTCATTATAAACTGTCAGCTCATGCGGTATCTTGAGGCTCACCAGCTGATTAGTGACCGCCAAATACGGTTTTCGTCGGGGTCGGTCAGCTGGTGATCTTCTGGTCTACCTGACTCAGAGATGGGCGGAGGCATGAGAGTCCAAGGGGAGGCATTGGCCATTAGTTTGGACATTGCGAAGGCCTTCGATCGGGTTTGGCACAAAGCGCTTTTTCGAAGCTCCCTTTCTATGGGCTTTCCGGAAAATTGTGCAATTGAATCACCAGCTTTCTTGCAGATCGGGGCATCTCCTCAGTTCCAAGGCACTCCTCATGAAGCTTCGGCCAGTATCGGAATCCTCGGCGTCGACATATCGAGTGACGGGCAAGTTTCGTGATCACTTGGAAGAGAAGGCAAAATTGGCCTCTAAAACGCTTTGCGTGCTATCAGAGCGGGACAGTACTTCATGCCGGCACACCGCCTGCAAGTTTACAAGGCACAGGTTCGGCCTCACATGGAATACTATTCCCATCACTGGGCTGGGGCTCCCCAGGGCTTTATTAAAAAATATAAATCTGTTTTTGGTACCAACAATATGGTTTTCTTTAAGTTTTTTTAAGAGGTCTCTTCCTGGTAAAACAATATCTAAGACCCATGGACAGCCACGCCGCCGCCGTGGAATTGGCCTTCGGCGCTCATATCTATGTGTGTGTGTGAGAGAGAGAGAGTGCGTGCATGTGAGTGCGTGCGTGCATACGTGCGCGTGTGTGCGCGTGTGCGTGCGTGCGTGCGTTCGTGCGCGTGTGTGTGTGTGTGTGTGTGTGTGTGTGTGTGTGTGTGTGTGTGTGTGTACAATACTTGGACTAGTATATCACAAATAATGGGAGTACTAGTGAACGAGCTGGCATAAATAAAATCCGGTGCAGGAGAAGACGACATGGTCTAAATAATTGTATTGACTTTGCAAATGCAATGCAAAAACTGTTAGAAGGACGATGACGTCCCTTTCGTCAAGCTGAAGTAGAAAAGAATAGATCAGTCGTGTAGCCTAATGCTACACGAACATAAATAAGCTAACATAAGAATGTCTCGCCAAGTAATTCGACGAATGGCGAGGCCAATCTCGATCACGCATGTGTAAATACGGTATTAGACAATTGTGCCAAAATCTGCATAGAGATTTTTTGATTGAAGAATTTAAACTTTAAAGTTACAGTTTTACAGTGACAGCGACAACTCAGATACAGACTCGAATCAGTTGTTCGACCGATTTGCATTTTGTATGAGAGCGAGCGGCTTGTGTTGGTAAACAAATCCGAAACAACACGCCCGTTATTATTGTAATTTTAAGTGTAAAAAGAAATAAATAGCAAAAATGTGATTAAAATTTGCTTATATATGAATGGTAACGCCATCTTTTGTAAATTTGTCGTGGCAGATCTCTTAGTGCTGCAAAAAAATTCAATATTTCGGCATTTTTGTAGGACGTCGATTCAGCCGCGAAACTAGATTTAGTCTGGTGAGCAGTGCGGCTTGCAACTATAATAATGTTAAACACTTATTGCCCGCGGTGCAATAAATTGGGGAAACAGGACAGCGTCTGTTGCGCTTTGCGCTCTCTATCGCACTTACGGGGCTTAAGGCAGGTTCGTAAGTACGACAGTAGTGTTTCACATTAGTATAGTTCTATTGTACGAACAAGACCGCGTGGACTTATAGTTTGACAGAGGGGAACACGGAGGGCTACTCCCCTCCGCTCCATCAGTGGCCTCTTTTGCTCTATGTTTAAACTATAGAAAATATTAAAGATCATCTCCACACCGGAACCCCTACTTTATACTGGTCATAACACACATAATTTTATTTATTACTCACTGGTGAAACAAAGGCACCCAGTTTGCTGGCTGGTTTGTAGCGACGTTGTTGGTCGAATCTCCTTTTGCTCTTTGGATTGCTCGTTCAAGCATTTTTGATAGTAGTCATATTCTTTCACGTACCTGGATTTAAAGACTGATTTAATAGTTCTAATTTTTAAAAATATTGGGAAAAAAAGAAATAAGTTGGAAAAAGAAAAAGTGTTGGAAATAAAATAAATGAAAATGTATATAATCTGATTCAAAAGAATGGATAAAATATCGTGTAATATGAATTTTTGATTACTAAGTCATTCATATACGAGTATAGGGCTATGCTTGAAGTTTCTTTCAGTGATAGACTTCGTAATTAAGATATCTGCAGTAGAAATGGAGTAATCGACATAACTCTATGGATTAGGAAGTTGAAGTTGCAATGGGCTGAGGGTCGGGCGTCCCCCGCTTGACGAAGTGATGGCCTGGTAATGGATGAACGTGGCTCAGGACCGGGCTTTGTGTTACTCCTTCAGGGAGGTATGTATACTGGTGATGACGAACGATGAAGTCACATGCTACACTGCTCGTTAAAATCATTTATATAGTTCATCACAGGGGTGTATTGTATTACATTATGTAATATATACTTTTCATCTATATGCCAATTTCACCTATATGCACCTTGCTGTTTGAAACTTCATCACACAGACCGGTGATGGTACCAGCATTACCAGTGCTAAAGTATTATCGGCTTTGTGCTCCAACCACACCACAGATTTGCATATTTACATTATCTTTCTCTATTCACACATTACTTAAAAAAAACAGTTATTGAAATTAAATTTGCATGGTATTAAAGTCCACTGCTGAATATAGGCCTCCCCCATAGATTTCCTCATAGGGGGGATATTTACCATAGTTGTCACGCTTAGCAAACGTATTGGCAACCGCAGATTTTTATTTTTAGTCGTTATTATAAATAGGAAGACGCTGCTGCCAATCTCCTAATTTGTTTCCCTCTGTCGCCTCTTACGACACCCACGGGGTGATATGGAAAAGATATTCTTACACCGCCACTAATCGGTGCTAGATAATTAATTATTTGTCATCATATACTCAATAGTAGTCAAAAATAATACGTCAATTCAATGCAGATTTATATCGGCGATAGACTAAAAAAAACTTGAGAAAATTCGTCTGTCTTTCTAAATAGTAGATGAAATAATTCTCGGAATCACCTCGTTCAATCAGTACGAGAGCAGTGTAGCGGAATCAATCGTGACTCCGGCACCGTCTTAAGACAAATAAAACGGGTATAAATGTTTGTGTGGCTTTCGTTATAACAGCCGTAACATCCAGCGTATTTAACAAACTTTTCAAAAATGGTCGTTCGAGCACGTGACACTTATTAATTATTATAAGTATATATATCTCGCGTAGGGTAACCTGTCCAACAATGAGCCACTTAAAGGAGAATGGGATTTTTGGGCCTGAAGTTAACTAATTGGTTTATACTTTAAAAAATTGGCCATATTTTTCTCAAGTAAAATACAAAAAAGTAGCTCTTTTTACAATCTAGATTTCGAAAAAACAATGAAATAAGAAATAAGTTAGAAAATCGATTGTAGTGTATTATTTATGGCAATAAATCAATTACCATAAAGAACACACTAGTGAAATTCTCGTTTCTGAAAGTTCTTTCAATAGAGGACTTCTTGTTTTGAAACTTGACTTAATAGTTCAAACTTCAAACTATTTACTTAAAATAAAAAGACAGATTTTCGATTCGATTAGAAACGAGCGCAATGTAATCGATCCTCGATTAAATTGAGCATTTTAATATCTATTTTCGATTAATTTTCTATGTTTACTAGGAAGATAAAAAAAGCTTTTTTTGGTGATTTTATATCTTTAAGTAATTATAGTGAAAAATAGCCTGTTACAGTGTAATAACAGTGAAAAATCACCTGTTACAGTGTAGGTAATAGATAATCTCACTTTTACTTATTCTATAATAACTCAGCTCCTAGATTGACAAATCTTGCCAGATTTTCAGCTATGAATTGTTTATATATACGCTTAAAAATGGTCCTACTTTCATCTTGTTAACATTTGGGGCCAAGAATGTATGGAGACGTCTCCTTCTCCTTTTAGAACTTTATAACATCGCTTTTTCTTAAGATACGAGGGTGGATTGAAAAGTACTCGGCCTAACACAGATCCATTCAATTCTAAAAATCAAATCTACCCACATTATTTAGTTCAGTTCAGACTAGTTCATTGTGTGAAGTTCGAAACGTGTGCGATAATTAGTTGTGATTTTATAAATTTATTAACAAAGTAATCGGACATAATTTCCGCGAATGGAGCAAATCGAGCAGCGTGCCGTCATTAAGTACCTCCATAAGAAGGGGCTATCATCAAAAGCCATCCATGATGACATGGTCAGTACATTAGGCGATTGTGCTCTGTCATATTCATCCGTCAAAAAATGGATAGCAGAATTTAAGCGTGGTAGAGAGAGTGTGAAAGATGAACCCCGATCTGGAAGGCCTTCGACGTCAACTACTGACGAAAATATTAAAAAAGTACTTGATTTAATAATGGGAGACCGCAGATTAAAAATTAGAGAGATAGCCGAGATTATAGGCATCTCTTATGAACGAACTCAAAACATCATTGTCAACGAGTTGGGTTTCCACAAGATGTCTGCGAGGTGGGTTCCGCGACTGCTTTCAGTTGAACAAAAAAGGACGCGATTGACTATTTCACGCGACTGTTTGGAGTTATTTGAAGCCGATGCAGATGATTTTTTGAATCGTTTTGTTACTATAGACGAAACATGGGTTCATTACTGTACACCGGAAACAAAACAACAATCAAAACAGTGGAGAAGACCTGGTTCACCACCCCCTAAAAAGGCTAAGTCGATTTTGTCGGCAAATAAGGTGATGGCTTCAGTATTCTGGGACTCGAAAGGTGTGATTATGATTGATTATCTTGAAAGGGGTCAGACTATAAACTCTGATTACTACTGCACCTTATTACGTCGTTTACGAGAGGAAATAAAAAAAAAACCTCGAGGAATGCTCAGAAGAAAAGTCCTGTTTCATCAAGATAACGCCCGTGTTCACACGTCAGTACAGTCAATGGCTGAAATTTACAACTGTGGCTTTGAACTGTTACCGCATCCGCCGTATTCACCTGATCTGGCACCATCAGACTTCTTTCTGTTCCCTAACACTTTGAAAAAAGCACTTGGGAGGTCAAAGATTTTCGACAAACGACGAGGTCAAAGCAGCTGTAGACGCATATTTTGACTCTAAGGAAGAATCTTTTTTTTTCAACGGTCTAAATGCTTGGAAGGGGAGGTGACAAAAGTGTATTGAACTTGATGGTGATTATGTAGAAAAATAAAAATATAACTGATTTAGTTTGTGTTTATTTTCTTGGTTAGGCCGAGTACTTTTCAATCCACCCTCGTATTAGATATAAGTTTTTAGGCGAAGATAGAAAAGGAGAATGGGATTTTTGGGCCTGAAGTTAACTAATTGGATTATACTTTAAAAAATTGGCTATATTTTTCTAAAGTTAAATACAAAAAACTAGCTCATTTTACAATCTAGATTTCGAAAAAACATTAAAATAATAAATAAGTTAGAAAATCGATTGTATTGATGCAATCGATTTTATATTTATTCGAATCCAAAAAAATTAAATGATAAAGTTGATATATTGATATGATATATTCATTTGGAAATAAAGTATATTATTATTCGCATAAGGAAAAAAGAAATAAAAATTTCATGGAAATAAATCGATTACCATAAAGAATCTCCTTGTTTCTATTAGTTTGTTTGACAGTTCAAACTTCAAAACTATTCATTTAAAAAAAAGAAAAAGATCAATTTTCGATATGATTTGAAACGAGTGCAATATAATCGATTCTCGATTAAATCCAGCATTTTAATATCTATTTTTAATTAAAAAATATATTATTTATCTGTGTTAAATAGGCAGATTAAAAACATATCTACAAAATAATATGAAAAAATACCAAGTATCAACATGTCAACAAATAATAGTAACAACAATAATTCAATGTTGTTTTAATTTTCGTTAAGCGTTTCAATATTTTATTTCCTAGATAAACTCAGCTTTTCTTTGGTGATTTTATACTGATCCGCCTTTTATATCTTTAAGTAATTATAGTGAAAAATAACCTGTTACAGTGTTATTACAGTGAAAAATCGCCTGTTACAGTGTAGGTAATACAAAAAATCCCTTTTATTTTTCTTCAATAACTCAGCTCCTAGATTGACAAATTTAGCCAGATTTTCAGGTATGAATTTTTTATATATAAGCTTTCAAATGGTCCGACTTTCATCTTGTTAACATCTGGGCCCAAAAATGTATGGAGATGTCTCCTTCTCCTTTAATCGACTATAGACTGGCATTATTAGTTTTCCCAAAATATTTATAGATATTTTATGACGAAGGTTTTTATAAGAAATGGGAAATGATCCGTTGTGTACATAAGTGTGTACACAATGAGCCTAGCTATATTTAACGATGAGTCAGCATCTGATGTACTTACTATTTTGTACTTTTGGCAATGAGTTTGGTAATGACATTGATAAAACAGTGCTTCTTGCTTATAACCTGCGTTTTATTTGTTTATTTTAATCATAATCAAACAGTACAGACCATTTTACTTTTATTTAGAGTTAGTTTTATTAAAGTAAAAGAAACTTAAACAAAAATTAAGGTTTTGAATAGTTATAAAATCAACAAAATGATTATCAAACACTAAAAAAGCAGCTTAGTCAACTTATTTTATTCTCAGTAACTTTATTTATAACAATCAGTCTCATAATCATGGTCATTTTCATTACAGCCCTTCACAAGTCCACTCTTGTACATCCCCCAGGGAATGCCACAAAGCACAGTCGTGACCCACCTGCATCCATCGACTTCCTGCATGTCTTACCAAGTCGTCACTGTCATGTCTTGCCAGGTCGTCACTCTCATGTCTTACCATGTCGTCACATCTCCACCACCATTCACTCTATGTTATAAGCGGTGGCATAAGACAAATCCAGATTACTTGAAAATTAATGACCAAAGCCATTCAATGGCTGCCATTTTCTCGCGATTCCAACTATCTGGAGTTTTTATATATTTATATTTGCCATTTGATAAGCAAGGCTGCGGACATCTTTAGTGGATAATCCATAAAATTTTAACGTAAATTGTTTGAAATATTCTTTCAGTGCTATTTATTTCTTGGTAATTTGTTAATATTTTGTTGGCATCATCATTGCTGGTTTTGTAAATCCGCAGTACTGTTACATTTTTTTTTATATAACGTTGCAGTGTCGGATAGCATAAGTTACACTCCTTATTGCCTTTCTGATGCTTCATCCTTGTATATATAGTTTGATAGCTTGAAGCATGTTATCAGCAGTGTGGTTACCTTTCTTGCTTTTAGTGCGCGCCATTTAAAATTAAAAAGTAAAAATGACAATGAATCAGTAAATCTATGTATGTAGCCAAAAACAAAAGAAAAAGCTTTTAGTGGATGATATGTGTAGTTATATAGATACTAAACAATACAAAACACTAGCAATGGGCCACATGGTAAACACTGAAACACGTTTAGTACACAATGAAACATGGCTCATTGTGTACAACGCATTTTTGTTTCATTGTGTACTATATGTCATATATTTCAATAACCTTAAAATAATAAAAATGTAAAATAAAAACATTCCAAGTATGTTTAGTACGTAACTGAAATCTGTAATACATGTACAATGTCATGCAATATTAAGAAAATAAGCAAACTCTAACACATAATAATGAAAATCGATGAATATCAGTGAAAAACTTTACTTTTTTGCGTAAAATTCGTTAAATCACTACCGTACGTCTGCTTCACGAGCAGAAATTGGGGTATTGGGAGGAGTCTTGGGGCCGCATCTTTAAATGTACTGTGCACTATCCAACAACGTCGCATTTTTGAAATATGGAAATGTTTCATTGTGTACTACAGGCTCATAGTTGGACAGGTGATCCTACTTGTTTTTTATATAAATTCCTTTTATAGTCGATATTAATTTATACTTTTTATTTTAGACTATTCACTTTAATCACTAATTTTTCTAATGCACCTATAGCTGAGACCAAAAACATGATCACATGATCTCGTTCACCACTTTTAAACAATAAAACAATTAAATTTTGTATATAAATATATTAATATATAACAAATATAATATTAAACCAGCTTACCAGACAGGTGGCCAGCGGTTGTCAGCAAGATATTCCCTCGAGGCTTGACTAAGATGTCTCGCCCGACATACTCGATCGTATGCACCACACAAACGCCAAGTGCACCAATCAGCTAGACTGTGGGCGTTGTGCAACTGAACAAGACAAAATTTATGTAATGCAAGTATTTTTTACATATGTTCTGATAATGATTTGAGATGGAATGTCTCGTAATCTGTTATTGATAATTAAACTTGCTCTCTACTTCGTAAGCTGAAGGAACAAAGCACCAAAGTTTCACTGCAGAAATATTAAGTATTTAAATAAATAAAATAAAAAATAGTATCGGGTTTTGGCCGTTCCAAGAATTTCTGCTTTCGCAGAAGTAAATAATAATGTAATAGTGTATGAATTTTTTTATAGAATAAGGGTGACAAACGAGCACACAGTCCACCTGATGGTAAGTGGATACTGTGGCCCATCGACATCTACATTTATCCTCGACTAAGAATCAAAATGCAGAGATGGAATGCCTCGTTTACAGTAAAAAGGGTCTCCAGTTCTGCACACTCACCATATGAAACACAGCAGCATAAAGCTGCTATTTTACGCTGGTATTCTGTGAGAGAGTCCTACACCGGTCGAACCGACCCATTCGTGCTACAGCCATAATAGCCAGTTGTCGACGAGGTGATGGTGGTTCCGTCGTCGCCTATGCAAACCGGTTCCGGTGTAGCCCCAATAGTAGTAATATAGTTTATACGCCCAGTTTTGAATTGTCTTCATCGTCAATCCGATTACGACTAAACTTATAGGATATGACACTTCTACAAAATTTGTGTGTGTGCGTGCATGTGTTTACTTTTATAAATTCGTTCGCTGTGAATAGCGCTTAATAGCATAATGAGTACTTATTACATGGTAGAGCCATGCTGCAGCTATACTAGTAGTATAGTTGTAGCACGAATGGTTCGGCTCGACCGTGGAAGGACTAAACTGGAGCCTGGCTCTACCACGTACAAAATTTTGGTCTAGACTAATTCGCAAATTTAATAATGATAATAAATACCTTTACAGGCTCCAACAAAGACAGCGCTATTTCAACCACTTGATCGTCATCGCCGCACACCCTGGAGAATAAAAAAATAAATAAAAAACAACATAATATGTAGCGTCGAACAGAACAATATGATATAATGTCAAAATAATAAAAATACTCGGCTGCGAGCCGCATGGAACAGATATTTAAACATTTATATATATATATATATATACAAATATATTTATACATCATCATCATTACAGACCTTCCCAAGTCCACTGCTTGATAAAAACATCCCGCAAGGAATGCCACAAAACACGGTCCTAAGCCATCAGTATCCATCAACTTCAAAAGGCATTCCATCTAGTGGGGGGTCGCTTTTTTTTATAGGAGAGGGGGCAAACGAGCATGCGGCTCACCTGATGGTAAGTGACTACCGCCGCCCATGAACAACCGCAACACCAGGGAGGGAATTGCAGATGCGTTGCCGGCCTTTTAAAAAGGAGTACGCTCTTTTCTTGAAGGTCCCTAAGTCGTATCGGTCCGGAAAAATCGCTGATGGTAATCGATTCCACAAGGAAGTCGTGCGAAGAAGAAAACATCTTCTAAATCGCACAGTGGTGGACCGCCAATCATCCAGATGGTGTGGATGGTATCGGGAGTTCTGCCGCGATGTGCGTTCGTGAAATTTGGCGGCTGGGATTAATCCGAACAATTCCTCAGAGCACTCCCCATGGTAGATGCGAAAGAAAATGCAAAGAGATGCAACATCTCTTCGCAGCGCCAATGAGTCGAGCCGATTGGAAAGGACTCGGTCGTCGACGATTCGAGCCGCTCTGCGCTGGATGCGGTCAAGTGGAAGGAGCTGGCACTGGGGAGCCCCTGCCCAGAGATGGGAACAGTATTCCATGTGAGGCCGAACCTGCGCCTTGTAAAGTTGCAGGCGGTGTGCCGGCATGAAATACTGTCCCGCTCTGCTGAGCACGCCAAGATTTTTAGAGGCCAATTTGGCCTTCTCTTCCAAGTGACCACGAAACTGCACGTCACTCGATATGTCGACGCCGTTGATTCCGATACTGGCTGAGGCAACTAGGGGAGTGCCTTGAAACTGAGGAGATACGACAAAGGGGTTTTTTTAGCGGTAAACGCGTAAACTTGTGTCTTCTGAGGATTAAACTGGACTAGATTTAGTCGCCCCCAGACTTTGTCCAGCAAAGACTCGACTTCAGACACAAGTTTGTTCCGGTACTCGGAGACGTTTTCCCGAGAAATATTAGCACGGCCGGTGTATAGAGCATCACCAGTGCTGTCATCCGCATAGCAATGAATGTTACCAGTTAGCAACATATCATTGATATGCAGAAGAAACAGCGTTGGTGATAGCACACAGCCTTGTGGAACACCAGCGTTAATAGGCTTGTAGTCAGAACATGCACAGTCTACAACGACCTTGATGCTCCGATCTGCAAGGAAGCTGGTGATCCAATTGCACAATTTCTCGGGAAGCCCATAGGAAGGGAGTTTCGAAAGAAGCGCTTTGTGCCAAACCCGATCGAAGGCCTTCGCAATGTCCAGACTAACGGCCAACGCCTCCCCCTTGGACTCTACTGCCTACCGCCCATCTATGGGTCAGGTAGACCAAAATATCACCAGCTGATCGACCCCGACGAAAACCGTATTGGCGGTCACTAATCAGCTGGTGATCCTCAAGGTACCGGATGAGCTGGCAGTTAATAATGGATTCCATTATTTTGGAGAACAAGGAGGTGATCGCGATAGGCCTATAGTTGGACGGGTCTGAGCGGTCGCCTTTTTTAGGGATCGGGTGGACAAAAGCTGTCTTCCATGAATTCGGGACTACGCCTTGGGAGTACCGAAGTAGTAGGAGTACCGAAAAAGACGCGTTAGGACCGGTGCCAACTCCGATGCACACGTCCTCAGCACAATTAGGGGGATGCCGTCAGGCCCACTCGACTTCTGGATGTCCAGGGAGAGAAGTACTTTGCGAACCGAGCGCTGTGAGAACAGCACATACGGCATGGAGCACTCACACCGCGGGATGGTCCGCGGTGTTTTCCCCCCGTCATCAAGAGTCGAGTTGGACGCAAAAAGGGAGCCTAAAAGGTCGGCTTTGTCTTTTGCGTCATGGGCCAATGAGTCGTCCTCCCTGTGCAGAGATGGTAGTGATGGCTTACAGAAATTCCCTTGGACAGCCTTGGCGAGAGACCAGAATGCACGGGTCCCCGAAGGAAGGCGAACTAGTTTCTCGCCAATTCTGCCCATGTGCTCTGACTTTGCCTTGGTAATAACTCTTTTGAAGGACCTGGAGGCGAAGTTATACTTCTTTTTAAGTATGCTGGTGTTTACATCCCGAGTCGCCGAAGCCGCAGCCCAGGCTTGATAACACTCCTGCTTACTGCGTAATGCAGTTTTACAGGAGCGACCAAACCAAGGCTGAGATCTGCCTCCGATGGGTACCACAGATGATGGAATAAATAGTTCCATTCCCTGTAGCATCACATCAGTGACAGAGTCAGCAACAGCGCTGGGATCATCTGGCAAGAAGCAAACCCGCCCCCATGGGTAGGATGCAAAGAAAAACCGCATTCCGTCCCAATCCGCCGACCTGTAATGCCAAACACGGCGGCAACCTGCATAACGCAACCGCGAAGGGAGCGTGAGTGGCACCGTACTCCGGATCAGACAGTGGTCCGAAGAGCCGAGAGGGGCATCGACGGAAACCTGATATCAGTCCGGATGAGAGGTCAGCAGAAAGTCCAACAGGGAAGGTATATGATCCTCCACATCTGGAATCCGCGTAGGCGAAGTAACCAGTTGTGTCAGACCATATGCCAAGGCAAAGTCATAAACAGATCTCCCCGCATGATCGGTTAAACGTGAACCGAGCCATTCGGCATGGTGGGCGTTAAAATCGCCAAGGATCACGATCTTTGCGGATGGGACCTGTTGTAGCAAGGAATCTGTAGCCATTTGGACGTGGTCGATGAGTCGGTCTGTTTCGGCATTACCGCTATGGGACCTATAGAGGCACTCGTAGACGCGCGGATGGTCGTCGCTGTCTACGCGTAGCCAAAAGATGGGACAGGTCCGAACCTTCAAGACTGCCGAGGCGTCGAGAACAGATGTCCTTTCTGACATACACGCAAACTCCAGCCCGAGGCACAAAGGAGTGCTCCAATTTGTACCCCGGGTAGGAGAGATACGAAATATCAGCTGGAGAGGAAACCTGCGTCTCGGTCAGGAAGAGCAAGGCCGGCTTCGCCGTCTCGAGATGGTAGTGGACGGCGTTTAGGTTAGAGTGAAGTCCCCTGATGTTGCAGAAATTCACGGATAGCGTGGCAGGGGTCGCCTTGGTATTGTTGCTCAGTTTGCCCCGAGCAGTTATGTTTTTGAGCGGAATTTTGCCCCCCCCCCCCCCAGAATACGCGGGGCAGCCTGAGCACCCACGCTCAGGATTGGAATAACATGGTCGTGGATGCTCAGCGAGGGATTCTCCAGGGGTACTGGTACCCTCCTGGGGTAGTCTAATGTGTAATTCCGCTACCATGTTGATGGGGGGGGGGGGATTGGGCCTCCGGCCACCTGCACTCACCAGACGAAACGCAGAAGCAGAGCTTCTACTTCACGCCGGTATTCTGTGAGGTCGTGGTACCAACCCGGCTCGAGCCGGCCCATACGTGCAACACCAAAAACTGCTGCGTGGCTCTACCACCGTTAAACACTTCGCTTACCGGTACGAGTCCGCCAATCGAGAACCTTTCTTCCCCATCGTTTGTCGGTTCTTCGAACTGTATGGCAGGCCCATTGCCACTTCAGTTTACTAATAAATAGTGTATACATATAGTGTATATATAAAATATATATAGGGTACAAATAAATGTGTTGCCGTGTAGTGGCGTCGTCATAGTCATCGGTTACGTCTGTAATACAACAATATACAACAACATATAATTTCTGTCAGTTTTGAATGTTTATTGAACAGCGCACGCGCCGACGCGATGTTCGTGTCGGTTAAGGTCGGTAACGTTCGGCACACTGCCTTCGTAACAGTCCGGGCGACTTCGTTTTTACCGGCCTGCGCCAGCTAGTTCGCTTTAAGCCCGTCAGGGTACATGTATTATGTGCCTTTAGCGCTAGACGCTACGCTCGCGCCGCCTGAGTAACCATTATTTAAATCGTGTAACCTATCATTGACCTTGCAGCTCAACTATCTTTTCTACAACTAATTGTTTACATTTATTCTCCACCTCTTTCTCTCGGTCTGTAGTCTAAACTTGTATTTCGAACTGTTTTTTGTGTTGGAGTAAATATATTACTGAATTCGAGGTGTGCAGAACTTTTTATTTGCATAGCATCTATTCCAGTCGTCGATGAAATGTATTTTTTTAATTTATTATGACACTTAACAGTTATAAACTAAGTAGCGAGCGTGTCATTAAGGAAGTAAATAGTAGGCAAAAGATCCGTGCATTGATTCGTACACCCACGAGCATGCGTCTTTGTTGCCCATAAATCACATTCAATTTCGGATATTTTGAAATAAATATAGAAACCTTATTTACGTGTACTTTTGAAAACTGCAAAAAGTGTATTTATATTTTGAATTTAATTATTAAATTTGGCTGGTCTTTGACAAATAACCCAGTATATATCTATTCTTTTCGATTCTAATCGATACAATAATTTAACCATTTTCAATGATCGCACAGTTTTATCTGTAAATTAAGCAAAAATAGGTAGTAACGCGATAACCACTCAGGTTTATAGGTAGTTGTTGTGTCTGGAGTATCCAGCTGTCTCGTTTCGTTATTGTAAATGTGGACTAATGGCCAAATACCAAAACGTTACCCAATTCTAAAATGTCTAAGTTTCGTGGTGTCACAGTCACTTTAAATTTAAGCGATAGAGACAGTACGAGATTTAACGGCATTCGAGTAGCGTTTGAGTGTTTGGGCATAAGGCTTTATCAACCGGCGAAAGAAGCAGCGGCTAAGATACGAGACATCTTTTACTGCCACGGACTACTTGCTGCAATTATGAAAAAATTGCCAACCCCAGTAGTGGGAGTTACCTGTCCTGATGCTGCAATTGTTCTATAACCCTGGCCTCGACCAAGTTGACTAAGCGGTTCATACACAGTCGGTTGGCAAGTTCCAGCAGTTCAAGGCATCTTGTGGGCTCCACAGTTGGTATTTTGTCTGAATATATATAGCAGAGAAGGATTTGGAACGCGTACATCTTCACACCGGGAAATGAGATCTGAAGAAAGAAATGATAAACTATAATGTTTTAATATTATAACTTTATCCATCACATATTTATTTCTAATTCAGGAAGGTACAAATAAGATGTCGTTCTAGACCATAGTTCGAGAATATTATCTAAGGAAAAACTCCAAATGATTATTGAAACATTTCTTTTTATTTTTTGCTGTTATTTTGTGTGTTTATTTTATTTCATATGCCTTTAAATATTTTTCCGGACATGTATGTAGTAGTGATATATTTAATAATTACATATTATGGAAGTTAATTTGTTAGAAAAATGTAAGGATCAATGTTTGTTTCTGTAATATTAATTATATTTTATATTAATCTCAATTAAATGACATTGTGTAACAAGACACTTCACTTCAGTCCCAACTAGCGACATCTGGTTTGGCATTATTGATCCTCATTGATGATCGCTGTACTGGACGTGAGCATCTTTGACTGTGTTTCCCTCTGATCTATTTATAAAAAACCACATGTAAGTATAGACACCTCTTTCGTCAACCACGCGATGCACGTGTTAGATTTTAAAATATGGAGTCACTAGGAAAAAGCTTTAGAATATAATTCGTGTTATGTGGGTAGGTAGTGAAATAAAATACATCAAGTACCTTACAAACTAGTTTTTATTAATGGTCTACCCAATAACAATCTTTGTTGTCTGTAATGATCTAATGGCTGCCATACACGATCCAGTTTACCGTCGAGTTTTCAGCGCGCTTGAAGCGGCGTCAAGTTTGCAATACATCCATATAGACCACCCATGTTAAAGTTCGCCGTCAATTTAGCATGATAGAAGTAATAATAGTAATAAAAGTATAGAAATTAAAAGTAGGAGTGTTTTTCTAGGATCTGAATTTAAAGCGTGCCATTAGAAATACACCCGATGACAGGTAATAAAGAAATAAGATATTGGTGCTTATTGATAATGTTGCATTGGTATTTTCTTGTCAAATTCTAGAAGCTTCTGTAGCGCGGAATCATAACTGATCAGCGCTTATCATTGTCTCAATCATTCATTAATAATATAGTAAAAAGCGAAATTGTGAAAACATTTTAACGTTTAAATTAACGTTTAATAGTCATAATTGATTCATGCTTTAAAACAAATAATTCATGTACTGTCTGGAATTCGAACGTATGATCTATAATTTTGTACAACTTTTCTAAAACTAAAACATTCCTTTGTGCCAATAAGGAAGGCCTAATCAATTAATTATATTGTTAAACTTGACCCATTGGGAATATTCTTTTTTAATAATGAGGAACGTCGTACTAATACTCGTTAATTCCGTTTAGTTTAGTCGTCAACAGGTAAAAATTTCTTTTTGAACTCTTTCGAGAGTTAATCTGGTAATACTATAAAGGTAAAATAAGATTAGTAATTACAATGAAATCTGCAATATGAAAGTTACTTACCACTCTGGACGTGCTTTCCCGAAAATGTCCTTGGAACATCGCCTTCATGGGATCACATCGCGCCATCAGCATGGCTCTATGCGCCAAATGAATCCCATCGTCGAGATCGAATGTCACGTCCGCGAATAGATTACGTTCCACGCACATATCACGTAGTCTTTGAGGAAACGGCTGTAAGAAATTAAGTTACTTCATATATTTATTATTTATATCATCAACATCACCAACATCAGCATTGCTGCTGAACATAAGTATCCACAAAACACTGTCACATATCACGGTGTTGAGCCACCTGCATTCATATTTTATCAAGTCGTCACTCGGTCTAAATAAGGATCGTCATATCTTATTTGTTTTACGGATTTTATCATTCCTATCATAACACTCCTAGTAGATTTTGTTTTAAGTTTTCGAGGAATGCGAGAAGATGTGTAATAATTTCCCCAAACTCCAACGCATGACGTTGTTAGTTTTACGTTAATTTTAAAGTAAATAATTCCAGGAAACTTCCAAAAAACCAGGACTATTTCGTTTATAGCCAGTTGGATAAACAATAACTTGGATAGATGTTATCCTAAAAATCTAATGTAGTCCAGAAGACAACACATTCACTGATTTGCGGTTTTCTGTTAGGTGTTAATCTTAACAGAATCAGATATATAACATGTTAATAAAATAACAAACATATACTTATATTAAATATATTACATATCATATGCTTACCGTATGGAATTGCAACATAAATCCCTTGTCGAACAGGAGATGCTGATCCAATATAAACTGACTAAGCTTGGTTAGTTCATGAAAGCCAAGGAGTTCGGCGGCTTGGCGAATTTCCTGTTAAATTATATTGTTAATGAAATTTACAAGGTGCATTGGTTAGACCAAACGGTCAATTAATAAAATCAAGTAAATATTTTAATAAAATTATAAACCTTATTTAATAGTTTTTAGTTTAAATTACCTATGATTTTGTCTTTTTTTTGACTGAATACTTTTAAATTACTTTCATGTCAAGTTATATGTGATTTGGAAGTAGATTTTAAATAAAAAAAAGAGAAGAGATGTAACATAAAATGACATATTATCGTGTCTGGTTTGAGCTTTAGTTTATTTCTTTATATTTTACAGGTGGTCTTTTTCTGCCAACTCTGTTTGAGTAGGTACCACCTGCTTATTTGCTGCAGAAATAGGTGCTCTTACCTATTTCTGTAGCAAATAGTAGTGTTTGAATTGTTGTGGTCCGGTCTAAAGGGTATAGGGAGTCAATTTAACTATAGGCTGTGAGGCTCCATCTTTGAACTCGGAGGTGAAAACACATCTGTAGCTTTCTTTGTCTGAAGTTGGCTGCATATGACACTTCATTTGGCACTTCAGTTTTATAAAAAAATGATGTAAGTACCTATAGGTCACAGTAATCGTTTGTCTTAGGTACTTGTACATCATATACTCTTATTTTAATAGCCGAAGCAAAAAAAAGCATATATTACAATGTATCTTTTGTTTTATTCGTAACACACTTCGCTCGCGTGGAATATGCCCTGCAAACTAATCAACCAGGCATTCGTGAACCATAAGAGAGTGAGAGATAGGTCGGATCTTCGAGAAACGATAAATCGAGTAAAATTAATCTAATAACTAAAGACTAGGAATATGTAGAATATTTTAGTTATTACAAATATTTTCAGAATAAGTACATGGTATTAATTATTAAGCGAGAGGGAGGGGTTTAAGAGGGAATATGCGAACACTGATTTTTGATCGAGGCTCTATCCTACTGAAGTTCTACGGATTATGCATGGAATAACGCTAAAGCCAAATTTAACAGACCGTACGCTTATTTCGCTAGCGTAGTGATTACGCAAATTATTTTACAATTAATGTTTCACAGTGCTTTACTGTAGAGAGGCCAACAGAGAAACAATAAGAGCTCTTGATAGATTAATTAGTATTTATGTTAACCAATAATCCTATGGTGCATTAGAAAATAACAATTGCTTATTCTATTATAATGACTGACGCTAAATAAATAAATGAAATTAATAATGAAATGAAAATATTAAACAGTGATATTGGAAGAAGAAACATTAAATAAAATAAATGCACTTACGAAAATATTACTTGTACTAAAAAGAACAATAATAATGAAAAAATTAATAATTATGATTGAATGCGTTAAATTTATTATATTTAATGACAATTACCAGTAGTAATCCGATCGCAGCGGACTGCAGAAGATAATTTCATTATTTATTATTATATAGTTATTAATTTTTATTTTTAATAATAGGAAAAATATATAAGTTACAAGTTTATATTGAAGTGATAGAAAATATTTGCAATATTGTTATAAGTAATAATAAAAGGTTAGGAAAAAATATATAATAAAAGCTTGAAATAATTTGAAATTTGTTAATAAAATATGGTAACTGTAGAAAAGCTAAGGTCTTAAACACAATTTAAAGCCGGGAATAATTATATTTTTAAATGTAATTTCTTTTTTATGTGATTTAGACCTGTGTGTGCCAAAAGAAGCTTTATATAAGAAGAATTAAGGTTTAATTTAATTTTCAACACTCACTTGCTGTTTGAACGCGCTGCTATCCAAAGCGCCCGTGTAAATAAAGTTGATTATTTCTTGCATCACATTCTGTGAAATCAGCTTGCTCATTGTGACTATAGTCTGTGTTTGAGAGGTAGCGTGTTGAATTTTGTCGCACTGAAATAAAAATAGACATTGATAAAATTAAAGTTTAATTTAGTTTTATATATTAACTTTTTTATAGCATACGTGTGACAAACTAGCACCCAGTCCACCTAGACCTAAAAGGGGCTACTGTTCTCTACACTCACCATACGAAACACAACAGCATTAAGCTGTCATAGTACGCTGGTATTCTGTGAAAATGTGATCCTTCCCCGGCCGAGCTGACGCATTCATGTTACAACCATAATATATCTGCAGCATGGCTCTACCACGTAAATGAACAATATTTGAAAATACTCAATTTCAAAGTTATATTAAGAATTACAAAACAAGGCTATGGGACCATACAAAAGGGAATATGCTTGAATTGTAAAGTAAAGAAACTCTACCGAAATGTTTGAAGTAGAACTACGATACGACATAAAAAGGAACAGCTAAATGATATCGGCATAAGAAATCAACATTACCTGAGGCACATCTACGAGGGCTGCACTAAAAGTATCGGGAATGGAATATTTCCACTGTTCCTGTCATATTAAAATCTTTTTAATTGAAAAGTCCTTGGTTTTAAAAATAGAATACCATTTATTTATTTAAAAAAAGATTCTCGGTCTTGTCACAAGGTTTTGTTAAACTTGTTTAGTCGTTTAGAAAATAAAATTTACTCGAGAAAATTCAAGAGCGATGATTTATTATGACTTTCGAAGTGGTTTAACACAAAAACAGTGTGTTGACCGGATGATTTCTGCATTTGGTGATGAAGCCCCATCCAAAACCACAATTTATCGCTGGTTTGCTGAATTTCAACGTGGACGTGTCAAGCTCAGTGATGATCTCCGTCAAGGTGGTCCAAAAACTGCAGTCACCAAAGAAAACATTGATGCTGTGCGTAAGCTGATTGAGGAAGATCGACATGTGACATACCGCGAAATTCAGGCAACTTTATACATTGGCATGAGTCAAACACAAATAATCTTGCATGAACAATTAGGTGTAAAAAAGTTGTTTTCCCGATGGATACCGCATTAGCTCTGTGAAGAGCAAAAAACGGCTCGCGTTACTTGGTGCGTCAGAACTCTCGAAAGATTCCACGCAGGATCCTTAAATGCTGTATACAACATCGTATCAGGTGACGAATCCTGGATATACGCGTACGAACCCGAAACAAAAAACCAGTCACGAGTTTGGGTGTTCGAAAATGAGTTATAGCCAACAAAAATTGTTCGTTCACGGAGTGTTGCAAAAAAAAATGGTGGCCACGTTTGTCTCCAAAAGCGGCCATGTTAAGACTATTCCTCTTGAGGGACAAAGAACGGTTAATGCAGAATGGTATGCTAGCATTTGTTTGCCACAGGTTGTTTGTGAACTCCGTAAAGAGAACTGCAACCGCCGCATCATCCTCCATCACGACAATGCGAGTTCTCACACCGCACATAGAACAAAAGAGTTTTTAGAGCAAGAAAACATAGAATTATTAGACCTTCCGCCGTACAGCCCCGACCTAAGCCCTAATGATTTCTATACTTTCCCTAAAATAAAGAATAAATTGCGTGGACAGAGATTTTCATCACCTGAAGGAGCTGTGGACGCCTACAAAACGGCCATTTTGGAGACCCCAACTTCCGAATAGAATGGTTGCTTCAATGATTGGTTCCATCGTTTAGAAAAATGTGTCAAATTGCGCGGAGAATACTTCGAAAAGCAATAAATACATTTTTAAATAGTAATGTTGTGTCACTTCCTTGATTCCCGAAATTTTCAGTGCCGCCATCGTACTGATATATATGGTTTATGCTATCGCCTATTGGAAGCCACTAAATATTCGCGGCCGTTTTCTTTAAATCGTCACTTATAGACGGGGTACAATAAAAACAAACAAATTAGATAACATGTGCTGTAAGTATAAAAAAACAACTACGTAAAAAAGATACCTTGACAACTTTAATGGAGTTTATGGCGGGATGGTTAACCTCTCTGTATAGATCTGGTGGTTTCTTACAGCTGTCGCTTAGAGGTAAGATCTGGCACGAGGAACGCCGTTTAATTTGATCCCAAACCCTGAAAATGTATAATGTTAAAGTTTAAAGTTACAGCCTATATACATCCCACAGCCGAGCACAAGCCTCCGCGCATTTCTGAGAGAGTTTTAGAGGAAGGAAACGTCCGCCGCGCTGCTCTAATGCGTGTTGGCGAATTTCACATACCTTCGAAATATTTTTTTTCTTATTTCTCAGACATTTTGAACGTGGTAGAGCCATACTACAGCTATATTAATAGTATAGTTGTAGCACGAATGGGTCGGCTCGACCGGGGAAGGAGAAGGACCACGCTCTCACAGAACACCAGCGTAAAATAGCAGCTTAATGCTGCTGTGTTTCGTATGGTGAGTGTAGAGAACCGGAGACCTATTTTACTGGAAAGAGGCATTCTATCTTAGTCCTCACGGCTGACAACGCATCTGCATTTTAATTCACAACCGAAAATAGATGCAGATGTCTATGGGCCACAGAAACCACTTACCATCAGGTGGACTGTGTGCTCGTTTGTCACCCTAATTCTATAAAAAAAAACATGCAGATTTCCTCACGATGTTTTCCTTCACCGCCGATACGCGGGTAAAAGAACACATAGCTGACGTGAAGCACCAACGCACCGGGAAGTCTGCAGTTTGTGATCATATCCTAGACATTATCCATTACATTACATTTGATAAGCCACAAATACTCGCAAAAGAACATCAATTTCTTCCAAGGATGATACGTGAGGCTATTGAAATTAAAAAACATCCTAATTTCAATAGAGAGGGAGGCTGAGTACTACCACCTTCTTGGGATCCTGTAATTAATAAAATAAAACTTAAACCCAAGCATACCACTGCAAGACTTCAAGAGACAGTAAGTTCATTCTGCGTAGATCGGAACAAAATTAATAATTAAAAAAGCTGAAGGTACTCCGGGTTAACTCTGACATCGGGATGTCAATCACCTCAGTCCCCCGTGACCACGGGTGCTGTTTCCGAAACGTCGGGAATTAATAAAAATAAGATAAATAAGTTAATTAAACGCGAAAAAATCCGTAAAATTAATTTTATTCAATGCTCCTTATCTCTCTCAGAAATTAGTGAAGACTTGTGCCCAGCAGTGCAGTCCAGCATATAACTACGGTTCTAGTAAAGAGATTTAATATTATTATCAGTTTTTTTAAATCAACGGCTTGACCTTTTCAAACATGCGCTACTAGGCGTACATAGATTTTTTTTAAATAGAATAAGGGTGACAAACAAGCACACA
Source organism: Parnassius glacialis (assembly GCA_033319125.1). Classification (NCBI taxonomy): domain Eukaryota; kingdom Metazoa; phylum Arthropoda; class Insecta; order Lepidoptera; family Papilionidae; genus Parnassius; species Parnassius glacialis. The sequence continues at coordinate 5,511,890 of JAVANC010000008.1, forward strand.
GTCCACCTGATGGTAAGTGGTTGCTGTGGCTCATAGACATCTACATCTATCTTTTTATGGCTATCTCATAGACATCTACATCTATCTTAGTTTGCGAATTAAAATGCAGATGCGTTGTCAGCCGTGAGGACTAAGGTAGAATGCATCTTTTCCAGTAAAGTGGGTCTCCGGTTCTCTACACTTACCATACGAAACACAGCAGCATTAAGCTGTTATTTTATGCTTGTATTCTGTGAGAGCGTGGTCCTTCCCCGGTCGAGCTGACCCATTCGTGCTACAACTATACTATTAATATAGCTGCAGCATGGCTTTACCACGTCAAAATAAGATACATAGACATAGATTGAAAGAGTTATCAACGTTACGGTGAGCATGTGGGTTGGTGAGGGAAGAATCGATTCCCCACTAGCATAGGGTTATCCTGCTTCCAATTACCAGTTTGTAGGATTCGGATTTGGTAATATTGTACTGGAATCAGTCGGTCGCCGAAGCATTGTCCGTCATTCAGCAAGGTGCGTCGCACCAAACTCACTCCAGTTTGGTGTTTGCAGAAAATGTGCGTGTGTTCTCTCTTATACCACAGATTAATATAGTAGTTCCTACGTAACTTATACGCTCTCCTTTAGAGGATAATTTACAAACCAGTAACGTTGTAGTTTTAGATTTTGACCTAACCTAACCTAACACAAGTGCACTGCTGAATATCGGCTTCCCCGAAGCAAGCCACGATGATCTTACGACGATCTCATAAGACGAATGATAATACTCTATTTACTACGAGCGTAATGAATTTGATTGTTAATGCCAAATACTCAATTTTAAGATATTGTTAAGTTTCGTGGTGTCACAGTCACATCGACTTAAAGTGATAGAGAAAGCACAAGACAACGCCATCTTAAAATTCAGTAGCGTTTGAGTATTTGGGCGTTAAACTAACAATTCGCAAAATTTCTACTACTCAGTATGATCTTTCTATTAATGCTCAAATATACTACAGATACAGATAACTATAACTATACTGCATCAGCGTAAATTCCGTAAATTGTTATTAAATTAATAAACCGCATTCTGTTGTATTTTCATTAATAAGTAATATAATAGTTTTAAAATGGCGAGTGAAGTTATAGGTAACCAAACTTTATTCTTATTCTCCGAGCATATTTTTGAGCGCCTACATTAATGCCTGGTACATGGCAACACTAGTTACCACTAGCGCCAGTCAGTGTTGAGTTGGTGATACAAGCGAATAGTTGAATCGATACAACTGCGAACTAAAGTGATCAGTAGTACAATTGTGTTTTGTTATTAGTGTGGTTTTAAATTTTAATTCATGTTCTGTAATTAAAGTGTTAATTTTGGTAATTCACTCGGCAGTTTTTCATTGTCTCGAACCCCAAGCTCGTTAAAATATCAAGGGAGGTCACCCCAAAGTATGTTGTTACTGTATGCGTTTCGTATTTTTGATATTTTATTAGCTAATGAATATTGGTGTTTTTTTTAATTATTAGTTTTTGATGCGATTTTTTTAATGAAAAGTGTAACAATCTGTATATAGGAGGATGGAAGACATCAAAGATATTTTCAAATTTCTATGTTATTTTGTTGCCACTGTGGGTTTTACAACTACACTATAAATTATTGATCCATTTTGTGCCGACTTCCAAAAAGGAGACGGTACTCAATTCGACTGTACTGACTGTGTGTTACCTCATAACTTTTTACTGGGTCGGTTCACCCAGATGATCGATCGATTTCGATGATTCTTTTTTATTTGAAAGCTGGTACTTCTCGTGTGGTCCAATATGTATAATTTTATCAAGGTCAGACCAATAATTTTTGAGTTATTCTTAATAACTTATATTGAAGTCGGGTGTACAAAATATTAAATTTTAAATTATTGTTCTTACGAATACGTGAGCTATTCATTTTTAAAATTTTAGGTAACGCGCAAAGGTCACAAATGTTTCGTACGAAGGTCTGCCTTCAACTGGTCACTGTGAACTTGACTTTCTAATTTTTGACGACCTGATTGGTCGCCGAATGGCACGCCGGGGAGCGTGGCTAACCCGGCGTGCAATGATGAGACACAATTTCCTTAACGCGAACGAACTAAAGTATAGATTTGCAAGCAATAAACATGCGAGCTACAATAATGTGATCTAAATAATCGCACATGCTACACACTCTCACCTCATTTGTTTAGCTTGGTCTTGTCGGATCAAGTATTCAGTGTCTTCGTTGAAATCACCAGTGGTCGCCTCTCCGATACTGCTGACCTATGTAAAAGTAAAAAATCATAAAAACAAACATACACTCGGAGCAGTTTTTATAGACCATAAAAATAGTCTTCTATGCGCACCAGCACCACTGTCAACTGTCCATTTTATGCTGCTATTTTACGTTGGTATCTGCGAGAGCGTGATCCTTCCCCGGTGGAGCTGACCCATTCGCGCTAAAACTACACTACTAATATAGCTTCAGCATGGCTCTACCATGTAATAAGTACTCATTATGCTATTAAGCGCTGTTTACAACGAACGAATTTATAAAAGTAAACACATGCACGCACACACACAAATTCTATAGAAGTGTCATATCCTATAAACTTAGTCGTAATCGGGTTGACGATGAAGACAATTCAAAACTGGGCGTAGAAACTATATTACTACACTGTTGCGGCCACACCGAAACCGGTTTGCGACGACGGAACCACCATCACCTCGTCGACAACTGACTCTATTATGGTTGTAGCACGAATGGGTCGGCTCAACCGGGGTAGGTCTCTCTCACAGAATATGAGCGTAAAATAGCAGCTTAATGCTGTTGTGTTTCATGTGGTGAGTGTACAGAACCTGAGACCCTTTTTACTGGATACGAGACATTCCATCTCAGTCCTCAGGGTCGTTGTCACGTATCTACATTTTGATTCTCAATTGCAGATAAATGTAGATATCTACGGGCCACAGCATCTACTTATCATCTGGACTGTGTTCGTTTGTCACCATCATTCTATTAAAAAAAAACCGCAGCATACTGACCACATAATATTAAATTTGTAGACGTTATATTCATTATACATGTATCCTTCTGTCAGTGACCTATGGTTTTATTTATTACAGTAGTTCACCTAACGCAAGAATATACACCAACTTACCATGCTGCTTTCACTGGAGCTGCGAGCCAGTTCCGCAGAGAGGCTGACGCAGTCCGTGGTCAGGAGTCGATGGAATGCTTCGCAGGCTGCCGCCATCATGAATCGATGTACCGGGAAACCTTTCGCGCCGCAGATGATGACCATGTCCGAGAAATACTGCAGGTAAAACAAGTTAAAACAAATAAAATTAAACGCGACAGATTAGTTTTATTCAATACTGCAAGTATAATAACTTAAATTGAAAATTATAAAACCTCCCGAAACATAAAGAGCGGATGAGCTTCAAACGGCTGAATCGATTTTGATAAAACATGTCTATGCGCCACCGCTAGAGAAACTGTTTTAATTTTTAATAAAACCGTACCCATATCGGTTCACCCGTTTACTGCTTCTTAATAACTGGCTTTACGGCTCTGGGATCTAGCCCTTCTGAGCCTGAAGTTACAATATATTATAATAATTATCCTTCATAGTATACTGCTTCACAATATGTTGATGCGTTACATTGTGCAGCCCTTGGGAGATTTTACGGCAACTTGAGCCAGCAGACAGCTGACGGTTGGCGATGGTATCTCAAGGCGCTTAAGCAGACAGATACCTTATTTTGAGAATGACATCACAATCAGAGCACTTGTTTCACAGTTTCCAATAATAGTTCACATGCGCAGACACTTAATTCAAAAAATCGCACCACTTTTACATATCAAAGTCCACTTTAAACCATTATTTAAACAATAATATAGGAGCAGGAAACCGCCGCCGGCCAAGTTCCCGCCAAAACTCCTTCACCCATTTAGGAGCTACGGTGCCACAGACATACACACAGACAGACAGACACACATAGCGGTCAAACTTATAACACCCCTCTTTTTCCGTCGCGGGTTTATAACTTAAATTGAAAATTAAAAAAACAACCCCGAAAAAGAAGTATTGATGAGCTTCAAACGGCTGAACCAATTTTCATAAAACATATCTAAGAACCACCGCTAGAACACCTGATTTTATTTAAAAACAAACCGTATCTAAATCGGTTCACCTGTTTAAGAGCTACGGTGCCACAGACAGATACAAACACACATGGTGGTCAAACCCAAACGCTTTGTATGCCAGCTATAAACTACGGCATTTTTTTGTTCCTACTAACTCATCATGGCTGTCTAAGCCTTTTAGGTACTACTTTTAATTTGTACGGAATCTTACACACTTACACACCCCTTCAGTAATTTTACTAAATTAAACCCAAGATGCAAATCGTAGGGCTGAAAGGACACATCATTCAAATATACATATTTGGACTGATTTACCATTGTGCTCATTTTCTGTTCGTCATCTCGAGGGTGATAGCTGAAAATCAGTGTTTGCTCTCTGAGCAAAATAAATCGCTGTGCTAGGACCCATTTGTCAAACTGCAACACACATGTAAATTTAGATTTTAAGTTTTTGTAAATTATTTTCTTCGTAATATGTTACTTTGTACTTAGTTTAGTTACTGAATTTACGTGTGTGATTGGAGAAACAAATAAATGCTTTATCTATCTATCTATCTATCAAACTTTTATCATCCCTCTTTGCGTCGGGGTTTAATAATAATTTAAATTGAACATTCAAAAAACCCACGAAACAAAAACAGCTGATGATCTTCAAACGGCTGAAACAATTTTCTTGAATCATAGAAATCTAAGAACACTTGGCGAAGTTATCTTTCAAACAAAAAAAAAAACTAATTCTAAATTGGTTCATCCGTTTGGAAGCTACGATGCCACAGACAGGCAAACACACATACACGTTAAACATATAACACCCCTCAGTTTGCGTCAGGGGTTAAAAATTTATGTATTTTTGTGATGTAAAACCACCTAACCTCAGTTAACGGTATGTAAGTCTTTTTGAAATGAATAAAACGAGTCTTGCGACACCAAAATTAAAGTACCTTACACGAGAATTCAGTTAAGTATAATATTTACATAGGTAAGTGGTAAAATTAAAAATTTTGTACAACCCACTTCAATATAAATTATTAAGGATAACTCAAAAACTATTGGTAAGACCTTGATCAAATTTATATGGGACATGAGAAGCACCAGCTTTCAAATTAAAGAATCATCAAAATCGGTTCATCTAGAAAAAAGTTATGAGGTAACACAAAATAATACAGTCAAATTGAGTACCTCCTCCTTTTTGAAGTCAGTTAAAAAATAACAATGTCAATAACTCAAAAAATCGATGTTAGATTATGGCTTTTACACAGCCCCTTTTTGAAGATCAAAATTTACCCCAACGCTTCAGCAAGTCCAAACTGCGGGGAAACCTAAGCAGAAACGACAAGAAACTCACAATTTGACTATTTCATTCTGACAGGGTATGGAGTATAGAGTAGAAGGAGAACCATCTCATATGGGGGGAAAGTTAAAAAGTATCCAACTGTATACTGAAAATAGAGGTTCGAAAACCTACCACAATAGCGCTGGCGTCTGACAAACTACGATATGAGTATAGCTGTTGTAGACGGAGTGAAGTCTGAAGAGCTGAATTCAAATATTTAAAAATTTTCATGACTAGAGTAGTTAGTAAAATGGCAGTATACAAAACCTCAACTATTAACGTAGTACAAAACCAAACGGATTGGTCGCTCCTTGTCTATTCCATATTCTAATTACCTTACTTATTTCTATTACTTATTGGACACGTTTTTACGTACACTTATTCTTATACAGAGACGGTCCTCCTTCTAATCTATACTCCATGTGACAGGGTTATTCAACGGAAATAAGCCAACTTTAAAGCGAAAAGACAAATTATTTATCCCGAATATATTTTCTCGTGGGAATTTCGAAAAATCCCTCCTATTCCATGTCTACAATATAAATGGAACTTTGTTGTCTCCATTTACATGCCTACCTGTTGAAGACTGTATCTCAATTGTAACTAGGAACTAGAGGAAAACAATATGCCAGCAGAATATGCAGTATTAGTCAGACATTGCCTTACATTTCTGGCTAATTATTGTGGAAGGAAGAGTTTTACAAGCAAGTAGATGGTGTTACGATCGGTTCACCTGTTATCTCCTATTGGCCCCGATATATTCATGGAGGAGTTTGAGGAAAAAGCCCTCCTTACTGCGCATGCAACGGCAAGGTTCTACAAGCGGTACGTAGACAATACTTCCACAATTTTACCATCAGACAAAGTAACTGCATTTTTAGAACATCTAAATTCGATAAAGTCTAAAATTCAATTTACTATAGAGTTTGTGGCAAATAATTCCTTAGCCTTCCTAGCTGTGTTAGTCATCAGAAATCTTAACAACACCATGGGTCACACTGTGCATAGAAAAATACCCATACGAACCGATATTTAAACGGTGAATCTCACCATCATTCTTCAAGGTTAGCTACCGTGGACAAATCTTTGTTACAGAGAACACGAGAGATCTGTGACAGCAAACACTTGACAAACGTTGGCACGTCAAGCAAGATCTACAAGACAATAAGCTTCGAGTCCTCCGCCTAAGTCACAGTGCCCGATTGAAGCCGGCCACAGTCGAGCGTGTGCCTGCTGTACTACCATGTATCAGAGGTATCACAGACAATATTGGCTACACCTTGAAGCGAGCTTCTATTAGAACATTCTTCAAGCCGCCGAAGAAGATTAGTGAGTTCCTACCATCCGTCAAGTGTAATATCCCTCTACAAGAGTACGCTCTTCATATATATGGCAAAAAAAAAGATCTATAAAAACCCGCGTAAAAGATCATATAGCTGACGTGAAACACCTACGCACTGGGAAGTCTGCAGTTTGTGATCATATCCTAGACGGCCCCCGCCATTACATTACATTTGATAGACCACAAATCTTCGCAAAAGAACATCGATTCCTGACAAAGATGATACGTGAGGCTATGGAAATTTCAATAGAGAAGGAGGCTGGGTACTACCACCTGCTCGAGATCCTGTATTAATAGTTTTAAAACTAAAAAGAACCATACCACTGCAAGACTTCAAGACACAGTAAGTTCATTCTGCGTAGATCGGACCAAAAGTGATAATTAAAAATCTGAAGGTACTCCGGGTTAACTCTGACATTAGAACGTCAATCACCTCAGTCCCTCGTGACCATGCGCGCTGGAAAGCATCCGAAACGTCGGAAATTAAAAATTTGTACAATTAAACGTTTTATTCAAATATTAATCCTTTACTTGAAGCTGTTACAGTTATCGAAACCAGCTCAGTTATCATTATCTTGACAATACTTCTATAAGAGTATGTTTATATTTCTTACTAACCTGTTGCCGCAATAGAGTGGTCATATTTTCCAAATAAACGCTGTTCACTGTGACCACCTCCGGCTCCATTGGTCTCGGAGGCCTGAATGGGGCCTGTAAACAAAATGTTCTAGTCAGATATCACCTCTTTTTCCTTGCCTATATAAATATACATATAATTAACAAGATAATTTAGATTGTCAGCTTACAATGTTCTCACAGAAATATGTACTGTTTCTCAACTCAATAATAGATATGTTCTACAGGGTTATTTTTCAAAGAGTAGCCAAATATTATATTTAAGTACAAATAGTATATACTAGCTGTGCCCCGCAGTTTCACCCGCGTCATCACGTGTCCGAGGTGCGCGACATGACCTAGTTCAAGCATTTTATAACGGCTAGGGTTTAAGCGTCGTTCGCGCGCCCAGCCAAGTATTGAATTATATTAATTTTACATTATCTCTTAAACTATGCGTCCAAATAACATGGTATAAAGAACAAAGTTTATCTTCATAAAATTGTCTTGATGATAAAGTAGCTTTCGTTCGTAAGGATAAATAGGCCATGACTAATAATAACGCTCATAATTTTTACATTTTCACTTTAAAATTTTCAATATTTTTTTGTCACAAAATACTTAATTATGGCTTATGTATAAGAAATAGACATAGGTATCGCGGACTTTTTTTTAGACGGAGTAAAGGTCTATATTTTTCTAAAACATTGTATTTACGTATCTCTAACGCGTATCGTACGTATATCTACACCAGCGCACGCGGATAAATCATTTCGGGAGTGCTTCTTCTTCTGACTTGCTTAACAAATATCCATATTTAAGGCTAGTTGAGTAATATAGCTTAATGCTAGATAGCCTATACTATTTCACATGAATCTGGCTATAACATACAAAAATAATTTTTCAAATCGGACTGGTAGTTCCAGAGATTAGCGCGTTTAAACAAACAAAAAAACTCTTCCGCTTTATTATATTAGTATAAATAAATAATGATATACAAACTAAACGGGCGTTAAACTAACATTTCAGTTAGTTTAAGGCCCGTTTATTTTGTAAAAGGATTCTAAGGCTGGTAAGAAATGTTTTGCGAGGTTTCATATTATGCAGATAGAACACCACAAGCTGTTTTCGCTGCAAGGATTGGATTATTTAACCCAAACGCCGTAAAACCAATTTACAATCTATATTGAACCAGCATTGGTAAAAATAAACTGCTCTCCACACAAACTATTCACCGTTGATGAGACTGGAATAACGGGAGTCCAAACTTGCGGAATCTATGTGCCTCCAATGATAATTTTTAGTCTAAAATATATAGCACAATATTCAATGGATGGATGGTGCTCCAGTGGGGTCTATAATGACATGTTTCGACCAACAAAACATAATATAATAATAAATATAAAACATAATATAAAAATAAGATTTTCCAAACAACATGCATCTGTGTGCATGCAAGCAAATACAAATGTATGATGGCTAGAAAACCAGCAACTAACGGCTTGACGTACAGGAATGACGTAAGTTAAGTGACGTACGTCAAGCCTATTCATTGTAGTTTTGCATCGTGCATCGTGCATGACCTTGGTGGGACGTACGTCAAGCTGGACCGTGTATAATACGTTAAGTAAGTATCTCATATTATGATACCTTCATTCTTGCATAGAAAGAGTGTATTTATTTTGTTATATGACTTATATTACAGAATCGGTAAGCACTATTGGTAAAATATTTATGGTTTTGAAATATACATTAAATCTAATTTATTATCACGAATTGCATTCTAATCTGTGATGTTTTACGAGGAATACGCAAAAATGAAAATGGTATCTCATATTTGGCATTTTTAACCTTTTTTTTTGTAAAAAAAAAGCAAACGGGCACCTAAACCAAGAACCAATTTTATTGTTACTATTAGATTGTTTGATAATTTTAGGTTATATATACTCAGAATTTTGTAAATTAATTAGCAATAATTGACTATAATTAATTGATGCTTTAATGAATTCCCTGTCAGTAACCTGCAAAAGCGGACGCTGCACTCTCTTCAAGTTGGTCATCCAGAACCTCTGCTGTCTCCGAGCAATCAGTGCCGCCCGTATCGCGTTCTCAAACACTTCGTTGACGCCGTAATACGTGAAAACAGACGTCTCGTAGTAGTATATGCCGAACTCGTGTGCCAAAGCGCGTCCTTGGTCCGGCATAACCAGGTCGCTTTTTCTTGGAGCCCTGTTGTATTAAAAAAAAAACTAATTTTATACAAATACAAATTCTTTATTTGCAAGAAATACAGTTGACAGGGTCTTAAGTCAAATCTAGTGTACATGTGTTTAGTCTGCTCGCAGACGTGCAAATATTTAGGTACATAATACAAAAAAAAAACTATCTGTATGTGGATCACATAAATCATTGAACTAATTTTTCCATTCTAAATATTCTTTTAGGCTATAGAAACAATTTTCCAATAACCATTTTGTTAAATTATTTTTAAAAGAGACTACTTCCTTTTCTTTTAAATTCTTAGGTAATGTGTTATACAATAATATACTCATGTTATATACATTTCTCTTATACATATTTTTATGACAGGGAGGTTGATATATTAGGTCTGCATATTTACTTCTTAAACGCCTTGTTGTAGTATCTTGGCGGGTTTTAAAATACTTAGGGAATGATTTGACAAAAAGACAGGCTTCTTTGATATATAAACAAGGTAATGGAAGAATATTATATTTTTTAAAATAAGGTTTACAACTATCTAAATACTAAATGTTGCTTAAGGCACGGATGCATCGTTTTTGAACTAAAAGTGCTTTTTATACCTCAACAGAGTTACCTCAAAGCAAAATACCATAACTAAGCACTGATGATACGTAGCCATGGTACGCGGTGAGGGCAGCCTCAACTGATATATTTTGCCTAACACTTTTTAAAGCAAAAGCGAATCGTTGAAGCTTTTTACAAACGATACCAATATGCTCCTTCCAGTTCAGATGTGTATCAATATTTACTCCTAAAAATTTATAGTTGTCTACTATCTACTTCATCAATTTTGTTATTGTCATATAGAATATTAAAGTGTTGTTTAGATGACCTGTATGACCTAAATTGCATAATCTTCGTTTTTTGTAGATTGACCCATAAATCATGAGCCTCTAACCATTCTATGATATTTGTTAGTGCCGTAGGTATTTGCAAGCGAATCTAATGAATTATTACCATCACTTTTAACTATTATAGTAGTATCGCCTGCAAAAAGGATACATTTGTGTGAAGTGGCATTGGGAAGGTCATTAACATACAATAGAAATAATAAAGGACCGAGTAGGTATACTACCCTGTGGTACGCCTGTTTTTTATACAATAATTGAGAACGATGAGTTTCTTTAATTAAAATGTTATTTTTTTGTGTCATTTTTGTTATCTCTGTTCCTTGTCTTCTACTTTTTAAATAACTTTGAAGCCATGCATACGAGTTCCCACTAATTCCGTATGATTCTAGTTTATGAAGGAGTTTATCATGATTTACAAAGTCAATCACAAGTGTACTTATAAACACTCACAAAATTTATGGATCGGGCTTGACTTTTATAAGACTTAAAAATGGGGAGGTTCTCTATTCCAAAATATTACGCGATATCTTCTTCAACTCTGTACCGATTTTTATAAAAAAAATTGGAAGAAAAATTCCACCTCCAAAAGTGGGAAAAGGGGGAACACGTTTTTAATGTACTTTAAATGTAAAATTTAGGCAACATTTAAGTAGTTACTTTGAGCTTGTGATAATTATTAATCCACTCACAAGGTTAAAAAATTTAACATTTTAATGAAAAGTCAAATGTGAAGTCAAAGAATCAAAAACAATATTTACAAATACTTCATTATTTAAAGCCACAGCTTCAGATTTTAATTCTACTATACACTATGTCTTACCACCAGCTTCTGAATCTAAAGTTATATGGAAACAATTATTTTTTTAATTCTTTGACTTCGGATCTTACTTTTTCATATTATTATCACGAGGATGTGGTAAGAACGACAGAGGAAAATGAAACAGAAGATGGCCAGCAGTATCTTCATGACAATAACTCGAAAATAATAAAAAATGCGGTTGCCAACCCTTATCCCAAGCGTGGCAACTAAAGCATATGACCCTATGTGGCAACTACGGGGAAGGCCTCTGTGAAGAAGTGGAATTTGGAAAGGTTGTATAAGAAGGTTGAATTAAAAATAATTATAACTTTTAACAAAAAGTTTAAACCGTGAAGTCGGTTTATTTTATTGCAAAAAATGAAATTATTTGCTACCCTTATGGGTGCAATTTTTCTCCCAATTTTTTGTTACATACAGGACCACCCTTAATGTAAAAGCTATGTAATGAAAAAGAATCATTAAAATCAATTCACAATCTGCGAAAATATCGTGTAACATACATACAAAATAAAAAACATACACTTTAATTTAGAACCTACTCCTTTTTAAGTCGGTTAATTAAAGAAATATACTACATAGGTGCGCTTATTTGATATTTTTATATTTAATTTTGTTATATGCTTTTTGGTATCATTGAGGAGTGTAAATACATATTTCTGTTTTATTTCCTGGAACTAGAGGATGACAGAAATTATGCTGTTTTAAGCTCCGAGAATTAAATAATGTAGAACTAGTTATTGAAAACCAATAGAAACTTTTCTGTGGCCTAGCTTTGTTCAAAAACTTTTAGTTTCAAGTCATTCTTGCAACATTGCAGGGCAAGCTCAACAGGTGGCGCTGATGAGGACGATATCAATACCTTTTGTAAACTAAATAGTTTAGAAGTCAAACATATTTTATTGTTTTTTATTAGGTTAAAATTATAATTTTTATATCTTTCTTATAGTCAGTTTACTCGCCTTATAAATGGGCTTCGATCTTTACAATAATTCAAATAGGTCTCATCTCTATACATGTAGCGGAGATCGTTCTTGCAGCCGACTAGAAGCACCGGTGTATTCGGACAAAATCGTCTGTAAACAAGTAAAATATTTAATAAAATATACTAATATAAACCAGGCGCATAAGGTTAATGCCCCTATTACGCTGACAGCGTCCCGAAGAGTAACTTTAGTACTATTATTTTTATACTGTGGTTCCGAGCTTGTGTGCTCTGTACAACAAGTTTATACCAAGAAAAAAAAATATATTAAGCACTTTCTTCTTTCTTTAACAGCCAGTAAAAGTCTACTGATAAACGCACTCATGCACCTAAAACATGTTGTCGGTTACAAATGCAAATAATTTTAGCAAATTTGTCCACGGGTTTATTTTAATATTGTTGCTAGTGTAAATAATTCAATTGTTAAAAAGCAATACAATTCAAAAAAGTAGCTTTGGTAGCTACGCATAGCTAGTATACGCAAATCTTCAACACACACTCGCGACCAGAATGAGTTAAATACACGAGTATGCTAAAATAATCTATACATCTATACAAATAAATAAAATTGAAGTGTCTATTTGTAATGTCGAAATAACAGCTTTTTATTAAAATATGAAAGTGTATACGGTACTTATAACAAAAACACAATTTTTTAAATTTTTTCCCGTTCCGGCTAATCTAAAAGATTTTGACGGGACTTTCACTGGCAAATAGCTGATGTTATAAGGAGTAACTTCGGCTATTTTTGTTTTTGAAAAAGAATTACGGTTCCGCGCAAAAAAATTAAAACATGAAATCCAATCGTAATAAATTACACGCGAGCGAAGTCGCGGCGAACAGCAAGTCTTTACATAAAACAGTTCAAGCGTCTATGTTGCTTGACAACGAATGACACAACGCAACAGTAATTCATTATTATTATTTCAATAAAGTCCCAGAAAATATACAAAGTGTCTCTATTACAAAGTTAAAAGACTTTATAAAGAGGGCTATTATAAAATAAATTATTACATGGATGATAATTACCCCTGGGAATAACTTGATCGCTTCCAAGCTGTTTCTTATATGAGTATTGTAAATAATTATAACCTATTTTATATTATATGAGATTACTGCGTAAAAACTCCCGCGCGGTTTCTTGCTGGTTCTTCTCAGGACAGGTTTTATCCAAACCAGTGCTCAAAGTAAAAATAACTTTAAATGAGAATTAACTATGATCTATGTTGAATAAATATTACTTAAGTCCACTGATTTTCAATAAGAATTACACATGTGATGTATATTGAATAAAAAATTTAAAAAAAAAAACTGCTGTGCTTAGGCCTACCCATAGATTGAAACATACGGATTTTGTCATAGTTGTAATGTTACTGTTGATTTTATAATTTCACCTCTCAGTGTGTTATATGCTCCTGGTAGATTATCCATACATCAATCCATTACAGCCTCTTTAAGTCCACTGCTGAACATAGGCTTCCCCCATAGATTGTCTCATATGGGTTATTTGCCACAGTTGTCACGCTTGGCAAGGGGGTTGACAATCGCAGTTTTTTATTTTTAGTCACACAGTGAGTACAAGTCATCGCCACTAAATATCGATACGAATTTTATGCGTCAATAACTCAATTCCAGTTCAATGTTGATGGAATTAATATCCTTTTTAGATAGACGCTTGTAAATACGTAATGATTTTTTATATTTACCTCGTAGTACGGACAAATAACTAAAATGATTTTAAAGAAATATTTTTATACAATGATTGGTTTAGGTTGTAGAAACCGACGGATTAACCTGGGCTGGGCGGCGTTCGGGAATCTTCTCGTCAGGTATAACTCAAAATTTGAAAACGAGAATGTACAACCAGTGAGTGTTGCCAGTGATGACCTATGGTACTGAGACGTATGGTACGCTGGCCGGATGAGGAAGCTCAAGGTCTCAGCGAGCTATGGAGAGGGCTATGCTTGGGGTTTCTCTGCGTGTTAAACTTAGAAATGAGGATATCCGCAGTAGAACCAGAGTGACCGTAACATAGCCCGACGGATTAGCAAGCTGAAGTAGCAATGGGCCGGCCATATAGCTCGAAGAACCGAGAACCGATGGGGAAGAAAGGTTCTCGAGTGGCGGTCTCGTCCCGGCGGAGAAAGTGTAGGGCGTCCCCCCACTAGATAGAGTGACGACCTGGTAAGATATGCAGGAAGTCGATAGATGCTGGTGGCTCAGTCCCGTGCTTTGTCGCATTCCTTGGAGGAAGCCTATGTTCAGCAGTGGACTTGTGAAGGGCTGTAATGATGATGATGATGGTAGAAATTGGCGTAACTATCTAGCAGCTTAAATTATACGTACTCGTATAATATATTACAATAATAAAAATAGACATATAACCTGATTTCAGGATACCACATGGCCCCACAATTTCGCAGTGATATAGGATTGGTGATCGAGAAACATAGGAGGACGACGTCGGATCTGAAATACACACAAATTATTTTAAGATGTTTTGTCTATCATTTAAATCACAAAAAAATCTATCTAGACTGTATTTCTTCCGTGGTAGAGGCACGTAATAGCTGTTACGAACTAGTTGACTCAACCGGGGAAGAATCACCCGCCCGTACAAAACACTAGCGTAATTTTCTTTTATAGAATAAGGGTGACAAACGAGCACACAGTACACCTGATAGTAAATGAATACCGTGGATAATAGACATCCACATCTATTCTCTATTAAGAATGAAAATGCTGAGTCGTTGTCTCACCTGAGTACTAAGTTGGAATGCTACGTTTCCAGTAAAAAGGGTGTCCAGTTCTCTTCCTACAAACAGCAGCTTTAAGCTGCTATTTCGCACTGGTATTCTGTGAGAGCGTCGTCCTTCCTCGTCCGAGACGATTCATTCGTGCTACAACTAGAATACAGCTATCACGTATTACAGATCACGTATCTACCACGTGAAATATCCGTTATTTACCGTTATCGTTACAGCCTAATAAAATCAACTGCTGAACATAGGCCTCCCACATAGATTGCCTCATAGAGGATATTTTGTCATAGTTAATGTTCTGATTTAATAATTTCACCTCTCAGTGGGTCATGCGCTCCTGGTAGATTATCTTCTATACATCTATCCATTACAGCTTATTAAAGTCCACTGCTGAACATAGGCCTCCTAGGATTGCCTCACAAATATGGAGGATATTTGCTATAGTTGCCACGCTTGGCAAGCAGGTTACAACCACAGTTTTTTATTTTTAGTCGTTATTAGGAAGACACTGCTGCCCATTCCCTGATTTGTTTACCTCTGTCGCCTCTTACGACACCCACGGGATGATATGGGGTAATGGATATTCTTACATCGGTACTACACGGTAGCATCGACTTCAGCATGTGAAATTATTATATTTAGTTTGAATTCCGCTTTTTTATTATAAAGTTAATTTTGTACCCTTTTGAGTTGGATTAAGGAACATCACAAATTCAATGTCGCTAAAATAGTTACATTGAAAACTTCATCCTCAACTTTTCTACCCATAGGGGTATAATTATTTCTCTAAATCTACCACCACCCACTGACCTTCCCTTAAGTATAACCTATTAAAAAAAAACAATCATAAAAATCGGTTCATAATTGACGATAACATACATACAAAAAAAAAGAACATTCAGCCGAATTGTAATCGTCCTTTTTTTTTTGAAGTCGGCTAAAAACTATTGGCAAGTTACGTTATGATATCGACAAAATACAAAGGTGAGAAAATAATTCTAGAAATTTTCAGAATGATCTATCATATCTACTAGGATAATTATATTTTAACTAGAGCGGATAATAGTATTGTTTGTTAAGATAATCTCACATAAGCCGCATTAACAAACGCAACCATAGGCTTGATGTGCGTTCGCTGAGCCTAATTGAAATTAAAAAAAAATTGTGATATGTAAGTTGTTGCGCTCTTACACTCGCAATGCCAGTCGTAAAACTATTTTTTTATATAAGAGGAGGCAACCGAGAGACGGGTCACCTGATGGTAAGTGACTGCCGCCGCCCATGAACAACTGCAACCGAGGAAATTGCAGATGTAAAAAAGAGTACGCTCTTTTCTTGAAGGTCCCTAAGTCGTATCGGTCCGGATAAATCGCTGGTCGTATTCGATTCAGATGGTATGGATAGTATTGCGAGTTTTGTCGCAATGTGCGCTAATATTCTTAAACTGGAGACACTCATCATGATATGATGATGAGGTTTGTGAACGATTGTGTGCTCAAATATAGGTGCACTCTTTATTCGCTTACTCTCATAATTCGTCGAGACAGCAATCAGGCGCAGGATCAACGACTATACGTGCTTTCCGAGACACAGCGGTGAAACACCGCCATCTTTCTGACTCCGGGCTGCTACTGACAATTGCCTAACATTCTAGATGTGGTCCTTCACTGCTGGCCGTATGAAGACGTTCAAGGTCGCTCAGCGAGCTATAGCTATGCTCGGGATTTGTCTGCGTGATGAACTTAGAAATAAGGATATCCGAAGTAGAATTAGAGTGACCGACATAGCTCAACGGATTGGTAAGCTGAAGTGGCAATGGGCCGGCCATATAGCCCTCTCTCTCGCTCTTTCTCTCAATGCTAACTAGGGATTTGAGGCCGGGAACGTTTGATTAATAGTTGCGGTTGTGAATACTACACCAACGAGACAGCCAGAATACAACTGGAACGTGTCTCCACCATGTAAAACAAATATTGTCATTGGTTTGAAAATTACCTTCCATATGCAAATCTTCTGTCCTTTTCATGGTCGCCGAAGGTATCCCATAACCTAAGTGATACATTTACACCGTCGACAACTTCCCAAGATCTTTCCAGGACCTGCAGATAAAAAAAAAAACTGTAAGCATTTCGATTTCTTTGTATTAATGTTAGCCTCACGGTTACGGTCTATTATCTATCTTTATATACAGTGGCGGTCATATAATTAAAGACACTCTTCTGTGTGACCACATACAACAGTATTACAGATGTGTAGAGTACCCTAAGTAGGTATTAATTATATTTCATAGTTATTAATCTTTACACGGAGATCGTATTATTAAAATAGAAACATCAAAAACGTGGATTTAGCAATAGTTGAGATTTTATTCCTTTTTTAAAAAAAATAAATTTTTTTTCGACAAGTTAACCGCTGGCCAGCTAATTAAAGATAGTGTGTTTTTCGTGTTCGAAATTGAAAATATAATGTTAAAACAATGAGGGCTAATAATCTTCCACTCACCAGATGTCGCTAGTAGCGACTGAGGTAAAGTTTTTTGTTACACAGTGTCAGTTAATTGAGAAATAAGTTTTAAATAATAGTTTATCATTATCTAGAGTATTATATTCATACACAACACAATGTGTCAGTGGTTTGATTTTTAATTTGTTGCACTTTATTACACATTTTTAAATTTTTCTACTTTAAGTTATATTTATAGTTTGGTTTATTCATTTCTAATGTAATTAATATAAAATATAACTAATAATACAGAAAGAAACCTTAAAGATTACATTTTCCTAAGAAATTATCGTCCCCGCTATGAAATCTGTCAAATATTTTACCTCACTATAAAGTGGCGCCGCCCTGGTGGCAGAAAAACTCGTGGATGCCCTCATTATGTTATTTTCCATTTGGCGCGTATTTTCACGGTACATATAAAAATAAAAACTAGCTTTGTACGTAATAGAAATTATTAAATTTTATTAGTGTTATTATGGGAAAAAACAAAAGCTGCGATCCATCTACAAGGAAGACGATCCTCAAGTTTTATGGCACAGGTTGGTCATATACTCATATAGAAAGATTGCAGATCAGTTAGGATGCTCTAAAGATATGGTTATGCTATCCGGCATTTTAAGAACTTTAATACTACTGAAAATGTGTCCAGAGAGACTAGACCTAGAAAACCAACCCCATGAGAAGACTCAAGAATAGTGTTGTTGGCAAAAAGCGAACCATTTAAAGGATCAGAACTGATTCGCTCAGAAATATTTGGTGAGGAAAGATTGAGAGGAGTGTCTGCAAGAACGATAAGAAAGCGATTATGTGAAGCAAACTTATTCGGAAGAATATCTCGTAAGGTGCCACTATTAAAGAAGGAAAACATCCAAGCTAGATTAGGGTTTGCCAAAAAACATGAACACTGGACAGAACGTGAGTGGGAAAATGTACTTTTTTTTTTGATGAAACGAAAATTAATATGATTACTTGTGATGGAAAAATGTATGTGAGACGTCCTCCTAAAAAAGAAATGCATCCGAAGTAGACGAGGAAAACAGTAAAACATGGAGGCGGAAACATTAAAGTTTGGGGTTGTTTTTCTGGTCATGGTATAGGACCTATCAAGAAAATAGAAGGGAACATGGATAAATTCCAGTACAAGAATATATTAGAGGAAGTCATGATACCCTATGCTGAGGAAAGTTTGCCGGTAGTTTGGACTTTCGACACGACAATGACCCGAAACACACAGCAAAAATTGTCAAAGAATTCCTAAGGAGCCAGTCAGTAACTGTGTTGGATTGGCCCTGACATCAAGAAAATAGTGGCATCAAAACGTACCACTAACGTACACCAACTTTATGCGGCTTTTAAAGAAGCATGGGAACAAATTTCAATTGAAACTTGCAATAAATTGATCGCATCAATGCCAAGGCGATGTCGGGCTGTTATTGCTGCTAAAGGACACGCGACAAAATATTAATAACGTGTTTTTTTTGTTTTTATAATTTGTCTTAAATTTATCAAAATAAAGTTGATTTCAAAATTTACAATATTTATTTTTTATAATTACTTTGTTTGTGCGTCTTTAATTAGTTGGGCAAGTCTTTGCTTAGGTCATGGTGGTCTAAATGTAGTTAAACTAAATAAATATTCGGGACACATGAGGTTTGTTTTCAATGTTTAATTCCAACATTTCACAATCAATGTACGAATGATTTTAATATTGTTTCTAGCTCGTATTAAATTTCAACAAGCAAATAAAGAGTAGATAAACTTTGTAGTTTTAATATCCCTTTAGTGTCTTTAATTATGTGACCGCCACTGTATATATAATTCTTCTGTCCGTGTGTATGTGACTGAGCTCCTCCTAAATGGCTGGACGTTAGTGGTTAAATTGTCGTTATTAAGAAGACGTTGCTGCCCATTTTTGTCGCTTCTTACGATCACTGTTTATTTTTTTCATTTATTCGTTACAGCTTAGCCAAGCATGGCAGCTATGGCAAGTCCACTGCTTAACATAGACATGTCTCCCTCATAGATTGTCCCTTAATCCAGAAACGGAATTCCGTATGTATGTGGCGGGCCTTACAGAATACCCGATGGCATTAAGTCCGTTCTTTGTTTTATATTGTAATAGGGAATGCAGTAAAGAGTAAATAAATAAATAAATGACTGATTATAAAAGGGTAACAACTAAAAGTTTTTGTTTTTTAAACTGTAATTTTTAATTCGCTTATGTTGTTATTTTATCCTGTGAATAACTTTGGTCTTATGATTGAAAAATCGGCCCTAAAAGTAACTTAAATTGACATTTATTTGTATAAGAAAACAGCTCATCGAAGTCGTAATATCTTCATTATCTAATAGTCAAACATCTGACTGTAAAAAGGAAACGGTCTTTTTAAAAATGTTAACAAGACGATATTCCTATAAAGCAACAAGAGCCACCGGCGGGTCGGAGGGAAGTAGTCATACGCAGGCGTTCCCCTATCAAAGTATAAGTCCACGCGGTCGTGTGCGTACAATAAGGCCGGCCACATACGTACGGAATTCCGTATCGGAATTTCAACACACACATACGGAATCCCGTTTTGCCTGCAAAATTTCAAACGGAAAACACCGTACGTGTTTGATGGGTCATATATTTTATATGAACTTCCTGCGTTCGGAATCTCGAATCGGAATATCGAAACGGAATTCCGTATGTATGTGGCGGGCCTAAATCTAGTTCCGTGGCTGAATCAACACCCTACAAAAATGCCGAATTGTTCAGTCAAATTTACTTAAAGTTGGGGCGTTACCTTGTACATATAAGTAATTTTCATCACATTATTGCTATCTACTTATTGTTAAACATAAAAATTACAATAATAACGTTTGTGTGCTTTCCGATTTGTTTACTATCACAGGCATAATATGTAGATCGGTCGAGCGACTGATCCGAGCCTGTATCCGAGTTGTCGCTGTCACCGAGCAATACTATTATAACGTATCTATGTGTATGCGAACTCGTTAGTGTATTGTTTTAATTGTTGTGTGAGTTTCGTAGGGACAGACGACTGTTTTTGTGTGCGCAGATTTCTCCCCGCAAAAAATTACAGACAGATCTGTAATTAAAAAATGAACAAAAATCTCGCTTCTCTTTTTTTTTGGAGTTTATGGCCTGGTATCTAGACCTTTAGGCCAAGTCTTGAGTATTTTTATTCGGTTTATATAATTTCCTCAAGCCTTGTCTTTATGTATTATTATCTTTCATAGTTCAGTGCTTCACAATATGTTGATGCGTCACATTGTGCAGCCCTTGAGAGATTTTGACGGCAACTTGAGCCAGAAGGCAGCTGACAGTTGGCGATGGTATCTAAAGGCGCCTATGCAAACAGCTTATCTTGAGAATCCATCACCATCAGAGCACTTGTTTCACCGTTTCCACTAATAGTTCACATGCGTAGACAGTTAATACATAAAATCGCACCACTTTTACATATCAAAATCCACTTCAAACTATTATTTAAACTATAATACAGGAGCAGCAAACCGCCGCCGATCAAGTTCCCGCCAAAACTCATCTCGCTTCTCTACTCCGGTCCTCCGGTTGCCCGTATTGCTCTATGCGGAATACCTAATGATTAATGTTTCAAATCTACAATCAAATTTTTTATAACTTAATTGTTTAGTGTAATTAAGACAAAGCATTTATATTATTTTTGGTCAATTTGGCAATATCAGTTTACATATAATAAAGCTTCTAACACTATGTCCGTCAAGATGGTACTGATTGCAGTAGCACTAACTTTAGATATTGTTAGATCTTTCGCAATAGTTCCGGACATCGCTAGATTTTTTACTATCATATTTAATACTAGCTGTTCCCCGCGGCTTCGCCCGCGCGTAATTTATTACGATTGCATTTCATGGGTTAGCGCGGAACCCTAATTATTTTTGTAAAATAAAAGTAGCCTAAGTTACTTCTTATAACATCAGCTATCTGCCAGTGTAAGTCCGATCAAAATCGGTCTAGCCGTTTCGAAGATTATCCGGAACAAACAGACAGACAGACAGAAAGACAGAAAATTTTAAAAATCGTGGTTTTGTTATAAGTACCGTATATACTTTCATATTATGCATATAGTAAAAAGCTGTTATTTCGACATTACAAACAGACACTTCAATTATATTTATTTGTATAGATTGAGTAATGTCGTCATTCGTGCAACGCAAACTACATATTATTTTAATGCACTTTGCAACGAAATACAAGGAAAGAATTTTAAATTGGTATCATAAATAAATAAAAAAATTATATTTAACAACCAGCACCAGTCTTTTTATATACGTACAATGAACTAGGCCATCAGATACGGTGTTATGTATACACGACTGTACATATAATCAGGGACGTAGTCAACAATTTAAACAGGTTGGGCTCAAAAGCGTACCTACCAACTATACCCTCACGGAACACAGCTAAGCATTACATTTTAATTGAGGGAGGGCGGGCGGTTTTATACGTGGTAGAGCCATGCTGCAGCTATATTAGTAGTATAGTTGTAGCACGAATGGGTCGGCTCGACCGGGGAAGGACCACGCTCTCACAGAATACCAGCGTAAAATAGCAGCTTAACGCTGCTGTGTTTCGTATGGTGAGTGTAGATAACCGGAGACCTATTTTACTGGAAAAGAGGCATTCCATCTTAGTCCTTACGGGTGACGACGCATCTGTATTCTTTATTGAGGATAAATGTAGATGTCTATGGGTCACAACAACCACTTACCATCAGGTGGACTGTGTGCTCGTTTGTCACTTATCCTAAAAAAGGCGTTCTTTAAGCTACGTAAGAGATATTTTTTTTGTTACGTGGATCGTAACTACTTAATTTTAACACCTTTAATTATTACAATTTTTAATTCTTGTGATACCCTCTTCTTGGTTACAACTATTGTTGATAAAGAAGGGCCGTGGTAGTTCACAGGCTAAACGCTCGCCGTCAATTTCACACTACGCGAGCAACCCGAATTCGAACCCGAGTTTTTACGTTAGAGCTATGCTGCAGCTATATTATGGTTGTAGCACGAATGAAGCGGCTCGACCGGTGAAGTACCACGTTCTCATAGAATATTTTAATGCTGTTCCTGTGTATCGTATTGTGAGTGTAGAAAACCGGACTCTTTTTCCTCTAATTTAGTCCTCAGGGGTGGCATCTGCATTTTGATTTTTAATCGAGGATAGATGTAGATGTCTATGTGCCACAGCTTCCACGTACCATCAGGTGAATTGTGTGCTCGTTTCTCACCCTCATTCTTTAAAAAAAACCCGCCTGCAGCAATTAAATTGCTAATTGCAACATTAAGTGCTGATTTGCGTGTTTTTGCGTTCACGTGCGTGGCGGTGAAGAAAAGCTTCGTTAAGAAATTTTCACGTATGAGAAATGCGACAAAACTTGCATTTCTCATACATGCAGACATGTAGACATGTGACCAGACGTCTATCGACTGCAATTTAACTTGACTGATATTCTTTTGTATATACTATTATACGTACAAGTCCTAGTAATTTTTGAGCGATGAAAAATTTGGGTGATTTTCTTCCTTCCCACCTTAGGAAGCATGATCTTAGGAAGAGACCGCTACTACCCAATGGTATAAAATATTCAAGCGTCAGTAGTCTAATGGCAGGGCGCAGACCGCGAACTCGAAAGCTCGTGGGTTCGAATCCGCCATTCGACTATTGTCGTGAACCACTTCTAACACAAGGATTTTAAGCTTACCAGAAGTGGTTTAAAGGAATATTAGTAAAATTTAATAGCATTGCTAGTACTTTTTTGTATAATTTTTATTTTAATTTTTTAATCAAAGAAACATGCTATGGGTGGTAGGGACAAAAGGGAATCATCATCATCATCACAGCCGTTTATAAGTCCACTGCCGGTCTCCTCAAAGGAATGTCACAAAGCACGGTCCTAAGCCACCTGACGTCCCGGTATCATTGGAATGGTGTCGCACGAAAGAGAATCCGTCCCCTTAACCGTCCCGAGAGTGGCGTAAGAGGTGATTATGGGAAAAGCCAGTATAAATCTCATGGCGGTGCCATTGATGATACTCGTATAACATCCCGTACCGTACTATACTAAAAATAACATAACGCAACGATCAACAGCTTCAGAGGTGCGAGAAGTTCGTTATGCTGCGATCGTCAATTGAGTATTTAACACTTTATGTTCAATTGGAATACTTTTTAGGAGCTGTCAAAACAAATATTTCTATAGAAATTGTAAGAGAATATAGTCTAAGAGCCAGTGAGCGGCAGACTTACGGTATTTCAATAAGCTTCACTTTTTTTCTTTTTTGTATTTTTCAGTTAATCCCCTATACCTGAGGTATATTAAATAATGGGGACTCTTTAGTTTGACCGGCGGTTGATATAGAGACGCTCAGGTAAGAGAGCGAGTGCTATAGTACGCGCTTATGGACGCCACTGAAGTTCGTTGTCTGCCTGGGTGATAGAACCTCAATATATGTCTGCCATGAAAAATATATATGTCAAATAATTTAACATATAGAAATTGCAGCTTTATTGAAATAACGTAAATTATAAAGAAAATATTGTACTTTTCAATCTATCTGCCATGACCTTGGAACCGCCATAGGTGTCTGCCAATGTTAGTTTTCAGTAACTTTTATTGAATACTATAGCTATAGCTGCACCCCGCGACTTCACCCGCGTGTAAATTAGGGATATTTTGCGCGGTACCCTAATTCTTTTTCTAAAATAAAAGTAGCCCAAGTTACTCCTTATAACATCAGCTATCTGCCAGTGAAAGTCTCAATAATTTCATTAGTGAACATGGATGGGTGCTGCCATCTGCTTGGGATCCTATAATTAACAAAATTAAATCCAAACCGAAGTATACCACTGCAAGACTTCGAGATACTGTAAGCTCATTTTGCGTAGATCGAACCAAAAGTTAATATTCAAAAACTGAAGGTAGCCGGGCTAACTGTTACATCGGGACGTCAAACATCTCAGTCTCCCCCGTGACCATGGGTTACTTGTAAAGCACTCGAAACGTCGAGAATTAAAATAAGCAAACTAACCGAGATAAAATCCGTAATAATAGTTTTATTCAAAGTGAAAGTCTCGTCAAAATCGGTCCAGCCATTTCGGAGATTATCCGAAACAAAGAGACAGAAAGACAAACAGACAATCAAAATTAAAAAAAAATGTGTTTTTGTTAAAAGTACCGTATATGCTTTCATATCCATTTAGTAAAATGCTGTTATTTCGACATTACAAACAGACACTTCTTCACTTTATTTGTATAGAATAGATTTCAAGATGTCAAAGCGGCAGACTTATTACTTTCACGTTTTTTTCGGTAATTTTTTTACCTTTACACTTGAGCGTGTCTATATTAACCGCCGGTTAAAGTAAAGAGTCCCTATTTCGTGTACCTCAGGAATAAGGAATAAGGGATTAACAGCTGAAAAAAAACGTGAAGCTTATTGAAATGCCGCAAGTCTGCCGGTTACTAGCTCTTAGACTATAAAGTATACTCGTACATAGAGCAATGAGGTCATAGTTTTTTACTATATAATACATATATATTCACCATAGCTACCACGCTTGGCTAAAAAAAACAAAAAAAGAACGCAACGATTAACACATATCTACTAGACATGTGTGTCAATCGTGAATAATTCGTTCATTTAACCCGGGTCGCATCTAAGTAAATTGCAATTAAATTTATTGAACGTTCCCGATCAAATGATTGACAGGACCTACGACCAAAGAGTATAGCAATGTCCGACGAACGACACTATAGACAGGGTCTCACAGATCACAGAGCACTGAAATCCGAAATGATCCATTTGAATGATCGACCCGAATAACCCGGTTCGTACGACGAATCAATACTTGAATTATCGGGTCACTAGAAATGAATGAATGACACATGTTTAGTTAAAATAGTTAAATGAATCATACTTAGGTGGTTTTATAGAATAAGGGTGACAAACGAGCACACAGTTCACCTGATGGTAAGCGATTGCTGTGGCCCATAGACATCTATATCTAACTTCGTTTGCGAATTAAAATGCAGATGCGTTGTCAGCCGTGAGGGCTAAGAAGGAATGCCTCTTTTCAGTAAAAAGGGTCTCCGGTTCTCTACACTCACCATACGAAACACAGCAGCATTAAGCTGCTATTTTACGCTGGTATTCTGTGAGAGCGTAGTCCTTCCCCGGTCGAGCCGACCCATTCGTATTAAATGTGATAAAATCCGTAACAGTAGTTTTATTGAATGTGTAGTGTTCGCGTAAATATAAGAATATCATTATACTTACGTCTTTATAAATCCTATATTGGTCAATAGCCCACACTGTCGGCACGTGTGTAGTCATAAGTTGCGAGAGAGATACATGTTTATTGCACGCGCGAGCACAAATCAAGCGCGTCTTGCCCACCGCAGTGTCACCCACCACCACGCACTTCACCAGCTCCTGATGCGGTTGTTCGTTGTCCATTGTCTGCGAAAAATAACATATGTTTAGAAAGCCTGCTTCTTGCTTTTTAAGTATTATAAGCCAGTTCTTGACTACCATCCCACCTAATGGTAAGTGGTGATGCAGCTGAAAATGACAAAGCACATTGATTTAAATTAACATAATTTAAAATAAAAATGTTGTGCAACCGACTTCAATATAAATTATTAAGAATAACTCAAAAACTATTGATCAGACCTTGATCAAATTTATACGGGACCACACTAGAAACACCGACTTTCAATTAAAAAAAAGAATCATCGAAATCGGTTCACCCAGTAAAAAGTTATGAGGTAACACACATAAAAAAACAGTCGAACGAAACACGGCTCCTTTTTGAAGTCGGTAGAAAAGTATGTTCGCTCTTGCCTTGAAGACACCCACTCAGTAAATGTGCTTACATTCAACTTAAAATGATTGCTGAGTCGGTTTCAGAGGAAACAACTGTGACTGTTAAGGGTATGCTTGGTAACTTCAAAATTAAAAAGTAATGGGCTCCATTCCTAGCTCAAGTATTCAAGTTTAGTTGGAATGGTCAACGAGCGTATTGGTAGTTACCTAATAGTTTTTTTTTTAATCAAAGATCATTTTCATTGACAACTAATAGTTCATTACTTCAAGGTATATTCGGTAGAATACTCAAAACTTGAAAAATCTAAATTATTTAAGCTAGTAATAGTAAACAGATACAAGACAGGGCCTTCTTTTCCACCTCAGCATGCGCGTAACGTGGGTATCTGCCGATCAGGGCCATTAAAGCAAAAAAAAAAATATAAAAAAAATGATTTTTCACTGAGGATACACGAGCGAGCACACCAATCAACGAGGACTAATAATGTACTGCTCACCAGATGTCGCTAGTTGACACTGAGGTTAAGTTTTTTGTTACACAATGTAATTTAATTGAGTTGTTGTTTACTAAAAGTTTATCAGTTTCTAAAGTATTATATTAATACACAAAACAATGCGTCAGTGGTTTGCTCTTTAATTTTTTGCACATTTTAACTTTATTAAATTTTTGTACTTTTATAAATATCTGTGGTTTGGTTTATTTATTTTTAATGTTATTAATATAAAATATAGCAGAGTACAGAAAGAAACAATAACTTTTACATTTTTCGAACAAATTAACTTCCCCGATATGAAATCTGTCAAATATATATAAGAAATCATTATACTTACGTCTTTATAAATCCTATATTGGTCAATAGCCCACACTGTCGACACGTGTTTTTTTTTTATGATAAGGGTGACAAACGAGCACACAGTCCACCTGATGGTAAGTGGTTGCTGCGGCCCATAGACATCTACATCTATCCTCTATTACAAATCAAAATGTAGATGCGTTGTCACCCGTGAGGACTAAGATGGAATGCCTCATTTACAGTAAAAAGGGCCTCCGGCCACCTGCACTCACCAAGCGGAACGCAGAGGTAAACCTCTACTTCACGCTGGTATTCTGTGAGGTCGTGGTACCACCCCGGTTCGAGCCGGCCCATCCGTGCGACAGCAAAAGCTGCCGCGTGGCTCTACCACTGTTAAAGAGTCATAAGTTGTGAGAGTACCTATATACCTCACTTTCTAGTAGCCCCGCCCTAGTGGCAGAAAAAGAGGACGCCCTCATTGATGGTAAGTGGCTATTGCAGCCCATGGACACGTGTAGCCAACTTCAAATAAAGAAAGCAACAGATGCGTTGTCACATCTGAGGACTAAGAAAGAATGCCTTACACACTATCAATATACTGGCTCTCTCTATACCCTGCAAACCGAATTACAGCAGTGCAGATATTTTTAAAGAATAAAGTTGACAAGCGAGCACACAGTTCACCTGATGGTAAGTGGATGCTGTGGCCCATAGACTTATACATCTATCCTCGATTACGAATCAAGATGCAGATGTGTTGTCACCCGTGAGGACTAAGATGGAATGCCTCGTTTCCAGTAAAAAGGGTCTCCGGTTCTCTACACTCACCATACGAAACACAGCAGCTTTAAGCTACTATTTTACGCTGGTATTCTGTGAGAGCGTGGTCCTTCCCCGGTCGAGCCGACCCATTCGTGCTACAACTATACTACTAATATAGCTGCAGCATGGCTCTACCATACTGCTATATTGCTATTTGGCGGCAGAATTAGGTAAAAGAGAAAAAGTGGCTTATCAACTAGTATATGTATTAGTCTAGGACTAGTCTAGTGTAGTCCTAACATGAAGTAAAATTATTATCAAAGAAACATTATTTTAACATTAGTATTTTTATACGTATGTATTAATTTTATATTAAGGTATTTGTGTGTAATAAATACATATATGGGCGGCCCACTGCCACTTCAGCTTACTAATCCGTTGGGCTATATCGGTTACTCTGGTTCTACTGCGGATATACTCATTCCTAAGTTTATCACGCAAAGAAACTCCGAGCATAGCCCTCTCCATAGCTCGCTGAGTGACCTTGAGCTTCCTCATACGGCCAGCAGTGAAGGACCACGTCTCAGTTCCGTAAGTCATCACTGGCAATACGCACTGGTTGTACAATCTCATTTTAAGGTTTTGAGGTATGTCTGACCGACATACCAACGACACCGACAACCGATGGGGAAGAAAGGTTCTTGAGTGGCAGCCTCGTACCGGTAGGCGAAGTGTAGGGCGACCCCCACGAGATGGAGTGACGACCTGGTAAGACATGCAGGAAGTCGATGGATGCAGGTGGCTCAGGACCGTGCTTTGTGGCATTCCTTGGGGGAGGCCTATGTTCAGCAGTAGACTTGTGAAGGGCTGTAATGATGATGATGATGATGATGAAATACATATACTTGTATATATGCATATATTTATGTTATGAACGTGTTAATATTCGTAAATATACGGATGTATATCGACGCTGGAAAGGAAAAAATTACTAAGCGACACTTTGGTCGATATTGAGTTATATATATCATTTGAATCAGCTTTTTTTTCTGCGTCGATTGGTCCTACTTTCGTGCTTCTACGACAAATTTAATGTCGTTTAGTTATTTCAAAATTTGAGGGTTTTTTGAAGTTTTTGGCGACCAACCGACGATAATTTTCGTCATTTAAAAATATTGCGTTTAGGACAATATTCAGTTTACCATATTTCTACTTAGTAAATTTATCCTGTTTCTGATATAAATTATTTTGGTTTTAAGTTACTTTTTCCTGAACTTATGAAAAATTAAAAATTTATTTGGATGTCTTTTCCTACGTAAAAAAATTATTTTTTTGCAACCTCTTACCCTTTTACCTGTCCTTAATATTAGCTATTTGTCATTTAGATATTTTTTAATAGGTCTGATTAACAAAAAAGATGTCGTTTAGTGATATTTTTCCTTCCTGTAATTTTGTCGCTTAGATGAATGTGACCTGCCGTTTTCTAAAATATTTTGGCGTTAAGATATCTCTTCCAGAAATATTTATTTAATAAAACGTCAGTTGAGCCTTCCGCGTTGATCGTGAATTGTCGTGTAACTAGGTTGTGATTTAGTATTGAAGTGGTCGTTAGGAACAAAAAATTGAATCACCGTGTTACAAGCTGGCGCTTGGTGCATAAGTGTGTGACCGCGCGTCCCAATGACTCGCCGGTTGGTCTAGAAAAGCGGTATTTATTTTCATTTAAGTATTAGATAATATTCTTTAGTTGGGTGCTATTGTTTGACTTACTCACATTTTACAACTGCGAAAAGACCTGCGTTTTTCGAAATTAATAGACCAAGCTTTAATTAATGCAGGTATTAGTCCCAATTACCTCGTTAGAAGATAATATACCAAGGATTAGTTAATGTAATTAACTTTTATTTTGATGATAACATAATTTTTTTTTCTTTGCAAGACTCCTTACCCATACAAAATGTTTCTGAAGATTATAATGTCGTCTCATTCTAAGAAAAATATTTGATTATTTTGAAGTATTTCAAAGTTGTTTCTCGTCGGATGATTCCAACGTTGTTGCTGATTTTATCGCTAATATGGAACTTCAGGGAATGGACCTTTTTATTCCATCATCTGTAGTGCCCCCTCGGAGGTAGATCCCAGCTATGAATTGATAGCTCATTTAAAATTACATCTTGCCATAAGCAGGAGTGCTACCGGGCCTGGACTAACGCGTCGGTGTCACACAAAACATCAAGAAGAAAAGAAATATAGTAAAATTAAGAAAGTTCCGCTTCTAGCTCCTACAAAAGAGTAATTGCTAACGCAAAGAGCAGTGCACTGATTTATGCGTAAATCTGCAGAATTGGCGAGATATTAGTCTCGTCTCGTAGAGAATTCTAATATCTCGCTAAGGCTGTCCAACGGAACTTCTGTCAGCCATGTCTTTCATCTCTACACAGTGAAAACAACTCACTGGTCCATGCCGCAAAGGAGAAAGCCGTTCTGTTAGGCTCTCTTTTTGCATCCAACTCGACTCTCGGTGACGGGAGGAACACACTGCTGACCATTCTGCAGTGAGAGTGCTCAGTGCGCAAAGCACTCCTCTCCCTGAATGTTAACAAGTCAGGTAAACCTGATGAAGTTCTTCATATTGTGCTGAAAATATGTCCTACTAGGCGTAAGAGTAGTCCTGAACTCTTGGAGATAGCTTTAGTGCACCGATACCTAAAACAGCGTCGGTTCAGCTGCAGGCCTATTACCTCCTTGTACTCCAAAATCATGGAAACATTATAAACTGCCAGCTGATTACGTACCTTGAGGTCCATCAGCTTATTAGTAACCACCATTACTGATTTTGCCGCGGTCACTCAGCTGGTGATCGTCTAGTGTACCTGACCCCCAAGATGATGGATGCAATAGAGAACAAGAAGAAGATCTTGGCCGTTAGTTATGACATATCAAAGGCCTGCGATCAAGTTTGGCACAAAGTGCTTCTTGCAAAGCTTTCTTCCTATTTGGTTCCCAAGAAATTGTGCAATGGGATCACCAGTTTTCTTGCATGCTCCGACTGCAAGCCCATTTATGGTAGAGTTCCACAAGGTTGCGTGCTAACACCTCCACTGTTTATGTTGAATATAAATTATATGTTGCAAACCAGTAACATTCATTGGTATACGGATGACAGCACAGGTGATGTATCGGCCGTACCAATGTTTCTCGAGAACACGTTGTCGAGTACCGGAACAAACTTGTGCCTGAAGTGAAATCTTTGTTAAATAAAGTCTCGGATTGGTCTCTGAAGGCATAGGTGAACACCCAATGTTCACCGCTAAAAAGAACCCCTTTGTTGTATCCCTTTAATTTCAGGACTTTTTCATTCTCGGCGTCCATTTATCGAATGATATACAGTTCCGCGGTCACTTGGAAGGGAAGGCAGAATTGGCTTCTAAAAAGTCTTAGCGTGCTCAGCATAGCGGAACAGTATTTCATGTCGGCACACCGCTTGTAACTTTACAAGACGCAGGTTTGGCCTCACATGGAATACTGTTCTCATCTCCAGGCTGTGACACCTAATTGCCAGCTCATTCCACTTGATCACATCCAGTAAAGTGCGTCTCGAATAGTTGATTATCAAGTTCTTTCTGATCAGCTCGATTCATTGGCGCTGCGAAGAGACTTTTTAGAATTATTTGGATTAATACCAGCCACCAAGTTTCACCAACGCACATCGTGACAAAACTCACAATACCATCCTTACCATCTGAATGCTTGGGGTCCATCACTATGCGATTTACTTGGAGTTTCTTTTCTTGCCACAACTTTTTTTGTGCAATTGTTTACAACCGGTGGTTTTCCCGAACCAATATGACTTAGGGACTTACAAGAAACGAGCTTACTCCTCTTTAAAATGCCGGCCTTCAATTCCCCTGGTGTTATGAATGCTCGTGCGTGGCGGTTGACACTAACCATTAGGCGAGCCGCATGCACGTTTGTCCTCTCTTCTATGTAAAAAAAAGTATATAGTTCGTTAAATAATTCTAAGTAATTAGCGTTACAATGTACTTGTGAATTCTTTTTATTTTTATAAAGCCGAAGGTCTCTGACGATATTTGTATCTTGTGGAGGTACTTTTAATTTTAGTTTAGAAGGGTGTTTTCTTTCGGGAACGTGATTTTGAATCACGTTCAATTACGTACATATTTATTAAAAAAAATCATTTTTAATAAACAAATACTGGTGTTTTTTCCTTTTTAACCTAAAATCCGCATTGAATTATTAGGGGCCAAACCTTATTTTAATTTGTTCTCTGGTAAAAATATCACAGACAGAAATTGATTAATCATGAAGTAGTAAGTAACTTTTACCAGAGCATAGAAATGTTCTTTTTATTATATAGATATTTTTACCATGCTCAAATTCTTCGAAATTGTCTGATTATGAATTTTTTTCGGGTTTTACTTCTAAAGTCAGTTGTCGCTAGGTCGATTTTTCCCGTTCGTGATTTTTTGATTTTTTTTACTAAGCGACACTAACTTCGGAAATGGTAAGCAAATCGGGAACTTACTTAAAGTAGGTAATAAAGTGTCCAAACAGCTTTTTAATCATGTAAAAATCATTACAATCAGTACAATTAATATGATTTTTTTTCCGAAATTTCAAACTTTAATCAGCTCTCCTGTAAAGTTGCCTATATGTGGCTTGGTAATTTTTTCCTTTCCACCGTCGATATGTATTCACTTACAATATAATATCAAAATATATTTCGTATAATGTGTATATATTTTAGATTCTTTATTTTTTTCAGGGTTGACTGGTAGAGAATGCCTTTAGGCATTAAGTCGGCCCTTTGTATTCTTTTTTTTTAAGCGAATGAAATAAATATTTCAAAATCTATATACAAATAAATAAAATTGGAAGTGTCTGTTTGTAAAGTTAACACTTTCACTGTCCGGTTTGCAGACACAATAGTAAGACAATAGCAATGACCTATATGTAGTGCACGGGACAGCGAAAGGGTTAAAATAACAGCTATTTATTAAATGCATATGAAAGTATACATATACGGTACTTATAACAAAAACACAATTTTAAAAGTTTTTGTTTGTCTGTCTGTCTTTCTGTCTATCTGTTTGTTCCAGCTAATCTTCGAAATGGCTGAACCGATTTTAACGAGACGTTCACTGGCTACTTTTATTTTATAAAAATAATTAGGGTTCCACGCAAGAAAAATTAAACCTATGAAATCCAATCATAATAAAGTTAATTGTAATCGTAAATAAATAAAGTAAAACATAAAAATCCTTTCAGTAATATTTGATTTCATTTGTAATCGTCAAAAATGTGTATCGGGTAAACAAAATCTAGGCTATAGGTACATTTTTCTAAACAACCTTGTAAAAGGCCACAGACCTTTCTTTATTAATATCCGAGTTGGTGTTTCCAAACAATACACAAAATTAAGACCAAGAATGACAAACCTAACGACAATACGATTAATGTATAGGCTGAAAACAATAAGACGCAACCCGACATTTCAAGGCCGTAATCTTAGAATAATAATATTATTCTAAGGCCGTAATGTGTTTTTGTCGTTCGCAGCTACTAGGGTTTACTTATCATTATTTGTTAAACGACTGGTGGTTTCTAAAAACCAAACTACTCTGTTTTTACGGTTCCGTAGCCAAATGGCAAAAAACGGAACCCTTATGGATTCGTCATGTCTGTCTGTCTGTCCGTCCGTATGTCACAGCCACTTTTTTCCGAAACTATAAGAAGTTCTTATAGTTTCGGAAAGTGTTCTTAAAGAACTATGCTGTTGAAACTTGGTAAGTAGATGTATTCTGTGAACCGCATTAAGATTTTCACACAAAAATAGAAGAAAAAAAAAACAATACATTTTGGGGGTTCTCCATACTTAAAACCAAAACTCAAAAAAAATTTTTCATCATACCCATATATCTATGGATAGGTCTTCAAAAATGATATTGAGGTTTCTTATATAATTTTTTTCTAAACTGAACAGTTTGCGCGAGAGACTCTTCCAAAGTAGTAAAATGTGTGCCCCCCCCCCTGTAACTTCTAAAATAAGAGAATGATAAAACTAAAAAAAATATATGATATACATTAGCATGTAAACTTCCACCGAAAATTGGTTTGGACGAGATCTAGTAAGTAGTTTTTTTTAATACGTCATAAATCGTAAATTATGTTACTTGCTGCTACGGAACCCATCATGGGCGAGTCCGACTCGCACTTGGCCGCTTTTTTATATAAGGGAAGCAAGCACACAGTCCACCTGATGGTAAGTGGTTGCTGTGGCCCATAGACATCTACATCTATCCTCGTTTGCGAATCAAAATGCAGATGCGTTGTCTCGTGAGGACTAAGATGGAATGCCTCGTTTCCAGGAAAAAAGGGTATCCGAATATCTACAGTTACCATACGAAATATAGCAGCATTAAGCTGCTATTTCACGCTGGTATTCTATGAGAGCGTGGTCCTACCCCGTTCGAGCGGACCAATTCGTGCTACAACCATAATATAGCTGCAGCGTGGCTCTACCACGTAGAACTAAGTAGTGTTTTAAAGTAGCGCGAGTATGTCGTTGCACTTTTGGAATGTAAGGTCATTGTCAATTGGTTTCACAATAATTTAACATCTTCCGTTCAATCTCTCCATAAGTGGATAAGATGTGACAAAATTGCAACGCGAAGCAAGCGGTTAACGCGTCAGACATCATGTAAAAGCCATTTGGCTACCTCACCTGACTCAGATGGCCAGCAAGGTCGCGAACTGAATGTATTTTACATCAGATGTGTATCTTTTTTCTTATTGAAATAGGAATACAAACGAGCACATAGCCCACCTGATGGTAAGTGGTTGCTGTGGCCCATAGATATCTAAAATCTATCCTCGTTTGCGAACCTAAATGCAGATCCGTTGTCAGCCGTGAGGACTAAGATGGAACGTCTCTTTTCCAGTAAAAAGGGTCTCTGGTTCACTACACTCACAATACGAACCACAGCATCATTGAACTGCTATTTTACACTGGTATTCTGAGAACGTAATCCTTACCGGTTGAGCCGACCCATTCGAATCTCTACAAGTCTACAACGTATAAAACTTATCTTTGAGGTATCAGAGGCGCATATCCTATTGGTCTTGTTACGAAACAAAAAAAAAACAAGACAAAACATGCAATAGGTACAGGCTTTTTGTATTTTTATTTGCATAAAAATTAAAAGTAAGGCCTTCGTGATTTCTGTAGCGTGACTTTCTTTCATTATGTTGAAACCACACCCGCTGACTACAACATTAAAAATATATCTGAATATTTCATACAATGTTATATAATATTAATCCGTAACGTGAGGTTGTCATAATTAACTGTACTGTATACGAGATAAAGGACAAGGCGTGTAAGCAATTGTTGAATGTATGTAATTGGTTTCTCGGAAGCGGCTCTAATGATTTGGGCGAAATTTTGTATTATCATCCCGTGGGTTTGGGAAAAAAAACATCTCGTGGGAGCCTCGTACTGGTAGACGAAGTTTACGGCGACCCGTCACTAGATGGAGTGCCGACCTGGTAGGATATGCTCCTTGAGGGAGGCTTATGTTCAGTAGTGGACTTGTGAAGGGTTGTAGTGATGATAATCCCGTGAGTGGCATCCGAGGCGACATAGGGAAACAAATAAAAACAAAAAAAAAACTGCAGTTGCCAAGCCGCGTGCCAAGCGTGGCAACTATGTTTAGCAGTGGACTTTAATAGGCTGTAACCGTAACCGTATTAGGATAAAGATTTAGAAGCGTCAGTAGCTTAATGGCAGTGTGCGGACTGTGAACTCGAAAGGTCGTGGGTTCGAATCCGCCATTCGACTACTGTCGTGACCACTTCTAACCCAAGCATTTTAAGCTTACCAGAAGTGGTTAAAAGGAATATTAGTAATGTTTATAGTATTACTAGTATTTTAAAAAAAGGTTTTCAACCAACAAATGTTTAATGACAGATTGATTGAATATGATGTGAATTTTGTATGTTTTCAAATGTTGCTTTTTACCCCACAAAAGGGTGGTTTTTTTTATAGGATAAGGGTGACAAACGAGCACACAGTCCACCTGATGGTAAGTGGTTGCTGCGGCCCATAGACATCTACATCTATCCTCTATTACAAATCAAAATGTAGATGCGTTGTCACCCGTGAGGACTAAGATGGAATGCCTCATTTCCAGTAAAAAGAACCTCCGGCACCCTGCACTCACCAGGCAAAACGCAGAGGTAAACCTCTACTTCACGCTGGTTTTCTGTGAGGTCGTGGTACCACCCCGGTTCGAGCCGGCCCATCCGTGCGACAGCAAAAGCTGCCGCGTGGCTCTACCACTGTTGTTTTTCGAGAGTAAACGCACGCGTCTAAACTTGCGTCCGAAACGATTTGATGGATATTAATATAATATGAGATGTCGTTAGATTCGTATGAATTGTGGAAGTGCCATAAGCTAAATAATATTTATATGTTGCAACTGCTAATACCACAGAACATAGGAGGAACATAATAAATATAGGCTAATACAAAAAACCGGCCAAGTGCGAGTCGGACTCGCGCACTTAGGGTTCCGAACAAATCCGTAGGTTAAAATTATTAAAAATACTTTTATTATATGACGTAACAAAATTTATACGTTTCGCAATTTTTCCTTTATCTGTGCTATAATACGTTGCTTCGTACCAAATTTTAAGATTCTGAGTTCACGGGAAGTACCCTGT
The DNA here is from genome assembly GCA_033319125.1 of Parnassius glacialis. NCBI lineage: Eukaryota > Metazoa > Arthropoda > Insecta > Lepidoptera > Papilionidae > Parnassius > Parnassius glacialis. The sequence continues at coordinate 5,548,677 of JAVANC010000008.1, forward strand.
AGGTTTTGATTCCCTTGCGGCATAATATTTGCGGCATAAACGGCTGTATCTTTTGATTGCGTTGGCTTAGGAGTTTGATTTTTTCACAGCTCCAAGGGACAGTAGACTTGAATATTTGATATGAAATTTAGTTCGATACCTCCACGCGTTCCTGAGAAAAAGTGTCTTGACAGACAGACAGACAGACAGACAGACAGACAGACAGACAGACAGACAGACAGACAGACCGACAGACAGACAGACAGACAGACAGACGGACAACAAAGTGATCCTATAAGGGTTCCGTTTTTTCCTTTTAAGGTACGGAACCCTAAAAACAGGGAGAGCAAGGTTTTGCTCAGTAAACCCTTTAACGCATTCGGGTTTTTCAAACCCCGACGTAAACAGCGATGTTATAGTTTGCAGTGTGTATATGTGTATTTATGCGTCTGTCTGTGGCATCATATCGACATAGCTCCTAGACGGATGAACCGATTTTGATAGTTTTTTTTTTTCGTTTGATAGTGTCTTATCCGGAGTGTTCTTAAGCCATGTTTCAATAAAATCAATTCAAACGTTTGAAGACCATCAGCTCTTTGTGTTCTGGGTTCTTTTAAATTTTTATTAAAGCTATTATTTACTGTTTTAACCTTGCTTGGTGAAAGTAAAATAGAGCTTCTGTAATACAAAAACCATAAAAAAATAACGAAATACCGTGGAAATGCGACCACTACCGTGTTATTAAAAATACTTTAACGTGGTTTTCAACTTTTATTTCCAAAGCTGGCATTTAAAGTAATATTAGGTACGATTTTACATTAGCAGGGTTAACCTTTTATGCCTCGACGGTCGTTAACGGTATGGAAATCTATAAAAATGAATTCGCCCCGGCTTCGCATGGGTGATTTCTAAATCTCGACAACAGCGTTACCTACCGGGTCCAAATGTAAATCTAAACCATCTAGGAAGCCATTGGAATACTAAAAAAAAAAATCATCAAAACCGGTTTAAGGGTGCGTTTGCAAATCGGGCCAAATCATGCTGTTTTTCGGTACAATTTGTGACAAAACTAAACCAAATCAAATATAACTAATAACTACAACGCAGTGTTGCCAGATGCCTCGAACCTTTTATCTGTAGTAGAAACTGCTAAAATCTGTATTAAATCTGTATACTATTTTAAATTAAAATCTGTATTATCAAATAAACCAAAATAGAATTATTGATAATCATCATCATTGCTTCTTTTGGAAAACAAGGGATAAATACTAACGCGATAAGGATTGATTATCGTTATTAAATAAAAATATACACTAAAATTTTCATATAGTAAAATTGAAAATATTAGTTTAAAGAAACAACATATTAAAACTCAAACATAGGCAACAAACGAACTAATAATAACTATTTTATTATTACATATTTTTGTTAAATTTCAACAGTAATTTATTATCAACTTCTAGGTTGTAAACTAAACAGCTAAAGAATAGGCTAAAGACTTTCAATAGTATCTGTATTAAGGTGAAAGCTCCAGGGTGGCCCGCGAAATTCAAAATTTCTCACGTTTTTTGGACTTTGCAGGTCAGGGGCAGGTTAAATGTTTAACAAAATATGATTCGTGACCGTAACGAGTATGTGTTTACAGAATTATTATCATTGAAATCACCAATACAACCCTCCAAGTTCATATAATTCCTTTGAATGAGTTTTTCTGGAAATAGACAATAAAATTTCAAAAATCCAAAAAAATCGATCTTTTACGGTAAGAATCGACATCCCTACTGACAATGAAAACAAAAAATAGCGTCAGTTTTACGGTAGGAATTGACATAAATATTGCAAAAATAGTTGATTTTCAATATTTTTTTTCTCAAAAAGTACATGTCTTCGAATGTTGAAACATTGCGTGTATGCATTGAGATATTATGTACTAACGTACGTACATAATAGTTCAATGCGTGTATGCTTATAATAATGTAACCTTTTTGTAAAAAACAATAAACCAACCCCAAACTCGACGGACGTCAATGGAAAGCTAAGCTTCACTTTTGTTTACAAAAATACAATCAATATTAATATTTAATAAAAGTTTCTATCTATGTTTTTAAATATTTACGTATTAGTACCTACGCACATACGACACGACTAATGCGAGAGCAAAGTACTTTGGAACTTTGGATAGCACAGCACGCAAAAAATATTTGGGGATTTCCTGAGCAAAGCGAGTGACACTTGTAATGCTGCCATACTATCTAACTAATTACGTTGTGAAAAAAACCATAAAGAATAGAATCATGCAATGATGTGTTACGCGGTATCTAGTCATATATTTTGCTTCGTTCTGTTGATAGTTGAATATCACGGTAATTTAATCAGTAGAGTTAGAAAACTCTGTATAAAAATCTGTACCCAGTGCTAATCTGTATTACACACCGAAAATCTGTATAAATGCGGAGAAATCTGTATATATGGCAACACTGCTACAACGTATAGAATGGTTCTTTATCTTCAAATGGTGGTAACTTTTTTGTTGAAAATAATAGTTATTTACATTGTAAAAAGGATCTTCCCTAGCCATTTTCTACAAAATTAACGATACCGGCTCATGTTCCGGTACATTTTTTGTTCTATTATCAACATACATATATTAAGATTTCTAAAAATACTGTAAGTAGGCAGACATATTCAATAAAAAATGCTGGTGATTAGTTTTTATCAAAATGTCACAAATGGTCGTAAAAAAAATAAAAACTGATGCTTATTTTTTGACATATTTTGCTGATACCGATGAATCCTAATGGATTGCAATAAGGGTTATTTTATTTTTAGTGTCTGTTTTGATTTGTTATACAATAATTTCGATAAAACCACAGTCGGCGCTCGGCCGCTATCGCGGGTGGTCGCTGTATCGCCTGCAGCAGCTGAAAAAGATCGCTGTACAAACACAAAATATTCGAATTTGAATACATAGGTACATGACCTGACAAAGTAAAATTAAATATTTTTATAATCACAAATTCTTATTATAATGTTTTGTTTCGCTAAAAGCAAGTGGGATTTATAATATATAAATATATATAAATCCTATTCGTCTTGGACTTTATGGAGTGATCTGAAAGTATACGGTGAATGCTGCTAGAACTCCTCGACGAGTTGAACTAGGTGTGCCGAGTTTGGGCTCATGATGAGACCTTACCTCCGGACTTGATGGAATGACCTGAAGGTGTACTTCGGTAACTGCTAGTGGAACTCCTGGACGAGTAGAACTAGGTATGCCAAGTTTGGGCTTGTTTTGTTAGTTATGACGAGACCTTACCTCCGGACTTGACACAATGATCTGATGGTGTACGTTGGTGACTACTACTGCAACTCCTGGACGAGTAGAACTAGGTATGCCGAACTTGGGCTCGTTTTGTTGGTTATGACGAGTTCTTACCTCCGGACTTGATGGAGAGACCTGATGGTGTACTTCAGTGACTACTAGTGGAACACCTGGACGAGTAGAACTAGGTAAGCCAAGTTTGGGCTCGTTTTGTTAGTTATGACGAGAACTTACATCCGGACTTGACAGAATGACCTGATGGTGTGCGTTGGTGACTACTACTGCAACTTCTGGACGAGTAGAACTAGGTATGCCGAACTTGGGCTCGTTTTGTTGGTTATGACGAGATCTTACCTCCGAACTTGATGAGAGACCTGATGGTGTACTTCGTAACTCCTTGTAGAGTAGAACTGGGTGTGCCGAGCTTAGGCACGTCGGAGAAAATATAAATGGTATTACCGAATTCAAGGGCAACTGCGCATCATAACTAACAAACTCGGCACACCTAGTTCTACTCGTCCATGAGTTCCACTAGTAGTCACTGAAGTACACCATCAGGTCTCTCCATCAAGTCCGGAGGTAAGGTCTCGTCATAACTAACAAAACAAGCCCAAACTTGGCATACCTAGTTCTACTCGTCCAGGTGTTCCACTAGTAGTCACTGAAGTACACCATCAGGTCTCTCCATCAAGTCCGGAGGTAAGATCTCGACATAACCAACAAAACGAGCCCAAGTTCGGCATACGTAGTTCTACTCGTCCAGAAGTTGCAGTAGTAGTCACCAACGTACACCATCAGGTCATTCTGTCAAGTCCGGAGGTAAGGTCTCGTCATAACTAACAAAACGAGCCCAAACTTGGCATACCTAGTTCTACTCGTCCAGGTGTTCCACTAGTAGTCACTGAAGTACACCATCAGGTCTCTCCGTCAATTCCGGAGGTAAGGTCCCATCATAACTAACTAACCGAGCCCAAACTCGGCACACCTAGTTCTACTCGTCCATGAGTTCCACTAGTAGTCACTGAAGTACACCATCAGGTCTCTCCATCAAGTCCGGAGGTAAGGTCTCGTCATAACTAACAAAACAAGCCCAAACTTGGCATACCTAGTTCTACTCGTCCAGGAGTTCCACTAGCAGTTACCGAAGTACACCTTCAGGTCATTCCATCAAGTCCGGAGCTGAAGTTATTATAACTAACAAAACCAGCCCAAAGTCCACAGCCAACATCTCACTCCCTGTAGAGGGCTTCTAGTGCCTAGCTGTCTCTGGAGCAGACATTTATATTTCGTATCTAAGTATATTTTTGTAGGTATAAGAAATATGAAACAAAAAACAATCTTTCAAATTATCAAAATGTTTATACTTGATTGCGATTCCCGCAGCTAACCGTGCGTACACTTGTGTGTGTGTGACCTGTGTCAATGTAATAGTTCGATTCTATACCTATCAATTTTGTAAACGCGTCCTTAAGTGAGAGTAACGAACAGCAATTGAGTTTTGTATATAGAGATAGAGGGTTTGATTTACTAGATACCACCCTCATAGGTACACAATCAAATACACATAGGTTTTATACGTGGTAGAGCCATGCTGCAGCTATATTAATTGTATAGTTGTGGCACGAATGGGTCAGCTCGACCGGGTTATGACCACGGTCTCACAGCAATACCAGCGTAAAATAGCAGGTTAATGCTGCTGTGCTTCGTATGGTGAGTGTAGAGAACCGGAGACCCTTTTTACTGGAAGAGAGGCATTCCAATAACCTTAGTTACTAACAAATTATGGATCAAGGTCTGAAATAAAAGAATTATTATTATTATTAGTCCTCACGGGTGACAACGCATCTTCATTTTGATTCTTAATCGAGGTTAGATGTAGATGTCTATGGGATACAGAAACCACTTACTATCAGGTGGACTGTGTGCTCGTTCGTCACCCTTATCCTATAAAAAAATGTACACATGAGGCTTTTAGTGACTTGTTCTACAGTATTATTTTTATGATGAATAACGTGTAGCGTAACAGTCAATTAAAGTCCATAGATTAAAGTCAATAGATCTCCTTCATATATTGCCTCATAGGAGTGATATTTGTCATAGTTGCCACGCTTGGCAAGCGGGTTGGCAACCGCAGTTTATTTTACTTTCAGTCGTTATGGCCATCTATTGATTTGTTTCTCTCTGTCGCCTCTTACGACACCCACAGTATAATAAATAGTAGTAGATATTCTTACATCGCCACTACACAGTTTAACGGTGAATAACGTGTAAATGATATGAAAGAATAGGTAAATGAAAAAAATATTAGATAGAATTCAAACATAAATCATATCTAACAGTCTATACTATATATCTTCCATGATTACCGGAGGCGTGGAGCAGAAGTGCGGTGGTCGTGTTCTTCAAGAAAGGCGACAACGCTCTCTTGAAGAACTACAGATCAATTTCCCTTCTGAGACACGTATAAGTGCTGTTTTCATCATTTCATCGTCTCGCATGCAGACTCGACGACTTTTAGCCTCCCGATCAAGTCGGTTTCCGAACAGGCTTTAGCACCATAGACCACATACATAACCTTCGGCAAATTGTACACAAGACCGAGGGGTACAATTTGCCACGATGTCTAGCATATGTGGGCTATGAGAAAGCCTTTGATTCCGTCGAAATTTGGGCGGTGCTGCAGTCTCTTCAGCGGTGCCAAATCGAATGTCAATATATCGAAGTGCTGAAGTGTTCGTACAGTAGAGCTACGATGGCTATCCGAGTACAGAACCAGAGTAGGAAACCTATCCAAATGCAGAGAGGTGTAAGACAGGGTGATATTATATTCCCGAAACTCTTTACCGCTGCATTGGAAGATGTTTTCAAGCTTCTGGACTGGAAAGGACACGGTTAACATCAACGGCGAATAGATGATTCACCTTCGATTTGCCGACGATATAGTCCGTATGGCAGAATCGCAGGAGGACTTAAGCATTATGCTCAATGACCTCAATAGTGTCTCCCAACGGATAGGTCTTAAGATGAACATGGACAAAACAGTAGTTGTTGGGAGCGCTAAGCTCGAAGTTGTTGACGAGTATGTTTACCTGGGACAAATAGTCCGACTAGGTAAGTCCAACTTCGACCGAGAGGTCAATCGACGGATTCAACTCGGCTGGGCAGCGTTCGGGAAACTATGACACATCTTCTCGTTAGACATACCTCAAAACCTGAAAACGAAATTGTACAACCCGTGCGTGTTGCCAGTGATGACTTACGGATCTGAGACGTGGTCCTTCACTGCTGGCCGTAAGAGGAAGCTCAAGGTCGCACAGCGAGCTATGGAGAGGGCTATGCTCGGGGTTTCTATGCGTGATAAACTTAGAAATGAGTATATCCGCAGTAGAACCAGAGTAACCGACATAGCCCAACGGATTAGTCGTTGGCAAATCGAAGGTGAGTGATGTACTCGCCATTGATGTTAATACCGTATCCTTTCCAGTGCAGTAGCTTGAAAACGTCTTCCAATGCAGCGGTGAAGAGTTTCGGGGACATAACGTCACCCTGTCTTACACCTCTCTGCAGTTGGATAGGTTTCGTACTCTGATTCTGTACTCGGATAGCCATCGTAGCTCTACTGTACAAACACTTCAACACTTAGATATACCGACAGTCAACTTGGCACCGCTGAAGGGACTGCAGCACCGCCCAAATTTCGACGGAATCAAAAGCTTTCTCATAGTCCACATACGCAAGGCAAAGTGGCAGATTATACTCCTGTCTTCTGTACAATCTGCCGCATGGTATGTATGTGGTCTATGGTACTAAAGCCTTTTCGGAAACCGGCTTGTTCAGGAGGCTGGAAGTCGTCAAGTCTGCGTGCGAGACGATTCGTAATGACTCTCGAAAACAGCACGTAAACGCGACTCAGAAGGGAAATCGGTCTGTAGTTCTTCAAGAGAGCGTTGTCGCCTTTCTTGAAGAACAAGACCACCGCATTTTTACTCCATGACTCCGGAGTAGTGCCACCATGGAGGACGGAATTAAAGAGCTTCTAAAGGACTTCAAGTACCGGTTTTCCACCCGCTTTCAGAAGCTCCGCCGTAATTCCATCCTCGCCCGGGGACTTTCCGTTTTTAAGGTGCTGGTGAGCCATTCTAATCTCGCTCAGACTGACGTCCGGGATATCTTCGGAATAGTGTCGGATAAGACTCGCTCTTGGATCGTTACTCACACTTGCGTGTGGCTCCAACGATGACGTGTACAGCTGCCCATAGAATCTCTCAATCTCACCCGAAATCTCAGGTGTCCCAGAAACGATGCTGCCACACTCGGTCTTCAGCTTTGACAGTTGGCTCTTTCTGGCAAACAGATCTCTGGCAAAAACTTTGGAGCCCTGGTTCTGCTCGATCGCTTCTTCAATACAAGCTGTATTGAAGTTGCGTAAGTCCCGCCGCATGCATTTGGAGATCTGTCTGTTCAGATGCCTGTATGCTGTCAAATCTGTTGAAGAATGTAGCTTCATCTCCCGTCCATGAGATTAAGAGTGTGATCGGAGAGTTTTTGTGTTCTTCTGCGGCGGGTCTTGCAGAACTTAGCTCCGACCGCATGGACAGTTTCCACGAGCTTGTCATTCATATCGTCCACTTCATTGCAGTCTTCTAGGCACTGAAAACAGTTTTGTAACTCGAACTGAAATGTTTCGGGACTTTGGATTAGAGCACGAGGGGGACGGAGCGTTGAATTCATCAGACGAGACCTCTCCAACTTAACGTTTAGGTTCAGTGTGCCTCTAACCATTCGGTGATCGCTACCATTTTTCACCCTCGCGATCACGGAGACATCACTGAACAGTTTTTTTATAGGATAAGGGTGACAAACGAGCACACAGTCCACCTGATGATAAGTGGTTGCTGCGGCCCATAGACATCTACATCTATCCTCTAATACAATTCAAAATGCAAATGCGTTGTCACCCGTGAGGACTAAGATGGAATGCCTCATTACCAGTAAAAAGGGCCTTCGGCCACCTGCACTCACCAAGCGAAACGCAGAGGTAAACCTCTACTTCACGCTGGTATTCTGTGAGGTCGTGGTACCACCCCGGTTCGAGCCGGCCGATCCGTGCGACAGCAAAAGCTGCCGCGTGGCTCTACCACTGTTAAAAGTTGTCGTCTGCTGGTCATAATGAAGTCAATCTCATTTTTTGTGGAATTGTCGGGGCTCGACTAGATCCACTTCCTGTGAGGCCGCTTCTCGAAGAAAGAGTTCATCATAACGAGTCCCTCTTTCTCCATGAAGTCGGCCAGCTGCTGGCCCCTTGGGTTCCGTTGCTCTATTCCAAATTTCCCTACTTTCAGCTCACCGTTCTCTCTTGTGCCTAGTTTTGCATTGAAGTCTCCCATTAACACCGTATAGTGGGTTTTGGAGGAATGCATGGCCCTAGAGATATCCTCATACATTTCCTCCACCTCCTCATCGGGATGTGCCGAGGTTGGTGCGTAAACCTGTTTGACCTTCAGCGAATACCGTTTGGTGATTCTGAGTATAAGGTACGCAACCCTCGGCGACACACTAAATTTTTACAACGTTGTTAACGAGAGAATTGTGGACAGTAAATCCGACACCTCCTTGGGATAGATGGTCGCCCTCCCGGTGATAGAGCAAGTTGCCGGATTCGAGGATTAACGTGTCCTCCCCCTCTCTTCGGACCTCGGATAATCCTATTATATGCCAGCGTAACTTGTCTATCTCTTCTTCCAGTTCCACGATCTTCTCGTCAGTCCTCAGGGTGCGTGCGTTGTATGTTGCCAGGTCGAGTCGTTTTAGGTGGCAACCGAACCTCGGGTATATTGCCATAGTTGCCACGCTTGGCGAGCGGGTTGGCAAACGGAGTTTTTTTTTTAAAGGATAAGGGTGACAAACGAGCACACAGTCCACCTGATGGTAAGTGGTTGCTTCGGCCCATAGACATCTATCCTCGTTTGCGAATCAAAATGCAGATGCGTTGTCACCCGTGAGGACTAAGATGGAATGCCTCATTTCCAGTAAAAAGGGCCTCCGGCCACCTGCACTCACCAAGCGAAACGCAGAGGTAAACCTCTACTTTACGCTGGTATTCTGTGAGGTCGTGGTACCACTCCGGTTCGAGCCGGCCCATCCGTGCGACAGCAAAAGCTGCCGCGTGGATACCACTGTTATAAATTATTAAAAAAATATTTATTATTATTTTGATCTTATCAGAAAGATGCTGCTGCCCATCTCCTGCCTGTTTCCCTTTGTCGCCTTTTACGACACCCACGGGAAGATATGGGGTAGTGGATATTCTTAACCGCCACTACACGGAGCATAACATATCATAGTGCGCAAATGTTCACGGTTAAGATCCATCGTTTTAAATGACAAGCGCGGGAAGCGTTGCAGGAAAGTTAATAGAACTTTGTTTTTTTTTTAATATTGAGCTTATGGAGTTCTATTTTTAAATAAATTTGCTTTTTAGAAACATATAACACGGGTGCGTTCCATTTTTAAATTTCGAGCATCTTAAAACTTATTGAGTGACCTACGTATGCTAGTTAAGCCCTGTCACTCGCCGCGTAATCGATTTTACTATTACGAGGCGTTATAATTACCTAAAATTTTGGGAAATATGTTAGGTAATAGGGCGAGTGCCTGTTGAGGCATGCACATTAACACTGTTCTGCGTCTCCTGTCGTCCAGACGAGATACAAGGAAAATTTGATCTGGCATATTTTTTATTATATTAGAGTGATAAATAACTTAATATTCCATTTAAGATGAGATAAATTGTGCCACATGAAGTAAGTAAGAAATGTTAAATTCCCACTATACGTCCGCTGAGCACAAGCCTCTCTCATATCTGCGGATATTAGAACAAGAAAGTGTCCACTGCGCTGTCGCAATGTCGGCGTGCGTCACGTCTTAATTTTTTTTTATTTATTATACAGGATGTCCCAGTAATGGTGGATAATATGGTACGTACGTATTCGGGCGGGGGGAGGTGGCCTCGGTTCCCCAAAAAAAATTCCATCCCGAACGGTTCGCGGTCTACGCCATGTTTTATAAAATTCCGAAAATTCGTACTTCTGCTCACATTTGTGGTCATCACGTCGCAGTTTAATGCCTAGATCGGAGTTTTTTCTTTTCATATGTTCCCTAATAATGATGTTTCTAAATTACCCTTAAAAGTTTTTAACTACTATGGGTAGTATTTTACAAGACGGCACTAAACATAACTTTAACAAAACAAACAATACACAAAGTAACAAAAATCCTGTGGTTCCCGTTAAGTGCGTTATCAAGATCAATATTCAAACGTATAGAAATAACTTTTTTTTTTAAAACTTGACCATAATTTTTTTATTTTATTTAAAAAGAAATAATTGTATGAAAATTGTATGTGGTTTTATTACCTCTGCATTGTCTGGGGAGTAAGAGGATTGTCAAAGACCCCGCTTTACTTTGCTTTAGCATCGGTTAGTGTCAGTAAGAGGTAATAAAACCACATAAAATAAAAAAAAATAATAAAATAAAAAAAAATTGGTCGTTTTATTTCTATAGGTTTGAATACTGATCCTGATAACGTACTTAACGGGAACCACAGGGTTTTAGTTACATGTTGTATAACCAATCTATACCATTCCTCGATTAAGAATCAAAATGCAGATGCGTCATCAACCCTCAGAACTAAGATGGAATGCCTCAATTCCAGTAAAAAGGGTCTCCGGTTCTCTACGCGGAACAAGCACAAGTTAGTTATTACAGTTACTCGACTCCAAAGGGTCAGTAATTCCTTCATGAGGCAATGTATACGCTTTTACAACAAAGTCCCAGAAAATATGCAGACCTTTTCTACCAAAATGTTTAAATTATTTATTAGGCAAAAATTGTCTAGTAAGGGTTATTATAGTTACTACTAAAGAGTACATGACCGATAATAACCCCTGTGAATGAGGTGATCGCTATTATACAATTATTATAAAAACATTTAGAAACAGCATGGCTGTTTCTAAATGTTTTTATAATAATTGTATAAAATATTCTGGTGTAAATTGTGCTTTTCTTTAAAAAAAAGTCCCGCTGGGTTTCTTGCTGGTTCTTCTTAGGACAGGAGGTTTTTTTTGCGAAACAGTGGTAAAAGTAAAAATGACCTTCAATAAGTATTATATTCTATTCTACACTCACCATACGACAACACGGTAGCATTAAGCTAATATTTTACACTGGTATTCTGTGAGAGCGTGGTCCTTACCAGGTCGAAGTGACTTATTCGTGCATTTAGTAGTAATTTATAAATATGAGTCATTTTGGTTCGTAAATATAGAAGTTGATAAATATAGTTCGGCCGTTCAGAGAATGCGTTCCTGACACCTATCAGTTAGTCACAACTAGTGACGGGCACAACATAACACTGAGTTCGTTACCGTTCCTCCAAAATGAACCGCTGTGTTATTTTTAAGATTATTTTCGTTTGAAATTGGCGGAATCATTTAAAATTTATATTTTAGTAATTTAAGTGGAAACCAAAAAAAGGCAATATTAATATAATAAAATTGTTTTATTTATTCTTTGTTACAAAGTTACAATCTGTATTTCTATGCAATAAAGTACATTGAATTGAAAGTGCGTACAGAATATTAATCAGACTCCGATTCGCTTGAGGAGGTGGTGTCTTCATCATCATCTTCGCCTACATGTATAATTATATTATTATCAATAACAGAATCAATCCTGATATCTCGGTCAAAATGTTCCACAATCAGGTTTTTAGTCTTCTCAACAACCTTTGCCCAGTTATCTCTTGTGACTTCCCAGCAGGCTTCTTTTAATAGGGTCATCATCTTTTTCGTGCTGAATGGCGGGGAAGTATTGTGGCGGGCGGCGTAACCTTTTATTTGAGCCCAGATTAGCTCAATTGCGTTATATTGGCAATGATACGGTGGAATTCTTAGAACGCGATGACCGTACTCCAGAGCCAGTTCATCGATTTCGTATCGCACATTTGCCGCTTTATTTTCTTTATTATAACTAATTTAATTAGCTCTGGTTTTAGCATCTGCATATTTGCGTCAATGCCTTTTGCTTGTAACCAAGCCACCATTTCTTCTTTTTTATTAGCTTGGGTAGGTGGTTTCTGTATTTGAACCGAGTGATAGGAGGCATTATCCATGAATATTACAGAAGGCTCTGGTAAAAGCACGTTCTGGAAGCACTCTTTAAATGTAGTGGCATTTATTTCCTCGTGGTAGTCATTTGTGGTTTTTGATTGAAATGCCAGAAACGAGTTCTCCACAAACCCGTATTTTGCAGAACCTGCGTGGCATATTATCAGACGGGCCCCCTTACCCATTGGTACTTTCGACGTCGACGCTTGTGTATCATCCGTCGAGGAACGGGAAACCGTGTGATTGGCGTTTAGCCATGTCTCGTCAATGAACACGACATTATCCCCGTTATCAATATTTTTTGCTTCTCTCAAAAAACTTATCCGTTTTAAAATTATGTCGTATCGTTCTAATAAAATTTTTCTTTTGTCTGTTTTTTTATACGAAAAACCAATATCTTTTAAGATTTTGGTTAAAGCAGTTTTACCCCCGCTAAACAGTCCAGCTTCTCTTAACGATGCCAAAAGCTTCTTCCTGTTGAGATATTCGTTTCTGGAATAGTAACCATATATATATATATATGATTTCTGATTGCATCGGCGTCAAAGGTGTCAATATCTGTCACGGGTTTAGTTCTACGTTTCTTCTTCGGAGTACGTAAAATATTATCTTCCGTGCCAGTAGAGCCGAACTTTTCTTTATTAATATTTGTTATCGTTCGTCTCCAAGCGCCTGAGAGACGCGTTCTTGTACTTGTTCGACAGGTAACAGGGGTCCGCCATTTTGCCGCTCCCGCTCAAAGTAATCTTGCAGCTTGATGATTAACTCACGGGCTCCACTTTTCAATGTTTGTCCACGTTTAGGCATTATTATGCACCAAAGGTAAAAAGAACGCGTTACAAAACACAATCGAAGTCCGATTTAGCGCCGATGTCAGTTTGAAAAGCAGAAACAGTCCATTAAACGAAAGCCGGGTAATCAAATAAAAACAGATCGAAAACACTTTAAGAATATGGTTTATGCGCACGAAACGACAACAGACAACTGTTTTAGCGTCACAAAATGGCAGCCGATATCGCCATTTGGGGTTACCATTTTCAACCTAAATATAAAAATGCTATTTTCTTTCGCGCGTTCCGTTTGCTCGTAGTTTTATTTTTATATTTAATAAAAGTTATCTTATAGTCCATTATTTTCAAATTCTTAAAAAGAAAAACAAAACGTATTATTTTATAAAGTATAACTGTATAAGAACAGATTACGATACTGTTATTGCCTGTTATTGTTAGCACAGCACTACAAATATAAAGCGCTGACATAACCTTGTCATAGCGCAGTATAGATTTAGAAAAATATTGTTTACCAAGTTATTTGACACTCAGTTTAGCACAAAATTATAACATTCATTGACTATTGATATAATAATGTTGTTTTAATGCTCATCAATTGTTAAAACGGTAAACAACCAGCAAAAATGTTTTTATCGTAACTGCAACGCCATTACAAAGTTATGTCGTCAGTTCAATCGCTACGTGTCAGGCACGCATTCTCTGAACGGCCGAACTATAATGATAAAGCATTTTTCGCATCTCTATATAAAATTAATTGATGTCCGTTAGTCTCGTTAAACTTAAAAACGTCCCGAACGATTTTGATGGAATTTTTTGTGTGTGTTTGAATGGGTCATCTTTGGACTCGATAGGTGGCGCTATTGTGGAGATCCAGAAATCACCCGTGCGAAGCCGGTAGGCGTAACTTGCAGAAGACTAGCGATAGCGAAATTAGAACAATAATTGCTGATAAATCGCAGATTCGTATTATGTACCAGCGATAACCAAGCTAACTAGCGACCACAAGGCAGCGCTGCGCTGTCGCTAGCTAGCTTGGTTATCGCCGATACCGTATCTAATTTCGCTATTGCTAGCCTTCTGCAAGATACGTAATACGCCTACGGGGCGGATCCCTAGTAAAATATAATTTATCATATGATTGCAAATGCAGATACGTTCTCACTCCTAAGGAATGAGATGGAATGGTGCTATTTCACGTTGATATAAGTTAACATTTAGAGCTCCTTCACATTAAGCCGCAAGCGACGCGGCAGTCGTGCTGTTCACAGACGGCAGACTTCCATACTAAAAACGTGACACGTGATTGTCATAGCGGACGGTAGCGCGGCAGCCGCGTGCGATCAATCCAGTATTGTCTTTTTTTTATTATGAACGCGACGTCGATGGCGCCGAACGGGAAACAACAAAAGCAGGAGCAACAATGATGTTTCCTCGTTGGAATACATTATTGAAATAAACAGCGCCACCCTAATTTAAAGAAGTCGCGCGGCTGTATTAGTAATAAAAAGGCATCCGCTGCAGTCGCGCGGCTGCCGCGCTGCTGCCGTATTACTTGCGAACTAATGTGAAGGCGCCCTTATAGCGACTGCATCGTCCGATAGTTGTGTATCGTCAGCAACGCAAAATCAAGAATTTGCATTTAGAAAAACCCAAAATTAGGGACTTTTTAGGTGCTGATTAGGTGCCAAGTTTAAAAATTAGGTGCTCTAAAATTTTCACCGCAACGAACTGTTGAAAATTGCGTTGCTAGCAAAACGTCTCGCGAGCAACGCAATGAAGTTATTAGATATACGATAAATATTAATAGCAAGGAATTAAGTGCTAATTAGGTGCTGCAAGTATAGGCAATAACAAGGCGCCCTTAATAAAAATAAAGTCGTTATTCAGAACATAGCTGATGCATTATTCAGGTTTTCTGAAAATAAAAACAGAATCAAAATTGCTTTTAGAAAAAGCCCAAATTAGGGGCTTTTTAGGTGGTAATTAGGTACCAAGTTTAATAATTATTTGCTCTAAAACTTTTACCGCAACGAACTGTTGAAATTTTCTTTGCAGGAATATTGACATAGTTACTTCTGCAACGGCTTCGGCGCTGCGGGGACTGCAGCCCCTTCGCCTAGTAGTAGTAAATCACAAGCACCCATGCTCACTTCCGCAGCTTCAGCTTATTGGTCGCCTTAGGCGACCAGCTTCAGCCTCTACGGCTCGCACGGATGCCTGCGTATTGCCACAGCGGGCGGGGGCTGCACTCCCTCCGCGCCTACGGCTTTACAAAAACACTCTAGGCGTAGGACAGACACGACTACGTGGAGTCGGGCCTTCTGATTTGGTTTTAGTACAAATTGGACCTAAGATCTGTAATATATAACTGATAAAGAACAAAAAATGCCATTCATACCTATGATATATAATTCATATATAAGGTATACCAAGGTAATGGTGGTCCTGGACCCGATAATTCCCAGAATTTTACCGCCATCTATACCCGACCCCAATAATATTTCAACACTTAATTAGCACTTAATTCCTTACTATTAATATTTATCGTATATCTATTATCGCCACTGCGTTGCTAGCGATACGTTTTGCCAGCAACGCAAATTTCAATAGTTCGTTGCGGTGAAAATTTATAGCACCTAATTTTTAAACATGGCACCTAATGAGCACCTAATTAGCACTTAATTTTTAAGCATTGACAAAGAACATAAAATGCCGTTCATACCTTAAGGTAAGGTAATGGTGGTCGTGGACCCAATAATTCCCACAATAATATCTTAATCTATATCGGGGTTCGATAATCGCTCAGCACTTAATTCCTTGCTATTAATATTTATTGTATATCTAATAACATCATTGCGTTGCTAGCGATACGTTTTGCCAGCAACGCAAATTTCATTCGTTTGTTGCGGTGGAAATTTTCGAGCAACTAATTATTAAACTTGGCACTTAATTAGCACCTAAAAAACATTTTTGATTCTATTCTGATTTTCAGAAAACCTGAATTTTGCATTTGCTTTATTCTGAATAACGACTTAATTTTATTAGGGGTGCCTTGTCATTGCCTATACTTGCAGCACCTAATTAGTACTTAATTCCTTACTATTAATATTTATCGTATATCTAATAATTTCATTGCGTTGCTAGCGAGACGTTTTGCTAGCAACACAAATTTCAACAGTTCGTTGCGGCGAAAATTTTAGAGCACCTAATTTTTAAACTTGGCACCTAATTAGCACCTAAAAAGCCCCCAATTTTGGGTTTTTCTAAATGCAAATTCTTGATTTTGCGGTGCTGGCGAGACACAACTTCGTCCGATAGTGTCCAAGTTGTCTACGAGAAATTCCAGATAAATCTGGCCTCTAACACATAGAAAATATTGACCTCGTATTCAAGGCAAGTGGTTAACGCTTTTAAACTAAGCAAGTGCGGTTTATTATCTTCGGCTACATCACCACATCATAGGATCAGGTGGGTTAGTAGTCAAGCATTGGCAGAGAAATAAATAATGGTGTGAGATATTCCCATGACAGTGAATTATGGTCATAATAATTTATCACATATCACACTTCAAGAGACACGTGTAAGTATAGAACTTTTCACCAATGTTATGTTAAAGGTATAATTTAAAAGTAAAAATTTTGTACAGCCGACTTCAATATAAGTTATTTAAAAATAACTCAAAAACTATTGGTCTGACCTTGATCAAATTCATATGGGACCACACGAGATGTATCAGCTTTCATATAAAAAAGAATCATCGAAATCGGTTCACCCAGTAAAAAGTTATGAGGTAACACACATAAAAAAAAACAAAAAAAATACAGTCGAATTGAGTACCGTCTCCTTTTTGGAAGTCGGCAGAAAAGGGTATACCTCATTTCTGAGGGGTTTTAAGGAAAGGAAATGTCCTCTGCGCTGCCACAATGCGTGTTAGCGAACTTCACATGTCTACGAATTTCTTTTAATTACTCAGACATGCAGGTTTCCTCACGATGTTTTCCTTCACCGTCGAGCACGTGGTAAATCAGCACTTAAAATTGCAATTAACAATTTCATTGGTGCAGGCGGGAGTACTAGGGATAAATTTATAGTTTTACAAGATGGCCAGGCAGACTTTGTTCTGCCCGTTCTGACGAACCTTTTGTTCGGGAGTATATGGGAATTTTAAAATAATGCAACTTATAGGTGGTCTGGGACGATTGTATTGGTCTTACAACAGCTGAGAAGGTAATAAAATATTGCAAAGACAAAGAACCTGTTTAAGATAACGTTGACGTAATTACTACGAGTACGTTGTTTAACTCGTTGCTTAGAAAAAAGGCGCAAGCGCTTCAACACCTTTGTCCTTTCAAAAATCTTTCAATTCGCAATAAAAAATATTGAGGATCACTTATCTGGATAAAAAAACCTATCCTAACTCTCAAGTTGAAGCAAGCAATACACATTTACAAAATTTAATTAAAATCGGTTGAGTGGTTTCGTAGTTCATCGCGGATAACCAATGTGACACGCAATTTTTATATAAAAAGATAGTTAAAATTTTTTTTGGCTTTATTGTATGGCTAGCGAATCGCCCCCGCTTCGCACGATTGATTTCTGAATCTCGACCACAGCTCCCCTTACCGCTTCCAATTGTGAATCTAAACCATTCTCAAATCACACACAAAATTTCATCAAAATCGGTCCAGCCGTTTAGGAGGAGTTCAGTCACATACACACGGACAGATGTATTATATAATAATACTAGCTGACCAGGCAGACGTTCTGCCCTTTTCGACGTCCCTTCATATAAAAAATCCTTAAATTCGTAATAAAAAAATATTGAGTGTCACTTATCATGATAAAAACTATCCTATCTCTCAAGTTGGACCAAACTGCACATACTATGCAAATTTCATTGAAACCAGTTCAGTAGTTTAGGAGTTCATCGCGGACAAACAACGTGACACGTAATTTTATATATAAAGATAATATGTATGTATTATACCTATAAACCTTCCTCTAGAATCTCTCTTACAAAGCAATAAGGACCGTGGCCGAGCTCACTTGACTACTCTAGCGCCATCTATTATCTATCTACGGAAGCGGTTGTTGTGAAATACATCGTTCTTTATTTAATACATTTCCATAGATGTCGCTACATGGTACCGCTAAGTAAGATTGACGAAGTCATTGGGCTCTAGTCATATACAATCCTAAAGAATCATCATCATTGTGCTGTGTTTTTGTTCAGTGTTCTGTCCATTGATTAAAACCGCACCAAAATCCGTTGCGTAGTTTAAAAGATCTAAGCGTACCGACGGCGGGAAGCGACTTTGTTTTATACTATGTAGAGAAGAGATGTTTGAATGATGACTGGCAGGTTTCAGCCATTACGACATCTTCGGAATTCGACATTCTACAGCCTCTCATTTAAGGAGAATTACGGACCTACTAACCCCTGAGCTACCTTCTTATTAAAAATAATTATTATCCACGATGTTTTCTCGAAGAGAGACACGAAAAATCCTATTTCAATAACATATAAAAGTGTACAAGCAACTTATCTACGTCAACAACTTTCAACTTGATGAATGAACACTGCTGTTGGTGGCAGAAATAATGAAGACGGTGGCAACAAGCCAGATGGGTCTTCTAGGAAGAAAAGAAGCCAAAGTACTTGTTGAATCAACACTTATGCTGTATAGAATAAGGGTGACAAACGAGCACACACTCCACCTGATTGCAAGTGAATGATGTAGTACACAGACATCTTCATTTCATTCATTATGTGGCACATAGAATCGTTGGAATGTGTTGTCATCCCTAAAGACTGACATGGAACGCCTCGTTTCTATAAAAGGTACTCCGGTTCTCTACACTCACCATACGAAACACATCAGCATTAGGCTGGTATTCTGTAAGAGCTTGGTCTTTCCCTAGTCGTGTCAACGTCCTAATGTATTCATACCTACACATTGTAACTTTATACCTACGTATTTGAGTCGAAAAATCATTACTTGAAATCGGTTCATGCGAATAATTTTTCATGTAAAATAAGTGCTCATTACAATGCGCCCTGGTTCTGGTTGTTTTATGTTCTCTGTAAGACCGTTTATTGCTAAGCACACTCTATCGCTATGTATTTAACGATCGAGACAACTTTATATCGTCGCTTTCGTATTAAAATTTCATATGCCCGCTTTTACAAGGCGTGCTTATGAAATTCGCTCATCGCTTTTATTGCTTAGAAGGCCTAAGAAGAGAGCATAAAGACTACTTAGTATATTATACTTATTATCGGGGAGTATAGAGGCACCTGGTAAGACATGCAGGAAGGAGATGGATACAGGTGGCTCAGGACCGTGCTTTGTGGCATTCTTTGGGGAAGGCCTATGTTCAGCAGTGGTCTTGTGATAGACTGTAATGATAATGATGATAGAGGCGCGACTGCTCATTTCTTTGCATATAACAGTATATAGCCATATAACCATAGAGATCTGAATTTAGATTGATGTGGGTATGTAACCATTGGGAGCAGCATCAAGTGAAGAGAAGTAAGCAAGCGTGGTCATTACAGCGATATGACCTTCCTAATGCAGCGTCCACATGCTTGGCAAACCTCAACAAGTCGTCACAAATCCAAACGTTTGGATAGTGTTTCGCTTGGTTTGCGTAGGTTTGCGAGCGCTTGTAGTCAATCTGATTGGTGTCGGTTTTTAGTAACAAATCAAAAGGAATTTGCCGCAAGCGCTTGTAACGCATATCACTCTTTTTTAATACATGATGGGGTTGCCAAACGAGCACACAGTCCACCTGATGGTAAGTGGATGCTGTGGCCCATAGACATCTACATCTATACTCAATAATCAAAATGCAGATGCGTTGTCACCCGTGAGGACTAAGATGGAATACCTCTTTTCCATGCTACAACCATAATATAGCTTCAGCTTGGCTCTACGCGTTCTAGCTGATCATCCGTTCACAGGAGGAAAAGACTGAAAACAATATCTTTGTTGACAACAATACCATATACCGACATTGTGTACCTACGACACTACCCGGTATTCTGTACTAGATCTATTAACAGTTGGCGACTTGGTGATCCACTGTCAGTAGGAACTGCTGCAATAAAGTTTTCCGATTCAGGAGTGAGAAATGATAAGCAAGCACACTATTGTAGTCTTGAAATGGAATAGCTAATAGTATGAATATAACCTTGTCAAGGCTAAAATGCTGTTATGGTGCTCTGGCCGATTTTGGTTGCAGCGACAACTTTAGGCTACAAGAAAATATTCAAGAAAGCAAGGCGTTCATAATCACAAGTGTCGGAACAAACAGAAGCACCCACTCGACTTAGTGCTAGCGTGCGTGCGTTCATGCGCGCGCGCGCGCGCGCATGTGTGTGTGTGTGTGTGTGTGTGTGTGTGTGTGTGTGTGTGTGTGTGTGTGTGTGTGTGTGTGTGTGTCTTCTACCCAAGGGATATTAAAAAATATTCCATCTGACAACTTCAATTTCTAATAATCTATTATAATGTCATCATGACAAACAGCCGTGTTAAGATTTTTACTTTATTTATTACAAAGAAATATACAACAAAATGGGATATATACAACATGAAATTGATACAAATTTGAATAAAAATAAATATGTACTGAATTTTCTTTGAAATAGTATTATTTCTGTCCTGTATTATGCACCTGAAAATAGTGCACAGTACAATACCAACGCTACAAAAACAAACTAAATTCAACCAACCGCATTAAACTACATATATATTCAATGACACAATACAGAAATGCCTAACAAAGGCTGAATACATACTATAAACCAGTATCACAAAGAAAGATGACAGTAGGCCTATTAAGATACATGTCTAAGAAGAAAATCTATTTATAGCCTATTGTCATTGCCGGTATATACAGGGTTATTTTGCAATAACCGGTCAAATTTGCAGAGAAGGTTCAAAATAAGTAATATAGGCAAATGGTTAAGAAAAATTAACTATAAAAAAATATCAAACATTCTGTCCTTATTATTTTTTAAATTCAAAATGTGTGGTAATACAATATTTTAACTGATTTTATTGTACACGCACACATTCGTAAGGGTCGATTAGTAGGCAACAACAACAACATTTCCCCATAAATCACATTCAATTTGGGATAATTTCAAATAAATTTAGAAGCCTTATTTACTCGTATTTTTAAAAACTGCAATAACGGTATATCATTATTTGTATATTTGAACTTAAGTTTAAAATTTGGCCACTGTTTGAATAATTTAAAATTAAAAATTTTGTACAACCGACTTCAATATAAATTATTAAGAATAACTCAAAAACTATTGGTCAGACCTTGTACACCTGTACCTTGATCAAATTTATATGGGACCACATGTGAGGCACCAGCTTTCAAATAAAAGAAGAATTATCGAAATCGGTTCACCCAGTAAAAATTTATGAGGTAACACACATAAGAAAACATCAGTCGAATTAAAGAAAGAAAAAAAAGTATAAAAAAATTTGTCGTAACTTTTAACTGTATCATTTGTAAAGTTAATGCAGAGAGCTAACTTTTCCTTCTCAAAATGCCACCCACTAAAATCTGCCACCAAGACAAGGAATCCTAGACAAAACAGTACTAACGTCAGGACTAAGGTCACTATTTACATATTTGAAAAACTTAATTATTATCTTTTTACATGTAAGTTGCTATAAAAGTATGTATAGTTTAATTTCAGGGTTATGTGTAAATAAATAGCAGTATTATAATAATACCTTGTAGTTGTGGTGTAAGAGTATCCATTACCTCATATTTTCACATGGGTGTCGTAAGACGTGAGAGAGGGAAACTGAAAAAATGTTGGGCAGCAGCACCTTCCTTTTTTTATAGGACTGGATGACAAACGAGCACACAGTCCACCTGATGGTAAGTGGTTGCTGTTGCCCATAGACATCTACATAAATGCATGTTTGCCATGATCACCCATGATCACCCATGTCACCCATGTCACACAAATCACCCATGAGGACTAAGATGCAATGCCTATTTTCCAGTAAAAAAGGTCTCGATTCTCTACACTTACCATACGAAACACAGTAGTGTTAAGCTGCTATTTTACGCTGGTATTCTGTGAGAGTGTGGTCCTTCCCCGGTCAAACCAACCCATTCGTGCTACAACTATACTACTAATATTGCTGCAGCAAGGCTCTACCACGTACAGAATTCTTCCTGATAATGACTCAAAATAATAAATAGCTGCAGCTGTAAGCCTGCCTGCCAAGAGTGATAACTATGGCAAAATCCCCTCTTCTAGGTAGATCTATGTACAGCATAGGACTTTTATAAGCTGTAATGGAAGTAATTTTTAATTTTACTGTGTAAATTTAAATGTATTTTTTAAAAATAGGGGTGACAAAGTAGTAATCTTTCTACCTGATGGTTAGTGGATACTGTTGCCCATCTAAATTTATCCTCCATTAAAAATCAAAATGCAGATGTTGTCCTTTTTAAGGACTAAGAAGGAATGCCTCATATTTAGTAAAAGGGTCTACGGTTCTCAACAGCACAGCGGTATTGTGCTGTTATTTTACACTGGTATTCTGTGAAAATTTGGTCCTTCCCCGGATGACCAATGTGTAATACAACTAAAATATAGCTGCAGCATGGATCTACCACGTTAAAATAACTTGCAGTATTACAAGTTACTTTAGATAACATAATATTATTAAAAGAAGATCCAATTACACTTATTAATTGGCCGTGAGGAAGCAGCTTAAGAATATCCACTACCCCATATAATCTGCGGTTGATAATAATAAGAGACAACAGAGGGAAATAGAAACAGGATGGGTAGCAGCAGCCTTCCTGATAACAGCTCATTAATAATAAAAAACTGCAGTTGCAAACACCCCAGCCAAGCATAACTACTATGGCAAATATTCCCCCTACAAGACAATCTATGGGGCATAGGACCCATAAATTGTATTGTATGTTTATCAGTGGAATTTAAATGGGCTGCAATGAATTAATGAATGGATCATGTGTTAAACTTATATTTTTTTTAACATTTACGTAAATCTGCTGCTGCCAACCCGCTTGCTAATCTTGACTGCTATGGCAAATATCCCCCCTGCGAGACAATCTGTGGGGAGGCCAACATTCAGCAGTGGACTTTTGATAGGCCGCAATGAGTGAATAAATAAATCATTAACACACTTACGTTTTTAAGGAATTTATAATAAACACATCTTTTGGAAAAATATTTACACAAAGCTATATTTTGCAACACCTAGTATCATTTTGCGATAAATAATTACACCAAATTATAACAAAAAATTCATATACCAGAGTAAGTAATATTATTCTTTTTAAACTGCCATTTCACAATTATGTATTTTATTCATATTCTTAATACATAACGTTGTTTTTAAGCAACAACTACAATTTGTTCTGAGAACATAAAGTATTACACAAACACACACACAAAAAGTATAAACAAATATTAATGTCAAAGTCAAAAAGAATGACAATTTAATTTAAATGTTGCCTTAATTAACAATTACTTCATACGATTATGCTTTTTTAAATTTATTACTTAAAATTTTTCTTACATAGAATAAAGATATAAATTAGTTAAAATGATGTTGTCTTTCATAAAAATAATATCTCTAAAATATGATTTTATTTAAAATAACTTACAAAATAAAATTATGTCTTAGGCGTTTAATAACTCATGGAATTTGTAAATATTTAGTTAATCTGCTATGATATTAATTTACAATATAATTTGTTTACGTTAGAATAATATATTTAATTTATTAAATTTGTAAATCCAGTAAGTAGATAGTTTAATTCTAAAATTACTTACGCTCCTTTGATTGCTCACTTAAAAATTGGTTGCGCTTATTCACACTGGTTCTTACAAAATGCCACAATGATCATCTGCACATTTTCACTTAATATGTTTCACTAACATGTATTCACTTAAAAAATGCCTTGGTGAGAAATGATAATAGCCATGTAAAAATAGATGAGTAGTATCTAACCGGAGCTATGACAGTCTGAAGTTGATTTTGTAGCAATGCAGTGTTCTGCGCATGTTTTATGAATGAACCCCTTGCGCAGATCCCCTACAGAACTGGGCGAGCACATTTTAATTTTCCTATTGACAATCTCGAATGAGTCAACGAACCTGGCCCTGGATTGTGGACGTTTTGTTTCAACACATGAAATAACCTCTGGCTTGCCTATGTGATCGATTATGTTGTCTATAAATTTCAAACAGCCTTAATAGCGCTCGAGTTAATAAATATGTGCAATAAAAAAGGTTTTGACACAATATTGATGTACTATTGTAGAAATTTACATACTAACATAATATTAGGATTTACCAAAGGCCTAAAAATATTTTACACCTGTGCAAATTTATTATTTATACAAATTAAAGTTACATTTTTTTTCTAATAAATTCTACATTAACCTTTGTCTCTATTAGTTGTAACGTATTAGGTATAGCAAAAGAAGTTAGACTTTCACACGCATATAATATATAATTTTGACGGCTCCGTGGCGCAGTGGCTTAGCAATGAGCTGTTGCGCTGGAGCCGCGGGTTCAAATCCCGCACGGAATAAGTATTTGTATGGCCTACAAATAATTATTCCGGATCTGAATGTTTGTCCTCGCGCAATTTATGTTTGTAAGCTGCCTCCACGATACAGGAGAAAATCCTAGTGTGGGGGTAACGTTTTTAAAGAAACGAAAAAAAAATACTCCTTAACCTATATAGCTATAGGTAGCGCAGGGGTTAAGTACTCGCTGTAAAGTTATTTGTATGCTTGCGACCCGGGTGTTATCCCTGCAGGCAGCAATGGAATTGTTAATTGCAATTTTAAGTGATGATTTACGGTGGTGAGGGAAATCATCGACGCGTATAGAGTCCGCCAATACGAAAATATAGAATAGATAGATAGCAGAGTAGTCGCTGCATAACCCTATCAGAAATGAAAGGAGGCCTGTGGAAAGGATTGGGACGTATATTAAATAGTCTTTAATTTATGTACTTTTCTATATTTATAATATCTTATATAACAATAATTGATTTGAAATGGCCTCTAGAAATCACTTATATCATACATACTATTATTAATTGAACAACTGTTAGTTGTAACAAGTGAAAAATCAGTGGAATAATCTGAGGAATGCCTATTTATATATATATATATATATATATATATATATATATATATATATATATATATATATATATATATTATCAATTCAATGGTAGCTCGTCGGAGGATCTGCGCACACAAATACAATCGTCTGTACCTACGAAACTCAACATAACAATTAAAACAATAAACTAACAATTTCACACACACATACATAGATATATTATTACAGTATCGCTCGATGATAGCGACAACTCGGATACAGATTTGGATCAGTCGCTCGACCGATCTGCATATTTACATATTGTATGATGACGAGCAGCTTATGTTGGTAAATAAATCCGAAACAACACGACCGTTATTATTGTAATTTTTAAGTTTAAAAAGAAGTAAACTTATACCAAAAATGTGGTTAAAATTACTTGCATTTAGGTAAAGGTAACGCTTTCAGTAAATCATTTTGTAAATTTGACGTCGCAGATCTCTCTTTGTAGCAAAAACTGAACAATTCGGCATTTTTGTGGGACGTCGATTCAGGCGCGTAACTATATTTAGTCTAGTGAGCAGTGCATCTGTAACTAGTTTTACCCCCGCGTTTGACCGCGTGGACTTATACTTTGACAGAGGGAAAGGTCTGCGTATGGCTACTTCCCTCCGATCCGCCGGTGACCCGTGTTGCTCTATGGTACGGTAGGTTGGATATCAAAATAATTTAATTAATAATATATGTACATATTGCAATGCTTGTGTTAAATAATTCTTCCATATGCTTTATTACTGGCTGTTTAAAAAAAATATCGGGATGACATTAAGAAACATAGACTTTTTTCGCCTTCAGTCTTCTGTCAGGTGACGGTTTTGGAAAATGATACACTGTGTTTTACATTTAAAAGGAGAAATTTAATTAGAAATATACCGTAGAGATATGATGGAAGTTATTTATAAACTATTTTACTACCAAGCTACATAACATAATCAATAAGTTGGGCAACATGGCTCATTTTGCCTTGCTATGGAAGGCAAGAGTCATTGAGAAATGTAGATTAGAATATGAAGAGGAAAAAATTCACTCTGTATTGCTTTCCAACGTGGACATTCCTAAAAGGACAATGATGCAAAAATGGTCACATTATAGTTGGAGCACAAAACAACGTCTGATTAAAAAAATTAAAAAGTTATATCCTGAAGGCTCACCGCTATCAAACTTTCTAGTTTATTTAACAACGGATCAGACCTTTCCCAATTTCTTGATGAAAAGTGTCATTGGATTCATCGGAGGAATCATTCTCACTTACCTTTGCTTTATGTTCTTCGTGTTTCAGCTATCGATATCTTTGATTCATGCCACTATTATGAGCTCCATTATTGGAGTTCTTCTCACCCTTGGATTAGCTTTCAGCTATCGTGTCAGGTAATTTTATTTTATTAATTTTTATTTTGGATGCAGGCTGCTGAGTCAGTCTTTTCTCCTATAAAGAAAGGGCACGCTACTATACATTAAAGCCTAGTATTTATGTCCCCTTTACTTTGTTCATAAAAGATCATGCTGAACTTAGGCCTTCTGAAGTTTGCCATAATCGTTTCGTTTTTTAGGTGTTTTGACGTACCAAAGAACTGGATATTTTTATTAATATTCTGCTGGATTTGTTTTTTAGATCACTCTGTATACGGCTTGTACACTAGTTGATGGAAGCGTTGTTGTTATTTTATTAAAGTAGTAATTAATATCAATGCTTCGACTACAACAATAATTTTACTTGACTTATACTAACTAATGCGTAGCTCGTTTTTAACTTGACGATTTGAATATACTTAGGGATATTACGTAGTACACAACATAGGTATATGGGATGGCGATAAAGTTATTACATTAAATGAAAAGACTTATCACTTATCATACACACCTAAAAAAATATATAACAATTACCATTCTAGTTGCAATAGCCCTTTTTTCGTTTTTTGCCTAATTACATATGAACGGGAAGGTGTAGGTAAATAATTACCTATGTCGATGCCGCGTGAGCACTGCGCACCTGCCGCACCGTTGCCGCTTTTACATGTCACTTCTGGTTAGTAAACTAATATTATCAAGGTGATTTATTTCGTATCAATTTTTACGTTATTTATTTTGTTTGAAAGATGCATTTTTATTTTTGGTAGAATTGTTTATTTTATTATTTTAATCGACATAATATATGAAATTGTATATACCGCTGTGTTATTTAATGTGATAACCTAATCGCCACCCAGTATAGTCTGGGTAGTGTTATTTGAAGTAATATGTGAAAATACGCAAATCGCATACAATTACTTACGTAGCCTTAAATAGTACTACAAATTTTATAAGAATTGTTGTAATTAATTTAGGAATAACATACATGTAAGCAAATGAAGATCGTATCTGCTTTGAGACACATTATACCTTGGCTATGTCTAACTTTGGGCAAAAAATTGTTTTTTCTAAATTTGGTTGTAATGTGATGGTGGTGTCTATTACTGAATTCCAGCATATCCAAGTACCTATATTTCCAGTTTCTGACGACTGGATACTTCTTTTTTCATGCATACCCCCGTATAAATATACGATAGGCCACGCAGAATGTTTTGCGAAAAAAAGTTTTCCTTATGTAAGAGGCACTGGCCAGTTGCAATTTATTTTGTTAATAACGTTATTTCATCATCATCATTAACAGCCCTTCACAAGTCCACTGCTGAACATAGGCCTCCTCCAAGGAATGTCACAGAGCACAGACCTGAGCAACCTGCATCCATCGACTTCCTGCATGTCTTACCGGTCGTTACTCCATTTAGTGGGTGGTCGGTCGTCCTAAATTTCGCCAACCGGTACGAAGCTGCCACTCGAGAACCTTTTTCCCCAATCGGTTGTGGTTTTTCGACCGATATATGGCCGGCCCATTGCCACTTCAGCCTACTAATCTGTTGGGTTACATCTGTCACTCTGGTTCTACTGCGGATATTTTCATTTCTAAATTTATCACACGGGGAAACTCCCACCATAGCCATCATTGAGCGACCTTGAACTTTCTCATACGGCCAGCAGTAAAGGACAACGTCTCAGAACCATAAGTCAACAATGGCAACACGCACTGTTTGTACAATCTCGTTTTCAAGTTTTAAGGTATACCTGAGCTCCCGTGTAGTGACGGGCAAAGATGCCCCTTACTTCGTATCTTCTCGTGGGTATCGTAAGAGGCGACAGAGGGAAACGGAGGCAGAAGATGTGCAGCACCATTTTTCTGATAACAGCCAAATGACAATAAAAAATCTGCGGTTACCAACCCGCTCGCCAAGAATGACAACTATGGCAATATAATCCCCATGATAAGAGTTACGAAGAGACGGCCCCAGTACCCGGCGGCCCCGCTATTTCTGGCTACGGTGGCGAATGTTCGGTGGAGGTTCGGTTGGAACTTAAGTCAACTCGACCTGGCAACATACAACGCACCGTTATTTAGGTATTTATAAAAGAACAGTGTTTATTCCAATTTTTCATTTTTATTGTTGCAGGTGTCTTGTATTTTTACTTGTTCCGCAATTTTTCTCACGCGTTGGAAGATACACGCTGACGTGTTATGCTCTCGTACTCATACTGACGGGTCCCGCCACAAACACCCTTAAGAACTCTGAGGTGCTGTCGGAGTCAATGGCTTGTAGCCAGGTAATATTTAGACGTTTTTTTACTTCAATAAACATGATAAATACTTTTATTTGGAATTAAACTATTTGTCTTGAAAAACTTGGTCTATGGCTATAGACGAGTTCCTCTCTCTCTCTCTCTCTCGAGGATCTGTGGACAAGTAGTGGTCCTTTGCGCAGATGCAGATGTGAGTCTGTTACTGAGCGCATTGCTGGGAGGAATTGTTGAAGTAGTTATCCTCTAGAAAATAGGAGTTCACCAAGAGGCGGCAAGCGCTGGTGGTTCTGCGTTTGTGTGTGAAAGCGTACCTGTGGTCCTGCTAATATAGGGCGAAGGTGAACCACGATGTGGTTTAGTCGGCGCAAGTCCAACATAACCCGAACATGAAGCATGTGTGTTTTTTTGTAGTAGTCTCCATTCTTGACTCTGTAATTCTTTGCATTCGTTGTGACCGTACAATGAGCCTATCCATAAGAGATCATTTCTTTGCTTTTCTATAATACGTGGTAGAGTCACGCTTCAGCTGAATTATGGTTGTGCAACGAACAGATTGGCTCGAACGGGGTAGAACCACGCTCTCATTGAATACCAGCGTAAAATAGCAGCTTAATGCTGCTGTATTTCATGTGGTGTGTGTAGAGAACTGGAAATAAGTTTTACTCAAAACGAGGCATTCCATCTTAGTCCTCAGGTGTGACAACGCATCACCGGTTTCATTCTTAATTGAGAATAAATGTAGATGTCAAAGTATTACAACATTAACTTACCATCAGGTGGAGTGTGTGCTCGTTAGTTACCTTTTTTCTTTAAAAAAAATGATATATCTAAGAAATCGCAACAATCAAACAAATATCAAGGTCAAACAAACAAATATCATGATATTGAATTTCTATACCTGCCATAGTTAAATCGATGTTCATTTCGGAAAAAGCACTAGAGCGCTGACATGGTAAAGGTATAGTAGCGATGCGATCGAAAACTTTTTAATGCAGCTGGCATACATTTGTATAAATACCACTAACTGCACTTTTATATTCTAACACTGTTGCGTATTGATCCGTTCTCCACATAAAATGATCAACTTATTTTTTCTTTATTTCTTTTCTTAATTTTGTTACATTTAGGTTTCATTATCATTACAACTTATCAAAAGTCCACTGCTGAAGAGAGAATCTCCCATATATTAACCTCAATGGGGGTATTAATTTGTCATACTTGGCAGACGGGTTGGCAATCGACTTCAAAAAGGAGACGGTACTCAATTCGACTGTATGTTTTTTCTTGTGTGCTACCTCATAACTTTTTACTGGGTGAACTGACTTCGGTCATTCTTTTTTTATTTGAAAGCTGGTATTTCACCTGTGGTCCGATGGTCAAAAACTATTATGATTTATTCTTCTATATGAGTTATACTTAATAATTTATATTGAAGTAGGCTATACAAATTTTTTAATTTTAAATTATTAGCTTGACGATTCGAATGTACTTAGGGATATTACTTAGTACAATACATAGGTATATAGTCTGGGTAGTATTATTTGAAGTAATCTGTGAAAATACGCTAATCGCACACAATTACTTAGTTAGTCTTAAATAGTACTACAAATTTTATAAGTATTGTTATAATTAACTTAGGAATAACAAACATGTAAGCAAATGAGGATCGTATCCGCTTTGAACACACACAGTACAGTAGAATTTATTGCGATTGGATTTCATGGGTTTAATTTTTTTTGCGCGGAATCCTAATTCTTTTCCTTAAAAAAATTTGCCTAAGTTACTCCTTAAACATCAGCTATATGTTAGTGAAAGTCCCGGTAGTCTGCTCACAGCTATTTGCGTTATGCGTGTTCAGACAGACGTCGTGGTAAAGTTTTATTATAGTATAGATTAGGCTGAAATCATAATTGATTTTAGAACGTAATCCTTTTTAAATTTCGCTTTGCAAATTTTGCCACGTCTCTCGTGGACCTAAGTATAAATTTGCTGCTATTTACATGTCACCAATAAAATAACACCTTTAAAATGTTACCAATTACCATCCTACTTAGACAAACGTGGGGAAACGCGTAGCAAAAGTTTTCTTCGGAGAGCATTTCACTAGACCCTAGTATAATTATTGATTTAGTAGACTGTTAGATTTTAACAAAAAATCGTACAGACTCCATTTCTTTATAAAATACGGAGGATGAATGGTAAATTAAAAAGTTTCTCTTGGCTCAGCATTCTACTGAGGTATTGTTATATTTATTTTGATTCAGGAACAAATAAAGACAAACGTAAAGCATATAACGGACTCAATAAAGAACCCTTTCAACGCTATGAAGGACTGGATAAAGATAATGACGGAGAGAATAAAAGGGATAGCCAAGAAGACGAAGTCGATGCTAGTTACGACACATCGTATGGTGATCGCCATTGGTGAGTAAATCTTATGTTATATACTGGCGCTCCGTCCTGACTTCGCTCGAGTGATTTCTATATCTCGACAATAGCGCTACCTGCTGGGTCCAATTTTAAATCTAAGCCGTCTAACCATCCAACCAACCATTCAACTACACATTAAATATTTCATCAAAATCTTTTGAGCTGTTTTCCAGTTTTATCTAGACTAAGAACAGCATTTGATTTTCATATAATATAGAGATATACATTATACTAGCTGTTTCCTGCGACTTCGTTCGCGTGAAAATGATTACGCTTACCTCGTATAAGGCAATTTATCTGAACATTCCCCGTTGTGTGTGTCCGTGCATGCGTGTGTGTGTGTGTGTGTGTGTGTGTGTGTATGTGTGTGTGTGTGTGTGTGTGTGTGTGTGTGTGTGTGTGTGTGTGTGTGTGTGTGTCCGTGCGTGTTTGCGTGTGTGCGTGCGTGCATGCGTGCGTTAGTGCGTGCGTGTGTGCGTGCCTGCTTGCGGCGTGAGTGCGTGCGTGCGTGTGTATGTGTATTTGCGTGTGTGTATGTGTGTTTAAGTTAAGTAATTTAAGCGTAAGCAAGTAACGTAAGCGTCAGTAGCCTAATGGCAGAGCGCGGACCGCGAACTCGAAAAGTCGTGGGTTCGAATCCGCCATTCGACTACTGTCGCGAACCACTTCTAACACAAGCATTTTAAGCTTACCAGAAGTGGTTAAAGGGAAATTTAGTAATGTTTAATAGCATTACTAGTATTTAAAAAAAAGTAATTATTGTATAAATGTAAAGCTAGTTTTTGAAGTGTTTATTATTGCCATGAAATAAAATCGTACTTTCTTAATTTATTAAAAGATATATTGTTATATGAGAACTTAAATTTTGACAACCCTCCATTTGCTAGAAAAGTTTCTGAATTCCGTTTCCTATATGAGCAAGTATTATCCAATCAAGAATCGCAATTATGTCGTATAGCTAGTTCATTTGTGTCGCAAACATTGTTTTTATCTACGAACAAATTATATGGATATGGCACTATTATCGTGATAGCGGATCGATAGTTAAAACTACTGGTGACCGACTTTTTACATCATTAGATTTCATTTAGGTACTACTTTGCACGTAGAGGCAAATTGTACTTTAATGTGTATTTTTAATTACATTCTATGGCCACTACACACTTACTTACACATGACACAATCAATAGTTAATTATTTATACAAATTTTCTTTATTTAAACGTAAATTTTACTCTCAATTCATTACTCTCTGTGATTAATTTCATTTATTTAATAGAACTGCTTACACTAGAGCCTCAATGCCAGATAATTTATAAAAATGGATGAAAATATAGTTGAAGAACTTGATCATGAATCTGCCATATGTGAAGTTGAGCAAACTAAACTAATGCTACCCGGCCAACTTAAAGATCTTGTCATTTTTAATCAAAATATTTGTAGTATCCAAAAGAATTTGGACGGTTTCACAGTATTAATGAAAATACTTGAGGTTGACTGTTACATTATTATTCTGACCGAAAGCTGGTTTGGTCATGATACTTTAGTGCATGTTATAAATGTATATAGTAGTCATGCAACAACAAAACACGCAGAATGATGGCATCGTGGTATATGTACAAACCGATATTAAAATTATCGAGGGAGAAAGAGAGAACCGACATTGCCAGAAGGATACTGTCTTATTATGAATCTCGATCCTGAAACTACAATTAAAGCTATGTATCATTCGCCATTGCACCGCACTTTGGACTCATTCAATCTGTATCTTAACATTATTTTGTCGAACTTATCAACTTTTGAAAATAAATCATTCAATGAGAAGCATCTTACATTCTTTATTAGTTTTTGAATAAATATTAAATTCTTTGTTTAAGTAATTATACAAATAAGAAGACTTTTTTGCCTATTGCCCGGTTGCACACCGGAGCCTTGCACTTACACTTGAGCTACGTTAGTTTTTCACCCAAAATCCAATAACATTCTAAGAAAACTTCGACATTAATCCTGATGGTGGGAACATTGACTTAAATATATTATCTTTAATCTATGTCTTACTAACCGAATATTCCCTAACTATTTAAAAAAAAACTATAATTCACCCCATATATAAATCTGGAGGTAGAGATCGTGTGAACCTGAACTATAATTATCTCTGAGACCGTGTGAACAATTATAGGCCTATTTCTATACTTCCGTCTGTCTAAAATTATTAGAAAGCCTAATTAATATCAGACTTGCAAAATACCTGTAATTTTTTTAATATTCTATCGAACTGTCAATTCGGCTTTAGACCCAAAAAGTCTACCAACGATGCAGTACATGAGTTAAATTGTGATGATTATATTATCAAAAAAAAAATAGACAAAGGCAATAAAGCTGTAGTGAATTTTTCTGGACTTTGAGAAAGCATTTGACACGGGAAATTATTCGAAAGATATCTAACCGGAAGACTTCAGTGCGTTATAGTAAATGTAATCTGCTTGTCAGCTATGGGGTACCTCCGGGGAGTATTCTAGGCCCTATACTACGAGGGCGGCACTGAAAATTTCGGGAATCAAGGAAGTGACACAACATTACTATTTAAAAATGTATTTATTGCTTCTCGAAGTATTCTCCGCGAAATTTGACACATTTTTCCATACGATGGAACCAATCATTGAAGCAACCATTCCATTCGGAACTTGGGGTTTCCAAAATGGCTGTTTTGTAGGCGTCCACAGCTTCTTCAGGTGATGAAAATCTCTATCCACGCAATTTATTCTTTATTTTAGGGAAAGTATAGAAATCATTAGGGCTTAGGTCGGGGCTGTACGGCGGATGGTCTAATAATTCTATGTTTTCTTGCACTAAAAACTCTTTCGTTCTGTGTGCGGTGTGAGAACTCGCATTGTCGTGATGGAGGATGATGCGGCGGTTGCAGTTCTCTTTACGGAGTTCAGAAACGACAACGACGACTGTGACAAACAAATGCTAGCATACCATTCTGCATTAACCGTTCTTTGTCCCTCAAGAGGAATAGTCGTAACATGGCCAGTTTTGGAGACAAACGTGGCCACCATTTTTTTTGCAACACTCCGTGAACGAACAATTTTTGTTGGCTTTAACTCATTTTCGAACACCCAAACTCGTGACTGGTTTTGTTTCGGGTTCGTACGCGTATATCCAGGATTCGTCACCTGACACGATGTTGTATACAGCATTTGAGGATCCTACGTGGAATCTTTCGAGAGTTCTGACGCACCAAGTAACGCGAACCGCTTTTTGCTCTGCACAGAGCGAATGCGGTATCCATCGGGAAAACAACTTTTTTACACCTAATTGTTCATGCAAGATTATTTGTATTTGACTCATGCCAATCTAAAGTTGCCTGAATTTCGCGGTATGTCAACTATTTGGGTATTCTAATTGAATATATATTGAGTTTTATAGAACATTTAGATGTATTAACGTCCCGAATTCTGAAACTTATTAGCTATGTCTACACCAGTGCGCTTTCAATTTCGCTTTCATATTCATTTTGCGTTTCAACTTTCAATTCATCTTGCGTCAAGCACTGTGCCATAAGACGCATGCAGCTTATAATATTGCGGGATAAAAACGCAAGAAAAGGAGAATCTGGATGAAAGATTATTTGAAGAAACGGAGCAACACAATATTTTAGAGCTAAACAATGACATTATTTTCAAAAGTTTCACACGAATGACTAAAGCCACTTTCTACAAGCTTTTGGAAATAGTGGAGCCAAAAATTACGAAACATAATACTAATTATCTATTGTTTTAACTTTGTCTTCCGCCATTTTGTTTACTAAAATACACGAAATGTTGCAAGCAAACCCACCGGTAACGGATCAGCGTTCGCTAGAGGCATGCGCTGTTGTCATACTAGTTTAAGCGCATGCGCTATTGCATGTGCTATGGTTGCTCAGGCATGCGTTAGAGGAAGGCGCAAGATAAACACTGGTGTAGACATAGCTATTTACGACTAAAAATCTGGGTCATGTAGCTAAACTTGAACTAGTGAACGAATATACAATACTTTGTGTCAATATATTTTAACTTATGGTAGAATAATATGGGATGGAGCCTTAAAACCACATTAATGCTCCTAGTAAGAGCTCAGAAAGCTGTTTTAAAGGTTTGTGCTTTTCCATTCTCTATCCAACTTACAAACTATATAAATAATGTGAAGTATTAACAGTCCGACAATTATTCATTTATCATACAATTTTAAAAGCACACATTTTACTAAATTTTAATTCTTCTCAGTTAGTAGTAATTAGGAGAAGATCGGACAAAGTGTACCTTTAAACATTCTCTTAAGCACACAAATATTTCTGTTTTCTTGGTACATTCATGTACAACTAAATAAATAAGCAACAAAGAACTTTGAGATGCTTATATTCAGCAGTAGACTTGTGAAGAGCTGTTATGATGATGATGATAATGATGATGAAATATATTTCGCTTTTGCGGCCATATTGGTTTTTCAATTTCCCATATCGAGTAAGATTATCATTAGAAAGTGCTTAAAATTATTACGACATTTGTTAAGCTTAGTTTCAATGCTGCAATGTGCCCCTCTCTATAGTCTCTGGACGAAAGAAAATTTAATCTTTCTAATGTTTTATATTAGAAATATAACAGATTATCTGCACACCGAACCCCTTCCCAGCATGCACTTACGTAATTTTTAAATTTTCATTGTCCATATAATATTGAATTCTCGAGGGGCAGCCTCGTACCGGTAAGCAAAATGTAAGGCGGCTTCCCGCTACATGGAGTGGCAACTCCATGTTAAGTACATGTCGCTCGTTCCAGTGAAAAGCGAGCACATCTAGTTTAAGATAGTACGTAGTGATATTTCATCAAGTAAGAATTGTTCCATTTGTTATTCATTAATATAACATGCAACTGCCAGCCTTGGGACACAGTCATGTCAACAATAATTATGATATTATAAACGATAGGATAAGTTCATGATTGTTTTTTAACATTCCTAAAGTGTTGAATTATGGAAAAATTACTATTTTTGTGGTGGTATCGCGTTTAATTTACTTGTTTATAATTTCCGACGTTTTGGGTGCTTTACAGTACCCATAGTCACGTTCCGATGTCCATCCATCTTCTCTATTGACGTTAGAATGTTTTTAATTTCAATAGACTCGCGTATCATCCTTGGTAGCGATTGGTGTTTTCTTTCGAGAATTTGTTGGTCTATCAAGTCTAATGTAATGGCGGGAACGATCTTGATCATTTTCACAAGCTGTAGACTTCCTGGAGCGTCGGTGCTTCACGTCAGCTATATTTTGATACCATCTGCTTGAGATACTATAATTAACAAAATAAAACCAAACCCAAGCATACCACTGCAAGTCTTCAAGATACTGTAACCACGTTCTGCGTAGATACAGACCAATAGATACGGACCAATAGTTAATATTCAAAAACTGAAGGTAGCCGGGCTAACTATGACATCGGGACTTCAAACATCTCAGTCACCCCCGTGACCATGTATAAAGTATATTATCTATGGGTGCTGTAAAACACCCGACGTTTATTGAATTAAAAACAAATAAATTAAACGCGATAAATTCCGTAAAAATAGTTGTATTTCATGTGTAGTATTCGCGTAAATATAAGAAGTCATTATTTATAAAATGTATTCAGAGCATTGTTATTGTCAACGGGACGCAATTTTCATTTGATTTCCCTCTACTATTAGTTACTGCATATGGCCTCGATAGCACTTTACCGTCAACAATAACATCAATAACAAGTCGCTCTGCAGCAGTGCCTAATTTGTTTGTAAGTAGTGAAACAATTTGGCAAACGCTTCCCTATTGCACAAGATTGGATGATTGTCAGTAGACAAAAACATTGGGTTGTTCTGTTTGTATGAACTTCATAGAAGTTCGTACCCTTTAGCAGCATAACGTATATAAATTTATAAAAACATGAATATTGGAATGATAAACTAGCTAACGGGCTGTGGTCACTTATCCTCTAATAAGTGGACACAGCTTGCAACGAACTGAAAACAAAGATAGACCAAGAGCATGTTGTAGGTATGCGATACATGAATGTGAAAAACGCGATGCCATCAAAAACATAACGTAAAAAAAGCAAAGTCTCGCAACTCAGTTCTTCTACCATAAAAAGTTGTGAGATCCATGTAATACCACGTCGGTTAATTTATTCAGTCCCTACTTAACGGTCCTTCTGTCTTAAATTATTACGTAATTAGCCAACCTAACAAAATCTTATAGTGACCATATCAATATCAAAAATCTTTATATTTTAAATAAATAGATTGACTTGGCCATAGGAATATATATTTAATAATAAAAGACAAATAGTAATGAAGTACATTAAAATTTAATTACATTAGTAATAGTCTAACTAGCGAGAGAATAATGCAAGTGCTAGTAAACCGCATTATAAAAGAAATACGTACTTTTTTATTTTACAAAATATGTTACAAATATTAACAGTATATTATTATTATCATCATCATCATTAAGGCCCTTCACATATCCACTGTTGAACATAGGCCTCCCCCAAAGTATGCCACAAAGCACGGTCCTGAGCCATCTGCATCCATCGACTTCCTGCATATCTTACCAGGTCGTCACTCCATCTAGTGGGGGGACGCCCTACACTTCGTCTGCCGGTACGAGGCTGCCACTCGAGAACCTTTTTTCCCCATCGGTTGTCGGTTCTTCGAGCTATATGGTCGGCCCATCGTCACTTCTGCTTACTAATCCGTTGGGCCATGTCGGTCACTCTGTTTCTACTGCGGATATCCTCATTTCTAAGTTTATCACGCAGAGAAACTAAGAGCATAGCCCTCTCCATAGCTCGCTGAGCGACTTTGAGCTTCCTTATCTTTCCAGCAGTGAAGGACCACGTCTCAGTTCCATATGTCATCACTGGCAACACGCACTGGTTGTACAGTCTCGTTTTCAAGTTTTGAGGTACACCTGACGAGAAGATGTGCCGTAATTTCCCGAACGCTGCCCGACCGAGTTGAATCCGTCGATTGACCTCTGGGTCGAAGTCGGACTTACCTAGTCGGACTATTTGTCCCAGGTAAACATACTCATCAACAACTTCGAGCTTAGTGTTCCCAACAACTACCGGCATAGGTGTGACATGGACATTGAACATGATCTTTGTTTTGTCCATGTTCATCTTAAGACCTAACCGTTGGGAAACACTATTGAGGTCATTGAGCGTAGTGCTTAGGTCCTCCAGCGATTCTTCCATAAGGACTATATCGTCGACAAATCGAAGGTGAGTGATGTACTCGCCATTGATGTTGATACCGTATCCTTTCCAGTCCATAAGCTTGAAAACTTCTTCCAATGCAGCGGTGAAGAGTTTCGGGCATATGACGTCATCCTGTCTTACACCTCTCTGCAATTGGATAGGTTTCGTACTCTGGTTCTGTACTCGGATAGCCATCGTAGCCCTACTGTACAAGCACTTCAACAATTCGATGTACCGACAGTCAACTTGGCACCGCTGAAGGGACTGCAGCACCCCCCAAATTTCGATGGAATAAAAGGCTTTCTCATAGTCCACATACGCCAGACATAGTGGCAAATTGTACTCCTCGGACTTCTGTACAACTTGCCGAAGGGTATGTATGTGGTCTATGGTGCTGAAACCTTTTCGGAAACCGGCTTGTTCGGGAGGCTGGAAGTCGTCAAGTCTGGTCGCGAAACGATTCGTAATGACTCTCGAAAACAGCACATAGACGTGGCTCAGAAGGGAAATCGGTCTGTAGTTCTTCAAGAGAGCGTTGTCACCTTTCTTGAAGAATAAGACCACCGCACTTCTGCTCCACGCCTCCGGTGTAGTGCCACCATGGAGGACGGAATTAAAGAGCCTATGAAGGACTTCTAATACCGGTTTTCCACCCGCTTTCAGAAGCTCCGCTGTAATTCCATCCTCGTCTGGGGCCTTGCTGTTTTTAAGGTGCTGGAGAGCCATTCTAATCTCACTCAGACTGACGTCCGGGATATCATCGAAATAATGTCGGATAAGACTCGCTCTTAGATCGTTACTCACACTTGCGTGTGGCTCCAATGATGATGTGTACAGCTGCCCATAGAACCTCTCAATCTCACTCAAAATCTCAGGTGTCCCGAAAATGACGCTGCCACACTCGGTCTTCAGATTCGACAGTTGGCTCTTTCTGGCAGACAGATCTCTGGCAACGACTTTGGAGCCCTGATTCCGCTCAATCGCTTCTCCAATACGAGCAGTATTAAAGTTGCGTAAGTCCCGCCGCATGCATTTGGAGATCTGTCTGTTCAGTTGTCTGTATGCTGTCAAATCTACTGAAGACTGCAGCTTCATATCCCGTCTAACAGCCATGAGTTTAAGAGTGTGATCGGAGAGTTTTTGTGTTCTTCTGCGGCGGGTCTTGAAAAACTTAGCTCCGACCGCATGGACAGTTTCCACGAGCTTGTCATTCATATCGTCCACTGCATTGCAATCTTCTAGGCACTGAAAACAGTTTCGTAACTCGAGCTGAAAGGTTTCGGGACTTTGGATTAGAGCACGAGGGGGACGGAGCGTTGAATTCATTAGAC
Source organism: Parnassius glacialis (assembly GCA_033319125.1). Lineage (NCBI taxonomy): Eukaryota > Metazoa > Arthropoda > Insecta > Lepidoptera > Papilionidae > Parnassius > Parnassius glacialis. The sequence goes on from JAVANC010000008.1 coordinate 5,588,781, forward strand.
ATGACCTCTCCAACTTAACGTTTAGGTTCAGTGTGCCTCTCACCCTTCGGTGATCGCTGCTGATTTTCACCCTCGCGATCACAGAGACATCACTGAACAGTTGTCGTCTGGTCATGAAGTTCAATGAAGTCAACCTCATTTTTTGTTGAACCGTCGGGGCTCGACCAGGTCCACTTCCTGTGGGGCCGCTACTGGAAGAAAGAGTTCATCATAAAGAGTCCCTCTTTCTCCATGAAGTCGGCCAGCTGCTAGCCCCTTGGGTTCCGTTTCCCTATTCCGAATTTCCCTACTTTCAGCTCAACGTTCTCTCTTGTGCCTAGTTTTGCGTTGAGGTCTTCCATTAACACCGTATAGTGGGTTTTGGAGGAATGCATGGCTCTAGAGATATCCTCGTACATTTCTTCCACCTCCTCACCGGAGTGTACCGAGGTTGGTGCGTAAACCTGTATGACCTTCAGCAAATACCGTTCGGTGATTCTGAGTATAAGATACGCAACTCTCGTCGACACACTCCCAACAAACAACGTTGTTAACGAGAGACTTGTGGACGATATATCCGACACCTCCATGGGACAAATGGTCCCCTCCCGGTGATAGAACAAATTACTGGATTCGAGGATTACCGTATCCTCCTCCTCTCTTCGGACCTCGGATAATCCTATGATATTCCAGCGTAACTTGTCTATCTCTTCTTCCAGCTCCAGGGTCTTCTCGTCAGTCCTCAGGCTGCGTGCGTTACAAGTTGCCAGGTCGAGTCGTCGTAGGTGGCAACCGAACCTCCACCGGAGATTCTTAGCACCCCTTGCCCCGCCGTTACCATGGTCGCCACCGTAGCCAGGAATAGTGGGGCTGCCGGGGACTGGGGGCCGTCTCTTTGTTACTTTCATAATTAGGGGGGGGTTTGCCATGGTTGCCACGCTTGGCAAGCGGGTTGGCAACCGCAGTTTTTTTATTGTAGTTTTGTTGTTATCAGGAAGATGCTGCTGCCCATCTCCTGCCTTTCCCTTTGTCGCCTTTTACGACACCCACTGTACTATTAGCTATATTTATTTACTACTAATAAGATTAAAAATAAATAAACCAAACCACAGATTTTCATAAAAGTAGAAAATTTAAAAACAAGTTAAATATGTGCAAAAAATTAAAGAGCAAACCACTGAGGCATTGTTTTCTGTATTAATATAATACTCTAAAAACTGACAAACTTTTATTAAAAAATGACTTCTCAATTAAAGTTTTTTTTAAACATTGTTTAAAAAAAACTTACCTTACCTCATTATCAACTAGCGACATCTGGTGATCAGTAAATTATTTTTTTTTTATTTATTAGCCCTCATTGGAAAAGTTGCTTGCTATTCATCATAATATGGCCACAGATTGAATAAGTATATTTGAATTATTCATGTTTAAAAATAATTCACTTATTTTTAGCCATGAATAATTCAAATATACTATTCGTCGTCCACATTTTGCTTATAACTAGGTCTGGTAAAGTTCGAATAGTAATTATATCAACAATGACTTTTGTGACCTTTGTCAAAAATACTAAAGCACCTTCCAAGTAACATAAGCGATAGAGAGCGCGGTTTGGGGTAGCCGCACCACCACCCCGCGGATATTTATATAATATTATGTGTGATATAAATATATATATATATATATATAAATCAGTTGCTGTTCGTTATCTCGCTAAAACTCAAAAACGGTTCGACGGATTTTGATGAAATTTTTTGTGTGTATTTGGTCCCTAAATGGTTTAAAAACACTAATTTGGACCCGATAGGAGGCGCTGTGTTCGAGATCTAGAAATCACCCGTGCGAAGCCGAGGCCGATCGCTAGCATTATATAAATATCCGAATAGTATATTTGATCCCTACTCTAATGTATGGTAGTGAAAGTTGGGTCTGGCAGAAGAAGCATGAGAGTAGAATAAATGCTGTAGAAATGTGGTCCTTAAGGAGTATGCTAGGGCTGAATCTAAATGACAGGGTGAGAAATAGATAAGAGAAAAGTGTGGTTTGCAAGATGACGTTGTGACCAGGATTAAAAAAGGAATGCTTCGGTGGTTTGGTCATGTAGAAAGAATGAATGAGGAAAGAGTGACAAAGCAAATTTATGTTGCAGAGGTGAACGGCAGGGTCGGGAAGAGACGCCCTAGACGAAAGTTTATCGACCAAATCGGCGATACATTAAAAATGGGCCAGATTAGGAGTACCCTTAACCGACGAGCGTGTATGCGTAGGTATATGGATGTGGAGGAAGCGAGAGAGGTGTGTCAGGATCGTGCCAAATGGAAGTCCGTAGTCTCTGCCTACCCCTCTGGGTGACAGGCGTGAGTGTTTATGTATGTATGTATGTATATTTGAATTTTATCAAAAATAACGTGTAACTCTAAGAAAGTAGTAGTTCAATCAAGGTTTTTTTTTTCTGTTTACATTACCTGGACTATGAATAAATTGAATAAACCTAATAGAATGAAACCAATTTTTACAGATTTTATCGCGTTTAATTTAACTTTTTAATTCCTGACGTTTCGGGTGCTTTACAATACCCATGGTTACAGGGGCGACAGACAAATCCTAGCAAAAGAACACCGATTCCTACCAAGGATGATTCGCGAGGCTATTGAAGTTAAAAAACATCCTAATTTCAATAGAGAAGATGGATGGGTGCTGCCATCTGATTGGTATCCTATAATTAATAAAATTAAATTCAAACCCAAGCAAGACTTCAAGATACTGTAAGCTCATTCTGCGTAGATCGGACCATAAATTAATATTCAAAAACTGAAGGTTAGCCGGGTTAACTATGATATTCGGAAAACCTTAGCCCCCCCGCCCTCCCCCCATGACCATGGATGCTGTAAAGCACCCGGAACTTCAGGAATTAGAAAGTTAAATTAAACGCGTTAAAATCCGTGAAAATTAGTTTCATTCGCGTAAATATAAGAAATCATTATTGAATAAACCTAAGTTTAACTAACAGCTATTGGCTGCCTAGTTGTAGCCAACTAAACCTTTTTAAGTTTTAATAAAAAAAAACAATACAATTAGTGGAATATAAAAATCAATTGCTGTCCATTAGTTTCGCTGAAAGTAGAAAATGACTCGACTGATTTTGATTAATTTTTGTGTGTATTTGATCGGGTCCCTGGATGGTTTAGATTCACAGTTGGACCCGGTAGGTGGCGCTGTTGTCAATATAAAAAAATACCCGTGTGAAGCCGGGGCGGATTGCTAGTTTATTATATCTTTGGTCTCGTAACACAACCATTTTTAGCTTAGAGTGATTAAGAACATTAGAAATATTTTTAACTTTGTTAATGTCTTTAATTCAATAATTTAAAATTAAAAATGTTGTACTGCCGACTTCAATATAAGCTATTAAGAATAACTCAAAAACTGTAGAAAAAGAGAAGTAAAAAAAGAAGTACCAGCTTTCAAATAAAAAAGGAATCATCGAAATCGGTTCACCCAGTAAAAAGTTATGAGGTAACACACATTAAAAAAACATACAGTCGAATTGAGTACCGTCTTCTTTTTGGAAGTCGGCAGAAAAAGGGTAAAATTAACGAATATGAGTGTTATTTCTCTCAAAAGTTACGCCGGAGCTAATATTGTGTAGAAAAATATCAAGACCACAATTTAATCATCTGCGGTACTATAGGCACGTTGACATTCTACCATCGATAACGTTACTAGAAAACTATGATGAATGAAATCAGGCCGTGTAGTGGCGGTGTAAGAATATTCACTACCGCATAATATAATCTCGTGGGTGTCGTAAGAGGCGACAGAGGGAAACAAATCGGGAAATGGGCAGCGGCGTATATACAATACAATACAATAACGACTAAACTAGACTAGACTAGACTATGTTGCCAACCCACTTGCCGAGCGTGGTAATTATGGCAAATACCCCCCTATGAGGCAATCTACGGTGGAGGCCTATGTTTAGCATTGGACTTTAATAGGCTGTAACGGAATGAGACCAACGCTGCCACATGAATGTCATGTGAGTTAACGTTGAGATGTGTCATTCTCATTTATTTTCAACCCCCGAAGAAAGCAGAGGGGTGGTATAAGTTTGTAGTGTGTATCTGTGTGTTTGTCTGTCGCATCATAGCTCCTGAACGGATGAACCGATTTATATTAAGTTTTTTTTTCGTTTGAAAGGTGTCGTAAAGAAAAGTGGAGATATGTTTCAAGAAAATCTCTTAAGCCGTTTGAAGACTTCAGGAGTTTTTAAAATAATTAATTTAAGTTATTATGGTATCGTAATAACTAAAGTAAACTTGGCTGACTCCGCTGGAGACGTCACCACTTTCTATTTTGTTAAAATTCTGTAGAAAATCAAGTAACAGTTGATTTTTCCTCTTTTAATTTAAACAAAAAAGAGGAAAATATGTATATATCTTTATATATAAAAATTACGTGTCACGTTGTTTGTCCGCGATGAACTCTTAAACTATTGAACTGATTTCAATGAAATTTTGTACACTGTGTGCAGTTTGGTCCAACTTGAGACATAGGATAGGTTTTATCCTGATAAGTGACACTCAATATTTAAGGATTTTTTTATATGAAGGGTCGTCAAAAAGGCCAGAACAACGTCTGCCTGGCCAGCTAGTATATATATATATATATATATATATATATATATATATATATATATATATATATATATATATATATATATATAAAATATATATATGTATGTATATACAACATGTAACAAAAACCCTGTGGTTCCCGTTAAGTACATTATCAGGATCAGTATTCAAACCTATAGAAATATTTTTTTTTTAAAAACTCGACCATATTTTATTTATTTTATTAACGAAATTTATTCCACTCAACTTTTGAAATCATGCCGGCACTACCAACAATAATGGCCTGAGACTTGCAAGGATTAACCTTAAGCCCATAGCACTTACTCCATTCGCTAATAGCCACCAGGTCAGCATTGATGGCAGAAACAGCGGTAGTCAGGTCCTCAAGATTTGACTGCGTATACACTTGAAGATCGTCTGCATATATGTGATAGACAGGTGAAATTTCGTGACAGTTCAAATTAATGAAGATAGCAAAGAGTAAAGGGGACAACACACCACCTTGAAGCACTCCAACTCTCAGTTCACACCTAGATGTAAATTTATCTTCAATGCGAATACGTTGCGTTCGGCCCCTAAGATAACTTTGAAATCATCCAATCACTGATGGAGACATGTTAATGGAACGTAACAGACTCCACAAGATATCAAGCTCAACGGTATTGAAGGCATTGCTAAAATCTAATAATACCAACACAGTGAGCTGTTTATTATCCATACCTCGTCGAATATCGTCAGTAACTTTATCAAGAGCTGTAGTCGTACTATGACCCGACCGGAAACCGGATTGAACAGGATTCAAAAGGCAATTTCTATCTAGATATAGACTTAATTGGTGAAAAACTAGTTTTTCTGGACTTTAGATAGAAACGGAAGAATGGAAATGGGGCGAAAGTCGCAAAAATGTGAGGCTTGGGCCTTCTTAGGAAGAGCGACATGGAATTTAGACGTGGAGATAGATTCATGCAGGATATGGGTGAGAATGGGAGTAACAAAGTCAAGGATAGGTAAGATCATGTTACGACTAACACTGTCATCATCCACGGCTTTAGACGAGATGGACAATATGTTCTTCTTAACATCACAGTCAGTGAAAGGAGTGAACTTAAACGGTGGGAAATTAGGAGTTGGCATTGAAGAAAGAATACTCAGAGTGAGTTCTCTGTCTGAGCTGTCTATTGTACTAGAAGAAGTAAAATGTTGGTTTAGGTGTTCAATTTTAAAATTATACTGAAATGAGCTAGAAGATGCTTTACCAACTCCAAGTGATTGAAGAAATTTCCAAACCTTGGCAGTGTCACTGTTTTCGACTGATTTATGAATGTGACGTCGTTGTGTATCCAAACACAATGTATTGCAGTGATTCCGAACTTTTTTGTAATTTCGCAGAATTTTGTCAGATCTATCGACCTTGAGTTTGTTTTCGCGAAGCCTTTTGCCATTTGTATTTATATGTGTAATATAAAATTACAATGTCCTTTTACGTTTGGTTTGTCAGATAGAAATCGCTTAAAGCAATATGACCACCGATTATAGTTCATAGGTTTGCCGTTATTGTAACCACTTTGTTCAAATAATTATCTAATTTTTACTTTTAAAACATTTTCAGCAAGCGTTCTGGAATCGTCCTTTCCGTGGTTGAATTCGATTACGAATAAGTGCAACGAAAAACTTGGCACACCTTTTCAACACTGCACTCGTTTAATGAATAAAGAAGGAATTGAAAAGCAATGCAAAAATCATTCAAATGACAAATTGCCCTGGTTTTGTAATGCCACTTACTTAACTAATTTCGCATGCCGCTCTTTGAAGTCGTCTCGAAGAATCTGCGAAGTCGCCGATTTCACTAGGAGTACTATTGTTGCTACGATGAAAAGAAGTAAGTTATAATAATTATAATAATATATTTATTTATCTAATAAAACAATATTGAAACAACAATGTTGAAGCTCTGACTCACGAATTAGCAATGGGGCTCCCCAGTGCCAGCTCCTTCCACTTGACCGCATCCATCGCAGAGCGGCTCGAATCGTCAACGACCGAGCCCTTTCCGATCGGCTCGATTCATTGGCACTGCGAAGAGATGTTGCATCTCTTTGCATTTTCTTTCGCATCTACCATGGGGAGTGCTCTGAGGAATTGTTCGGATTAATCCCAGCCGCCAAATTTCACGAACGCACATCGCGGCAGAACTCCCGATACAATCCACACCATCTGGATGATTGGCGGTCCACCACTGTGCGATTTAGAAGATGTTTTCTTCCTCGCACGACTTCCTTGTGGAATCGATTACCATCAGCGATTTTTCCGGACCGATACGACTTAGGGACCTTCAAGAAAAGAGCGTACTCCTTTTTAAAAGGCCGGCAACGCATCTGCAATTCCCTCCCTGGTGTTGCAGTTGTTCATGGGCGGCGGTAGTCACTTACCATCAGGTGAGCCGCAAGCTCGTTTGCCCCTCTCCTATAAAAAAAAAAACTAGCAATAGTTGTGTTCAGTTCCTTCCAATATCCACAAAGTTACAATATGGTTCTTTTTTTTTATAGGATACGGTGACAAACGAGCACACAGTCCACCTGATGGTAAGTGGTTGCTGCGGTCCATAGACATCTATATCTATCCTCTATTACAAATCAAAATGTAGATGCGTTGTCACCCGTGAGGACTAAGATGGAATGCCTCATTCCAGTAAAAAATAACAGTACACATATGCATGCATATTTATTTATTTTTTAATTTTCTTTTATTTGTAAATATCTTTTATTTATTTTGTTTCCTGGTCTGATTATTTTAACAGTGGTAGAGCCACGCGGCAGCTTTTGCTGTCGCACGGATGGGCCGGCTCGAACCGGGGTAGTACCACGACCTCACAGAAAACCAGCGTGAAGTAGAGGTTCACCTCTGCGTTTCGCTTGGTGAGTGCAGGTGGCCGGAGGCCCTTTTTACTGGAAATGAGGCATTCTATCCTAGTCCTCACGGGTGACAACGCATCTACATTTTGATTTGTAATAGAGGATAGATGTAGATGTCTATGGGCCACAGCAATCATTTATCATCAGGTGGACTGTGTGCTCGTTTGTCATCCTATTTCTATCCTATAAAAAACGAATTCCCCCCGAATGGGGAAAATTCTCCCTACTATAAGAGGTGATATTATTCAGCCCAAGTACAGGCTGATTTGGATGATGAACAGCATATTTTTTATACACACGTTTAGATTCATCTGTCCGTAAACAGTCAGCTGCTGACTATATCAAGATTCCTTCAAAGTTTGAAGGAATCGTGATATAGTTTTGAATATACTTTTTATATTTTCTACTTTGAATTTCTTTTTCTTTATTTTGAATGATTATACTTTTATACTCATAATTTTCTTCTCATATTTTTTTTAAAAAACATTACCTCCACACTAGGATTTTCTCCTGTATTGTGGAGGGAGTTTACAAACATAAATTGCACAAGGACAAACATTTAGACCCGAAACAATTATTTGTAGGCCATATAAATATTTGTTCCGCGCGGGATTCGAACCCGCAGCCCCCAGCGCAACAACTCATTGCTAAGCCACAAGCGCCACGGAGCCATCTGGTTGTCAATGGGTTTGAAATAAATACCTGTCTATTCCTGATAGAATTGAGTTCTGAATCAATAGAGCTTCGAGAATCGAACGTGATTCCAATTTGAATAATCATTGAAGTGACTATCCCCTTGGTTTAGTGGTTGTAAACGCGGTTGCTGATCATGAGGTCGTGGGTTCGAAAGTTCGTTCCCCAGTCGGTCCAAAATCAGTTATTGAGAAATTGGCGGTGTTTCACTACGTGCCTCGGAAAGCACGTAAAACCGTTGGTCCTGCACCTGATCTCTCTCAGGTCGTGTCGGATAACCGTCCCATCGGACTATGAGAGTGAGGAAATAGAGAGTACACCTGTGCTTGCACATACACTCTGGCACTATAAACCTCTCTTGGCCAGATGGCTAGTCTCCGTTGAGACCGGCGGACGTGACCGAAACTCTGGCTGGAAGACGTTATCACGGAAGTCTTCAGATACCAGCGCAGACGCAACAACGCAACGTCAGTTTGAAATGAAAACCGAATCGAATTAGAAATCAATATAGAGAGTAAGCCTGCTCATTATTAACAGTCAAAAATGGGTTGAATTTCTCCAATTCACATATCTTCGAAGTATATTCTTTATGATGTTGTGTTTGTTGTTGGCGCCAAACACGTCGCAAATTAAAAAAAAAAACGTCAGTGGTACATGTGTGCTCATTAAAAGTAAGAGTGACACAAGCACATACTGCAAATGATGGTAAATGAATGCTGTGGTCCATATACACACACACACCTACGTTTATCCACGATAAAAATCTAAATGCACAGTCATCTTTGCAGATTAGGATAGAATGCCTCGTTGTCAGAATTTTTTTATCTACATCTCTTCACGCGCCATACAAATCACGGCAGTATTATTTAACTGTTTTACGCTGGTATTCTTAATGTGTTTGATCCATTCACAGTCGAGTCGACCCTTCCATGCTCCAGAGTGGCATTACCACCTAAAATTATGTTTGTTATTGATTTGTTTCAGAATTTAAAACTTTTGCAAGCCGTATCCAGTCGTTGTTTTACGTAAAAATCCATGTGCACCATTCCTACTCATTCAGTAGCAACGCGAGTAGATCAGCAAGCCAAGTGGCGGCCGGTATTGTCACTGAGATCAGAAACAGAGCCGATCCGCTTTTGACTTGGCTGTCGTGGAGCTCGTGCGTCACCAGTTTGTTTCTGTTGCTAATTATTTTCAGGTAAGTTGTCACCGTTTTTAATAATATTAGCTTCATCATCAACATTGTCATCATAACTACCAATACCACAACCACCATCATCATAATTTATTTATTTAACTTCATACCTCATGTATAGGCGTACTTAATGCCTGAGGCATTTTTACCTGTCAAATTTTGGGCGATGCAGATATAAACATAATATGAAGTAGGTGTATAGAATATTGAAAAATAGAAATATTAGTTAAAGGAAATAAAACATTTACATACATATCTTTGCGCATTAAGATCTATTTTAAAGGATTTTCTTTGACACCACTTTTGCTTTTTAACTGGAATGTTTTTAATTTTTTTTATAGGATAAGGGTGACAAACGAGCACACAGTCCACCTGATGGTAAGTGGTTGCTGTGGCCCATAGACATCTACATTTATCTTCGATTACGAATCAAAATGCAGATGCGTTGTCACCCGTGAAGACTAAGATGGAATGCCTCATTACCAGTAAAAAGGGTCTCCGGTTCTCTACACTCACCATACGAAACACAGCAGCGTAAAGCTGCTATATTACGTTGGTATACTGTGAGAGCGTGGTCCTGACCCGGTCGAGCCGACCCATTCGTGCTACAACTATACTACTAATATAACTGCAGCATGGCTTTAATTGTGTGTTTAATTATTAAAAATGTTTTATTGTAATGTTAGTTTCCAAATGCAAGCCTGCTTTGCAATCGCAGCCACTCATATACCATCAGGTGTAAGTTCGTTCTTATTATGTGGTGGCGGTATAAGAATATCTACTACCCCATATAATCCCGTGGGTGTCGTAAGAGGTGACAGAGGGAAACAAATCACGATATGGACAGTAGCGTCTTCCTAATAACGATTAAAAATAAAAAACAACTGCGGTTGTCATTCCGCTTGCCAATCGTGATAACTATGGCAAATGTTGTATGATACAATCTATGGGGGAGGCCTATGATCAGCAGAGGACTCTAATATGCTGCAACGGTAACGGTAAAAGTTTCAGAAAATATAAAAGACGTCTAATAACACCTTATCTTCTTTTTTTTTCTGCAGCATTTAAGTCTACTGCTGGATAGGCCTTTGCAAGAATGTAAAATCTGCCAAGCATCGGTTGAACGCCTTAACATCATCATTACACCCCTATACAAGTACACTGCTGAACAGAGGCCTCCCTCAGGGAACACCACAAAACACAGAACGCCTTAACTACGAGTATGTAGTAATAGGTCAGTTGATCTTGAAAAGTAGATGTAAATTAGCTTACATTAGAAGATAAACCATCAAAACTTGCATAATGAAACCTCCCATCAGCTTTAAGAAAAGAGTTTTATTTGTAGATAGTCTTTCTTCCTTTGTTTTTTTTTTGGTTGTTTATATTTGCATTCGTAAATCAAAGCAAAGTTTACAGATTTGTACAATGAATAAAGACGTATTTCTAACTATTCTATCTTGTACTATATTGTAATGAAGTTTCTAGAACAAATACAATTTTCATAAAAAAAAAACATTAAATCCACCAGAGCTAAATACTACCAACATATGTACGAGACAAGATCTCGCTTCGACAATCGCTACATTACAAAAGAACTGCGCAACTTGGATTTTCAAAGGCTCAAAGAGGGAAAAGAAACAGTTTTGCCATTGAACAAGAGAGAGAAGGCTAAGTACATCACAGTGAGTTTATTTTTTTGCTAGTAATTACTTAGGATTGATTCGTTTAAAAAACGTTACCGCCACACTAGGATTTTCTCCTGTATCATGGAGGCATTTTAGAAACATAAATTGCACGAGGGCAAACATCCAGATCCGGAACAATTATTTGTAGGGCATACAAATACTTCTTCCGTGCGGGATTCGAACGCGCGGCCCCCAGCGCAACAACTCATTGCTAAGCCACTGCACCACGGAGCCGTCAATTAGTGGCGACTGATTAGGATTAGATTAAACTGTAATTTCCTAGGCAATCTATTTTTTTCAATTATGTCAGAATAAGGTTGACAAACGAACACACATTCCAACTGATGGCTAGTGGGTGCTGTGGCCAACAGTCGTCTAGATTTATCCTCAATTAAGAAATAAAATGCAGATGTGTCGTCACCCGTGAGGACTAAGATGGAATGCCTCGTTTCCAGTAAAAAGGGCATCCTTTTACTAAAAACTTATTTTTCTCTCTCCGCGACGCATTTAAGGGATGTGGTAGGCAGTTGCCTAATTTTCCTTTGAGTAATCCCGTTAAGAGTAAAGCATTTTAATAAGCTAAGCCTAGCCAAAAATGGAGTAAACTAGAAGGTTTGGAAGTTTTCGGCGTGTTCGAAAATTGAGCTTAAGCACGACATTAACAAAATTATTTATAATTTCGAATTGCACACGCAACGGAAATCAGCCTGCACGGCTATCATAGGTTGGGGACAAAAAAATTATCCCCCGATTATATCCACTGACAAGAGATAAAGTTATCTTGTCCTCATGCCAAAACGCGGAAACGGGGAGAAGTATATCCCGTTTGACATAAGAGTAGATGTATGTATATCCTTCGTCCGTAGCAGGGAACCAAATGAAAGATAAAAAATTATGCTTTTATGACACTTGAAAGGGACAATTCTATTCTAGTTCATTGGACGTGGGTTTATGTTTAAAGTAAAGTAAAGTTGCAGCCTATTTACGTCCCACTGCTGGGCACAGGCCTCCTCCCATTTCTGAGAGGGTTTTTAGGGCAAGGAAATCTCCGCCGCGCTGCCGCAATGCGTATTGGCGAACTTCACATGTCTTCGAAAGATTTTTTTTTCTTATTTCTCAGACATGCAGGTTTCTTCACGATGTTTTTCTTCACCGCTGAGCACGTGGTAATTCAGCACTTAAAATTGCAATTAACAATTTCATTGGTGCCGGCGGGGGTAGAACCCGGGTTGCTCGAGTACTGTGAAGCTTACAGCTAGGGCTAACCATCTGAGCTACCACGGCTTCATGGTTTATGTTTATATTCATACAAAAAATCTATCTATCTCTCATTTTATATACTGTGGATCCACCGGTGTGCCCATGCTCGAAGGGTGGATAAAACTAAGCGAGAAGATAAACATTAACTCCTTTCCCAGGAGATAAAATTGTCTCCGGTCCATATGCTAGCTGTGCTGTATAGTTAAAGTGAGTATAGAGTATATACGTCCCACTGCTGGGCAAAGGCTTCCTCTCATTTCTGAGAAGGTTTTAGGGCAAGGAAGTGTCCGCAGCGCTGCCCCAATGCGTGTTGGCGAACTTCACATGTCTTCGAAATATTATTTTTTCTTATTTCTCAGACATACAGGTTTTTCCACGACGTTTCCTTCACCGCCGAGCACGTGGTAAATCAGCACTTAAAATTGCAATTAACAATTTAATTGGTGCCGGCGGGGATCGAACCCGGGTTGTTCGCATACTGTGAACTTTACAGTGAGGGCTTAGCCCTTGAGATACCACGGCTGTACATGTTTTAGTTTAATTAATTTTCGTTCTTGTCTCTTTCAGACGACTTCGTTTCGGCTATTAAAATCGGAAAGAGTGTATCTCACACGTTCAGTGGTGTTCATGATTATTACAACATTCAAACTTCTTATCCATATGGTGGCGGACTATAGCTTGTTCTGGGTGTTGATGACTATCCGGTATCATGGCCGATTCCAAACTCCTTTACAACGTACGTTTGCAACTTTTAATTTTATATTTAATAGGCGTAGGGCTTAAATAGCGTGTCGGTGAGGTCGCGCAATTTTCATAAGAACGACTTGCAGCAAATTTCAGTAATGTGTGTTACATTACACAATGCAGCTTACATACAAGTAAAGGGGAATAGCGATTGACTATAATCAACTATTCAATATTAGGGAATGCATTCTCGTTCCCGCGAGATCTCAATCTCGCGAGATCTCTTCCATATTTTACGAGACGGAGTACCGTACAATTTTTTTCCAATATCTGGTTAGATTGCTAGATTGAGTGGGGCAAAATAATCTGTGTGTATCATAGCGCGGCTGCACGCGCAATGAACCCTAATCGTATAATATATAGTTATAATGTTTTATTTCTAATTAAAACAGATATATATGCTACATCACATGCATATTTTATTTTTATCTTATATGTTAATAATCAGTAAATGGAATTATTAGCATTTGCATACGTTTTAATTAAAAAATACCCAATCTCCCGAGATGTAAAGTTCGAGATCTCGTGAGACTGACTCTATGGTCTCGCGAGATGACGGCTAGGTCTAAAATCTCGCGAGATTGCATACCCTATCAGTATATACACTAACAGTGACAGTATATTTTAATATGTATTTAGGTAAATGCTTTTTGTTAGATATTAGTACCTACCCCATCATAGTGTTATGTTCCTGGGGTGGTACGATAGGTTCTAGATGTAGCCGTTACCGTTACTGTTACAGCCTATTAAGGCCCACTGCTAAACATAGCTTGCCTTCCCCATAGATTGCCTCATAGGGGGTATATTTACCATAGCTGCCACTATGTAACAAGGTACGTGTACCGTGTACTAGAACGGTACACCGACTAGGCACGACGATCTGAAATCGATTAATCGTTTTAGTTTTAGTTTTAGTTAAAATATCGATTTAAAAATCGATATTTTTGGACGAAAATATCGATTTAAAAAGATTTTTAGATTGATATTTAGCAGTGAATCGATATTTCACCCTAGAAATCGAGATTCAACTTTTTATGTTTTGATAAGAACCATAAAATTATATACAATTAGCTGAGTGCACCCAAACCCGTAAAAAATTACAGTTTTTTTAGGTGTTTGTCTAGTTTCCACGCTTGGCAAGCGAGTTAGCAACCGCAACGTTTTATTTTTAGTCGTTACTGTCCATCTACTGGATTTGTTTCCCTCTGTCGCTTTTACGACACCCACGGGATGATATGGGGTAGTAAATATTCTTACACCGATACTATAGTGACTGTTATACTACAGTATTAAACTGAGTGTAGTGGTGTTGACGATGTAGCCCATAGACACATATGAGTGGTACATCTATTCTAGATTAAGAATTAACACACAAATGCGTTGCTATCCCTGAGTACTAAGATAGAATATGTTGTTACCAGTAAAAAGGGTCTCATATTTCTCCACTTACTCAGAAACAAAAGACATTATAGATTGTAGATGTATCCACATAACATAAATAGAGTGTGGTGGTGTTTATGGGCAAATCGTATATGGTTAACAATAAAACGTATAGTGACAAATGAGCACACAGTCCACCTGACGATAATTGGATGATGTAGCCCTTATACATAAACATTTATCCTCGATTACGAATCAAAATGTAGATGCGTTGTCACCCTTGATGACTACGATGGATGCCTGGGTTTAAGTAGAAAGGAACTCCGGATCTCTACACTCACTACACGAAACATGAACCGTGAGGACTAAGATTAAATGCTTCGTTTCCAATAGAAATGGTCTCCGGTTCTCTACACTCACCTACGAACTCATCACTCACTCACTCACATACGAAACACAGCAGGCAACGTTAAGCTGCTATTTTACGCTGGTATTCTGTGAGAGTGTGGTACTTTGGGTTAGCATGGTTGGTGCTGTCGAGCCTACCATAATACTGATACAGTGAGGTCCTCCCACAAAAAGAGAGGTGTTATAAGTTTGACCGCTATGTGTTTGTCTGTCTGCGTGACTGTCTGTTGCACTGTAGCTCTCTAATGGGCGAACCGATTTGTATGTGTTTTTTTTATTTAAAAGAACTTTTTCTAGCGGTTGTTCTTAGGCACGTCTTATCAAAATAGGTTCAGTTGTTTGAAGATCATCATCTCTTTCTGTTTCGGGTTTTTTATAATTTTAAAATTTATGTTTCAATCTATATTTTCAGCTGGGCCTACCGATGCAGGTTTGCATATATCTGGCACAGGACCAATTGCGGAGCTGCTGCGTTCTTTGATCGGTTATTTAACTCTTCCCCTTTCAACACCCCGTCCTTCCACCATATCATGCCTTCCTAATCCTTATCCACCTGATTTGCAACGTTACACACAGATTGGTGAGTTCATATAAAACGAAATATATAAAATATAAGAAGTATTTGTATGATCAAATAATTGACCCAGGTTTTGGTAACTTTTGCAAACGTAAGGGTGACCAACGAGCGTACGGATATAAGGTCCACCAAGATGATGGAGCCAGGGGTGACCAGAGGAGGTTTGGCCAACAAGTCGATCGCGTAGCCAATGTTTGTTGATCGCTCGCGATGTCTTAAATTTGAAACCTATTAAAGTATTTTATATCTCCCTCTTCCCACTTAGACTAAGCCTATGATAAAAAGTCGATTAGGATACTTTTTTAAAATGAAAGTTAATTTTATGTGTCTCCCTTACTCGCTCTCTGTCCTCGGTTTATAATCAAAATGCAAACAATAGCGTTGCTCTCGGAAAATGTAGGGGGATGCCCTAAATTTTAGGGGACCTATTGAGAATTGAGAAATATATAATAATTTTAGGGCCTAAAATATATAGTTCTCAATATGTATCTCTAACTCCACTAAACAATAAATTCCAATTCCTTCTAGCTGTGCTTCAATAGCTTAGGATATATGCCCCTTTGGAGTCACCTCGGAAAAATGTTAGCGACACTCGTTCCTTAATGTACAGTCTGCTGGAATGGGGTAACCTCTATACATCATAATTGCTATTTAACTGTAGTTTTTTTATGGCTGCCGAGCGAATGGACCGGACCAAATGAGGAATGACGTCGCTTTATAATATCAGTGTAAAATTAGATATCGCCATAAATCTGATGTACTTATTTGTTATAAGTGACTAGAGATCCATCCCGGGTTTTCGCGGGTGATTTCTGCATCTCGACAACAGCGCCACCTACCCGGTCCATTTGTGAATCGTTAAGATCATCCAGGGACCCACTTAAAATCACGCAAAATATCTTTAAAATCAGTTCAGCCATTTTCGGGTCTTTGCGAGACTAAAGTACAGCAATTGATTTTTATATATAGAAATGAACCAGAGATGTTTTGACAGTGTAATGGGGCATTCTATCCCAGTGTTCTGGAGTAATAACGCATCTGGAATTTAATTCTTAATTCAGCGTTGGTGAAGACACAGGGTAGGATAAGACAAGGGAGAGGGAGTAGAATAAGACAAGGGCTTCTCCCAGCTTAGAGAAGCTTTGTCTTAATC
This sequence comes from Parnassius glacialis, assembly GCA_033319125.1. Lineage (NCBI taxonomy): Eukaryota > Metazoa > Arthropoda > Insecta > Lepidoptera > Papilionidae > Parnassius > Parnassius glacialis. The sequence continues at coordinate 5,605,401 of JAVANC010000008.1, forward strand.
ATCAGGCTTGGCAGGTGGATTGGCTGACACAGGAACAGATTTATCGCACCTTTAACGGTGATTCCCGTGGTCGGTCTGGGGATTTTGTGCCTGACGTAAACGAAATGATTTACCCGAGTAGTGACGTCGGTGTAAGAATATCCACTACCCCATATCATCCTGTGGGTGTATTACGAGGCGACAGAGGGAAACAAATCAGGAGACGGGCAGCAGCGTCTTCCTAATAACGACTGAAAATAAAAAATAAACTGGGGTGCTAACCCGGTTGCGTGCCAAGCGTGGCAACTATGGCAAATATCCCTTCTATGTGGCAATCTATGTGAGAGGCCTATGTTCAGCAGTGGACTTTAATAGGATGTAATGGATGGATGTATAGAAGATAATCTACCAGGATCACATAGCCCACTGAGAGGTGAAATTATTAATTCAACAGTAACATTACAACTATGACAAAATATCCTCTGTGAGGCAAACTATGTGAGAGGCCTATGTTCAGCAGTGGACTTTAATAGGCTGTAACGGTAGCGGTAACAGTAAACGGGATGGTTATGCCGCCATCTATCAGAAGTCACAAAACCGTTTTACGTATCCCATAGTCGACTCGTACGACTATAACGGGACAAAATGTGGTGATGGATTCTCTTACGCACAACCATACACACACATATACACACGTTCATCCCCTTACTTCTTTTAATAAAAACCAATGTGTTCAATTCGACTATGTTCTTTTTTTAAATGTGTGTTACCTCATAACTTTTTTCTACGTGAACCAATTTCGATGATTCTTTTTTTATTTGATAGTTGGTGCTTCTCATGTAGTCCCATATAAATTGATCAAGATCTGACTATTAGTTTAAGTTAAATTTAAACTCTTGTTACATTCTATTCATTGATTATTATTTCTTTTTGGACAGGTGTACTTATTTTACTTATGTGGTTCTTTGCTCTCTTCGAACCGTATGGGCTTCGGTTGCGTCATGTTGTTATGGGCCATTATAGACCGGAGCGTGCCAAAGCTCGCGCTCTGTGGCTTTATAATCACATTTTGAGGACAAGAGGTAATAATCGAATTTGCTCAAGTTTTTATACTTCATCATCATCGTTATAAGAACCTCCAGCCGACTTGTAAAGAGACCCAAGGAATTTATACATGTAATGTCAGTTCATGACTCCTCTCGGGACCACTTAGCATACCAGTACAAGGCTGATATAAGAACCTTTCTTCCTCATCGGTTGCAGGTGACTCGAGTTAAGCTTTTATTTATTTTTATCTGCAGTTTAAACAATACGTTAATCAAGAAATTAAGACAATATTAAATTTATGTAAATCTATCTTTAGATATTTTAAGATCAAATTGAGCTGTTTTCAAAATTAAAATTAAAAAATATATAATAACCCACATAACAATAAATTACGGTACGGTTTCTTTCCCTTTCCCCTAATCCGACCTGGTTGGGTTTTTATATATTTATTATTTTACTATACAGAAAATTTTACATTTTATTTTATATATTTATTAAGTCCCATTTGATGAGAATAATATATATTAAATACCCCTAATATACCTAATATAAAATAAATTAATAAAAAAATAGTATTACATCTCTTTCCAAAAAAATATTGTAATATTTAAATGAATATCAATATTACTGTTGATTATAATTATAACCTTTTCTAAATGAAATTGAAATGAAGTTGTTACTTTTAATGCTGTAAGTATGTATATTTAAATATGTTTTGTGGTTGTACTATGTATATATATTTTAATATATGTACATTTTATTTGTGTTTTATGTTTCGCACCTACCGACAATTGACTTTGGCACCCAGGTTTGACTGGCAGAGAATGCCACATGGCATTAAGGCCACCATATGTCCTCTTTACTTTAAGGTGTTACATTTAAGTTTACAAATAAATAAAAATACTTTTAATGGCTAAATTAAAACGGCGAAATAGTATCCAGGTATGGTCCAATAGTAATTTTCTTATATATTAAGTGTTATATTGTATAATCGATTCCTTCTCAACATCCATGAATATTATAGTACAGATTACGTATTTTAGTGCATATAATAACTACTACTTTGCTTTCTTAAAACGTCAAAATCCTATTCCTTTTTAAAACACCTATGATATGAGAAAAAGTTGGGTGAAAAAATAATTTACAAAAATTTATTGCTGTAAAAAAATATGAACTGTCAGAAAACTTTTGAGAGACTTTCACCCTTGTAAAATGTATAATTTAAAATTTTGTTAATGAGTCAGCGTGAGGAAATATTTAAAAAGTAAAGTAACAGACTATAAACGTTCCGCTGCTGGGCACAGGCCTCTCTGTGATAAGGTTTTAGGGCTTTTGGAAATGTGAGCCGCGCTGCCCCAGTGCGTGTAGGCGAACCTCACACATGTCTTCTAAATTTTTTTTTCTTATTTCAGACATGCAGGTATCCTCACGACGTTTTCCTTCACCGCCGAGCATGTCGTAAATCAGCACTTAAAATTACAATAAACAATTTCATTAGTACAAGCTGCGGCACGTAAGTATAGCGCTGAACGAAATGTAGAGGGGACGCGCATGAATTGAATTGTACGAATGCGACTGAAGAGCCAATCAGTGCGTGCGAGCGATACGCATGAGCCAATCAGCGCGAGGTATGTGCAATAAGCCAATCAGCGCGACTTATGTGCAATAACGGTCACCGCTAGACTTTCGTGCCCTTACTTATACTGTCGGGGGTTGAATCCGTGTTGCTCTCGTACCTTAAAACATTTCGTATATGACGGTATGACAGCGGCGGGTCGTCATACATTAGTACAGCAAAAATTGTAAACCACGTGCACTGATCACGCCACCCAGCGCGCCACTCGATTTCCCCAACCACCCCATTACTCAACTTACTTTGCAACGGATATAAAACGACCGCGCAGCGATGGAGGGTAGGGATGAGCAAAGGGAAAAAATATATCGATATATATCGAATCTATATTTTTAAATAGTATCGATATATATCGCGTGATAGATATCGATATATCGTCATCATTTGAATGATGTAAATATAAGGTCCAAAATTTTCTCTTCTGACGGTTGGACGACGAAACAAACGATACAACATTTAAAATATATCGAAATTGATACGAATTCGATACTCTAAAATAAATATCGATATGTCGATATATCGCGATTTAAAATATCGACGATATATACCGATATTATTTAAAAATATCGATATTTCGATATATCGATATTTTTTACCCATGCCTAAGGGAGGGACAGTCTTGCCTCTGGAGTGACTTGGTGCACTGGTTGTACCAAGCTAGCTTATCCTAGACTCTCACGGATAATTAATTTGAAATTAATTATTATATTAATTATAAAAGTGCCATGGTGCAATTTATAATTAATATAACGAAATATGATTATCGTGTAATCCCTGACTTCTTATTCAGAATGGCCGATCCCTTCTCCTACAATATACATGTGAAGTTCACCAACAAGCTTTGAAATTTACTTAGTACTCTGTACTGAAAAGTAAAGACGTCATTTATTATTTATTTTACTTTGCTTTACTTAAAAAAAGAAACGTGGAGGCTGTTTACTTACTTACATAGATTTTTCAAGGACAAACATTCATACCCAGAACAATTATTTGTAAGCCATAGTTTGTTCTGTGTGGGATTTGAAGTAGCGACTCTCAGCGATGCAACTCATTGCTCATCATGCATGTCATTTGAAAAGAAGAATTACACATTTGTATAATCAAGTAACTTTTAAATAATTTTGACTTTGACATTAAATATAGACCATAATTTAGATTTTGATATCGGTGCAAAGGTGCATCTGCATATTACTTTGCATATTTTATGGAAGATGTTTCTATTCTGAATATACAACAACGCGGAAGGGAATTACACGCTCTAATTCCTTCGTTCCCGTTCTTCCAGTTCACCGGGGCGTCGCCGACTAGTTTCACACCATTGCACTAAATACTTGTAGGTATATGTGTGAAACATAAGAACACTAATAATTAAAAAGTATTAAATTTTTGAAAAAACCTTTGTAAAAAAAGGTTCTCGACTGGCAAACTGACAAGCACAGTTTTGGGTGACCCCTATTATATGGAGCTAAGGGCCTGATGAAACACGCACGAATTCGATGGATGAAATTTCTCAGGACCGTATCTTGTGACAGTTCTTGGGCCTATATATTAAAAGCTTAGTTAAATTATGAAATTATATACAGGGTCATTTTGCAATTACCGGTCGAATTTGCAGAGAAGGTTCAGAATAAGGAGTATAGGCAAATGGTGAAGAAAAATTAATTTAAAAAATCTCAAACATTCTGTCCTTGTTATTTATTAAATTCAAAACCCATGGTAATGAATTATTTTAACTGAATTTACTGCAAGCGCACACATACGAGTACTTAAGCGTCGATCACTAGGCAAAAACGTTGTTGCTCATAAATCACATTCAGTTTGGGATAATCTATACATCTATGTACACATACATAAATAAAGCAAATAGGAGTGTCTGTTTTTAATGTTAAAATAATAGCTTTTCACCAACAAAACACAATTTTCAAATTTTTTGTCTGTCTGTCTGTTTGTTCCGACTAATCTCCAAAACGGCTGGACCGATTTTGACGGGACTATCATTGGCAGACAGCTGATTTTACAAGAAGTAACTTATGCTACTTTTATTTACGAAACATTTAGAGATTCGCGAAAAACATAAAAAAATAAATTATACGCGGGTAAAGTCGTGGGGAATAGCTAGTTTCAAATAAAAGTAGAAAGCCTTATTTACTCATATTTTCAAAAACTCCAATGCTATATCATTGTTTATATATTTGAACTAAAGTTAAAAATTTGGCTACTCTTTGAAAAGTAACTCTGTATATGTTTATTTTATGTGACTTCTTTAAGAATTGATTCTGGCTTATGTACAGCTCGGATGACCACTCAATATAATAAAATATGTAATAACTCACCTGCCTGTCAATCGTTACCAATATGGCAAATATATCCTCTATACCTCAATCTATGAAAAAGATCATGATGTTCAGGAGTGGCCTTTGATGGATGATTATCATTTCAATCCATAATTATGAGATAATTTTTTTCTGAATATTCTATATCAGGTCTTGACTACTATTCCACCTAACAGTAAGTGGTCTGTTAAGACAAATATAGTAAAGCACACCGACTTAACAATGCCACTTTTGCCTTGAAGACACATTGTAATCGGATGGAAAGACAAATGATGGCACCTTAATCCACTCCTTTGCTGTACGCATGACAAGCGATGAAGCAAACTATTTGGTTCGAATGAGTAGTTAGTCGACAACGAAAGGGTGGAGACTGGCCGAGCGTCTGGTTGTTCGAAAGTGGAAGGGAATGGGAGAAATTAAGTTATACAATTCCTGTTCACATCCTTCCAAATATATGCTGTAGAAAAGCGAAAGGCTACTTTGTGCCTGTGTTCGAGTCTGGTGAGTTTGGTGGTTGGTTTTAACCAGATTTTGATTACCAATAAACCTCTTAGCACACCTTTTCATTGAGTCCAAAAGCTGTTAGGTTGCATTTTGCAGTACCATCCTATATTTTGCAGCAGTGCGCCATGCAGTACCAGAGATGCGTTTTTACCAGGTCAAGCAAGTAAAAATTGTTCCATATCCTAGTAGCTTGTGCTGTCTTGCTTGAGACAAGCTAAAACATTGTAGTGTACATGATGCTATGATGTTTAAAGCCTAGTAGCCTTCTTGTAGCAATACAGGTAAAATGAGTAGCTTCCTCCGTAATGAGGATATTCGCAGTAGAACCAGAGTAACTGACATAGCCACATCGCCCGATGGATCAACAAGCTTTGTTGGCAATGGCTAGGCATATAGCTCGAAGAACTGACAATTGATGAGGATGAAAAGTTTTCGTGTGGCAGTCTCTCTCTACTAGATGGGACGATGGCGTGCCAAAAGGTGCAAGTCGATGGAGTTGTCAAAGAGATGTAGGTGTCTCAGGCCCGTGCTTTGTGGTATTCTTTGAGAGAGAGACCTATGTTCAGAAGTAGACTTGTGACGGACTGTAATGATTAAGAGCGAAATTTTTGTTACAAAAAAACCCATAGCTACTGTTGTGATGTTCTAGTTTCATACTTCCTTTTAAATAGGTTGCGTGTCGCAATATCTGGTCATCATCATTATCGTCATCATTACAGCCCATCACAAGTCCACTGCTGAACATAGGCCTCCCCCAAGGAATGCCATAAAGCACGGTTCAGAGCACTTGCATCCATCGACTTCCTGCATGTCTTGCCAGGTCGTCAATCCATGTAGTGGGTGGACGCCCTACACTTCGTCCGCCGGTACGAGGCCGCCACTCGGGAACCTTTTTTTCCTATCGGTTGTCGGCTTCTTCGAGCTATATGGCCGGCCCATGGCCACTTCAGCTTACTAATCCGTTGGGCTATGTCGGTCACTATGGTTCTACTGCGGATATCCTCATTTCTAAGTTTATCACGCAGAGAAACCATATAAACAAAATATGATTATCTTGTCATCAGTGACTTCTTATTCGGCATGGCCAATCCCTTCTCCTGCATATATATGTGTGAAGTTCACCAACAAGCTTTGAAATCTTCTTAGGACTCTTTACTGAAAAGAAAAGACCTCATTTATTATTTATTTTACTATGCTTTACTTAAAAAAAAAGTGATGACTGTTTACTTACTTACATACACTTCTTACATACAAGAGAAACCCCGAACATAGCCCTCTCCATAGCTCGCTCAGTGACCTTGAGCTTCCTCATACGGCCAGCAGTATTGCAATGTCTAAAAAATTATAATTCAGTTAATTGTTTGCACCTTCTCAGAAGGGGTAGAAATATTTTTCGTATCAAATAGTAATGCTCTACTATATTCCCTCTGGAGATACAGAGAACCAGTATAATTATAGAATTTGAGTGTGATCGGAGGACTAAGATGGACGTGTGATGTAACGTCCATCTTAGTCCTCTGAGGTGATAACTCATCTGTAGCCTTTGTTTGAAGCTCAATCAGTTGGACTGTAAATTCGTTTGTAAGTTCAGTTTTAAAAAAGAGCATAATATGAAACATCACTCACATTGTTTAAGGTGGATTTATGAAGTTCGCAAGACGGAAGTTACACAGAGAATACAAATATTTAAAAGGAGAGCATCCCACATTTCTACAATGGTTGGATTCCCGATTGCCGTAAGTTATATAATACGTAGATGATTTTGGAATTAAACTAATTTTGCAGATCTTTATGGATGAGGTAGCCTCCGTTAACTACTACTGTTATTATATTACGGCGTCAAACACCTCAGTCTCCCTCCCTCCCCCTTCCCGTGACCGTGGGTGCTGTAAAATGCACGAAAGGTTGGGATTAAAAAAGTTAAAATTAAACGCGATAAAATATGGTAAATTAGTTTTGTTCCGCAAGTTATTTATTGTGCTAGTTGTAGGTTTTAGAGATTTAAAATTATATGCAATGGACTATTTCAACGTACACGGACAATAAACAATAATGTCATAAATACAATGGAATATTAATATGTCAAAATACATGTTAGCTTCCAACAAAAACGTACATAGTGATTTTAATATTACTCATTGCTTGCAACATAATTCATATGTCAATAGGGTATTTTACACCATGTAAAAATAAGTCAAAGAATATATATTTATGATAGATTTTGTAAAAAGTAAACGAGAAATATTGATTTCTATTTATAAAAATGCATTATACATTTTATATTTCAATTTAAAGAATATTTTTTTTTTAGCTGTGCCTCAAATCTGCAAAATGATGTCCGCCATATTAGATAGCGTCGTGACGTCACTAGGTCAAAGAAATAGGTTATGTGCTGTGTACTAACTAGTTAATTTCGAAATTTTTCAAGTTATCATTACGATTGTTGACTTTTATTCCAAATTTTATTGAAAAGGCGTCATGGAAGACGGATTTGTAAAAGCGAGTTTATTACTTCGCTTTTAGCCCTAATGTTATAGATATTATAATATAAGCTTAGGTGAGAAAAACATTTTGTTATATTTTTTATACAAACGCTCAGACGAAATAAAAAGTCACTTTTTTATTTGGTCTGAGTACAAACCATGTCTTTATTCCCATATAATAGAAGAAAACAGGAATTAACTAAAACACTGCACTGCACTTGCAAGGGCTATCAAAATGGCCCACAAAAGGCGGGACGCGGGACAGACGAGCAATGAACCTAATCTATTACAAAATTTGACTTGCAATAGGTACCTATCATGTCATGATGTTTTGTTTTGTTTAATCGGTAGTTAAATATAAGTCATACTTACATCAGAGTGATCTTCACAGAAGTATAGTTTAGATTTTGTAGACAATGCCTTCGGGTCTCTTCTTGCCAGTTTTAACCAAGTATTTCTCATATTTAAATCAGTTGGCACTTTAATCCATAACTTCCCCGGCGTTCTTATGCTCGTCTTTTTGCAATCAGGCACAACACAGCAATGATATAGATTATAACTCATTATTAAACATTCAAAAGTATCTTATTCCTTTGCAAAATTGTCAAAATTCTAGGACAGTGACGTCACGAGTGACAGTGTGACGTGAACAGTATGGCGGCTAGCGTTTTCACGCGAAAATTTAAAACGATAGATTAAAAGTAATTTTTATCTCACTATTCGGTTTTAAAAATTTATATAAAAATTGTAGTGGTTCATTATCACTCTGGGATTCATTTAAAACACTTTTTGAAAATGGGTGTAATACCCTATTAATTTAGAATGTAAGTTTCGTATGGTGAGTGTAGAGAATCGGAGAACCTTTTTACTGGAAACGAGGCATTTCATTAGTCACCTCCCTGAGGGTGGCAACGCATCTGCATTTTGATACTTAATCGAGGACACAACATCCACTTACCGTCAGGTGGACCGTGTGCCCGTTTGTCAAACTTATTCAATAAAAGAATACAACGTAAAATTAAAAAAAAATGTTTTTTTTTATTCTGTAATATTTTCGGGGACATTTACCGCTTAGCGTATGTCAGTCCCATCATACCCTAACGTACATGACTTACTCATATAACGTTAGTTAATACTTATTATATTATACTACGTGGCCATGGATTCGAACAGAACTTTCGCATGTCGCCGTTTGGTTGGGATAGACTATTATGAAATCTCCCTACGTCAGTTCTGTTCAAATTAAAAACCCTTATGACATTACTTCTAACAGACTCAAATCGAACACATTCCATCAATATATGGTATAGGTCTTCTATAACTCCACAGTCTTCACAATTGGACGAAGTTGTTTTTCTCATCAGAAATACAAATTTCGTACATGGAACGTGTCCAGATCTGAGTCTATGAGCAGTAGTAACTAATTTCCTACTTAAACTAGTAAAAGTAACTTTTTATAAGTACCTATTATTAAAAATATTCTATTCTATCCCATACTATAAGATAGCAATTCCGTTCGCAATATTTACTGAATACCGAAACAAAAAAGTATGTCAGTATTTGCCAAAGAGAATGTAATCAATACGTATTTGCATTGAACTATATTTGTACATTACTCGACGATTTGAACATTGTCAACAATATTCGAATATTGTCGGAAACCATCAAATAGATAGTGCCACTAGTTGCTCTAACCCTCCCGGGTCCGATAAAATACGTACTTATACAACTCAAAGAAGTGTCTCGCAACGGACGCACACAAGCGGGGAGTTTACATACAGTACGTGGTAGAGCCCTGCTACAGCTGCATAGTAGTATAGTTGTAGTACATATGGGTCGGCTCGTCCGGGAAAGGACCACTTTATCACAGAATACTAACGTAAAATTGCAACTTAACGTTGCTGTGTTTCGTATGGTAAGTATAGAGAAACTGAGACACCTTTTACTGGAAACGAGGCATTCCATCTTAGTCCTCACGTGTGACGTAGTCGAAGATAGATGTAGATCTATATGTAGATTGATGTAGATGTAGATCTAGTCTATGGGTCATAGCAACTACTTAACTACTTACCTATTCCTTCCTATAAAAAAGTAGTAGCTCACAGAGAAAATAAAGATATGTTTAGATGCTCGTATGAAGCTTTCCTCATCTCGTTCACTCTAGTTACGCGATGAATGACGATAATAAAAGGGTGGACTCTCGCTAAATATTTTGTTATGCGTGGGTGTAAAGGGGAGGGGAGGAATTAAATCATGATATTCCTGCGGACGGTTGCTTTGAATGTTTTCATATTATTTTTATTCATCACATCTAGAGTCTAGACACACAGTAATGTGTTAGCCAAGTACGGAAAAGAAACGGGCGGCGTAACGGCTATGTGTATATTTATACAAATTATTTCGAGCCATTTTCGGGCCCATTACTCAAAAATATAAGACACAGGGGCGTAGCTACCGCCGTATCAGCCGTATCAATGATACGGGGCCCCCGGGCTACAGGGGCCCCGAACGTGTGTAAGTAAAACTCCAAGGACTTCTATGGGACGTGAAAGGCTATCACTATTGTCTATAGAAGCAAAGAATTTAGTAAAACTGAAATCGTCTTCAGCTATGAATGCCGCCGAATCGTTTTCAGCTATGTTCGCCGAACAAAAGGCAAGAAAAGTGTATATTTGATTTGAATTGTTTGGCTAGCTTAGTTCCTAGGAGTATTGTAAATAATAACTTAAAATCAATATATAATAATTTTAATTCAATGCAAGCGTCTTTGTTCCTGTTATGAAATCTTTACTCTTCATTGGAGTCCCAAAACAAATTTTCATACAGGGCCCATTTAAGGCACGCTACGCCACTGATAAGACCTACGCTGTTTTAATTTTCGTACAATATTTGACCCGAGTGCTTCAAATGTAGTTTCAATTTCAAATGTAGTTAATTTATGCTTTTGATGGAATTAAAATATACTTGAATTGTTACAGGTTTTGGTGGCTTCGGTATCTGTTGGGAACTCTTCCGAAAGATCCAATCTGCTTACTTTGTGATATGGAAGAGGAGCCAAATAATGTTGTTGCAAATCTTGTGAGGTTAGTATCACAAAAAGTATGAGAAGAGTTGTTTTCTGCGTCTGGTATGTGTAGTCTTTTAAACCTTTAAATACTGCACAGCCAAGCGCGATATTAATTTATAAGCCGGTTTTCGTGGGTAGGATAACCACCTAGTATATTTGAAAGTTAATACCACACACAACAAACACTCACGCCTGTCACCCATTGTGATAGGCAGAGACTACGGACTTCCATTTTGCGCGATCCTGACACACCTCTCTAACCTCCTTTACATCCATATATCTACGCATACACGCTCGTCGATTAAGGGTACGCTCAATCTGGCCCATTTTCAATGTATCGCCGATTTGGTCGATAAACCTTCGTCTAGGGCGTCCGTTCTCGACCTTGCCGTTCACTTCTGCAACATAAATTTGCTTTGTTACTCTTTCCTCGTTTATTCTTTCTACATGACCAAACCACCGAAGCATTCCTTTCTTAATCCTGGTCACAACGTCATCTTGCAAACCACACTTTTCTCTTATCACACTATTTCTCACCCTGTCATTCAGATTCAGCCCTAACATACTCCTTAAGGACCGCATTTCTACAGCATTTATTCTACTCTCATGCTTCTTCTGCCAGACCCAACTTTCACTATCATACATTAAAGTAGGAACTAACAAAGAATTATGAATTGCCATACGTGCCTTATTTGACACATTCTGTCTCCTCATAATAGCGCGTAAAGCCCCATTCACTCTATTTCCTGCGTTCACTCGTCGTTCTATATCCTTATCATATCTACCATCCCTACTAAATAAACATCCCAAATATCGTCGCTTTGGTGGTGAAGAGAGTCAAGCTACAACTTTGTTCAGATTGAGTTTAATACTCTAGCATAATCAAAAGAATACGATTTATACAATGGTGAAGAGATCTATCTGCCAAATTATTTTATCTGTCCAATAGTTTTGAAATTTTGGACTAATTATTATTTTTTGTCTAGTATTGCATCTTAAATGCTCATTATCTCAAAACTTGTTAAGTGTGGGTTGACTCTCTTCACTACCAAGGCGACGATATACAAACTCATCCACTTGCTCAATCAACTCCCCTTCTATTCTTATTTCAATCACATAACGATTTACTTTCTTCTCTTTCAAAAATCATCACTTTCGTCTTACTTGCGTTCACTTTCATTCCCCTTTATTTTAATGACCAGTTCATTAAATTAACCATCATTTGCAACTCGGCCGCCGACGATGCAAATATGACTTGATCATCGGCGTACAAAAGGCATTTGACGGTTGACTCACCCGTTCTCAACCCACATTCTTCAACTTTCAAAGTTTGCAAACAACTGTCCATAAATAGGTTAAACAGCCACGGGGAAGCTACACATCCGTGTCTGACACCTGTATGAATGCCAAACCAGTCCGAGTAGACCCCGTTAATCCTGACAAAAGCACTAGAGTCCCTATAAAGAGACTTTAATGCCTGTATCAAACCAGCGCTCAACCCAAATGAGTTCAGTATAGTAATTACGTTACTTTCGAATAAAGTGCAGGAAACTAAATTAATGCTTAAAGAGAAGCCACTAAGTAAAGACGAAGAAGCATCAACAACACAATTTAAAACAAATTCAAGTACAATAAGCGTAGCATAAAGTTCTAAGAATTTAAGTTAACTAATGTCCCACTGCCGGCCGTAAGTCTCCTCTTACTATTTAAAAATGTAGTAGTTTTTTGAAAAAAAAAATCCAATCAAAAAGATACAAGTTTTCAGAGAATGCAAGATTACCTACTTCAGATATTTTAGATAACTCAGAGCAGTTTATGGAGCATGTTACAAGTTTCTTACAAGCTGCGAGTTAGTATTTTGATTCATGAATGTTTTTTTTATGCATTTCTGCACGTTAGAACACCTCCTAAGGAAAAACTAAAGATTTTTAATTATAAAAACAAGACATAAACCATATTGGTCTGTGAAAATCCGCTGACGACTGCAGATTCCTAAAATTGTACTCCTGAACTATTTTGATAAAGATCGTCTCCATAAGTATTATCTTTAAGTTGAACATTCTTCACCAGATATAAATTAAACAAAATAGCCACATTAAAAATGTTGAATTATATTACACTTTAATTCCAGATGTGATACACCAAAATGTCCAGGAGTCTACTGCACCAACTGTTTTAATGATTTGGGTCAACTTTGTACTATTTGCTTATCTCCAATTGATTATGGAGATCTAAGTGATGTTAGTTTGGAAAAGTAAGTGTTATTTCATGACATGCGATTCCTATAGCATAGGTATTGGACCAGAAGTCATAGTAATATTTACTTTAAAAATTATGCCGCAGAAATTTCTCAGTATGCGAGCAACCCGGGCTCGATTCCCACCGACATCAATAGAAATGTTAATTTCACTATGTGTCAAATTACCGTGGTGTTTCCTTCAGCATAGAGTACGTGTGCTTAGAGGGACGGAAAGCATCCTCAGGAAACCAGCATGTCTGAGGAATAACTAATACACTCAACGGAGCAGCGCGGCTGGCTAATTGGTTTATAAGCCTCCCAGAAATGATTGACTCCTGCCCAGCTATGGGTCTCAATATATGTAGATACACGTTGCGTTACTAAATATACTTATTATAAACCTTAATAATGATTATTGTTAAGCTGTTCGGAGCGACTTCACTTCACCTCTCCCGTTAGATATTTAAAAAGTCGTCGAATGAAAAATAAATCGTTGATCATTTTATAAGATTTCGTGAATTCCGACGTTTGAAGTTTTGCGACCGAAAATATTTTTTTCTTAATGCTATTTAGCTTTACTGGCTTCCTTGTTTAGTATTTTTATTTAAGTTCTTTAGGTGGAGGAGCACGACTCGATTGTCAATTATAATAAAAGAACTTAAAGATATTTAAGTTTTTTTTTTGTTAAATTGAGAATAGAGCCTTTTTTATTTTTTTATAACAATTTAATTGATTAAAATCTTATCATATTTAGAGGTTCATCTGAAGACAGTAATAGTGATAGCCAAGACTTCAACGAAGATATGGAGACAGAAGATGATGAGTACTCTAATCAAATTGTAAGTGTAAATAATAGTATTTATGAATTTAACTAATGATCATTTTTATCCAAACGATATTGGCCCAACTTCCAATCTTCACGGTATATATTTTTTATAGAATAAGGGTGATAAACGAACACAGGTAAGTGAGTGCTGTGACCCATAGACATCTACATCTATCCTCGATTAAAAATCAAAATGCAGATGCGTTCCCACCCGTGAGGACTAAGATGGAATGCCTCGTTTCCAGTAAAAAGGGTCTCTGGTTCTCTACACTCACCATACGAAACACAGTAGTGAAGAGCTGCTATTTAACGCTAGTATTCTGTGAAAGCGTGGTCCTAACCCGGTCCAGCCGAACCATTCGTGCTACAACCATAATATAGCTGCAGCATGGCTCTATCACTTAAATTATATAAATACTGTTTATACGATTATTGTATCGACATCCGTTACTTCCACTATTCTATTTTACTTACAAATTGGCTCACAAACTAATCAGTCTAAATTTTAAGTCAATCAGTCTAAACGTAAACGCGTTATTTCTTAACGTCATATTCAATTATTTGCCAACAACCACGTAGAAAAAAAAGTCTACGTGGTAGGGCCATACTGCAGCTATATTAGTAGTATAGTTGGAGCACGAATGGGTCGGCTCGGCCGGGGTAGGACCACGCTCTCATAGAATACCAGCGTAAAATGCACATAGCTTAACGCTGCTGCGTTTCGTATGTGAGTGAGTGAGTGATGAGTTCGTTGGTGAGTGTGAGAGAGCCGGAGACCCCGTGTAGAGAACCCTTGGAAACGAGGCATTTCATCTTAGTCTTCACGGCTGACAACGCATCTGCATTTTAATTCGCAAACGAAGACAGATGTAGATGTCTCTGGGCCACAGCAACCACTTACCATCAGGTGAACTGTGTGCTCGTTTGTCACCCTTATTCTATTTAAAAATTTAATTTAACTATTTTAACTAAACATGTGTCATTCATTCATTTCTAGTGACCCGATAATTCAAATATTGATTCGTCTTACAAACCGGGTTATTCGGGTCGGTCATTCAAATGGATCATTTCGGATTTTGGTACTCTGAGAACTGTGTTCAATAATTTTAATTGCAATCATTCATACTTTGATGCGACCCGGATTAAATGAACGAATTGTTCTCGATTGACACATGTCTAGTAGACATGTGTTAATCGTGCATGGCAGACATGTATTGAGATTTTATCACCCAGGCAGACAATGAACTTCAGTGGCGTCCACAACGTGGTAACGGTTAACGTGGTAGAGCCATGATGCAGCTATATTAGTAGTATGGTTGTAGTATAAATGGGTCGGCTCGACCGGGAAAGGACCACGCTCTCACAGAATACCAGCGTAAAATAGCAGCTTAATGCTGCTGTGTTTCGTATGGTGAGGGTAGAGAACCGGAGACTCTTTTTACTGGAAAAGAGGCATTCCTTCTTAGCCCTCACGGCTGACAACGCATCTGCATTTTAATTCGCAAACGAAGTTAGATGTAGATGTCTATGGGCCACAGCAACCACTTACCATCAGGTGAACTGTGTGCTCGTTTGTCACCCTTATTCTATAAAAAAGAGTGTCCTTAATAGCAGCTAATTTCGTTTAAGGACGTATACACAAGGTTATTTTGCTATAACCGGCCAAATTCGCAGAGAATGTTCGGAGAAGTAATATTGGCAAATGGTGTTAAGAAAAATTAATTAAAAAACATCTCAATAATTCTGTTCAAAATGCGTGGTAATACATTATTTTATCTGATTTTACTGCGCATGCACTCATTCGTAAGGTTCGATCGGTAGGCAAAAATCGGTTGCCCATAAATCACATTCAATTTTGGGATAATTTCAAATGAAGGTAGAAATTTTATTTACTCGTATTTTCAGAAACTGCAATGACGGTATATCATTATATATATGCAATAACGGTATATCATATTATGGATGATAATAACCCTTGAGAATGAGGTGATCGCTACCAGGGTATTTCTAATTGGTTTTGTGTTGTTAATTGGGTAACATACATACATGATTGTAAGCTGTTTTTTAAAAATGTTCAGTGGTAATTAAACATACGAGTGATTGAATAAAAAAAGTTTGTATTTCTATATATTTGAACTTAAGTTTAAAATTTGGCTACTCTTTGTAAAAAAACCCTGTGTAATTAAAAATACAGTTTACGTCCACCATTTAACGCATATTTTTTGTAAGTATTATCATACGATAAAAACTACGTTTATTTACAGCAAAATTTTTTTGGAAAACGGGAAAATAGAAGTCCAAAATTTGAATTACTACCTAAAAGGCAGCCCGATAGTAATAACCAATGGTTATTATTTCAAACGAAAAATAGTTATTTAGAAGAAGAATTACCTTTTTTAAAATGTATCGACGCTGAAGACCTAACTTCGGTAACGCAGAATGGATTTTACAGAAAGGCGAATATGGTGCGACACCTAAAGCATTCCAGCTATGATAGAGAGTTATTCAAAATGAAATACAAAATAACACCCCTCAGAACTCGCGATATGAGAAAAAATAGTCCTCACACCTGCCCTTATTGCCACGAAAAAATCCGTGATGAAAGTTTCGAAATTGAGTGTGAAAATACTAAAGACAAGATATCACAGAAAGTACAACCCATTCGGAGAATATTTTCTCAATGCTTCAAAAGGGATACTAAAGAGATGTATGTTTTAAAAAGAAGACATTCAGAATATAACGGTTCAGGCGATAACTTTAAATATAAACGAAGATGTAATATAAGATCAAGAAGTATATCTAGAAAAAGACTGCGACATACTGTCTCTGCCGATTATCTGTCGAAAAAAATTAATAAGATGCGTTTTCGTAAAGTAAATGTCTCGTCCGAAAGTTCACATCTAGAAGTCCCTTCAAAAGTTAAGTTTAGGACCGGTAAAAATTTACTACGTTATCTATTTATTCCGATAGTCAAAATTAAAGATAAAACAAAGTGCATACCTTGTAATTACTATAGCATCGAATTTAATTCTAGTTCATTAGGAATCTCAAAAATTGTAGACCCTAATTATGCGAAAGACTTACGAAAGCAATATAAAATAATTTTCCGACGTAGAAGCAATGTTAACAGGAAAAATATTACGTCTATATTCACAAATAAAATCAATTCTTGTGGATATCATAATTATTTGTTTCAACCGGATAACGTGTCTAGTTATTGCAAAAGTTTTTGCTTTAAGAAATCAAGTAAAGCTTCCAACAGCAATCCGAAGCGCTCGTTTGACGATAGTAAAAAAAGTGAAAAATCAGAAAAGGAACCTAGTAAAGATGATACTTCCAAAAAGGTGGATCCGAATCAAAGTAATGAAGCCGGGAATGGTGATAAGCCGAGCGCAGACAAACTGGATAGTAGAAGTACCTGTTACTGTATGAAACACATACGTCGACTTTGCTTTTGTCGTTATGCAGATATGAACTTTGGACCTTGTTCATTATTTAGAAAAATATTCGGTAAAAGTAAATCATCTTTATCTAATACTATTAATCATAAAATGAGAAAAAAGGACAAAAGCGATGATGGTCAGATAGAGAAAAAAAAGAGTCCATTAAATGATAAGAAGAGTGATGACGAAACTGCTAGAATTTATAGAATATCAGCTTACATCGGCCAACAGGAATGGATGAAAGGAGAGCTCAGTAAATCAAGTGATACGAATTCCAAGACAAAGAAACTATTTTCAACAAAATCAATTGACAGTCTACACAAACTAAAAGTTAAAACTGGGTCGAAAAAAAATATTGGTACGGTAAGTAGTTTCTTTTACAACATTGAAGTTTAAAACGGACTAACAAACCAGCCGTCAGCTGGCGGCTTAAAAAAATCAATCACCCCATTCCGTCCCGTAGGTGTTATAAGGAACGATTATGGTGATAAGCTTCCGATAGACGTAAAATTTCTAGACAAGCGACGGGATGCAACATCAAAGTCGCGAGACGTCTGGTACCGCTATAGTCAACCTGCCGGCCAAGCGTGATGATAAGGGAAATTCTCTTTTCGGAGAGATATGCCCATGCCCAGCAGTGAACTTTTACGAACAAACGATGAAGAAAAAGAAGACAGTTGACGGTGACGAGCTGATGTGGCTAAATAACTCATTTATGTTACTAACTTTATAATAAGGATAATATATAATATATAACACATAACATATAAGTTATGTCTATTATACTCGTAATATTGACCATTTTGGCTATTCACACTCTCAGACCAGAATACGCAGAAATAGGTAAGTGTGTTTCCTTCCAAGATGGGGCTCCCAAACGAAAATGGACTCTATAATCTAGTTAATACAATTATTATTGTTATTAAATCTCAGTAGTTGTAAGAAGATACAAATTAAGTTTTTGATTACAGGTAAAACAAATACAGAATGAACAGAAAAAGGAAACTCCAATTAATATTGCTGAAGTTGGTGATGACGATGATCATAATAATGGAATTAGTAGGGATTTACAGAAAAAACAGGCTGTAGCAACAAACGACAATAGTAATATAAATTTATATCATTTACTCCAGCACGGCTAGCATGGGCTGGGGAGGGACAAACATTTTATTCCCAGATTATATCCAATGAAAAGTGATAAAATTGTCTTGTCCCTATGCCAAAGCACGGCAATGGGGAAAAGTATATCCCCGTTTGATACAACTAGTAGACATATATCCCTGCCCGAAGCATGGAGCCAAATGAAAGATAAAAAAATTATGCTTTTTTTAACATTTGAAAGGGACAATTCTATCCTAGTTCATTGGACGTGGGTTTATGTTTATATTCATACAAAAATCTATCTAAGTCTAAGTCTATCTCCATTTTAGCTACTGTGGATATTATATTCACCGGTGTGCCCATGCTCGAAGGGTGGATAAAATTAAGCGAGGGGATAAACATTTCTTCTTTCCCTGGGGTTAAAATTGTCTCCTGCCCATGCTAGCCCTGAGAGATTCGATCACGGCAGCCAGTCACAACATCATCAGATACTAACCATCTACGCAGGTTATGATTATAGTGCACGAGTGTGTGTGCCAGCACAGGTTCACTTAGAGGTGTTCTCTACTCTCTGACTCTCATAGACCAATGAGATCATAAACAAGTTGAAAATTACAGTTGTGTCAATAAATTGGTTAAATTTTTTCATTTTATAAAAATGTTCAGTCTAGTTATAATTTACTTGATTGATAACTTTTATCTGATGATTGAAAATTCAACCTTCTGCAAACTTTATAAATAATGACTGCTCCTAGTGATTTTAGTCATATCCGGGATTCGTACCAGGGACCATATGATCAGCAACTGCGTCCAACCATTAGATCAACGTGGCTGTCAAAAATTATAACATAGTATCATAAGTTGTACTTATAACTTATGAAATTAAAATTTTACTAAGTATTATAAAGAACAATGGCATACTTTCATACATAAAATTTGTTGAGAACAAATGGTAGCGTCTATATATCAAAAATATCTTAAAATGTTAAGCGTCAGTCCCTGAGTAACTTTGTCAAAGAATTTTGTTCTGAGAAGGCGTCAAAAAAAGATATTTAGATTTTTAACAGTGGTAGAGCCACGCGGCTTTTGCTGTCGCACGGATGGGCCGACTCGAACCGGGGTGGTACCACGACCTCACAGAAAACCAGCGTGAAGTAGAGGTTTACCTCTGCGTTTCGCTTGGTGAGTGCAGGTGGCCGGAGGCCCTTTTTACTGGAAATGAGGCATTCCATCTTAGTCCTCACGGGTGACAACGCATTTGCATTTTGATTCGTAATCGAGGATAGATGTAGACGTCTATGGGCCGCAGCAACCACTTACCATCAGGTGGACTGTGTGCTCGTTTGTCATCCTTATCCTATAAAAAAAAAACCTTTTTAGGTTATGTCTTATGTCATTTGGAAAAAGTCACGCGTCGTGTGGTTGTTTGATGTTAGCTTAATACATTCCCAACATAATGTACCTACCTACATAACTATTGAGAGTTTTTAGATTATTGTTTCTCAATTAAATATTTGCGTACTATAAATGTATATTTCTGGCATGACTTCTGGGCCTTTGTGCCATACAACGACATTTCGTTTTAGCTAGTGTCGCCATAACATTATGCAGGAAGTTATTTTTAACAGACTTATTTTCAACTATGTCAATTTTATTTTTATTATTATTGATAGCATAGTTATTACTAATAATAACTTCCTATAAAAAAAATGTGTTTGGTGTGTTGTGTTGGTAGTCTTACAAAGTGTATACGAAAATTGTATGAATATAGTAAATGGCAACACTTGAATAGTGGTGAATGATATATATATATATATATATATATTTCTGTAGCTTTACTTAAAATTCATTTAAATTGGAAAATCATAGAAAAATAATTAAACTTATTTTATATATGTATAACTTATTTCTAGACGCAATCATTTTTGTCAACTATTTTTCTGCCCTTGTTATATTCAATCGACATCAAAAAGGAGGTGCTGAATTAGGCTGTATGTTTTTTTTATGTGTGTTGCCTCATAGTTTTTTTCTCGGTAAACCGATGTCGATGATTCTTTTTTATTTGAAGGCTGGTGCTGATCCAGGTCTGAATAGTAATGTAAAAATTAAATGTGGTTTTGTTGAGATAAGGCAGTGCGCATTACAATATAGGACTATTTCATCATTAAGTATTATTGGTGGTATTGTAGAGAAGCACTGCCTCAGGTTCAAGTGATAACAATATTGCGCTACTGATCAAGCTAGTTATTCTAACTTTTTTAACCGTTACTTAACTTATAAGCTATTAAAGTATTTAAAAATCAGAAACAGTCTTTTATAATATTTAATTTCCATAGAGGTAAAATTACGAAGTATGAACACTCATAAATGGTTCGAAAATTATTATTCCACGATTCCAACCACTTCAACATTTTCTATAAAAACCATAATGAAGCCGAAAAAGGCAGGTGAGTCTGTGTTTTATTTTCATTATATTATATGATGTTCTTGTTGTAACTTATTGTATATTCACGTTCACCGTGTATTGACGGTGTAAGAATATCCACTACCCAATATCTTCCCGTAGGTGTCATAAGAGGCTTAAGAGGTTTAGGTCTAGTGGAGACGAGATGACTATACCATAGTAGGGGTTCCAGAGTTCTCGCAGAAATGGGGGGAATTCCTGTCTCAGGCGTCAAAAATTCCGATTCATTATTGCTATCAGTTTAGCAATATCACTTCAGGTTCTTGAGATAGGTTCCAGGATTCAAAACTTCCACTGCCCCTCATTCACGCAAACAAATTCATCCATTGTTCTTAATTACGATAACACGCACCCGCGAACCATTGTTCAGCTAGGGTTACTAGATCCCACAATGAGTTGTACTGGCGATATACTTGACTTTTCAATAAATTTCCTGACATTGAACCAGAGGCAGCAAATAGTTCGAGAGCTGGTAGACATTTTTGGGTAGGTATTAGACATGTTTTCAGCATGCCTCAAATACCTACCCAATAATGTCTTTTGTTATAAGATTATAAGAAGCTAACAATATTTAAAAATTTTAACAATATATTTTATTTAAAAATTCCTGATAATTTCAAATTTTTCCTGTTTCCCTGACAGAGAGCTAAAATTCCGGACATGTCAGGAAAATTCCTGTGATTTGGTAACCCTGTATTCAGCTAAGTACGGTCACTAGCCGGACGGTAATTAATTGCCTATTATTGATGACTCCGTGGCGCAGTGGCTTAGCAATGAGTTATTGCGCTAGGGGTCGCGGGTTCGAATCCCGCACGGAACAAATATTTGTATGGCCTACCGATAATTGTTCCGGATCTGGATGTTTGTCCTCGTGCAATTTATGTTTGTAAACTGCCTCCACGATACAGAAGAAAATCCTAGTGTGGGGGTAACGTTTTTAAAAAAAAAATTGTGTACAAGGGTGCGGAATTAAAAAAAAACAATAACATTAGTTTCCTTGTTGTCCTTTATTGGATAGAATAATATAATAACGGATGAATTTGGTTGCGAGGTTGGAGGGGTCTTGACAGAAACCTATCTCACAGTCCTGAAGATATATCGCTAAATAAAGAGAAGAAATGGATCGGGCTTACCCCTATACTTCAGGCGGGACAGTCATGCGAAACCACAGTTTTAACGCATGATGTAAGAGTATACCCCCGGGTATACTATCACCATCTATTAGAAATCATTAGATTTTTCTGACTCTGCCTCAGCATCTCACGATACTCGCTGGGGGAAATTAAGTGATGAATTCTCTTACTAATTGTATATTTATAGATATACAAATATACGTAGTATCTTTATCAGCAGCATCCTCCTGATAATTTCGCCTGCCAAGCGCGCCAACTATAGGAAATAGCTATCATAGGAGGCAATTTATGTGGGAGGCCTATATTTAGCAGTGGACTTTGATAGACTGTAATGATGATGATACGTAAAATACGTCTCACTGCTGAGTACAAGTCTCCTCTTACTTCTGAGAGGGATTTTAGAGCAAGGAAGTGTCAGGTCTTCGAAATTTTTTTATTTTATTTCTCAGACATGCTGGTTTCCTCACAATATTTTCCTTCACCACGGAGCACGTGGTAAATCGGCACTTAAAATTACAATTAACAATTTCATTGGTGCCGGCGGGGACCGAACCCGGATTGCTCGTACTATGAAATTACGAGCGCTAAGCCCCTGAGCTACCACGGTGGATGATGGTACATACGTATTGTATAATTATAATTATTCGTAAGGATGCGTTTAGATGCAACATTATATTCTTTTTATTACGATTTTCTTATATTAAAGTGAAGCGATGAACGAACGTACGATCCACCTGATGGTGAGCTGCTAATTCAGTCCATAGACATCAGCAGCCAATTTCAAACAGTTACCGTGACAGCCTACCAAAGTCATATATTAACATAGGCCTCCCCCATAGATTGCCTTATAGGGGTGATGTTTGCCTTAGTTTTGGCAACCGCAGTCATTTATTTTTAGTCGTTATTAGGAAGACGCTGCTGCACATCTCCTGACTTGTTTCCCTCTGTCAACTCTTACGACACCCACGGGATGTTATGGGGTAGTAGAAATTCTTACACCGCCACTATACGGTTTATTATTTCAAGCAAAGACCCCTAAAATAAACCTAATCAGATGGAATCCTAGAAAACTGTTAAGCTCAGCTAGAAGATAACCGACACATATTTTTATTGTAAAACTATATACATTTGTAAATTTGTTTCAGCAGTAACTATTTCAACGGATTATGATTTGTCTAAGAGTTTGCGGTACTACTGTTCTATTGGTAATACAGAATTTGACCATATTGATGATCCGTAAGTTCTCTTAACGTTGTTCCTATTTATACAGAGACCAATAAAGAAAGACGACGAACGCACATATGAGGTGATGCCGAAACAATGCTCAACTTCTTGACGCACACACGCATACATCTTTCTTTTCTTTTGTAAGCTAGTAAAAGTGGCTGTTACTATAAGCACTGCTAGAGGCACACATAAGCACCTTATACCATGATGGTTGCAAATGATTTTATGATATACGTAAGTGCGTCTTCTTACAATGAATTGTGCATGGTTTTGGCTCAGTTTTTGCGTCCCCTGTTTTGTGTGCCCTCTGTCTTACTTTCTTTGTTGGCCTGAGTGTTTATAGTAGATTCGCAACGAATACGCGCTTCCTGGCCGCATAGCCGAATATTGGGTAAAAGTATTCGGTCGGGAAGGAAGTAGTGTTTATTAAGAGAGTCTTTTTTCTAAAGGTCGGATTGTTTACGAGAAGAAATCGAGTAAACTACTGCCTGAAAAAAAAATAGTTTTTCTGCACCATAACCTTCCACTTCCAAATTAATATCTTTTTTTATAGGAGAGGGGGGACACGAGCATGCGGCTCACCTGATAGTGACTGCCGCCGCCCATGAACAACTGCAACACCAGGGAGGGAATTGCAGATGCGTTGCCCGCCTTTTAAAAAGGAGTACGCTCTTTTCTTGAAGATCCCTAAGTCGTATCGGTCCGGAAAAATCGCTGATGGTAATCGATTCCACAAGGAAGTCGTGCGAGGAAGAAAACATCTTCTAAATCGCACGGTGGTGGTCCGCCAATCATCCAGATGGTGTGGATGCTATCGGGAGTTCTGCCGCGATGTGCGTTCGTGAAATTTCGGCTGGGATTAATCCGAACAATTCCTCAGAGCACTCCCCGTGGTAGATGCGAAAGAAAATGCAAAGTGATACAACATCTCTTCGCAGTGCCAATGAATCGAGCCGATCGGAAAGTACTCGGTCGTCGACGATTTGAGCCACTCTGCGCTGGATGCGGTCAAGTGGAAGGAGCTGGCACTGGGGAGCCCCTGCCCAGAGATGGGAACAGTATTCCATGTGAGGCCGAACCTGCGCCTTGTAAAGTAGCAGGCGGTGTGCCGACATGAAATACTGTCCCGCTCTGCTGAGCACGCCAAGCTTTTTAGAGGCCAATTTGGCCTTCTCTTCTAAGTGACCACGAAACTGCACGTCACTCGATATGTCGACTCCGAGGATTCCGATACTGGCTGAGGCAAGAAGGAGAATGCCTTGAAACTGAGGAGATACGACAAAGTGGTTTTTTTAGCAGTAAACGCGCAAACTTGTGTCTTCTGAGGATTAAACTGGACTAGATTTAGTGCCCCAATCCGAGACTTTGTTCAGTAAATACTCGACTTCAGACACAAGTTTGTTCCGGTACTCGGCGACGTTTTCCCGAAAAATATTGGCACGGCCGGTGTATAGAGCATTACCAGTGCTGTCATCCTCATAGCAATGAATATTACCAGTTAGCAACATATCATTGATATGCAGAAGAAACAGCGTTGGTGATAGCACACAGCCTTGTGGAACACCAGCGTTAATAGGCTTGTAGTCGGAGCATGCACCGTCTACGGCCTTGATGCTCCGATCTGCAAGGAAGCTGGTGATCCAATTGCATAGTTTCTCGGAAAGCCCATAGGAAGAATTACGATAATTCAAGTGCATATACCTTTCTTTGATAGTTTTTTTTGTAACACGATGATTCTTTATATACCTATGACTACTTAAATAATTATTAAAATAATACATTATTATAAAATAAATAAATATTTTCGTTTAACCAATCATCGGACTACAATAAAATATCTTACTTAAATATTCGGTATTTGGCTGATTAGTACCTAGATATTCTGTATTCGACCGAATATGATAAAAGTAGCCGAATAGGCCGAATACCGAACAGTAGCTGAATATTCGTTGCAAGTCTAGGTTATAATTTTAAATAATTCTTTTTATTTTTAACAGGGACGAAAAAATTAACACCATTGTTAATAAAGATTATAAAAAAATCGAAACACTGTTACTTCCGGTAAGTTAACTATAAGCTTCCTGCAGTACTAACGTAAAAAACATCACAAACACACAAGTCTCACATTTGCGATCATTTTTATTTGATTGCGGAAGTTAAAGTGTTTATCAGTCAATATAATTATGTACGTATGTATGTATCTTCCTTTGTGGCGCTAGTCAAGGAATTAATACACGATTCAATGAAAAATATAATTTTTATTGAATAAAACAGAGATATAGTGTTTATCGAGCGAAGTCTGAGAACAGTTTGACAATAAAAATGGAATAAAATTTATATCTAATTGTAAACAACTGGGAACAAAACATATTCTCCTGAACGTCAGTATAATTTGTTCCAGAGATTCTTATTATGTATTTTGCATTATTCAATAGAATTTCTAAAGTTAGTTTGAAACAACAGGAAACAAAGAGTGTCGTATAACTTATTCTCATGGATATGAGCATAATTTGTTTTAGAACATTTCATTATGTATTTTGCAATATTTTATACACATGTTAAGTACATGCTAAGTCGACCCTTTCAACATGTTGCTATGCTATGCGATAAGCTGACAAAGCATATATCTACAGAATGAGTATTCAACTCGCTCTAGGGACCACAAAGGAAGATACATACATGGAGCACGCGTGGGCAGATTTAGATGATTTTTACGTCAGTCGATATATATTACTCTTATGAGTGTTACTAAAGACATGACAGTAATCAAAATTCAAAGGCGTCTGGTTGTCGCCATATTGCAAAAAAGAAAAAAAATTAAAGTTGACCAACTATGGTCAAGTGGGGTATCATTGATTAGACATTTGAAAATCATATTTAGATTTCTCTAGTCATTTTTCATTTTGAATGACCATTTAGGATCTATAACGATTTAAAGTTAGTTAACGACCATTCTCATTTAAAATTTCAAAACTTAAGCAGTGATAAAGTTCTTATATAATCGTATATTAGATGGTACTAGTTTTTTTTACGTAGTGTTTTTTTTTAAACAGTATTAACCTTGCTTGTAGACATAATAAATTTCGGATAGTTCAAATGGATTTAACTTACGCCACAATTTCATTTTAATTTGACACAGCACTAATCATTAAAAAAAAGTAGTAATTTCTTTCATAGTCAAATCGATAATTAAATATAGAACGAGAATGCGGGTGAGAATACCCATTACCCCATTTCGTCCCGTGGGTATCGTGAGAGGCGACAAAGGGAACAATAAATATTTCAAACTTATTTGTGTAATTTACTTTAAACTAAAGGAATGTTGCATAAGATTATTATAAGCAAGATATTCTATTTTAAGAAGGAATTTTTTCGGCCAGAAGGAACCAGCCAGGCTATTCACAATGCCTTGGAAAGATTTCTCTCGGAAGCGGAAAGGTTTCGTTCGTTAAGTTTTCGATCCGATTGTCACAGGGCTTGTGCAGCTGATGCAATATCTTTTTTACGATGTACAAGATCTTTTTTTTAATTTGACCTAACTGCCTTCATCATTAACATCATCATTACATACGTCAAATGCCCACTGTTAAACCTAGGCATCCACAAGGAATGCTACAAAACGCGATTCTCAGCCACCTTCATGCATTGACCTGCTGCATGTCTTACCAGGTGGTCGTCATCTTTTTTTTTCATAAAGTTTGTTTTGACGACCGATCTTACAGTACACCTGACAGTGACTACTGCATTTCATCAATTACTGCAACCATATTCAAATAAATAAGTCTACATACGCGCTATCACTTCTGAGAACTAAGATGGATTGTCTCATAGTCTGTAATTATAATGGCCACCTTTACACTTCAGACAGCAATACAGCAGTGCAGGCACTGTTGGCGGCAGAAACAGATAATAGGGTGGATCTACCCAGAAGGTTGACGGCTCCGTGGCGCAATGGCTTAGCAATAGCCGGGTACCCACCTAGCGCACAAGCTCGCGCGGCAGCCTCGCGAGCCAATGCCTCGGCTGATGTGGACGCGCCTCGGGCTGCCTCGGGCGCACGTTGCTTCGGCCGAGCGCCGCTCGACCGTGAGCCATACGTTGTCGGTAAACGCTCAAAGGTGCCTCAATGTTCGCTGTTCGTTTGGTGTGTACGGTGGTATTTTGGCTCGCGAGGCTATAGTGTTTGTTTTAGTTTTACTGAAGTCGTGGTAGAGCCATGCTGCAGCTATATTAGTAGTATAGTTGTAGCACGAATGGGTCGGCTCGACCGGGGCAGGGATGTAGATGTCTATGGGTCACAGTAACCGCTTACCATCGGGTGGACTGTGTGCTCGTTTGTCACCCTATCCTATAAAAAAAGTCATATTAATTATATAAGGATGAGTCGATTCGTTTAACTCAACTGTACGGTACTTACAAGATGCTGTGGGATCCAAAATACTGTTTTCGTTTTTTTAAACAATAAGCAACTAGGATAGTAGTTGCAGCTGCAATTACACAACTGTCCATTTCGGATGCTCGAGGAATTATGATGGCTCGGCCTGCCTCGCGAGGCATGCCTCTCAGTTCCGGACAATAATATTGAGGTTGACCGCACACCGAGGCTGCCACGCGAGCCTGTGCGCTAGGTGGGTACCTGGCTAATGAGTTGCAGCACTTAAGCTCAATTTACATTGCGACGGAATAGAATGGAACGGAAGGGTCAATTTCACCTCGTCGCGCCGGAAGGCGCGCGAATTCGCGGGAATGCTCGAGAGTTCCCGCGACTGCGCCTTCACACTACAATCGCCGTTCATTTATTTAGTCTAGATCTTTTATTTGACAAGAATGGTTGATTGGGCATTATTTTCATTTTACTTATTTGTGAGGCAGAAGAAGAAAATGATGATAAATGTAAGAATATCTCAAAAAGGAGTACTAGACTACTACTCTACGGGAGTTGTCGAGAATTCGCGAGAATTCCACGGAAGACGCGTGACTTCCTTCTTGCACGTTACAAAATTAATATAAAATTCATTTTACTATGAATAATTTCTTCACAAAAATTCGATTTCATTCCGTTCAGCAGCAATGTAAATTGAGCCTAGGGGCCGCGGGTTCGGATCCTGCACGGAACAAGTGTTTGTATGGCTTATAACTTATAAGAATTGTTCCGGGTCTATCTTTGTCCTTGTGAAATTTATGTATGTAAACTGCCTCCACGATACAGGAGAAAATCCTAGTGTGGAGGTAAGGTTTTATAAAATAAACAGTAAAAAGGACTAATGGACTAATCTAGAACTCCTACTATCTTTTATTATAATAATAATAATAATTTATTTTTTTCTCACCACTAACGACATGGAAGATACATTAGTGTTACATCTCTATTTAACAATATTATTTTATAGTTATGGGCATCCTGCCCTTCACTTCTTTGGTGATTATAATTAACTTAATTTGTTACAGTTAAGGGCTGAAAGTGAACACTTGCCGCTTCACGCCTGTAGCTGCAGTAAAGGTGGTAAATTTTATTTAAATTATAAAGATGTCTACACATTCATTAATAAAGCCATTCGTTGACCGCATCTGCATTTTGATACTTAATAGAAGCACAGAATAAATAATAGTATAAGAACAGAAGAATCACTCTCTAATAGCAAACTTGCGAGTTTAAACCTAGTTACAACGTCGCTAATATTCATAATACTTTGCACTCTTCGAATGCGACCTTCGTTATAATAGCCTAAGAATAGTTGCGGCGCGCGTATTAAATCAAAATGCATCTTACGAGACCTTAAGACTCTGTACCGCTTAGCACTTAGCCCGTTACGCGCCTTTGTTAAAGCCGCTGCTACTGTAGGGTTAGGTGTTGTGAGAAAACAAATTGAATCCTTTGATATTAGTTGGTATTAGAATACACCGACGTGTTATGCAATGTATTAGTAATTTGCTGACAATAAGAACATTATTGTTCAATGTGAGGAAGGTTGCAACGTCTAGAAAAAATAATATTATAACAACGTGAACGTCTTTGAAACTCAGATTAGATAGATAGATATACTTACCATTCTCTGTTTCACATTTTTCGCTCTTAACAAACATGTGACATGCGACGGCATTATTAAGGAAAGAGTGGCAATGAAAAGTGCTGCTATTTTCAATCTCCTGATCTTGCATTAGTAGGCAGTAACTTGCACTGGGATGTCTACTTACACTGAATAATTATTTAAAGTCATTGACATTATAAGCGAAAAAAACGAAAACTGCGAAAATGTAGTCGGGTCGCTGACCAATTAATAAATCTTACTATGAAGTCAGTAACTAGGTATCTAATTATCTAGATCTACCTATAAATAATAATAACTTACCTATCGGTATCTTTAGGAACAGTAAAGAATAAAAAGTTGACATTCCTATTGTTATTTAAGCCCCCGTATGCTATGCAGTACCTTTTGGCTTTTTGAGAGGCCATACTTGAATAAAAACTCAAAAATAAATATCAAAGGTGCCTAAATACTTGTAGAATGTTATTATGGTGTATAAAATCACATGTAAAGGCTTTAGAATAGAATGGAATCATAAATAATAAAACTAACTAACATAATAAAACCCCTGTCCTGGGAAGAACCAGCAAGAAATCCAGTGGGACCTTTTGTTTCAATAAGATTAATTTAAAATAAACTACTATACAATTATGAAATACATACAGAGATTGCATTTAACGAACATAGCCAATCAACTATAAATTCTACTTAGACTAATTATGTAGTTGAGAATAATAACTAATTTGTTTGCACGAATTAATTATCCAATGTGTCAAGGATGAGCTAGTAACGGAATACGACAAGTACACCCTTCCATGCTAGAGCCAATACTCCCTTAACGGTTTTTTTTCGCCCAAAGCAAGGGCTACCCTCCGGGAAACGGGGGAGGGAGGTGGTGAATGTTCGTAGCATACCACGCAGCCGGCTGCCTGGTAGCTGCCTCACTAAGAAGTGCCTACCCATTAAACACCACCTGTGGGACGGGTTTTGGCCGGTATGGCCTTTCTGTCGAATCGGAAGCTAACCCCCTTAGGGAAAGGGGGCGCAACCCCCGTAACGCCAGCCGCTCCGTCCGTTTTATACAAGCAAAACGGGCGTCACCGCAGATGCAATGGCGCAGGTGTGCGGTGCACGTATTGTTTACAAGAATTCTGTCCAGCTACACCGGCGCTGCCGCACGTGCAATGGTACAGGTGCCGTCATACTTATAAGAGAAAAAAAAATTGTTAACGTAGAACGCGCGGCAGATCGAGCGCGCGCGTGGCAATCTCACGAAATTAGCCCCTTGTATGGGGCCGCGCAACGTAGGTATATTTTCATGCCTAAAACGCGGAGTGAGGAAGGTAGATTAAGTGTGTCTATGAGTTACAACATCCTCTTAATATCACGTAAACTGTAAAAAATGTGAAGTTTAATGAATGAAACTACGACGTGGTTTCATTATTGAAGTGAACACTTCTTTGAAATCTTTGTGATTCGAAACTACATGAAACGGAGAAGCGACGTTAAAAAGAGACAAACATATACATATCTCATTTCTGCAAGAGAATGAGATAGAATACAGTTTTACTTCTACGTGAACTGCAAATCACATCTGTTGTTTTATTTTTTTCAAATATTTTCTGTTTTGACTCTACTTATTTACATGATATGTAATTTCTTTAACATATTTCAGGAAAGCCTATTGAAGGATCAAACATGAAACATTTTTCAAAGGAAAATCCAGGCAGTAAGATTTGATCAAATTTTAACGTAGGTTTATTATAGAAAAACCAAATAATCTTACCTACTGTTTTTTTATTTATTTATTTTAGCATCGTCTGTGACATTCAACTTCCAAACAGAATTTGATTTGCTGTCGAAGCCAGTTCGTAACATTAATTTAAAGTCCGTGAAGCAGTAAGTATTTAGTACAGTTATTTTTCTAATTATGATAAATATAAATAAAAGACTGTAGAATCCCTCAAAGAGGGTCAATATTTATCAGACGGATAACTTATTGAATATTTTATTAATCTTAAGAGATGTACTGAAGCGAAAAAGGTCCAACCCACAATATTCGTGTCAAAAATAGTTTCGCTTTCTCTTTCATCTGTTCCCAAAAGTTTGACTAACTATTGCACTGCCTGATATCTTGCAAATTACAAACAAACCAAAACAATCCATTATCCTTGAAAGAAAATCACGCCTGCCACCCAGAGGGCTACCAACGCTACCAACTTCCATTTGGCACAATCCTGACACACCTCTCTCGCCTCCTTTACATCCATACATCAACGCAGATATGCTAGTCGGTTAAGGTACTCCTGATCTGGCTCATTTTCATTATATCGCCAATTTGGTCGATAAATCTTTGCCTAGTGCGTCCCTTCCCGACTCTGCCGTTCACATCTGCAATATAGATTTGCTTTGTCACTCTTTCCTCGTTCATTCTTTCTACATGACATAATCTAGATAAGTATATCTTATATGTATGCGAATACTACACAATGAATAAAACTACTTTTACCGATTTTATCCCGTTTAATGCTACTTATTCTTATCTCCCGACGTTTCACGTAAAACGCCAACACTCTGGGAAGTCTGCAGTTTGTGATTATATCCTAAATCCCCACCAGATGTCAGAGTTAACCTGGTGTACCTTACACCAGGTTAACTCTGACATCAGGACGCCAATTAGCCCAGTCCCCCGTGACCCGTGAAAGTACTCGAAACACCGGAAATAAAAATAAGTTGAATTAAACGCGATAAAATCCATAAAAATAGTTTTATTTAAAGAAAATTTTGAATTGACGTAAAAATATGGAAAACATGATAAAGTTTTAAGTAGCTTAGACCCTTTTTTACGTACAATGAAATATTGTCTTATGTGAAAGATAATTTGTTTTTCCGCTCGAGTTGTTTTTAAAGAATAAGGATGACAAACGAGCACACAGTCCACCTGGTGGTAAGTGGATTCTGTGGCCCATAGACATCTACATTTAGCCTGAATTAACAATCAAAATTCAGATGCGCCTTCACCCCTGAGGACTGAAATGGAATGCCTCGTTTCCAGTAAAAAGGGTCACCGGTTCTCTACACTCGCCATACGAAACACAGCAGCTTTGAGCTGCTATTTTGCGCTGGTATTCTGTGAGAGCGTGGTCCTTCCCCGGTTGAGCCGACCGATTCGTGCTGCAACCACAATATAGCTACAGCATGGCTCTACCACGTACAGAGTTGTTTTTAGATCATTTGAGTTAACCATAAGATAATGGAAATTAGTAGAAACCTTGCCTTAAATTAGCCTATATTCTTATTGCGAGTCCTTCGTATAGTAAGTATTTGTCAAATTCATCATCATTATTTTATTTACCATTTAGACTGAATGTAAATCTTAAAAACGTTGGAATCTTAATTTTTAGGTCGTAGTAGAACATACCGACGCGCTTAGGCGCTTACGGCATGCAAAATAACTCTGAAACTAAACGCTTGTCTTAAAATTCATAATACGCTGGCAACCCTAATTACTCCAATACTCACTAGCTCCAATATAAATTGTTAATTGCAATTTTAAGTGTTGATTTAACACATACACGGTGGGAGTAAAAAATATCTGTGACGAAAGTGGCATATTTCAATAAATAATAGTTTAAAAAACTAAGAAAACACGCTTTTGTAAATAATCGAATTAAATAGCAGACAATAATTTTCATTTTATTATAAATAGGCGTGAGGTGCTTTTTCAAATATGTATGTTTATGATGACGCTAATTTTCCAAATATCCACAAAAATATTTCCAACAAATGACATCAACCACCCCACGCTTTTTTACAATAAAATTAGTTTTTTATTAGTCGCTATTTTCTTATTTTAAACTTATTGAAAATTCTACTTTTTAGTTCGGTTATCTACAAAAGCGTGTTTTCTTAGTTTTTTTTTTCAAACTATTATTTATTTACTATTCATAGTGCGGCTAACTACAAAAGCGTGTTTTGTTTAGAACGAAGTTCTTTTACGCGGATTACAGTAGATTGGACTGGCAGAAATCGTAGTTGTTTTATGAATTATTCGCAAGGATAATGCGACAAACTATTTAAATTATTACATTGTCATCGGTTCTTGATAAGTGTGCGAAGTTTCAAATCAATCCGACGTTTTGAAGGGAATGAAAATCACATTCAAAAATTCCGTTAAATAGATACATACCAAGCTAATAAAAGCGTGTTAAAAATGAAAAGTTTTTAGATTTAGATGATAGTGTTGACATGTTTTTTATTCGTTTAAGTGACGTGTGATTTTGTCTTTGCAGAGCTGTGTCGGATCGTATCCTGCAATTGCGGTAAGAATACTTTGTATTTACGCATACAGTACTAAGTTGGCAGCATTGATAAAATAAAATCTGAAGCTGCAACTAAGTTAATTAAGCGAAGTAGTTCTTTGTCTCTAGCTTAAATAATACTAAAAATATCTGGACTAAAATTTTGTTTAAAATTATGGCATTCAGTGTACGCGAGCCATTAAGATTTGTGAAACTAAAAAAATATCAATAGTTAAAGTGTTATTATAAAATATTTCAAGGCGTTCTCCATCAGCATCTACCTACGTATGAACACCATGAGTAATGCTCGTTTCACATTATTTCAGTCCCATAATCCAGCGAGTCAATCCAGTCCAGTATTGGACTGGATTATATTGTTTACATTATTCCAATTATTTAAAATCTGTTGAATCGTTAACATTATGGTAGCAATGGTTTTAAGAAAAGAGTTCGATTTTTTTAAAACTGCTCAATTTCTACTGTCAGAAGAAATGACTGGTTTAGTGGAGAAGAACTAAAAAAGAAAAACGGTTTGGGGTGAAAAATTGGATAAGCGAAAGAAATATAAAAGGAGTCTCACCAATGTTTTTG
The DNA here is from genome assembly GCA_033319125.1 of Parnassius glacialis. NCBI lineage: Eukaryota > Metazoa > Arthropoda > Insecta > Lepidoptera > Papilionidae > Parnassius > Parnassius glacialis. The sequence goes on from JAVANC010000008.1 coordinate 5,639,798, forward strand.
CGACAGCTGTAGTCAGAAGATCCCTTTCTGAATACAGATTAGCAATGAGAATGACGGAAGAAACTTTTGAGCAGTTGTTATCATTAATTTCAAATAACATTCAACGTAGCGATACGTTATTTAAAGAAACTCTGTTTATAGAAACAAATGAAGAGTTCAGTTTTCAGACAGCTTTACTTATTCATTTACTTATACATTTCAACTATTGTTAGGAATTTATAGAACTACAACAAGACGTGTTCCAAAAAAAAACCAATGCGTTTTCACTTTACAATGTTCAATCTAGCACTGGATTGGCCGTTTACACTGGTGTGGTGCTGGTGAGTCTTGTCACTGGACTGGATTGCTCACTGAAATAGGTACATTCTAGTGCATTCCAGTGCCGGTTTACATTATTCTAGTGGCAAAATTAAAGTACATTTCTAGCACGGGAATCGATCGCCATACAGAGATCGAATACCATACAGAGGCAAAGCTTCATACAACCGCGCTATTATAGCTATTGTAGGTATACTACTACAAGATTGAGGCGCGTATGTGCGTAAGCACTGGCGGATTCAGAGAGAAACTGCAAACCGGCTCGGCTAGTGTTCAAAGCTCAATCTCAGGATGATGTAAAAAAAATAAGTTTAAATTTTTTTTAAAGAATAATTCGTGTCAAATGAAATATAAGAAAGTGTAAATATGGTTTACTATGTGTATGAATAATAATCTCGATATATAAAAATCCGTCCGTTAGTTTGACAAAAACTCGAAAATGACTTGACCGATTTTGATGAAATTTTGCGTGTGTTTGAGTGGGTGCCTGAAAGGTTTAGTTTTACAATTAGATCCGGTGGATCAGATCGGAGATCCAGAAATCACCTGTGCGAAGCCGGAGCGGACCGCCAGTAGAATAAAATATATCTTTTTTTTTAATTATCCCAAAGAAAACTACACCAGGTAAGTAGTAACTAAACTATAATGTATTATTTTTAATGTTCTAGATAGATACCTAATAGTTACATTAATAGAGAACGTAGTACCTACTTACCTATAAGCGATTGAATAGTTATTTTTATAATGTTTAATAATGAATAATTACGTTTATAATTAAGATACGTACGTTCATGATTTTTTTTATTATTATTGCAGACGACACTTTTTTTATTATAAAAAAGACAACAATAAAGAATCTGTGAAGATCACTTCGAAAAATTTTGTGTTAAGTTTTCTAAACTATTTATTTGGAAATGCTTTTCAAACACGCAACTTGCCGACAAATGACGGTGCCTGTTCGAGTTCCAGCCAATGTGAGATTATATCTGAAATAAATGTACAAGAAAATCAGAACATTCTATTTATACCTACTACTCTTACTGAGATGTCTTGAAGTTCAAATAATCCTTTTAATAAAATAGATATCCTTCAAGATCGAACATCTTGCAGCGTTCAGACGGATAATAAGCAAACTTGTGAAAGTAGATCGAAGCAAACTTGACAAATTTGACAGCTACCGCTGTACCAAAATGGCCGCTATACACTGTCAAAGTTCGAGTCGAGCGTTCTAGTCCAAACTTCAAGAAGTGAAACTATTGTTTTCTTGTTTAATTTGTTTGAAACCGGCTTTTACTTTATATTAAAAGTTAGTTTTTCTTTTAATCATAGTATATTTTCAACCGTTTCACGTAGCTAATAGAATTGTCGTTTATTTTTAAAGATTTTATTTAACTTCACTTGTAGGTATGTACTGGAGTTTTGTTTATTTATATAATAAAATAAATTTTGTGTGTTTTCTACTTATATCATTTAATCATAAAATAAATAAAATTTCTAATAAAAAATTACAACTAAACTTGAAAAATAAACTAAACTTTAATAACGAAAGTCTCATTCTTTACAGACATTTCTAGCATTAAAATTATTTTATTAGATACTGGCGACCCGCTCCGGCTTTGCCTGCAGTAACAAGTCCAAGCAAAACCGGAGTAGGATCATAAGTCACAAACACGCCACATTAATAGATATTAACACTTTCACTGTCCGGTTTCCAGACACAATAGTAAGACAATAGCAATGACCTATATGTAGTGGTGTAAAAACTATTTATTTTAACAATTTTTCGATTACTAAAACAAGTTTAAAGTTTTTCGAATAAAATATAGCCTGGATTACTCATGGTATTGCTTTTTATCTGTTCGTCAAGTTTCATTTCAATCAATCCAGTCATTCCGAAGACTAACCCGTATATACATGCATACAGAAAAAAGTTATAAAAATTAAATAATTTTATTTAGTTCAGTTGAGTTTTGTCAAAAAAAACATGATCTTTGTATCATGATGTGTATCATGTTTAACGTCCACGTCACACCTATGCCGGTAGTTGTTGGAAGCACTAAGTTCGAAGTTGTTGACGAATATGTTTACCTGGGACAAATAGTCCGACTATGTAAGTCCAACTTGGAAAAGCTTTACATTTTCGTTTTTGTGTTCGTAAAAAGTGAAAAATTAAAGTAAATGTGTATGGGTATCTACCTCACATTTTTTTTCAGGTCTCCTCTCTTTTATAAAATGTTTTTGAAACCGGTGCTGCACACAATACATCTTAGCGAAATCTTTTTTAATTATTCTTAATACTCTTTTATACATAATATATAAACACTCACGCCTGTCATTCAGATTGATAGGGCAGAGACTACGGACTTCAATTTGGCTCGATCGTATACACCTACATACACCTGTCTCGCCTCCTTCACATCCATATACCTACACATACATACTCGTCGGTTAAGGGTACTCTTAACACTTTGTCCGATTTTCAGACACAATAGTAAGAAAATCGCAATGATCTGTATGTAGTGCACGGGGCAGCGGAATGGTTAGTTTGGTCCATTTTTAAATATATCGCCAATTTGTTCGATAAACCTTCGCCTATGGCGTCTCTTCCCAATTCTCGCCTCCTTTAGATCCACATATTTACGCATACATGCTCTTACTACATATTCTCTTTTACATACATACATACATAAACACTCACGCCTGTCACCCAGAGGGGTAGGCAGAGACTATGGACTTCCATTTGGCACGATCCTGACACACCTCTCTCGCTTCCTCCACATCCATATACCTACGCATACACGCTCGTCGGTTGAGGGTACTCCTAATCTGGCCCATTTTTAATGTATCGCCGATTTGGTCGATAAACTTTCGTCTAGGGCGTCCCTTCCCGACCCTGCCGTTCACTTCTGCAACATAAATTTGCTTTGTCACTCTTTCCTCTTTCATTCTTTCTACATGACCAAACCATCTCTTTTACTTTAGTTTTAATATAATTAAAGTGACTTGTTTACAGTCACCCAGATGGTTAGTGACTAATGCAGTCCATAGACACCTGGAGTCAAAATTAAACAAAGAAGGGTACAGATGAATGGTTACGTATGAAGTCTAACATGGAATTCCTGTAATCATACTGGCCCTTTATACCAGAGATTCCTAAAGTGGGTTTCGCGGAACCTAAGGGTTCTGTGAAAAAGTCACCAGGGTTCCGCGAAATCATTTATTTTGCTTGTTAAATAATTTCACACATTGGTACAAATATTATTTTGAATTGGCGAAAATATGTGATGAGAACTCATTACTGTTATATAGATACGTAGGTTGTTAGCGAGAATTATAATATTTCAATTGCAGTGTGTATAATATGTTTCATAGAAATAGTTAAGAGAATGGTATCTACTAGGATGTACTTTAGGCAGAATTCTTTCCGTCTTCTTGGCCGCAACGGGGTATATTTTGTATTTCACTCTGCTTTCACTCACATACAATGATGGATTAAATATCGTCAAAATCGAAATATTAAAACGTAGAAATTAACTTACGCATACGACGTTACTTAAAGGATTAGACGGGTTATATTTCAGGATAAGGGAGTGAAAACAATTTCTTGCAACCCACTGCACTGCTTAGTCTTAACCATTTCACTGTTCCAAGAGTCATACATTTCGATGGTTGAAGTTGTTAAACAGAAACATAGTAGTGTGGGCTCTTTCCTATTAATTTTTATTTCATACTATCTATTCTCCGCGACTTCGCCCGCGTATAATTTAGGGTTTTAATTATATTGCTCAGAACCCTGATTTCTTTTTCTCACACATAAGTATCCTAAGTTACTCCTTAAAAAATCAGCTATCTGCCAGTGTCCCATCAAAATCGGTCCAGCCGTTTCGGAGATTAGCCGGAACAAACAGACAGACAGACAAATTTAAAAAATTGTGTTTTTGTTATAAGTAACGTATATACATTCATATGCATTTATTAATAATTAAAAATTAAAAATTTTGTACAGCCGACTTCAATATAAGTGACTTCAATATAAGTTATTTAAGAATAACTCAATAACCATTGGTCTGACCTTGATCAAATTCATATGAGACCACACGAGAACTATCAGCTTTCATATAAAAAAAGAATCATCGAAATCGGTTCACCCAGTGCAAAGTTATGAGGTAACAAACATAAAAAAAACATACAGTCGAATTGAGTACCGTCTCCTTTTTGGAAGTCGGCAGAAAAGCTGTTATTTTATCATTACAAACAGACACTTCAATTTTATTTATTTGTAAAGAAATAAAAATCATATTGCATATTATATTATAAACTTGGTGTCATGGACATAAGGATGCTTCTAGGGGTATTGTATTGTACTCGGCTCTTGTTGATATTTGTTCTGATCTGTTGAAAAATCCCCCTCGTTACAAGAAGTTTCGATCAATTGTTGATTCATTCAATCTTTAGGTTCTCCTTTCAAAGGCACACATCACAATATTGAATCTGATGATTCATTGACTGATCTAGTCATTGCTGCTTATCCTGATCGTGTTGTTGTTGATGCACGGACATATACCTTCTGGGACAAATACTTATGTGCTTTGGGTATTTCACGTTAACCCTGATTTATACTTCGTATAAACTAAAATCTTCCAAATTACAATTCTGTACTGCATTTGCGCAGTCTTTGTAAAATAGACTTCAACAAGCTTAAAAATAACACACTTAATTCCGACCTAGCCTTATCAATTGCAGCACCTACAGTTGAAGACAAAGGCTTTATTGTTAACCTAAATGTTCTCAGCCTTAAATAGAATAGAATAGAATGATTTTATTCAATATAGATTATTGCATAATACTTATTGAAAGTCATTTTTTATTTACTATATATATGATGCTGATGCTCTAGTTCCCAATGTTAAATTGAGCGTCCTACTGCCTCATGGATGACAGAGGGTATAAGAATTGCATTGTCTAGACGAAAACGTGCTTTTCTTCTTTTTTAGAGATTATGTCCTAAGAAAAATTTATTGTTCTTTAAAGCATCCAGGAAATAGATGCAACCAGACGGTACATGCAGCTAAACCAATATGAAAAGTAATATTTCCATAAATGAATTTTTAACTCTTCACCCGCTGAAGTGTGGGAATTTCTTAGATCTACCGGTCTCTGCAAGAGAACATTGGTTTATGGTCCTTCTCTATCACTTGGTGAAATCAACCAATATTTTGCTTCTGTAAATGCAATAGAAAATAAAATTCTGTAAATGTATAGCAATAGCACAGAAATCGTAATAATAAGACACTAGAAATGAATTAGCGCCCGATTACTTCCAAAACCGATGTCGCCACATCTTAACACATACGCATTAAGCAAACAAATAGATATAAGACTCGCACACACTTGCAATACACCGATGAAGTGTGTAGGGCACTATCTATTATGAACCTTATTTTTTAGTGGTTACACTGCATTTTACTCCAATACATAATGTTACACCACTGCAAGCACTTTCGATGTGTGAGGGTCCCTGTAAACAATGCTAGGGATTGACAAAAATTTTTGAAGTTGTCGATATTGTTTTTATATATTAAAATGGATTACAAGTAGCAAAGAAAACCATAGATATATACCAATTTTTTAATATTTAACAGTAATGATACTTACTATTTAAAATCGAGCTATCTATTAACAGTTAGAATACTTAATTAAACGAGGTTATAGCGTAGGTACACTTATGAAATAATTAAGTTAGATTGATATTAATATAGAAATAAGTTTAATAAACAGAGTGGTGAGTCTTATTTTTTCTTTATGATATTTACATAGTCGTCAACTGTGTAATACCCTTATTCTTTACACTATGTTTGAAAAGAGAATTAATTATATTGGGTACTAAACATGTATCTGTAGCAGTACCTTGCAATTAATATTGTCAGCAACTCTACGAAACGATTTTATTGACCCGTAAAATGAAGAAATTTATTTAAAAACTGCCTTTTTTTTACTTTTTGTATAGCATTTTTTGCAAAATAATTTAAACGGATATCCATATACTTCTCCAAAACGCATTTAATCAATTGAACTATGTGGTTATCAAGAGGAGATTGATCATACTGATGATACTGAATATCCGCAAATATATTTTTGGCAACAAAATGACTCATGGCTCTCGCAAGAAAGTGATCCTTTAATGTTTGCATTTTTACCATCTTGCCGTCCAAAAATAGTTTTTTTAAAATAGTTTCTGCTTTCAAACATATAGTAATAACATCTGCACTTGGAATTATTAGTCCACCATTGTCTTTTAATTTAATAAAATCGACATGGTCATCATTATTATCAGATCCCAATAAAGCAGAGACACATGTATCACATTTTATTTTTTTTAATAAATAATGTGCAACGGACCCAGCTATGTACGTCACGACTTGTTGTCGAAATTCCGATATATCAATATCATAATTTGACAACATTTCATCAAAATAGCTTTGATTGTTCATATCTTCCTCTGGTTCGTAATTGCAAAGTGGCGTCATGGTGGTAATATTAATTTTTTGAATGGCTGATGAACAACTTAAAATGGATAGATTTTCTAGAGCAACGCAATTGCCACTATCAAAATCTTTTAATTCAATATGTGCTATAAGTTTTTTATAAATCGACATAAATTGCCGCGCCGTGGGATTGTTATTACAACCTCCATGTGCTCTTATATGACCAAAAGTCAGTTCAAGGTGATCTTGTGAAAACTTATAGCCTGGTAAATACTGAAGTTTCTTTTCATCTTCTATTACTCTAATATATATTTCTTTTAAGCTGTGTATACAAGTTAATAGTCCTATAAAGCCCGTTTTTTTATTTGTTTTTATTACATATTGCCCGTCATCAAGTTTAAGAGTTTTTAAATAATTTTCAACTTCATCTAAAAAATTAAAAATGTTTTCTTTATTTCTAAAATACAAAGGTTTTTTAAAATAATTTTGGTTCATATTCCGTGAATTGAGAACATCGAATAAATTGTTCAAGCTTTTCAAAAAAGTTACTGTACCATCAACATCTGAAAATTCTATGTGTTTTAACTGGCAGCAAAATTTCAACGCATCTGCAACACTGTTGCTCATCAGCTGGGTTGCTAATCTTACCTTCATTTTTTGATTTTTAAAAAATAGGTGACCACGTTTAAGTTTATTTGCTAAATGGAGATGTTCTTTTTCCTGCAAATTATTTAGTTTAACTAAATGTGACCATTTCACTTGGTTTCCATTAAAATCTTTAAAACTACCACTAGATTCAAATGAATTCCGAACAAGTTTTATCATATGGCAGGCGTCGAGGAAAATACTAACAGGTTTCCCTGTAACGGGATGTTTAAAATTTGTCACCATATTATGAACCTCCATGGAACAACCGAGTTTTTTTGCCATAGCTATATTAGCCGGACAACCGTCAAAAGTCATGGAGATAACTTCGATTCCTGTTGAGTGAAGCAGCTCCAAGCACTGCAGTACTAACGCTGACTTTTGTTCTCCCGATAGTCCATCTACAAGGAAATAACCAACTGGAATTTTCCATGATGCATTAATGGCTGTTATTAAAAATACGAACGCTTCTTTAGCAATTTTAGAGCTATCTCCAGCACCAACGTCACTACCAATGCCTATGTTTACATAGCCATGCATCCGTTTGCCATCCCACTCTAAGCGTTGACGAATAGCCATTTCGTCTATTACTAAATTGCAAAGAATGGAATGTTTACTGATTTTAACTTTGGCTCTAATCGCATTTATTGCTTCTGTTGTGAATCCTGGTTCGGCATTAATGGATTGGTACCATTTTTTTAATGTTCTTACGTGAGGTAAGCATGTGTTGAATTTTGTTCTTACAAATTCGTAAGCTTTTGGAGAGTAAAAATGCAAGCTCATCGCAAAACTTCTTAGATTCTCTGAAAATTTAGCACGCGTTTTTTTTCCTGATTGTAATGTTAGGTTATATCTGCCAATCAAATCTTGTGTGGTCAAATTCATGTTTTCTAAAGACATAGCCTGATCTCCAGTTATTAGGCGCTTGTTCTCTAAATTCTTTAGCATGTGTTTTAGTTCTAGATTTATTTTCTTATATCGCCGTGTTTTAGATTGCAATCTCTTAATCATCAAACGCTGGCTTGTAATTACACCTTTATTTGTCTCGATTATTCGACGTAACTTTTGTTTTCTGGGTGTATCAAGATTAATCGATGGCTGATTTTCCGTGTGCTAGAACGATAGATTTAAAATAAATAAATTGTTGCTATGAAGCGAAATAAGGACAATCAAATAAATCAAGGCTTACATTTGAGGATGGTAATGGGAATACACGTTTGCGTGAAGGAGTAGATGGTAGCGTCGATGTTACCGGCAGAGCCGATGTTGACGGAATGTCTGCTGTGGACTGCAAAATTTTATATCATAATACAAAACATAGTAGAGTCACACTCCGGATACTCAATAAAATGTATATGCTATATTTTAAAAATTACATCTGTTACGTTGTGTCGCTGCCGCTTTGAAACATTATTACATTGTTTTTATGTTTTGACTACCGATAGTATAGAAACTTACATTTTCAGAGCATAACTTCCATATATTCAATGTGGGTATGCTTGATTTCATTAAATTGCGTCTTTTAGCAGTGACATTAAAATCATGTTCTTGAAAATGGATTGAACAAATTCGACTATTTTCTGTAGGGAACCAGTTCTGTCTACCAGTAATATTTATCCATTTTTCTTTAATATCAGGATCTTTCGGAAATCTAGAAATAATTGATAATTATGTTCTAGTAAATATAATTATTTATACTTCCTAAAAAAACAACATTTTCTGTACATTTATCAGCATGCTAAACATTTATAGACGCAAACTTAAACAAATCATTAAATTTTAACAAATAATTTAATTAATTAAATTACTGTATAATTATTACTAAGAATATTTTACGTTCATATGTCGTTTAGTTTTTACGTTCGAGAATCTAAAAATATCCCTTTATACAAACATCGATATAACCCGTGCCTTCATTCAAATGAATGACACCACTAACGTGCGACCGATGCCTGCAGCCGTATTATAAGCATACGCAATTCACAATGATATCTAATGTTTCACATTACATTGCTTGCCGATTTTGTCAACGTCGCGTACGTTGCGTATTACGATAGGACAAAAGCAGCAATGGTAATGTACAATACGAAAAGTAATAAATGAAAGTTTACAAATGTAAATATCATAATAAAGTTTTCATCTAGATGTAAATTAATTATAACAATGATAATTAGTAAATAATCAACTTACCGATGAAATGTTATGCCTTTATTAGTTAAATTACACGTCCCTGATGAGTTTTTACAACCGCTTATGCTGCAGTTCACCATTATAATAAAATAAATTCACGTCCGACGTTCCGCGCAACTAAATCACAAAATGTGTAAATGATGTCCGTCAACACATCATAGCGGCGACAAGGTCACGCATCGATGCGACTTCTAGTGTCTTATTATTACGATTTCTGTGAGCAATAGCCTACAATTGGATCCCCAACTCTGGCCTCAATTGCAAACTATGAAAAAAAAAACTATGCAAACTTCTAACATTCCTACTTTTAATTTTTCTCCTGTTTCTCTATATGATACAAAAAGTCTATTTTAGCAATTCAGTACAAAGCAGTGGGTTATGATGAGATTAGTAGACATATGACAGTCTTTATATTAGGGCATCTTCTTCCAGTAATTACCCACATTATAAATTTTTATTCTAATTTAGGTCAGCACCCAAATTTTTAGGTGATTTGGGTGATACCCAATTTTTTTTGGAGAAAAAATGACTTTTAAAAAGCGTTTCCTATTCTCCCCAAAAATTTTTGCCCAATATCTATTCTCCATTTATTTCCAAAGTTCTAGAATTCTGTGTTCACAAGAAAATTTCTACTTTACATCGAAAAATAGCCTACTGTGTTTATATCAGTCTGGTTTTGCCCTAGTCATAGTACCACTATGCATTAATTAACAGATAAAGTAACAGATGACATTACACAAGGTATGGAAGAATAAAGAGTAACAGTAATGGCACTATTTAATTTTTAATGCTTTATACACGGTCGATCTTGACAATTATCGTTTCCATACTGTCTCTTATCTTCGCGGTCGACAACAGTCAGTTTGTGTGGGGCAAATGAGCTTGAGTTGTTGTACCGCAAGACTATATAATTTCTCCTATATTTTTTTTTCAGTTTTTTAAACTTTATCGCCTCCAACTCTGATTGCTCGTACTATTAGTATGTTGATAACCTTCAGCTATACCTGCAAGGTGAAATAGAATCAAAAAAACTAAAAAATAATCTACTCGTTATGGAGTTTTGCTCAATCATTTGAAATGCCAAGCTATACTGGTTGAGTTCGTCAAGAATGCTAATTCTTTAAAAAATCATGGCCTATACATTAAAAACGCGCAGAATTGGAGAACTCACGTACAGAAATGAGTCGTAAAGTCATTACCACTTTTTGTTTTCTTTATCATCTAAAACATATTCTTCCCATAAAATCTAAGTTCACACTTGTCCAATTGCTGATATTGCCCATAATTAATTCTGTAGATGTGTGTTATTCAGATCTAACCCAAGATCTTTTAAACAAGCTAGAACGCCTTCTTAATAACTGTATTATATTTATTTTCGGACTTCGTAGATATCACCATATTTCACAATACAGGTCTAAGCTTAACTGGCCTACAATTCGACAGGCTCAATTCCAGAATATAGTTTTATCTTTTTTTTATTTTTAATGACCCATTTTCGTCTACTTATTTTACTTGAGTAAATTTTACTTTCTGCCATTTCATGAGGGTTCTACGTTCTTTTTATAACTGAAAAATGTGTATTTCTAATTACTGAGTTCTATGGTAACGCAGACGTGTAACCTGAACTCCTTCACAGTTCACGTTACACGTCTGCGTAAGTCCGGCCTTTATATTTTTTTATAATAATATTTTTTTTAAATATGGAATGCTATGAAAAATAAATAAATAACAAAGTATGGAACGTCATAAATAGAAAAAGTTAAAATCATATTAAACCTTAACTCCTTGGTTGTTGTTGCATTGTATTTATTTTCTGTTGTAAGACAAACGTTCAAAACGTCAATTAAAATGTCAGAACAGTGTCATGTATTAAGTTTGTTACATATATATTCGAAATTGTTTTACAGTATTTTAATATTTTCTAATCAATATCTCTCATATGTAGTTTTATTTTCAAATCAGTTTGGATGTGAATGTAACAAGCGGTCACAATTACTTGTGAAATCAGCAGTGAAATGGACTCTTTTTATAAGGTTCAATTTTCTTTCCTTGTTAATATTCCGTTACAACTAAACGATTGTTCATCTAATATTTCTAAAGGAATTCCTAATTAATTGTTGAAGAAAATAATTAGATTACTAATTTTCAAATTTTATCTCTGATTTTTCCGTAAGTAGACTGGTGGATAATTTTATATAGGAAGAAATCAATAGTTTTCTTTTTATGCAAAAATGATATTTAAAATATATGAATGTAAAAAATTATAGTACTTGGTGAGTAGGTGAGTAACTATTATACATAAAAATATTTTATTATCGATATTTATTAGTTCTAAAACCAATAAAATTATAATCAACAAGTAAAATATTACTTTTAAGAAATATATTTATTTTACTAGATTTAATTAACTAAGAGGATATACGGAGTAGAACCAGAGTAACCGAGATAGTCCAATAAGCTGAAGTGGCAATTGGCCAGCCATATAGCTCGAATAATCGACAACCGATGGGGGAAGAAAGGTTCTCGAGTGGCAGTCTCATACCGATATACGAAGTATAGGGCGTGCCCCCACTTTATGAGTGACGATTTGGTAAGACCTGAGAAGATGCAGGTGGCTCAGGACTGTGCTTTGTGGCATTGTTAGGGGGACTTTTAAAAAAAGAGCTTACTGTTTTTAAAAGGCCGACAACGCATCTGAAATTCCCCTGGTGTTGCAGTTGTTCATGGGCGGCGGTAGTCACTTATCATCAGTTGATCCGCATGCTCGTTTGCCGCTCTCCTATAAAAAAGGTATATGTTCAGCAGTGGACTTGTGAACGGCTGTAATGATGATGAAGTAATTATTATATAATATGGATCTAAGACGTGGTCTTCCACTACTGGACGAATGAGAAAGCTTAAAGTCGCTCAGCGAGCTATGGAGAGGGCTATGCTCGGGGTTTCTCTGCGTGACAGAATTGAAAATGAAAGGTTCTCGAGTGGCAGCTTCGCACCGGTAAGTGAAATGTGAGGCAGCTCCGCGCTAGATGGAGTAACGACCTGGTAAGATATGCAGGAATTCGATGGATACAGGTGGCACAAGAACGAGCTTTGTGGAATTTCTTGCGGCAGGTCTATGTTCAGCAGTGGTCTTATGAAAAGTTGTAATGATGATGATGATAAAGTAAATAACATATAATATGGATCTGAGATGTGGTCCTCTACTGCGGGTCGAATGAGAAAGCTCAAAGTTGCTCAACGAGCTATGGAGAGGGCATGCAGGTATTCGATGAATGCAGGTAGTTCGGGACTCAACTTTGTGATATAGCTTGGGGGAGGCTTATGTTCAGCTGTGGACTTGTGAAATAATGTAATGATGTGAAATACTGTAATACTAAGGGATGATGATAAAGTAGTTAATAATATGAGAAGCTAGAAAAGAAAAATAAGTTCAAACGAAAATAAGATCTCGAAACAGCTGTAGCATCTAACTTTGAATGGAAGCCATCTAGGGACCCACTCAAATACACACAAAAAAATTCATAGGAATCGGTCGAGCCAGTTTCGAGTTTTAGCAACAATAACGGACAGCAATTGATTTTATAAAAGAACAGCTTTAACACAATGTAACTCAATACTCGTATGTTTTTTGTTAAATAAAACATAACAATAGTGGACATATTATACTTTTGATTTACTATTTGGAAAAAAGTCGGTGCTATTGACCGGTTACGTCTTTCTGCTGATTTCTTGCTGCTCTCTAAAGTAGCTAGATTTTTGTCTTTCCCATTCGCTGGTTATCTAACCTTTTCTCTGATTATTCATATCGTACTTTTCATCGATTTTTTAATTTTTTTTTAATTCGTAATAGTCCAATATTAGATTATTTCTTCATCATATTTCATCATTTGAGACCACTGCCCAACTCCAGATATGCCAAAATCGACCCGATTGGCAGGCGAATTACCGTTCGCGGAACCAGGTATCTTACAACTTTGATATCGCCGGTCTATCTATTTTACATCTGGCTTTCACTGGATCGGAGATACCTAAAATAGGCTCCAAAAGTGACCAGGGTTCCGCGAGGTTATTTATTTTTGGTTATTAAATAAATTTCACACTTACGTACAAATATTATTTTTAAATGCGCAAAATATGTAATAAGAAAAACACCTTACTGTTATGTAGGCTCGATAAAATTTCGTTTGCACTGTCTATGATATGTGATCATTTGATGTGGGGTTCCATAAAATGGAAGGAAATAGATGAGTGTTCTACTACCTTGAAAGTTTGGGAAACTCTGCACTAGATGATGATATCACCATCTTCAGGGATGATAAAATTTGTTTAGCATTCTCCATAGTTTTTTCTTACGACAAACCACAGAACAATTTTCTCTTATGCCATCACTACGTGGCAATTACCTAATTTGAGTATATTTACTGTTGCGTGTCCAGAAACCAGACGCTTTTTTTAAATATTTTATTGTATTATAATAGAAGCATTATGGACTAATACAATTCCCGTTAATCACTCCCGACTCAGCCGAAAAAAATTGTTCTAGGGAACAGTTTACGAATGTAGTTGATCCAAAACTTAGACTTTTTATTTATAATATCTGTATAGTATATAATTATATATATTTTTACTAAGCTCTAGGCTCTTCAATCACTTGCATTAACTTACGGTTTTTTTTTTGAATAAATTTATGTTGACATCGAAGGAAGAGACTTATTTGTTTCAGGGTACGGAATCCATTGCCTTTGGTGAGAGATTTCTACTCAAATTTGCTTGATTCGAGAATGAGAAAAGCGTATGATAAATCAAAAGGAGTACAAGATGGTAACGACTTATAAATAATTAGATAGATGAAATGATTTATAAATAATGAGTAGATAATGTTGGTAAAAAATAATTTGCTGATGTCCGCGTAATGAAATAAAATTAAATTAAATGTGTCGCTAAGACACGTCTTAGCGGTCAGCCACCGCAGAGTCTACTTCACCTGAGGGTACTTCGTTTAGTGGCGAAACACGTGTCGTATTATCGACGGTGGTGTGTCATTCCTAGTGTAGTGTTGTAGTGAGTAGTGGTGCTGGGATTAGTGGTAACGGGTGTGCCCAATTCGTCGCTAACGCCGCAAAGTGGCGAACTTCAATTTTCCAAAAAATTACAGGAGAGCAAGAAAACATTTATTATACCCCGATTACTAGCTTTTTTTTATCATAAAATTAAATATATTAGACTTAATGGAAAACTACAAATAAGATTTGTAGTTTTCAATTAAGTCTAAATTTTTTGAAAAATAAGGTTCGCCCCTTTGCGGCGTCAACGACGAATTGAGGGAGGGCGTGGGAGGTGCGCTTTAAACTAGGTAAGACACATCATTTTATTTCATTACGTGGATATAAGCAAATTAACTGTAACATAATGGATTTGCGGAAAATAACGCCTTATTTTATTAGTAGTTTATAAAATTCTTCTAAATAAACATTAACAAAAAGGGCTATGCGTTTATCTGTGGTTTGAATTTTCTGTTCATGATCAATAAAATAAAAAATCCATGTTATATTAATATTCATACATTAATTTATAACCTATCAAAAGTTCACTGCTAAACATCGGTCTCTTCGTGCAGTGGCGGTGTAAGAATATCCACTACCCCACATCATCCCATGGGTGTCGTAAGAAGCGACAGAGGGAAACAAATCAGGAGATGGAGCAGCGTCTTCCTAATAACGACTAAAAATTAAAAAACTGCGGTTGCCAACCCGCTTACCAAGCGTGGCAACTATGGCAATCTGTAGGGAAAGCCTATGTCCAGCTGTGGACTTTATAGTATGTAACGGTACACATAGGTCTCCAACATGGGATTGCCTTATAAGAATATTTGCCACATAGGTGCCACGCTCGCCAGACGGATTGACAACCATTTTTCATTATTTTGATCATAATCTAGAAAAATAGTGTCCTTCTCGTTTTCATTACCAGATATCTTATTAAGGGTCTGCTTCGCCGCGTCAATGCTTTTTGACGGACTTCACCAAGTCCTCAAAATGTTTATAATTTTTCGAATTTGCAGGTTTCCACCTCTTTAACCGGCAGACACGTGGTATTATATTATATAATCAGTAGTTAAAATTGCAATCACAAATTTCATTGTCACCGTCACGGTGAGAGTTCATCTCGATTTGCTCGTATGTTGTGAAGTTTATGCGTAAATCCTTATTATTGTTTGTAACTATTATTTGTATTGAAACTAAAAAAATATATTTGACAACAGGTAAATGCAAAGCAGTAGCCGCTTGTCCACGGCGAAAGTCAGCGTAAGTATTTAATACGAAACTAGTTCACTAAATAATTATTAGTTCGTAACTAACGATCCTTGGTGGGATATATTAATGTGGTTTCATTTAGACTTTGGAAATATTCATCAATGACTATTTATTTTATCAATTATTCCATAGCACAAAAAAGTTCAAGTTTTTCGGATAAAATATATAACTAAGATCACTCCTGACACTACTCTCTTTCTGTTTGTGAAGTTTCACCACAATCGGTTCAGTCATTCCGAAGATTAACCCGGACCGACAGACGTTTTACAAATGGTGTAGTGGACTGTATGTGTAAGGGTGATTATTGCTAGGTACGTTATTAAAGAAAAGGCGGTACAAGTTACATTTGTATATTAAACTATTTACAATGGTGGCAATTATTAATATTTACACAAGCCGGAATACTTTCTATGGGAGTCTTGAGTCTTGAATGTCTTGAGTTTTCTTCCTTGAGTGTCTTCTTTGCCGCTTTGGAATCAAATAACGTCGAGGAGGCTTTTTTTGCGCCCAGATGCAATGGAAAGGACTACCCTCCGGAAAGCGAGGAAGGGAGGTGGTGAATGTTCTAAGCATACTACGACAGCCGGCTGTCGTGGTATAGTACGAGTATAGTATATATGGTGCAGTATTATATAGTAGGGGACTCACTGCGACTAACCTAACCTACCTACCTAGTGCCTACCCACTAAACACCACCTGTGAGACTGGCATTGGCTTTTGTGGTCTTTGTGCCGAATCGGAAGCGACCCTCTTTAGCGAAAAGGGGGCACAGGCGGCGAGGTTCCGCTGAGAGGGGTTATCGAGGAAGCCAGATGCCTCTTCTTTTATCCCCGCGACGGGGGTTCCGTCCTCATCGTGTTCCCGTGTAGTGTTGCTGTGCGCTCTTTGGTTGCCGACATCACGTGATGTCCAGGCGGTGTGCGGGGTGCGCAGGGCGTAACGGGGTATGAGGGGGCGACGGGGCGGCGGCTCCCTTCGCCGTCCGTTGGTTGTTAACGTTTTAATTGTATGCAAATAAGCCTATGAACTCGATAAAAGGAAGCTATTTCGATGTTGCAGACAGACGAATCTTTATTTATATATAAAGATAACTGTTTTTCATTTACATCAGTCCGGAATGATTTAGATTGATGAGAGTAGTCAAGAAAAAGTTATTATTATCCACTGTTTGTCGCTGCTCGCTGTCACCGTTCTATGTATATGTAGGGGTATAGAAATGTTTAATGTAGATTTTACCAGGAACTACTAGGTCTTGACTCTTTATCGATTCTTACGATAAAATCAAAGAATGCTTTTAGCATTAAGTCCGCCTTTTGATCCTGTACTGATGTGAGGTTCCATAAAGTTTATATCAATAAATAACTACGATATGAGGTGGATTGATGTAGTCTCTAATGGGGTCTCGGCATGGCAAATAATCAGAAATTTATTACCACATACCATTAGTTGCTGCGTGCTGCATGCTCGTTTCTTTTTTATTGACACCTGATTGCAAGTGACTACTGCAGTCCATGGTCACCTGCAGCCACCTTCAGTTACGCTACAGATGCGCTGCCACCACTGAGGATTAATATGGAATTCGTCACAGCCTGGGAATATTATTAATATATATTATTATTATTATTATTATATTATTAATATTTCTATTCTGCCTTTTCTCTCTAAGGTTCTGGAAGCTGTTGCTCATAAACAGATTTCTTCTTTTGTTTTTTCAAATAATATTCTTTCTCCTTATCAGTCGGGTTTCCGCCCTGGTCATTCTACTACTACTGCTCTTCTCAAGGTGACGGAAGATGTTCGAGAGGGGATGGAAAAATCAAAACTGACCGTCCTCATCTTAATTGATTTTTCTAACGCATTTAATTCTGTTGATCATTATATCTTGTTGGCCCTTCTTTCTCATTTGAATATCTCGTCTTCAGCTCAGGAATGGTTCTCATCATATCTTCGAGGGCGCCAACAGGCCGTGCGCACTGGACATAATATACTATCGGACTGGTGTGATGTGTCTACTGGCGTCCCTCAAGGCGGTATAGTCTCTCCTCTTCTGTTTTCAATTTTTATCAATCTCATCACATTAAATCTCAAATGCTCTTACCATCTGTATGCTGATGATCTGCAGTTATATGTGCAAATGGAACCCTCAAGCATCTCTAATGCTATCTCATTGTTGAATGATGACTTGAAATACATCTCCGAATGGTCCACTGTGTATGGCATAAACGTGAATCCATCTAAGTGCCAAACAATAATCTTAGGTAGCCCACGATTATTATCGAAACTAGATATTCCCACCATACCATCAATTATGTTTAAAAATAATGTCATACCATTCTCTCCTTATGTAAAGAACCTTGGTCTGTACGTTGACGGTTGCTTAACATGGAACAAACATATACAGGAGGTGAGTCGCAAAACTACTGGAACTTTGCGATCTCTATATCGATTAAAAAATTTTCTTCCCACCAATACCAAGATTTTACTTGTCCAGTCCCTTATCTTACCGATTATTGATTATGTCGATGTGTGTTGCTCAGACCTGTCTCAACATCATCTTAATACATTGGATCGTCTACTTAACAATTGTATCAGATACATTTATGGTCTCCGTAAATACGACCATGTATCTTCTTTTCGTGCTCAGCTAAATTGGCTGCCTATCCGTCAGCGCAGACATGTCAGAATGCTCTGCACCATTTTCACGATTCTGAACGATCCATGTGCTCCCGAGTATCTGAAATCCAAATTTCAATACCTGGGAGATTCTCATAATCGCTCTCTCCGTTCATCGGCTAACCTTAAGTTGCTCACTCCTTTACACCGTACTGGTTATTTATCTCAATCTTTCGCCCTCACGGCCATCAGACTCTGGAACGACATCCCTCTTGACATTAAAAAAGCTTCCAACAAGTTTCTTTTTAAAAATCAAGTCCGTAAGCATATGAAAAATTGTTGCAGGTTTGAACAAACATAGCTTTTATTTTCATACGCATATGTATATTTCATATTTGTTCTGACATAGATAATATTTATATGTATTGTGTATATATGTAGTGTATGCGTGTATATGTGTATGTATGTATTTATATATGTATATATTGTGTGTATGTAAGTATATATGTCTATGTATGTGTGTGTATATTTATAATTATATGTATATATGTATAAACAATTTCTTTTCTTTTAGCGCTTTCTATTTTGATTACTGCTGCACCGCCTCTTGTTTGTCTATCTCTGTTTAGCCTAATGGTTGACTGGGAGAGAATGCCCTATGGCATTAAGTCCGCCATATGTACAACTTTGTGCATAAAAGATTAAATAAATAAATAAATAAATATTCTGGCTTTCTATACATTTCGAACTGGAACATAGCATTGTAAGCACTACTATATGGCATCAGAAATAGGTACTTATGGTGTTATCCAGACGGAGGCTTAACTTCTTTTTACCCATTTCCACCAAAATTACGCTTGCACAATCTTCACTATTCCTTATCCTCGACCATGCTAACATTTGTTACCTGGATATAACCGAGGAGCAACTTAACAAGCTTGAGCGACTCCAAAATCTCTGTATACGGTTCATGTTTGGGCTTCGTAAATATGACCATATCTCAGAACACCCCACTAAGCTCAAGTGGCTCCCAATCCATCTTCTTCGGAATACTCATATACTTTCTGCTCTCTACTGCATCTTATTTAATATACCAAGTTCTTTCTATCTAAAAGAACGTTTTAAATTGCTCAGCTCCTGTCATAATTTTACCTTACGATCCAAAGAAAATCTTTCTCTCCATTGTACTGTGCACTCCTCGACTAATTATGAGAAATCATTTTCTGTTCTTGGAGTAAGACTTTGGAACTCCTTACACCAGTTAATTAAAAGTGCTCCATCCTTATATGTGTTCCAGAAATATTATTTGTCTCTCACCGCTCCCACTTCCTCCGCTTGATTATGGTCATTGATCTACCTGAAGGATGTTGTTTTTTTAATGCATAAGTTTATATCTGTATTTTTATTTTATTTTTTACTGTAGTGCTCCCTACTTATCGTTCTTTTTTTATTTATATTTATTTTTTCTTCTGGGTCGTCTGGAAGAGATTGCTATGTAGCAGCAATAAGACCGCCCTTTGTATATCCCTCAATAGTGGTTTATTTTTTCTTTTTGACATTTTTAACTAATTTTGGTTTACAATGAAGCGTTGTATGATGAGTTGTACAATATTGTATTGTACGGTTTTCTAGGCAGGAATGTAGTCTTATGAACTAGTAAAGTTGGTTCCCTAACTTATATAAAAAAAACAGAGGCAGTCATAAGAACTGCCAACAGAAGTGAAAACTCAATAATATATGTGTATACATGTACACAGGCCGCTATACTACGCGTGCCGTAGACATGCTCGTAACGTATTGCGCGAGCATGTCGAGGTCATCCGTGACGCGAACCTATAAATTTTCCCCTACCAGAAATCGCTCAACGTGGCTAAAGAAATTTTCACCTCAAAAAATTAAAATGCAGATGTGATATCACTTCTGAGGGATAACAAATGAAATTTCTCGTTACCTATAAAATTTTACGCTCATATCCTGTTCGAGCGTGATCGTCCCTGGTCGTGACTGTGGGCTATTTTCCTACGTTATACATACACATGCTCATAGTATATTAAACGTTTTAACTGTTATTGTTGTGGACATTTTTATAGGATAAAGGTGACAAACAAGCACACAGTCCACTTGATGGTAAGTAGTTGCTGTGGTTCATAGACATCTACATCTATTTTCGATTACGAATCAAAATGCAGATATATTGTCACTCGTGAGGATTAGGATGGAATGCCTTCTTTCCAATAAAAAGGGTCTGCGGTTCTCTACACTCACCATACGAAACAAAGCAGCGTTAAGCTGCTATTTTACGCCGGTATACTGTGAAAACAAATGTGACCTCATGCATGATGCAGTCATAGTACAGATGCAGCCATAGTACAGATTTCAGCATTTCACTACTATTTTAAGGCGTTATTAATTATATTAATATAAATTATTATTCGTAATCGGAAATAGAGGATGCAATTTATAATGTAAAGACGAGAGACGAGCTTCTGATATTCCTAGTTACACCCAAACAGGTCAAAAAATTATGCCCAAATACTCAACGCTACTCAGTGTTCTCACTCGTCACTATGATGTAAGCGCGGGACCCGAAGCTTGTTGTCGTGTAGAACCTGCTTGACGTGATGAAGCTTGGCAGCCAGATGTTTGCTGTCAGAGATCCCTTGTTCTCTCTTAACAAATTAATATAGTAAAAATCATAATTAATAAAATTAAAACTAAACCCAAGCATACTATTATTATGCGTATATTAATTATTTTTTGGCGTATTAAGTCCCAACGTAAACAGAGCGGTCATGTTTTTAGTGTATATGTGTATTTATGTATCTATGTGTATCTGTCTGCATGTCTGTGGCATCATAAATCCTGAATGGATGAACCGATTTTTATAAGTTTTTACTGTTTTAAGGTGCCTTAATCGATAGTGTTTTTAGCTATGTTTCAAGAAAATCTGTTCAGCCCTTTGAAGATCATCATCTCTTTTTGTTTCGGGGGTTTCGATTTTTTTTTAATTTTAGTTATTTATGTTTAAAATAATCAGTTAATCGGTGCTTGTACTTAATCAGAACTTGCCAGTATGAAGGAGAATCTCAAGAACAAATAGAAGAAGGAAACGATATTCAGCCTAAAGAATTTTCAACTGTTGGATATGGTAAATTTATTTTTTAATATATAAAATAGATTGTTTCATAAGTAAAGAGGTTGTTATGTATGTCCTTTTAGTATTTCAACAATATCTGTAGATTGATAGGATGTAAAAATTTGATAAGTAATTTCTCGATTGTTTGGTCGTCGAATGAGTCCCAACATACAACATTTTAGTGGTCTCGCTTGGAGTGGAAACGTTACGTTCCGTGTATGCAGAATTTCTATGTGAATATACAGGGTTATTTTTCAATGAGTAGTCAATTTTTAAAGTTAAGTTCAAATATATAAATAATGAGTTACCGTTATTACAGTTTTTGAAAATACGAGTAAATAAGACTTCAAACTTTTATGTGAAATTATCCCAAATTGAATGTGATTTATAGACAACAATGTTTTTGCCTACCGATCGACCCTTACTAATGTGTAAGTTTGCAGTAAAATAATGCATTACCACGAATTTTGAATTTAAAAGATAAAAAGGACAGCATTATTGAGATTTTTTTAGATCAATTATTTTTACCGTTTGCCTATATTACTTATTCTGAATCTTCTCTGCAAATTTGGCCGGTTATTGCAAAATAACCTTGTTTTGCAGAGTCATTTCATTTTAGATTTGAATAACGATTTTTCCTGAACAAATGATAATTTGCCTGCTATTAAGTTTTACCACTAACCGTTACCGTGACGCCCTACAAAACGTTCTCCGCTGTACATAACTTCATAGAGGTTATGTTGTCATAGTTGCCGTAGTATATTGGCAGGCGGGTTGACAGCCGCAGTTTTTTTTTTTAATTTTTAATTTGTTGTTGGGAACATGCTACTACCCATCTGGTTGGTTTCCCTCTTTTTGAACACTCATTTTCACCAAATGATTGAAAAATTTTGTACCCGGGATCTAGGAGATACGTGAAAAATACATATGAACTCTTCCTTTTATTATACCGTCCGTATTATATAGACTAGAAGTGATAGTAACTGTCAAATTATTTATTTTCACAGAAAAATCGAAGGCACCCACAATGTAAGTATATCCTCTTTTGTAATAAAGTTGTGATGAAAGATCAATGAGCTCCATGGTCTTTAAGAACCGACACCTAGGGGCCAAAATGAAGTATTGCTACGTTTCGTGTTGCTGTTTTTTTTTTAAATCTTTATCCACTAGCACCGATATAGCTAATGTATAAACAAAAACAAGTACAAAAGCCTTGAAAACTAAACTTTTGGGTTTTCCTGTGCATCATAGTTCGTGATCATTTATATAACCCTTCACAAGTCCACTACCGAACATAGGCCTCGGTTAAGGAATACCACAAAGCACGGTCCTGATCCACCTGCATCCATCGACTTTCTGAATCTTTTACCAGGTCGTCACTCAATCCAATTAGGGGTCGCCAAACACTTGGCTTACCGGCAGGAGGCTGCCAAACGTGAACCTTTCTTATCCATCATTTATCGGATCTTCGAGCTATATAGCCGGCCCATTACCACTTCTTCTTATTGATCCGTCGGGCTACGCCGGTTATTTTACTGCGGATATCTACATTACGAAGTCTATCACATAAAGAAGCTCTGAGCATAACCCTCGCCACCTCAGCGGTGAAGAATATAGAGAGTATAAATTGTGTAATGACGTTATAAGTTGATAGTAAAAGCTTGTTTTTAATCTTTTTTGCTTTTAAATTATTTTTACTTTTTAGTTATCGTTGGACATGTTTCTCATTCTGTTCATCTCATTCAACGCATAATTGTTGCAAGGCCGTTTGTCGGTTAATTTCGAACAGTCTAGCTTATGGCTACGTATGCTTGACCAGTTATGGGTTGAATGAGATGAACACCGTCTTTACCGATGTCTATATGGACGGATGGTATGGCAGTATCATACATTTGTGCTCTCCGGAAGCAGGGCCATATGATTTCTGTAATATGTCCAATGGCACCATTCACCAGACCTTTGAACAGTCAAAGTTTAGTCCGCCATCTTGGTGTTCCGCCATATTGGATTTAGAATGATGTCACACAGCTAACCATGCATTGTCATCTAAATTTAACGTGTCTACAAAATTTCAGCTAAATCGGTTGAAGATATCTGCTTCAAAATTGAGTTGCAAGATTCCACCCGAATAAAAATAGTTACATTGCTACTTACGAGTAAATAAAAACTTGTAATTATCAAAATGCAGTATCGTTGTTACCCCTGAGGACTAAAATGGAATGCTTCGTTTCCTGTAAAAGGGGTCTCCCGTTCTCTACACTCACCATACAAAGCACAGCAGCATTGAGCTGCTATTTTACGCTGGTATTCTGTCATTTACCAGGAACATTTTAGAGGAATTTAGCGTAGGTATTATGTGCTAACGTAGCGTATCCTAACCGACATCCGATGGGGAAGAAAGTTTCTCGAGAGGGCAGTCTAACTCTAGTCCCGCTGAATGGATTGATGACCTGGTTAGAGATGCAGAAGTCGATGGGTGTTGGTGGATCAGTGTTGGGCTTTGTGGGCTTCCTTGGGAAAGATGAATGAATTAATGCATTTTAAGAGTAATGCTGTTCTAGGGACTGCGCTTGTGATACTGTAGAAATCGTGATACCTCAAAACAAACGAGCACAAAAGGAAACTACCGAAGAGCAAAATACAACGGTAACAAACCAAAGCGGAGTAGACCCTGCCGAAACTATGCAGCGAAAAGAATTGGGTAAGACTTTAATGAAACATTTGTTTAACAGCGATATTTACGTTTTTTTTTTAGTATTCTAAGCCAGTGCTTGACTACTATCCCACGTGATGGTAAGTGGTGATGCAGCCGGAGATGATAAAGCGTACTGTAAAGTTGCAGCCTATATACTTCCCACTGCTGGGCACAGGCATCTTCTCATTTCTGAGACGGTTTTAGGGCAGGGAAATGTCCGCCGCGCTGCCCCAATTTGGGAATATTTTTCTTTTTCTCTTATTTCTCAGACATGCAGGTTTCCTCACGATGTTTTCCTTCACCGCTGAGCACGTGGTAAATCAGCACTTAAAATTGCACTTAACAATTTCATTGGTGCCGGCGAAAATCGAACCCGGGTTGCTAGAGTACTGTGAAGCTTACAGCGAGCGCTAACCATCTGAGCTACCATTGCTCACTGACCTAAATAAAGCGCACTGACCTAGGTTTAAAAAATATTCACTCTTGCCTTGAGAACGCCCACATTATAATTGGATGGAAAGACAGATGCCGGCAGATTTTCTTCTCCTGTGCTGTACACATTATGGACGACCAAGCAAACCGTTTGGTTCGAATGCGTGGTTTGTCGACAACCATCTGAGCTTCTGATGGTTTGGTGATGGAATAGAGGGGGAGCAATTAAGTCATACAATTCCCGCATACACTTCGAAGTGTATGCTGTAAAAAAATAAGTACTTATTTTAACGGTTCAACGGCTAAGCTTTTGACTACGGCGAAATCAAAAGTCGTGGTCTCTGGTTCGATTCCGTCAAAGGATTAAAATATTTATATGGCTTGTAATTTTAGGTGTTAGTCTATATTAAATATGTAAAATGTATTCACACCTTGACCTTGATTTCAACATTATCAGTTTTCTTAAGAGCCCCATCTTTGGGCTTCGAGCCTAGATTCAGTACTCAGATAATCTAACAACTAAAACACGCGGAACATGGCTACTTAAAGGAATATTTAAAAAAAGACGTGATCAATCTTTTTGTTTCAGCTATTAACACCCAGACTACGCTAGACCAAAACAATTCACCAATGTAAGTACTTTGTTTTAACATTTTGACGGTATTCGAAATAAACACGGCAGTGTGTAGGCCAAGTTCGAAAATTTATTGGTATCTGAACGGTTGCCAAGTTCCATAGTAGTTCCTTAAAAAATAGCAATAGGAAAGTACAACGTTCTTCAATTGATGTTTCCTACGTACTTTCATAGTCAACTTGTAACTTGGCAAGTTCTTTATTCAATTACTTCAATTTCAGTGTAAAAAGAGTAACAATGTTTTAGGCTTGAATAAAAAAACGTCATGTTATAGGTAATTTATATAACTTGCCAAGTATAAATTAAATATCTAAACATGTAACAAATTTTCTTTTAAATCATTTGAAGTACTTGTACGTTTGCTCCATACCCTTTCAGATGTCATCTTTTATAGTCGCAAAACAAACCTAACTTGGATTTTTTTTTATATTTATGTGGTTTTACTCACAACCAGTAGACATAGCGTTATGAAGAATGGACTAAACCGACTAACTTTGATAAGATTCTTTTAGATCTGATCTGATCTCCTTTTGTGAAATAAAAAGGTGATAATTTATTGTATTTTGTTATACCTATATTAATTGATTTGTTTATTAATATTGAAACATAATTGTCTAATTATTTGGGTGGCGTGTATGCAATAAATGCTTTTTCTATTAATAATAAATACATTCAAATTATATGCAGCCTACTTTTTAGAATAACTATTTAATAAATATAAATAAATAATAGTAAATAAATACTTTTTATTGATAGATCTTAATTTTAGCATAAATGTCAATGAAAAAAATAACTTGAAAAATTTAGGCCATAGGCTTCTGATGCGTTCATGGTTTTTTTTTGCTCGGTCTTAATGATGGTAACAAGTACGCTTGAAATAATCACAGAGCTTGTATTGCTATATTCGCTACAAAAAAAATATAATAAAATAACATTATATTTAAAAAGTATATATTAAATCTTGTATGATGGTGCGGATCCCTTTATGCACGAGTCCGACTCGTTTTTTATTAACTTGTTTTCGTGTATGTTTGTTCGAGTCAAATTTAGTAATTGATTTTAGATGGGGTAGAGACTTAAAATTTTGAACATAATTCAAAATTGGATAACAATGTACGGATATGAAAAGAACGTGGTATATTAAAAAATACCTTCCTCATTATTTTCCTTGTGTTAAAAAAGTCAGTAATATAAGAAAGTAATGTTTCTTAACAACAGTGTCAAGCAAAATGCATTCAATGAATCTCCTGCTCGGACTGAACAGCACCTCCAAGTGGAAAGAGTTAACCAAGCCGTGGAAATGTCACAATCCTTCCTTCATAGAAACGATCGAGGTAAGTTTCTCTTTACCTAATTAATTATACCCTTTGCACGCCTCAAACAAAGAGCGAAGAAGTACCTAATGCTTTATTAGATCTTAATATCAAAACTCTTATTAGGTCTTGAAATAATAAATTAAAAACCTTTTGTTTAATTTTTTTTTCTTTTTTGCTTGATATCTGTAAAAATGTGTTATTTTCTATTTTTTTTATTTCCAGTTACAATAGTTCCAATAACATATGATTCTACAACAGCAACCGCGTAAGTATTTTGTAAATAAATAAGGAAAATTTTATAAAGATGGTAGTTTTAAAACGTGTTAAATATTTAAAAAAAAAGTTAAAGCTACAGCCTATATACATCCCACTGCTGGGCACAGGCCTCCTCTCATTTCTGTGAGGGTTTAGGGCAAGGAAATGTCCGCCGCACTGCCCTAAAATTGCAATTAACAATTTAGCGCACTAACCATCTGAGCTACCACAACTTGTAAAACGTTAAAGCGTGTTATTTTTTTAAATTCTGACATGATTGCAATAATCTTCTCTTCATAATTTCGTATATTATTCTTTAATAGCGTAAAACTATTTCTTTTTTGTCTGAAATTCGGAGTTCGCTGGTTCACTATAATCAGTGGGCTTATGTTAAAATAACAAATCAATTGAAATTTAACAGTATTTTTTTATAGTATTCTGGGTAAATCAGTATTTCGCCCCTTTTTACTCATAGTAAAATATTACATTTTAGTGCTAAGGCGACGAATGATGACGCATTCTTAAACATTAAATTGGTGGTGTTTACTAATCCACATCAACCGCTTACCGTTAGACTGTGTGTTCGTTTGTCACCATTTCTTGTATAAAAAGATCTCTCGCATCTCTGACAAAAACTACAGTTTCAATGACAAGTTAACAGTTTTGGTAACGTTTCCTGAATTCCATAACAGCCCACATAAGAAGTAGTGCTGAAGGTTATGAACATTTCTATCTAATATAACTAAAATTCTGCAATAAAAAAGCTAAAAACTATAATTATCGAACATTCCTACTCGGCGTTCTCTCGTTCAAAGCATGTATAACTAGTTATACTCATTGGTTCTTTGATGAAATATGTGTAGGTAAATAGCTAATACTATTACAAACGCACTCTCCAGGTTTATAATACAATATAGTTTTGAGGATTTAACATTTATTAATTAACATGATTATGATATTTTCTCACAGACCGAAAGTCGCCTGGAGTGAACGCCAGAGTATGTTGTCCCACTTAGGGAGCCCCATTCAACTTGGCCGTTGTTCACATTTTATATTCATAGATGTTTCATAAATACCTTTGAAATATTTTAATTATAAATTCCATTTATAAACGCTCCTCAGAAATTAACACTAAAAATTTTGTTACTAATGTTGTATTTTATAATGCTTTCTTTGTATTGTCTCGATAGCGTTGGCCCTGGGACTCTCGTGCAGACAGTGTTCCGACCTTCGGAGTATGGAAGTAAGTTGCCCGACATGATACAATCTCAGCCTCAGAAGGCTGCCCCCAGGACTCTAGAATACAGTAAGATGAAGTTTATTCTCTTTAAACTAATAAACGATTAAAAATATAACGAATAAACTTACAACACGTACATCGATATATTACTTATTCTAACGTACAAGTCCAAGATCCCAGGTCCACGAGACATCACTTATTTTCTGACGAACGAAATGTGTATGATTAAGTAGTTTTAGTATGTACTATGATCGCATGCTTACCTGCTAGCTTTGGTCCATGGGCCATTTTCCAGATATCAGGTAATCAAGGTACGTAAAAACATTACTCACCCGACTTTAATTCCCAGCTGATGTTTACCTAAATGCTAGATAATATCGTTAAAAAACAGTCATCAATACTCCCGGACACTTTCCGTCGGCAGTATCGCGTTGCAGATGCTTTAAAGCTCTCCAAAAAATTATTCAATTTCACTTATATTTTGAAACTCCATTTTTATTATGTCAGCCAGACAACTATTTTAAAACGTTTTACAAGCAGGCAGACCGATCATACGGGTCAATCATCCCCTAGACCCTATAGTATGTACACTAACACTACTCAATCGTACACATATCGTTCGTCAGAAAATAAGTGACGTCTGGTGGCCCTGGGATCTTGCTTTATTATTAATCACAAACTAACAAGAAGTAATAGTGCAATTATTAACGCGTGAGGTAATCTAAAAGTTTTGGGTAACACATAAACAAAATAATTTATGTGTAAGCTAGTATATTTTCTGCTTTAAAAGTATTATCAATTAAATTTTAAACACTTCTTCATTCGTTCAAACCATTTTTGAAAACATAAGGACAATTGGTCATGTTTTTTACGAGGTGGTTGAAAGCTATCACGGACATATCTAGCTCCGTAAATGTGAAACCTCTGATGAAATCTTTAATTTTTAGGAAGATAAAGAAACCGCACAGTGCGAGGTCAGGATTGTGTGTAGGATGAATCACGAGCTCCAAAAATGACTTTGTCTTTTTCGCGGTGTGGGCTAAAGCATTTTTATGACGCAATAAGTCGTTTTCCCAAACTTAAGACACTGGGCAAACAAATGGTGGTATATCATTTAGCATTAACTGTCTTTTCCAATCAAATTGAATCATACAGAAAGAACTCGTCTCTCAAGTAAAAATACAATCATTTTTTTGCCCACGCTTCTAACTTGTTTCAATTTTGTTGGTTAGCTTCCGTCACAATGTCATGCACAGCGTTTGAACGTCCGTGATCGTACTTTAACATAGTCCAGTTACGTTCAGTTCTTGAATATTATTGTTTGGTCCGATTTACGCAGAACTGTATTGGATGGGCTATAAAGCACCCGAAACGTCGGGAATTAAAAAGTTAAAATTAAACTCAATAAAATCCGTAAAATTAATTTAATTTAATGTGCAGTGGTCATGTAAATAACAAATCATTAACAATTTTACACCAATCAGCTCGAGGACGTTCTTATTCTGGTGTAAGTTCATGAGGAATCTATCGGCAACAAAGTTTTCTAACTGCTAAAGTTGATTTTTTTTTTATTATTTTATATCAATACCTAAATGTCCTCGAGTTTTCTTCATTTAGTCGCCTGACAGTAACCACATTTTCCTGAGTGATTGCAGTTGAGGGTCGACCTTCAAGAATTTCACCATGGAGAGAATCACGGTCACGATTATTCTGCGTTACGATGCTCAAACGATGTGCTTCCTTCCCCAAAAGATTGCACGTCTTGCGGAAAGAGTGAACTTGTAAAACTATTACAAATAATCGTGCTAAAATCTTTGTTTTAATCAATTTATAATTAATTATAATTATATATTATAATTATAATAATAAATTTTAATCTTTGCGTTTATTCCATTTTTGCTACGGACGACGAACTTTTTAACTTTTGATTAAAAAAATACAATTGACACGCTAGTTCCCGCCAAAAAATATTTTTATAAAAATGTTATCAGTTTTTAATGTTTTTGAAAATATAACATTCGAAATTCAAACATTTATGAGCGACCAAGACCGCATAACTTTAATTGAGCCCTATGTGTTTCGTGTATCTATAGTGGTGTTCTTCTTTCGTAGTGACTGTATAAACTTTTTCGCAAATCAAATCGCAAAAAACTAACAAAATCAGAATTTGTTGTAGAACTCAACATCATTATTTTTTTAAGGTAATCCTCTAAAACCGACTTTCACACCAAGAAAAGTGTCCGTGTAAGTTGATAATATTTTTATTTTATTATATTTTTAATTTTTTTTATTTTTAAATGAAATCTAAAATCTTAAATTATTTTAAAAGAATACTTTAACAGAAGTTTATATATTTTAAAGTGGATGAAAATGAATTACTTCTTAAGTGTCTTTACGTGGTAGAGCCATGCTGCAGCTATATTAGTGGCATAATTGTAGCACGAGTCGGCTTGACCGGGGAAGGACCACTCTCTCACCAAAATACCAGCGTAAAATAGCAACTTAATGCTGCTGTGTTTCGTATGGTGAGTGTAGAGAACAGGAGACCCTTTTTACTGGAAACGAGGCATTCCATCTTAGCCCTCACGGGAGATAACGCATCTGCATTTTGATTCACAAACGACGGTAGATGTAGATGTCTATGGGTCACAGCAATCACTTACCATCTGGTGTACTGTGTGCTCGTGTGGGATTCTTTGCAAGAAGGGTGTCCTACAACTTCATAGATGTTGAAACTAATAACCAAATCCAAATAATAAAATACCTTAGCAAATAACAAAGCATTTTATTTTATCTCTTGCTGTAAATCTTTTAAAGCTACAAAGGCTTTGAAAGAATTTTCTCCATCATCATCAGCACATACAAGTCCACTGCTGAGCATCTGGGCCATGGTACTGACGACTTTCGAATATTAACGCTTTTTTCCTCTTTTTAATATGTCATTAATGTCCTCCAGATCAAATTTCGATCATGGCAGCAAGTCTCAACGGAAACTAGATATTTGTGCACAGTGCACGAGTGTGAGTGCATTACAGTGCACGAGTGAATGTGCACTCTTTATTCCGTCACTCTTAGATCGATACGATGGTTATCCGACACGTCCGTTGAAAGATCAAGCGCAGGACCAATGGTGTTACGTGTTTTCCGAAGCACGGGGATAAAACACCACCAACTTTCTGACTCCGGGTTGCTATTGAATATTGCTCTGTTCAGAAATTCAACAGAAAAGCCCAATAACTTATTTTGGCCCAACCGGGGATTCAAGCCCGGGACCTCGTGTTCAGCAACCGCATTTACGACAGCTAGACCAACGATGCAATCATAGAACATGCTTGTGTTACTGACGGGTCTATCATGACTCTTTTTTTTTTTAGAAATCTGATATTAAAAAGTGACATAAAAGATACCTGCAGAGTATATTTTCCTCTCTGGTCAGAGGAACCTAATTTCGAATCGACAGTATATTTCAAAAATAATTACATTTAACAAATCATCTTTTAATTTCCTACGACGAAAAAATAAAAACAATTCATTTCATTTTATTTTATTTCTATTGTAGAATTTTCCTCATTTACTTTAATGCTTTAAACAGCGGCAGTAAACGCGACAGCCACACGAAGCCGTACATCTTTAGACCTTCACATAATGAAGACAACTTTCCGGAAGATCCCACGTTACCAGCTGAACCTGAATGCAAAAAACTTCCCCATGCGCCTTGCGCTCCTGTGAAACGTGGAAGAGGTTAAACATTTTTCTAATTTTCTCTTTCATTTTCGTGTAGCGATTTATTAGAAATCTTCTTCTTCGCACGACTTCTTTGTGAAATTCTTTGTCACCGGCAATTTTTGGGAACCGCTACGACTTAAGG
This sequence comes from Parnassius glacialis, assembly GCA_033319125.1. Taxonomy (NCBI): domain Eukaryota; kingdom Metazoa; phylum Arthropoda; class Insecta; order Lepidoptera; family Papilionidae; genus Parnassius; species Parnassius glacialis. The sequence goes on from JAVANC010000008.1 coordinate 5,671,939, forward strand.
GCTTTCAAGAAAAAATTAACGTCTTTTTATACGTGGTAGAGCCATGCTACAGCTATATTAATAGTACAGTTGTGACACGAATGGGTCGGCTCGACCGGGAAGGACCACGCTCTCACAGAATACCAGCGTAAAATAGCAGCTTAGCGCTGCTGTGTTTCGTATGTTGAGTGTAGAGAACCGGAGACCCTTATTACTAGCAACAAGGTATTCCATCTTAGTCCTCACGGGTGACAACGCATCTGCATTTTGATTCGTAATCGAGGACAAATGTAGATGTCTATGGCCCACAACAACCACTTACCAGCAGGTGGATTGTGTGCTCGTTTGTTACCCTTATCCTATAAAAAAAAATCTAAAATGCCATCAACGCACTTCCAAATACTCTGGTGCTGCAGTTGTGCATGGATGGCGGTCAACATTTACCATCTGGTGAGCCAAATGCTCGTTTGCCCCCTCTTATATAAAAATAATCAATAGCAAAACTAGCCAGATGAAACCGACAACCTAGACTAAATTATTACAATAATGTAAACAAAAGATCAAGATATTACGACGACCTTTGGGAAATATTTTATCAACATTCCGATCTTTACTACTAAGTCACTTAATTCTTCAAATCAAATCAAACATTTATTAATTCATAAGCATGGGTATTAAGGATGTCACAGCTTGTCTTTCTCAGCTGTCGCGGAGTTTTTACTCAAGCCATATTTAATTGCATGTAAAAAAAGAATTTAACCGTGTAGTGGCGGTGTAAGGATATCCACTACCCCACATCATCCCGTGGGTGTCGTAAGAGGCGACAGAGGGAAACGAGTCAGGAGATGGGCAGCAGCGTCTTCCTAATAACGATTAAAAATTAAAAACTGCGTTTGCCAACCTGCTTGCTCAGCGTAGGAAGTATGGCAAATATCCCCCCTTTAATGTAATCTATGGGGGAGGCCTATGTTCAGCAGTGAACTATATATAGACTGTAATAGTAAAAAAAATATACAATTCATAAAAATATTATCTGGAGTTATTGTACGATATTCAAAACTACATAATATTAAGTCAACGGCAGTTCTATGTAATAGCAATCGTAACCCAACTTGCTTTTATTTTTAATACCACTAAAAATTAATAGAGAAGTTGCATGAATGCATTTTTAATTTTTTTTAAGTTTACCTAAAAATAAATATATAAAAATAACAAAAAAATTAACAATTGATTTTTCATGTAATTTTACAATTAAAAATAGTTTTTCTAAAATGTAAATTCAAACGCAAGTGACGTCATTCTATCGCTTTATCGTAACGCCACCGCATGGTGTGATGACAAAAAAGTCACTGGATAATATAGGTTATATGTTTTGTTATGACACACGGTGATCTGATTATATAAAATACAAAAGTATTGGCTCACAGTCTCAACGGATATAATGACATCACAACCAATCACAAGCCGTTTGGTCCTCTATTTATAGAGGACCACTATGTTTTATTCTTATTGTTTATACTATCTTATAATTTCTTATCAAAGTATATACTTTATTTTAACAGATTGTACAACATCTGGTCAATCAGCGTTTAGGGAATTCCCGCAGCCAGCTAATGACGAATGCTCCACAATTATTAAAGACCGATGTGCGCCAGTTTATGATGGCTATCCGACTGAGTACGAAGAAAACGAATGTGAGCCACCAGAAGAGGAGCCGGAATACTTCGACGATGTGTCGATTAAAGATATGAATGATGACGCTTATGAGCAAAATATAGCTTCACCGTAAGTAACTGTCCTTAAATATAGGCTAAACGTAAAACTATACAATGAGCATTAGTTGTTGTGGTTTACGTGGTGGAATTGTTTATGCACGAATGGGTCGGCTTGACCAGGAAACTACCACTGAACACTAGAGTGATATAGCAGCACAATGCTGCTTGTTGCAGGTGGCGAGTGTAGATAACCGGTTTTTACAGGTAATGAAGCAATTAATTTTAGCTCTTATCGTTCACAACTCGGTAACAAAAGCGTTTTGATTTTTTCACGATAATAGATATAGTTTTCTATATAGGCTTAGGTATAGGCCACAGCATCCTTTTACCGTCAGGCGGACGGTATACCCGTTGTTTGCTACTCTTATTTCTATTAAAAAAAAACGAAATTTTGCGTAGTAAACGGCATTTTATACTTTAAAATATTAAAAAAGGAATATAGTAGTAATTTGCTTGTAAACAAGAAGGCGATAGAATACATTGCTACCGCTGAGTAAAATGTAAAAAAAAAATATGTAAAATTAAAAATTTTGTACAACCGACTTCAATATAAATATAATTTATTGTTGATTTTTTTTAAAACAGCTCGACATTAAAATTTAAATAAATAAAGACAAATTTAAATGGGACCCTATGAAACAAAAAAAGAATTTTCCAAATCGGTTCAGGCGTCTTCGAGTAATCGGTGAACATACATAAAATAAGATTCCGACGAATTGTAAACCTCCACCTTTTTTAAGTCAGTTGACAATACAATGAGGATATCTGGGTCGTATCACAGTATAATATATTTATACTGTGGTGGTATTTACGTTAAACGTATTCCTTTGTTTTCCCCTTTAATAATGACATTAGAGGCAATTTTTTTTTATCTACCATTCCATGTTCTTTGTATATTTTTTTCTCATATAATAATTATTTTAAAAACTACGAACCTTCTTAAATCACTAAACCGTCCAGTTATAGCGCTGTATGCAGCAACGAAATTTAACGAACAAAAAATAAACGACAACATAAAATCTTATCCACAACCCTTATAATATTATCTACTTAAAACATATCGGGAGGAAACTGGGAAATGGGGTGATGATGGCGTCAATGTTTTTTATTTAAAATCAACCCAGTTACCCTAGCTCGTCGTTCAAACACAATGCGACAGCTTTGTGACAAAAATAAATCGTGGAAAAACCTATTCTTCAAATTTTTTGCAGCCAAGATATTCTCTTAATAAGCTGAAAAATGCTTATATTTATGCTTATATAATATTCTTGTTCAAAAAGTCCCACGTTATTGTATAAATAGTAAAGAGTGATGTAACTATAGACAATTCTAGGTTTAACTTAATTATATAATGTTTTTATTTGATTTTGTTCTTCGGTTATGTACGCATTTAGAATATAAAGTGCTATAGTTTTTTTTAGATTAGTATGTGGTAGAGCCCTGCTGCATCTATATTAATAGATATGATGATGGGTCGGCTCGATCGGGGTAGGACCACGCTCTCACAAAATACCATCGTAAAATAGCAGCTTATCGCTGCTGTATTTCGTATGGTGATCGTGTAGAGGTCTAGAGACCCTTTTAACTGGAAATGAGGCATTCCATCTTAGTCCTCATGGGTGACAACGTATCTGCATTATGATTCGTAATCGAGAATAGATGTAGATGTCTATGGGCCACAGAAACCACTCACCATCAGGTGGACTGTGTGCTCGTTTGTCACCCTTACCCTATATTTAAAAAAAATAGTAAGGCCTATAATCGTACTGGCTCTCTTACAATTCAATTCGGAACACAAAATTAGGTGTAATGCTGTTGGCGAGATAAAGAATGTGGTCATCCTAGATAAACTTCCAGACAGAAAAGACGCCGTAACAACTTGAAAAAGATATTTTAGAATCTACTGCATTACTTTCTAGATGATACAACTGGTTTTTTGCTTCATCAACGAGATAGTTTAACATAAAACTATTTTGTCCAAACAGGAAATGCGTTTTTAGACTGCCTCCAACGAAACCAGTACCATGTCCGAAGCCGGAAGAGCTTGACGAATGTGGTAAGAAAACCCAATTATAATTTAGGCAGCCTGTTCTGGCTATTTCACTGTAAATAACTAGTTTGACTCCGTGGTTAAAATCCGATGACCTATGGAGCTAAAGGCCTTATGTACACAATAAATTTAATATCATTCTGAATTGTTTATCCATGTAGAGTGATATTTCAGACATCGACATTTGAAATTTTTCTTTATTTAAATGTAATGAAACGAAAACATTTTCCGTGGAACGTGTTTATTGTGATAAGTAACAGAATTTTTTATACGTAGTAGAGCCATGCTGCAGCTCTATATTAGTAGTATGGTTGTACCACGAATAGGTCGGCTCAACCGGGGAAGAATTACGCTCAAATAGAATACCAGCGTAAAATAGCAGCTTAACACTGCTGTGTTTCGTATGGTGAGTGTAGAGAACCGGAGATCCTTTTTACTGAAAAAGAGGCATTCCATCTTAGTCCTCACGGGTGACAACGCATCTGCATTTTGATTCTTTATTGAGGATAGATGTACGAGTAGATGTCTATGGGTCGCGACAACAATTTGCCATCAGGTGGACTGTATGCTCGTTTGTCACCTTAATATCCTATAGAAAAAATTACAAACGAATCATAATCATTTGAACTGAAAACAGTTCCAGCGAAAAAGAGCGCTATCAATAAATAGTTAACTATATAATTAATGCCGTATTGTGGCGGCATAAGAAAAACTACGGCAGATTTTTAAAGGTTTTAATACTTGCAATATTATAACTATAAATTTGCGTTATATTAGTTCCAATTTACTTTGTACCTCTGAGTAAATTTCACCCTGTGCTTATTAGACAAAAGTCGCAAGTAAACTAATGTGTAATTTTATTTCATACTAATAGATAATTTGAATCGAATTTTTGATTTTTGTAATAAGTTACTTTCATTTAGTGGCGGGTATACATATTTATTATGTGTATACCTTTTTATGGAACTAAAAATAATTTTTAATGAAATATTTTTCATATTTTCAGAATCTGATCCTCAGCTCTCTGTTACCTTTTCAAAACCTTTGTAAGTAAAACTATCTTTATATTTTTTTCCTATTTTATTTTAAGAACATTTGTTACATTTTAATTTTTATCAGGATTACACATTTCACATATTTTTTTTACACCTTTACACCCGTAAAGTAAACCTATGAAATTTCATTCGAAGCTTCAGAAATTGTCAAAATTTACATAATTTTTTTTAACGTATTAAAAATTTACATATTATATAATTTTAATTAATATTATTATGTATTTAATAGGTTTTTATTATTATTAAATTTATTAATAGGTTTACATAATTTTATTAACATATTAAAAATTTACATATTATATAATTTTAATTAATATTATTATGTATTTAATAGGTTTTTATTATTATTGAATTTATTAATAGGTTTATATTATATTATCCATTGTATATCGATAAAATGCTGATCTTCTGTAGAAATACTGCAAGATGACGATGGGGTGATGATCATCCCATCGTCATCGTGCTATTGTTTTGGCTGGTGGTGTTGAAGGTGCATTGATCGGAGCGAACGTTGTATAGGACTTACTGTCCCATCCCCGTTCACCTTCTGGGTCCTCTTCTTAGAAGTTCTATTTCCAATGGTCTATATATTTCTTCGTCGGTTGCCTGGCTCGTAGGAGATGACGACTACGGTGGTGTGCTATGTACTATTACTTTATGTTCACCCTCGTTTTGGGGTCTTGTTTTGGGTCTTTTCTCCTCTTAAATTTCAGGGGATGTCCCTCGGCACGCGATAGTTCGGCGTGGTTGAGGTGTCGGTTCGGCTTGCGATGGGTACTAGGGTCCGCGCCGGCCGATTTAGCTCAGTAGGATTCTGAACTGGTCTGGTGCGAATAGTTTTGTATCATCAGCGGTTGATTCAAAACTCCCGATAGCTTCTTTAGCTTGCTGGGTCGGGATGGTTAATTCCCCTTATCCGTTATTTTCCTAGGTGTTCCACTTTTACGTGCCCTTTAGCAATCGTGTACCTCCCCCCCTCCCCCTCCTCCAGAGGCCCAGTGAAGCGTTCGCAAGTGGGAGGTGGTACCTGGATGATGGTATGAGCTCGCACACAATGGGTGGCGCATTGTCTTCGCCTTTCCAATGAAAGGTTGGAGATAGTGCAATATCGCCGTCTTTCACAAAGCTGTGTACGCGGAGGCGTGTTTTCTGCGATTACGCGGAGATGATATGAATATATTCTTTGAATTTGCCCTTTTATTTTTATTTATAACGACATACCTACTTGTATTATACAATTTTTGTTATTTATGGTAAATTATCCTAAACATATATTACTGGATAAGTCATGAAATGTACAGGGTTATTTTGCAATAACCGGCCAAATTTGCGGAGAAGGTTCAGAATAAGTAATATACGCAAATGGTGATGAAAAATTTATTTAAAAAAAAACTCTCAAATGTTCTGTCATTTTTATCTTTTAAATTCAAAGCATAATTTTAACTGATTTTACTACGCACGCACACATTCGTTAGGGTCGATCGGTAGGCAAAAACGTTGTTGCCCATAAATCACATTCAATTTGGGATAATTTCAATAAAAGTAGAAGCCTTATTTACTCGTATTTTAAAAAATTGCAATGACAGTATATCATTATTGATATATTTGAACTTAAGTTTAAAATTAGCCTACTCTTGGAAAAATAACCCGGTATATACTGGATAACTCATAAAATACTATACACATAATATGTATTCGCCCTTTTTTGGTTCTATTTTATATTGCTATATTTATTAAATGAATAATGCGACACGAAAAAACTTTTTATTAGCTTAAAGTCTATATCTTTGAATAATTAATAACACTAGTTTAGTCTAGATATAAAACTTTAGAATATAACAAATAATTAAAATTATGAAACTTAGTTAAGACATATTTCTAACTTATTCTAACATAATATATCTATCGCATTTTGTGGTCCTATCCGTCGTTGTGTTTTCTTATTATTGCATGATTTATCTCTATAGTAAATTAATACATTTGAATCAAATTCTAGACCTAATATTTATTAATTACAAATCTCATGTACTTATAACATAAAAGTTAACGTCATAAAATATAATGCCGTTCTAATTTAACGCTTGATTGTTATTAACACTATATTCACACGTAACCACATTCTAGTATCGTCGCGAACAGAGTAGTAACACTATATGTTACATAATCACAATATACTCGTAGCGTCGTCGCGAACAAATACTGTAATCAAACATTTTTGAGTCAATAGCCGTTACGGTTGAAAAATACGCATTGTGCCATAAAAATACCAAATTTCCCAGAAATCAGACCTAGCTGGATCGATATTTCGCCCTCGCCCTATATTGTAAATTTGTTTACGTGGTAGAGCCACGCTGCAGCTATATTAGTAGTATAGTTGTAGCACGAACGGGTCCGCTCGACCGGGAAAGGACCACGCTCTCACAGAATACCAGCGTAAAATAGCAGCTTAACACTGCTGTGTTTCGTATGGTGAGTGTAGAGAACCGGAGACCCTTTTTCCTGGAAATGAGGCATTCCATCTTAGTCCTCACGGGTGACAACGCATCTGCATTTTGATTCTTTATTGAGGATAAATGTAGATGTCTTTGGGCCACAGCAATCACTTACCATCAGGTGGACTGTGTGCTCGTTTGTCACCCTATCCTATAAAAAAAAATCATCGAAATCGTAAGCGCCGTTTTCAAGAACGCGATTACGTACATATGATAGAACATAGACACACAGAACAAGATATTACGTATATACAGGGATTTACAAAAAAATATTTTTCAAGTTCTTATAATTTTATTTTGATTTTATAGGATTGACGAAGAAGGGCCAGATTTATGTGAGAGGGAGCCGCTAAGGAAACGTGTTTGTGGTAAGACATAATATTTGCAGCTTTAAAAATATTTATTATCGGACACAATAATCACGTTCATTTTAATATATTTTAAATTCCTAGAATTTTGGCTAGATCTACCAGAATGACTTTATACTTACATAAGGATAAAATTCAAGTGACTGTCTGTTATATCAAAATAGCTGCCGTTTATTGGAATTATTTACATGCTACTAAAACATGTGTTTAGGCCTTATCGGGACTTTAAAAATAAAAGTTTAATGCCGTAAAACCTCTAAACAAACATATTATTATAAACTGAAAAATAAAGTGCCCGTTTGCTACCGCGCCTCACAGCTGAATGAGGAACGGAGGTGTTCGCGCTACCGCGGGGTAAGCGACCGAACCGCGCTCCCACGTATCCTCCATTTTGGCCCGAGGCGCGATGAGGTGCCGCGACATGTGAATAACCATTTCCAAAATTTTCGTATGTCTGTCCCAGCTAATCTTAGGAAGGCCTGAACTGATTGCAATGTAACTTCATGAACAGTTAGAGAGCGATGGCAGGACTGATCTAGGTTATATTTTATCCACAAAACATGGAGATTTTGTTTGCAATGGTATACTTAGGCTTGGAAATAATTTTATTAGTTGAATCCTAAGTTGGTAAGACTCGTCATCTCTATTGAAAGCATGTTTTTTCCTAAATTCATTAAGTTCATTATAGCCTACCAAAAGTTCACTGCTGAACATTTGGATTTTTAACATAGTTTTTATTACTTTAAATTGTTTTTACGTGGTAGGGCCATGCTGCAACTGTATAAGGGTTGTAGCAAGAATGGGTTGACTCGACCCGGTAAAGACCACGCTCTCACAGAATACCAATGTAAAATAGCAGCTTAATGTTGCATTGTTTCGTATGGTGAGTGTAGAGAACCGGAGACCCTTCTTACTGGAAATGAGGCATTCCTTATACCTCCATATCTTAGTCGTCAAGGGTGACAACGCATATGCATTTTGATTCTTAATCGAGGATTGTAGTAGATGTTTATGGGCGACAGCATCCATTTACCATCAGTTTTAAGTTTTAACTCGTTTGTAATCCTTCTTTTATAAAAAAAGGTGCTGCTGTCCATCTCCTGTGTCAGTTTCTGTCTGTCGCCTCTGACAGTGTCCACAGGCCGATGTGGAGTTGTTGATTCTCTTACGCCGTCACCATAGAGCAATGTTTTTTTTTAATTTACAATAGCCTTATGAATAGTCGTTAGCAGGAATATGTGATCTTTTGCGAGTATTTGTGATTTATCAAAACTCATCTGCACAATCCACCTGATCGCAAGTAGATTCTGTGAATCCTTTTAAATGAAAAATGTATCCTCGATTAAGAATCAAAATTGAGATGCATCGTCGCCCCTGAGGATAAATATAGAATGCCTCAATACCAGTAAAAAGGATTTTTTTTTATTCAGTAAATCATCATACGAAACACAGCAGCGTTAAACTCCTGAATAAACTGGTCGAGTCGACTTATTCGTGCTGCATATTGCAGCGTTGTTTTAATTATTCTTCTAACCACGTTATATTGATCCTAAACTACAATAGTTTACATAGACAAATTGCGATTTCCAATATTAAGGGCTTGCAAAGTAGTGTTCCACATGAGTCTGGGTTATTTCTGATCGGCTCGATACACTGGCACTGCGTAGAGATGTTGCATCTCTTTGCGTATTTTATCGCATTTATCACGGGGAGTGCTCTGAGGAATTGTTCGGACTAATTCCAGCCGCTCAATTTCACCATCGTACATCGCGACAAAACTCGCGTTACCATCCATACCATCTGGATGATTGGCGGCCCACGACTGTGCGATTTAGAAGAAGTTTTCTCCCTCGCACGACTTCCTTGTGGAATCAATTACCACCAGCGAATTTTCCGGACCGATACGACTTAGGAACCTTCAAGAAAAGAGCTTACACCTTTCTAAAAGGTCGGCAACGCATCTGCAATTCCCCTGGTGTTGTGGTTGTTCATGGGCGGCGGTAGTCACTTACCATCAGGTGAGCCGCATGCTCGTTTGCCCCCTATTCTATAAAAAAAAAAAAGTCTTGATAACATTAAAAGGTATTCTTTATAACCCCACGCCTCAAGTAAATAAATAAAAAAAAACTAATTTTATATAAATTTAGGCATTTTGGAACACTTGTTTACCGTGCAGTTTAATGGCTGTATTCCCAATTACAACGTTTATAAAACTTCTCTAAACCTTTCCCTTTTGGTCTGTTGATCTTTCGAGCTACAAAATAATAATTTAAGTTTTAACATACATATTATTTTATCCCTATAAATAAAATACCCTCTATATGTTATAAATCTAAGACTACAAAGACAACTGAAAATTACTTAATTTTTTTTTTAGATGATGACGAGAGACAAGACAGACAGGAAATAAAAGGAACACAAGAAACGCAGTGTATTGAAGGAAGACGAGATTCTCGAAAAGGACGTGAAAGTCTAGGATTTCAAGAAGTTCAAGGCAAGCGAGTAAGCGATCCCTGCCAAGAAGATCAAGCCAGACGGAAAAGCCACGTCAGACAAGAAAGGCAAGCCAAATGGGAAAGTCCCATCAGACGACAAAGGCAAGTTAGGCCAGAAAACCAAGGTAAGCAAGATGGTCAATATAGGAGGGAAAGCCAAGGCAAGCAAGATGGTCAATACAGAAGAGAACGCCATTTCAAGCAAGATGGTCAATACAGAAAAGAAGGCCAAGTCAAGCATGATGGTCAATTCAGAAGAGAAAGCCAATTCAAGCAAGATGGTCAATACAGAAGAGAAAGCCAAGTGAATCAAGATGGTCAATACAGAAGAGAAAGCCAAATGAATCAAGATGGTCAATACAGAAGAGAAAGCCAAGCCAATCAAGATGGTCAATACAGAAGAGAAAGCCAAGTCAAGCAAGAAGGTCAATACAGAAGAGAAAGCCAAGTCAAGCAAGATGGTCAATACAGAAGAGAAAGCCAAGTCAAGCAAGATAATCAATCCAGAAGAGAAAGTCACGTCAAGCAAGATAGTCAATCCAGAAGAGAAAGTCAAGTCAAGCAAGATAGTCAATCCAGAAGAGAAAGTCAAGGCAAGCAAGATAGTCAATCCAGAAGAGGAAGCATATTCAGGCGTGAGAGTCAAAATATGCAATTAGGCCAAAACAGGCAAGAAAACCAAATCGGGCAAGAAAACGAAGAAACGCTTGAAAATCGAGAAAGACTAGAAAGATTTGAAAAGTTACAAAGACAAGGAATACAAGAAGCGAGAAGAAGCCAAGATAGACGGGAAAGTCAAGACGAAAAGTCCAGATCAGAAAAACCAATGTCTAAATTTAAAGCTAAGCGGTAAATTTTTTTTAATGTTTATAATATATTTTTAATGTCATGTGTACATGGTACAGACACGCTGTAGCATATTATGGGTCGGCTCTAGATAGCAGCGTAATGCTGCGGAGTTTCGTATAGTGGGTGACGAACAAAAAAGAGATCATATTTACTGGTAACGAGGCATACCATATATGTCCTCAAATGTGGCAACATATCAGCATTTTGGTTCTTTAAAAGGAAAGATTTTAGGTGTCTTTGGTCCACAGCATTAATTTACTATCAGGTGAACTGCATGCTCATTTGTCACCCTAGTAACTGTAGCTACCATCCGATTTGAAAATTCATTTTGTATATGATAGACAGATTCATGAGGCTATCTAGTATTAGACTTCACCTCTCAACTTGCTTTAAATATTGATTTTTGTTAAGCAAGTCAGAAGAAAATATATCATATGCCTATTTCCTATAAATAAGCCACAGTAAAGTATTTTGTGATAAAAAAAAATTGAAATCTATTAAAGTGATTTATAAGCGTTTTTATGTATTATGGTACTCCTTAGGAAAGAAAGTTGTTTCATCATCAAGACAATTTTATGAAGATAAACTTTACTTGTATTTGGATGTATAGTTTAAGAGATAGTGAAAAATTAAAATAATTCAACACTCGGCTCGCCGCGCAAACTATTCATAACCCTAGCCACCCGATGAGAACCGAGAGAACCAATATATATTTTAATACGACATGAAAATGTTACTAAAAATATTGTCTGATACTGAAGTATTATAAATTAATCAATCAATAAGTGATACCTTTAATTATATGCGGGAAACCGCGGGATACAGGTAGTTTTTGATAAATTGGTTATTACGATTTACTTTCATAATTACGATTAAATTTACCATTACAAATTATTTTCACAGTAGAGGCAGTTCCGAAAACGGTTCAAGCTCAGGAAATGGCAAAAATGTCGATTGCGAGTGCAGTAAGTAACGGGAAATCTTTCTAAATCTTTCATATTTTTTCACACTAACTCTATTTCCTGTATGTATGCAAATCTGTGATACATTTTCCTTTTGATTATCTATTCCAAATAAAGCACTCAATGTAAATTTTATAGCACACAAGCAACCCGAGTTTAATTCCCGTTTGCACCATTGAAAAAATTATAGGCAATTTTAAGTGCTAATTTACCTTGAACTCGTCAGTGAAGGAAAACTACGATAATAAATCTGCGCGACCAAGAAATGAAATAAGAACGGCGAGTGACATCATCATCATTATAACAACCCTTTAAAAATCCACTACTGATCATGGATCTATCCCGCGACTCTCAAAAAGCACAACCCTGAGCTATCTGCATTCATGTACTGGGGGACCGTTCTAAAGTTGGAGGACGAGGTTGGCACTCGAAAATCTTTCGTCACCTTAGTTTGTCAGTTCTTTGAGCTATATGGCCGGCCCATTGCTACTTCTAACTGGTCCGTTGGGCTATATCAATTACTCTGATCCTCCTGTGGATATCTTCATTGCGATTAAAATTTTAAAAAAATCAACGGAGGTCGTATTACTATATAATCTTTCAGTAAGAAGTAAGTAGCCTTTGCACTAGGACATATAAGGTTTTAACTTTCTTTTGTTTATTTGGGTAATAGTCGAATATACAACACCTTATACCTTGTAACAAGGAACTCTAAGATGAAGAGTTTAAACCATTTTTTATGGCTGTAGTTACCCTGCGGTTAACGTCCGAGTCGTCGGGTTGTAACCACGTCATTAACAATAAGGATGTGCCAACAACTGAAGAAATATCGATAATTTGAGTGCAGGAAATCAACTTCAAGAGCATACGCGAGATAGATATACAAAAAAGATTGCTGATGATATGATAAATGATATGACATTGCTTATCGGTAGACTACATTAGAAAACATTATTTTATAAATTGTTGTAACGATGTCATAGGTCACGTGCTGCATTCGTTTGATTATTTTTTAAGCTTTATAATGTTTAATGTTTCAGGTGGTCAGAACCCATTAAAAAAATCAATATCTATGTAAGTGATATCTTTATCTAACTATCTCTATATATAAAATCAATTGCTGTCCTTTAGTCTCGCAAAAACTCAAAAATGGCTAGACCGATTTTGATGATATTTTTTGTGAATTATATTGCGTCCTTAGATGGTTTAAAAACTCAGTCCAACGCAAGTGGGTGGCGCTGTTGTTCCAGAACCCGTGCAAAGCCGGGGCGGATTGCTAGTATATTATAAACTTTCATATGTCTGTTAGTGATTGTGCAGTTTCTAAATAGTTTAACCAATGTAGTAGGTCCCCGGTTCTCTACACTTAACATACGAAACAGCAGAACTTACCTGCCATCTTACGCTGGTATTCTGTGAGAGCCTAGTCCTTCCTACCACGTAATCTTATATATACACTGTAAACATTCTGGAGTGAATAATAAGTTTACAGCAAGGTCATGGAAATAAGCCAGGTGATGGGCAGCAGGGTCTTCCTAATAACAGCTGGAAACTGCCACCGCCACCTGTCTAGCGTGGTAACTATGGCAGATATACCCCTCAAGAGACAATCCATGGAGTGACCTAAGTTCAGCAGTGGACTATGACAGACTGTAATGATAAAAAAGAAAATAATAGAATAAATTTTATTCAATGTGGATAATTAGTTAACACTTGTTGAGACATTTAAAAAAAAAGAAAAGTGAGGTTCGGAAAATTCCTCTGTACTGGCAAAAATCAGCACAAAACACAGCGGGATTTTTAGATATCATCATCATCATCATTACAGCCTATCACAAGTCAACTGCTGTACATAGGCCTCCCCTAAGGAGAGCCACAAAGCACGATCCCGAACTACCTATATCCATTGACTTCCTGCATGTCTTACCAGGTCGTTACTCCATCTTGTGGGGGACGCTCTACACTTCGCGTGCAAGTACGAGGCTGCCACTTCATAACCTTTCTTCAACATCTATTCTTCGAGCTCTATGGCCGGCACATTGCCACTTCAGCTTACTAATCCGTTGGGCTATGTCGGTTACTCTGGTTCTGCTGCGGATATTCTCAATTTTAAGTCTCTCACGCAGAGAAACCGTAAGAATAGCCCTCTCCATAGTTCGCTGAGCGACCTTGGGCTTCCGCATACGGCCAGCAGTGAAGAACAACGTCTCAAATACATAGGTGTCATCACTGGCAACACGAACTGGTTGTACAATCTAATTATGAGCTTTTGAGGTATGCCTGATGAGAAGATGTATCGTAAACTCCCAAACGCTGCCCAGCCGAGTTGAATCTGTCGATTGACCTTTCGGACGAAGTTGAGCTTACCTAGTCGTACTATTTGTCCCAGGTCAGGTCTTCGACAACAACTTCGAGCTTAGTGCTCCCAACAAATACCGGCATAGGTGTAACATGGACGTTACACATATTTTGTGCATGTTCATCTTAAGACCTATCCGTTGGGAGGCACTATTGAGGTCATTGAGCATAGTGCTTAGGTCCTCCAGCGATTCTGCCATAAGGAATATATTGTCGGTAAAACGAAGGTGAGTGATGTACTCGCCATTGACGTACCGTATTCTTTCCAGTCCAGTAGCTTGAAAATCTCTGCCAATGCAGCGGTGAAGACTTTTGGGGATATAACATCACCCTATTTTACACCTTTCTGCAGTTAGATAGGTTTTGTAAATCGAACTGAAAGGTTTCGGGTCTTTGGACTAGAGCACGAGGGAGACGGAGCGGACTTCATTAGACGAGACCTCTCAAACTTAACGTTTAGTTTCAGTGTGCCTCTAACCGTGATCACTACCAGTTTTCACTGAAACATCACTAAAGAGTTGCCGTCTAGTCGTCATAATGAAGTCAATCTCATTTTTAGTCGAACCGTCGGGACTCGACCAGGTCCATTTCCTGTGGGACCGCTTTTGGAAGAAGGAGTTCATCATAAAGAGTCCCTCATTCTCCATGAAGTAGGCCAGCCGTTGGCCCCTTGGATTCCGTTGCCTTATTCCAAATTTTCCTACCTTCAGCTCATCGTTTTTTCTTGTGCCTAGTTTTGCGTTGAAGTTACCCATTAACACCTCCTCATCGGGATGTACGGAGGTGTTATCCGAACCTCCGCCGGAGATTTTCAGTACCCCCTGCCCCGCAGTTACAATGGTCGCCACCGTAGCCAGGACTAGCAGGGCCGCCGGGGACTGGGGGCGCCTTTTTGTAACGTTTGTCATGGGGATATATTGCCATAGTTGCCACGCTTGGCGAGCGGGTTGGCAACCGCAGTTTTTTTAATTGTTGTTTTGCTGTTATCATAATGATCAGTGTAAAAAGACAATATTATATTTTATTATATATATTTATTGTTATTACCAAGAGAACATACCTAATGTGTAATATCAACTTTCCAACAGGGTCGTTCAATCGGAAAGTGATTTTGGCAACGAGAATAAGAAGTATAAGAGACTAAAATCAAAACAAAAAACCAAGAATGCGTAAGTCTTTGATTCGGCACTTTTTGTGATAATTACGACTAAATATTATTGTATTTAATTCTAATTTTACCTAATCACACATTTCAAGAGTAATAATAACATACGCTCCATTGGATTTTCATTTTATTTCATCCTACACCGAGCACTTTTTGTATTATATGAAATTGTATTCTCGGAAAAGGTTGTAACGATTTGGATATAATTTTGGCGATATTTCGTATCAGAAAGATAAAATGAAGATACGAAGTGAAGAAAGTTTTTCATGTACTACTCAACATGCCAAATACGCCAGCATTTTGCCAGTATTTCACATTGTTATTCACGTTGTATTTCCTCGGTTGAACAGACCCATTTCTAGATCTATTTACTAGTCGAGTCTTTCTCGCAGTAGATTCTATTTTATCGTACAGGGTTTTTCAACAAGAACTTTGTTTTTCAATTGGGGCAACACCAAAAACATGATAGTTTTGACATTTAGTTTTTGACCTATTCGTAGTAGATGCTTTGGCAATTGCAATGAACTCAATTTCGCTCGAAAATCGCATTAAAATATTTAAAATCCACTATGAAAATGGTGGTTCTGTTAAAGTTACGTTTCGTAAAATTCGTGATATTTTCGGACAACATAATCGTCCTTCTGAGACCGCTATTAAGAATTTGGTCGCTAAATTTGAATCGACAGGCTGGGTACAAAATGCGCCAACACCAACGCGTGTTCGACCGAAAACATCGCAGCCGTGAGCCACAGTGTTGAAGAAGATCCAAATTTGTCAATTCCTCGACGTTCTCAACAATTGGGGTTATCCAAAACCACCACATGGCGAATTTTGCGTAAGGATTTGGCTTTGAAGCCTTACAAGGTTCAACTGGTGCAGGAATTGAAGCTGACCGACCATTCACATCGCCGTAGATTCGCTCAAATCATTCAGGAACAGCCCGCTGGTTTTTCTGAAAAAATCGTTTTTTTCAGACGAAGCCCATTTTCACTTGTCAGGGTACGTCAACAAGCAAAATTGCCGCATTTGGGCTTCTGAAAATCCTAAAGCGATTATTGAGAAGCCTTTGCATGCTCAACGTGTCACTGTATGGTGCGCTATGTGGTCTGGAGGCGTGATTCGGCCGTTTGTTTTTTTCGAAGATGAGGCTGGAAATGCGGTAACGGTCAATGGATCACGCTATCGCGAGATGTTAACATCTCAATTTTGGCCTATTATTGATGACATCGATATCACAAACATGTGTTTTCAACAGGACGGTGCCACATGTCACACAGCCAACGAAACGATCAATTTTTTGCAAACCAAATTTCCCGATCGCATAATTTCACGAAATTCAGCTGTTAAATGGCCAGCCAGATCGTGTGATTTAACACCACTGGAATATTTTTTGTGGGGCTATGTTAAGGAAAGAGTCTATACGGGGCCAATCGAATCGATCGCGGCCTTAAAACTCAAAATTCGTGACGTGATTAACGAAATAGACCCGCCATTTTGCCAAAAAGTGATTAAAAACTTTGATGAAAGAATCGAAATCTGTCAGCGTGGTCGTGGTGGACATTTGCCAGATATCATTTTTCATTTATAATTGCCAAACTTTTCTCTTCGTAATACAATAAAAATTTGAATCATCTTCATCTAAACTCTTTGTTTTATTTTGTTTTAGAAAACAAAGTTCTTGTTGAAAAACCCTTTATAACTAGCTGTGCCCCGCGGTTTCATCTGCATATACCACACGTCTGAGCCGCGCGACATGACATCACACCTAGTTCAAGCATTTTAGATGTAGGGAAAAATTGACAAAATTAATGGAGTTCTTTTATCTGTCGGCATATGTACGTTGTAGAGCAAAGTTACATTTTATACACTCTCCCGCACACTACACACTTTTCATGTATCGTGTACTGTTTTCTTTAAAACTTTAAAAACCGCTATTCGGGACACTTTATATGCCGCGTGGGGGTGACGCCCCCGAGGGATGGAGAGTAGATAAAATTTAACTTCGCTCTATAACTTATATATGCTAATAGGTACGATGTACGATATACGAGATACGTAAGTAGTAATTACTCCATTAATTTTGTCAATTCTTTAGCTAAAATAAAGAGTGAAGTGAGTGAAGAGTTCACTGTTAGTTTCAATAGATTATCATCGGGCGGTTAGGGTTTACGCGTCGTTAGCGCGCTGAACAGAGTGTTGAATTATTTTAATTTTGCATATCTTAAACTATGCGTCAAAATAACATACTATAAGGAGCAAAATTTATCTTCATAAAATTGCCTAGATGAATAAGTAACTTTCGTTCATAAGGATAATACGCCATACCTAATAATAACGCTCATATATCACTTTTCAATTTTCAAAAATTTTTGTCACAAAATACCTTATTGTGGCTTATGAATAAGTATATATAGTATTATGGATGTAATAGTTATATAATAGACATGCAGTATTATGGACTTTTTTAGATGGAGTAAAGATCTATATTTTTGTGGAGCATTTATATTTACGTATCACTAAACATTATGCCAGCGGACGCGGATAAATCATTTCAGGAGAGCTTTTTCTTCTTTCTTAACAAAAATCAACATTTAATGCTAGTTGTGAGAGCCTAGTGCCATATAATATACAAAAATATTTTTTCAAATAGGACTTGTTTTTTACGGTTTTACGATACGCGAGAAAATCCTAGTGTGGGGTAATGTTATTCAAAAAAAAAAAGAAAGAAAAAAGAATTAAAATCAGATAAAGATTTTTGCACTTTCTTACAGAATTTGTCAGTGTCCATCGAATCCTAACACCGTAAGAACGCCCAGGAGTACAAAAATCAAATTGGACATGCTAGCTTCATCAGCTAATGAAAGTGGTAATATTTTTATTTCCATTTTTTTAAACATGCATAAACTGATAACTTGACGAAAATAAAAATCTGGAGCCTACGGTTCCCGTTTCTATTTTGAATATTGAGTAAAAACAACCATTGATATTATGTCTAGAGCCTTTCTAATTACTCATTTTCCTAAGAAAGATGTTTAACTAGTGAGTGTAAAATCGAAACTATCACATTTATTAGCCTAACAGGATGGTTGATATTTTTTTCAAGGTGATGCATTAAGTTACCTAATCTTACTTAACTTAACTTAATGGGACCTAAACAAAAATTTACGGGAAATCTTATTACACACTGATTTTTCTGACCGTTGACCTGACCCATTAATGCCTGAATTTAAATCGTCACATAAAAGTTTTTCATTGAATAAATTTCAACCTGACCGCAAATAAAAGTGAAACAATTGAACTATTTTATTTATACAACTGTCATTATATTTTTTATGATAATTTATTTATTTATTTATTTTGTATTTTATTCTCTGGTTAACTTTTATTTCATGACTAAAAATCAACCCTTAATAAAATAGAATTTGGGGGAAAATTAAAAAATGCTATGCACTCCGAGTTAACAGATGTTTTTGTATTTGGATAGACGAAATACTTCCAATTTGATTGTAATCAATACCATATTATGTCATGATTTAAAAACCAAAGTACCTGGCGAATCCATCGCTGATTCAGTGCAAAAACAAATTATCGGATTGTTGATGGATTTCCTATATTGTTCCCGTTTCTAAAACTACATTTAAACCTACTTTCGCTAGATATAGATTTACCCTTTTTTTTTTTGCGGATGGAAAATCATCTAATGACGCCTTTCGCTCTGGGTGGAGCGGAAGGGAGTGTCAGACTTTTACTGACTAAAAACCATCCGTGTTCCTTCAGTGCCCTTACGTTCCGGAGCCGCGGTATCTCTTTCGAATAGCCCGCAGCCCCGGCAGGCGTCGGCCCTTGCGGGCCCCTTCACGCTGCTGACAGCTCTTTGAGGCGCGCGTGGAACAAAACGCGCCGTCGACACGGCCTGTCGTCGTTAGACGGACGGACGGCGAGCTACCCATTGCTCGCCGTCCACAGGCCCGCGCCTACGGTGGCCGGGGGCCACGACGTAGCCCCCGACGCCCGGGGCGTCTCCCGCGGCGGCCGGGAAGGAAAGCTGCTGCTCTCTCCTTCTCCCGCTCCGCCACCTCCTTCGCTAGCATCACTGCTTCGCAGAAGGTGGTGACGGCATCCCATTCCGTCTCGCTCCGGACCATAGCTTCGACCAGGGCCGGACGCGAGAGGTCGCCGCCGCCTATCGCCGCTACGAGGACACGGCGGTGCTCCGCCCAAGCAGGGCACACCTCCACGGTGTGCTCCACCGTGTCCTCCGGTCGATCCTCGCAGTGGGAGCACCCGGGCGTTTCCTCCCGCCCGATTCGGTACAGGAACCTCCCGAACACACCGTGTCCGATGAGGACCTGCGTCAGGCGGAAGGTGAGGACGCCGTGGCGTCTCTCAAGCCACTCCTCAAAGAGGGGTCTTATCGCCGCTATAGTGGCGTGCCCAGCACGGGGTTGCGACAGTCGCTCTCTCGTCGCCATGAGATCGTGCCGGAAGTCTGTCCGCTGCGTGACAACTTGCCGCGGCAGCGGGGTTTCCCCCCGGCATGGTGCCTCCGCGCGCCATTCGTGCAGGCGCGCGAGAACTATCGCCTCCAGATCCCATGGCGGCAATCCGGCAAGGAGGCTCGCCGCCTCGAGGGAGATCGTGCGGTAGCCGCGAACCATTTTTACGGCAACCACCCTTTGGGGCGCGTTCAGGTGGTGGACGGCAAGCCGCGCCAAACCACGCGCCCACACCGGGGCCCCGTAAAGGGCCATGGACCTCACGATCCCCGCGTAGAGCCTCCGGCAGGAGGCGTTTGGCCCCCCCAGGTTCGGCAAGAGCCGCCTGAAGGCAGCCCCGGTCCGTTCCAGTTTGGGAGCCAAACGTCGGAAGTGCTCAACGAAGTTCCATCGACCGTCGAGGACGAGTCCTAGGTACTTCAACGTCGACTCGACGCCGATGGATACCCCTCCTACCATCACTGAGGATCCCGGTGATGGCCTGTTCCGAGGACCATGGAAGTGCATGGCCTCGGACTTGTGCAGAGCCACCTCGAGACCCAGTTGCCGGAGAGACGACAGATATAGATTTACCCTAAAGATGATAGATAGATCTCAACATCGATAAATAAACGTCGATGTAAGATGAACTTCGTAATAAAAACATTGAATCTTTTTTGTTCAAGTTAAAAATAAATCTTATAAAATTACAAAAAATTAAGTGAGTATTCGAATATTTTTAATTTAAACTCTTAAAAAGTAATATTTTGACAGTAGATTCTCTTTTTATTTGATTGTTAAAACTTTATCTTTTAAAACCTTATGTCTATAATGACTCAAAAGTCGTTTGAAAGTTTCAGATTTTGTAAAATAATTAACTTGGAAGTCTTACATGAATGTTGTAGGATTTTTCAATAAACCAACATAGAAAACATCGATATTTGATATTTCATATTTTTGTTCATATCATCGATATATCGATGATTTAGAAAATCTAATATTAATGTTAGAAAGTCGATGTTTTGATAGCATCGATGAATATTTCGATATCGATCGTATCCCTTGTGTAATCATTCCTAAAATAGAACAAGTGTTTCAGTGTTTGCATATACAATTATGGTACTATCTAGCAGTGTTTGCAGTCTCATCTAGCGATGGTTGAAAATATGGAAAAAGTAAATCATTTGCTTCCAGTGGTGACAAAGCACTTTGACGTACTGAAGTAGCCACTAGCCACTTACAATCAATTGGAATGTTAACTCTAGTCACTTCTTCTTCATAGACTCGCAGAAGACCACTGCTGGAAGTGGGCCTCTCCCATTGTAGGGAGAATTTACCCTGCCTGTTTGCAAGACCGACTTAATACAGCACTATTGAAGTGTACTGCTTAAAGTTAAAAAATTATTCACATAAAAGGAAGCGCTAAATAATGTGAATATATTTTTTAATTTCGTTTAATTCCAAAAAGTTAGGAATAGTTTATTTTATTAATACAGATTATGACAGAATATCAGAATATCAATTTTGATTAATATTGCAGATGATCAACTACCAGTGACTCCCAAACACAAATCAAAGGGAAGAATTTCTACAGGTATGGTTCCAAAACCCGTGCCAACTGGATTCCCGAGAAGTTCGTCTAGAACCATTCCTAGTACAAGATCTGCGTACGTATGCTTAGTTGAACCAGCTTGTAGTATTCCTTCTAAAATTCCTTGTACAAAATTGAACAGTTAATTTATCAACATACCATCATTTAGGTTAATAAAAATCTAATCCTTAAA
This sequence comes from Parnassius glacialis, assembly GCA_033319125.1. NCBI lineage: Eukaryota > Metazoa > Arthropoda > Insecta > Lepidoptera > Papilionidae > Parnassius > Parnassius glacialis. Next base: position 5,693,746 of record JAVANC010000008.1, read on the forward strand.
ATACAAATTTCATCCTAATCTGGTGAATGTTTGTTTACCACACAAGTAATATTGAGAGTTTTGTAATGTGACTATTTTTAAAAGATATGGGTGAGAAACGAGCACACAATCCACCTGATGGTAAGTGTTTGCTGTGGTCCATAGACATCTACATCTATCCTCAATAAAGAATAAAAATGCAGATGCGTTGTCACCCGTGAGGACTGAGATAGAATGCCTCTTTTCCAGTAAAAAGGGTCCCCGGTTCTCTGCACTCTCCATATGAAAGACAGCAGCGTTATGTTGCTATTTTACGCTGGTATTCTGTGAGAGCGTGTTCCTTCCCCAGTCGAGCTGACCCATTCGTGCTACAACTATACCAATAATATTGCTGCAGCATGGCTCTAACACGTAAAATACTGACTGTTTTGACTCTTGTGACTGTTTTTTGTGTTTATTTCATTAAAGTGAATTCAAAAAACTTGCACGGGCACAAATCGCATCATAATATTATATAATTTTTGTTGGCTATCACCATCTGGTACCGTGCCCGAAGTCTAGATCTTTGGATATATTATGTACACTATCTACGCTAGAAAGTCTTATAGAAACGAAGATGTATTAATATTAAATCACAATATTCTAACATGAAGTATCTACTACAATAAGTATGGTTGATTTAACAAATATGATTTAAGTTTACTTTTAAACAGTAAATCTTTGTTGCGGATTCTTGTAACTCTGAATATAGTCCTCTCTACAGCTCGCTGAATAACTTTTTTATTTAATCAGCAATCAAGGAACATGTTTCGATTTTAAAGGACATGACTAGCAACATGCACTGGTTGTAGTCTGTACTGGTTGTAGTGTTTTATTTAAATTTTGAATATTGTACGAGAATTAATCAACTGATACTCTCAATATTAATTTAAAAAAAAAATTGCATACCCTACCAACGGCATATCAAGTTGAATCGATGTAGGAACTAAAAGAGAAGCGACGTATCTTTTTCCAGAAACGCAGCGGATACTTTTTTTTGTAACTTTACCTGCATTTGATTACTTGGGTGAAAAGATATGAGAAGACGATATTCCATATCAAAGAATGATTTATTTTTAGGGCATGGAACGTTCAGAATGAAGGTGAACTTGGTGATGCCGTCAGCTATGAAAATACGCGAAATATATACTCCACGAACTCAAGGTATGTAGATCGATAATATAGTTATAATCATTTTTAAGTAAAATATTATCTTGTAGATTCTTTTAATTCGTAAGCAATAATGTAGAAGCGTGGGTAGCTTAGAGACTTAGCGCTCGCTGTAAATTTTACGGTACGTGAGGAAACCCGGGTTCGAATTCCGCCGACACCAATGAAATTGTTAATTGCAATTTTAAGTGCCGATTCACCACGTGCTCGACGGTAAACACGGATAAACATCGTGAAGAAACCCGCATGTCTAAGAAAAAAATATTTCGAAGACCGCCAACATGCATTGTAGCAGCGCGGCAGTAACTTCTTGCCCTAAAAAGTGGGAGGAGTCCTGTGGCCCAGCAGTGGGACGTATTTAGGCTCTATCTTTAATTTAACTTTAAGCTATAGTAGTAAAATTCAAGATAAATATATTGAGACCAATCATGTTTAAACGTTAAGCTACCTATGGAATAAAACCAATTTTTAAGGATTTGTAATCTATCAATTCTATTTAATGATTGGGAAGATCCGGGACATGTTGACGTACTGCCGACTACATCACATCACCTATATGTTCTTTTACACGAGGTTTTATAGATCTTTATCTTTGTCCTATGTAAGAGATATTCACACTCAAGCTTGTGCACTCCTGCATTTTGTAGAAGGATACTTGACGGATGGTAAGAACTGACTAATCTTCTTCGGCGGTTTGTAGTATGTTCTTAATAATCTTGTCTATGATTTCTCTGACACACACAATAAGACAAATGCTCCTGTCAGGATTTCGAATGACTAAAACATCTAATAAGCTATAGAACTATTTGCCTCTACCCCCATTGGGAATTCAATTTAGGAGTTCATGGAGTTAAAAAAGGTTTAATAATGCAGTAACTTTATCTAAGAGTATAATTGTGAAAGTGTCGTCTGTGTACCGCTTGTAGAATCTTGGATTTGTAGGTGAAGTAAGAAAGGCTTTCTTCTCAAAGCCTCCACGAATATATTGGCAACCATCTACTTGCTTGCAGAAGTCTTTCTTCCACAGTAAATAGTCAATTGTAAGGATTGCCTTAAGGCTTATTTACACAGGATCAGTTACTGACTCCAAATTATATGCTAAGTCAGTGCTGATCCGATACTGACATAGTGTAAATTAATTTGGAGTCAGTACAGCGCTGTCGCATTAGTGCTGACTCCACTCCACTCTCCGCACCACCTACACCAGCGGTATTGACCTTATCTAAGCGACCAAGTCAGTACTTGGTCATAATGGTCAGTTGACGCTCCATTGTAGAGTAACATCTTATCGTATTAAAAAGCCAAGCAAAAATGACCCGAAAATTAAACGACAACCAAAACTTAAGATTGGTTTAATAATGTATGGCGAAAATGAACGATTTTGTGATATTAAATCTCAAAATTAACAAAACAAAGAAATACTTGCAACAGCACTGTAAAATATTTCTCAGCAAATTAACATAGAAGGAATAAGTCCTACTAAAGTTTAAAACAAAATTAAAGCCATGGGGGCAGTTACTAAGAGATAGATAAAATACTATTCATTTTTGCCCACTAACTTCAATAACGTGCGTACACCCTGAAGAAATTACAACGACTACAAATTGCGTGTAAACAGTGTGAGTCAGTTCTCGGCGCCAGCACTGACGCTTGTTACTGGCCCTGTGTAAAGTTGTCTTTAATAATACTGCACATTCTGTAGGCATGTTGTTTTCTTCTAGCTTCCTAGTCACGATAGAGATGCAGTCTTTGTCAGGTAGACATGTAAATTTGGATATCAAAACTGACCATAGTTACATTGTCAGCAAGATATAGGCATTTTATCTCGCTGGCAAAATGATATGTATTCTTTGTGTGTCTTCTTGTGTGTCCTCTCGGCGGTGACAGTATTTTGCCAAGGTATTTATTTGTCTTATTATCTGACGTATTGAACGTTTGGTTTTTGTATTTTGGGTAACCCATAAAAATTCAGTGATTTGACAAAAAGAGATATCATCGAACGCGAAATGTCGGAAATGAAAAATGTTAAAACTAAACGCGATAAAATCCGTTAAAATTAGTTTTATTCCATGTATATTATTCGCGTTGATATAATAATTATTCTTAAGCAACCGTTAATTTAATTTAATATTTTGAAACTGTAAGAAAATCACAAAATGTACTTCGCATAGCAGCGCAACACGACAGCGCAACGCTGAACAATTTTGGTGTTTCACTCTGTCTACTCTTACGAAACCCACGGGACTATATGGGGTAGTAGAAAATATTCTTACACTGCCATTGTATTCTGGCGTACAATACAATTAAAATATTTTTTTTTTATATATAGATCAATCAACCGTGGATCAAGAAGAATATACTTTGAACCCGAATTGCCTACGGATTGCTGTGGATGTAGTAAATATTATTACTAAATATAAAATTCACCTTTAGTTTAAAATTATTTAATGAACAACAATCATAGCAAAACTCTTGAAACTTGAACTTAAGGGTCAACTCACACCGAGACGTGACGCGACGCGGCGCGGCGCGCACTTTTTAAGATGATGATGATGAAACAAAATATAACTTTAATTGCTACACGAAGAGATGCACATTTTATTGAGATAATTCGATAATGCTGGCGGCGTGGCGCGACGCATCACGACGCAGCGGCGTTTCGTCGGTGGGCGCAGTGTGCAAGAGCGGTGAGCTGCCAGCGACTTCACGATGCGTCTCGCGACGTCGCGATACGTCTCCCGGCTTGCACGGTGCGAAACCACTGGCCTCTTCAAGCATTGTCGCATCTCGTCGCGTCTCGGTGTGAACTGACACTTAGTTTAAAATTTATTAAGATGTAAAGATGTTGGTCAATTTAGAACATTTAATCAAAATAGACTAGAGCTAACAATATTTAAACGTACATAATAAAGACACATCCATACTCATGTTTTTTGCAGCTGATGAACCATTGCAGCAGTCGCAGTCTTTTCACGCCGCCTGTAGGAAATCCTCGTAAGTTGTATCTGAGAATACGTTTGATATATGGTACTTGCTCTTTGACCTCGTCGGTCTAGTGGTTGTAGTAGTGCCACTACTGATCATGAGGTCCCGGGTTTGAATTCGGGGTCGGGCAAAAAATCAGTTACTGAGCTTTTCCATCAAGATATTCTCAGTAGCTGCCCGGAGTCAGGAAGTTGACGGAAAGCACGTAAAGCCGTTGATCCTGCGCCTGAACTCTCTCCCGTCTTGTCGGTTTACCGTCCCATTGGACTATGAGAGTGAAGGAATAGATAGTGCACCTGTGCTTGCGCATACACTTGGGCACTATAATCCTGTCCTGCGCCGATGGCTAGTCTTCGTTGAGGCTGGCCGCCGTGAAATTCGGTCTGGACGGTCTGGACTATTACTTATTATTTAAATTATAGTGGAAAAAAGTGGACGAAGTTACTTTAGCAGTATGATTTGTCTTCCCAAAAAGCGATTGCTAATTTGTGAAAAGTGGGAAAACTCCCTACACTTTTCTGTCTTGGAGTGGGTATATATAAACACTGGGTATTTCACCGTCCTACGATTACCAAGCACTAGTACACCCACATTTGTCTCTCAGACAAAAGGACAAGGAAGTCAGAATAATTACAGGCTGTGATGATCAAAATTTAAGGTCAAAATAGTCCTTGGGGATGACAACACATCTGTGACTTTCTGGTAATTGACTGATGATTACCATCGTAGCCTATCAAAGTATATTGCTGAACATAGGGGTACTCGTCAACGTTGTCACGCTTGGCAGGCGGCTTGGGCTAGCTGTCTTTCCCCTGGTTTCAGTTTCCCTCTATCGCCTCTTACGAGACCAACGGAATGATATGTGTGTGTGTGTGTGTGTGTGTGTGTGTGTGTGTGTGTGTGTGTGTGTGTGTGTGTGTGTGTGTGTGTGTGTGTGTGCATTCTTTAACGCCGCCACTATACGGCGTCCAAATCATTTAAGAATAACACCTGAATCCTTAAAATAATTAATTCCTAATTTGAGTGCACCTTTGCTTGCGGAAACACTCATGTACTTATTACTCCCATCCTGCGCACATGGCTAGTCTCCGTTCAGACTGGCCGCCGTGACCGAAATTCGGTCTGAAAGACATTATCAATAAATCAGCACTACTATTAACTCTCTTTGCGAGACGCTCATCAAACGCTTGGTCACGCATTACGAAATTTAAGGCGTAGGCTTATATCACTTGAGCTTCCACTGTGGCTCTTAATCAAAATTCAGAAATCATCAACATCAGCCTGTATGTATCCACTGCTGGGCATGGTACCGTAGGGTGTATTAGCCTCAATCTTCATGCTTTGCTAAGCAGGTGGTTCGACGATTGCAGTACTAGACGTTTTTATTGTTTTCTTGCAATCCTGTCCATCCAAAGGTTGTCTGGAAGAGATCGCTCTTAGCGATAAGACCGCACATTGTACCACATTTCTTTTTCTCATTTTTTGTTAATATTTATGTTATTTTTTGGCGTACAATAAAGTGTTACGCCGTGTAGTGGCGGTCAAGAATATCCACTAATCCCATATCCTCCCGTGGGTGTCGTAAAAGGCGACAAAGGGAAACAGGCGGGAGATGGGCAGCAGCATCTTCCTGATAATAGCCAAAGTTACAATAAAAAAACTGCGGTTGCCAACCCGCTCGCCAAGCGTGGCAACTATGGCAAATACCCCCCAATGACGAGAGTAACAAAGAGACGGCCCCCAGTCCCCGGCGGCCCCGCTATTCCTGGCTACGGTGGCGACCATGGTAAAGGCGGGGCAGGGGGTGCTAAGAATCTCCGGTGGAGGTTCGGTTGCCACCTACGACGACTCGACCTGGCAACGTACAACGCACGCACCCTGAGGACTGACGAGAAGATCGTGGAGCTGGAAGAAGAGATAGACAAGTTGCGCTGGCATATTATAGGATTATCCGAAGTCCGAAGAGAGGGGGAGGACAAGGTAATCCTCGAATCCGGCAACTTGCTCTATCACCGGGAGGGCGACCATCTGTCCCAAGGAGGTGTCTGATTTATCGTCCACAAGTCTCTCGTTAACAACGTAAAGATTGGGAGTGTGTCGACGAGGGTTGCGTACCTTATACTCAGAATCACCAAACGGTATTCGCTGAAGGTCATACAGGTTTACGCACCAACTTCGGCACACCCCGATGAGGAGGTGGAGGAAATGTATGAGTATATCTCTAGAGCCATGCATTCCTCCAAAACCCAATATACGGTGTTAATGGGAGACTTCAATGCAAAACTAGGCACAAGAGAGAACGGTGAGCTGAAAGTAGGGAAATTTGGAATAGGGCAACGGAACCCAAGGGGCCAGCAGCTGGCCGACTTCATGGAGAAAGAGGGACTCTTTATGATGAACTCTTTCTTCAAGAAGCGGCCCCACAGGAAGTGGACCTGGTCGAGCCCCGACGGTTCGACAAAAATGAGATTGACTTCATTATGACGACCAGACGACAACTGTTCAGTGATGTCTCAGTGATCGCGAGGGTGAAAACCGGCAGCGATCACCGAATGGTTAGAGGCACACTGAACCTAAATGTTAAGTTGGAGAGGTCTCGTCTGATGAAGTCAACGCTCCGTCCCCCTCGTGCTCTAATCCAAAGTCCCGAAACCTTTCAGCTCGAGTTACAAAACCGTTTTCAGTGCCTAGAAGACTCCAATGAAGTGGACGATATGAATGACAAGCTCGTGGAAACTGTCCATGCGATCGGAGCTAAGTTCTGCAAGACCCACCGCAGAAGAACACAAAAACTCTCCGATCACACTCTTAATCTCATGGCTGTTAGACGGGATATGAGGCTACATTCATCAACAGATTTGACAGCATACAGGCAACTGAACAGACAGATCTCCAAATTCATGCGGCGAGACTTACGCAACTTCAATACAGCTCGTATTGAAGAAGCGATCGAGCGGAACCAAGGCTCCAAAGTCTTTGCCAGAGATCTGTCTGCCAGAAAGAGCCAACTGTCAAAGCTGAAGACCGAATGTGGCAGCATCGTTTCCGGGGCACCTGAGATTTTGAGTGAGATTGAGAGGTTCTATGGGCAGCTGTACACGTCATCGTTGGAGCCACACGCAAGTGTGAGGAACGATCCAAGAGCGAGTCTTATTCGACACTATTCCGAAGATATCCCGGACGTCAGTCTGAGCGAGATTAGAATGGCTCTCCAGCACCTTAAAAACGGCAAGGCCCCAGGCGAGGATGGAATTACAGCGGAGCTTCTGAAAGCGGGTGGAAGACCGGTACTTGAAGTCCTTCAGAAGCTCTTTAATTCCGTCCTCCATGGTGGCATTACACCGGAGGCGTGGAGCAGAAGTGCGGTGGTCTTGTTCTTTAAGAAAGGTGACAACGCTCTCTTGAAGAACTACAGACCGATTTCCCTTCTGAGCCGCGTCTAGGTGCTGTTTTCGAGAGTCATTACGAATCGTCTCGCGCGCAGACTTGACGACTTCCAGCCTCCCGAACAAGCCGGTTTCCGAAAGGGCTTTAGCACCATAGACCACATACATACCCTTTTTTTTTTTTTTTTGCGGATGGAAAATCATCTAATGGCGCCTTTCGCTGTGGGTAGAGCGGAAGGGAGTGTCAGACTTTTACTGACTAAAAACCTTCCGTGTTCCTTCAGTGCCCTTACGTTCCGGAGCCGCGGTATCTCTTTCGAACAGCCCGCAGCCGCCACATACATACCCTACGGCAAATTGTACAGAAGTCCGAAGAGTACAATTTGCCACTATGTCTGGCGTATGTAGACTATGAGAAAGCCTTTGATTCCGTCGAAATTTGGGCAGTGCTGCAGTCCCTTCAGCGGTGCCAAGTTGACTGTCGGTATATCGAAGTGCTGAAGTGTTTGTACAATAGAGCTACGATGGCTATCCGAGTACAGAACCAGAGTACGAAACCTATCCAATTGCAGAGAGGTGTAAGACAGGGTGACGTTATATCCCCGAAACTCTTCACCGCTGCATTGGAAGATGTTTTCAAGCTTCTGGACTGGAAAGGATACGGAATTAATATCAATGGCGAGTACATCACTCACCTTCGATTTGCCGACGATATAGTCCTCATGGCAGAATCGCTGGAGGAACTAAGCACTATGCTCAATGTCCTCAAAAGTGTCTCCCAACGGATAGGTCTTAAGATGAACATGGACAAAACAAAGATTATGTTTAATGCCCATGTCACACCTATGCCGGTAGTTGTTGGGAGCACTAAGCTCGAAGTTGTTGACGAGTATGTTTACCTGGGACAAATAGTCCGACTAGGTAAGTCCAACTTCGACCGAGAGGTCAATCGACGGATTCAACTCGGCTGGGCAGCGTTCGGGAAGCTACGACACATCTACTCGTCAGAAATACCTCAAAACCTTAAAACAAAATTGTACAACCAGTGCGTGTTGCCAGTGATGACTTACGGAACTGAGACGTGGTCCTTCACTGCTGGCCGTATCAGGAAGCTCAAGGTCGCTCAGCGAGCTATGGAGAGGGCTATGCTCGGAGTTTCTCTGCGTGATAAACTTAGGAATAAGGATATCCGCAGTAGAACCAGAGTAACCGACATAGCCCAACGGATTAGTAAGCTGAAGTGGCAGTGGGCCGGCCATATAGCTCGAAGAACCGACAACCGATGGGGAAGAAAGGTTCTCGAGTGGCAGCCTCGTACCGGTAGGCGAAGTGTAGGGCGTTCCCCCACAAGATGGAGTGACGACCTGGTAAGACATGCAGGAAGTCGATGGATGCAGGTGGCTCGGGACCGTGCTTTGTGGCATTCCTTGGGGGAGGCCTAGGTTCAGCAGTGGACTTGTGAAGGGCTGTAATGATGATGATGATGAATAAAGTGTTATCCTTCTATCTATCTAGACGTCACGCAACTTTTACGCTGTTGCCCGTTATTATTCTAGGTGTTTTACGTCTGACATAACGCAATCTCTAATAGATGCCTCTTTCGATACCCATGATATGAAATGTGGTGACGGATTCTTTAAGCCACCACCACGCGTCCTTAATTTAGAAATAATTCAAATTTATTAATATAATTTGTTCGACTGCAGATGCTGCAAATGCCCGCTTGATAGACAATCACGTCCTAGCGGAGTGAGATATGAAGAACAACGTGAGTGTTTGTTGTTATATTTGTTATTTAGATTGTAAAGTCTCTACTCAGTTCTGTCTGTAAAATCTTGTTCTAATCACCATGCCTTGTAAGCATATTGATGATCTAAGTCATCGTCATCGTTACTCGTCTCCATAGAGTCGAATCCATAAATTCCCAAAATATACAATAGACAGATTGCCAAGACTTATTTTCTAAATATTAGCGTATTAGTTTAAATAAATACATGCTTGTAAATCACACTCCATGTTTTACCAGATCGTCACTCTATCTAACGGGGGCCATCATCCTACACTTGACTGCTGATACGAGGTTGCCATTCTATAACCTTTCTTACCCATAGATTGTCCGTTCGTTGAGATATATGGCCGGGCCATTGCTACTCCAGCTTACTGAACTGTTGGGCTGTGTCGCTCACTCTGATTCTACTACTGGATCCATAACGATGAAACCTAGCAAAAGTCTCTCAGTTGTCCTTTGAGCTAACTTGAGCCTCCTCATACTGCCAGCAGTGCAGGGCCATGTCTTAGTTCAACATGACATCAGATGCAGGCGGCTCAGGATCTTGCTTTGTAGCGTTACTTGTGTAAGGACTATGTACAAAAGTGGACTTCTGAAAGACTGTAATGATGATTATTGTATGATTGTATGATAACACACCTCTGGCAAATAAGGCAATTATTGTTGCCAAAATGATTATTTAAGTAATTGTACAATTCATTTATTGTAAAATGTTATTTTGAAGGGATAACTCCTTCCTTCCACCTGATGGTAAGTGGATGCTGTGGCCCATAGACATATACATCTATCCTCGATTAGTATGGTAAGTGTAGAGAACCAGAGACCTTTTTACTAGAGTCGAGGCGATCCATCTTAGACCTCAAGGGTGACAACGCGTCTGCACTTTGATTCTTAATTCACAGCACTACAAAGTAACAGCGTGCTACCAAATATACTGTTTGTTTTTTATCATCAAAACTTGTATAAAGCAAATAAGGTTTTTTTAAATAATGACAACTTGTTTATCTTTCTAATTTTTCAGCAAGCAGACGATCATCGGCTCGACAAAGGTGCGACTTCATTCTTTACTTTGTTACAGTAGTAATTTTCATTCTATTATTACAATTATATCCATTTGCTTTACACAGTTATGTAAGATACACTAGAATAGCGATATTTTTATACGCAAACGCTTTAACAATATTGACTGCTGCAGGATTAAGCGTTGCAATATAGGAATCATTTCATTGTAAAATATTTGCTATTTTAGTCTAAGCTAACGTCTCTGTTTGCTGTTGCCCAGTCGAAAACCTTTAAAGTACTAATATGATCTGTGTTATTAAACTCTTATTTATTTATTTAATCGTTTATGTAAACATACTTTTATAGTAAAATAGTAAAAAGAACACATGTACAAAGGTACTGCTTATTCCACGTTGAAATTTATTTCAGCGGCCTTTGAACAATACTTCAAGTCTTATTGCATTAAACAATAAACAGATTTGACGCAGGGTTATTATTCAAAGAGTAGCCAATTTTTAAACATAAGTTCAAATATATAAATAATGATGATATACCGTTATTGCAGTTTTAGAAAATACGAGTAAATAAGGCTTCTACTTTTATTTGAAACTATCTCAAAGTGAATGTAATGTATGGGCAACAACTACACGTACGCGCGCTCCTCTGTGTGCGATTCAATTCACAACGTTTTTGCCGACCGAGCGACCCTTACGAATGTGTGCATGCGTAGTAAAATAGCAGGCGTTCGATATTTATGAATGACAATCAGTTAAAATAATGCATTATCGCGCATTTTGTATTATAAAATAAAAAGACAGATTGTTTGAAATATTTTTTAACTAATTTTTTTTTCACAATTTTCCTATATTACTTATTCTGAACCTTCTCTGCAAATTTTGTCGGTTATTGTAAAATAACCCTCTATAATTAATAAGAGAATTCGCTACGTTAATAATATCACTTTTAATAGTACTATTTTAACTACTGTCACTATACTATACTAACTAATAACACTAACGATAAGTTTATTTAAATAATTTTTTTCTTAAATTATATTTGTGACAGTCGATATCAATCTACTGCGTCACGGCAAAGCAAAGTAGCACCCGAAGAGTACGATGAAGAAGTGGCTGATGAAGGATCGTAAGTGTTTTGGATTTTTTATTTTCTCACCGTGATCATAATCATGACCTTTAATAATAACCGAATACGATCGATTTGAAATTTATTTTGGAACACTGTGAAAAGTACACACTAACGGTAATAAAAAAAAGTAAAAAGTAGTCGATATTGTGTTACATTCATCTATACATATAAATAAATTGATAAGTGTCTGTCTATAATATATGGCTTCTTCTAGGCTCAGGTTATTTTAATGCTATTAAGACATACCATTTTCATACTTTTATCTGTCTGTCTCTTCGAAATGGCTAAAGTGATTGCGATGAAACTTCACGTACAGATATAGAACAAACAATGCTAGGAGTAATACACGCTATATATTTTTTTTATATTGTGAAATCGAAAACAGATAAAATGAACGAAAAGTAGGGTAGGATAGAAGTCGGAGCGGCGAAGCAACTTTGTGTAGCGTTGTACGGTTTTTATTAAGTGGCGAAGCTTGCGAAGACAGTGACTTTTAACAGTGGTAGAGCCACGCGGCAGAATTGCTGTCGCACGGATGGGCCGGCTCGAACCAGGGTGGTACCACGACCTCACAGAATACCAGCGTGAAGTAGAGGTTTACCTCTGCGTTTCGCTTGGTGAGTGCAGGTGGCCGGAGGCCCTTTTTACTGGAAATGAGGCATTCTATCTTAGTCCTCACGGGTGACAACGCATCTGCATTTTGATTCGCAAACGAGGATAGATGTAGATGTCTATGGGCCGCAGCAACTACTTACCATCAGGTGGACTGTGTGCTCGTTTGTCACCCATATCCTATAAAAAAAAGACACTTATTGATTTCACGATGTCTGTCCGTCTGTCTGTCTGTCCGTCAGTCCCACGATTATCTCGAGAACGGTTTCGAATTTTCAAATTCTGTTTTCAGCAATCGATTACTGATCACCCAGGCATCTGAACCTCCTATTTTGAAACTGATTGCTCAACGGCAACCGTTAGAAACCGCTACAAAGCTGATTGCTTCGCCACTTTGCTATGCTGTTAGCTTGCTAGGTTCATTTCTTTCTAAGACTAGATACTTTAAAAGTAACAATACTAAGGCGATGATAAAATTATCATTCATAATTCATTTCATTCAAAAACCGGTGACCCTTTTTACTGGAAAAGAGGCATTCCATCTAAGTCCTCACGGGTGACAACGCATCTGCGTTTTGCAACCACTTACCATCAGGTGGAGTGTGTGCTCGTTTGTCACTCAATCCCATAAAAAAATTATACTGTGTAAGAGATGTTTATATAATATGTCTTAATTTTCACTCAGATCCAGTATGTATGATTCGGAGGGATCACAAGGGTCTCTCCGTGCATCATCGCAACAAGAACTATTGGATGAGGAACCGTCCATGTAAGTAAACCCAATTTAATATAAATTAAAGAAAAACTAGAGAAAAACTGCTTAGTTTTTCTTTAACTATCAAGTTAAGTTTAGTGGGCTTCGACAAAACATAGCTCAAACTGCATAACTCAAAAATGCATCTGCCTTGACCTTGAAAATGGTACCTTTTGTATGAAAATCATTCATCATTTTCTCAGTACTAAAATATTAGTTTATTCCTATACAAAAGAGAAATTCCTGAGCAAAAAGAAAATAACTAAATGTGGATGAAAGTGTAACAAAAAATAATACATAAGTAGAGTAGAAAGATTAAAACTTGGATTCATATTTCTTACAATTGTTTATTAGTAATTGGATATTTTTATGCGACCTGAGATACCGTAATTAAATTTTAATTTATTTCTTTGATTCTTAAAACTTACTTGAGATTCCATTATAAGTTCACCTCACAGAAAACCAGCGTGAAGTAGAGGTATTTTGCGTTTCGCTTGGTGAGTGCAGGTGGCCGGAGGCCCTTTTTACTGGAAATGAGGCATTCCATCTTGGTCCTCAAGGGTGACAACGCATCTACATTTTGATTTGTAATAGAGGACAGATGTAGATGTCTATGGGCCGCAGCAACCACTTACCATCAGGTGGACTGTGTGCTCGTTTGTCACCCTTATATTATAAAAAAAAAGTTAAATTAGATTTTTAGTATGTAAAATTATAAAAATATATTCTCTTTGAATTAGTAAAAAAAACTGTCGCCGTCATTAGCGCAGCGCCTAAAAAGTATTAGGTTTAGGTATAAAGAATTTATTCTCACAAAAAGATTACAAAATCCACTTACATGAGAACAATAATATAAACTTAATCTAGTTAACGGTCACCGTCTTCATAGTTCCATCGTGACAGTCTCCGAAATTACAAGTCAGTAGCTTTCAAGAATGTAGTTGTGCAATTGAGACTTGAATTTGTTAAAAGAATCTATATTTTTAATATGAGAAGGTAGGCTGTTATAAAAGTGTGCTCCCTCAAAGGTAATATTTTTTTTCCCTAATTTGGTACGTGTCTTTGGCAAAACGAGCAAGCTAGGTCGGCGAAGACTGCGTTTGGATATTTGTGACTTTTTGGTAAAGGACAAACTAGTTTGGATGTTTTTACTCATGATCTTCCTAATTAGAATGCAAGTGCTATATAAATAAAGTTGTCGAATGTTCATTATTTTTGTGTCATCAAAAATTTTACGAGTCGATGTTAAGTATGGGTAGGAGAAAAGTATTTTTATTGCTTTATTTTGAGCTCTTTGTAGTTCCTGCAAATTCGTTTTGGCGGCACTGCCCCATATTTCTATTAAATATATGAGATTTGATAAGTGAATTGTAGATATTGAAACGTAGTTTTCTAGGTATACATTGATTTATGTTCCGGAGTGAACCTGTTAGCGACGATAATTTGCTTTTTATATATTCTATCTGTTTGTTCCATGTTAAATTACTATCCATTCTCAATATATTTCAATTGATTAGTGTCAAATACTCAATCTTGAAGAAATAGTATCTCTAGTTATAATATTACATCTATACATTATATGTCCATTGCAGCATATAAAAAAGTTCTCTGCTGAAAGGCCTCCCTCATAGTTCGCCTCGTCGTGCGAGAGTTTTGCCATAGCTGTCATGCTAGGCAAGCGGTTTATCAGGAAGATGCTGCTGCCCATCTCCCGTTTCATTTAATATAATATAATTTATATAGTATTATATTAATCAAATTAATCCATGAAATAGTGTCACGCCTACGCTACCTTATAGGCATATATATGATCAGGTAGACCTAATATCTTTTATTTGTTCTTGGTCGAATGGAAAGCTCACCTGGATATCATTCACACTATTTTTGAGTATAACTGCAATAGACCATAAGGTATTGAATAAGAGGTTTGGACGATTTTATTTATTTATTTAACAATTTATGTACACACAAACAATGGAAAGGATACACCATGATGAAGAGTTTGTACAAGGGCGCTACTTATCTCATTATGAAATTTCTTCCAGTAGGCCAGTTAAAAAAATATGTGAGAAATAAAAAATAATAAGGTGTGCACTTTGTTATTATATACACATACATACATATATCCATACAAGATAATATATATATATATATATATATATATATATATATATATATATATATATATACTAGCTGGCCAGGTAGACGTTGTTCTGCCCTTTCCAACGACCCTTCCTATAAAAATCCTTAAAAAATTTTTAGTCATTTATCGGGATAAAAACTATCCTATCTCTCAAGTTGGACCAAAATGCACACAGTGTGCAAAATTTCATTGAAATCAGTTCAGTAGTTTAGGAGTCCATCGCGGACAAACAACGTGACACGTAATTTTTATATATAAAGATATATATATATATATATATATATATATATATATATATATATATATATATAGTCATAATTAAATATATATAAATAATAAAAATAATTTATAATTTTAATTAGGAATTAAATATTGTTTCCAAACAGTTATATCTCCTAAAATCGACAGTTTGTGGGGTTTTACATATGTTTTTTAGAATAAGCAGCTCCTTTGTCAGTTTAGTGACATGTCGCCTTAACTCATTGTTTTCTAAAATTGTATCGTCTAATTCAGTTTCACAACTCTTTAATTTGATTTCTAAGTCATCTATTTTAATTTTTTGTTTGCTCACAATATCTAGTTCATTTATTAATTCTAAGCTGTGTGATAAGTCTTCTAAGGATTGGAAACTAGTGTTAACTGCTTCAACAGGCAATTCCATGGATAGTGATTTTGCAAATAATTTTTCTGTGGGTAATTCTTTTGTTATGTAATCATCTGTTTCCTTGTGCGTTGAAAATAGTGGCTGGCCAGTTGTTGGTGAGCTGTTTGTAGATTTTGAGTCTACATCATTCATATCATTACATTCAAGTGTTCCAACCCTTTTTTTACGTCTTGTGATATTCATAGTATCCTTTTCCAGCGATGGAGAACGGACTGCATTCTTCGTATTTGTTTTACTTTTTATGCATTTATTACATCTCCATGATTTTTTGGTTTCATTTGTCCATATTCTAAAGCGAGCGAAACTTATATTTGCACAGTCAATATGGTAGTTATTCTCAATATTGTAATGTATATTGAATAAAAAATATTCTATTCTATTCTATTCTAATCATTTTGAAATCCAATCGAAATTTTTTCAGACCCAGCGACCAGCCCAGACGTTCAGAATACCCGCCGTCGCAGGATGAACTGGATGAGTAAGTGAAATTTAAGTTTATAATGTGAATACGAAAATTTAACGCCAGAATGAAAATGATCATTGCTAAAAAACCAACGCTACCGCCACCGTGCGGTAGCATTATGTTGAGTCAGTGCCGTTTTCAGCATCACATCACTCATGCAATCAGATTATTTTATGAAAGCTGTATGAGTGTAAGTTACTGAATAAATGCATGTCTATGTGATAAATAATTTGGTTGTTACATTACTGGTACATGAATGTAAAATTTCAATTATTATATACGCGTAATTTTGATAAGGAATCCTTATATTTACGCGAAGACTACACATTGAACGAAACTGATTTTTACGGATTTTATCGCGTTTATTTTAACTACTTTTTTTAATTCCCGACGTTTCGGGTGCTTTACAGCACCTATGGTCACGGAGGGGACTGAGATGTTTGACGTCCCGATGTCATAGTTAGCCCGGCTACCTTCAGTTTTTGAATATTAATTTTTAATTTAATTTAATTTTTTGAATTTAATTTTTAGTCCGATCTACGCAGAATGAGCTTACAGTATCTTGAAGTCTTGCAGTGGTAAGCAGATGGCAGCACCCATCCATCTTCTATATTGAAATTAGGATTTTTTTAATTTCAATAGCATCGCGAAATATCCTTGGTAGGAATCGGTGTTATTTTGCGAGGATTTGTGGTCTATCAAATGTAATGTAATGGCGAGGACGATCTTGAACATGTTCACACACTGCAGACTCCCCGGAGCGGAATAAATAAGTTATATTAAACACGATAAAATCCGTAAAAATTAGTTGTATTCAATTATTATTTTTGAGTTAAGGGATTCAACGTTTTTTAATGCTTTTCATGCTTTTCACTTCAAACAACTAGAAAATTTGTAAAAAAAAAACAACAATTATATGCGAAAATTATAAATTGTTTTATCTTACTCCCACACAGTATTCCTTCTAAAACTACCACTTAGTTATCTAACCGTTTAGTCGCGGTGTCAGAATATCCAGTAACCAGATATCGTCTCAAGAGTATCGTAGGAGGTGACAAAGGGCAATAGAAACTGGAGAGGAGCATCAGCACCCTACTGATCACGGCAAAATCCTCTTTATTTGCCCCAATAGGAGGAATGATGTTGCTACCATCTTCAGTTAAACAGTTAATAATAATATGGACAATACATTCTCTATAATACGTTTTTTTTCTTTTTAGCGAGGCTCAACGTCCTTCCGCAGCTTCTCGTAAGAGTCAGTATAGAACATCCGAAGCGGATTCTCAGTAAGTAGTTTAACTATTTCGTTTAAATAAAACTAATTTTACGGATTTTATCGCGTATATTAACTTGTTTTATATTCCCGACGTTTCGAGCACTTTACAGCACCCATGGTCACGGGGGGGACTGAGGTGTATGACGTCCCAATGTCATAGTTAACCACGGCTACCTCCAGATTAAAAATTATTAATTATTAATTAACCACGTTAACCACATAGTTAACCACATAGTTAACCACGGCTACCTCCAGATTAAAAATTATTAATTATTAATTAATAATTTTTAATCTGGAGGTAGCCGTGGTTAACTATGACATTGGGACGTCATACACCTCAGTCCCCCCCGTGACCATGGGTGCTGTAAAGTGCTCGAAACGTCGGGAATATAAAACAAGTTAATATACGCGATAAAATCCGTAAAATTAGTTTTATTTAAATGTGTAGTGTTCGCGTAAATATAAGAAATCATTATTTAACTATTTCGTTCAACGTAGAAATGCTTATTTTTTATTATATGTTTATTATTATAGTTTGATCGTTGCCTTATCGATTTTGTTGATTGTGAGAAATGCCTCTAAAATTGCATTATCAGTTTTAGCGATGTTCGTGTTGGGAACCGTACTCGGAGAGCTCGCTACTTATTTAATTTAAGTATTAAGTATATTTACTATAAAAGTATATAAGAGAGAAGGAAGAGCCACGATTCACCTGATGGTAGGTGGACTCTGCAACAGCTGAAGGATCTGATGCTTTCTCACCCCAGTGTACTAAGATGGAATGCCTCGTTTACCTGTAGAAAGGTCTCCGATTCTTGTCACTCAGTACGAAAAACAAATTTTCTTTATATAGGATAAGGGTAACAAACGAGCACACAGTCCACCTGATGGTAAGTGGTTGCTGTGGCCCATAGACGTCTACATCTATCTTCGATTAAGAATCAAAATGCAAATGCGTTGTCACCCGTGAGGACTAAGATGGAATGCCACTTTTCCAGTAAAAAGGGTCTCCGGTTCTCTACACTCACCATACGAAACACAGCAGCGGTAAGCTGCTATTTCACGCTTGTATTCTGTAAGAGCGTGGTCCTTCCCCGGTCGAGCCGACCCATTCGTGATACAACCATAATGTAGCTGCAGCATGGCTCTATATAATTATATTATAATTTCATTTTTTTATAGGAGAGGGGGCAAACGAGCATGCGGCTCACCTGATGGTAAATGACTACCGCCGCCCATGAACAACTGCAACACCAGGGAAATTGCAGATGCGTTGCCGGCCTTATAAAAAGGAGTAGGCTCTTTTCTTGAAGGTCCCTAAGTTGTACCGGTCCGGAAAAATCGCTGGTGGTAATCGATTCCACAACGAAAAAAACTTCGATTAAATCGCACAGTGGTGGACCGCCAGTCATCCAGATGGTATGGATGGTATCGCGAATTTTGTCGCGATGTGCGATGGTGAAATTGTGCGGCTGGAATTTGTCCCGAAAATTCCTCAGAGCACTCCCCGTGATAGAAGCGATAAAATACGCAAAGAAATACAACATCTATACGCAGTGCCAGGGAGTCAAGCCGATCGGAAAGAACTCGGTCGTCGACGATTCGAACCGTTCTGCGCTGCGGTCAAGTGGAAAAAGCTGGCACTGAGGAGCCCCTGCCCAGAGATGGGAACAGTATTCTATGTGAGGCCGAACCTGCGCCTTGTAAAGTTGCAATCGGTGTGCCGGCATGAAATACTGTCACGCTCCGCGTGCTCACGCCAAGCTTTTTAGAGGCCAATTTGGCCTTCTCTTCCAAGTAACCACGAAACTGCACGTCACTCGATATGTAGACGCCGAGGATTCCGATACTTGCTGAGGCAACAAGCGGAGTGCCTTGAAACTAAGGAGATACGAGAAAGGGGTTCCTTTAAGCGGTAAACGCGCAAACTTGTGTTTTCTGGGGATTGAACTGGATTAGATTCAGTCGCCCCCAATCCAAGACTTTGTTCAACAAAGTCTCGACTTCAGACACAAGTTTGTTCCAGTACTCGACGATGTTTTCCCGAGAAATACTGGCACGGCCGGTGTATAGAGCATCACCAGTGCTGTCATCTGCATAGCAATGTATGTTCCCGGTTTGCAACATATCATTAATATGTAGCAGCAACTGCGTTGGTGATAGCACGCAGCCTTGTGGGATACCAGCGTTAATAGGCTTGTAATCGGAGCACACACCGTCTATACGACCTTGATGCTTCGATCAGATAGAAAACTGGTGATCCAATTGCACAATTTCTCGGAAAGCCCGTAGGAAGGAAGCTTCGAAAGAAGCGCTTTGTGCCATACCCGATCGAAGGCCTTCGCTATGTCCAAACTAACGGCCAATGCCTCCCCCTTGGACTCGATCACCTGCACCCATCTATGTGTTAGGTAAACAAAAAAATCACCAGCTGAGCGACCCCGACGGAAGCCGTACTGGCAGTCACTAATCATGTTGATATTGTGTGAGAGCGTAGTCCTCTTCTGATCTAGCTGACCCAGTCATATTTCAGCCATACGTTACCGCGAGGCACTGCTATAATTGTATATTTTGTTATAAGCAATATTATATAATTAACTACATAATGTATTCATTTAATAGACCAAAACGGTCTTCCGCCGTACCGCGCCAGAGTGAATATCGACCTTCGCAAGGCGGACCACCATCTGCGTTAGTATTTATTTTTAACTCTTACATCATCATCATTATAGCCTTTTGCAAGTTTTTGCTAAACGCAGGTCTCCCTTATAATAATGCCGTAAAGCACGATCATGAGCCACCTTAACCGATCGACTTCCTGCATGACTTAACAACCGATATTTTTTAGTACTTAGTAATGATGATGATAATGAATAATAATTTTGTTGCTACTGTTTTTATCACTATCCTATCTTTATTTTATTTCGTTATTTTAGTGTTATTATTCTTAATATATGCTATACTTAAAATTGAGAATATTTCTCGTTATATTTCATTTTACTTACTTTTGGCTAGATGACACTAGTATAAGTTGGTCTTCTTAAAATCGACATGAAAAATATACCTAATATTTTTAGATATCAAATGTAGCAAAGTATGCTTGAATAATGTCTTCATTTCATTTTTAAACTAATTTATATCAAATATTTTTCTAAAAAATAGCGTATGCTAATCATTCCTCACATCACCCAAACACTATGTATGTATAAATTACCTATAATATAACTAAATATAAATTATATACTTACATAAAAATAATACATATCCAAATATATTATGATAGGACGCATAATAATAAAAATAGATTTTATTATTGAGTAATGTCTCTCAGTAACATAATATCATATTAGGTTGGTATTAATTTCAGTCAACGTGCTTCAGCGCAATCGAGACGAAGTGACTACAGACCTTCACAAAAAGTGTCCTATGAGTGAGTATTATTTGTGATACATATGTATGCCTACTTTACTGTATGGTGGAGGTGTAACATCAAATAGGTAAAAAATGCGTGAGTGTCGTGGAACACTCGGTTGGAACGAAGTTCCTTGCGTTGTATATTATTATTGATAAACGTAGGTATTATAACATTGATTAACCAATACAAATAAATGAATTACTAGCGTCTATTAAAAGGAAGCGTCATTTGAAATAAAATAATATTTTTTTCATGGCAAGATAAGAAAAAGTGCGAGGGAGATGGATATTATTCCATCTCACTTCCTTATTTCGCCACCAAGGCCGTCTACACTAAGACACAAGGGGTAGTGACGAAAAAATCTTAGACTTTTTATCACCTAGCTCCCATCAGCCCAACCCGTACCGTCTGATAAGGAACTTCGTTCCAATAATAAGATTTCTAATCGAATCTATTAAAGTTAAGAAACTTTTGTGTAGCGAAACCGCATCAGGAGCTCGAGCATCTGCCCTATCAAGAGTAACCGAATATCCGACACCTGGGGACGTCCCTGACGAAGAGTCTGGGTATGTATTTTACATATTATATATTCTTCATTGATTCGTTTATTACAATCTTCTTTCAAGTAGTTTTTTTTTTAATTATTTCGCCAGCTACTGAATCTAAACCATCCAGGGACCTACACAAACAACATAAATTTCACCAAAATCAGTCAAGCCAATTTGGAGATTTTGCGAGACAAATAGACAAAAATTGATTTTTATATATAGAGATTAGGCCAACGCTTTACAAATATGTTTAACGTGGTAGAGCTACCACGACGTTGCAGCTGTATAAGGGCTGTGGCAGTGGATCCGGCTCGACTGGGGAAGGACACGCTTTCACAAAGGGTTGTAGCAAAGAGAGAGGACAATCGCAGCATAAGATGAAATTAGGTAAATTACCTTTTACAATCCTTAATGGAGGATGGATGCCACCGTATATATGTTTCACAATTAATTACATTTCAACAAAGCGTAAAACTGTTGTACATTGATGTTAGCTAATAGTGAAAACAATAAAACAATGTTCTGATAGTGATATGAACCTATAGGTATTTTTTAATTGGATAAGGGTGACTAACGAGCACACAGTCCACCTGATGGTAAGTGGTTGCTGTGGCCCATAGACGTCTACATCTATCCTCGATTACGAATCAAAATGCAAATTCGATGTCACACGTTAGGACTAAGATGGAATGCCTCGTTTCCAGTAAAAATGGTCTCCGGCTCCCTACACTCATCTTACGAAACACAGCAGCATTAAGCTTCTATTTTACGCTGGTATTCCGTGAGAGGATGGTCCTTCCCCGGTCAAGCCGACCCATTCGTGCTATAACTATACCAGTAGTATATAGCTGCAACATGGCTCTACAGCGTTTTATCTGTTTTGGCGCATTAGATACTTTTGTCAATGTCTATCTGGTGGGTTAAATTGAAAATGTCATTAAGTCGCATAACTTGCCACGTCCATAAAACAAACGTCTTCTGCATTCGCGTCTCTCTAATAATAATACGAGCAAGATCGTACTGGCCAACAATAACGCGCAGTCCTCTGAATACATTTTGAAAAATATTTTTATTTATTTAAAGTAAAAAGTAAATTTATAGCCTATATGCGCCGCACTGCTGGACACTGGCCTCCTCTCAATTCTGAGAGGGTTTTAGGGCAAGGAAATGTCCGCCGCGCTGCCCAATGCGTGTTGGACAACTTGACATGTCTTCAAAATATTTTTTTTCTTATTTATTAGACATGCAGGTTTCCTGACGATGTTTTCCTTCACCACCGAGCACGTGGTAAATCAGCACTTAAAATTACAATTAACAATTTCATTGGTGACAGCGGGGATCAAACCCGGGTTGCTCGCGTACTTTGAAACTTACAGCGAGCGCTAACCATCTGAGCTACCACGGCTCTTATTCTTTATTTATTTATTTATTCCAAATTGCATTCCTTAATATAAAAGAGTAGTGAGAATTTGACATATGAATAGCAATATAGAATAAAAACAAATAAAAAAACCTTAATTTTAATTAACTACGTTATATATACATTTTACTAATACATAAAATAAATTAACTATAGAAATATCTCCTATTTATACATATATTCAAATATGTACATACATACATACGTAAATATACATATATAAATAGTACATATAAATTAGACATGGAACGAATATTGATTCGCCGAGTACTCGGCCACCGTGTATTCGGCCTAGATTGGGCCGAGTACTCTACCGAATACTCGGCTTTAAAAAAAACGCGGTATCGGTCGGCGTGCGGTTATTTCCCTTACAAACTAGACCCAAATAGGGCCGAAAAATTAGTGTTCTTGCATCACAATCTTCCTCCCTTAAATTTTAAATATTATTAATAATAACTTCTATTATAGATTCTTATGTACGTTCTAAATATTACTGCTCCTTCTCATGTTCCTGATGTTTTAATGTTCCTGATGTTTTAATGTGTCTAATATAATAATAATGATGATAAAAACTGGCTTTTTGTCTTTATTTTTCTCTGGAATATAATTAAGGCCGAGTACTCGGTACTCGGCCGTTAATACTCGGTACTCGGCCGAACCCTAAAAAAGGCCGAATCCACCGACTACCGAATCCAAACCGAGTACTCGTCCCATGTCTAATATAAATAACTATGAATATATACGTCTAACAATATAAATGATATGGATGAATCATGTAACAATCGGCGTTGTCTTTAGTAGATGATTACACACCAACTTTTTAAAAGCAAACATATTGGGAGTTTTTCTGATGTCATCGGGCAAGGAGTTCCAAAAGCGTGTAGCCTAATTTGTAAAGAAGTAACTATAGAACTCGGTGAAGTGAACAGGAATAAATATTTTGTTGTTAATAGAAGAACGTAGAACCCTGTCATGAGATGAGGAGAGATAGTGATGACTGATGATTTAACAACATTTTATCAAACCAGTGTCAGTAGATCAGCTAATGCTACCACACCAATTGATCGACCTCGATCGACTTCGATTGACGTCGATCAATATCGACCGACGATCGATCAATTGGTGTGGTAACACCCCAAGGCACCTCCTCCCCTCCATTCCACTAGATGAAGTGACGACCTGGTAAGAGCTGCGGCATTCCTTGGGAGAATATCATGTTCAGCAGCAGTGCACTTGTGATAGACAGTAATGATGATGATATTGAATAATTATTTTGGAGCTAGTGTTTTTATGAATATCCTATCTCTATTTTATTTCGTTATTTTAGTATTATTGTTCGTAAAATATGCTGTACTTAAAATTGAGAATATTTCTCGATATATTTCAGTTTACTAGATTAAACTAGTATCGATTGGTGTTCTTAAAATCGACATGAAAAAAGTACCTATTTTATTTAAATATCAAATGTAGCAAAGTATGCTTGAATAATGTCTTCATTTAATTTTTAAATTAAGTTACGTCAAATATTTTTCTGAAAAATAGCGTATGCTAATCATTCGTCCAAATACTATGTATGTATAAATTAACTATTTTACTAAATATAAATTATATACTTTCAATAAAAATAATACATATCTAATACTTTTATATATCATGTTATGACTCATAACAATAGAAATAGATTTTATTATTGAGTAATGTCTCTCAGTAACATAATATCACATTAGATTGGAATTAATTTCAGTCAACGTGCTTCAGCCCAATCGAGACGAAGTGACTACAGACCTTCACAAAAAGTGTCCTATGAGTGAGTATTATTTGTGATACATATGTATACCTACTTTACTGTATAGTGGAGGTGTAACATCAAATAGGTATAAAATGCTTGAGTGTCGTGGAACACTCGGTTGGAACGAAGTTCCTTGCGTAGTATATTATTATTGATAAACCTAGGTATTATTTTATTGATTAACAAATACAAATAAATGAATTACTAGCGTCTATTAAAATGAAGCGTCATTTGAAATAAAATAATATTTCTTTCATGGCAAAACAAAAAAAAGTGCGAGGGATCCATCTCATCAAATTATTCGATCTCACTTCCTTATTTTGCCGCTAAGGCCGTCTACACTATGATACAAGGGATAGTGACGAAAAAATCTTACACTTTTTGTCGCCTAGTTCCCATCCTTCAAACCCGTACCGTCCAATAAGGAACTTCGTTCCAATAATAAGATTTCTAATCGAATCTATTAAAATTAAGAAACTTTTGTTCAGCGAAACCGCATCAGGAGCTCGAGCATCTGCCCTATCAAGAGTAACCGAATATCCGACACCTGGGGACGTCCCTGACGAAGAGTCTGGGTATGTATTTTACATATTATATATTCTTCATCGATTCGTTCAACACAATCTTCTATCAAGTAGTTTTTTTTAATAATTTTGCCAGCTACCAAATCTAAACCATCCAGGGACCTACACACAAAACATAAAATATTTCAAAATTTCACCAAAATCAGTCAAGCCAATTTGGAGACTTTGCGAGACTAACAGACAGCAATTGGTTTTTATATATAGAGATTAGGTCAACGCTTTACAAATATGTTCAACGTGCTAGAGCTACCACGACGTTGCAGCTGTATAAAGGCTGTGACAGTGGATCCGGCTCGACTGGGGAAGGACACGCTTTCACAGAGAGCTGTAGCAAAGAGAGTACAATCGCAGCATAAGATGAAATTAGGTAAATTACCTTTTACAATCCTTAATGCAGGATGGATGACACCGTATATATAATAATCATTTATAATTATTTATTTATTTATTTATTTCTAACCACAAACGACATGGACATTGGATACATTAGTGTACATCTCTATTTAACAATAGTATGTCATTCGCGGGAGACTGGTGCCCATGTAGGTTCAAAGACACGTATTATATACACACCAGCCCTCCATCTCCCCCCCCCCCCCCCTATGTTATGATTAAAAATTATATTATATAGGAGCGTATTAACAGTTTGGATATATAGAAATAAATAAAATAAAAACCATGTAATTATGTACGTATGTATGTGGGTGTGTGTCTGTTAGTATATCCGCGTATATTTTTGTGTGTATTTATGATATTATTTGGAGTAATTGTTCAATGTCTGTACGATAGAGTCTGAAGATATCCCACGAAACTATTTTCTCTGTAATTCTATTCTCTGTAGTCTGTAGTCTATTCTCAGTAACATAATATGATATTAGGTTCGTATTAATTTCAGTCAACGTGCTTCAGCGCAATCAAGACGAAGTGACTACAGACCTTCACAAAAAGTGTCCTATGAGTGAGTTTTATTTGTCATACTATGCCTACTTTACTGTATGGTGGAGGTGTAACATCAAATAGGTAAAAAATGCGTGAGTGTCGTGGAACACTCGGTCGGAACGAAGTTCCTTCCGTTATATATTATTATTGATAAACATAGGTATTATATTATTGATTAACAAATACAAATAAATGAATGACTAGCGTCTATTAAAATGAAGCGTCATTTAAAATAAAATAATATTTCTTTCATGGCAAAATCAGAAAAAGTGCGAGGGAGATGGAAATTATTCGATCTCACTTCCTTATTTTGCCGCCAAGGCCGTCTACACTAAGACACAAGGGGTAGTGACGAAAAAATCTTACACTTTTTGTCGCCTAGCTCCCATCCGCCAAACCCGTACCGTCTGATAAGGAACTTCGTTCCAATAATAAGATTTCTAATCGAATCTATTAAAGTTAAGAAACTTTTGTGCAGCGAAACCGCATCAGGAGCTCGAGCATCTGCCCTATCAAGAGTAACCGAATATCCGACACCTGGGGACGTCCCTGACGAAGAGTCTGGGTATGTATTTTACATATTATATATTCTTCATCGATTCGTTCAACACAATCTTCTATCAAGTAGTTTTTTTAATTATTTCGGCAGCTACCGAATCTAAACAATCCAGGGACCTACACACACAACACAAAAAATACTTCAAAATTTTACCAAAATCAGTCAAGCCAATTTGGAGATTGTGCGAGACTAACAGACAGCAATTGGTTTTTATATATAGAGATTAGGTCAACGCTTTACAAATATGTTTAACGTGGTAGAGCTACCACTACGTTGCAGTATAAGGGCTGTGTCAGTGGATACGGCTCGACTGGGTAAGGACACACTTTCACAGAGGGCTGTAGCAAGGAGAAAGGATAATCGCAGCATAAGATGAAATTAGGTAAAATACCTTTTACAATCCCTAATGGAGGATGGATGTAGATGTTTATGAGCAATTAATTACATCTCAACAAAGTGTTAAATTGTTGTACAGTGATGTGAGCTAATAGTGAAAACAATAAAATAATGTTCTGATATTGATATGAACCTAAAGGTATTTTTTATAGGGTAAGGGTGACAAACGAGCACACAGTCCACCTGATAGTAAGTGGTTGCTGTGGCCCATAGACGTCTATATCTATCCTCAATTACGAATCAAAATGCAGATCCGATGCCACCCGTGAGGACTAAGATGGAATGCCTCGTTTCCATTAAAAAGGGTCTTCGGTTCTCTACACTCACCATACGAAACACAGCAGCGTTAAGCTGCTATTTTACGCTGCTACACTGTGACAGGGTGGTCTTTCTCCGATCAAGCCGACTCATTCGTGCTACAATTATACCAGTAGTATATAGCTGCAGCATGGCTCTACCGCGTTTTATCTGTTTTGGTGCATTAGATACTATCGTCAACGTCTGTCTGCTGGGTTAAATTTAAAATGTCATTAAGTCGCATAACTTGCCACGTCTATATAACAAGGCCTCGGCAGTAACGTTAAAAATGTTCTATCATCATTCGTCGTCCTTAGTCATAGCTACGGCCATGGATCCACTGCTAAATATAGACGTCTCATGAATTCTGCCACAAAGCACGGTCCTAAGTCACCAGCGTTGACTCCATGCATGTTACATCTCGATGTCGCACAATCTAATCGCGGCTTACTGAACACTGGACATATAAGTTAATTAAATCATTATATTATCTCTCTATAAGAAAATCCACTAGCCCATAATAATACTATAGGTATCGTAAGAGGAGATTTTTTTTATAGGATAAGGGTGACAAACGAGCACACAGTCCACCTGATGGTAAGTGGTTGCTACGGCCCATAGACATCTACATCTATCCTCGATTGCGAATCAAAATGCAGATGCGTTGTCACCCGTGAAGACTAAGATGGAATGCTCAGATAGAGAGAAACTGAAACAGAAGACACGCGCAGCATCTTTTTGGTAACAACTCAAAATAGTAAAAAACTGCAGTTGCCAATCCCCCCGCCAAGCGTTTCAAGTATGACAAATTCCAACCTTTGAGTTTATCAAAGGGCGAGGCCTATTTTCAGTATTGGCTTTTATAGGCTGTAATGGACGGTAATCGTCCACCAACATTTGTATAAATTTTTTTGGTTCTACAAAATAGTCGACCTAGTCAGCGAGTATCCAGAGCTTCACGCAAAACCAGAGCGTCAGTGGGCGATCAGTTAGCTGATGATGGGTGAGTATCAAATATTTCATGTTCATTAGTACAAACTGATTGTTCGTTCTACTTTTCTTCTCCATAACTTTGGGCCTCTTTGATGTAAACGCGACTCTTTATTTCACTTCACAGATAAAAGTATAACGGTAAAAGGTTCGACAAATTTGCAGGCCATAGTCTGCCTTCATGTGCAATCCGCCTATTTCATATTCACTATTTAAATTATAGGTCACTGTTTTTCAGTACTTCGGTTAGCTGTCAATTGTCCTTTGACGTAAATTTTTTGCCGCGGTAAGGACTCGATTCCGTATAATCTTTGCGCACCACGTGAACTTTAATTGCTTAAAATGTAACACCGCACCATTTCATAGTTTCATAGTATTCACGGTTCGAATATTAATATGTCGGCCAGGCGGGCGGACGTAGGTACCAAGCGGTGTAACGGTTAAGAATATCCACTACCCCATATCGTTTCGAGAGTTGTAAGAGGCGACAAAGGGCAATAGAAACAGGAGATAAGCAGTTGCATCCTACTGATCACTCAAAATCATAAAAACTGCGGTTGCCAATCCGCCTGCCAAGCGTACCAACTACGGCAAAATCCTCTTTATTTGCCCCAATAGGGGGAACTGCTACCATCTTCAGTTAAACAGATAATAATATGGACAATATGTTCTCTATAATACGTTTTTTTTTTTCTTTTTAGCGAGGCTCAACGTCCTTCCACAGCCTCTCGTAGGAGTCAGTATAGAACATCTGAAGCGGATCCTAAGTAAGTACCTTACAAAACTATTTTAACCATTTCATAGTATTCGCGGTTCGAATAATAATATGTCGGCCAACCGGGCCGACGTAGCCAGGTACCAAGCGGTGTAACGTTTAACGGAAGGGAAGGGCGCGGAAAGATGCATATCAAGGTACCTAAATTTGAAAATGCGTGCGTATAAATTTTAGGCGTGAGATATTTATGAATGACAATCGTTTAAAATAATATATTACCACGCATTCTGAATTTAAAGGATAAAAAGGACAGAACGTTTAAGATTTTATTTTATTATTTTTTTCACCATTTGCACATATAGCTTAAGCCAAGCCCAAATTTGCAGAGGAGATCCCCGAATTTCAGAAATTCGGGGATCTCCTCTGCAAATTTGGGCATGTAATTATGTATATAAAAATTTTAAGCAACGCAAGAAAAGGTTTAGTTTCGTCTGTTGTAATTATCGTACGTGGCCACAAACATTAAATAAAGTTAACGCTATTCAAAAAAGTTTTAGAATGATTTTTTTTTTCGAATTTCATTCATTTTCATGTAATTATTGCGTTCATAATGCGGAAACTATTGCATACTTTTGAATTTGCATTTAAATTTAGGTTTTGATTAAATTTTTGTTACCGCAATTAGACGGAGAATGCCACATTTAAACGCCACTCAAGTTGCTAGGTCTGTTACTTAAATTGAAACTGGGCCCACCTACGAATATGTGGCTCAACATTACTTACGAGTATCAAAATCAGTAAATGTAGATTTTTGTCATTTGATCGTTTTTTTAACCTATGCAATTTTAAATTAACGAATAATAAGCAACATCCAAATTAATAAAGTTATTGGCACAAATATGAAATTTTGTTTTATATACACTTTTTTTGCGTTCCTCTAAATTTGTCCGGAATTAATTATAATATGAGGGGTAGTAAATTATATTATATACATGAGGGGGGGCAAACAAACATGCGGCTAACCTGATGGTAAGTGAAAGTTTAACATTTTTTTCAACTGTAATATGGTAGGTAAACTTTTGCATTATCTTAGGTGTTCAAACTTGTTTATAGTTTAGAGTTTTTTTTGTAAAAGCTGTTGTGGTTTATGTTGGTTCGAAAGGTAGGATCGGTTTAAGAAATCGAAGGTTAAATTTCGTAAATAAGTTCTTTTGGTGGTGTTTTTCAATTTTAACGATAGAGAGAGAAAAGAGAATGATCCATTTGTTTATTACAACTAAAACTGAAAAAATCTAATAGAAAATGTTGCAATTAGCTAAATTAAAATTGTTATGCTTCATTTTATATGCGAAATGCATTTCTTTTTTCCATTTGATTACGCCTATTGATCAGTAGATCTGAATTATTTCCTTTACAAATAAATGATGAATGAAACTAATACCTACAGATTAAATCAAATGACTTTCTTGTAGAGACACAATTGGTCCTCGAGCATCTTCTCTATCAAGAGTAACCGAAATTCCATCATCGGGGGATATCCTTGATGAAGAAGCTGGGTACGTATTTTACATATGATGCATGATATATACAAATATGGATGATTGCACACAATGTTATCAATTTTTGTTTATTTACAAATTAGTCGACCCAGTCAGCGAGTATCCAGAGCTTCACGCAAAACAAGAGCATCAGTAGGTGATCAATTAGCTGATGATAGGATCGCGTGAGTATCAAATATTTCATGTTCATTAGTACAAACTGATTGTTGCATCTGCTTTTTTTTTTTTTTTTTTTTTTTTTTTATAGTAGAGGGGGCAAACGAGCATGCGGCTCACCTGATGGTAAGTGACTACCGCCGCCCATGAACAACTGCAACACCAGGGAGGGAATTGCAGATGCGTTGCCGGCCTTTTAAAAAGGTGTACGCTCTTTTCTTGAAGGTCCCTAAGTCGTATCGGTCCGGAAAAATCGCTGATGGTAATCGATTCCACAAGGAAGTCGTGCGAGGAAGAAAACATCTTCTAAATCGCACAGTGGTGGACCGCCAATCATCCAGATGGTGTGGATGGTATCGGGAGTTCTGCCGCGATGTGCGTTCGTGAAATTTGGCGGCTGGGATTAATCCGAACAATTCCTCAGAGCACTCCCCATGGTAGATGCGAAAGAAAATGCAAAGAGATGCAACATCTCTTCGCAGCGCCAATGAGTCGAGCCGATCGGAAAGAACTCGGTCGTCGACGATTCGAGCCGCTCTGCGCTGGATGCGGTCAAGTGGAAGGAGCTGGCACTGGGGAGCCCCTGCCCAGAGATGGGAACAGTATTCCATGTGAGGCCGAACCTGCGCCTTGTAAAGTTGCAGGCGGTGTGCCGGCATGAAATACTGTCCCGCTCTGCTGAGCACGCCAAGCTTTTTAGAGGCCAATTTGGCCTTCTCTTCCAAATGACCACAAAACTGCACGTCACTCGATATGTCGACGCCGAGGATACCGATACTGGCTGAGGCAACCAGGGGAGTGCCTTGAAACTGAGGAGATACGACAAAGGGGTTCTTTTTAGCGGTAAACGCGCAAACTTGTGTCTTCTGAGGATTAAACTGGACTAGATTTAGTCGCCCCCAGTTCGAGACTTTGTCCAGCAAAGACTCGACTTCAGACACAAGTTTGTTCCGGTACTCGGAGACGTTTTCCCGAGAAATATTAGCACGGCCGGTGTATAGAGCATCACCAGTGCTGTCATCCGCATAGCAATGAATGTTACCAGTTAGCAACATATCATTGATATGCAGAAGAAACAGCGTCGGTGATAGCACACAGCCTTGTGGAACACCAGCGTTAATAGGCTTGTAGTCAGAACATGCACCGTCTACAACAACCTTGATGCTCCGATCTGCAAGGAAGCTGGTGATCCAATTGCACAATTTCTCGGGAAGCCCATAGGAAGGGAGCTTCGAGAGAAGCGCTTTGTGCCAAACCCGATCGAAGGCCTTCGCAATGTCCAGACTAACGGCCAACGCCTCCCCCTTGGACTCTACTGCCTCCGCCCATCTATGGGTCAGGTAGACCAGAAGATCACCAGCTGATCGACCCCCACGAAAACCGTATTGGCGGTCACTAATCAGCTGGTGATCCTCAAGGTACCGGATGAGCTGGCAGTTGATAATGGATTCCATTATTTTGGAGAACAAGGAGGTGATCGCGATAGGCCTATAGTTGGACGGGTCTGAGCGGTCGCCTTTTTTAGGGATCGGGTGGACAAAAGCTGTCTTCCATGAATTCGGGACTACGCCTTGGGAGTAGGAGTACCGAAAAAGACGCGTTAGGACCGGTGCCAACTCCGGAGCACACGTCCTCAGCACAATTGGGGGGATTCCGTCAGGCCCACTCGACTTCTGGATGTCCAGGGAGAGAAGTGCTTTGCGAACCGAGCGCTGTGAGAACAGCACATCCGGCATAGAGCACTCACACCGCGGGATGGTCGGCGGTGTTTTCCCCCCGTCATCAAGAGTCGAGTTGGACGCAAAAAGGGAGCCTAAAAGGTCGGCTTTGTCTTTTGCGTCATGGGCCAGTGAGTCGTCCTCCCTGTGCAGAGATGGTAGTGATGGCTTACAGAAATTCCCTTGGACAGCCTTGGCGAGAGACCAGAATGCACGGGTTCCCGAAGGAAGGCGAACTAGTTTCTCGCCAATTCTGCCTATGTGCTCTGACTTTGCCTTTTACATACAAGACACTCATTCCAACAAAGAAAGATATAGCGACCCGGCGCTGCGTATATTTCAAAAGACACCGAAACCAAGCCAAAACTATGCTTAACTTATTCGCTCATTTTAATTTTTTTTTTTCAAAATAATTTGAAATAAAAAATTAAAATCCAATATATTTTAAGGTGCATATGTTACGTCCAGCTGCTAAAGAAATAAATAACAAAGATCTGGCGTGTTCTTTCTTTGTTGGTCTGAGCCATGACATTTAATTATATTTTTTAAATATTAACTTCATAGTCCGATGGGACAGAAATCCAACACGACCGGGTAGCGACCAAGTACAGGATCAATAGCTTTACGTGCTTTCCGATGCACGGCGGTAAAACATCCCCAACTTCCTATTTGAGGGCTGTTACTGAGAAACATTAAACCCGAATAAATGAATGAAAATTATTTATAACGATAAACAGTTGTCAAAAAATATTGTGTTAGTGTCGCACTCGTTTTTTGCACTGAGTTTGAGGTTTTTTATCGAAAAACAATTGTCACAAATTGGTTACTACTAGTGGGGGTTAGGTTTTTATTTAACATTTATCAGTTTTTTCTACTTTGAACTGTACTCTGAACATGTATTTCCTTGTGAAAACTTCATTTTATAGCAAAAAATTTGTGAATGATTGTTTTCTCAAAATTACTTATGTAAAGTCACGCATTTGAAATACAAATATTTTTTATTTACTAGTTGAAAAAATAACTTAATATACCTTCTTGTTTTAAATGGCAGTGTTGGTTTAATAAGAACGAGACTTGCTTGGGTATAGTATAATAAAATTAAACACATATATTTTGTTATCCGAGCACAAAGTACCTTTGTATAAACCGAATGCTACGAGCTCCTAGAGTGATCGCAAGCACCTCAATTAAATTTTATATTCACGCGTCGTAACCAGTGTCTACAAAATGGCAGTAACAATGACCAACCAAGAAACTTTTCGCTTTATAGAGCTCTACCAACCCGAAAATTGTTTGAGGAACCCAAGAAATATTTTTTTTCCATTTCTTTTTGATCGCCCTTTTCTTTTAGATATTCACCTAGTAGCGGTATGATGTGAATATATAACCGCAGTATCCGTTACCGCCTGAATATCAATTATAATAAATTCGCCCGCACATTGACCTGAACCGAAGCAAACTGAACGACCTTCCAACGTATGGACGCCATCACAAACCATAGAGATAATATAGATAGAGTAGGGAAGCCAGCCGCAAATGTGACTTCTCGTTAGAAAGAGAGAGAGAGAAGATCAAGATTGCTATCTGTCTCTCTCTAACGACGCATGTTGTCAAGCTAACCTAACATGACAAAATAATACCGCGCATGCGCTCTGTTGTTGTTAGAGAAGGACAGACAGCAACTCTCATCTTCTTTCTCTTTCTAACAGCGCGTCAGTTCCATTTGCAGAAAAGCATATGGCTTCTCCACTCTATCTATATTATCTCTATGTCACAAACTCTTGGCTAACATCTTTGCTACAACATTCGCCACAATGTTGGCCAACGTAAAGAGCTGCCATTATACGAAATAAATTAGTTAGTCAAACAGGCAGTCTATAATGTAGTGATATTAGTATATCATCCAAGTCAACGCCCTTAAACTAATCCGATGATTGCATCTGGCGAAAATAGTTAAAAACAAATTAAGAAGGTTACAATCTTATGAATCGGTGTTATTTTGACTCCATTTTTTAAATATTTATTGTAAACTATATTGTTTTAACCCATTGATATAGGTTGTAAGATTTATAGTTTGTTCGCTTAAATACGGTACCTTTGTGTCGCGCCGCCTAGGCACTTGCCGCATCTTGACAAAGGCGCCGCCGCGATATCCAATGGTCGCCGCGTGCGGCTTACACCTGCAGGAAAATTTAACTTGTGTATATTATTTATATTCGTATTTTATTACAATAACCATAAGAATGAAATAGTATCTATTCTATCTATTTATTCTTAGAATAGAAAAAAAATCATTTATTTAATAAACAGACTAAAAAATTATAAAATAGAAGCATGATAATAAGTACGCCTGCAGGTGTACCAATACTATCTCAATGAACAGAATAATATACAAAAGGTGGACTTAATACCTTAAGGCATTCTCCCCCTGTCAATCTTGGGAGTAGTTAAATAGTTTCATTCGTTAAGTAGTAACTGTTATGTAATATTAACTATATGTTTAATAGATATATAACATTTGAATTGAATAATAATATTTAACTATTGCACTTTATTAAGTTTTAGTAATACTTCGATAAATAAAACTAATATCTACAAAAAAAATTAGAAAACAATAAATATGCAAATCTATTAAAACAAGGAAACTTTCTATGTAGAGAACCAGCTGCTACCCGAGCATCTTCCCTATCAAGAGTAACCAGAACTCCGTCATCGGGAGAAATCCTTGATGAAGAACCTGGGTATGTATTTTACATATGATGGATAATATATATATGATTGCCAACATTGTTATCAATTTTTGTGGCTTTTCAAAAATTTAGTCGACCCAGTCAGCGAGTATCCAGAGCTTCACGCAAAACCAGAGCGTCAGTGGGCGATCAGTTAGCTGATGATGGGTGAGTATCAAATATTTACTGTTCATTAGTACAAACTGATTGTTGGTTCTACTTTTCTTCTTCACAACTTTAGGCCTCTTTGACGTAAACGCGACTCTTTATTTCATCTCATAGATAAAATTCTAAGTGCTTGTTCACGTAGAACACGCGGGCGCGGGGGCGGCAGTCAGCGCGTCGGTTTGGGCGAACTCGTCTTAACGTTGGCCGCCAGGCGTTTGCGCGAGTGTGACATGTTGTCAGAGGTTGTGAACATTGACGACAAACTTTTATTTTTAATCGAAAATTCTTACCTAAGGTGGGAGATGACAAAAAGTAGAATTGGTGTGCACGAAATTAATAAAGAACTGGCAAAGAGGAATAATCATGCGAGGCGAGTTCATTGGGTTGAATGGTAGATCGTTTGAAGTGACACGTTCAAGATTGTTGATCTTAAGTGAAGTCGCGAGTCAATCACGTGCTCCTCCGCTAGTTCGAAGAACACAAACAACTTCATACGTTTCATAATGACGCTAGCGCGCCGCGCGCGATAGTCGCCAACTTGCCCGCTTCGTCTACAGCACCTGCGTTTTGTACGTGAACACTTGCATATAATGCTATGGGTTTGATATTTCGTGACCACACTCGCCAACATGCCCGTGAGTTAACGTGAACAAGCACTAACGGTGAAAGGTCCGACAAATTGTAGGTTATAGGCCGCCTCCATGCGCAATCCGCCTATCTTCATATTCACTATTTAAATTATAGCTCACTGCACTTCAATAGTTCGAACTTAATGCCTTTAGGCATTCTCCCCCAGTCAATCTTGGGAGTAGTTAAATAGTTTTATTCATTAAGTAGTAACTCTTATGTATTATTAACTACCTATATATTTAATAGATATTTAAAATTTGAATTGAATAATTTTAAAATAATATGTAACTATTGCACTTTATTATGTTTTTAGTAAAACTTCTATAAATAAAACTAATATCTGCAAAAAAAATGAAGAAAACAATAAAAATGCAAATCTATTAAAATAAGGAAACTTTCTATGTAGAGAACCAACTGCTGCCCGAGCATCTTCCCTATCAAGAGTAATCAGAACTTCGTCATCGGGAGAAATCCTTGATGAAGAACCTGGGTATGCATTTTACATATGATAGATATTATATTAACAGTGTGAGCCTTTATAAAATACACATATCGAAAGGAGGTAATCTATGGTTAATTTTATCGACGGAAAAAATATTAAAAAAATCTAAATGTTTTCTTTATATTTGTTATGGAATTTTTAAAAAAATTTTTCGCTACTGTGACCCCATTGTAAACAAAACGGTGTAACTTTTAAACTAAATGATCTATCGCGATGAAACAAACTACGCCTAAGAAGGACACCTAATTACTTCCAATCATTATGGAGTTTCTTAAATATTTTTTCCGTCAGTAAAATTAACCATAGATTTCCTCATTTCGATATGTGCACTTTATAAAGACACACTGTATATGATTGCCAACATTGTTATCAATTTTTGTGGCTTTACAACATAGTCGACCCAGTCAGCGAGTATCCAGAGCTTCACGCAAAACCAGAGCGTCAGTAGGCGACCAGTTAGCTGATGATGGGTGAGTATCAAATATTTCATGTTTCTTAGTACAAACTGATTATTGGTTCTACTTTTCTTTTTCATAACTTAAGGCCTCTTTGACGTAAACGCGACTCTTTATTTCATCTCACAGATAAAAGTCTAAGTGCTTGTTCACGTAGAATACGCGGGCGCTGGGGGGGCAGTCGGCGCGTTGGTTAGGGCGAACTCGTGTTTACGTTAGCCGCTAGGCGTTTTGCGCGAGTGTGACGTGTTGTCAGAGGTTATGAACATGGACGACGAACTTTTACTTTTAATCGAAAATTCTTACCTAAAGTGGGAGATAACGAAAAGTAGAATTAGTGTGCACGAAATTATTAAAGAAAGAGAACTGGCAGAGGGTAATAATCATGCGAGGCGAGTTCATTGAGTTGAATGGTAGATCGTTTGAAGCGACAAGTTCGAGATTGTTTGACCTGAAGTCGCAAGTCAAATGCGCGCTCCTCCAATAGTTCGAAGAACACACAAACAACTTCATAAACGTTAGATATTTCCGCGAGCACGCTGCGTGCGATAGTTAGTGCGATAGCACCTGCGTTTTGTACGTGAACACTTGGATATAATGATATGTGTTTGACATTTTGTGACCGCGCTAACCACCGCGCCCGCGAGTTAACGTAAACAAGCACTAACGATGAAAGGTCCGACAAATTGAAGACCATAGTCCGTGTCCATGCGCAATCCGCTTATCTTCATATTCATATAAATTATAGCTCACTGCACTTCAATGGTTCGAACTTAATGCCTTTAGGCATTCTCCCCCAGTCAATCTTAGGAGTAATTAAATAGTTTTATTCCTTAAGTAGTAACTCTCATGTAATATTAACAGTGGTAGAGCCACGCGGCAGCTTCTGCTGTCGCACGGATGGACCGGCTCGAACCGGGTTGGTACCACGACCTCACAGAAAACCAGCGTGACGTAGAGGTTAACCTCTGCGTTTCGCTTGGTGAGTGCAGGTGACCGGAGGCCCTTTTTACTGGAAATGAGGCATTCCATCGTAGTCCTCACGGGTGACAACGCATCTACATTTTGATTTGTAATAGAGTATAGATGTAGATGTCTATGGGTCGCAGTAACCACTTACCATCAGGTGGACTGTGTGCTCGTTTGTCACCCTCATCCTATAAAAAAAAACTATATACATATTTTTAGATATATAAAATTTGAATTGAATAATAATAAAATAATATATAACTTGTGCACTTTAATATGTTTTAGGAAAACTTCGATAAATAAAACTAATATCTACAAAAAAAATTAGAAAACAATAAAAATGCACATCTACTAAAATAAGGAAACTTTCTATGTAGAGAACCAGCTGCTGCCCGAGCATCTTCCCTATCAAGAGTAACCAGGACTGCGTCATCGGGGGACATCCTTGATGAAGAACCAGGGTACGTATTTTACAAATGATGGATGATATATATATACATATGTTTGATTGCCAACATTCTTATCA
The DNA here is from genome assembly GCA_033319125.1 of Parnassius glacialis. Lineage (NCBI taxonomy): Eukaryota > Metazoa > Arthropoda > Insecta > Lepidoptera > Papilionidae > Parnassius > Parnassius glacialis. Next base: position 5,732,218 of record JAVANC010000008.1, read on the forward strand.
ATTTTTGTGGCTTTACAACATAGTCGACCCAGTCAGCGAGTATCCAGAGCTTCACGCAAAACCAGAGCGTCAGTAGGTGATCAGTTAGCTGATGATGGGTGAGTATCAAATATTTCATGTTTCGTAGTACAAACTGATTATTGGTTCTACTTTTCTTCTTCACAACTTTGGGCCTCTTTGACGTAAATGCGACTCTTTATTTCATCTCACAGATAAAAGTCTAAGTGCTTATTCACGTAAAACACGCGGGCGCGGGGGCGGCAGTCGGCGCGTTGGTTTGGGCGAGCTTGTGTTTACGTTCGCCGCCAGGCCAACAGTGGTAGAGCCACGCGGCAGCTTTTGCTGTCGCACGGATGGGCCGGCTCGAACCGGGGTGGTACCACGACCTCACAGAAAACCTGCGTGAAGTAGAGGTTTACCTCTGCGTTTCGCTTGGTGAGTGCAGGTGGCCGGAGGCCCTTTTTACTGGAAATGAGGTATTCCATCTTACTCCTCACGGGTGACAACGCATCTACATTTTGATTTGTAATAGAGGATAGATGTAGATGTCTATGGGCCGCAGCAACCACTTACCATCAGGTGGACTGTGTGCTCGTTTGTCACCCTTATTCTATAAAAAAGAGGCGTTTTGCGTGAGTGTGACCTGCTGTCAGAGGTTGTGGACATGGACGACGAACTTTTATTTTTAATCGAAAATTCTTACCTAAAGTGGGAGGGAGATGACAAAACTTAGAATTGGTGTGCACGAAATTAATAAAGAAAGTAAAACTAGCAAAGAGAAATAATCATGCAAGGCGAGTTCATTGGGTTGAATGGTCGATAGTTTGAAGCGACAAGTTCGAGATTGTTGATCTTACCTGAAGTCGCAAGTCAATCGCGCGCTCCTCCGCTAGTTCGAGGAACACACAAACAACTTCATACGTTTGATATTGCCGCGAGCGCGCTTCGCGCGATAATTGCCAGCTTGTCCGCTACTTCTACAGCACCTGCGTTTTGTACGTGAACATTTGCATATAATGGTATGTGTTTGATATTTTGTGACCGCGCTCGCCACCGTGCCCGCAAGTTAACGTGAACAAGCACTAACGGTGAAAGGTCCGACAAATTGCAGGCCATAGTCCGCCTCCATGCGCAATCTGTCTATCTTCATATTCACTATTTAAATTATAGCTCAATGCACTTCAATAGCTCGATTAGCTTTCAATTATTCTTCCTTTGGTATGTACACGTACGTAAATTTATTGCTGCGGTAAAAACCCACTTCCATATAATCCTTGCGCACCACGTGAACTGTCATTGCTTAAAATGTAACACCGCACCATATCATAGTTTCATAGTATTTGCGGTTCAAATATTATTATGTCAGCCAGTTAGACGGACGTAGGTACCAAGCGGTGTAACGGTTAAGAATATCCTAGTGGATATTTCCTTGATTCTTATTTATTATAACTTTGTTGTTTATATGTATCATTTTATTTTCTGTATGAAAATTGTATGCGTGTAAGTTACTGAATAAATGAATGTCTATGTCCAAGGCCTAAATAATTTGATTGTTACATAACTGGGGTGCAGGATTATAAAAAACAATGGCAGTCTTTCATACATAAAATTAGTTGAGACGAAATGGTAGCGTCTATATATCAAAAATATCTTAAAATATTAAGCGTCAATCCCTAAATAAATTTGTTAAATAATTTTATCCTGAGAAGGCGTCAAAAAAAGGATATTTAGATTTGAACCTCTTTAGGTTATGTCTTATGTCACTTGGAAAAAATCATGCGTCCTGTAGTTTTATGATGTTAGCTTAATACATTCTCAACATAATGTACCTAACTACATAATTGAGAGTTTTTAAATTATTTTATCTCTATTAAATATTTGCGTACTGTAAATCTATATTTTAGGCATGGCTTCTAGGTCTTTGTGCCATACAGTGATATTTTGTTTTAGCTAGTGTTGCCATAACATTAAATGGAATTGTTACGTAGTACTATGATTGAGATAATATATTATTGCAGGAAGTTCTTCGTAAGAGACTTATTTTCAACTATGTCACTTTTATTTTTATTATTACTGATAGTATAGTTATTATTAATAATAACTTCCTATAAAAATATTTTGTGTTCGTGTGTTGTGTTGGTAGTCTTACAAAGTCTACCATTTGAATAGTATAAAATTAATAAAACTTTTGATGTTCCCAAAAATGTATTTCTGTGGCGTTAATTAAAATACATTTTTATTTGAAAAATCATAGAAAAATATTTTTTTTTGTATATTAGTTATTTCTAGACGCAATCATTTTGCCAACTATTTTTTTTGCCCTTGTTATTTCAATTGTAATATACTAAATATATTATATATATAATACAACTACCGCTTAGCTACCTAACCGTTTAGTCGTGGTGTAAGAATATCCAGTAACCACATATCGTCTCGAGATTATCGTGACAGGTAACAAAGGGCAATAGAAACAGGAGAGGAGCAGCAGCATCCTACTGATAACAACTACATCTACGTGGTAGAGCCATGCTGCAGCTATATTAGTAGTATAGTTGTAGCACGAATGGGTCGGCACGACCGGGGAAGGACCACGCTCTCACATAATATCAGCGTAAAATAGCAGCTTAACGCTGCTGTGTTTTGTATGGTGAGTGTAGAGAACCGGAAACCCTTTTTACTGGAAATGAGGCATTCCATCTTAGTCCTGACGGGTGACAACGCATCTACATTTTGATTTGTAATGGAGGATAGATGTAGATGTCTATGGGCCGAAGCAACCACTTACCATCAGGTGGACTGTGTGCTCGTTTGTCACCCTTATCCTATAAAAAAAACTCAATATTATAAAAATTGCGTTTGCCAATCCGCCTGCCAAGCGTACTAACTACGGCGGTACCAACTACCATCTTTAGTTAACAGATAATAATATGGACAATATGTTCTCTATAATAAGTTTTTTTTCTTTTTAGCGAGGCTCAACGTCCTTCCACAGCTTCTCGTAGGAGTCAGTATAGAACATCCGAAGCGGATCCTCAGTAAGTACCTTACAAAACGATTTTAACCATTTCATAGTTTCACAGTATTCGCGGTTCTGATTTACTAGAAAAATTACATCCCTATTGTAGTAGTATTTATGTCGCATATATATTTTATAGTACATAACTTTTATAAGTGACCTGTGGGCTCTTTCTAACTCAAGGAATTTAGTGTTAGTGGCTCCTCCCCAAACTGGTAACCAATATGTAACAACTGATTATGTGAACGCAACATAGATGCTATTGAGTGTCTTCTGAGGCATTACAAATCTTAGATATTAAAAAATTTATATAGAGGTTCGCACCCGTGACGTAACAATCTCAATATGTGATGTTACTTTACAAGCATAGAGCAACACAGTCTGTCATTATTTGCGGGGGGAAATCTGCGCCACGCACACTTTCTCGCTTGGCGTGCTCAGCAAAGCGAAACAGTATTTCATGCCGGCACAACGCCTGCAACTTTACAAGGCGCAGGTTCGGCCTCACATGGAATACTGTTCCCATCTCTGGGCCGGGGCTCCCCAGTGCCAGCTCCTTCCACTTGACCGCATCCAGCGCAGAGAGAAGGTCGTGTTGCTGAGAGGCTGCCCTGTGTTACATTGAGATGGGTAGTGATGCTGTTGGTTGTTCCATACTTTGGTGTTATCATGTAATTGGGCCCTGATAGTAAGCAGAGTTTATTACCGAGTAGTGTTCTATTATTTAAATACTTTTGAGGATAATTTCTAACATCAGAAGTGGAATAGTTTGTTACATCAGAAATGGGATAGTTTCTACAATCATAAGTGGGATAGTTTCTAAAAATATATTATTACTTAGAAGCTCTCAGACCCCATATCACCCCGTGAGTATCGTAAATCACGAAAGAAGAGAATAAAACAGGAGATACTTTTTACTTTTACCATACTTTACTTTATTTAAAAAACGTTACCCCCACACTAGGATTTTCTCCTGTGTCGTGGAGGCAGTTTACAAACATAAATTGCACAAGGACAAACATCCAGACCCGGAACAATTATTTGTAGGCCATACAAATACTTGTTCCGTGCGGGATTCGAACCCGCGGCCCCCAGCGCAACAACTGATTGCTAAGCCACTGCGCCACGGAGCCGTCAAATATATAGGCAACAGTATCTTCCTTCTTCTTCGTCTTCTTTCTTTTTTATGGCAGTTTTTGATTATTCGCCAATGTCAGCGTGAAAGTGTTTATTGAGTACAAGCTCAGTAGTTACACAGTATCTTCCTGATAACAATCCTAAATAATACAAATTTACGGTTGCCAACTCACTTGATAAGAGTTGAGCAGAGTGGACCTTTGAAAGGCTATAATTAATTAATGAACGGTGGATAATATCTTGAGCAGAGAGGAAAACGAGTAATACGTTCGTAATCGATTTATTGGTAGTTGTGATCTCGCAACAAAATAGTAACAGCGCCCTCTGTGTACGTACCGTGAAGGTAAAACTAATATCTATAAAAAATGCAGAAAGTAATAAAAATTAAAATCTATTAAAATTAGGAAACTTTTTATGTAGAGAAGCAGCTGTTCCCCGAGCATCTTCCCTATCAAGAGTAACCAGGACTGCGTCATCGGGGGACATCCTTGATGAAGAACCAGGGTACGTATTTTACATGTGATGGATGATAATATATACTGTCCAGGCAGACGTTGTTCTGCCCTTTTCGACGACCCTTCATATAAAACATGCTTAAATTTGTAATAAAAATAATATTGATTGTCACTTATGTCTCAAGTTCGACCGAACTCGGTCGGTTTATATATATACATATGAATTATTGCCAACATGGATATCAATTATTATTTCTTTACAAAATAGTCGACCCAGTCAGCGAGTATCCAGAGCTTCACGCAAAACCAGAGCGTCAGTGGGCGATCAGTTAGCTGATGATAGGACTGCGTGAGTATCAAATATTTTATGTTCATTAGTACAAACTGATAGTTGCTTCTACTTCTATCAAAGCCAAGACACTCAGACCAACAAACAAATATTCTTCTTAAAAAAAACTACGTTGTATGAAATACTAAATAGGAAATTAACCAGAATATTTTTTTCGTGTATATTCATCCCAGTGAACATTATCAAATTCATTAACAGTAAGTCTCGCACTTTCGCCCAATAGAATAGCGTGCGTATTCAGCACCGATATGGACCATTTTTCGGAGCATCTTAAGAAATAAAATAAAAAAACTTAAAAAAGAAATTGTGGTTAGCTGACGTGGAATAGTTAAGTAGTTTTTGATAATTTCAATTATAAATAAACGAAACAATACCTACAAATAAAATCAAATAAGGCAATTTTTTTTCTGTAGGGAAGCTTCATCAGGTCCTCGAGCATCTGCCTTATCAAGACTAACCGAAAATCTATCATCTGGAAACATCCTTGATGAAGAATCTGGGTATGAATTTTACATAAGGCTTTAAATAATTTTCATCGCTGTATCTCCTTCACTATTCGATATTTCTTTATGGATTCGTTCCACATAATCTTATTTTCATAAATTATATTTATTTTTTATAAATAAATGTTACCCCCACACTAGGATTTTGTCCTGTATCGTGGAGACAGTTTACAAGCATAAATTGCACAAGGACCAAATTCCAGACCCTGAACAATTATTTGTAGGCTATACAAATACTTGTTCTGTGCGGGATTCGAACCAGCAGCCCGCGGCGCTGCAATTCTTTGCTAAGCCACTGCGTCACGGAGCCGTCTTTTATCAAGTAGTTTTTAATAATTATCAGGCAGGTATTTTAATTTTTAACAGTGGTAGAGCCACGCGGCAGCTTTTGCTGTCGCACGGATGGGCCGGCTCGAACCGGGGTGGTACCACGACCTCACAGAATACCAGCGTGAAGTAGAGGTTTACCTCTGCGTTTCGCTTGGTGAGTGCAGGTGGCCGGAGGGCCTTTTTACTGGAAATGAGGCATTCCATCTTAGTCCTCACGGGTGACAACGCATCTGCATTTTGATTCGCAAACGAGGATAGATGTAGATGTCTATGGGCCGCAGCAACCACTTACCATCAGGTGGACTGTTTGCTCGTTTGTCACCCTTATCCTATAAAAAAAAAACGCCAACGCTTTACCAATATTTATGTAGTAGAGCTAAGAATACGTGGCAGCTGTATAATGGCACTAGCAGAGGTGTTCGGCTCGCCTGGTGAAGGACAGTCTCGTAAAATTCCAAAATACGATAGCAACATAAGGTGAAATTAGGAACCTGTTTTTGATTCTTAATCGAGGGTAGATATAATAGATATATATGTTTATTGGCCGCGGTATCTATTTAAAATGTTTAAACCGTTTCACAATTAAATACATCTGAATTAAGTGTAATATATTAAAAGCAATGGCTGTAGATTGATGTTAGCTTTATATGAAAACGATGAAATAATGGACTGATGGTGAAATAAACCTCATTATGTTCGTTTTGGCGCTTTGAGATACTATCATCGAAGTGTCTAATGCCCAAATAGTCAAACTTTGCTCAATTTTAAAATGCTGTTCAGCCTCGTGCTGTCTCTATCACTTAAAGTCAAAGTGACTGTGACACCACGAGACTTAACGACATCTTAAAATTGAGTGGCGTTTGAATATTTGGCCATAAATAGCTTTAAAGTTTGCTATGTGCATCAACGTATTGCGAAATACTTTATTTGGCAATAATAGTAATCGTACGAGTTCACAATCAAATAAATTTTCTACAAACCCCCGAAAGAGAAGGAGCTGGTTATTCTCAAGCAGCTGAACAGATTTTCTTGAACAAAGCCAAGAACAGTCTCGATTAAAACACCTTCCAAACGAAAAAAAACTTGATCAAAACCGGTTCATCCGTTCAGGAGCTATGATGCCACAGGCAGACGCACAGATACACAAACACCCCTCTGTTTTCGTCGGGGGTTAAATAAGAAAGACATCGCGGTAACGATGTTACTGACGACGGAAAGCAATGTCAAAGGCGCGTCAACTTTGTTTATGCAATCGCCAGTCCGTTTGCCAAGCGTGGCGATTGAGATGAATCCTCGCTACTTAGTTAGAGGCCCATTTTCAACAGTGAACTTATGCGGGGTAATAAAAAAGAAGTGATAGGGGATGGTGGTTTGTTTGTTTGTACGTAGTACATAGCTTACATTGTAGTATTTATAGTAGAAAAAAAAAACTGGTGACGTTTCGCATGAAATGATTATAGGCCAATATCATTGATCACCGTCACAGCAAAGGTGCGCTTGACAGTGTGCTGAATAAGCGATGAATGGGTTCCTATAGCTGCATAACAACCAGTTTGGGTTATGACTAGGTTTATCCACGGATAGCGCAATATTGTATCTTAAACATGCAGTCAAATACTCATTGATCCTAAAGCAAAGAGATTTGTTTCTTTTTTTTATAGGATAGGGTGACAAAGGAACACACAGTCCATTTGATGGTAAGTGGTTGCTGTGACCCATAGACATCTACATTTATCCTCGTTTGCGAATCAAAATGCAGATGCGTCGTCTCCCGTGAGGACTAAGATGGAATGCCTCTTTTCCTGTAAAATGGGTCTCCGGTTCTCTACTACTCTACACACGAAACATGGCAGCATTAAACTGCTATTTTACGCTTGGTATTCCCTCCCCGGTCGAGCCGACCCATTCGTGCTACAACTATACTACTAATATGCAGCATGACTCTACCACGTATGAAAGTCTTTTGTCTATTCCTCGACCTGTCTAGTTCACTTGATTTGGTTTCCTACATTATACTATGGAAAAGTTGAAAGACGTAAGCTGACTATTGAACGTGCTCGTATTTTCCAATACCAATATGGAAAACAGATCAACTGCGTTAGATGGTCAAATACCTTGTCGGAACCTTACCTTACAGTGCTGGGTGATTCTGGATGGGTTAAGCTAACCAGGACTCTTTGACCTCTATCCTCTACCGTTACTGTTACAACCTATTCGGTTCCACTGTTGAACATAGGCCTCCCCCATAGATTGCCTCATAGGAGGGATGTTTGCCATAGTTGCCACGCTTTGCAAACGGGTTGGAAACCGCAGTTTTTTATTTTAGTTTTAACCTCTACATAGACGGACTTCTGACCGCCACAGAATTGTGCTCGTTTGTCGCCCTTTTTCTAAAAAAAACCAGAATCGACTCCTACATCAGGAGTTTGCTTAACATACTGGCGACTCGTACTACACTAGCCACATAAATAGATAATATGTAGAAATATAATAAAAATGGGATAGCAAAATCGCTCAACCAATCCATGAAGGACGGTTATGTTTAGCAGTGAACTTTTATCATAGATGACAGCTAACATAAATATAAATTTTTGGCTTTACTAAATAGTCGACCCAGTCAGCGAGTGTCCATGGCTCCACGCAAAACCAGAGCGTCAGTAGGCGATCAGTTAGCTGGTGATAGAACATCGTGAGTATTAAATATTCCATGTTCATTAGTACAAACTGATTGTTGATTTTAGTTCTATTACATCCAAGACACACAGTCCAACAAAGAAGGATAGTCGGAGCGCTGCGTATATTTTTAATGACAACTTATTCTAACAACGCGTATTTGCACTCACGTGAATTTAAAATAATTTGCAACCAACAATATATTTACGTACATGTATGTGTGCTTACCAGTGAACGTATACGGACTGTTAAAGAAATAACAAAGATCTGTACTTGAGTGCGGTATCAAGATAGAACATGAATATGATGAAGAGAACACGTCACTTACAATGTAGATACATATCTATCCACATATAACATAGATAGAAAATTCTTTATTGCACTCAAACAAACATATATTTGGTATAAAGGCGAACTTAATGCCTAAAAGGCATTCTCTGCCAGCTAACCTTTGGTAGTGTGGCCAGCGCTCCGTGTTTCTTTTTTCTGTCCCCAAGCCAAGATATTTAATAATTTATAATAATAATGCCCTTCCGACCAAATTTTGGTCATAGCGGACACTCTTAGCCATATACGCAGGATAGGATTACAGTGCATAAGTGTAACATAATAAAGCATAGCACGAACATAGCACTCTATATTTCCTCACTCTTAAAAAACTGTCTATCCCAACAGTTTCTATGACATTCAAGTTTAAGCCAATTTGCAAAAATTATTTTGTCAATTGACAGTGACAAAATAATGCACTGCACAGATTTTGGCGTTTTTGTCAAAATAAAATATTTACTCCAGTCGTTGACTACCAGTCGGGCTAATTTGTGTTATTTTACCTCCAAACTCCATGGCATTTCCAAGAATGTTGTACATTCCTGTAGATCATATTATTTAACCAACTGCTATGAAACTTGGCTTTTTATTGGGGCACTGAGGTTTTGTAAGGTGTAGTGAGCGTGTAGTGTTCTTGTAAACATAGGAAATCATTAAGAAGAATTCTAATCTATTAAAGTTAAGAAATTTGTTTTTGTAGAGAGGCAGTTAGTCCCCGAGCATCTTCCTTATCGAGACATCCGTCATCGGGGGAAATCATTGTCGAAGTGCCTGGGTATGTAATTTACGTAAGCCTTTAAAATCATATTCATCGCTATAGGCCAAATACTCAAACGTTACTCAATTTTAAGATGTCTTTAAATCTCGTGTTGTCACAGTCGCTTTCACTTAAAGTGATAGAGACAGCACGAGACTTAGCGGGGCCTCGGCGGCTAGTCGGCGGCGTACCAAGGTAGAAATATCGAATGATAACCTTGTTTATCATTCGATATTTCTACCTTGATTCTTACATTATAGTATTCTATAGATTTAATTTAATTATTATTAGAACCAACGTATTATCAATGGTTTTATTTATTATCTACGGTACGGAGCACGAGATGTTCGGTTTGACTTGAGGTTTTTGTTTGTACGTAGTTAGGCTCTTATAGTGAAAAAATATAGCGAACTGTTGTATAATTATGTGACATTATACGGTGATACGCGTTGGGGCAGCGCGTCGGACATTTACTTGCCCTAAACCCCTCTCAGAAACGAGAGGAGGCCTGTGCCCAGCAGTGGGACGTATATAGGCTGTGACTTTAACTATAACTTTTATACGGTGATCGGAAAACATCAGTTTTTGTCTTTCCCTCGATCTGTCAAGGACATTATGTCTGGTATTCTACAATACACTATGAAATAAATTGTAAGATATAAAGCTGCCTATTAAACTTGTACGTATTTTCCGATACTAATATGGAAACCATATCAACTGCGTTAGATGATGAAATCCGCTGTCTGAACCGTGCACGTTGTATTCCGGGTTGAGACAGGGTGAATTGAGCTACTGATAGAGACGCTCAACAGCATGCATGTTGGATATGTGTGGACACTATAACTTATGCGATGATACAGTTCTGCTGAGAACCTCGCTGTGGACTAATAAAACTATCAAATTAATCATTCATTACCGTCTTGTGTCATATCACAGAACAACTGCTAAACATAGGCCTCACAAATTGTGCCACGAAAATACGTTCTTAAGTCACCAGCGTCGATCATCGTTTAATCGGTACGTCGCTCAATCTAATGGTGGCTCACACTACACTAGAAACAAGTATATAATATGTATGAACATTGCCATTTATTCTTTCTTTGAATTTCCAACATTCCCCGCGTAATGGCAAAATAAGTGAACCCACTAGCCATGTCGTAAGAGGCGACAGAAGGAAACTGAAACATTCATCTTACTTACTTGGTTAAATCTCGGCTATGAGCCAATCTATCAAGGAAGGCCACGTTAAGCAGTTCGATTCTATTCTATTCTATTCTATTCTATTCTATTCTATAGTCGACCCAGTCAGCGAATATCCATAGCTCCACGCAAAACCAGAGCGTCAGTAGGCGATCAGTTAGCTGATGATAGGACCGCGTGAGTATCAAATATTTCATGTTCATTAGTACAAATTGATTGTTTCTTCTTTTTTTTTACAGCTAAGGCTCTTATTCAGACGGAAGGCTGCGTAAATGTAAAGCCTAAACCAAGCCAAAAACCATACTTAACTTATTGTAAGAACGCGCACTTGCACACATTCGAAACTAAAATATTTTCAACCAACAATATGATTTTAGGTACCTATATGTTGTGTGTGTTCAGCAGGGTACATTTAAAAACTGTGAAAGATAGAAAAATCAAATATGTGTACATGAGTGCGTGTCAAGAAGTCGAACATAGGTTCGGCGTCACTATTAGTGTAGCCACCGTAATGTACAAGTAAGACCATAGAGGTTTAGTCTCGCCATTTGACGATATAACCTAAATAAAAATTGTATTAACAGCTGAATTTTTTTCGTTATTCATTGTTAGGTATATTCCTTATTAATAATAAATATGATACATAAAGGCTGTTTAATAAGTACAATAGTCCTTATTAATCAGTCGTTTAAACCTACTTTGTAAAAGGGGAATTTGCTAAGGCAAATTGTACTGATGATTAAATCCTCGACTTCAAAAGCTATATTATGGTAATCATGTTATTATTTTAAGTTATACGTGATAGAGCCACGCTGCAAGTAAACTATGGTATGTAACAAGAATGGGTCGGCTCCATCGGGGAAGGACGCTCTCACAAAATTAATAAAAAATAGCAGCTTAATGATGTTTCGTATGGTGAAAGTGTACGGAACCTGATATCCTTTTTACTTGAAACGAGGCATTCTATATTAATCCTCACACAATCACACGGGCAAAGTCGCCGGGAACAGCTAGTCGAGAAAAAATGTAGATGTCTATGGTCCGCAGTATCCACTTAGCATCACGTGAACTGTGTGCTTGTTTGTCACCATTATTCAAAAAATAAAAATGTCGGATTTTACTGTTTATTTCAAATTTAGTTTTTAACCCTTTTGAGTGGACTTAGGAAAATCAAAATCTCAAGATAACAACTATAATGTCGTTCACATACTAGGTCTACTTCGTCTACATTAAAAATTTTATTCACTATTTTCCTACGTGAGGGTTAGAAAGGGTTAAAAAGGTTAACAATTTATTGGTGAAGATATCACGTAATATACATATGAAACAAAATGCTGAATGAACCTGCTCATTTTTGCACTAGGTTAAATACTAGAATTTATTTTATTTATTTTGTTACCAGCGCTAAGCGACGATCGACCGTACCCCGTCGTTCCATGAGACCAACGTTTGTGGAAGATGAACCAGAAGAATCCGCACCTGAGTTAGTCTTTGATTTTTTTCTTTTTCTTAATTTGATTCAACCATTTGACCATTCTTTAATCATTTAATATTCTTTAATTTGAAGAAATAAGCTAGAAGATTCCATTGCTTTTTTTTCCTTCTGAAAATATACGTAGAAACACATTGATTTGCTAGAACATTCTATAATCACAAAATGGATAACTTCGGCGTATTGGAAGCGAGCGAGCTCTCGCATTTTTCATCATCATAATCACATCATCATATTTATATTGAAATAAAACTAGCTTTTATGAATTTTATCGCCTCCATCCGTAACTATGGGTGCTGCAAAATGCTCGAAACTTCGAAAATATAAAAATAAGTTAATATACGCGATAAAATCAGTATTTTTTTTTATATTATATTCAAATATGTAGTCATCGCGTAAACATTAGAAATCATTATCTTTGTATTCGCTGTCAATTTAAGTTTAAAATATTGTTACTGTGTAAAAAAAAACGATCTTTACGATTTTATCGCGTATAATTTACTGAAGTGAAAAGTTGTTTTGAATCGCTGTGATTAAAATTTCGATGGTACAAAAAAGCGACATTAAAAAGAGACAAATATATACATCTACACACTGACCTCTATAATTATATGTACTGGCTATACACCGTCACATAATGAGGCGATTTGATTTTCGGTATTTTGGCGCTGACAGCTGAAGTGAACGTCCACGGAACTAATAATAGTGATAAGACAGTGTGAAAGAATATATGGATAAAAATTCTATACCCAGACCTAACCGTAACGTTCATTGTATTTACTCGTATGTATCATATTAATATAATGCCATACAATAAATAAATGTATCAATTCATATCTAGGCTTTAGACACAAGCTCTTTCTAAATATAATTGACAATGACAGCTGAGTAGCTGAGATGCGACTTTTGGACTTTGGACTTTTTGCTTATTATTTTATATCAATCTAAAGGTCTTTGACCAGTGATTTTAAAGATAGCATGTCCTGAGTGGGCTTAGCTCACGTAACTGGCCTTTTACTTGTACCTCATATAAAACCAAGATCGACGCTGCGTCGATGTATCTACGTTTATATTCGTAACTACAGAACGGATTTTGTTCCGAGTTTCAAATGAGAAAATGCCTACGCATATCTGTATTGCGGAAGCAAGAACGGATTATATCGGGACTCGCACCTGCAAATACCCCATGGTTTTCCACCTTCGCCGCACATTGGCAGGGCCACGGAAACGCTTTCAAAGACATCCGCGGCCCCACTAACGCCAGCCGCCCAATAGCAGCCCCTCCTTAGTTGGGAACTTCTCCTCCCCCTTTCCTTCTCAGATAAGGCATATCAGGAACACAAGGCACACTAACCTTCATGGCTTCCAACTCCACCTGACCCCACAGACTTCCCCAGCATCAAGTGGTATAGCCCCGCCAAAGTCGCGGAGGATAGTCGAGGGGCGCATCGATGCAGCGATATAGGGAGAGGACTCTCCTCTAGCCGCAGCCCACTAACACATATCCAAGGGCTCGACAAGCCCACTCACAGTGGCCACCTGGGGTCGACCCTTCACTTCGGGCCAGCCATGTGTGTCGCGCTAAGTGTACCATGGGTTATTAAGCCACGGCTACTATCCCCCCCCCCCTCCCCCTGCCACGACAAGGCGGGAACCCGTTCAGGGAGGAGTTATTTCTCACCTAAACTCACGCAAACTCACTAAGAACATTAATAATTTTCCAGTTTCAATATAAATTTATTCCCTTGATACAATAAATTTGTTATAATAATTATACTGATTTAACTAACGTATGTCTTGTAAACACAAAGTCATCATCAGGCGACCTTTCTACACTTGGCTATGGCTTTTGAGTCTGTGGGAATAAATAAGGAGAGAAGTAAAAAAAAAAAACAATCGAAATAAAAATCTAATACTGATGTGCCGGCGCTGTCGTCGCGCCCCAAAGCGAAAAACACATCGAAGTCTAAATCGCGCTATCAAAGTTCCGAAATTAAAGCAATATATATAGAATTGCCGTGTAGTGGCGGTTAAGAATATCCACTACCCCATATCTTCCCGTGGGTGTCGTAAAAGGCGACAAAGGGAAACAGGCAGGAGATGGGCAGCAGCATCTTTCTGATAACAGCAAAAATTTGAATAAAAAAACTGCGGTTGCCAACCCGCTCGTCAAGCGTGGCAACTATGGCAATATACCCCCCATGAGCAATGACAATAATAAACGGCCCCCAGTCCCCAGCGGCCCCGCTATTCCTGCCTACGGTGGCGACCATGGTAACGGCGGGGCAGGGGGTGCTAAGAATCTCCGGTGGAGGTTCGGTTGCCACCTAAAACGACTCAACCTGGCAACATACAACGCACGCACCCTGAGAACTGACGAGAAGATCGTGGAGCTGGAAGAAGAGATAGACAAGTTATGCTGGCATATTATAGGAATATCCAAAGTCCGAAGAGAGGGGGAGGACACGGTAATCCTCGAATCCGGCAACTTGCTCTATCACCAGGAGGGCGACCATCTGTCCCGGAGGAGGTGTCGGATTTATCGTCCACAAGTCTCTCGTTAACAACGTTGTAAAGATTGAGAGTGTATCGACGAGGGTTGCGTACCTTATACTCAGAATTACCAAACGGTATTCGCTGAAGGTCATACAGGTTTACGCACCAACCTCGGCACACCCCGAGGAGGAAGTGGAGGAAATGTATGAGGATATCTCTAGAGCCATGCATTCCTCTAAAACCCACTATACGGTGTTAATGGGAGACTTGAACGCAAAACTAGGCACAAGAGAGAACGGTGAGCTGAAAGTAGGGAAATTCGGAATAGGGCAACGGAACCCAAGGGGCCAGCAGCTTGCAGACTTCATGGAGAAAGAGGGACTCTTTATGATGAACTCTTTCTTCCAGAAGCAGCTCCACAGATAGTGAGCTACGACGTTTCCACAAAAAATGAGATTGACTTCATTATGACGACCAGACGACAACTGTTCAGTGATGTCTCCGTGATCGCGAGGGTGAAAAGTGGTAGCGATCACCGAATGGTTTGAGGTACACTGAACCTAAACGTTAAGTTGGAGAGGTCTCGTCTAATGAAGTCAACGCTCCGTCCCCCTCGTGCTCTGTTCCAAAGTCCCGAAACCTTTCAGCTCGAGTAAACCGTTTTCAATGAAGTGGACGATATGAATGACAAGCTCGTGGAAACTGTCCATGCGGTCGGAGCTAAGTTTTGCTAGATCCGCCGCAGACGAACACAAAAACTCTCCGATCACACTCTCAATCTCATGGCTATTAGACGGGAGATGAAGCTACATTCTTCAACAGATTTAACAGCATACAGGCAACTGAATAGACAGATCTTCAAATGCATGGGGCGGGACTTACGCAACTTCAATACAGCTTGTATTGAAGAAGCAATCGAGCGGAACCAAGGCTCCAAAGTCTTTGCCAGAGATCTGTCTGCCAGAAAGAGCCAACTGTCAAAGCTGAAGACCGAATGTGGCAGCATCGTTTCCGGTGCACCTGAGATTTTGAGTGAGATTGAGAGGTTCTATGGGCAGCTGTACACGTCATCGTTGGAGCCACACGCAAGTGTGGCACCAACGATGTGACACTATTCCGAAGATATCCCGGACGTCAGTCTGAGCGAGATTAAAATGGCTCTCCAGCAGCTTAAAAACGGCAAGGCCTCAGGCGAGGATGGAATTACAGCGGAGCTTCTGAAAGCGGGTGGAAGACCGGTACTTAAAGTCCTTCAAAAGCTCTTTAATTCCGTCCTCCATGGTGGAGTTACACCGGAGGCGTGGAGCAGAAGTGCGGTGGTCTTATTCTTCAAGAAAGGTGACAACGCTCTCTTGAAGAACTACAGACTGATTTCCCTTCTGAGCCGCGTCTACGTGCTGTTTTTGAGAGTCATTACGAATCGTCTCGCGCGCAGACTTGACGACTTCCAGCCTCCCAAACAAGCCGGTTTCCGAAAGGGCTTTAGCACCATAGACCACATGCATACCCTTCGGCAAGTTGTACAGAAGTCCGAGGAGTACAATTTGCCACTATGTCTGGCGTATGTGGACTATGAGAAAGCCTTTGATTCCGTCGAAATTTGGGCGGTGCTGCAGTCCCTTCAGCGGTGCCAAGTTGACTGTCGGTATATCGAAGTGCTGAAGTGTTTGTACAGTAGTGCTACGATGGCTATCAGAGTACAGAACCAGAGTACGAAACCTATCCAATTGCAGAGAGGTGTAAGACAGGGTGACGTTATATCCCCGAAACTCTTCACCGCTGCATTGGAAGACGTTTTCAAGCTTCTGGACTGGAAAGAATACGGTATTAACATCAATGGCGAGTACATCACTCACCTTCGATTTGCCGACGATATAGTCCTTATGGCAAAATCGCTGGAGGACCTAAGCACTATGCTCAATGACCTCAATAGTGTCTCCCAACGGATAGGTCTTAAGATGAACATGGGCAAAACAAAGATTATGTTTAATGTCCATGTCACACCTTTGCCGGTAGTTGTTGGGAGCACTAAGCTCGAAATTCTTGACGAGTATGTTTACCTGGGACAAATAGTCCGATTAGGTAAGTCCAACTTCGACCGAGAGGTCAATCGACGGATTCAACTTGGCTGGGTAGCGTTCGGGAAGCTACGACACATCTTCTAGTCATACATACCTCAAAACCTTAAAACGAAATTGTACAACCAGTGCGTGTTGCCAGTGATGACTTACGGATCTGAGACGTGGTCCTTCACTGCTGGCCGTAGGAGGAAGCTCAAGGTAGCTCAGCGAGCTACGGAGAGAGCTATGCTCGGAGTTTGTCTGCGTGTTAAACTTAGGAATGAGGATATCCGCAGTAGAACCATAGTAACCGACATAGCCCAACGGATTAGTAAGCTGAAGTGGCAGTGGGCCGGCCATATAGCTCGAAGAACCGACAACCGATGGGGAAGAAAGGTTCTTGAGTGGCAGCCTCGTACCGGTAGGCGTAAGTGTAGGGCGGCCCCCCACGAGATGGAGTGACGACCTGGAAAGGCATGCAGGAAGTCGATGGATGCAGGTGGCTCAGGACCGTGTTTTGTGGCATTCCGTGGTGGAGGCCTATGTTCAGCAGTGGACTTATGAAAGGCTGTAATGGTAATATAGAATAGCTCTGAAGTACCGCACGGAGCGTTGGCCGTTCCCCGGGCAGAACACCTTGCCCGGTGGGAGATCTCCCCTTTTTCTTCCTACGGCCACAGTGGTGACCCCAACGTGATATGGCGAGCAGATCTGCAGTCTTCACATTAATAATGCTTCCTGTTCCTTCAACCTACTCTCTGCGCTACAGTGTTCGGCACGACTCTGAGCCTTACTGCTCGCCTCTGCTTCACGGCACTTTCGCAGATCACTTGCCTTCTTCTCGACTCACCGCAGATTACAAGGCAATCCCTGGCACTTGCAAATTCGTCTTCCCTTTTTCTTCCTACGGCCACAGGGGACTTTTATACTTACTGGTACTGGTACTACCAGAAAATATTGTGGATATACTGCACTTTTTCAAAGTGGTGCCTTTCTCATGTCCTATATGATAATGGGTTCGAATCCCGTACGGAACAAGTATTTGTATGCCCTACAAATAATTGTTCCGGGTCTGGATGTTTGTCCTTGTGCAATTTATGTTTGTAAACTGCCTCCACGACACAGGAGAAAATCCTAGTGTGAGGGTAACGTTTTTTAAACTAATAAAAAAAAACAATCGTCTGTGAAGTATTTTTAGAACAAAGATAATAATTTTGTTTCGGACGCCAATTCACAATTTTTGCGCTTTTTATCCATAATTTTAGTCTAGGTTCAGTTGAAAACCTGTTAATTAGCTGTGAACAGATATGGGTAGAAAAGAACATCAATTTTTTTTATAGACAAGGATAACATTATCAAAAATAAGTAATAAAAAGACAAACATGTTGGTAACTACGATATTAAGATTAGTAACAAATTTTTAAGTACCTATATTATCAAACAGTTTTAATTTGTTTAATATTAGCAGCAAATTCACTTACTTGTGAAATGTTATCCCACTTTCCTTTTGGTAACGAGTTTTACATATTAAGCACACTCATTATTACTAAAAATAATTCTTATTATTTAACCAAAACTAAACATAATCAAAGCACATAAAATAATTTCATTTATGTCAATTTTAGTTCCCAGTACGGACAATGAGTGCGCTTCAAATCGGCATAAGCATTTTGTATGGCATAGCCAGACCAGCGTACTTGTATATCATAAGAGTATGTAATTTGTATGCAATAATTTAATTAAAACTCTGCTACTTATTTCAGCGAATCTGAAACCCCAGCCCGACAGTACTCTGCCCAATTAGAGCAGCCGAGTGGCGAGGATGAAAATGAAACTTCTACGGATGATAACATATGCATCAGCGCGTCACATAGTATTTGCGGAAATCTCTCCGGACTCACCATCACCATCAAAGGCATTGATAACGACGACGAAAACCTTTTCTCGGCAACAGTTAGCAAGACCGACTGTAAGAATTGTCAGTGCCGTGAGTGTGCTTTAAAACCTTTGAAAACTAAGTATAACGTTACACACTAGAATTTTCTTGAGGCGCAGGCAGTTTAAGTAACATAAAATAAATTATTAACGGTCAGCCACCGCTGTCTAATTCACCTAAGGATGCCTCGTATAGAAACGAAACCCGTGTTGTGTTATCGACGGTGGTGTGTCTTTCCTGGTGTTGTGGTGTTAGGAGTAGTAGGGCTAGGATTAGTGGTGACGGGGATAGTGCACGCAATTGAGGTGGGAGGTGCTTTTCAAACTAAGTAAGACATATTATATTATATTACGCGAATCTTAACAAACATTGCTAACAACTTTTAAATAAATTCACTCATCGCCGCAAATCAGTAGCAAGCAACATTGCAACGGAGCCGTCATTGTATGGGTTGTAATTATTAGACCTGCAACGAATATTCGGCTATTATTCGGTATTCGGCCTATTCGGCTCCTTTTGTCCTATTCGGTCGAATACCGAATATCTAGGTCTAGGTACTATTCGGCCGAATACCTAATACTTAAGAGGTTTTATTGTAGTCAGATAATTGGTAAAATGAAAATATTTATTTATTTTATAATTAAATTGTTTTCTTGTAGTCATGAAAGTAGTCATAGGTATATAATCAAATTCCATATTATAAGAATTAAAAAAGAACTATCAGATTCATGTATGTCTATGCCCTTGAAAGACAAATTTTTCGTCATTTTAAGGCAGTAGTTTACTCCTTTTCTACCGACTTCAAAAAGGATACGGTACTCAATTCAACTGTATGTTCTTTTTTTGTATGCTACCTCATAACTTTTATCTGTGTGAAGCGATTTCGATGATTCTTTTTTAATGTGAAAGCCGGTGCTTCTCATGTGGTCCCATACGTGGTAGAGCCATACTGCAGCTATATTAGTAGTATAGTTGTAGCACGAATGGGTCGGCTCGACCGGGGGAAGGACCACGCTCTCACAGAATACTAGCGTCAAATAGCAGCTTCATGCTGCTGTGTTTCGTATGGTGAGTGTAGAGAACCGGAGACCCATTTTACTGGAAAAGAGGCATTCTATGTTAGTCCTCACGGGTGACAACGCATCTGCATTTTGATTCGCAAACGAGGATAAATGTAGATGTCTATGGTCCACAGCAACCATTTACCATCAGGTGGACTGTGTGCTCGTTTGTCACCCTTATCCTATAAAAAAATATATATAAATTTGATCAAGGCCTGACCAACCAGGAATTCCGCAGAATAATTGGTATTCGGCGTGTGGCCGAATATAGTATTCGTTGCAAGTCTAATACTTATTATTGCAAACTTAGAGAGTAGTGGGTTAACACACACACACGCGCCTATAAGAGCTCGAAGCTCTAGCTATATATTTACAGTATCGCCGGCATTGAGGTATATTATGTACTACGTACTAGAGAAGCCTTTCTAAACAAAAAATGTGCACTACTCTATGTCTTCGCGCTTGCGCGGGAGTTAGTAAAGTCGCGCATGCGCAGTTGAATTAAGCGCGTTGCGCCTGCGTGGTCAGTTTATATAAAGAAATATATTTTTTCATGATTTTTTTCGTTTATAGTACTACGATATTATTACCTATTTAATCACTTGAACTACAAATAATTTTACTTACTTAACTACTGAATTGTTATTTACGTCCAGGTTTAAAGTTTAATTTGAAATCTTGTATTATTAGCGCCGCTCCACACTCCATGAATATTGAAACCACAGACTAACTACGCATAGATTGAAACCACAGACTAACTAGTAAATTGAAACCACACCAAATGACACACTGTACGGATTGCAGTACTGTTCAGTTGAACATAGTGTATGTTCGGATTGCGCAATCTAGTACGTAGTACATCTATATCGATGATCGCCGGTCTGGGAATTTCACGGCTGAGGTAAACGAGATGGTTTACCGCCATCCATCGGGTATTTCTAGAGTTCAGGGTGTTGTAGACTGGTAAATGAGACCGTATAAATACAGACTATAATATAAGGCATTATATCTCAATACACATGAGTGACTACGAATTTGGTTGTTTCAAGATTAGTTGGTATTGGATAGAACAAGCTTTATAATAGAATACCCTCCAATATAAGAATTGTACACTCCTTCAATGCGTTCAAAACTCAACTTAATCAATCAGTATATAATTACGGATCGATAACTTCTGGAGAAATGAAGGCATTGAATGTGTACCAGTATATCTAGTTTGTAAATGATGAAGACGAACTTTGTGTAAATTATGAATGTGTTAGTGTTGTTCTCAAGTGAGTGTCATATAGGTATCTTTATTGGGAATAAAGTATCTTTAAACCTAAATCAAAATGAGTAGATATCTATCGCTACTGTGGAATTTGAAAACTACTTGGAATTTTAATTTATTTTATTTTACAGATAAAAGAACACCTTGTTTAGAACCTCAAACAGTGTAAGTATTTTTAAAATATTTCTTTGTGCATCAACATATTTTGTTATACATGTATATTGTATATATTAAGAAATTCTTTCTGAATGGCCATAAGTTCTGCCTTGACTCAAGGTTATTCAATAATTACCGGACACCTTTATATGTTCCTACTAAAATATTTTTTCAAATTATTCCACACTAGGATATTCTCCGGCATCGTGGTGGCAGTTTACATACATAAAGTGGACAAGACAGTACAGTAATTTGTAGGCCATACGAAATAATACATGTTGCGTATGGGATTCGAATCCGCGGCTCTCAGCGCCTCGGTACCTAAAAGTAAAGTAAAGTTACACCCTACATACTCGTATATACGTGAAATTTACAATTAGACCTTTAGCCCCTCTAAGTTACCACGCCTTTAACAACTAAACATACATAGATATACGAGTAAAACGACTCCGTGGCGCTGTGGTTTGGCAGTGAGTTACGAAATAGTTTTTTTTTTTTATTTCTCAGACATGCAGCCTACCTTTTATGAGTATATTTTAAGCTATAGTAGTGAAAGTTGAGTGTGACAGAATAAGCACGCTGTTATAGTTAATGCTCTGAAATGCGGTCATTAAGAGGAAGAATGTTATGGGTGCCTGAATGATAAGATGTGAAATAATAGAGAAAGGTTTGGATCGCAAGAAGATGTTTTTTCACGTGGTAGAGTCATGCTGTAGCATGAGTGTATATATTACTGGTATAGTTGTAGCACGAATGTGTTGGCTCGACCGGGGAAGGAGGACCACCCTCTCACACAGAATACCAGCGTAAAATAGCAGCTTAACACTGCTGTGTTTCGTATGGTGAGTGTAGAGAACCGGCGACCCTTTTTACTGGAAAAAAGGCATTCCATCTTAGTCCTAATGGGCGACAACGCATCTGCATTTTGATTCGCAAACGAATATAGATGTAAATGTCTATGGGCCACAGCAACCATACCATCAGGTCGACTGTGTGCTCGTTTGTCACCCTATCTTATAAAAAAAATGTTGTGTCAAGGATTTAAAAAGGAATGCTTGGGTAATTTCGACGCGTAGAAAATATTTATGAGGAATGAGTGTCAAATTGCTGCAAATATGAGTGGCAGATTTGGCATAGCTAGGATATATTGAAGATGGGCCAGATTAAGAGCATCCTTAACCGACCACCTTGTATGTGTAGATATGTGGTTGAGAAAGAATCGAGAGAAATGTATGATAATATATAAGTCCTCAGTCTCAGTCTACCTCTTAGAGTGACAGTTGTGTGAGGTTGTTCATTTTTTTGTATTTTTTACTATTAGCCAAGCTCAGATGCGACCGCTCGAGCCTTGGTCGCCACCGATAGAAACTGACGAAATCAAAGGATATCTGCGGTCACTGTGCCGCAACTGCCAATGTGGTAAGTTAGATAAATTATCAAGAAATTATTATCTAATTAATTCTAATTCACTTTCGTTACCGTTAGGCCAAGAACGCACTAGCGGCGTGCCGTGATGCAGCAGGCCGCATTCCGGTTAACCATATCGTCTCGATCCTATTGCAGTCCGCCGCAAGTCGTCAGTGCGCTTCTAGAAATATTTGTTGCTTCATGATGTACGTCGAAGAAGTTGCTGCAGTTATATTGTGTTTAATAATCATTGCATTTGCTATCCTATATAGCAAATGCAATGATTATTCCCGTTCTTCGATTTCTAAAATGAACTTTTCTGTATCATATCCATGATATGAACACGTCAGTACGTGGAAGGGATGCGGCGCGCCGCACCATTCAACCGGAGCGGTGGACGGCTGGTCGCAAGTCAGTGCGTCGAGATCATGCGGTTTCATATAAAAATCGAATCACGGCCAGTCGCTAGTGCGTTCTTGCGCTTAGAGACTATTAAAGTCCACTGCTGTACATAGGTCTACCCCATAGATTGCCTCATTGCAAGTCGGTTGGCAACCGCAGTTTTTTTTTATTTTAATCGTTACTAGGAAGACGCTGCCGCCCATTCCCTGATTTGTTTTTCTCTGTCGCCTCTTACGACACCCACGGGATGATATGGGGTAGTGGATATTCTTACACCTCCACTACACGGTAACAATTCACTTATGATACTGTAATCTTCTTCATCATCATCATCAACCTATAAAAATCTACTGCTTGACTTGTGATAACACTTTTTGGAACGAAGTTCCTTATCGGATGGTATGAATTTGGCGGAAGGAATTTAACGTGCTTTCCGAGGCACGAGGCTGTGTTACACCGCCTTCTACTAACTTCCTGACTCCGGGCTGTTATAAAAATTTGTTGTCAGAAAAACCTTATAACTGATTTTATTATAACAAAAAAAATTGGTTATAATAGCCACTTACTAAGGTCTTATAGGTCATATACAGTCCAAAGCTTTGGAGTATGACGTCTCCATAGATTAATGATAAGTCATCGCGCGCTCTGACTAGATACCGCCGGCGCTCATGTAAAATGCGCAACAAATACTACGCCGAAATCGGCGTACCCGAGCCAGTCGCATTGCAGGCGATATGTGATGTGGACGTACCGAATATTTTATAAAATTTTGATCATAATCCGAAGTAAAATACCAGTTTGCGTAGTGAAACTGTGTAAAAATAATATTACAAGAAATAAGTAAGACACTGGAATCACATACTAGCAGTAAGTATCATACAATTTCGAAATTTCAACATAAAATAACACGAGCCATAAATAAGTTACAAAATATGAAAGACGCCATTCAGTGTTGCCGCGTATACAAAAATAAAGTTCCCCGTGGCTGAGATTTTAATATGTGAATTTATTGTTACTAGATATATTTTATAATATAATATATTTAACTTATTATAATCTAACCTAATTCTATATTATTTAATGTTTATTTTTGTAGTATTGCTCAAATGACCTAATATTTATATGTCGTTTCATTAATTGTTATTTTTATTATTAAAACATTATTTCTGTTTATTAGGGTTCCGTGCCCAAAGAGTGTCAACGGGACTTAAGTTTCCACTATCGTTCCGTCTGTCTGTCAGCAGGCTGTATTTTATGAACCTTATTATGTAGATACTTGAAATTTTCACAGAATGTGTATTGGCTATTATTGCTATTGGTTACACCATATAATATATTAACTATTTTTTTTAATATTTTGTGAATATTAGTCAGACATTTAAATATAAAAATTAAACTGATAAAACTGAGGTCTTATCATTTATATGCCATTTATTCGGAAGAAAATCCTATACATAATATACACAAATATATTGATACACTCGCTATTAATAAATTATTCATTTTTAAGTATTTCTGGTCTACATTCATAACTATGAACTTTACTAAGCCATAGCATAAAATATTTTTTCCCGTTAATCGGGTAATAGTTAAGCTGCTGGCATATACAATTTTTCACGCACACTAGCATCCTTGCAATTGTCTTATACACACTACAATATTGAGTTGCCGCATTCACGGAGCTGTTTCTTTCAAGTAGCGCGGTATCTAGTCAGGGCGCGCGATGACCTATTATTAATCTATGGACGTCTCTTTTTTGCTGTTGCTCACTTGAAAACTTTTAAATTAATAATATGATTTGTGATATTAAACTCTTATTTGTTTATTTAATAGTTTATGTAAACATACTTTGATAGTAAAATGGTAATCAGAATACATGTACAAAAGCACTGCTTGTTTCACATTGAAATTTATTTTAGCGGCCTTGGAAGAATAGTTGAAGTCTTATTACATTAAACAATAAACAGCTTTTACACAGAGTTATTATTCAAAGAGTAGCAATAGAGTACACATAAGTTGAAATATATAAATAAAGAGATACCGTTATTGCAATTTTTGAAAATACGAGCAAATAAGGCTTCTACTTTTATCTGAAACTATCCCAAATTGAATGTGATTTATGGTCATCAACTGCGTCTACGCGTGCTCCTCTGTGTGTGATTCAATCCACGTTTTTGCCGACCGAGTGACTCTTACGAATGTGTGTGTGCATAGTAAAATAAATATTGGTAAATCCAATTGGGCATACCTTAAGCGCATTAAAAAAATTACGTATAACATGATTATACGGAATTTTTAAAGTAGTTTAAATACATTTCGACAGCACTATCGGCTTCAACATCCTCGAAAACCATGAAAATGACACCCGTGATGAGAAAATTGATACCTATTGCAGCGCCATCTTGGATTTACATTTCGACAGCACTATCGGCTTCAACTCTCTCGAAAACAATGAAAATGACACCCAAGATGAAAAAATTGGCACCCACTTCAGCCGCCATCTTGGATTTACATTTCGACAACCCTATCGGCTTCAACTCTCTCGAAAACTATGAAAATGACACCCATGATGAAAAAATTGATACCTATTGCAGCCGCCATCTTGGATTTACATTTCGACAGCACTATCGGCTTCAACTCTCTCGAAAACCATGAAAATGACACCCAAGATGAAAAAATTGGTACCTACTTCAGCCGCCATCTTGGATTTACATTTCGACAGCACTATCGGCTTCAACACTCTCGAAAACCATGAAAATGACACCCAAGATGAAAAAATTGGTACCTACTTCAGCTGCCATCTTGGATTTACATTTCGACAGCACTATCGGCTTCAACATCCTCGAAACTCATGAAAATGACACCCATAATGAAAAAATTAATACCCATTGCAGCCGCCACCTTAGATTTACATTTCGACAACCCTATCGGCTTCAATTCTCTCGAAAACCATGAAAATGAAACCCATGATGAAAAAATTGATACCTATTGCAGCCGCCATCTTGGATTTACATTTAGACAGCACTATCGGCTTCAACTCTATCGAAAACCATGAAAATGACACCCAAGATGAAAAAATTTATATCTATTGCAGCCGCCATCTTGGATTTACATTTCGACAGCACTATCGGCTTCAACACCCTCGAAAACCATGAAAATGACACCCATGATGAAAAAATTGATACCTGTTGCAGCCGCCATCTTGGATTTACATTTCGACAGCACTATCGGCTTCAACACCCTCGAAAACCATGAAAATGACACCCAAGATGAAAAAATTGATATATTTTGCAGCCGCCATCTTGGATTTACATTTCGACAACACTATCGGCTTCAACACCCTCGGAAACCATGAAAATGACACCCATGATGAAAAAATTGGTACCTAATTCAGCCGCCATCTTGTATTTACATTTCGACAGCACTATCAGCTTCAACACCCTCGAAAACCATGAAAATGAAACCCATGATGAAAAAATTTATACCTATTGCAGCCACCACCTTGGATTTACATTTCGACAGCACTATCGGCTTCAGCACCCTCGAAAACCATAAAAATGACACCCATGATGAAAAAATTGATACCTATTGCGGCCGCCATCTTGGATTTACATTTCGACAACCCTATCGGTTTCAACACCCTCGAAAACCATGAAAATGTCACCCATGACAAAAAAAATTATACTACTTGCTTTTAGTACGTACTACTATTATTTATTCTGTGCTTTTAAATATTGTAATAAAAAAATGTCTTATTATTATTATAATTAAGTATTTAAGAAATTTGGTTATTCGAATATTGTGTATTTGTACAGCGATCTTTTTGAGCCGCTGCAAACAACCGAAACAATGTCCACTCACGAAGGCGACTGAAGCCAAACCACAGAAAAAAAAAACAAAAAACCAGCACAAACTATAGTATGTGCCATATCGATTGAGAAAAACGGACAATGACCTCAGATATGAGCCGAGTGTCAAAAGGCGTAACTTACAAAATCTCAATTTAGATGTGATAACAATATTTAAATATTGATATTATTCCCACTTCTAGGTCAGCACATATGTTTTGTTTTTTTGTTTCTTAAATAATATTGTCTGTGGTTCCTATAAACATAGTAAAATCTTACGGTACATCGCGAAAAATGTGTTATATTTTATATTTCAATTTATGGTAAGTAACGCAGCAATTCATTTAATAACAGTTTCATATTAAAAAAATATTTGAAGCAATATAATCACCATATTGAGCTTTTGCAAATTCATCCCTTTAAAATAAACAAAACGCGCGTTACGTCAGTTCGTTCTAAAAGAAACGTGACAATGGCAGCCAGAGATGCGTCACCTTTTTTGGGCCGGTCCGCCATTTTGTTTTCATTCGTGTTCGGATAGCGCTTGCGTGTGTACGTCTCGGGTAATTCATAGCATTCATTGCATTGTTTTAGTTGAGTTTTTACTGTTAAATTTGTTATATCGTTAAGTTTTTGTTTTTTGAATCTGTTATATTAGTTTTACTGTGACGGTCGTTACTAAATCGACATGAGTTCAGGAGAATTTGGTGAAGGACCCGGTCCTTCAACATCAAGTGGAAAGAGACGTCGCCGACCCATAATAAACGTAGCAGGTACGTACAAATAGGTACAAATGCGACGACGTAGCCTTTCTATTTCTTAAAGCGCTCTTTTTATGTGACCATGTGGTATTTATTTTCTAAAACAATATGTATTTATGTGATGTAGTACTATGGTAGTATATTTTTGTCATTTATTTACAGGCCCATCTTCTGGAGCACCTTTAACGTCACCAGTAAAAAAGAGAAAACCTACCACTTTGTCGGTCGGGGAACAAGAGATTATCATTAATGTATACAAATATGTCAAAAACACCTGGCCCGAAGACGTGTATCCTTCAAACGTTAATATGGTAGAAAAGGTTTCGGAGATCTCAGGAGTCAGCAAGAGCACTATATATCGCGTATTAAGCGTGTATAGAGATTCCCATAAAATACCAGAAAAGGGAATAATTAATAAAAGAAAAAAGTCTGTAATTGACAAGTTGGACGATTTTGATAAATCGGCTATAAGAGCGAAAGTGCATCAGTTCTTTCTTGCAGGAGAATTACCGACTTTAGACAAAATTTTGCTCAGTATAAATCAAGATGACCAGTTGCCAAACTTGAGCAAAACTTCCCTGCGACGTGTGTTGCGCCATTTAAAATTCAAATATATAAAGAGAAACAGAAAAAGTGGTCTAATAGATCGCCCAGAGATAGTTCTGTGGCGTACCAGATATTTGAGAGAAATACAAATATTAAGAAACGAGGGACGTAACATTTTTTACCTTGACGAAACATGGATTAACGCAGGTCATACTATGGGAAAGGTATGGGAAGACACCACAATTGAATCTTCTCGTCAATCACGGTTAGAAGGCTACTCTACTGGCGCGAAAGCCCCTTCGGGTAAAGGAAAGCGATTAATAGTTGTACACGTTGGCAATGAAAATGGCTTTTTGGAGGGATGTGATTGGGTATTTGAATCATCATCTACTGGTGACTACCATGAGAGTATGGACGCTCTCCATTTCGAGGACTGGTTTAGAAAAGTAATAGAAAAACTGCAAAGCGGCGATGTCATAGTTATGGATAACGCTAGTTACCACTCCAGACGTTTAGAAAAAACCCCAACAATGTCTTGGCGGAAACAAAATATGCAGGAATGGCTAGAATCTAAACAGATCGCATACGTGCCCTCGGACACAAAGACCCACTTAATGGAAAAAATAAAGGCAGTTAAAGATAACTATCGAAGTTACGTCACCGACGAGATGGCAAAAGAAAAAAGCATCACAGTGGTAAGGTTACCTCCTTATCACTGTGAGCTTAACCCCATTGAACTTGTGTGGGCAGATGTGAAAGGGTACGTTGCACGAAAAAATACAACTTTCAAGTTAAAAGATGTTAAAAATTTACTTAAAGATGGTTTAACTCAAATCACGCCAGATAAATGGAAAAACTGTGTTCAGCATGTCCTTAAGGTTGAACAAAAAATGCGTGGCATGGATGATAGAATTGACCAAACTGCAGATCGCTTTATAATTAATGTTACAGATAGTTCATCAAGTGAAGATACGAGTGATGATTGCACCGAATAAAAATAAAGTTCTTATATAATATTAAAAATAAAGTTTTATCTTTTGCATAAGTACGTACTTATTCGGTGTCGTTATCACTCGAATCTTTATATGTGTTATAAATTAATGTTTTTTGTTGTTAAATGAATAAAGTACTTTATAACAATAGATGATTTTTCTTCTACAGCGATCTTTCACATAACTTTTTAATAATAGTTAATAAATATATATTATATCAATCATTATAAAAAAATCATTATAAATAAAGAAAGTACTACATATAAAATGTGCCTATATTTTGAAGGTTTGTAACCCCTGGTTAAACGACCGAAAGGTCATTGTCCGTTTTTCTCAATCGATTTGGCACATACTATACATATAAAATGTGCCTATATATTGAAGGTTTGTAACCCCTGGTTAAACGACCGAAAGGTCATTGTCCGTTTTTCTCAATCGATTTGGCACATACTATATATAGAAACACTACCAAACCAGTGGCATACAGTCCATACTATAATTTTTCTTAGAGGTATTATTATGTCATGACAGTTTGTCCATGTTGCAGTAGATGTCGCTTTTTTAAATTTAGCCATGCTTGGCCAATTAAGAATCAAACAAATTAATGAATAGTTTAAAATACAATCGAACCTTGCTAACTTACTATTTTGTTACAAAACAAATTTGTAATTAAATTTTTAGTATAATTTATTTATTTTACATTATTCCCTATATATAATGTACTCTGTGAGCCAAACTAAACTACTCATTACTACTCTGTGGCTGTAGCTTCCCATTTAGAGAAAGAGTTTTGGCGGGAACTCGACCGGCGGCGGCTTGCTGCTCCTGTATTATTGTTTAAATAATGGTTTGAAGTGGACTTTGATATGTAAAAGTAGTGCGATTTTGTGTATTAAGTGTCTGCGCATGTGAACTATTAATGGAAACTGTGAAACAAGTGCTCTGATGGTGATGGAATCTCAAGATAAGCTGTTTGTTTGCATAGGCGCCTTTAGATACCATCGCCAACTGTCAGCTGCCTGCTGGCTCAAGTTACCGTCAAAATCTCCCAAGGCTGCACAATGTGACGCATCAACACATTGTGAAGCAGTGAAATATGAAGGAAAATTATACATGAAGACAAGGCTGTATGGCATAGTTCCTTTGCCTGCTCTCTCGAGCGAATAATAAAAACAACAACAACAACCATTTAGAGAAATATTTTTGTATACGAGGCTAACAAATCAACGAAAATTTCACCATTTTGGAGCCGAAAAAAATTAATTATAGCTAAACAAAACAAAACTACACTGCCATTTACATTCAGTGGCTTCCCACATGATAGATGAAGAGATTAAAAAATAGATTGAGTTAAACAATTAATATTTTCAAAAGTTATTGTGTTTACAAGCCACAGGGACATGATAAATCCACACCATAAGCCACTAAAACCCTTTTTTTTATTTAAAAATAGCAATTAATCGATTTAAAAAAAATATTAATAAGTTCAACAATCATTTATCTTTCTAACAATGTGCTTTTTATATCATTTATATGTATAATATGATTGCTAGATACGATTTTATTCGATAAAATGTTGGAATCTTAATTTTTAGGCGATAGTAGAACATACCTTGCGCTTCCGCTTAAGGTATGCAATAGTAGGCGTTATATTTTTATGAATAACAATCAGTTAAAATAATACATTACCGCGCATTCTGAATTTAAAAGATAATAATTTAAAATTTTGTACAACCGGCTTCAGTATAAATTAATAAGAATAATTCAAAATCTATTGATCATGCCTTGATCAAATTTATATAGGATTACATGAGAAGTACCAGCTTTCAAATATAAAAAGAATAATTGAAATGGATTCACCCATAAAAAAGTTATGAGCACATAAAAAATAACATAGTTTAAATGTATATTGTAATATTTTTTCATTATATATGTAATACCGCCTCTTTTTTGAAGTCGGTAGAAAAGAACCGAATGTTTGAGTTTTTTTTTATTCATTTTTGTTTCCCGTTCGCCTATATTATTGCAAAATAACCCTCTATGTGAGCGTGCTTTGAAGCGGGGCATAGGTACGACGTATTATACTTTTTTACCTGAGTACAATGTATTCATTTTTCGAAGCTCTAATTGTATGAGAAATAGTTATTAATAAGAAATAAATGCTTATTCTGTTCACAGGCAAAACTTTTTATCCGGACCCACAATGTGCGTAAGTATATTTTATTTCTTTATGTATCATTTAATAGTTTATTATTAAAAGTCTTTCAATTATTGTTTATTTTAGTATCAAAAGTTTTCTAAATATAAATATGTATACCTACTCAAGTTTTGGTATAACAAGTTAAATTAAAGTAAGCCTGCTTAAACGTCGAGCATTTTATGTTCCTCAGTTTATTAAAAAAAAAAATATTAATGAATGACTTAAAAATAAGATTTAATGATACTATTTAATAATGTCACGTAGGTATAAATTCTGGAATTTGTAGTTCGCAATGTTATTGTTTTGTCAATGTCAATTCTCACGTGGTGTCCATGGGTGTGACGTAACATAACGAAACGGCGGTTCATAGAGCAGGAATTTGTAAAATGCAGGATGGCTTGGACATTGCAGTAAAAAAATATTACTACCTAAACTAGAACCGGCCGTAAAAGTTAATACAAAATATAGCTGTACTTTACGAATAACTTGAAAAACCCCTTTATAACGATTTTTTTAATGATTGTAAAAGATAAAAGAAAAAATAATTAATCTCTACATAACCAATCCATCTAACAAGAAACAAGTTCAATTTTTCGTAAGAGAATTCAGGATATCAAATTGTCATAAAAAAATAATGTTAAGTAAGCTGTAAGCCATAAGTTTGGTTACCTAGTTAAAACGAATTTTAGACCAACCTAATCACTATACAACAAATCTCATTATAACAAATTACTTGATATAACGAACATATTCTAATTTCCTACAGATTTGTTATATCGTGGTTGTACTGTTTTTAGTAAACAATACTGTTTATCTCAAACTCTGTAGGTAGTCAAGAGAGAGAACTTGAATGATCTATTAATACATTGTAGCCTATAAAAATCCACTGCTTAAGATGCTCCCTAGATTGCCTCAAATATAGTCATGTCATACGTAGTTAAGTAGGCACATTTTTTTTAATAATCTACATTTTCACCATAGAACACCGCAGAGGCAAACTTCCAAAACGTGGACAACACAAAATCAATGCAACGATTTAAGGGGCTATTTGCAGTCGACATGGCGCAATTGTCAATGTGGTGAGTTATCCGTTTGTTTATGAACAAAATTTTGGTTTGCCGTTTATTATTGATGAGATATTTTTTTAAATCATAGTATGTATATTAAATGAAACTAAATTTTACGGATTTTTTTGCGTTTCATTTAACTTTTTACTTCCCGACGGTTCGGGTGGTTTTCAGCACCCGTGGTCACGGGAGGGACTGAGGTGTTTGACGTCCCGATATCGTATTTAGCCCGGCTACCTTCAGTTTTTGAATATAATATATAAAATTATTTTGGTCTGATCTGCGCAAAATGAGCTTATAGTAACTTGAAGTCTTGCAGTGGTATGCTTGAGTTTGGATTTAATTTGCGTAAGTTTAATTAAATCCAAACCCAAGCATACCACTGCCGTTTACATCAAGCACGCGAGCGACCTTAGAATACTCCATAGAATCTCTGCGAACAGAGATAGAACAACGAAAGGATGCTCTGCCTCTGATCTGGTGGTGCTTCGCTCAACAAAGTGGACCGCGAGCAAGTAAACCAAATATTTGCAGAAGAAACGGGTCGCAAGAGTCCACTGCTGAACATAGATTTCCATCACAAATTGCCTCATATATATTTGCCACGTTTGGTAGGCAAATTGGTAACCGCAGTGTCGTAAAAAGTTGACACTGCGGTGATAGTTACAGGTATGATGGCAAGTTCTCCAACACTATAGAACTGTTGAAGCGATTCCGTAGCTTATACGACTTGCAAAAAGTGCTTCATAGATGACAAATTTGAATAAAAATATTTTGACTTTAACTTTGATAACTTTACCGCTAAATATCGACTTCATTTTCTTACACTCTGATGGGCTAAATCCTATCGTCGAATTTGAAAAAATTTAGCTAACACTAAATATTAGCTAGCTGCCGCAAACTTTAAAAGATCTTTTACGTTTTCTTCCTCGCACAACTTCCTTGTGGAATCGATTACCACCAGAATTTTTTCCGGACCGATACGACTTAGCGACTTTCAAGAAAAGAGCGTACTCCTTTTTAAAAGGCCGACAACGCATCCGCAATTCCCCTGGTGCTGCAGTTGTTCATGGGCGGCGGTAGTCACTTACCATCAGGTGAGCCGCATGCTCGTTTGCCCCCTCTTCTATAAAAAAAAGGTATATCAGTGGACTAAAAAAGGCTGTTAATATTGTTAATTCAAAACAAAAAGAGTAATTGAAAGTGAAGAAATCACTAAAATAAATAATTTACAAACAAAATTATTTTCAAGCTGATTACTCGTGTTATGCGTGTTTTTTTCACTTGGTTCCCTAATTCATTTAAGTGTAATAATTAATGTAATTTTACAAAAATTAATGTAATTTTACAAAAATTAATGTAATTAATGTAATTTTACAAATTATTTATGTAATTTTACACAATTTAGTTTTAATTTTTATTATTTAACATGCTAAAGTTTTTTACGTGGAAAATGACAAAAGACTATTTTGATGAATAATCAGCTCTGAATTTTAACTGCAATCCACTGCGGAGATGGATCTCCTTTATAACTAGAAAGAATTTGTTCTAATCTTCACGTCTAACCGGTGGATTGACAAACGTCCCCGTTGTCAGTCTAGGCATTTAAGGTTCAGCTTTTGAATTGATAAATAGAATTATGTCAGTTTGTATTGAACTTCACAATGTTTTATATTTTTTTCTTTATTTTCCAGCCAAAACTAGAGCCTGCGAAGAAACTGTTAATATGAGGTGAGTGTCCTATCATTTTTTTCATAGAGTAAGGGTGACAAACGAGCAACACTATCCACCTGATGTGGACGATATCTATTCTCAGTTACGAATCAAAATGTTGATGCGTTTTCACCTCTGAGGACTAAAATGGAATGCCTCGTTTCCAATAAAATGGTTCTCCGGTTCTCAACACTCTGTATACGAAACACAACAGCATTAATCGAGCTGAACCCCTTACGGCCACAACTATAATATAGCTGCAACATGGCTCTACCACGTATAGACCACTATGTATTTTATTGAAAATACATACGTTCAGTACGAAAACGTAGAGACCCGCGATGTTGTTATTGCTGTGCTCGGTATGACAACTACACGCCTGTTTTCGAAATTGAGATTAAAGTTAATATCCCCCTCCCCCCACCAATTAACCCCCACCCCTCTCAAATGAATGCACTAGCCACAGTTTGGTCACAAAATTTAACTTTGGAAAACGTATAAGATGATTTCAAAGAATTAAAAATAATAAAATAATATAAACCTTTCATTTAAAAAATCCTTAAATTCGTTAGAAAAATGTTTGAGGGTCATTTATCGGGATAAAACTATCCTATCTCTCAAGTTGGACCAAACTGCAAACAGTGTGCAAAATTTCATTAAAATCATATCAGTAGTTTAGGAGTTCATCGCGGACAAACAACGTGACACGTAATTTTTATATATAAAGATATATAGCTTCTGAAGTCAGTAAGACATGGTATATAGAAGAATTAATGTCCTGTAAAACATCAGTTAAAGTCCTTGTAAGACATGCAGGAAGTCAATGGATGCAGATGGCTCAGGAGCGTGCTTTGTGGCACTCCTCGGGGGAGGCCTATGTTCAGCAGTGGACTTGTGAAGGGCTGTAATGATGATGATAAAAACTTCAGAAGCTATTATGTGGAAAATAATTTCTTCTTTGTAGTTCTAATGAGTCAACTTGTACTCTTTATCAAAAGTAAATTTTTTTGACCTTTTGGAGTAGACTAAGGAACATTCTTAGTACATCCTGAGGTATAGAATATATTTTTTCAAATTGATATATTTATACTCCTGAAGTATATGTTAATAAAAAGAATCTTTAAAACTTTAAAATCGGTTAACAATTCACGAAATTATCGCGTAATATACAGGAGTCGCCAAATTGTAAGCTTAAGTTCAAATATATAAATAATGATATACCGTTATTGCAGTTTTTGAAACTACGAGTAAATAAGGCTTCTTAATTTTATTTGAAATTATCCTGAATGAATGTGATTTCTGGGCAACAACGGTTTTGCCTACCGACCGACCCTTACGATATACGATATACGATGTGCGCAGTAAAATCAGTTAAAATAATGCATTACCACGCATTTTGAATTTAAAATATAAAAAGGACAGTATGTTTGAGATTTTTTAATTAAATTTTTTTCACCATTTGCCTATATTACTTATTCTAAACCTTCTCTGCAAATTTGGCCGGAAGTTATAGCAAAATAACCGTGTATATAAAAAATATACATTCGAATAGAGAGCATTTTTTTATGAAGTCTGAAAAAAAAACATTAGTAACCGTTAGACCCCATACAATATTTCGTGGTAGAGCCACACTGCGACTCTATTGTGACTGCAGGATGTTTTCGGCACGAACAGTGAAGGACCGCTTTCACAGAATAATGTGCATGACAAGAACTGGAGACCTTTTTAACTAGTAACGCAGCCTTATATCTTAGTCCTCAGGGGTAACAACGTATTTGAATTTAATTTTCAGTCGAGAATAAATTTAAATATAGACCCTTAGGCCACACCATACACTTTACATAAGTGTATGTTTTGTGTGTATAACTGTGTGCTCGTTTATCACTCTCACTTTTCATAAAAACGTCTTCCAAAAGATTGTAATTCAGACAATATGAGTACATCTATCAATTGTTTAGCTTATAATTCGTTACCCAGTCGCGGAATCATAAAATAAAATATAAGATGTGGAAGTCACGAGTAACTTTGCTAAATATTGTTCAAAAATGCGTTCAGGTTGTTGAGTAAAAAAATTTACTTCCTCCTATCTATAGCTTATTATAAATACACGGGCTGGTAGGTCTCCTTTGGTGTTTAGGGACTCTGGGTAAATATCTATTTTTGCCGTAAAGCAGTACGTAGTGCATCCACTCTTGCCTTTCAGTTTGAAGGTTACATACATGTAATATAACTACGGACGAGAGTCATTCAACTTTGGGTCTCAGATGTGCCGACGCACTCATAAACTTATTACTTTGAAATTGTATTGGCTACTTACCATCACGTGGATCGATGTTCCTTTTTCACGTTAAAAACAATTTACACGAACTGACGCTGAGACAATTTTGACATCTTGCTCCAACAATTGGAATTTTTAGACAAACTGTTGGAAATTAACAAAAAATTGTTCGGTGATGGCGTTGGAGATCCTAACTAGGATTTTTCAAGCGTCATGATGCTTTAAGCGTTCGTCCAACCCATGAGCTAGCGTCCTTTAATAAATAGTCTCACCAAAATTTGCTTCTAGTGGCTCGGTAGCACCTACACAGGCGCAAGTGATCCAAAACTGGCCGACACAGGTCGAAGCTGACGACAGCAAGCCCAGCATGCTATCGAATTGCAAGAACTGTCAATGTGGTATGTGAAACTGATATATGTTTTCATCTGTAAACAGTCAACTACTAGTCAAGGGGTAGAATTGCAGTAACGTATCGATCTCTTAGACTGTTCCTCTATACCGATCAAGGGATTATTGTGAGACTGTTTTAAAAAAACCATAATTTGTCGACGGCTGTGAAATAGTACAATATTTCTTGAGTAGTTTTCATTATTAACTCTATCAACTCTCGCCGCTGTCACATGGTAACAGTATTTATTGACGCTACTTGTACGTGGTAGAGCCACACTGCAGCTATTATTATGGTTGTAGCACGAATGGGTCGGCTTGACCGGAGAAGGACCACGCTCTTACAGAATACCAGCGTAAAATAGCAGTTTAATGCTGCTGTGTTTCGTATGGTGAGTGTAGAGAACCGGGGACCCGTTTTACTGGAAACGAGGCATTCCATCTTCGATCCAGGGCTGACAACGCATCTGCATTTTGATTGTTAATCGAGGATAAATGTAGACGTCTATGAGCCACAGCAACCACTTACCATCAGGTGGACTGTATGCTCGTTTGTCACCCTTATTCTATAAAATAAAAAAATACTTCTGTCGTATTTAGCGGTTCGTAAAAGTAAAGAAAGTTACCCAATCATCCTTTCATGTAACATTTAAGCAGACAGCCGCTAGTGTATGATTACCGACGATTCATAACGGGTTTTTTTTTTAATTTCAGTAAGAAGAAAACTTTTCCTTGGAAGCAATACCGTGTAAGTATGAGCTCTTAATTATTTTTACTTAAATTATAATTAAGAAATATTGACCAAGCGCGTGCTACTACACTGCGTGCTATATACTATACGTGTGCTCGTAAGATAGAGTTCCGCTATGCCTATTATATTTGTGTTTTGTTAATAAGTTCCGACTTTGAAACAATGTATAACAGACGACACGCAATATCAGTGACGTATACAGACCTAGCTGATAGCAGATTCAATCAAACTTGAAGGCTCCGTGACGCAGTGGTTTAGCAATGAGTTGCAACGCTAGGAGCCGCGTTCTAATCCCGCACTGAAAAAATATTTCTATGGCCTACAAATAATAGGGTATTACACCCATTTTTGTTTTAAATGAATCCTAGAGTGATAATAAATTTTTTATATATTTTTTTTAAAAACCGAATAGTTATAAAAATTAATTTTAATCTATCGTTTTAATTTTCGCGTGAAAACGGTAGCCGCCATGATGTTCAACTCGTGACGTCACTGCCCTAGAATTTTGCCGATTTTACAAAGGAAGAAGATACTTTTGAATGTTTAATGATGAATTATCATCTATATCATTGTTGTGTGTGTGTTGTGCCTGAATGCAAAAATACGACAATAACGCCGGGGAAGTTATGGTTTCGCGTGCCAACTGATTTAAATATGAGAAATACTTGGTTAAAACTGGCAAGAAGGCTTTGTCTACAAAATCTAAACTATACTTCTGTGAAGATCACTTTGTATTCTGGGCACATTGTACACTTAACTATGCATATGTTTTTACCCTCTTGAGCTGCACATGGCCTATTTCGTCATCCCCGTAAAATTCCCTTCCGGACCTGAAAACAAGAAATAGATTATGTAAAATTGTAATCATAGATAAACATAACTATATATTATCAAAATTATTTTATTAATAAAAGTTGGTAATACGAGTAGGTTAATTACATTGATGTTTTAACCTTCCTTCCTAAAAATTTTTTGCCACCAACAATGTTATTTATTCTTGGCAGATAAGTACTTCTGCTTTTACGAATTTTCATTATGCCATTTCAATAAAATTCGGATTGAAACTAAACAATCGTAATGATAACGTAAAATTTCGAAATTAGCTAATTTGAACGCAGCACATTAGCTAGTTCTCTTAACCAGGGACGTCACGACGGTATCTAATATAGCGGACAGCGTTTTGCAGATCTGAGGCATAGATAAAAAAATTCTTAAAATTGAAATATAAAATTTATAATGCATTAGAAATAATGCAATAGAAATCAATATATTAATATTAATATTAACAGTGGTAGAACAACGCGGCAGCTTTTGCTGTCGCACGGATGGGCCGGCTCGAACCGGGGTGGTACCACGACCTCACAGAATACCACCGTGAAGTAGAGGTTTACCTCTGCGTTTCGCTTGGTGAGTGCAGGTGGCCGGAGGCCCTTTTTACTGGAAATGAGGCATTCCATCTTGGTCCTCACGGGTGACAACGCATCTGCATTTTGATTCGCAAATGAGGATAGATGTAGATGTCTATGGGCCACAGCAACCACTTATCATCGGGTGGACTGTGTGCTCGTTTGTCACCCTTATCCTATAAAAAAAAATATATCTCGTTTCATCATCATTACAGCCCTTCACAAGTCCACTGCTGAACATAGGCCTCCCCCAAGGAATGCCACAAAGCACGGTCCTGAGCCACCTGCATCCATCGACATTGTTGGCATGTCTTACCAGGTCGTCACTCCATCTTGTGGGGGGACGCCCTACACTTCGCCTACCGGTACGAGGCTGCCACTCGAGAACCTTTCTTCCCCATCGGTTGTCGGTTCTTCGAGCTATATGGCCGGCCCACTGCCACTTCAGCTTACTAATCCGTTGGGCTATGTCGGTTACTCTGGTTCTACTGCGGATATCCTTATTCCTAAGTTTATCACGCAGAGAAACTCCGAGCATAGCCCTCTCCATAGCTCGCTGAGCGACCTTGAGCTTCCTCATACGGCCAGCAGCGAAGGACCACGTCTCAGTTCCGTAAGTCATCACTGGCAACACGCACTGGTTGTACAATTTTGTTTTAAGGTTTTGAGGTATTTCTGACGAGAAGATGTGTCGTAGCTTCCCGAACGCTGCCCAGCCGAGTTGAATCCGTCGATTGACCTCTCGGTCGAAGTTGGACTTACCTAGTCGGACTATTTGTCCCAGGTAAACATACTCGTCAACAACTTCGAGCTTAGTGCTCCCAACAACTACCGGCATAGGTGTGACATGGACATTAAACATAATCTTTGTTTTGTCCATGTTCATCTTAAGACCTATCCGTTGGGAGACACTATTGAGGTCATTGAGCATAGTGCTTAGCTCCTCCAGCGATTCTGCCATGAGGACTATATCGTCGGCAAATCGAAGGTGAGTGATGTACTCGCCATTGATGTTAATTCCGTATCCTTTCCAGTCCAGAAGCTTGAAAACGTCTTCCAATGCAGCGGTGAAGAGTTTCGGGGATATAACGTCACCCTGTCTTACACCTCTCTGCAATTGGATAGGTTTCGTACTCTGGTTCTGTACTCGGATAGCCATCGTAGCTCTACTGTACAAACACTTCAGCACTTCGATATACCGACAGTCAACTTGGCACCGCTGAAGGGACTGCAGCACCGCCCAAATTTCGACGGAATCAAAAGCTTTCTCATAGTCCACATACGCCAGACATAGTGGCAAATTGTACTCTTCGGACTTCTGTACAATTTGCCGTAGGGTATGTATGTGGTCTATGGTGCTAAAGCCCTTTCGGAAACCGGCTTGTTCGGGAGGCTGGAAGTCGTCAAGTCTGCGCGCGAGACGATTCGTAATGACTCTCGAAAACAGCACGTAGACGCGGCTCAGAAGGGAAATCGGTCTGTAGTTCTTCAAGAGAGCGTTGTCACCTTTCTTGAAGAACAAGACCACCGCACTTCTGCTTCACGCCTCCGGTGTAATGCCACCATGGAGGACGGAATTAAAGAGCCTCTGAAGAACTTCAAGTACCGGTCTTCCACCCGCTTTCAGAAGCTCCGCTGTAATTCCATCCTCGCCTGGGGCCTTGCCGTTTTTAAGGTGCTGGAGAGCCATTCTAATCTCGCTCAGACTGACGTCCGGGATATCTTCGGAATAGTGTCGAATAAGACTCGCTCTTGGATCGTTCCTCACACTTGCGTGTGGCTCCAACGATGACGTGTACAGCTGCCCATAGAACCTCTCAATCTCACTCAAAATCTCAGGTGCCCCGGAAACGATGCTGCCACACTCGGTCTTCAGCTTTGACAGTTGGCTCTTTCTGGCAGACAGATCTCTGGCAAAGACTTTGGAGCCTTGGTTCCGCTCGATCGCTTCTTCAATACGAGCTGTATTGAAGTTGCGTAAGTCTCGCCGCATGAATTTGGAGATCTGTCTGTTCAGTTGCCTGTATGCTGTCAAATCTGTTGAAGAATGTAGCCTCATCTCCCGTCTAACAGCCATGAGATTAAGAGTGTGATCGGAGAGTTTTTGTGTTCTTCTGCGGTGGGTCTTGCAGAACTTAGCTCCGACCGCATGGACAGTTTCCACGAGCTTGTCATTCATATCGTCCACTTCATTGCAGTCTTCTAGGCACTGAAAACGGTTTTGTAACTCGAGCTGAAAGGTTTCGGGACTTTGGATTAGAGCACGAGGGGGACGGAGCGTTGACTTCATCAGACGAGACCTCTCCAACTTAACATTTAGGTTCAGTGTGCCTCTAACCATTCGGTGATCGCTGCCGGTTTTCACCCTCGCGATCACTGAGACATCACTGAACAGTTGTCGTCTGGTCGTCATAATGAAGTCAATCTCATTTTTTGTCGAACCGTCGGGGCTCGACCAGGTCCACTTCCTGTGGGGCCGCTTCTTGAAGAAAGAGTTCATCATAAAGAGTCCCTCTTTCTCCATGAAGTCGGCCGGCTGCTGGCCCCTTGGATTCCGTTGCCCTATTCCAAATTTCCCTACTTTCAGCTCACCGTTCTCTCTTGTGCCTAGTTTTGCATTGAAGTCTCCCATTAACACCGTATATTGGGTTTTGGAGGAATGCATGGCTCTAGAGATATCCTCATACATTTCCTCCACCTCCTCATCGGGGTGTGCCGAGGTTGGTGCGTAAACCTGTATGACCTTCAGCGAATACCGTTTGGTGATTCTGAGTATAAGGTACGCAACCCTCGTCGACACACTCCCGATCTTTACAACGTTGTTAACGAGAGACTTGTGGACGATAAATCCGACACCTCCTTGGGACAGATGGTCGCCCTCCCGGTGAAAGAGCAAGTTGCCGGATTCGAGGATTACCGTGTCCTCCCCGTCTCTTCGGACTTCGGATAATCCTATAATATGCCAGCGCAACTTGTCTATCTCTTCTTCCAGCTCCACGATCTTCTCGTCAGTCCTCAGGGTGCGTGCGTTGTACGTTGCCAGGTCGAGTCGTCTAAGGTGGCAACCGAACCTCCACCGGAGATTCTTAGCACCCCCTGCCCCGCCGTTACCATGGTCGCCACCGTAGCCAGGAATAGCGGGGCCGCCGGGGACTGGGGGCCGTTTATTATTGTCATTGCTCATGGGGGGTATATTGCCATAGTTGCCACGCTTGGCGAGCGGGTTGGCAACCGCAGTTTTTTTATTGTATTCATGCCGTTACCAGGAAGATGCTGCTGCCCATCTCCTGCCTGTTTCCCTTTGTCGCCTTTTACGACACCCACGGGAGGATATGTGGTAGTGGATATTCTTGACCGCCACTACACGGCTAATATCTCGTTTACTTTTTACAAAATCTATACGAGTATATATTTTTTAATTTTTTTTACATTGTGTAAAATACCCTATTGTTCCGAGTCTGGATGTTTGCTCTTGTGTAATTTATGTTTGTAAACTGCCTCCACGATGCAGGAGAAAATCCTAGTGTGGGGGTAACGTTTTTCAAAGAATAAAACTATATGGAATTGTGTGTAGAAATGTGTGTAACACCTGGAATTAAGTCAACACTTACAATTTATGATTTTTTGTAACAATATTATGTTTTTGTTAGTGTATGTTTTGTTGATGTAAATAAATAATCGCTCCGTACGGAAAATTTTGAACCCACAACAAATGCACCTCGTGGCCGCCCGGAGAAGATTGATAATGACGAACTCAAGGCGATAGTGGAAGCGATGTGTTCGCTAAGCAATAGAGTAAGAGCCGAGGTAGCGACACATACATCTATACTAATATGATAAAGCGGAAGAGTTTTTTTGTTTGTTTAAACGCGCTAATCTCTGGAACTACCAGTCCGATTTGAAAAATTATTTTTGTATTTTATAGCCATATACGTGAATCACGTGAAATAGTATAGGCTATCTAGCATTAAGCTATATTACTCAGCTAGCCTTAAATATGGATATTTGTTAAGCAAGTCAGAAGAAAATGCACTCCCGAAATTATTTATCCGCGTACGCTGGTGTTATCGTTAGGGATACGTAAATACATTGTTCTAGAAAAATATAGACCTTTACTCCGTCTAAAAAAAAAGTCCGCGATACCATATGTCTATTTCTTATACATAAGCCATAATTTGGTATTTTGTGACAAAAAATGTTGAAAATTTAAAAGGCATGGTCTATTTATCCTTACGAACAAAGGTTACTTCATCATCAAGACAATTTTATAAAGATAAACTTTGTTCTTTATACCATGTTATTTGGACGCATATTTTAAGAGATAATGTAAAATTAAAATAATTCAATACTTTTTTTTATAGGATAAGGGTGACAAACGAGCACAGAGTCCACCTGATGGTAAGTGGTTGCTGCGGCCCATAGACATCTACATCTATCCTCGTTTGCGAATCAAAATGCAGATGCGTTGTCACCCGTGAGGACTAAGATGGAATGCCTCATTTCCAGTAAAAAGGGCCTCCGGCCACGTGCACTCACCAAGCGAAACGCAGAGGTAAACCTCTACTTCACGTTGGTATTCAAAAATAACTAATAATAATACTTGGCTGGGCGCGTGAACGACGCTTAAACCCTAGCCGTTATAAAATGCTTGAACTAGGTCATGTCGCGCACCTCGGACACGTGATGACGCGGGTGAAACCGCGGGGCACAGCTAGTTTACTATAGCCGGCTGTCCACCGCAAGCCCGTTGCCCGAGCGCCGTCATCCCGGCCGCCGAAATTTAGAGTACTCGTAGATCGGCCCGAGATTGTGACGGGCAGACGCCCGCCTTTGTGAAATAAAACGTCTACATACAGATTCTAGACAATGCATTTGGTGTCTAGATTACAAATATTAAATCTTAGTTTATATTAACATAATAACCATTGTAAATGCCTTTTTAATAGTGTGAAGTCAAGCAATCCACCAAACAATCAACAAGAAGATCAACCTCAGCGTCTGAACTCAGAAACGCTGGGAGACACAAAATGTCCGAATAAAGAATGCGGTGAGATTTTTCTAAATACAAATAAAAAACAAACATAATTTCTTTACCAGCTGTTTTTGATCCCTAGCAAACTTGACATCTTTAATCTAAAACAAGTATACAATAGAATAGAATAATTTGTTATTTAATATAGATTACATGTAATTCTTATTGAAAGTCATTTTTTTTACTTTATCACTGGTTCGGAAAAATAACCTCTGTCCTGGGAAGAACCAGCAAGAAACTTGGCGGGACTTTTAAAAAAAAACGTCAATTATACAATATGAATAGTTATTATTTACAAATTTTATTTTAGAAACAGCTTGAAAGCGACCACCTCATTCCTAGGGGTTAACAACCACGTATTCATTTATATTATAATACACTTTTTAATACAATTTTTGTTTAGTAAAATATTTAAATTTGGTAACAGAGAGACCTTGTATATTTTCTGGTACTGTTGTTGTAATAGCGTATGCATTGCCCCAAGAATGAATTACTGACTCTGTGGAGTCGAGATACTGTAACAAATGAACTTCAGTTCACCTGATTATAAGGGGCAACTGCTGTTCATGGGTACTTGTCAACAACTTCAAGCGAAATAAGCTACGCGTCTGAAGACTTGAATGACATAAACAATAAAACATACGTATTTTTCATTTGGTGAAGGCATATTGTGGCATTCCTTGGGGAGGCCTATCTTCAACAGTGAACTTTTGCTGGGCTGTAATGATAATAATGATGACGATGATGATGATGATGAAGGCATATTTTATTACATATTTTGTTACTTCATATTTACTAATTCACTTCCTCGTATCTGTTCGGGTCGAATTTAATAATTGATTTTAATCTAATTTACCGATGAGTTAGAAACTTTAAATTTTGA
Organism: Parnassius glacialis; assembly: GCA_033319125.1. Taxonomy (NCBI): domain Eukaryota; kingdom Metazoa; phylum Arthropoda; class Insecta; order Lepidoptera; family Papilionidae; genus Parnassius; species Parnassius glacialis. The sequence goes on from JAVANC010000008.1 coordinate 5,777,109, forward strand.
ACATAGCTGAGAATTGGATGACAATATAAAAAATGGTATATTAAATAACTAAAAACATATTTTTTTAACTTTAAACTCAATGTGAAATTTCGTAAGGTTTTTTTTAAATTGAAATAAGAGATCTCAGACGCATCGTACACTAAATTAATAATCATAATTTTGGAAACTGTTCTTTAAAGAACTGTATATATAGGTAATATATACCTGAAGCTCACATCCCAATGCTTTACTTTGAGTAGAGTTGGTGTTGAGGCGTTAGGCTGCTTTTTCACCAGCTGTGCAAGGTAGCTCAGCGATGCGCGAGGAAGAAAATTTATTTAGATTATTTCACTATCGTTTGTACAAATAGAACCAACAAGAAATATGTGCGGACATGTCTTATGAGGTCATAGATTCTAATACCGGATCGGGCAAAAAAATCAATTATTGAGTTTGTGCGGACCACGCAAGCGAGGGGAAGGCTTTAAATAAAAAGTAAACTTTTAGTAAAATTTAAAAGCCGAACTAAAATAACTAAAATTAATAAAATTATTTTCACATAACGTCATAAGACAGTGCTAAGTGAAAACTAGTTTTATTTAAATGTGTAGTGTTCGCGTAAATATAAGAAATCATTATTTTAATATTTTTAGTTTTTCGAAGTTGACTTTTACTTATTAGAATTTACTTTTTTAACGCTTTTGAGTGGATGAAGTGATATTACAATCTCAATGTCATCTAAATGATTACACTATAATCTTTATCCCCAATTTTCTCACACCTTGAGGCTAGAAAATGTTCTCCAAATTTATATGAGACCACCCCTGAGGTACAAACTGTTAAAAAAAACAATCATTAAAATAGGTTCACAATGACGAATAAATCGCATTGTGAAGTCTGCTAAAAAGAGTTGGCTACGCATCCTCGTACCGCTGAGCTTCCTCGTACAGCTTTGGTGGTAAGAGTCACATTGGTAGAGTCGCACTGCTCCCCCCTGTAATCAGTTTCCTCGCACATTTCGGGTGCGTACGCAGCCTTATAGAATATATCTATTTTAAAATACGAGACATCTAAAACTGCGATCTCCTTTCACCTCCCAAACGCAGCGATTACACCGATTTCTTCCATAAAAGGGGTCATGGCCAGAATTGGAACTGTTAAGAGCCTGAGAAATCAAGAGCATTATCTGTTTATTATTTGTTTCATATTTAATAACTATTAGATAGTATGGACTTGACGATGTTTTTTTTTGTCTACAGCTGGCCACAGATCCCACCGAGAATCTTCACTTACGTAAGTGTAACTTGGCAAATTGTATTCAATGATATCTGTAACGTGTTTCATTACGACATTAACTTAACCTGTCTTCCATAACGAGGTTACAGTAATTAATTTAAAGGGTTATTCCGTTTATCCACCCTGAAAAATCCTTCCTAGTGTAGATAATCGAAATTACGTGTTCACCTATCCATCCCAGACGGGGTGGATTATCGTAATTCCCTTTTATTTGTTCTTCCAACTTTTTACTCCGATTACAGTTCAACAACATATACTTTGATTATTAATTAATAAAAATCATAAACACAAACTTGAACAAAAATTATATTATATACTGGCTGTGTCCCTCGCGACTTCGCCCGCGTGTAATTTAGGGTTTTAATTATATTGCTCAGAACCCAAATTCTTTTTCTCAAATATAAGTAGCCTAAGTTACTCCTTATAACATCAGCTATGTGCCAGTGAAAGTCCCGTCGAAATCGGTCCAGCCGTTTCGGAGATTAGCCGGATCAAACAGACAGATAAAAATTTAAAAAATTGTGTTTTTATTATAAGTACCGTATTTACTTTCATATGTAAAAAGCTGTTATTTTGACATTACAAACAGATACTTCAATTTAATTTACTTGTATAGATTGCCGTTACCGTTACAGCCTATTAAAAATGCATGAACATTATGTATTGCATTTAAATCAATTTAAGCTTCCTTGTTTTAAATAATATTATCACGTAATTTATAAATTTTGCAATATGTCCAGGAAATTAGCAGCAGTAATTTCATTATTGAGTAGACGTAATTTGATATCCTTGATAAATTTGTCACTTTTAATGTACATTTGCAATCGTTTCTTAAATTTCTTTTCTACAACAGATGTGTTAGCGAAAAAGTTATTATGCAAGCATTCCAAAAACGTTACTTTTGGACTTTTATATTGTTTTATGCCAAGATTCCAATTAATCTGTAATCCTGCGAGGTACTCCTTTTATTTTAGCGTTGACTTTTCAATCAAAAAATATGTATACATTTTTATAGGCATGCTAAAGTCTACTAAGTATCGTTGGCCAGTTTTTATCATATTTCTCTAAATGACTGTACACAGCCGTGCGAGAAAATCTGAAGAAAAATAATATGTGTATATGAATTTCGAGTATCCACCCTGGGGGGGATTTTTTAGGGTGAATAAACGGAATAACCGGAATATACGTGGTACAGCCATTCTGCAGCTATATTAATAGTATAGTTGTAGCACTAATAGGTCGGCTCGACCGGGAAAGGACCACGCTCTCACAGAATACCAGCGTAAAATAGCAACTTAAAGCTGTTGTTTCATATGGTGAGTGTTGAGAACCGGAAACCCTTTTTACTGGAAACGAGGCATTCCATGTTAGTCTTAACGGGTGACAACGCATCTGCATGTTTTTTCGCAAACGTGGATAGATGTAGATGTGTATGGGCCACAGCAACCACTTACCATCAGATGGACTGTGTGCTCGTTTGTCACCCTTATACTATAAAAAAAAATTACACATTTAAAAAAATTAAGTAATCTACTAAACATATAAATAAAAGGCGTCTGTCCGTTATATCGAAATAACTGCCTTTTATTTAGGTTAAAAGGTTATTTGCATGCATGATTTTTAAATTTTTCGTCTCTCTGCCTGTCCGGGATAATCTTCGGAATGGCCGAATCAATTGTAATGACACTTGACGGATAGATAGAGAGCAATACCAAGAGTTATAGACTGTATTTTAACTGAAAAATTTGATTGTAAAACAAAAAAGCGATAAATTGATAAAATAAAAGGTTTTTGATTATTTTACTTATAAATAACGCCACATAAGATCCCATTCAGGCGAAGCCGGTGCGGATAAACTAGTATTATGCATATTCTATACATTAATAATTTATTTTTTATTTTTAAAATAATGTAATAATAAAAATAATTATATAATCTTGTTTACAGAAACAAACCCATTCAACCGCAATCACCGTTCGATGTTTGTCAAAATCCTGACTGCAGTACGTTGTTTTTTATTGTCAAATTTATTTCGTCTCTTATTCATAACACATTCAAAGCAACTCCCGACTTATTTGATTAATCTGCGCCACTCTTGCCTCTTGCCTACTATAATGTATTGGTTTCAGGAGAAAGAGAGTCAGTATAACCATTGTAGTCTATGAGGCTTTTGTCATAGGACTATGACAAGAATAGTACCTTCTTTACTTTGGCTGAGATCTATAGACCGTACTTTGACTTTGCTCAGACTTTACTTACGAAAAACTTAGTTGAGTATAAGCTCAGCATAATCTTTGATTCTGAATTTATAGTTGTATCAGGCTAACACTAAGCTTAGCTTATGCTAAGACCCAGAGAGTCTAAAAAAAATAATAGATGCTTCCATTCCACATATCTTGATTTTACTGTATAAAATTTAAGAAATGTCGTATTTAAACATCCAAATTGTATTTCATAAATAAGTTATTACTTACATGAAACAGACAAAGGGAATTGGAACAGACGAAAGAGAACGGGAACGAATGAGTACAAAATCAGAAAAAACATATTATAATAAGTAGTAGAAGAAGTAAGTTCAAATAAGTTTGAAATTACGTTAATAGAAAATGGATTAATGTTATTAAAAATTGCCTATACTACCTATTTATTGTTATAAATAATTAGAGTAACATAAAAACAACAATTTAAAATTAATACGATGGTTTTGGATAATATCCTCAGTTTACGTAAGTCGTCGATTTCGTTGACTTAGGCTTTGCTAAGCGCGCACTCAGCACGACTTCGAAGTTAACTCCTTAAATTTCCATTGTTTTAGCTCGAAAGTAAAGTCTGAGCAAAGTCAAAGTACGGTCTATAGATCTCAGAGTTGGCTACAAATGTCTTATCAATCAGGGCTAATATCCATCCACTCGACAGATGTCGCTAGTTGGTCTGAGATGAAATTATTTGTCACACATATTTGTCACCCAGTGTTACTATCATTTAAAAGTTGTGTGTTTAAATGAAAATATCATTATCTAGTGTATTTATACGTATGGTACATATCTTTACACTTATCTAAGAATTTAACTTTTCCGCCATGAATTCTGTCAAAATATTTCACCTCATTTCAAAGAAAAATGTTAAAATCACCTCATTTCAAAGAAAGAATTGAGAACCTAATTTTTTGAATCGACCAAAATGTTATTTCTAAATTTATGCTCAAAAACACAGAGTAGCTAAAAGACGTAATTGTTTTCGCAGATAAAAACAAAGCCTGCCCGGAAGCTTCGACACTGTAAGTATGAGTTACAAACTTTATTTATTAAACTTCATCAATTTTATATTATCTAGGTCTAGGATGATTACTATTAAGTATATATCTGATTTTTGGCATATGTATAACCTATTCTTATTTTTTTTTATAGAATAAGGATGACAAACATAGTCCACCTGATGGTAAATCGTTACTGGCCCCATAGGCATATACGAGTACATCTATCCCCGATTACGAATTAAAATTCAAATGCGTTGTAAAAAGGACAAAGACAAAGGACAAATACCGTGAGGACTAAGATGGAATGCCTCGTTTCCAGTAAAAAGGGTCTCCTGTTCTCTACACTCACCATACGAAACACAGCAGCGTTAAGCTTGCTATTTTACGCTGGTATTCTGTGAGTTGTGTTGTGTTGTGTGTATATTCTATTATTATATTATAAGTCTCGATGTACAGTACGTGATGGTAATATGTTCACCATAAGCTTTGCCGACCTATAAAACCAAAACTAGGAGGAGGACAGAGACAAAAACACAATAACTAATATATTAAGAAAAAAAAAATAACAAACAAGCTTTGGTAATAATTCGAAACACTTGGAAAAATCAACGTCAAAAAAACAGTGAATTACTTTTCTGTCAACTGTCAAAATGATGTCGATAAAGCAGCGCCCTTTTGACCTAACATTATTTGATTGACTGATGAAGAGCAATTGTATCACAGAGCCATCTATACAAACAAAACCATATTACCTTCACGTACGTTATAGATAAAAATAAACACATTCCTATCCTTATAGAAAGAAAATTTTTATATAATTTCTCAATATACCAACCACGAAGTATATCCACTACCGTATAGGACCATGGGATGACATGTCCCGTCCTTTCAGACGTGACAAAGGAAAACAAACTAATAGATATAATTACGGAATAAAAAACTGCGGGTGCCAACCCTACTCACAACAACTATGGTAAATATCCCTCTTATGAGCAATCTATGGGTAGGCCTATGCTCAACAGTTGACTTAGATAGGATGTAATGATACAAGAAAGAAGTAGTGTCAAAATGTAACGATCAACAGTAATTTGAATGGCAAATCGTTTCTAACACAACTCATTTTTCCATGCAATATGGAAGCTTCCCTTTTATCGAAGATTTTTTTATAAAAAAACTAAAGATATCCATCTCACTGATGATAAATATCAAGATAAAGTAATTTCAGTTGATCAATTTCAAATCTCTGATGAATAGTGTCTACTGCAAATTCTCCTTCATTTGTTTTGATTATCACTCTATATATCTATGTCTTTATATATCTTTCTCTCTATATATAGATATCTTGACATATGATTAATAACGCATTTACGGCGAAGATTTTATCAAACTCAAATGTTTACAATATATATTTGTCCCATCCACAGGGTTAACGAAATTGAGAAAGCTGCGCTATCGGAAACGACTTGTCCAAACCCTGACTGTCGTAAGTAACTATTTAGTTTTAACATTAGTAAACACTAACAGAAAAAAGTTTGGTGACACACGAGCACACAGTCCACCTGATGGTAAGTGGATTCTGTGGCCCATAGACATCAACATTTATCCACAACTAAGAAACAAAATACAGATGCCTTTTCACCCCTGAAGACTGAGATGGAATGCCTCGTGGTGGAGCGTGCTCCTTCCCCGGTCGAGCCGACCCATTCGTGCTACAACTATACTAGTAATATAGCTGCAGCATGGCTCTACCACGTAACAATAAAGTTATCATAAATATGCTTTTCCACTAGTTGGAATCACTTGATTGATGCAGGTGGCTCAGGACCATGCCTTGCGGCGTTCCTCGGGTAAGGTTTATGTTCAGCAGTGGACTTGTGAAGGGATGTAATGATGATGGTGATTGACAGGATTGCCTTGTACAATTTAAACAAAAATAAAAATTTATGAAAACTTTGCCAGAATCAAAACATCGTTTTCACATGTATTTGTATCAAACTATTTCCCAAAAGTTTCGGTATAAATTAATTGGCTGTACTGGCAACCCCCATAGTAAGGTACAACTACTTGAACGGTAGTAGGTTAAACTTGAAACAAAGTATAAAGTACTTATATGTTTTTTATTTAATGAATATAATTTACTTCGTTGCTCATGGTTGCATTCTAATTCTATTCACCTATATAAATAAATGACGACTCTATGGTGCAGTGGCTTAGCATTAAGTTGCGGCGCAGTGGGACGCGGGTTCAAATTCTGCATATTTGCCTTTGTGTAATTTATGTATAATATATAACGGCTTTTTTATTTGTTTCAGTTAAAGACATCCCACGTGACGAATCGGCGGTTCCGTAAGTATTTACTTATTCATCAGCCCATAAAACTCTGCTCCTGAGCTTGAGCCTCTCAAATGCTAGGGAGGGTTTGACACTCCTGCTTTCCCTAGGGTGATCCCAGCGTTGTTGCTGATTATGTCGCTGATGTGGTGCTACAGGGAATGGAACTATTTATTACATAATCTGTGGTACCTATCGGTGGCAGAACCCAGCCATGGTTTGGTCACTTCTGCAAAATTGCATTACGCCGTAAACAAGAGTGCTACCAGGCCTGGGACGCCTCGGGATGCAAATACCAGCGCTCTTAAAAAGAAGTATAATTTCGCCTCCAGGTTCTTCAAAAGTGTCATAGTCAAGGCAAAGTCAGAGCACATCTGCAGAATTGGCAAATAACTAGTTCGTCTTCCTTCGGGAACACGTGCATTCTGGTCCCTCGCCAAAGCTGTCCAAGGGAACTTCTGTCAGCCATCTCTCCCATCTCTGCACAGGGAGGACGACTCACTGGCCCATACCGCAAAGGACAAAGCTGATTTGCTGGACTCTCTTTTTGCGGCCAACTCGACTCTTGATGATGGGGGGAACACACCGCCGACCATCCCGCGGTGTGAGTGCTCCATGCAGGATGTACCCAACGCTCGGTGTGCAGAGCACTCCTCTCCCTGGACGTCAACAAGTCGAGTGGACCTGATGGCGTCCCTCCTATTGTGCTGAAGACGTGTGCTCTAGAGTTAGCACCGGTTTTAACGCGTCTTTTCCGGTACTTCTACTCCCTAGACGTAGTCCAGATATCATGGAAGACAGCTTTCGTGCACCCGATCCCTAAAAAAGGTAACCGCTCTGATCCGACCAACTATAGGCCTATCGCCATCACTTCCTTGTTCTCTAAAATAATGGAATTCAATATTAACTATTCCATTATTAACAGCCAGCTCATGCGGTACCTTGAGGATCACTAGCTGATTAGTGACCGTCAGTACGGTCTCTGTCGCGATCGCTCGGCTGGTGATCTTCTGGTTTACCTAACTCATAAATGGGTGGAGGCAGCAGAGTCCAAGTGGGAGACGTTGGCCGTTAGTTTGGACATAGCGAAGGCCTTCGATCGGGTTTGGCACAAAGTGATTCTTCCGAAGTTTCCTTTCTATGGTCTTTCCGAGAAATTGTGCAATTAGATCACCAGTTTTCTTGCAAATCGGAGCATACGGTGCATACTCCGATTACAAGCCCATTAACCCTGATGTTCCACAAGGCTGCGTGCTGTCGCCAACATTGTTTCTTCTGCATATCAATGACATGTTGCAAACCGGTAACACTCATTGCTATACGGATGACAGCACTGGTGATGCTTTATACACCGGCCGTGGCAATATTTCTCGGGAAAACGTCGCCGAGTATCGAGATAAAGTTGTGTCTGAAGTTGAGACTTTGTTGAACAAAGTCTCGGACTGGGGGTGACTAAATCTAGTCTAGTTCAATCCCCAGAAGACACAAGTTTGCGCGTTTACCGCTAAAAAGAACCCCTTCGTCGTATCTCCTCAGTTTCAAAGCACTCCCCTTGTTGCCTCAGCCAGTATCGGAATCCTCGACGTCGACATATCGAGTAACGTGCAGTTTTGTGGTTACTTGGAAGGGAAGGCCAAATTGGCCTCTAAAAAGCTTGACGTGCTCAGCAGAGCGGGACGGTATTTCATGCCGGCACACCGCCTGCAATTTTACAAGGCGCAGATTCGGCTACACATGGAATACTGTTCCCATCTCTGAGCTGGGGCTCCCCAGTACCAGCTCCTTCCATTTGATCGCATACAGCGCAGAGCTCTTCGAATCTTCGGCGAACGAACTATTTCCGATCGGCTTGATTCACTGGCACTGCGAAGAGATGTTGCATCTCTTTGCGTATTTTATCGCATTTTCCACGGGGAGTATCCTGAGGAATTGTTCGGACTAATTCCAGCCGCACAATTACACCATCGCACACAAACGCGCGATACCATCCATAACATCTGGATGACTGGCAGTCCACCACTGTGCGATTTAGAAGAAGTTTTCTCCCTCGCACAACTTCTTTGTGGAATCAATTACCACCACCGAATTTTCCGGACCGATACGACTTAGGAACCTTCAAGAAAAGAGCTTACACCTTTCTAAAAGGCTGGCAACACATCTGTAATACCCCTGGTTTTGCGGTTGTTCATAGGCGGCGGTAATCGCTTACCATCAGGTGAGCCGTATGCTCGTTTTTTGCCCCATCTCCTATAGAAAAAAATCTTTGACATAGCTATTCGTCGCCGATTGGTTGTGTTACGTAAATATACGTGATAGCATAAGATACATGGTATAGCAACACTGCAGCTATATCATGGTTGCACGAATGGTTCGGCTTGACCGGGGGAGGACCACGCACACACAATGAAATAGCAGCTTAATGCTGCTGTGTTTCGTGTGGTGAGTGTAGAGAATCGATGTTTCTTAAAACTTTAAGAAGTTTTTATTAAATGAATTAAGTTTAAAAATTAATTATTTATAAAGAAATTTTTACGTAAGGGCCAAGTGTCTAAGAAATTAAACTTAGAAAACCTAATTGAAATCTATCCAGTAGATTTTCCACGATGCACGCACAACTGCAAACCTCTATCATTTCATTTATGTAGATTTCTCCACATAAATTTTTTAAACATTGCTGCTATCTACCGTATCTTTGAAATTATAATTTAAAAGCGAAAAAAAAAGGAATCAACACAAACTTGCATAGAATGCACTTAACCGTCTTTACATTTAATGATAAAAGTTGGGGATATATAATTTTATACATAATATTAATTTCAGTAAGGAATCGAGCAAAACCGACACACCGCCAATGTTCGAATCCTCCCCATTAGAAATACAAAAGGATACGCAGAGAGAGAAGGACACAGAAAATTTATCTCAAATGATATGTGGAAAACAACCACGGAGTAAGATATACTAAAGATATGATAAGATATACACAATATACATATACATATAGATATAAGATTTATTTATGCTCTTTAAATTAGAAAATTTTGTTTAGTATTGTGGCTTGCAGAGATCTCACTACCTCAAACTACCACTACCCTGGGCGAAAGAAGGAAATAAGATTGGAGATGAGCAACAGCTTCTTCCTGAACTCTAAATAATAAATACTATGGTTGATAACCCACCTGACAAGTGTGGCGTGCATACTTTAACTTTAAACGCATTGCATACTACATACGTGGTAGAGCCACACTACAGCTACTCATATATTATGGTTTTAGCACAAATGGGTCGGCTCGACCGGGGAAGTACCACGCCCTCACAGAATACCAACGTAAAATAGCAGCTTAACACTGCTGTGTTTCGTATGGTAAGTGTAGAGAACCGGAGACCCTTTTTACTGGAAATGAGGCATTCCATCCTCACGGGTGGCAACGCATCTGCATTTTGATTAGCAAACGAGGATAGATGTAGATGTCTATGGGCCACAGCAACCACTTACCATCAGGTGGACTGTATGCTCGTTTTTCACCCTATCCTATAAAAAAATAGCAACTCAATGCTGCTGTGTTTCGTATGGTAAGTGTAGAGAATCAGAGAACCTTTTTTACTAGAAATGATAGCATCTGTGTACTCGATCTTCACATACAACGTTCACTTCATGTTTATATTATCATCGCCTTGTAATAAAGCCAAGAGTGGGCAGCTAGGAGACCCATAACACAGGGTACCACTACTACACAGGGCACTAGGTAACCCAGTTTGGTTTGGGCACCTGTCTCCTACAACAACTAAAAAGGCTTTAGCTATTTATGATATAAATGTAACTTGAGTATGTGAGAGAAATAAAAATGTGTTTTACTGTGGAGTATAATTGGTACTGGTTGGGCTGCATAAATTCATAATATAAAATAATACGATTTTTATTATTATTTTAGGGTATTTATAGAGTATTCTCATATCAATGATAAATTTACATAAATAAATAAAATCCCAATCTGATGGAAGTCCTCGTCAGGGGAGACAAATAGACCGAGGGTTAAAGGAAAAGTATCGAGCAGCACCGCCTTCTACATTTAAGCGGTCCGTCACGGAGTCCCAGTTGCCTCAGATGACTCAAGAGGCTGACCGGGATTTATTTATTACTAGACGATACCCGCTCTCTTCGCTGGATGCACGATAATGTTTTATTGCGGAACCTATAACACTTTTTGACACGACTATCGTAATATCCGTTCTTAGTGAGCGTCTACATTACGAAATTAACTATAATAAATTTCAAGTCAATTGGGTGTATAGTTTTAGAGATCTCGTGATGAGTTGAGTGGTATCTCTCGCTTATATTTTAAACTTTTAATATTTGATTTACAGAAAGCAACAAACGGGTATCAACTAGCTCCGGTAAAAGGACAAGGTATGTGATAAAATAACTGAAATAATTTACGGCTTTGTTTTGCCGGATATTCTCGAACAATTTCTGTAGAAACCAGGACCATGCTCTCACGGAATACCAGCGTAAAATGCAACTTAATGCTGCTGTGTTTCGTTTGGTGAGTGAAAAGAACCGGAGACCCTTTTTACTGGAAACGAAGCATTCCATCTCAGTCCTCAGGGGTGAAAACGCATCTGCATTTTGATTCTTAATTAAGAATAAATGTAGATTTTTACGTGGTAGAGCCATGCTGCAGCTATATTAGTAGTATAGTTGTAGCACGAATGGGTCGGCTCGACCGGGGAAGGACCACGCTCTCACAGAATACCAGCGTAAAATAGCAGCTTAACACTGCTGTATTTCGTATGGTGAGTGTAGAGGACCGGAGATCCTTTTTAACGGAAAAAAGGCATTCTATCTGAGTCCTCACGGGTGACAACGCATCTGATTCGCAAATAAGGATAAATTTAGATGTCTATGGGCCACAGCAACCACTTACCATCAGTCTACTCCTTTTTAAAAGGCCGGCAACGCATCTGCAATTCCCCTGGTTCCCCTGGTGTTGCAATTGTTCATGGGCGGCGGTAGTCACTTACCATCAGGTGAGCCGCATGCTCGTTTGCCCCCTGTCCTATAAAAAAAACGTGGACTGTGTGCTATAAGAAAAATGTCTATGGGCCACAGCATCCACTTTCTATCAGATGGACTGTGTGCTCGTTTGTCACCCTTATTATGTAAAATAAAATAAAAAGTTTTAAAATCTCGTAACACTTACCTTTGTCGTCATAATTGGCTACAATAACATTTTTTATACGGTTTAGGTATAACAGTGGCCATCACGAAACAATTCAAGCGCACGAAAGTGAAACCCGACGTTCCATAGAGGAAATAAGAAGAAACAGAGCAGCTGACAGAGAAAGGCACAGATCCTCGCAAATGAGAAGCAGCGCATTGCCAGATGACTGCTGTTTTCCCTCAAAACCTGGAAACAAAAAAGTGTCGGATGTGTCCCAAATTTTTCCAGAGAAGCTCTCCCGTGGTACGTAACATAAAGTTACAGCCTATATACGTCCCACTGCTGGGCACTGACCTCCTCTCATTTCTCACAGAGTTTTAGAACAAGGAAATGCCTGCCGCACTGCCCCAATGCGTGTTGACTGACGTAGTCTTCGAAATATTTGTTTTTCTTATTTGTCAGACATACATGTTTCCTCACGATGGTTTTCTTCACTGCCGAGTACGTGGTAAATCAGCACTTGAAATTGCAATTAACAATTTCAGTGGTGCTGGCGGGGATCTTGAGTGGCAGCCTCGTACCGGTAGGCGAAGTGTAGGGCGACCCCCTACGAGATGGAGTGACGACCTGGTAAGACATGCAGGAAGTCGATGGATGCAGGTGGCTCAGGACCGTGCTTTGTGACATTCCTTTGGGGAGGCCTATGTTCAGCAGTGGACTTATGAAAGGCTGTAATGATGATGGCGGGGATTGAACCCGGGTTGCTCGCGTACTGTGAAGTTTACAGCGAGCGCCTGAGCTACCACGGCTCTACTTAACTTACCACTAACAATAACCTTATAGTGGACTTCTTCATCTTCTATATCCGCTCGTAATAGTTCACTGCTGGACGTGGACTACTCCTTTCGCAATGAGGATTTGCCATAATTACTACGGGTGGCAGATGGATTAGCGATCGCAAGATCGCTAATCCATCGCTTACCATTGGCCAGTCTTGATATTTAACACTAGGCGTAAATTATATGGTAACACAGTTTACGCCTAGCGTTAAATAGCAAGTTAGCGTTAGCAGCAACATATTGCAGCTATATTATGGTTGTAGCACGAATGGGTTGCCTCGACCGGGGAAGGACCACGCTCTCACAGAATACCAGCGTCAAATAGCAGCTTAACACTTCTGTGTTTCGTGTGATGAGTGTAGAGAACCGGAGACCCTTTTTACTGGAAAAGAAGCATTACATCTTAGTCCTCACGGGTGACAACCCGTCTGCATTTTGATTCTTAATCGAGATTAATGTAGATATCTATGGTCCACACCATCTTCTTACTGGACTGGACTGTGTGCTCGTTTGTCACCTTTATTCTTAAAAGAGAAGCGTAATATTTAATAAACGCTTATAATGGATCGAAGTGAAATGTCAGTTGCCTGTCTGTTGCCATATTTGGCATGCTTTACAGGCTGGTTGGCAACTGCAGTTCTCTTTGCAGCTGCAGCTATATTAGTAGTATAGTTGTAGCACAAATGGCTCGGCTCGATCGGACAAGGACCACGCTCTCATAGACTACCATCGTAAAATAGCAGCTTAACATTGCCGTGTTTCGTATGGTGAGTGTAGAGAACCGGAGACCCTTTTTACTGGAAAAGAGGCATTCCATCTTAGTCCTCACGGGTGACAACGCATCTGGATTTTGATTCCCAAACGAGAATAAATGTAGATGTCTATGGGCTGTATGAATGTAGGTGGACTGTGTGCTCGTTTGTCAACCTATCTTATAAAAAAAAATTCTTAACAAATATTCATACAGCATGTGTAGATAGTGATGGGTGCATGGACAACAGGGTCCGCTGCACCCACCACATCATCCAGCACCGCGAGGTTCGCAACACATTTTTGGATGAGTTCGAAGTCATAATTAAACAAAAAATCTGAAAGGACATAAAAGAGGGTTAAGTTTTAGGATAGGTTTTAGTAATTGTACTTAAAGATGCTACTGCCCTCCTCCAAACACAGGCACTACACTGTATTAATACATTCACTGTAACTTACAACTTCAGTCGGTGCTTAGCAACTTAGCATCCCGACAGATTACTGTAAGTCTCGCATAATACGTAGAATTAGAAATTAATGAGTTTGAGAACAATGATAATGAGCAAGGGTTGTTACAGGAATCGGAAAAGGTGACAAGGAACATGATGAGCAGACGAAAAGAACGTACGTATTTATTTGTTATCTGTACTTATAAAAAATATTGAGGTGTCTGTCTGTAATATCGACACAACGAGCTTGAGCTGATATACTGAATAACCCGCTTGTCATAAGTTACTCATCATTTTTAAAAATTGAAAATAATAAAAATAAAAATGTTGTCTGTCTGTCTGTCTGTCTGTCCGGGCTAATCTTCCGAATAACTGAACCAATTGTAATGAAACATCTCGAACATACAGAACCGAAAAACTTGGGAGTTTTGTTGTTTTATGGGAAACTCGAAAAATTTATTTATATCTATTTTTTATTGTAAAGTATTTATTTATTTATTTGTTCACAAATTGCGTTACATGTGACTTAGTGACTAAACAAAAACATGCAAGTTCTAACAATCACATGCACCTCGAAAGGCATAGCAATGAACAGGAGAGAGGCAGACACTTAAAAATTATTTTCCTCATTGTATTCATTAATTGAATAATAACTTTTTTTAATAAGTATATCTTTTAAAGATCTTATGAATTTATTAATATTTGTTTCGGCTTTTATGTATTCCATCAATTTATTATAAATTTTTATTGAAATCGCATAAGGACCTATACTGTGTAATTTTAATTTTGATTTTGTTTGCAAAAGGTTATTCTTATAGCGAGGTACATTGTGTCGGGGCGCGTCTATGATTTTGGTGTAAAAACTTGGGTGTCTTTTTACAAACTTACATATTTCTAATATATATAGGCACGGTAATGTTAGAATGTTGAGACTTTGAAAGTGAGGTTTGCAGCTTTCTCCTTGTTTGATATTTGCAAGTACGCGTATACATTTTTTTGTAAAATACGAGTAAAAAGTTCGTTTGATTCTACACTGTTGCCCCACAGTATGACGCCGTAGTTTAGCCACGCTTGATCAACGCGTAGTGTTTCCATATTGTTTGTGGCTTGAGCGTAGACATGATAGGCTGTCACTGCCGTTTTTAAATTTGTAGATTTTTTTAATTCTCTTAAAGCATATATAAATTGTGATAATTTTAACTTATTTTTTTTGAATATGTGATTTAAAATTAACATTCGAATTTATACCCAGCAAAGAAAAATTTTGAACACATTCTAATTTTGTTTCATTATATGTATAATTTATGTCTAGTTCATGTTTTTGTCGTGGTCTGAATTGTATTAATTTAGTTTTTTTGAAATTGACTTCTAAATTATGATCGCTTAGCCATTGTTTTACTTTGTATATAATTATGTCGATTCTTTCATTAAGTTTGGTACCGTTTGATATAAGGGAACACAACGGAAAAATCGTCGGCAAACATCACACAAAACTCATCAATAATCTTGGGGAGGTCATTGATGTAAATAAAGAAGAGGGCACATCCGAGGGATAGAGTCTCGCACAGGCTGGGCCCTCGACCTGACACATGTTATGGTTTTTGAATCTTGATCTACATTTTCTATTTCGACGTACTGTGAACGATTGCTGAGAAAGGAAGCAAACCACTTATATGAGCTACACCACGGATACCAATGTCATAAAGTCACTTCATTAAAATATTTAAATGTGGCCAGGGTTGTCGAGCGGTTTTTTCTAAAACCATTTTGGGCGTCGTCGAAAATATTGTACGTTTCACAAAATGAGTATAATCGTTTGAATTTCAAAATTTTTCGAAATTACGGGTAAGAGCGCAATGGGTCGGTAGTTATTGGGGTCCGTTTTTTTTTTTGTTTTTTTTTTATGTATTGGCTTTATAATAGCAATTTTTAGTAGGTCAGGGAATACTCCTTCAGAAAAGGATTGATTTATAATTAAAGTTAACAACGGGACTATTTCCTCGGCACATTTTTTTTACGTTATACTTAGGGTGACAATAGGCCGACTTAATGCCTTATGGTATTCTCTACCAATCAACCTTGAATAAAAAAATAAAAGCAGCCTAAGTTACCCCTTATAACATCAGTTGTCTGTAAGTGAAAGTCCCATCAAAATCGATCCAGCCGCTTCGAATATTAGCCGGAACAGATTAACAAACGTTTTAAAATTATAATTTTGTTATAAGTACCGTATATACGAGGGTGGATTGAAAAGTACTCGGCCTAACACAGATCCATTCAATTCTAAAAATCAAATCTACCCACATTATTTAGTTCAGTTCAGACTAGTTCATTGTGTGAAGTTCGAAACGTGTGCGATAATTAGTTGTGATTTTATAAATTTATTAACAAAGTAATCGGACATAATTTCCGCGAATGGAGCAAATCGAGCAGCGTGCCGTCATTAAGTACCTCCATAAGAAGGGGCTATCATCAAAAGCCATCCGTGATGACATGGTCAGTATATTAGGCGATTGTGCTCTGTCATATTCATTCGTCAAAAAATGGATAGCAGAATTTAAGCGTGGTAGAGAGAGTTTGAACGATGAACCCCGCTCTGGAAGGCCTTCGACGTCAACTACTGACGAAAATATTAAAAAAGTACTTGATTTAATAATGGGAGACCGCAGATTAAAAATTAGAGAGATAGCCGAGATTATAGGTATCTCTTATGAACGAACTCAAAACATCATTGTCAACGAGTTGGGTTTCCACAAGGTGTCTGCGAGGTGGGTTCCGCGACAGCTTTCAGTTGAACAAAAAAGGACGCGATTGACTATTTCACGCGACTGTTTGGAGATATTTGAAGCCGATGCAGATGATTTTTTGAATCGTTTTGTTACTATAGACGAAACATGGGTTCATTACTGTACACCGGAAACAAAACAACAATCAAAACAGTGAAGACCTGGTTCACCACCCCCTAAAAAGGCTAAGTCGATTTTGTCGGCAAATAAGGTGATGGCTTCAGTATTCTGGGACTCGAAAGGTGTGATTATGATTGATTATCTTGAAAGGGGTCAGACTATAAATTCTGATTACTACTGCACCTTACTACGTCGTTTACGAGAGGAAATAAAAGAAAAACGTCGAGGAATGCTCAGAAGAATAGTCCTGTTTCATCAAGATAACGCCCGTGTTCACACGTCAGTACAGTCAATGGCTGAAATTCACAATTGTGGCTTTGAACTGTTACCGCATCCGCCGTATTCACCTGATCTGACACCATCAGACTTCTTTCTGTTCCCTAACCTAAAAAAGCACTTGGAAGGTCAAAGATTTTCGACAAACGACGAGGTCAAAGCAGCTGTAGACGCATATTTTGACTCTAAGGAAGAATCATTTTTTTTCAACGGTCTAAATGCTTGGAAGGGGAGGTGGCAAAAGTGTATTGAACTTGATGGTGATTATGTGGAAAAATAAAAATATAACTGATTTAGTATGTGTTTATTTTCTTGGTTAGGCCGAGTACTTTTCAATCCACCCTCGTACTTTCATATGCATTTAGTAAAAAACTGTTATTTTAAAATTACAAACAGACACTTCTATTTTATTTATTTGTAATGTAATAGATAGTAGGTGTAGTAGGATAGCATCTGCTTACCGTCAGGTAGACTATGTGCTCGTTCGTCACCTATACACCGTATGCTATAACAAAATGTATATTAATATTTTTAGTTCATTGTCGATTATGCTAATTACTTAAATTGATACATTCTATTAACATCAGAAACCCATGTGACAGCCATCAGCGACAGCCACAAGCAGAACAGCCAAGAGGATGCGTGCCTTATCAACCACCTGAAGATAATCAAAAAGAGAAATGCTTCCCACCCACAAGCACGACTGCTCAGGTTCAAAAGAAAACTTATGACAGTCCACAAGCCATACCTGAAAAATTACCAAGAAGTAAGTCAAACAAAAAAAAACATATACGTATTATGTAAACCATAATATAATATCTCTTTAACACAGTTCAGTTAAAGTTAAAGCCCTCTTGTATACGTTGCCACACTCTCTGCAATTGTTGAGAGAATTAGTACTAAAATGATTAGAATTATATAAAGACGTCATACGTTCTACCTAAAATGTGTTTCAGCGGGCGGACGCGTATGCTTGAACTGTTCGGTTTTTCTTATATTAAACTAGTGGTACAGCATTATTATTATCACAGCCATTCACAAGTCCACTGCTGAACAAGCACACTCACACAAGCCACAGCTAAGCGTCCCCCGAGGAATGCCACAAAGCACGGTCCTGAGCCACCTGCATCCATCGATTTCCTGCATATCTTACCAGGTCGTCACTCTATATAGTGGGGATGCACCCTACACTTCTCCTACCGGTACGAGGCCGCCACTCGAGAACCTTTCTTCCCCATCGGTTGTCGCTTCGAGCTAAATGGTCGGCCCATTGCGATTGCATCTCCTTCTGCTTCTTTTTTGAGCTATGTCCGTTATTCTAGCTCTACTGCGGATACTCTCATTTCTAAGTTTATCACGCAGAGAAACTCTATACTCCGTAGCTCGCTTAGCGACCTTGAGCTTTCTCATGACCAGGTACGTCTCAGACCCTTATATAATCACTGACAACACGCACTGGTTGTACAATCTTGTTTTCAAGTTTTGAGGTAAACACGACGACAAGATGTGTCGTAATCTCCCGAAAGCTGCCCAGTACAGTTGAATGCACCGATCGACCTCATCGTCGAAGTTTTAACTTTCTCGTCGACAACATCGAACATAGTGCTCCCAACAACTACTGGCATATGTGTGACATGGACACATATCACCCTTGTAGTGGCGGTGTAAGAACCCCCCCCCCCCCCGTCCTTTACTGTCCTATTATCCTATAGGTATCGTATGAGGCGAATGTGGAAATAAACCAGGAGATGGTACCAACATCTTTCTGTTAACAACATATTTATTATAAAAAAACTGTGGTTACCAACCAGCTCGCCAAGCCTGGCAGCTATGGCAATGCACTCCCCAAAGCGAAACCCACAAAGAAACGATCCCTAATCCCCGGCAGCCCAGCTATCCCTGGCTTCGGTGCCGACCCCATGGTGCGCATACAAGTCGCTGCGTTTAGCCGGAGCTTAAGAGGGTGAAATCGAGCATGCCACTCACCTGATGGTACTTAAGTGTCGACCGCCGTTCCAGAACAACTGCAACACCAGGGGAGTTTCAGGTTACTTGATGGCATGTAACTCTATTCTCTCGACAACGACAGTCGTATAGTTCTAAAAATTAATATTATTTTTTACTTTTCCTTTCAGCTAGCGAAAAACGGACGTCAGCTAGTTCTAAAGTCAAAAGACCGTAAGTTAGTTTGTGTATTTGGTAGTAGATTTAATGTACAAACGGCGCGCAGGTTTGCCAGTGACGTAATGACGTCACGCGTCACAAAAAAATTTCAGGGGTACTGAGAAATTGCCTTTCGCGCGTGACGTATAGTTATGATTAGTATAAAATTTGTGTGGAATGGAACTTAATGGAAATAATTCAAGATTGTGGTCAAGAAGAAAAAAAAAGAAAAAATTCAAGGTTGTGGTCAACTACTGGCTTATAATAAGTAAAAAAAGACCGTATTCCCAGTACGAGGGTGTTAATTCTGCGCTTACCAATCCATCCACTCAGCGTGGTTGGTATAGATATCTCTTTCAAGGAATTAATCCCTTATGTTGCATTTTCGGAAATGTCATATTATATATTGTATACATGAGATTTAGCTGTAATTGCCCTTAGACGCCTCTTATGCGAACCATATGAAAAGGAAAATTGTACCACACCACACAGCTCTAGATTTTATTCTAGAATAAGAGTGACAAATGAACACACAGTTCACCTGATGATAAAGGAGTGCTGAGACATCTACATTTATCCTCAATTAAGAATCAAAATGCAGATGCTTTCTCATCCCCCAAGGAGAAAGATGGAATGCCTGCTGTGCACTATATACACATATATTTAAAATACATTTAAAAAACATCACGGAATTTAAAAATAATATAATTGAATAGAATAGAATCATTTTTATTCAATATAGATAATAGTACATAATACTTAGTGAAAGTCATTTTTTTTACTTTTGCATTAAACTGAACATTAAAAAGAACGTAAACATTAAACTATTTAATTATACCTATTATTTTAAATGATTTACAGAAGCGAACGAAAAAGCGAAGCAGAACCTTCAAAATTGGAAACTGAAAATGATCTGTTACAAGAACTCAGGAAGTCAGTGCGCATTAGTGACAAATCCTCAAAAACTGCTCCTTCTAAACTCAGTAAGCATCTTTTTCTAATAAACCATGTTGACGTTATAGCAATCAGCAAGTGGTTATGGTGGTTTAAGAATATCCACTACTCCATATCGTCGAGGTTGTCGTAAGAGGCGACAAAGGAAACTTAAACAGGAAATGGGCAGCAGCATCTTCCTAATAACGGTGATGGATGACATCACCAAAATTATAGATATTACTTTATACAGGGTTATTTTGAAATATACGGTCAAATTTGCAGAGAAAGTTCAGAATAAGTAATATAGGCGCATGGTGTAGAAAAATTAATTTAAAAAAATCTCAAACATTCTGTCCTTTTTATCTTTTAAATTCAGAAAGCGTAATAATGCATTATTTTAACTAATTGTTATTCATAAATATCTAACGCCTACTATTTCACTACGCACGTACACATTCGTAAGGGTCGCTCGGTCGGTAATTTTAACAGTGGTAGAGCCACGCGGCAGCTTTTGCTGTCGCACGGATGGGCCGGCTCGAACCGGGGTGGTACCACGACCTCACAGAATACCAGCGTGAAGTAGAGGTTTACCTCTGCGTTTCGCTTGGGGAGTGCAGGTGGCCGGAGGCTCTTTTTACTGGAAATGAGGCAATCCATCTTAGTCCTCACGGGTGACAACGCATCTGCATTTTGATTTGTAATAGAGGATAGATGTAGATGTCTATGGGCCGCAGCGACCACTTACCATCAGGTGGACTGTGTGCTCGTTTGTCACCCTTATCCTAAAGTAAAAGTTAAAAGTAAAGTTGCAGCCTATTTACGTCCCACTGCTGGGCACAGGCCTCCTCTCATTTCTGAGAGGGTTTTAGGGCAAGGAAATGTCCGCCGCGCTGCCCCAATGCGTGTTGGCGAACTTCACATGTCTTCGAAATATTGTTACCCTTATCCTATAAAAAAAAATAACGTTGTGAATTGAATTGCACATAGAAGAGCACGCCGCGCGTACGTGAAGTTGTTACCCATAAATCACATTCAATTTGTGATAATTTCTAAAAGTAGACGCCTTATTTACTCTTATTTTCAAAAACTGCAAACTGCAACGGTTTATCATTATTTATATATTTAAACTTAAATATAAAATTTGGCTACTCTATGAATAATAACCCTGTGTATAGTAACTTCAGTAACGCCAGACGTAAAGTTTCCAGACCAGTGACGGCCATCAGTACCAAAAGTATTCCCGTCTGGTACAGTCAATCCACCTACCAAGCGTGACGAAGAATGTTTCTCCCAGATACGGGATACCTACATAGCCAGCAGTAGACTTTCTCCGGCTGAAAAAGAAGAAGTTTCAAGTTAATCAAAAATTAATTAACGATTGAGTGAAATAGATCAAAATCGAATTATTGTATTTTAGCAAGAAACTGAATTATTTATTCTCAATTTAATACTTATTGCATAAATAGAACACCAAATACAGGTTTTTTCGTCAAGAGGGCTCGAAATTTGAAATTAAATAAAACAACTTGAGTAAGTGATATTGTTACAATTTTTATTTTATTTTAAAGGGCATTCGATGACATTGATGTATTAAATATTTACCGAAAGCAAGGTCAGCCGCCAAATGCTCTAAAACCCAACCAACGAATACACGGCACTGTCTGTGGTCTTTGGGTTTTAACTCTGGAGTTAATTGAACTCTGTATTAAAACCCAAATCTTGACGCAAAATCCGCCAAGTTGATGTCAAAGAAAGGCCCAGCTCTTGCGCACGACGCGGAATACACTGTCTGGGGGTTCTCGCAAACTGTACGACGGCAATAATATTCCCCAACTGATTTTGATAATAAATTTTAACAATTTACGCGTTTTTGAAGCGTGTATAGTTCCATGGTGAAACTTCAAAACTAAATAAGTATTCTTGTCAAATTTGACGGCTATCGCTTTACCAACATGGCCGCTATACGCTGTCAAACTTCGGATGTCCCCATTGAAAAACTCTTTAGAACATCAATTTTGTAGACGGCAGGTTCGAAAAAGAAATGAGCAAATGAAATCGCAAATTTACAACAATCTGCTTTGCAAATTAGTGGAAAATCTAGATATAGATGCTCGCCAGATGCGAGATCATAAGTGGCAAACATTTCTCCCATGGGTAAAATAACCTACCTATAACGCTGACAAGGAACTACATCTAAACTTTTTACGTGGTAGAGCCACGTAAGAGACCACGGGATTCAGCTCAGATCGACCCCGAAATATGCCCGAATCGACATTTACCATATAGTAAATACGTGGTAGAGCCATGTTGCAGCTACATTATAGTTGTAGCACTAATGGGATAGCTCGACCGGTAAGAGACCACGCTCTCACAGAATACCAGCGTGAAATAGCAGCTTAATGCTGCTATGTTTCGTATGGAGAGTGTGGAGAACCGGAGATCGGTTTTACTGAAAACGAGGCGTATCATCTCAGTGCTGGAGTGTGACGACGAATCAGAATTTTGATTCTTGATTGAGGATAAATGGAGATGTGATTTAGACGTGTATAGGCCACAGAATCCACTTACCATTAGTTAGACTGTGTGCTCGTTTGTCACACTTATTCTATAAACAAAACATTATTTTTCTAATATTTTGCTAACATATTATAATGATTTTCAGAAACGACAATAATAGAAGTTAAAGAGAAAGACTCAAAAACAAAACAGTAAGTATTTTTAATAGTTAATTTGTGTTAAATATACGCAAATGGACTCGCATATTTGTTTTTTTTTTTAAACGTTATCTCCACACTAGGATTTACTCCTGTATCGTGGGGGAAGTTTCATACATAAATTTCACAAGGACAAACATCCAAAACTAGAACAATTATTTGTAGTATTTTTATATAATTACTTGTTCCGTGCGGGATGTTTAATCAACTTATATTTAAAGGTTTTTTTACATTAATAGAAGGAACGTAATAATGTAAATCTATGTAAGAACCAAGCTTACCTATGAAATAGAAAAAAATCATCAATGTCTCTTTGTAAAACACGACGCCTTCAATTGTCAAATTAAACCACGTTATATATTTGATCTACCCGGTACCCAGTAACTATTGATTTACATTTCAATAGATTTTCTGTCCTATTGATACAGAAAACATTCTTAGATATTAAGTTTTCAATTGGTATTCCCTTCCGACTAAGTGTTTATTTCTCAATCCGTAGATAAATGTTATCCATCAATTCAATTATAACCTGACTGAATATAAATGTAAAACAATTGAACTATTTTATTCGTATAACTGTAATTTTCAATTTGTTTGTGTGGTATTTTTTCATTTGAATAACTTTTATCTGATGATTTAAAACTGAGCCCTAAATCTCCATTTTTATTTGACTATGAGTAATTCAAACTTTCAACTTTCAGCGTTTGTGAATGCAAGAAAGGGAAGGTGAACAAAAAAGAGAAAGAAGATAAACGATCTTCAGCGTAAGAAATATCTTTTAATTATATCATTACTATAATCATTTTCTACATGGTAGGGCTCCATTTCCCTTTAGGAATCCGTTTGAGTAACTACCACCTAACCTATTACTGCCACCACACTGCACCGAAATTCGGTCACAGCGGCCAGTCTCAATTATGACTAACCATATACACAGGACAGGATAATATTACACGAGCGTGTGCGCAAACAGAGATGGGCTCTCAATTTCTTCACTCTCATGGTTCGATGGGACGATAAGTGACACGACCGGAGAGAGATCAGGCGCAGAACCAACGGCTTATTTCCGGGGCATGGGTTTTTTTTAAATGCAATCCGGTTATGCAGGGCTAGGAAGACCTGTATCACTGTCACCTATAAGATCTATTGTGATCGCAGCTATGTCTATAGTTCACTGCTAAGCCCTATATCTTCAATGAAAAGAATGAGTTGCTTAGCTGTGGGCAATTTCACTTCTTCTGGGCGAAGTACATAGTTTCCCAAATGAGTGTTACGTTTGCGCATTAAGGTTCCACAGTCAGTTAGGATGTGCAGAGGTGTTTCTTCCGTTGAAGAACAGAAGCGGCACATCCTTGACTTGCTTAGTCCCAGGATACACCGCCAACTTCCTGACTCCGGACTGCTACTGTGAATTTCTTAACAGAAAACCCAATATCTGATGTTTTGACCCAAGCCAAGATTCGTGCCCGGGATCTTAATGATCAGCGGTCACGTTTACGGCCACTAAATTAACGAGGTACTGTAATAAAATATTTAAAACCTGTCCCCATGGAGTACCGGTTCTTCAACTTTGTATAATCAGCTTATTGAAACTTTATAACGTAATATTAAAAGTTAATTATTATTATTATTATTTATTACTTTCTATAATTTATGCCCCCATATATTTTGCAGTACCTGTGAATGCCATGAAAAAGGCTCTAATTCGACGTAAGTTTTTTTAATCCCGTTGTTAATAATAATTAATATAATAAATTATGATATTATTTTATATTTAAAGCCAAATTTAGTTGCATATTATCTTCAATTTTATTATTTTTAATTACATATTATGTGATAAAAATCAACTAAAAGATAAAATAAATTGACAATTACTTATATATAAAATGCTTATTGACTTAAACGTTATTTATAGTCATAGAGTTAATTTTCTACATTAATTTTGAACTTATTTTTTTTAAATTGAAATTGACACTGACATTGACGTATCATTTAGTTAATAAATTTGGCGCGAATCATAATATTGTAAATGATTTAACTAAAATATTGACTATTGTATGAAAATTGGGAACTAAATGGCTATTATTATTATTATTATTATTCAATATTTACACAAGCAAACACGCTTAACCTTTCAAGACTAGCTAAGTTTCATTCATTTCATTCCATTTATACAGGGATTGTGCCTGTTCGTCATCAGCCCACGATACTGAGGGCTCCCAAAGTGTCAAGCCGTCGAAGCACACAAGTATCGATAAATACCTATGGTCTAAAAAGCATAGGAAATCGGAACAACCGTCAGACCAAAAATCGTCGAAGCAGAGGCTTTCATCATTAGAAGAAAAGAGAGAATCGCTAGAGAAGCAGAGGCTTTCTTCATTAGAAGAAAAGAGAGAATCGCTAGAGAAGCAGAGGCTTTCTTCATTAGAAGAAAAGAGAGAATCGGTAGAGAAGCAGAGGCTTTCATCATTAGAAGAAAAGAGAGAATCGCTAGAGAAGAACAAATCAGACAGAAGGTCGTCAGAGAAGAAACGGCCATCGAAGTCAAATGAAGACAAACTGTCCCAACTCAGATCGTCTCTGAGTGATAGTCAGTCATCGAAACAAAGACTCAGGTCCTCATCCAACGAAAGTAGACCGTCAAGGATGTCACGTCGTTCATCAAGGGATGAACGCCCATCAAATGCTCGTCATAAATCGGCACCGGGCGAGTATCGGCCTAGCGAGGACACGCAACGTGACGTACGACCATCGAAGAAGACAATCCCAGAAGAAATGGTAGAGCTTAAGCAGCCAGATAGTGTAACAAGTGAACAAGAAAGTGAACAAGCTCCTCAGGATGATGGAAAACAAGGTGAGATTATTATTGAAGTGAAAATTTCATTAGGCACGTGTGAACTTCGCAACTTGAAAGTGACCAACTTTTGGGATGTGGAAAAAGCACTGAACTTGCGTGACTGTCACTCTCAGATACATATATACAGATGTGTGTGTATATGTATAATATATAGTTCTCTTGGGATGGGGAAAAGTACTGAACTTGCGTGACTGTCACTCTCGGATACATTTATACAGATGTGTGTGTATATGTATAATATACGTTTCTCTTGGGATGGGGAAAAGTACTGAACTTGCGTGACTGTCACTCTCGGATACATTTAAACAGATGTGTATGTATATGTATAATATATAGTTCTCTTGAAATGGGGAAAAAGTACTGAACTTGCGTGACTGTCACTCTCCGATACATATATACAGATGTGTGTGTGTATATGTATAATATACAGTTCTCTTGGGATGGGGAAAAGTACTGAACTTGCGTGACTGTCACTCTCCGATACATATATACAGATGTGTGTGTGTATATGTATAATATACAGTTCTCTTGGGATGGGGAAAGTACTGAACTTGCGTGACTGTCACTCTCGGATACATATATACAGATGTGTGTGTATATATGTATAATATATAGTTCTCTTGGGATGGGGAAAAGTACTGAACTTGCGTGACTGTCACTCTCAGATACATATATACAGATGTGTGTGTATATGTTTAATATATAGTTCTCCTGGGATGGGGAAAAGTACTGAACTTGCTTGACCATCACGCTTAGATACATATCTACAGATGTTTCTTAACAATCCAAAAATAATGTTTACAAGTTTGTGGAGCTAAGAAAGTAAGATTCACTTCTGACGTGCAGTCCTACGACTGACGATTTTTGTTTATTGGTGTAATCTTCTGCACCATCTCGTGAAAATCTACTACCAGACATGGGCCACTGACATTATTCCACTATTGTTTTGCATCAGTCTTCACGTTTTGTAGATGGATTGACGATCGCTATATCATACGTAAATATAGGAAGTATTTTGATATCAGTTTGACGTGCCTATTTAAAACACGCATACCTCCAAGCCAATGTCCAGATGTAAACTACTTTGCAGGTGGATAATAAAATGATGACGATTTTTAAGTTGGTACTCGGATTCAGGCAATGATTTGCCGAACAAATTGGGCAACAACTTTTTTCAAACTGAAGTTTATTAATTAAAGCACAAGGTATCTTAACCCTTTCGCTGTCCCGTGCACTACATATAGGTCATTGCTATTGTCTTACTATTGTGTCTGAAAACCGGATGTTGAAAGTGTTAACGTGTTTCCCACTTAAATGCAAGCTGTGGTTAAGCCTTAAAGTTTTTTTTATAGGATAGGGTGACAAACGAGCACACATTCCACCTGATGGTCAGTGGTCGCTGAGACCCAGATATCTACATCTATTCTCAATAAAGAATCAATACGATTTTCAGACACAATAGTAAAACAATAACAATGACCTATATGGTGGTACACGGGCAGCGAAAGTGTTAATTTGGCCCATTTTCAATATATCACCAATTTGATCGATAAACCTTCGCCTAAGGTGTCCCTTCCCGACTCTGCCATTCGCTTCTGCGGTATAAATTTGCTTTGCCACTCTTTCCTCATTCATTATTTCTACATGACTAAGCCACCGAAGCATTCCTTTGTTAATCCTGGTCACAACATCATCTTGCAAACCACACTCATCTCTTATCACACAATTACTCACCCTTTCATTCTGATTCAGCCCTAACATGCTCCTTAATGATCGCATTTCCACAGAATTTATTTTACTCTCGTGCTTTCTTCTGCCACACCCAACTTTTACTGTCATACATTAAAGTAGGGACTGACACAGCATTGTGAATTGCCATACGTGCCTTTTTGGATACATTCTGACTTCACAATAGACATTAAAATACAATGTTTAGATAAGTTCAGTTCGCAACCAAACTATCATATAAGAAACATCTGATTTCTTATTTACTTAGAACAAATTGTGTATACATAAATTATTAAGCTCACGTAATCATGAATTGAGTTTCCATAAGTTGAGGTCGCCGTGTAGTGGTCGCGTAAATGAATTCACTATTCCTTATGGTCCCGTGGGTATCGTAAGAGGCGACAAATGGAAATGAAACAGGAAATGGGTTTCAGTACCTCTACTGATTGTGAGAACTATTCAAAAAAAATTAAAAATAACAAGCAAGCCTTCCAGTAATCTCATATGAAGTGTAACATCTGACATCTCACCTAGGTAATAAGCAAAATTAACACAACAAGCTAAATACTGAAATATTTATTCTAATAATTATTATAATATTTCTCACTTGCATTTTATATTAATGATCTGCAATTTTGTCTGACACGTAGGCTAAATTCTAAAGAACTACCGACCGCGCGGTACAAGATCAAAGAAAATAACCGCATTTACCGCATGAAGCCGCGCGTCGTAAACGATAATTTCCATTTACTTTGATCTTGTGCCGCGCTGAACTTAGCCTTACTATCAACAGTAAATACATTTATTCATATAGTTTACACATATAAGTTAGTTTATAGTATTTTTTGTACACACTTCACAGCCACCGCACGCGCTCATTGGTCAAATCAAATAGCGCGCGCTTCCTCGGCTTCCTGTTACGCACATCCGTCCCATTTCGTTATCACGAAATCACTCCCACAGATTTATGGGACAGCGAGAGGACAGATGTTACACATCAAAAAGTGCGGAGCAACTATGACAAATATCCTCCCTTTGAAGCAACCTATTGGAGATACATATTTATCGGGCGATAGATAGACTGTAATTTATGGAATGAATATAATTAAGTTATATTGTCTTTTATTATCTTCTAGATGCCGCTGTGGAGATAAGATGTCCGATTTGCACGTGTGCGACACAGTGCCATAGTACAAGTTGCTATCAACACACGTCAATACTGAGTAAGAACTTACAAGTTATATTATTAAAGTCAACGTCTGCATTTTTGCAAGAAACTTTGGGATCCCTAAGGAAACATGGAATGTTAAAGCCATTAATATTTTTTTTTACTGTTAGCATCATTGTATCTTTTTTTTTATAGGATAAGGGTGACAAACGAACACACAGTCCACCTGATGGTAAGTGGTTGCTGCGGCCCATAGACATCTAATCTACATCTATCCTCTATTACAAATCAAAATGCAGATGCGTTGTCATCCGTGAGGACTAAGATGGAATGCCTCATTTCCAGTAAAAAGGGTCTCCAGTTCTCTACACTCACCATACGAAACACAGCAGCGTTAAGCTGCTATTTTACGCTGGTATTCTGTGAGAGCGTGGTCCTTCCCCGGTCGAGCTGACCCATTCGTGCTACCACTATACTACTAATATAGCTGCAGCATAATACAGCCACCACGTAGAAAAAAAGTTTATTAGATAGAATCCGCGTAATAAAATAATTTTAATAACTTAAGATTGATTTGACCGTCGGCCACCATAGAGTCTACTTCACCTGATGATGCGAAACACGTATCGTATTATGGATGGTGATGTTTCTTTTATAGTGTAGTGGTGTTGGGATTAATAGTGACTGGGATAGTACACGCAATTGATTGAGGGCGGGAAGTAGTCATCTAACTAGGTAACAAGCATCATTTTATTACACGAATCTTAGCAAATTTATTTTTAATATCTTTAACATCATGGATTTTATTATAATTGCCTACTTTCATCTATAGTTGTTTTCTCGATATCGTACCACTCACATATATATATATATATATATATATATATATATATATATATATATATATATATATATATATATATATACACGTCATATAGTGACGACGTAAAGTGTCGTAAGAGGCAACAGAAGGAAACTGACATAAGAGATGGGCAAAAACATTTTTCTGATAACAATAACAATTGAAAATAAAAATATAAACATATGTGCTGTTCACACGCGGTCGAAATGAAACCTTCAAATGAAATATATATTTCACGGCTTTATTTATTTGAAAATAAAAATAAAAACATATGTGCTGTTCACACGCGGTCGAAATGAAACCTTCAAATGAAATATATATTTCACGGCTTTATTTATTTAATATTATGATAATTTTCAACCACAAGAGCGGCATAAAATATAAGATAAAAGTGAAACTATACAGCAAATAAATATTACAATCCTTTTTTTGAGACATGTAGAGCCTAAATTTAGTGTAATAATCAAAAGAATATTTTTTTTCGTGTAAAATTGCTCTGCAATAGCGCCATCTACCTCATTTTATAGGTAAAGTTATTTTATCGAACAAAAATTGATTGATTCTTGAGATGGACTAAACACGTCTAATTTAAAATAATATTCTATCTCATTTTCTCGCAGGCTAAATCCTCTGTTTGTTTGTCTCTTTTAATATCGCTTTTACATTTCATCGAGTTTTAAATCATAACTGGACTGCCAAGCGTGGCAACTTTGATAAAATCTGAGAATATCAAGTCCTATATTCAGCAGTGAACTTTTATTAGGCTGTAATGAATGAATGAATGAAACATCATCACGTTAAACGTAATTTATTGACTATGAATACTTGCCAAGTTATGGATCTTTACTGAGATAAAGTATCTTTTTAGAAAACATCTACGAAGACATTCCAACTCCTGACTACACTTTCGATGACGACGAAACGCTGTTCAGCGATTTCACAAGCGACGAAAAATCTGACACAACCGTGCAAAGCGCACGTTGTAATCATGTGGCCGTTGAATTCTGTGACAAGCTGACGAAAACCAAAAGGATTTGCAAAACTTGCTGTGGGGTAAAAGAACCGCCACTTAAAAGAAACCATCAAGCAACAGTTACAGATAAAACTAAATTCAAAGACGTTAGCACGGTGACTAAGGATTGGTGGAGTCCAATCTGCGAGAAGAAAAATAAGAGACCATGTTGTAATAAGAAAAGAGACAAGAAGTCGAGCGATAAGTGTATCTGTACTGATGGAAGACTGGTCACGTTCAGGAGTCGAACGCAACTAATACCGACTTGTAAGTGAATTCAAATTTAATATATAATTTATTTCAAACCAATTATCCACGTTTGTTTATAATTTATAATCTAAAGACCGTTAAAACTTCAAGACACTATAAGTTCGTATTGCGTAGATTGGAAAAAAAATAATAATTTTACTCTGAAGTAGTTAACTATGTCATTGGGACGTCGAACACCTCAGCCTCAGCCCTCCCGTGACCACAGAGTACTTACTGTAAATTACTTGAAACGTCCAGAATAGAATCCGCAAAACTTAGTTTTATTTAAATGTGTAGTGTAGTGTAAAGACCTATTACCTAGTGGTAGTAAGCTACATTTAATTACCGACATAGCAAAACGGATTAGTAAGCTGAAGTTGCAATGGGCCGTCCATATAGCTCAAAAAACTGACAACCGATGGGGAAGAAAGGTTCTCGAGTGGCGGCCTCGTACCGGCAGGTGAAGTGTAGGGCGTCCCATCACTAGATGGAGTAACGACCTGGTAAGATATGCAGGAAGACAATGGATGCAGATGGCTCAGGACCGTCCTTTGTGGCATTCTTTAGAGGGGGTCTATGTTCAGCAGTGGACTTGTGATGGGCTGTAATGATGACTAACCAAGGTCAAGACATGTCTATTTACAATATTAAGTTTCATGCAACGTGCCAAATCGGCACCGTGGTGAATCCTATCTATCCGTTAAGACGCTCAAGACGATGTTGGTGCACGAATGCACTCAGCATGGAGGCACATCTGTTGCGACGCAAACGTGTCCGAGACGGTATTGTATACCGCGCCAACCCGTACTGAACGCACAGATCGGTGTATGCCTTCCGTGTATAGTTCACCCACAGGCTGGATATACGGAAGGACTGATAAAAATAGGCTTTGAAAAGTGTAACTTTAATCTGTTTAGTACAGATATATTTACTTGACAGCGTGCTAAACTACGGCGGGTTGTACTTATATATTAAAACTATGTTGTAACCTTGTGTGGGCTAATGGTGACAGAACCTGGCTATTACGTTATTGGTCCTTGGTTCGGATCCCAACTTTTTTTTAAAACACGAATTGTTGGTATCCCGGTTTAGTTCACTTGTGATTGAACCAATGTCAGTGCCAGTGCATGCTACTTCGAACATTATCGCGAAAGAAAGCCTGTACATGCGTCTACACTTGGTGCGCATATTTCTACGCATGTCCATGGTTGGCTATCGCGGCACCAGTCGTCTCGCATCATTACGCTGCTGCTGCGGGTTATTCCGTTTATCCGCCCTTAAACAGACACCCTAAGGTAAAATAAGTTAAATATATGTTTTATTATTAGTGTAATAAGGTAGTATATATCTCAGGGTGGATTTTTAGGATGGATAAACGGAATATCCCTCCAGTCTAGATATTTTACGTCTGGTTTTTACGGAACGGTTCTACCGCCACTTATAGGGAACCATGAGATCTTTCCCCATAAATATCTCATGGTTTGGCCTGAATAGAAACCCCAGCGTCTGAGATTATTTTAACATATTATTTAATTTTTGTGGTACTTTTGAATTTTACCTTAAAATATCTTCTAACTTTCTTAGTTTTTGCAGGTTGTCGTGACGTTTTATCGCCATCAAGATATCTTCTAGAGGTAAGAAATGAATATTAACTAAAGTATGAAATCAATTTCTCGAATTCGCTTTCTCGTGTTACCGTTACCGTTGCAGCCTATTAGAAGTCCACTGCTGCACTAGAACGCATCGCTGCTGATCATCTCTTGGTTTGTTTCCGGGTGTCGTCTATTACGATACCCACAGGAGGACTTGGGTAGTGGATATTCTTACACCGCCACTACACGATTAACGGCTTTCTACTGTAGTGATCGGAAACTATCACGGCATCCACCACTATCTACCGGGAGGTCCTGAGTAAAGATATCCTCTTCAAAACATTTTACTTGCCAGAATGTAACAAGATGAGAACAAAATAAACCGAAATAATAAGTAAGCTGAAGTGTCAAAGAGTCGGTCACATAGCTTTAAGAATCAATAATCGGTGGAAAAAATACTTCTCAAGTAGCAGCCGTTCAAGCACATGTAGGCCGATTCACCAATTAATATTGAGTTGACGAGGCATGCAGGGGGCACATCGATGGGTCCAAGTGGCTCAGGACCATACTTTGTAACAGTTTCTAAAGTGAACCTTCATTCAGCAGTGTCTGTGTCAGGCTGTAATGATGATGAGGTGAAAATAATAGTTTGTTCTTTTTAGATCTTTAGGAATAAGTGGTATACCACTTATTCCTAAACTTATTCCTATTTTCCGTTATATTTGTCATACAAACATTATCAAGGCGTACATCGGACTACCATTAAGTGGTGGTGTAAGGATATCCACTACCCCATATCGTCCTGTAGATTTTATAAGAGGCGACAGAGGGAAACAAATCAAGAGATGGGCGTAGTAGCGTAGTTTCCTAATAACGACTAATAATAAAAAAATGCGGATGCCTACCCGCTTGCTAAGCGTGACAACTATAGCAAATTTCCCTCTTATGAGGCAAGATATGGGGGAGAACTACGTTCAGGAGTGGACTTTAATAGGCTGTAATGGATGGATGTATAGAAGATAATCTACTAGGAACACATGACCCACTGAGAGGTGAAATTTTCAAATTAACAGTAACATTACAACTATGACAAATTATCCTCTATGAAACAATCTATGGGGGAGGTCTACATTCAACAGTAGACTTTAATAGGCTGTAATGGATGGATGTATAGAAGATAATCTACCAGGAACACATGACCCACTGAGAGGTGAAATTTTCAAATCAACAGTAACATTTACAACTATGACAAAATATCCTCTATGAGAACATCTTTGGGGGAGACCTACGTTCAGCAGTGGACTTTAATAGGCTGTAATGGATGGATGTATAGAAGATAATCTACCAGGAGCACA
Organism: Parnassius glacialis; assembly: GCA_033319125.1. Lineage (NCBI taxonomy): Eukaryota > Metazoa > Arthropoda > Insecta > Lepidoptera > Papilionidae > Parnassius > Parnassius glacialis. The sequence continues at coordinate 5,810,986 of JAVANC010000008.1, forward strand.
TGACCCACTGAGAAGTGAAATTTTCAAATCAACAATATCATTACGACTATGACAAAATATCCTCTATGAGGCAATCTATGAGCGCGAACTATGTTCAGCAGTGGACTTTAATAGGTTGTAATGGATGGATGTATAGAAGATAACCTACCAGGAGCACATGACGCACTGAGAGGTGAAATTTTCAAATCTACATTACTGTAGATTTACTTTAGATTACTGTAGTTTTACTGTAATGTTACCATTACAACTATGGAAAATATCCCCCTTATGAGGCAAGATATGGAGGGAGACCTACGTTCAGCGGTGGACTTTAGGTTGTAATGATACATCGGACACTGCAATCGCAATTGCCAATCCTGCCATCGTGATAATTATGACTTATCCATCAAAACGGGAACAATACCTTTTATTATTAGCATACTCTTGATGTCTTTTTTAATTGCTCTACCCTTTTCTAGTCTCAAAGGCAGTACAACGAGATTTTCACCTCCAAGTTCTTCGGGAACACCGTGTATCCAGCTTTGGTGGTTTGTTAACACTTTATTTTCTTAAACTGTTTCGTTGAACTAATAAACTATATCTAGATATATCTATAATCTCCTCATATAAATAATTTAAAATTAAAAATTTTGTACAACCGACTTAAATATTATTAAGAATAACTCAAAAACTATCGGTCAGACCTTGATCAAATTTATGCTACCAAATGAGAAGCACCAGCTTTCACATAAAAAAAAAGAATCATCGAAATTAGTTCACCCAGTAAAAAGTTATTAGTTAACACACATAAAAAAACATACAGTCGAAATGAGTACCTCCTCCTTTTTGAATCTGTAATAACAACTGGCTTCTAAAACTCTGGAGGTTAACTGAATATATGATATAAATTACCATTTTTAAAACTTTGCCTGCTTCTGTCTGGTTAATCTTCGAAATGACTGAACCGATTGTGAGGAAACTACAAATAGATAGAAAGCAATTCGCGGAGGGACTTAGGCTATACTTTATCAAAACTCAAAGTTTTTTTAATGAGAAATTGATAAAATAAGTGCTCTTTGATTATTTTCTAGATCCCATCCAGGCAAAGCTGGGGCGGGTTACTAGTTAATAAATAAAATATTGAACACCGTACCTGATTTTAATTTTAATAATAATAAACTTAATATGTAATCAGTGTAACTCAGAATTAATTTAAATATAATACCGAATCGATAATCTAAATAAAATCGAATAAATGCAGCACTAGTGGATCAGCTCGACCTGGGAAGGACCACACTTTCATAGAATACCAACGTAAAATAGCGCCAAAGTGTTACGAAGTAAAGAGAATTATAGACCCTTTCTACTAAGGTACGAGGCTAATATGGTCACCTTAAGGTTCGTCGCCCTATAAAACCAAAACTAAGAGGAGGACAGAGACAAAAACACAAAGTTGTATACTATAACTAATATAATATTAAGAAAAAAATAGCATTGCTATAAATATGCTATTTATTTCATTAATGCAATCGAAAAATCAACTTATAAAAAACTAACCACACTACACAATACTAAATTCGGCTAAAATATTTACTATAATATATAATATTTATTATTTAATTAATTGATAAAAAGTTTTCGTATTACAGAGCCACCTATGAAAACAAGGATGTAGTTTTTGAGTTTAAGAAAGTGACCATATCAACCGGATTACCCTCACGTATTATAACGAAGCATTCCATTTTGGTCCACAGGGGTGACAACGCATTTGCATATTATTTTTTAAACTAGAATATATGCAGGTGTTTATGGGCCATATTAGCATTCACTTACTATCAGGTGAACTATGTGGTCGATTTTAATACAACTGTACATTTTCAATTTTCTTTATTCAGCACCATCACAAGCAAGGCGGATTCTGTGCTTCCAAAATTAAACGAAACTCCCAGCGAGGTAAGCATAGTTTAGTTTTTTTTTAATTGATCATAAAATTAAATTATTGATTGAATAGTCACCATTTTAATAATTCATCATACATAATAATATTCGCCCTTCAATCTTAAAATAAAGATTAATTTCATATATGTTGACACCGCCAATTTACTAAAGTTTAATAATTATTTTTCTCTCAAAAAGTTTTTATTATTGTTATTATTATTTATATAAGATTATTATTATAATTTAATCATTCAAAATTAACAAGTCGTACGAAATTTTGCCGCATATTCTATTTTCCTATTGCATGCCTTAAGCGCAAGCGCAAGGTATGTTCTACTATCGCCTAAAAATTAAGATTCCAACGTTTTATCGAATAAAATCGTATCTAGCAATCATATTATACATATAAATGATATAAAAAGCACATTGTTAGAAAGATAAATGATTGTTGAACTTATTAATAATTTTTTTAAATCGATTAATTGCTATTTTTAAATAAAAAAAGGGTTTTAGTGGCTTATGGTGTAGATTTATTATGGCCCTGTGGCTTGTAAACACGATAACTTTAGAAAATATCAATTGTTTAACTCAATCTATTTTTTAATCTCTTCGTCTATCATGTGGGAAGCCACTTAATGTAAATGGCAGTGTAATTTTGTTCTTAAATACTTGATTATAATATTATTATTATAATCAAGGATATTTAAGAAAAAAATTTAAGAGTTTTTTTTTTATTACAATATTTTAAAAGCACAATAAATAATAGTAGTACGTACTAAAAGTAAGTAGTATCAATTTTTTTGTTATGGGTGACATTTTCATGGTTTTCGAGGGTGTTCAAACCGATAGGGTTGTCGAAATGTAAATCCAAGATGGCGGCCGCAATAGGTATCAATTTTTCCATCGTGGATGTCATTTTCATGGTTTTCGAGGGTGCTGAAGCCGATAGTGCTGTCGAAATGTAAATCCAAGGTGGCGGCTGTAATAGGTATAAATTTTTTCATCTTGGGTGTCATTTTCATGGTTTTCGAGAGAGTTGAAGCCCATAGTGCTGTCGAAATATAAATTCAAGATGGCGGCTGCAATAGGTATCAATTTTTTTCATCATGGGTGTCATTTTCATGGTTTTCGAAAGAGTTGAAGCCGATAGGGTTGTCGAAATGTAAATCCAAGATGGCGGCTGCAATAGATATAAATGTTTTCATCATGGGTGTCATTCTCATGGTTTTCGCGGGTGTTGAAGCTGATAGCGCTGTCGAAATGTAAATCCAAGGTGGCGGCTGCAATAGGTATCAATTTTTTCATCTTGGGTGTCATTTTCATGGTTTTCGAGAGATTTGAAGCCGATAGGATTGTCGAAATGTAAATCCAAGATGGCGGCTGCAATAGATATAAATTTTTTCATCATGGGTGTCATTCTCATGGTTTTCGCGGGTTTTGAAGCCGATAGTGCTATCGAAATGTAAATTCAAGATGGCGACTGCAATAGGTATCATTTTTTTCTTCATGGGTGTCATTTTCATGGGTTTCTAGGGTGTTGAAGCCGATAGTGCTGTCAAAATGTAAATCCAAGATGGCGGCTGAAGTACGTACCAATTTTTTCATCATGGGTGTCATTTACATGGTTTTGGAGGGTGTTGAAGCCGATAGTGCTGTTGAAATGTATTTAAACTACTTTAAAAAATTCCGTATAATCATGTTATACGTAATTTTTTAATGAACTTAAGGCATGCCCTATTGGAATTACCAATATTTTAGAATTATATACCTTTTTCATAGAATTATTACCCAGTACGTAATAATTCTATGACCTTATTCAATAACATAAACGTTATTTTCGCTTCGTTTTAAAATGCACATTCTCCTGCGGATGTACGCCGCACGTGACGACCTTTTATGTCGCAACGGTGCCTTTGATAAGATGCGGCACGTGTCAAGGCGGCACGACACAAAGGCGACAAGCGAACAGACTATAACACCGACTTTCCTAATAATAACATAAAAACTGCGAGAGCCAAGCGTGTCAACAATCTATGAAGAGACATATCTTCAGCAGTGGGCTTTGATAGGTTGTAATCAATTAATAAATAAAATAATATTGTGTATATTTAATGAATATAAAAGAAACTGTACATACTAACGTACTTTAATTTCAGGTCACAAGACGAAAAGACTAGAGGATTTTTCACCAAGGCAACAGGTATTGTTGAATCAATAGCAAATCATCTATTTTTAATTGCAGTGCAGTTCTCTACGTATTCATTAATTTATTGTGAAACTACAAAATAATACTTAAGTATATTTTTTTTCGATATTTTATTTATCTATATAAATAAAATGACAGAAGTTTGCGGCTGTGCGTGCATCATGGAAAAACTACTGAATAGATTTCAATTAGTTTTATTTCTTAGACACTTCTTAGATATCTTCATTTAATAAAAAGTTATTAAAGTTTTAGAAGAAACAACGATTTTGTATATTTCCTTGCAATCTTTTTGATGTTTTTTCCTTCGCACATACGAAAACACACGAAGACGAAGTGACGGGTGTCAGCTAGTATAAAATAAACCTAGCAAACTAACAGCATAGCAAAGTGGCGAAGCAATCAGCTTTGTAGCGGTTTCTAACGGAAAAAAAAATTTCAAAATAGGAGGTTCAGATGCCTGGGTGATCAGTAATCGATTGCTGAAAACAGAATTTGAAAACTCGAAACCTTTCTCGAGATAATCGTGGGACAGACGGACAGACAGACGGACAGACGGACAGACAGACAGACGGACAGACGGACAAACATCGTGAAATCAATAAACCTAGGAAGCTAACAGCATAGCAAAGTGGCGAAGCAATCAGCTTTGTAACGGTTTCTAACGGAAAAAGAAATTAAAATAGGAGGTTCAGATGCCTGGGTGATCAGTAATCGATTGCTGAAAACAGAATTTGAAAATTCGAAACCGTTCCCGAGATAATCGTGGGACAGACGGACAGACGGACGGACAGACGGACAGACATCGTGAAATCAATAAGTGACTTCGCAAGCTTCGCCACTTAATAAGTGACTTCGCAAGCTTCGCCACTTAATAAGTGTCTTCGCAAGCTGTGACAAACGAGCAGTCCACACATTTATTCTTGATCAACAATCAAAATTGATATGCGTTGTCACAGTTGAGGACCAAAATGGAATGCCTCGTTTACAACAAAAAGGATCTCCAGTTCTCAACACTCACTATACGAAATACAGCAGCCTTAAGCTGCTATTTTACGCTGATATTCTTTGAGAAAACCGGAGGCGTGGAGCAGAAGTGCGGTAGTCTTGTTTTTCAAGAAAGACTACAACGCTCTCTTGAAGAACTACAGACCGATTTCCCTTCTGAGCCGCGTCTACGTGCTGTTTTCGAGAGCCATTACGAATCGTCTCGCACGCAGACTTGACGACTTCCAGCCTCCCGAACAAGCCGGTTTCCGAAAAGGCTTTAGCACCATAGACCACATACATACCCTTCGGCAAGTTGTACAGAAGTCCGAGGAGTACAATTTGCCACTATGCCTGGCGTATGTGGACTATGAGAAAGCCTTTGATTACGGCGAAATTTGGGCGGTGCTGCATTCCCTTCAGCGGTACCAAGTTTACTGTCGGTATATCGAAGTGCTGAAGTGCTTGTACAGTAGGGCTACGATGGCTATCCGAGTACAGAACCAGAGTACGAAACCTATTCAATTGTAGAGAGGTGTAAGACAGGGTGACGTTATATCCCCGAAACTCTTCACCGCTGCTTTGGAAGACGTTTTCAAGCTTCTGGACTGGAAAGAATACGGTATTAACATCAATGGCGAGTACATCACTCACCTTCGATTTGCCGACAATATAGTCCTTATGGCAAAATCGCTGGAGGACCTAAGCACTATGCTCAATGACCTCAATAGTGTCTCCCAACGGATAGGTCTTAAGATGAACATGGACAAAACAAAGATTATGTTTAATGTCCACGTCACACCTTTGCCGGTAGTTGTTTGGAGCACTAAGCTCGAAGTTGTTGACGAATATGTTTACCTGGGACAAATAGTCCGACTAGGTAAGTCCAACTTCGACCGAGAGGTCAATCGACGGATTCAACTTGGCTGGGCAGCGTTCGGGAAGCTACGACACATCTTCTAGTCAGACATACCTCAAAACCTTCAAACGAAATTGTACAACCAGTGCGTGTTGCCTGTGATGACTTACGGATCTGAGACGTGGTCCTTCACTGCTGGCCGTATGAGGAAGCTCAAGGTCGCTCAGTGAGCTACGGAGAGAGCTATGCTCGGAGTTTGTCTGCGTGTTAAACTTAGGAATGAGGATATCCGCAGTAGAACCAGAGTAACCGACATAGTCCAACGGATTAGTAAGCTGAAGTGGCAGTGGGCCGGCCATATAGCTCGTAGAGCCGACTACCGATGGGGAAGAAAGGTTCTTGAGTGGCAGCCTCGTACCGGTAGGCGAAGTGTAGGGCGACCCCGAGTGACGACCTGGTAGGACATGCAGGAAGTCGATGGATGCAGGTGGCTCAGGACCGTGCTTTGTGGCATTCCTTGGGGGAGGCCTATGTTCAGCAATGGACTTTGGAAAGGCTGTAATGATTCTTTGAGAATGTGTTCTTTCCCCGTCCGAGCCGACCCATTTGGGCTACAACCTATAACCATTGCTGCAGCTTGGCGTTACCACGTAGGTACTACTCTAACTCGTAAAGAGAATTGCTTAGTTGTTTTCTGCAACATTTTCTAAATTATAGCATATTATATACAAATGTACTAAGTATATATATACAATAAGATATACTAAGTACTAATACTCTATAGATTTTGCATTAGTCGAAGTTGATCAGGAAGTCATAAACCTAAGCGAAATCGTTTAATGTAAAGCTTGATCAATCTTCTTCTTGATCTTTTCAAACTTTAAATTAAGCAATGGCGAAGGTTATTACGACTAGATATGTTTGAAACTATACTAACTAACTATAGGACTAGATCATTCTGAATGACGCGCCTTGAGAGAGGCCCATGTCCTGCAGTGGACTGCTACTGGCTGATGATGAGGGTAATCATGAGTCTGATAGAAATTTTGGTTCAAAGCTATGTTTAAAATTCAATTTATTGATTTACGACTCCGTGGCGCACCGATTTAGCATTTTGTATTTGTATGGCCTACAAATAATTGTTCCGTGTTTGGATGTTTGTCCTCATGCAGTTTATGTTTGTAAACTGCCTCCACGATACAGGAGAAAATCCTAGTGTGGGGGTAACGTTTTAAAAAAAGAGTAAAAGAAAAAAAAGGAAATTGTATTGTATCATCATCCATAGGTAAATACATATTTTCGCTTGAATCTTAGCTACAAAACTTATAGAATACAAACATTAATTATTATTGTCCTTAACTTGACGTATAAATGGCAAAGAAACGGTAATTACTTGTTTATTTAATAATTTTTATTTGACTATCAGTTACCGGCAAGTCCCAGAACAAACGAAGACCATGCACGCTCAGACGATACCACGAGACCTGCCTTAAGGTACCTGAAAGGATTGAGACGCTATAAAAACAGGTACGCCAACCTACAATAGTATAGTACCTATTATAAACTTTGTATTAATGATAATATTTTATGGTCTCAATGGAGATTAGACATTTGCGCAGGACGGGATTGTAGTGGTCAAGTGTACGCGCAAACAGAGGTGCACTCTCTATTACCTCACTTTCATTGTACGATAGGACTGCATTCCGACTGGGCGGGATAACAGGCGCAAAACCAACGGCTTCTTCTCTTCCTTCCATGAGAATTTCTTGACAGAAAGGACCAATAACTGATTGTGGTCCGATCAGGGATTTTAAACCGGGTCCACATGATCAGACAGACAAACTTTCTTCAAAACTTTGTTTTGACTTACAACTACAAACTACAACTACAACAAAGTATACGACTTTCTAAGACTCTATAGTTATCATTTATAGTTTTCTGCATAATACATTCTTTCTTTTTTTTATAGGATAGGGTAACAAACGAGCACACAGCCCACCTGATGGTAAGTGGTTGCTGTGACCCATACACATCTACATTTGTCCTCAATAAAGAACCAAAATGCAGATGCGTCTTCACCCGTGAGGACTAAGATGAAATGCCTCTTTTCCAGTAAAATGGGTCTCCGGTTCACTCACCATACGAAACACAGCAGTGTCAAACTGCCATTTTACCTATATTATTTAGCTATATTAGTAGTATAGTTGTAACACGAATGGGTCGGCTCGACCGGGGAAGGACCACGCTCAGAATACCAGCGTAAAATAGCAGTTTAATGCTGCTATGTTTCGTATGGTAAGTGTAGAGAACCGGAGACCGGAAACGAGGCATTCCATATTAGTCCTCACGGGTGACAACGCATCTGCATTTTGATTCATATTTGAGGATAGATGTAGATGTCTATGGCCCACAGCAATCAATTACCATCAGGTGGACTGTGTGCTCGTTTGTCACCCTTATCCCATAAAAAAAAAGCTACTACACCTATATTGTACATGAAATATTCTCGCAAATACCATACTTGTATATAAAAAAGTTGACAACCCTCTCTGTGAAATACTTTGTTTTCGCAGAACCGACGGAAAACCGAACCTTACCAGAAAATCAAGATGTCACAAACCAGTTTACGAGAACGGAGGATACAAAATTCTAAGAGTTAGTATTTAATTTGCTTTAATTATACATTTATTAAGTAGACAATTTGTAGTACTCGAAACTTAAGTATAGAATCTGTACATACTGTACTGTCTGTTACATCAGCATGAAGCAATATTTACATTAAAGAACTGTGATGATAAGGGAATTAGGTCGCTGTAAATTTCATTGTAACATGATCATTACGGCAAAAATATATTCCTGCTGACTAGCGATCCGGCTCGGCTTCGCACGGGTCATTCCTGGTTCTCGACAACAGCGCCACCTACCGGGTCCAAATGTGAATTTAAACCATCTAGAGACAAATTCAGATACACAAAAAAGTCATCAAAATCGGTCGAGGGATTTTTTATTTTTAGCAAGAATAACGAACAGCAATTGATTTTATTATACATATAGACATTTTTCAAGGTGAAGGAAAACGTCCCTTTTTTGTTCAAAGTCAAAGTCAAATGTTTTGGAACGAAGTTCCTTATTGGACGGTACGAATTTGGCGTATGGGGGCTAGGCGAGGAAAAATTTAAGTTTTTTTCCGTCACGACCTCTTTTGACGTAGTGTACGGCCTTGGCGGCTTTAAGGAAGCGAGATGGAATAATATCCATCTCCCTTGCACTTTTTCTTATCTTGCTATGAAAGAAATATTATTTTATTTTAAATGACGCTTCATTTTAATAGACGCTAGTAATTCATTTATTTGTATTTGTTGATCAATAATAATATAATACGTATATCAACAATAATATACTACGAAAGGAACTTCGTTCCAACCGAGTGTTCCACGTCAATCACGCATGTTTTTTTATTCAAAATTGGCTTTTACAAAGCATTTTTTTAAAAGTCATATGTTACGCCATCGCTGCAACAAATCCAAACTGCAGGAATACCTTGTGAGAAGAAGCGCAAAAAAACTCACAAGTAGACTATTTTTCTCCCTACAGTTACAATTTTTCTTTCTATTAGAATAGCATAGAATAGAATAGAATATTGATTTATTTGCATTGAATGTAGGTATTAACAATAAGGTGTTGACAGAGTAGATTCTACCATTTTGGCATGCAAATATTAAATTAAATTTATTTATTTTTTATACTAGTAATTAAATACAAATAGATTTAAAATTATAATTATGAGTATAAATAGTTATTCATTATTATAATTCAAAGTATTGCATTATTATTATTACATAAATTTAGATTGCTGAAATTTTATTGCAGTGAGCATAACACATTATAAATTATTAATACAAACAACACAAACAACTAATTAACTGAAACGTTATTTAAATACTGGTATCATTTAAGAAGTCCGATACTGAGTAATAGCATCTTTCCAGTAACAAAGAGTTAAGACTCTTTTTAAATATTCTAATGGGTCGATTTTTCACAAAATTTGTGATTTTGTTATATATGACAGGAGCCATGCTCATAACACTTTTTTTTTAATAAAGCTTTTTGTAATCTTCCTGTATACAGTAAATCTTTATATTGCGTTCTCATTGATACGGTTCGTACTGGAGTTTCATTCAAGGTATGAAATAAATGATATAATACCGTATCTTAAAATGGAAACTACCAGGCCATGATAAGCTACTAGCACCGTTTTGACACTGACTTTTTTGTCAGTATATCAGTAGTTGTAGTTAGGTATAGCATATGCAGAAACACTTAGATAGTTTCTTAGAGACATCATCTGCCAACTTCCATGTCAATTGGCTGTCTATTGAAATACCTAAAAATTTTGCGACATCTACTATTTCCATTATTTGACAATTGTAATTTATATTTAGATCTTCAGTGCGAATTTTCAAAAGTGCATTATTTTAGTTTTATTTTTATTATTGATCAGTAAATTATTATAATTCAGCCAGTTAATTATAGTTTTAATCGTAGTGTTTATATCATTTTCATAAGAATCTTTATTAAGGCATTTTATTAGAGCTGTACTGTCGTCGGCAAATAATACCATTGGATGATAGATTTGGCTTGGGAGGTCGTTTAAATAACAGTGGCACAAGGACACTCCCCTGTGGTACGCCGAATTTTATTTCTCTATAGGAAGAAGCATATTTGCATTCACGTTTAGATTTAATGCATATTCTAGCAATCTCTGTACATTGTTTGCGGCCTATCAGATTTTATTAGGTTAAGAATGTTACCTCGAATGCCGTATGCGTTAAGTTTCTGTAATAGTACATAATAAGTAAAAAAAGTCTAAGGTAGCACATTATTTCTACGCATTCTTATATTTTAAATACTCATCTAATTTATAATATCCTTTCGTCATAAGAGTGCTTTTGTTCTATCCATACATACTTGAAAGAGACGAAACGGGAACGGGCTACACTGAAAAACAGCGGCTGTGGTTCGCCACGCCATAATATGCGACGACCTCTTTCAACTTTTCATCGCGTTCGACAACGTTTTATACTTTATTATTAAAAATGACGTTCAAAATTAAGAAAACGTTATGTACAATATGGCGTCGTGGTTATGTGACGAAATAAATATTTTCTTTATTTCTTTGCATAAAATTATTAAATCGATCAAACAATGTAGTCGAGTTGTGTGCGAAACTGTGGACGGTTGGGGCGCATACAGTCGATCCAATCGTTTTTGTTTTACTCGTTTCCTCATATTCCATTGAGCTGTCGGTCAATAATTGTTCGACTGATGATATACTTAATTTTCTTCAGTAACAATCAAGTTACGTATAAAAAAAATTAAAATCTTAAAATATTCTTAAAGCCACAATATTCTAATGGGCAGGATGCGGACCACGAAGTCAAAAGTTCGTGGGTTCGAATACAACATTCAACTATTGACGTGAACCACTTCTAACAAGCATTTTAAGCTTTAACACGATAACCGCCAAGCAAAAAAGGACATCATTCCGTTCAGGCCATGTCGGTCAATGCTGTCCGACAACTTGACTTTCCGTTCGGGCCACGTCGATCAATGCTGACCGCGTTTTTGAAGTGTATTCAATCAACTCATACAGGCCGTAGGACAGGGCTATCAACAATATAGTCATATGTATTGACCCGCGTGGCTCCGTAGATACGGAATATCATGTTGGTTTTCGGAAAATGTAAAGGACTTAGAAAAAAAACAAAAAAGTAGCAAAATTATTTTTCCGCGAAAAAAAAATAATAGTTTGCTTAGCAGGCAGTGTTCTGACTTAAAACAAATATTATTATAATTTATAAAATATAGTGTTTTGACATATGTAATTTTATTCTTGAGGATGAATAAAATATAAAAATGTTTTTTTTTATATATAATTGTGACATTAAACACTTAAGATAGAGATTAATATGAAAATATTTTTTAAAAATATCGAAATGAAAACTTCTGTGCGTGCGGTCTGCATGAGTTAGTCGATATATATAAGTCTGAAAGTATGTGTGTATTTATGTATGAATGAGTTGATGTGTGTACCTATATGAATTTTTGTGAGTAAAAATTTAAATGAAAAACTCTTTATATTAGGGGGAGCTTATACTTTATTGAAGTAAATTTTGCATATAAAATAAACATCGAAACAAAAACAAAGAACGTATTAATTATTAATCAAAGAAATAAAAATGAAATTTTGAAAAAGTACAACAAATTTTGCAAAATTTAGTAGTTAATATTCATAATTAAAAAAAATATATTTAAATACCTACTAAGAAACATAAAATTTATTTATGAATGTTAGCAAAACACTCAACACACAGAAAAGGTTTCTCTACGCAAGTGTCACAATAAGTGGGAACTTTTTTTGTTTTATTTCTGGCCACTACACGTCCAAATGTGGAAACATTATATTTGTAGCACTCTACACACATACGACGAACCTTTAGAAAAGGACCTTCTTTCTTCTGAAGCACATGTTTTTTTCTTATCGGCCGCTCTAAAGAAGCTTCAAATGTCGATGAATTAGTTAAGTAACTCTTCATAATTTCTTTTCTCATCTCCACAATAAATAAATTTTTGTTAGTGACAGATTTATATAAAACCAAAGCATTCACCATGGCAACATTCAAAATTAAATCAAACGCAAGTTTTCGGTACCATTTCAAAGATTTTCTTAGTGGTGTTTGGTACGCCGCCATCTGATCCGAAAGATCCACTGCTCCTTTTGCTTTGTTATAATCAAGAACTATAGCTGGTTTCATAGTTGTTTTATTATGTTTATTGATGTCCAGAAAACGCGTTGAATGTTTCGTGGATAGGACTAAAACATCTCTCTTATCTTTCCATCTTAAAACGATTATACCGTCATCACTTTCTTTGGCAATAAACTCGCCTTTTTTGAGCTTGGTGGAAACAATAACTTTAGGAAAATGTTTGCGATTTTTGCGTAAAGTTCCTATCAAATGTGTTTCGTTTTTCATGAGCTCTCTAGCTAAACTTACACTTGTATACCAATTATCTGTGTACTAGCAATGCCCTTTATTCAGAAGATCTTGGCAAATGTTCATTACAACACTGTAATTGTGTAATATTTATTTGCTCATGTTGTTTGCCAGCGTATATATTAACTCGGTATGTATACCCTAGTAAACAGCACAGTTTAAAGAGCTTGATTCCATACTTATGCCTCTTTTGCTTATTATACTGGCGGAATATTAAACGTCCTCGAAATGGGACCATACTCTCATCTATACAAATGTCTTGTCCAGGAATATAATTACTCTTAAAGTTGTGATTAAGCTTATCTAACAAAGACTTAACGCGGTGAAGTCGATCTGCTTTATTGGCGTCATCATCTTGTGAAAAATGGAGCATTTGCAAAAGCAGTTCAAATCTATTCCTTGCCACATTACTGTACGTGGAAAGTTTTGACCCATAATTTCATCTTTGGACCAATAGTCGCTTATTTTAGGAAGCTTAACTAAACCCATATATATAATCAAGCTAAAAAAGCATTTCATTTCGGCAAGGTTAGTTGGAGACCATTTGCGGATTCTCGCACTTTTTGATGCTTCTGCTGTTCGAGTTATTTTAGCTATAGCAAAAGCATTAGTGCATTCAACAATTTGTTCCAAAATACCATCCGTGACCAAAAGAGCAAAGAAATCAGCAGAAGATTGGTTAGTCATAGACAAGCGGACAGAAATAGGCATGCCAGAACATTCAGTGAAAGGAATTAAATTACGCTGATTACCTTTAGGGTCTGTCCACTTCGATGATGAAGCACTCTCCAAATTCTGGATGGCGTGCTCAATATCAGTACTCTCGCTATCACTAGAAGATAGAATCTGCAGGCGCCTGTATCCAGATCGGGGAGGTTGAATATTTTCTTCTTCGTCAGAACTAAAGTTAAGAGTTTTTTCGAGAAGATCAAATTCAATTTCTTCGATCTGAGTCATCATTTCTTGATTAATATCGAAATCTTCGAAATCATCCATGATGAAATAGGTATAATAAATTAATATGCGTTTTAAAAGAATAAACAATACACAAAACTTAATAAAATTAGCGTATTAACGTAAACAGTCAGTCATGCGCAAGCGCTTGCAATTGACTAATCAAGTGCGGCGGGGGTGACCGACACCTCGACCCGCGCGGCCCCTTGCACGGAAAACTCGCTTTTACGTTGCTAGGGGCCATGTCGGGCAATGCTGACCGACATCGTATAACTGCTTAAATAATACTCAAAATCAATTTTTGATAATTTCCACATACTTTAAGACATAAAATAAACGTATTAATAAAAAAAAATTGGTAAAATTTTATCAGAACTGTAATTTTTGCTTGGCCTGAGAAGAAAATTTGATGTCGGGCAGCATTGTCCGACATGGCAGTTATCGTGTTAAGCTTATCAGGAGTTCATAGCATTGATAATATAACTTTAAAGTGCCTTTTAATTCAAAACTTATTTTTACCGGCCTGATTATAATTTTTTCGTTCCAGAAATCGCAACGAAATTTATGTCTACGTTATGTCCCTGCAGAAGACAGTAAGTACTTATTTGATAACTTCCCGTTTGTATTATATAACTCTATTCGTCTCCAGTTCACAGCTGAACATGCACCACTGCTACTGTTAGGAAGTTTTGGCATAATCGCAGTGCCAAACAATTTACACGCTGCAGATCAGGGTGTAATATGTCATTCAGTATCTCAATGTTCAATTTCACAGTTTAAAAATATTCACACAGTATTTGGCAGAAGGCGACTCAAATATTATAATTTTATAACAGTTTGACTGGTAGAGAGCGCCTTTTGACGTTAAGGTGTTCTGCCTGGGGAGCGGCCAACGCTCGAGTGGTAGTTCGGAGTTATTCTATATGTACTGCTTTTACTTCGGAACTTTGATGGGGCGATTGAAGCTTCGACGTATTTTCGCTTGTGACGCGACGACAGCTTCGCCACAATGTAAAACAAAAATCCTGTGGTTCCCGTTTTTTGTTTTTTTTTTAGGATAAGGGTGACAAACGAGCACACAGTCCACCTGATGGTAAGTGGTTGCTGCGGCCCATAGACATCTACATCTATCCTCTATTACAAATCAAAATGCAGATGCGTTGTCACCCGTGAGGACTAAGATGGAATGCCTCATTTCCAGTAAAAAGGGCCTCCGGCCACCTGCACTCACCAAGCGAAACGCAGAGGTAAACCTCTACTTCACGCTGGTTTTCTGTGAGGTCGTGGTACCACCCCGGTTCGAGCCGGCCCATCCGTGTGACAGCAAAAGCTGCCGCGTGGCTCTACCACTGTTAAGTACGTTATCAGAATCTCAAACGTATAGAAATAAACTTTACTGAGAAAACTCCACCATAGAAAAATTTAAATAAATTTTAATTGCATTAATGTGGGTTTTTTTTACCTCTACATTGGCCGGGTAGTAAGAGTATTGTCAAAGACCCCGCTTTACCGATGCGCGAGTTATTTGGAGATAATAATACCACATAATTTGGCAATTAAAATTTATTTAACTTTAGTTTTTTTTATAGTCGAGCTTTTTTTTTTTAAATAGGGTATCTCTATACGTTTGAATACTGGTTCTGTTAACGCACTTAACGGGAAGCACTGGGTTTTTGTATCATGTTGTATATCCAGATTAGCGGCGGGCACCGTCAAAAGTAATCTCCGATACTGTAACCGCCATGCCACCTGGAAACCTATGTCCATCTGTAGACTTAACAAGCTGATAAATAAAAAACTATAAATTTATCAGTATTGTAAATTGTGAATGGTTGGTTAGTTAGCGCCACCACTACACTGAACTATCAATATCAATACAGGGATTTTATTTTGTTTTTATTTGAAAGAGGGCAAATAATGTTGTCCAAACCGAATGCAGTCTCAGGTACACTCTCTATTCCATCACTCGCATATTCCGATGGTACAGAAATCCGACATGACCAGAGAGAACTCAGACGCAGGACTTACCCGCTTTACATGATTTTCAAGGTTTCACGGGACTGAAACACCGTCAGCATACTGACTTCGACTGCTACTAAGAAATTCTTGTCATAAAAATCCGTTAACCAATTTTGGTCCGGCCAGGGATTCGAAACCGGCACCACATGATCAGGACATGATCACGACCAACGAGGCAGTCAAACGGACCACTATTTACAATTCTGCGTTTAAAAAAAAATTGAGTCCGGTTTGAATTTAGATTCAGGATATCGAGACTAGTTTAACTGTTTTTTTCTAACCAAGCAATTTAGTCTGTTCGCGAGGTAGTGTCTGTACGGCGCGGCGCCCTTATTATTTTGCTTTTATTTTATTTTTTTATTCGCCACGTGCAAAGGCGACAGTATCTACGCGAACAGGCTAAATATAATTTTTTGACAATCTACCGCAAAATGTTTTTTTTTTCAGAAATCACCTTATCGGGTAATTGCAACTCTGCGAGTAGTTTTTGATTGAGATTTTTTTTGTGCTGTTGGTTTTAGTCGATAACGACATTAGAAATAAACATGCGTTGTTTTTTTTCAAGGGCGTTTTTATTTTGTGTATTCCTGAAATATAAAAGTAATCCTAATTAAGTTTTATTAATAGGAGGTATGCAGTGGTTTTTGAGAAATATTTTACCGATATTCCGATATTAACCACTAAGTCACTGAATTCTTCTCCTGCGGTCGCCGAATCATTACTTAAACAAAATGTAAATGCGTGTACAAAGAATTTTACATTTCATAAAGTATCATCAAAAGATATTGTAAAATATTTTAAAACTATTGATGTTAAGAAAACTGCGGATCTGTGGGGGATTTCTGTTAAAGTTATTGCGTCTATAATAGATACAATCGCGCCTCATTTAGCTGTTATTTTTAATACTAGTATCGAATCTGGTGTGTTTCCTGATTTAATGAAGTATAGTAAAGTAATACCTTTATTTAAATCTGGTAGTACATTAGACCCCGCCAATTTTAGACCTATTTCTGTACTACCAACACTTAGTAAGATTTTTGAAAAAATTATTCTTGATCAAATGTTAAATTTCTTTAATATAAATAATTTACTTCATAAAAATCAATTTGGTTTTACAAGGGGTCGCTCGACAACTGATGCCGGTGTTGAGCTGATTAAATATATATTTAATGCATGGGAGAATTCACAGGATGCTTTGGGTATATTTTGTGACCTATCCAAAGCCTTCGATTGTGTTCACCATGAAACATTAATCAGGAAACTTCAACACTACGGTGTAAGAAGTGATGCTCTAAAATTAATTATTTCATATTTAAGTAAGAGAACGCAAAAAGTTGTCATCAACAGTACGAGTTCTTCCGGGTCGATGGTACAGATGGGCGTGCCTCAAGGCTCAATTCTCGGCCCCTTTCTGTTTCTTGTATATATTAATGACTTACCTTACATAGTAGGAGATAACCATGATATAGTATTATTTGCAGATGACACTTCTTTAATTTTCAAATTAAGTCGACATTTGCTAAAATATGACGAAGTAAATAATGCTATATCTAAATTAGTGAATTGGTTCAATGTCAATAATTTGCATTTAAATGGCACTAAAACAAAATGTATGAAATTTATGACTCCAAATGTCAAACAATTAAATACTAATGTAATTTTAAATGGGGAGAAACTGAGTCTTGTAGATACCACCATTTTTCTTGGAATCACACTAGACGCGAAGCTTCAATGGAGCCCCCATATATCAAAGCTAGCAAGCAGACTTAGTTCTGCAGCATATGCTGTAAAAAAGATTAGAAGTCTAACTAGTGTTGAAACAGCTAGACTAGTTTACTTTAGCTATTTCCATAGCATAATGTCGTATGGTATTTTGCTATGGGGACACGCAGCTGACACTGAAATTATATTTGTTTTGCAGAAGAGGGCCATAAGAGCAATTTATGATTTAAAGCCTAAAGAGTCGCTGCGACAAAAATTTAAGGAAATTAATATATTAACTTTGGCCTCTCAATACATTTATGAAAATGTAATGTACGTACACAAAAATAAAAGTAGTTTTACAAAAATAAGTGATATTCATTCTGTAAATACTAGGAACAGACACAAGCTAGTAGTACCAGTTACTCGACTCCACCGAGTCAGTAATTCATTCTTGGGGCGATGTATACGCTTTTACAACAAAATTCCAGAAAATATACAAAATTTGACCTGCTCAAAGTTCAAAAACTTTATTAAACTAAGTTTGTATAAAAAGGGTTATTATAATATTAAAGAATTTATAGATGATAATAACCCCTGGAAGTGAGGTGATCGCTCCCAAGCTATTTCTAATTTGTTGTGTTGTTAATTTGTGTAACATACATGATTGTAAGCTGTTATTTAAAAAAAAAGTCCCGCTGGGTTTCTTGCTGGTTCTTCCCAGGACAGAGGTTTTTTTCGAACCAGTGGTAATTATACAAAAGAGTGACTTTCAATAAGTATTATTTATAATCTATATTGAATAAAAAAGTTTCTGTTTCTGTTTCTGTTTCTGTTTCTGCTCTTTATCTGTCAAATAGTCTGTCTAGGATAGTTCCATACCTATACGTGGTACAGCCACGCTGCAGCTGCATTATGGTTGTGGCACGAATGGGTCAACTCGACAGGGGTGGAACCACGCTCTCACAGAATACCAGCGTCAAATGGCAACTTGATGCTGCTGTATTTCGTATGGTGAGTGTAGAGAACCGGGAGACCCTTTTTACTGGAAACGAGACATTCCATCTTAGGCCCGGATTAATAAACGTTACTCAGCTCAAGTACACGCACTTGAGTACAATCTTGAGGTTATGATCTTATTAATAAACATATCTCAAGATGTGGTTTAGATTTAAGATATCAGCTGAGTGCCACACTGATTAATAAACGAAACTCGATTCTCAAGTGTATGTACTTGTGTGCAGTATTCCTAAGTACGGCGTTTTGAGATATTGTTTTTATGTATTTATTAATTACTTAATTAGCAACGATTTTGAGATGCTGATATCGTAATGAGGGCATATCAAATGAATACGCGCTTGAGTTCGTTGTTGAGTAACGTTTATTAACCCCTAGTTCACGGGGGAGGAGACAACGCATCTGCAATTTCATTCTTAGTCGAAGATAGATGTAGATGTCTATGGGCCACAGCATCCACTCACAACAACTTCTTACCTATTCTTGCCACTAACATTAATGTATTTTGAAATGCTTCGTGCGAAAATCGATCTAATGACTCACAGCGCATCAGCGCAGATAATCACCTCAAGCATCGCTTTAAAGAATAGTGAAGTGAATCTACATTCGATTATCGGTACTGCGTCTGTAAAATCCAGCTATGACATTTAAGCCCAAATGGAAGCAGTTTAAGCTAAATAGCGCGAGTGTTTTTACCATCTACAACATTTTGCCAGTCTCATTTCATGTACATTGGGACGAGAGCCAGAGGGAAACCCACAGCAAAGTCGTCCTACCACCTAGGAGTAGTCTGGGCAGATACCACACTCTTTCCTATGACAAGGGATTAGCATGGAGTTCCGGCGCTGTGAGCTACGGATTCGAATCCCACACGAAACGATGTTTGTATGGCCTACAAATAATTGTTCCGGGTCTGTGTTTGTCCCTATGCAATTCATGTTTGTAAACTGCCTCCATGATACCGAAAAAATCCTAGTGTGTAGAATCCTATCATTTATAAAAAGTACTAAAAATAAAAAATTTGTACAACCGACTTTTTATCATCATCATCATTACAGCCCTTCATAAGTCCATTGCTGAACATGGGCCTCCCCTAAGGAATGCCACAAATCACTGTCCTGAGCCACCTGCATCCATTGAATTCCTGCATGTCTTACCAGGTCGTCACTCCATCTAGTGAGGGGTCACCCTACACTTCGCCTAGCGGTACGAGGCTGCCACTCGAGAACCTTTCTTCCCCATCGGTTGTCGGTTCTTCGAGCTATATGGCCGGTCGACTGCCACTTCAGCTTACTAATCTGTTGTGCTATGTCGGTTACTCTGGTTCTACTGCGGATATCCTCATTTTTAAGTTTATCACGCTGAGAAACCCCGAGCATAGCCCTCTCCATAGCTCGCTGAGCGACCTTGATCTTCCTCATACGGCTATCCGTTGGGAAACACTATTGAGGTCTTTGAGCATAGTGCTTAGGTCCTCCAGCGATTCTGCCATAAGAACTATATCGTCGGCAAATCGAAGGTGAGTGATGTACTCGCCATTGATGTTAATACCGCATCCTTTCCAGTCCAGTAGCTTAAAACGTCTTCCAATGCAGCGATGAAGAGTTTCGGGGATATAACGTCACCCTGTTTAACACCTCTCTGCAGTTGGATAGGTTTCGTACTCTGATTCTGTACTCGTATAGCCATCGTAGCCCTACTGTACAAACACTTCAGCACTTCGATATAGCGACAGTCAGCTTGACACCGCTGAAGGGATTGCAGCACCGCCCAAATTTCGACGTAATCAAAGGCTGTCTCATAGTCCACATACGCAAGGCAAAGTGGCAGATTATATATACTCTTCTATGTTCTGTAAAATTTGCCGAAAGATGTGTATATGGTCTATGGTACTAAAGCCTTTTCGGAAACCGGCTTGTTCGGGAGGCTGGAAGTCGTCAAGTCTGCGTGCGAAACGATTCATAATAACTCTCGAAAACAGCACGTAGACGCGGCTCAGAAAGGAAGAGCGTTGTCGCCTTTCTTGAAGAATAAAACCACCGTACTTCTGCTCCACGCATCCGGAGTAGTGCCACCATTGAGGACGGAATTAAAGAGCTTCTGAAGGATTTCAAGTACCGGTTTTCCACCCGCATTCAAAAGCTCCGCTGTAATTCTATCCTCACCTGGAGCCCAGCCGTTTTTAAGATGCTGGAGAGCCATTCTAATCTCGCTCAGACTGACATCCGGGATATCATCGGAATAGTGTCGGATAAGACTCGAGATGCGTGTGGCTCCAACGATGACGTGTACAGCTGCCCATAGAACCTCTCAATCTCACTCAAAATCTCAGGTGTCCCGGAAACGATGCAGCCAGACTCGGTTCAGCTTTGACAGTTGGCTCTTTCTGGCAAAGACTTTGGAGCCTTGGTTCCGCTCGATCGCTTCTTCAATACAAGCTGTATTGAAGTTGCCTAAGTCCCGTCGCGTGCATTTGGAGATCTGCCGGTTCAGTTGCCTGTATGCTGTCAAATCTGTTGAAGACTGTAGTTTCATCTCCCGTCTAACAGCCATGAGATTAAGAGTGTAATCGGAGAGTTTTTGTGTTCTTCTGCGGCGGGTCTTGCAGAACTTAGCTCCGCTCCCATGGACAGTTTCCACGAGCTTGTCATTCATATTGTCCACTTCATTGCAGTCTTTTAGGCACTAAAAACGATTTTGTAATTCGAGCTGAAAGGTATCGGGACTTTGGATCAGATCACGGAGCGTTGACTTCATTAGACGAGACCTCTCCAACTTAATGTTTAGGTTCAGTGTGCCTCTAACCATTCGATGATCGCTACCAGTTTCACCCTCGCGATCACGGAGACATCACGGAGACGAACAGGTTTGACCGACTTTTTATACAAATAATAAATTTAAAAATTTTGTACAACCGACTTCAATATAAATTATTAAAGATAATTCAAAAACTAAAAGATCTTGACCAAACTTATATGAGACCACATGAAAAGCACCAGCTTTCAAATAAAAAAAAATCATCAAAACTTAGAAAAAAGGTCTGAGGTAACACACAAGAAAATACTGTCGAAATTAGAACCTACTACTTTTTTGAAGTCTGTTGAAAACTTACTTACTTATCGTCACGCGCAATCCCTGACGGGGTAGCCAGAGAGAACAGATCGCCAAGTGTCACGATCCTTACATACCTCTTTCGCTTCTTTCAGATTCATCATCTTCTTCATACATGCACGTCTAGGTATCCGAGTACTCTTGACCCTCCCCTCTTCGAGCAATTTGCTCACATGGTCTTCGAAAGTTAGTCTCGGTCTACCTCGACACCTTTTAATATTAACTTTCGCGCTATATATTTTCTTCACCATTCGGTCTTCACTCATTCGCTCAACGTGCCCAAACCATCGAAGCACGCCCTTATCAATTTTTGTGATAAGGTCATCTTTCAAACCTGCCATATTGCGAATCTCTTCGTTTCGCTTTCGGTCAGCCATGGTGACGCCGCACATTTTACGAAGAGATCGCATCTCCACTGCATTCAACTTGCTTTTATGCTTCTTCTGACATACCCAGGTTTCGCTGCCATATAACAAAGTCGGTACCAACACTGCGTTATGTATTGCAAGGCGTGCACTCTTCACTACGCCTTGCCTTTTGACTAACGCAGTCAGGGCACCATTGACTTTGTTCCCGGCAGCGACACGCCTGTCCACATCTAAATCACATCTTCCATCCCGGCTAAAAGCACTCCCCAAGTATACAATTTCATTTACCTGTTCTAGACATTCCTGATTTACCCATATTTCACACTTCGTTCTCTCTTCGTCCCTTTCAAATACCAGAACCTTAGTTTTATTAGCATTCAAGCGGAGACCTTTAATTTCACATTCCTCTTTCATACACGTGACTAATGCCTGCAGTTCTGCCTCTGATGGTGCAATAAGCACTGCATCATCAGCATACAGCAGACAATTTACTTTAATGTCACCCAATTTCACACCCAAACAGCTATCTTTCAGTTTCTGTAAACAGCTGTCGAGATACAGTATGAACAGCCAGGAAGACATGACACAACCCTGTTTTACGCCCGTTTGGACGCTAAACATGGGTGACAAGTCATGCCCTACCCGCACACAGGCTTTACAGTCACAGTAAAGTGACTGCACAGCCCTTAGCAATCGACCATCCACACCATACCCCGGCAACAGTTCCCACATTTTCTTCCTTACAACCTTATCAAATGCTTTCTCAAGATCCACAAAAGCACAGAAAATCCTCTGGTTAGCAGCCAGAAGCTTTTCCGTGATCATGCGGAGAGAAAACATTTGATCCGTGCATCCTCTTCCAGGTCTAAATCCGCATTGTGCCTCCCATAGAAATCTTTCCGATTTCTCTTGCATCCTACGTGTCAAAACCTTCGAATAAACTTTACTTGCTAAACTGGTCAAGCTGATCGCCCGATAGCACCCGCAGTCAAAATGTGAACCTTTACCTTTATATAAAGGCACAATGACTGCGGATCGCCAATCATCCGGGACATCCCCCGTCCGCCAGCACAAATTGCACAGCAGATGAAAGCTGTCCCAGACGCGAGGCCCACCATACTTGACCATTTCAGCAGTAACTCTGTCTAGTCCCGCAGCCTTACCACATTTCAAACTTCGAATCACATGTTCAATCTCTTTCATACTGATGACCTCAGTGTCATCGAGGTCCGGGTCTGGCGTACCAGTCTCGACGTCATCCCCGGATCCCTCACTAAGATCATCACACGCATACATTTCTCTATAAAATTCGCTCCATCGCTGCATGACGTCCGATTTTTCTGAGAGGACGTCATTAGTTCTCGAAAGCACTTTGTTCATTCTTAAGGCCGTCGCACCACTTCGGGTCCTTCCAACCTCTTTCCAGAAGAGTTTGGAGTTCTCCTTAAAGTTGTGCGACAACCGTTCGTCCGCTTCCATTCTACACCTTTCACGCACTTCCTCAATCAATGCTTTCGTGTGAACTTTCTGCAGCTTATATCTTTCTTTCATCTTCTCTCTCATATCCTTATCATTACTAGAGGCCAAGTAGTCTAACCATGCTTTCTTCTTCTTCTTTACAGCTTCTTTCACTTCATCATTCCACCATGCATCTCTTCTTTTACTACTGCCTCTTTTAATCGTTCCACACACTTCTTCCGCTGCACTTACCATTCCATCCCTAAGGTTCTGCCATGTTCTTTCAACACATTCTTTTCTGCCATCGATGTTGTCAAGCTTTTCGGCTACCCTCGCATGATATTTGTCCCTAGTATCCGCTTCCTGAAGCTTCCAGCTTCGGATGCGACAGACCGACTGTGGTTCTGTTACTGCCGTCCGGTAGCGCCAACCCGCGAACAGACCCCTAAATCTAGTAATCACTAGATAGTGATCCGTTCCCAGGTCAGCACCCCTGAACACTCGCGTATCCATCACCTGTTTTCGCAGTCGGTCATCCACCAGGAACAAATCGATCATACTTCTCTCATTCTTACTTTCTCTAGTATACATATGGATCTTCTTGTGATTAAACATAGTGTTTGTCACAAGAAGACCCTTTTCCTTGCATACCGCCAGTATAAGCTTGCCAGCATCATTAACCCTTTTATCGCCAAACTTTCCAAGCACCGACTCGTACCCTGGTCGAGCGGTACCAACCCATCCATTCAAATCACCACATACAACAATTCTTTCGTTTCCCCTAGCCAAATCTAGAACTTCTCTTACATTTTCCCAAAACTCCTCCAGCTCAGCCCTGGATGACGAAGCTACCGGCGCATAAACAGCCAAAAGGAATAACTTCGTCAGTCCCAATTTAAAGCGAACCCAGAGAAGTCTTGAGTTCACAACCTTATATTCAGTCATAACATCGACCAACCGAGACGACAGCAGCACCCCCACTCCCTGGCGGGCGCTCTCGCTCTCCGGGAGTCCGGACCATAGAGCTAACGCCCCGCCAGGGAGCTCTTCAGTACCACTGCCCTTCCGTTTGGTCTCCGACATACACACGACATCTAATTCTCTTTCTTTCATTATTTCGATCAACTCATTCGTCTTATCTCTCATGCCTCCTCTAACATTCCACGTGCCAACTCTGCACTCTGTCCTCCACCTTCCGCCGTGTCGGGCTGTGCGTGACGGGTGGCGGTCCCCATCGCCGCTTTGCGCGCTGCATTCCACACCAACGGGGACGAGCTGGTGTGCGTCGCCTTGGGGGGACGCCCTAACCCTCGTTAACATGGGTGCGCAGCTAAGTAGAATTGCAGCCCTGAAAAGGGCTGGCAGGGGTCGCGACGAGCACGCTTCTACAGTGACCCCCAGTCTGTTGAAAAAACGTCCAATTAGTAGCGACAGAGGAAATCTGAGGCAGGAGATGAGCAACTGTATCTTCCTGATAATAACTCAATACCGTTTGTACCAAAATTTGCTCCCTTTTCACCTGCGTATTTTTGGCGGGAATTATATATTACAACTTATCAAAATTCCACCGCTGAACATAGGTCTTTCGCATAGGTTGCCAATCAGTTTATATCTAAATTGTTAAAAGTCCACAGTGAATAAGTGTTCAAGATTGTTACGCAACCTAGTGCAAAGGGCAGGGCGTCTGCCAGACCAGTGGAAAAAACTCAAACATATTTGTACACAATAATCTTTATATAGTTTTTCCTTAACTGCCGAAACTAAGCATAACTTAACATAGCACTAGGAAGGGGTGCACATTTTCTCGCGTGGTTTACCCATAGCTATAGGTGATTCTGATAATAATTTACCGTCTTCTTATTTTTTAATGAGATACAATGATATATTTCATTTATTGATCTGGCAACATTGATCAACACACATCACTATAGCTAGTCAGCTATAGTGATGGGACTCGAGTGACATTTTTTCACTCGAGTCCCTCGCCAGTGATAACCTAGTCACTCGAATGAAGATAAAACTCGAGTGACTTTTCACTCGAGTTACTCGCTTGTCAAAAACTAATAAAACCTTACAAAGGGTAACTAACAACAAGGGTACAAAGTGTAAGTCTTGACAAATCAATTGGTTAGAGCTAAATTTTTTTTTTGTTTATTCTTAATAAGTGATGCATTAGGCCTTGCAAGCTGTAGTTGCTGAAAACGCCGTTTTCTTGATGTAGAATTGGAATCAGCAGACGTGGAAGCAAAACTCTTTGCTAGGATGAACTTGACTCACCCTTAATATCCCTATTTATTTTTATATATTATTCTTGTAGTGAATCGGATGTTTATTCTTCAAATGGTGAGAAATCAAGTTGGTAGTATTTACAGTCTTTGTAACTTTTCTTACTTAAGCACAACTTAGTCAAATTAACGGGAGCGGTGGAGGCGTTTTTAAAAACTAAAATAAAACTAAGAGATGTCCGTTCAGAAGCTCATGTACTTCAACAATGGCAAACTTATTCTAATACATCTTTCATGCAGACTTTATTACATTTGCTTACTCAAGTGACACGATATAGGCCACACACAGGGTGCAAAGTCAGCAATAGTATTTATGCACGTACTTGTATCACTCTGTGTGGGGTCGAATCCATGACTCTTCCCTCCTCAAGAGCGAAATTATCGGCATTTTCAGGAATCCGATGATTTCGCTTAATTACACACAGTTTATATCTAATTATAATAACAATACAGAAAATAATTGATAGAATTACATACGAAATTATCGTTCCTAAACTCACACTTTTAACGGTACTTGCACTTGCATTTTCACTGAGATTTATTTTGTTAAGTTTTACTAGTTGAAGCAGTTGTTTAGTTTCGTCTAGATTTATGCCTTTTAAACACACTTCACTGACAATGGGAGGCTTCGAAATCTTCAGTTCTGGCAAGTTAGTCATTGGGTAAATTCGGTAATTTAGGTCATCTGAAGAAGATTGGTGGTATTTAAAATGAACATTTCCAATTTCGCCTTCACAGAAATCGTCTACGGTGATTATGTAAGTACCACATAAAAGTTCACGAGTGACGTCATTGTCGCACTTTCTGGTAAGTATCCTATGGTTTCTCACGTACAGTATCCAGCTTTCATGGCTTATTCGTTGGATTTTGGGATCTTCAATGTCCACAGTATGCTATTCACAGGCATCGAAGTTTGATTGAAACTCCGTGAGCTGTTCCACGCAGCTTTATTCTGTATACAGCAGCACATCGTCGTTATTGCACAGGAATTAATTATCCAACGCAATTTGTTTACAGGCTCTCGGGACTGGCAAGTATTCCTTTTCTTTCACCAATAGGTAAGGGTATTTGGGAATAACTATAATAGTTTTGTTTGCAATAGCAATTGGCAATGAATAAATTTTGAAATAACTATATGTTTTATTCCCTACTAAAGGGACCTCTAAAATAAACGTGATATGGTTTCCTTTTATAAAAGCCTTAACCTTAATACAATTTTCTAGTTTAACTAAGTTATTTTCATTTACAGGATATAATAGATTTTCAGTTGTCGCGATTGATTGTAATAAATTTAACAATTCCGTAGAGTTAAAAATTGCTTGATGCAGAACAGATACCTTACTGAATGCTAGTGCAGTTTCGATTTCTCCTAGTAGTAATACTAGGAGAAATGTTTTATATACATGTTTTTAAGTTATTTTAATACTATTAACGTAAGTTAATAGTACTAAAATAACTCAAAAACATGTTAAACATACCTAGGACATAGGTAGAATAAATGGAGTTTTCTTCTGTTGTAATTAGGAATTTAACAATTCTTTCAATTCTCTTCAAGCGTTCATCTAATATTAAACTATTGTTATGTAAGGTCTCTGTACTGTTGATGAAACTATCCAAGATTTTGAAGACTAATGTAATTCTCTTATCCGACATTATCTGATTATCGTTTAGTTTAGAAATCAATGAGTCGTATCGGACGGCATCATCATGATCCAAATTTCCAGTTACTATTTTTATCATAGACCCAAGCGGGTCAATAATGCGTCTTTTAAATCTTTTCGATGGCACAAGTTGCCGAAATTTTTCTATAGTTGCATCTCTTAAATACTCTACATGTGTTCGAATAGCTAAAAATTCATGAATATATGGTTTATTAACATCTATCAACGCAACGAATTCGTCATACTTTAATATTATACTAAAATCTAAGTCACTACCTATACCTTCTAAGTTTAAAGTTTTAATAATAAGCCAGAGTATAGTAATCAGAATATCTGGTATATCTGTAATATGATTAACTACACACCTAATCGCTTTACTCTCTTCATATGCTTCTACATTCAATGGTCTTTTAATAGTTAATTTTATCGGTATATCTAAGGTATTCTGGATTACTGTAGTCGTATAACCATCCTTACATCTCACTAACGCACTAGGCATTCGCACACCCTTACAGAATTCCTTATAATCGATTACAGCATTACCTGAATATAAATTTGTTGGGAGTTTGACTCTCTGCTCGGAACGGGGAGATAACTCCAAAACGTAAGAAGATTTATGAGTACTATGTGTTATCACCTATAATTATATATTAAGGTTGTTTTAGTTTTAAGAATCTCGTTTTTTAAATCTATTACTGCTTCTAGGTTGCAAAGTACGGAGGGGCACACTGAAATGATCGGGCATAGAATATTTCGGATTGAGTTACAATAAAACATTTTTTTTTAAATTTGAATATTTGCCTCTTAGAATCTTAATGACATTCAACCAATTAAAAAAAAACTTTAAAAACAAAAACTATGTTGGTTTCAAGTTGACACGTCGTTTACAGAAATGGAGCTCACGCGTGAACATTTCCGTGCCATAATTTATCACAATTTTCGTCGCGGCTTATCTCAAGATAAATGTCTCAGCGAACTTGTTTCGATTTATGATGTTGAAGCACCAAGTCAAACGACAATATACCGCTGGTATGCCGAGTTCCGACGCGGTCGTGTGTCGCTCGGCACTGTTTCTTCTGCAGGACGACCAAGAACAGCGGTCACGCCTGAAAACATCGCAGCCCTCCGAACTATATGACCGTCGTGTGACATATGAGCAGATTCGAGCTATTATCAGTATCGGAATGACTGCAATTCAGTTGATATTACATAATGAGCTGTGTGTAAGAAAGCTGGTTTCCCGCTGGGTTTCCAACAATTTGTCCGAAGAGCAAAAGGCGGCTCGTGTAGATTGGTGCCGGAATACTCTACAACGCTTAAGCGGAGGGAAGTCAAATGCCATTTATAATGTCGTCTCAGGTGACGAATCATGGATTTATTCATACGAACCTGAAAGAAAACATCAGTCAGCAGTTTGGGTCTTCGAAGACCACCAACCAACCAACGAAAGTGGTTTGCTCCCGCAACGTGTCAAAGAAAATGGTCGCTACGTTTGTCTCGAAAAAGGGGCATGTTGCTACAATTCCTTTACAGGAACGCAGAACAGTTACCGCTGGGTGGTATATTACGGTTTCTTTGCCAGAAATGATAGCCAAACTTCGAAAAAATAACCCGAAACGTCGCATCATCTTACATCACGATAATGCGAACTCCCATACGGCTCGGATGACAAATGATTTTTTGAAGCAGGAAAACGTTGAGCCGATGAGCCATCCTCCAGTCCTGACCTAAGCCCAAACGATTTCTTTACATTCTCTAGAATGAAAGATTTATTACGCGGTCAACGGTTTGAAGACCCCGAAGCAGCTGTGGAAGCGTACAAATCAGCCATTTTGTCAACATCAACTTCAGACTGGAATTACTGTTTTAATGATTGGTTTGCACGAATGGAAAAGTGCATTAAATTGAACGGAGAATACTTCGAAAAACAATAAAATACAAATTAGCTATACCCTGCATGTGGTTTTTCTTATTCCCGATCATTTCAGTGTGCCCCACGTATAACAATTAAGCCATCGTACCTAGAGTCGACATTGTAAATGTATAGTTTATGAATATCGTTACAGTTGAAAATTGGTAAAGACGGGATTTGGATAACTTGATCATGTCTGCTCGATGCATGTGTGCTAATGATTTCGAATGGTTCGTGACTTATGTACTCTGGAAAGTACTTATAAGCTTTTGATGGACTAATGAATGATCGCGTACTACCTGTATCAATCATAAATTTGGAATCGATTTCCGGTATATAAATAAACGGCAATCTCAAATTAGTATTACAATTTAACTCTATTTTTTCGTAGCCCTTTCCGAGGCTTCGACCTGGTAATCCTTGTCGTCCATATTGGTTGGGACGTCATGTGTTACTTCAGGAATTATTGTCGTAAATTCATTTCCATAATAATCGAGCTCGGGAACATTAAGGCCACTGCTTGGGCCTCATACGAGGGCGGCACTGAAAATTTCGGGAATCAAGGAAGTGACACAACATTACTATTTAAAAATGTATTTATTGCTTTTCGAAGTATTCTCCGCGAAATTGGACGCATTTTTCCATACGATGGAACCAATCATTGAAGCAACCATTCCATTCTGAAGTTGGGGTCTCCAAAATGGCCGTTTTGTAGGCGTCCACAGCTTCTTTAGGTGATGAAAATCTCTGTCCACGCAATTTATTCTTTATTTTAGGGAAAGTATAGAAATCATTATGGCTTAGGTCGGGGCTGTACGGCGGATGGTCTAATAATTCTATGTTTTCTTGCTCTAAAAACTCTTTTGTTGTGCGGTGTGAGAATTCGCATTGTCGTGATAGAGAATGATGCCGCGGTTGCAGTTCTCTTTACGGAGTTCAGAAACGACCTGTGGCAAACAAATGCTAGCATACCATTCTGCATTAACCGTTCTTTGTCCCTCAAGAGGAATAGTCGTAACATGGCCGGTTTTGGAGACAAACGTGGCCACCATTTTTTTTGCAACACTCCGTGAACGAACAATTTTTGTTGGCTTTAACTCATTTTCGAACACCCAAACTCGTGACTGGTTTTTTGTTTCGGGTTCGTACGCGTATATCCAGGATTCGTCACCTAATACGATGTTGTATACAGCATTTGAGGATCCTGCGTGGAATCTTTCGAGAGTTCTGACGCACCAAGTAACGCGAGCCGCTTTTTGCTCTTCACAGAGCGAATGCGGTATCCATCGGAAAAACAACTTTTTTACACCTAATTGTTCATGCAAGATTATTTGTATTTGACTCATGCCAATGTCTAAAGTTGCTTGAATTTCGCGGTATGTCACATGTCGATCTTCCTCAATCAGCTTACGCACACAGCATCAACGTTTTCTTGGGTGACTGCAGTTTTTGGGCGACCTTGACGGGGATCATCACTGAGCTTGACACGTCCACGTTGAAATTCAGCAAACCAGCGATAAATTGTGGTTTAGGATGGGGCTTTATCACCAAATGCAGAAATCATCCGGTCAACACACTTTTTTGTGTTAAACCACTTCAAAAGTCATAATAAATCATCGCTCTTGAAGTTTCTCGAGTCAATTCCATTTTCTCAACGACTAAACAAGTTTAACAAAACCTTGTGACAAGACCGAGAATCTTTTTTTTAAATAAATAAATGGTATTCGATTTTTAAAACCAAAAACAAAGTTTTCAATTAAAAAGATTTTAATATGACAGGAACAGTGGAAATATTCCATTCCCGATACTTTTAGTGCAGCCTATGTAGCAGCAGTTATCATAAGAAATTGGATACACATCACCGCAGGCATTATCGTAATGCGTATTATCGAGGTCTAGTTCATTTGCCTTGTTGATTTGTTTTAAGTGGTGGTGCCGTTCGCATTGTGACGTCACTGGGCCCAGTGTATTGATTTTTATTTAACTGAGGCTTATAACCAAATTGTTGGGGCTTATAAAAGTTTTGTTATTGGTTTCCAAATTGTTGTGGGCGCATACCGAATTGTTGAGGTTTATTTAATGTTTGTGGTTGCATTCCGAACTGTTGGGGACGCATATTAAATTATTGTGGGCGCATATTAAACTGTTGCGGGCTTATACCAAATTGTTGCGGGCGGAAGCCGTATTGTTGGGGGCGGTATCCAAAATTTTGTAGATTATTATTAAATTGAGGTAGTTTTGATTGTGACCCCTGCGGCAGTTCAAATTTAAATTTGTTAGGGGTTAATTCAAGTTTATAGCCCATCGGTGCCATTGAATTAAAATTATTTGTACCGATTTTAAACGTAGGGTTATTATTTGGCAAACTGAGTGGCATTGGTTTATTACTAGGATTACTATATATTTTATTACGCAAGGTATACTGCTCATGGTAGTTGACTTCTTCCATGACCACGCTTAAAGCCTCTTCTAGTGTACTGGGGGCTTTTAAGCAAACAATTCGCACCATATTTTCTGGCAAATTATACAAAAAGACATTTAAAGATGTGTTATTATATATAATAATTTTGCTACTCTTTACATTCTGATCGGTTAATCTATTTACTTTCGATATTAAAACACTACGAACGGATTGGATCCTATTACAGAAATCTAAATATGACTCGTTGTTTTGGATACGCACACCTTCAAGTTCTATATATATATATATATATATATATATATATATATATATATATATATATATATATATATATATATATATAATAAAATATATATAATATGTAATGGATGTAATGGATGTAAAAGTTAACAACAAAATATTTCAATGTCATTTGGATTTGGGATGTTCTCTTATGAGAGAAACTGATGCTAAGTTACTAGACGTGAGTATGATTAAAAACGCGGTTTTGCCTACCTTAAGGGGTTATTGGTGCAAATCTGGTTCGATCACTGGGATTGATAATAGGCACCGTAGAAGTGCAGGATATCAAAAAAGTCGTTGACATATATGTGGTACAAGATTACGTTTTGAGCTATCCATTGTTACTGGGTCATTCGTTCTCTGAGAAACCGGATATAGTGATAACCAAAACTCCAGATGAGATTATATTTCAAAAAATCCAACATCAAAAGGTTAATTTCATTTCGAAGAACAGAGTTATAATTCCCATTAATAGCTTATGCGCCGTGCCCGTTCACTGCGAATCATTGAACAACGGATACGTCTATGTAAGTGGATCGACTCGAGGGTCCTCGGGCAAAGAATACTATCTTCTACCGGGAGAATACGCCGTTAGAAATAATAAATGTGCGTTGCTGATTTATAACGTGTCCAACGAGGATATTATCGTAGAAAAGAATTTACTCTTGACAAGGGCTACCCAAATACATCAAACTGGAGACGTTTACGAAATTACTATAAGTAAAACTGAAATAGATGACTCCATAATCTGTAATCCTAATTTGACGACTGAGCAACGACTGTTACTTCAAAATACATTGACCGAATTTCAAGACTGTTTCTCGAGTAGTCTGAAGGATTTAGGACTCACTAATGCAACCGAAATGGTTATTGAGCTCGAAGACTCGGAACCAATCGTATACAGACCGTACCGTATGACTTACTCAGAGAAATGGTTCAAGAAATGGTCGATAGTGGTAGGGAATCGTCATCCCCATATGCTAGTCCAATTGTGCTGGTACAGAAAAAAAACTGGCGAAAAGAGGTTGTGCGTGGATTATCGTGCTTTAAACCGTAAGACAAAAAAGGATCACTATCCGCTTCCTCGTATTGAAGACCAACTGGACTTGCTAGCAGGTAATAATCTATTTATATCATTAGATTTAGCGTCCGGTTACTACCAAATACCGATCAATGAGAGCTCGCGTTTTAAAACTGCATTTGTGACCCCAGATGGGCAGGAGTATAATCGGATGCCATTTGGGCTCGTGAATGCGCCATCTATCTTTCAGAGGACTATGAATAAAATTTTATCCGAGGCCAAAATTAAATACGCTTTAATATATATGGACGATATTTTAATACCATGTCAAGAGTTTGACGAAGGTTTAACAAGACTAAAAGAAGTACTGGGCTTATTGAGGAAAGGTGGCCTCACATTAAAACGAAGTTAACTTCTTTTTCGAAAATATTGATTTCCTTGGTTTTGAGGTGAGTGCACATGGTATACGGCCGGGCTCGAGAAAATGCGAAGCAGTATCGAAATTTCCCAAGCCAAGAAATCAGCACGAATTGCGCCAATTTTTAGGCCTCTCTGGGTTTTTCAGGAGATTTATTAAAAATTATGCATTAATAGCAGCCCCACTAACTGACTTACTAAAAAAGAATAACTATAGTTATAAGATAGTTATAACTATAGGAGTTTGCCCTGGCTGCACAAGTAGTGAAGTTGCTTCGTGGCGCCACATGCAACCCGGGGGTGCTGCGCCACCTGCAGCTGTGCGCACCGGACCGGTACGTGTGGAGGCGACGCCGCCCGCCGCTGCTCGCGGTGCCCGTGGCCAGGACCAATTTGCTTAATAACTCACCTATAGTCCGAACAATCCTAGTAGTGAATAAAGTTCATGAGAGGATTGACATATTTTCGAGTAATCTGAGTGAACTCGCTAAGGTAGTTTTATACATAGTTAGTTATGTAAGTTAGTTGTAATACATAGTATATTTAAGTAAATTAGTGACACTATCGTATTGGGTTTGTTTAGGCTGTAAGGATAGTTGTTAAGTGTGTGTGTGTGTGTGTGTGTGTGTGTGTGTGTGTGTGTGTGTGTGTGTGTGTGTGTGTGTGTGTAAATAAATAAATAAATAAACTAATGGATATGGCGCGAACCGCAAGAAAACTCATTTACCCGCATCTAAAACTTATTGTCCGAACGTCCGTTACTTGCTCTATACGACCTTCCTGCCGAGACTCATCTTCATACCGATGCCAGCAAAAATGGCTTAGCCGGCATCCTACTTCAACGCAATCAAAATGGAGTTTTACAACCGGTAACGTCCTTCAGTCGTAAAACAACCGCGGAAGAACAAAAATACCATTCCTTTGAGCTAGAAACCCTTGCTGTTATTGCATCCCTACAGAGATTTCGAGTTTACCTCATTGGAATCCCGTTTACTATACACACGGACTGTAACGCACTAAGGTCGACCTTAACCAAGAGAAATTTAGTGCCACGGATTGCTCGGTGGTGGATCCAATTGCAAGAGTACGATTGCACAATTGAATGTAGACCAGGAATAAAGATGTCTCACGTGGACGCCCTTAGTTGCAACCCAGTCATGTCACACGAATGTCAACGAGTCACACGTTCTCGATGTACTGTCGGCTGAACCTGAACAAGATTGGATCGCTACCGTGCAATCAGCTGATCAGGAAATTACCAGAATAAAAAACATACTCAATGATCCGAATACTGAGGATGTACTTGACACCTGCAAAAACTTAAAACTTAAAAATGGACGCGTATACCGCATTATAGGTGACGAATTAAAATGGGTTGTGCCAAGTGCAGCTCGATGGCAGATTGTTAAAAGGAATCATTACGATGTTGGCCATTACGGTTATGAAAAAACGTTAACACGCATTAAAAAGCACTACTGGTTTGCACGCATGAGGCGGTTCATAAAGAAGTATGAATAGAATGTGCTCACCATAAGGTACCAGGTGGGAGGCGAGAAGGTGAGTTGCGCCCAATAGAAAAATATAGCATACATTTTCATACTATTCACGCTGATCACCTGGGTCCTTTTATAAAAAGTAAAGTAGGAAATTGTTATATATTAGTTATAATAGACAGTTTTACAAAATTTATTAATATTACACCCGTTAAAAACACTAAATCACTGACAACTATTAAAGTTCTAAAAGACCACATTAGCTTCTTTGGAATACCAACGCGCCTTATTACAGAAAGAGGGTCCAGCTTTACAAGTAAATCATTTAAAGATTTTATTGCCAAGTATGGAATAAAGCATGTCATGAACGCAGTTGCGACTCCAAGAGCCAATGGTCAGGTGGAACGGTTCAACAGAACCATTACAGAGGCACTAGCTACATCAAATCATGGGAAGGACGAAAAGGCTTGGGACGAACACATTCGAGACATACAAATTGGTCTTAACACTACGGTCCACAAAACTACTCAAAAATCACCATCAGAACTCTTATTTAGCTTTAATATAAATAACAGAAGTCAGGGAATCCTAAGTACAATAATCAATGATACATTAAATGTAATATCGTCTAATGAATTAGAATCTGTCAGGGAGGAGGCTAAGAAACGTATTCAGGCGCAACAGCAAAAAGATGTTGATCGATATAACAGGCATAGAAAAGCAGGTAGAAAGTACAAGGTAGGAGACTTAGTTCTGATAGAAAGACAAGTCCCGCATGATGGTAAATCGCAAAAATTTGTAATTAAATACCAGGGCCCGTATCGTATTATTAAAGTGCTCCCTCATGATAGGTTTATAGTTGAAGACACGCCGTTGTCACGTAAAAATGGTCGTAGGTACGAAGGAACAGAGGCTTTGGACAAAATTCAACCATGGATGCGCTTTGATAGGGACTTTGATAATAGTTCAAATAGTAAAAGTGATGCTGATGATGATACTGGCGACAATGGACTTAAGTAATGAAGTATAATAATGAACCAAAATAATACTACAAATGTAAAGGAACCACCGAAATATGAGTTTGTACTAATAATATAAGTAATTAAGTCACTATTGTTTTCTATTTACTTTAAATGCTTGTGATTATATTCAGTTATTCAAATTATGTATAATTATAAGGTATAATTATTTTTTTTAATATATCAAAGACATATCTATATTAGTTATATAAATATAGTAAACTTCATATTAATTTAGTAAGCTTTTATGAATAAATCTAAATTGTAATTAAGTCTCCCGTAAATGAAAATGTACTATGTACTTCAATTTAGATTTAAGATTATTAAAAAAAAATCTTGGTGTGTAGTTCGAGGTTAAACCGCGAAGGGTCTCGCGCTATACAGGATGGCCGAGCTGTAAAGCTGAGAACAAATTATCGGACGCGTCCGTCAGCCGCGGCTGACAGACGCGGCTTATTTGAATCTAGCCAGTACATTTAATACTACACTGTGCAAACTATCGGTCGTAAGACGCGGACGTGCCCTTGGGTTGTCCTTGAGCGTTCGGACGTCCGAACAGAATCTAGCCGGCTGGATATTTGTGCGTCCGCGGACGGTGTGCACAGGGCACGGGACGCGTCCGCGGACGTTTCGAGTGTCACAAACGAACCGACCGCGCTCGCGACATCTCAGACGAAGAAAATTTAATTCAATGTGTAATAGTGGCGTATGGGGTCCACTATTAACAGACTCCGAGTGGTCTAGTGGCGGAGAAATGAAACTATTTCTTGATATGCCTTACTATGTGCAGGCGAATGGTGTATTTTATTCAGCTAACCCTGCCTATATTTATACGCCCGGCTACATCCTTAATTTACCAATAGAAAAATATTTTATTTACTTAGCCAATTATAATACATACATTTTGACCAATAAACATTAATCAATAAAATATTATGTATAACTATTATATGTATGTCGCGCTCCGTTTTCCGGCGTAAGACTCGTCGATAGCTTCTCTTAGCTGCGTTGCTGTACGGGGCTATAAAAGAAGTGCAGACAGGCGCGCGCGCGTAATCGGCGAGCGGCGGCGGTGAGGGACACAACTCCGGAACAGCAAGAAGAAACGAGCTGCGGCGTTGAAGAAACTGCTCGAAAATGGTCGACGGATGCTTGAAGATAGCCTGCGTGTGAAGACGGTGCGGCGCTGATGATATTTGTGGCTGCTTCTTGTTTCTATATAGAACGTTAAATATATACGTCAAATTATCTCGCATTGATATGCAGCCCGCAGTATCTCGGTAGCCGGGGGTAATTAGGAAATAAATGTTTTCTTCATACCTTCACCTTTTGCGTTATGGTAGCAGCAGGGTAACGTTATTAATTTATTTATTAAACGGTTTAGGGTTGATTAGCCTGGCTGCTACAAATGTGTTCGTGGCCACGAATGCCTATATAACTACAAACTGCAGCACTATTAAAATGCTACTTTAAAACAGGAAGTGTGGGAGCAAATTGCTGCTGAATTAAACATCATTTTCAATCAGACTAAGCAGAAAATTAAATTGGTTTTCATTCATTCTTAAGTACATTTTCTAACGTTTATCATCTTTTTGTAAGTCTGGATATAATGTATGAAATTATCCATACTCGAGACGTTTTACATTAATATCATGGACCCAAACACTCCTTTTCACTTTTTTTTGGAGGACAACATAAGGCAGCTGCCGCTAACTCTATAAATTTGTCCTCGCTGTCGCTGCTTGTCATGTTTCTCGATTGAAACACCTTTATAGAGTGACTGATGGTGACTGAAGTGAGGCGTCCGAAGACGCCGTCTTAACTACCATGCACACCGCTAAGCCGCGACTGTCAGCCGCGGCTGAAGGACGCGTCCCATAAAGCTGAGAACAAATTATCGGACGCGTCAGTCAGCCGCGGCTGACAGTCGCGGCTTAGCGATGTGCACGGTAGTTAAGACGGCGTCTTCGGACGCCTCAGTTTAGTCATTCTATAAAGGTGTTTTAATCGACAAACATGACAAGCAGCGACAGCGAGGACGAATTTATAGAGTTAGCGGCAGCTGCCTTATGTTGTCCTCCAAAAAAAAATGAAAAGGAGTGTTTGGGTCCATGATATTAATGTAAAACGACTCGAGTATGGATAATTTCATACATTGTATCCAGACTTACAAAAAGATGATAAACGTTAGAAAATGTACTTAAGAATGAATGAAAACCAATTTAATTTTCTGCTTAGTCTGATGGAAAATGATGTTTAATTCAGCAGCAATTTGCTCCCACACTTCCTGTTTTAAAGTAGCATTTTAATAGTGCTGCAGTTTGTAGTTATATAGGCATTTGTGGCCACGAACATTCAATTAAATTTTCTTCGTCTGACATGTCGCGAGCGCGGTCGATTCGTTTGTGACACTCGAAACGTCCGCGGACGCGTCCCGTGCCCTGTGCACACCGTCCGAGGACACACAAATATCCAGCCGGCTAGATTC
Source organism: Parnassius glacialis (assembly GCA_033319125.1). NCBI lineage: Eukaryota > Metazoa > Arthropoda > Insecta > Lepidoptera > Papilionidae > Parnassius > Parnassius glacialis. The sequence goes on from JAVANC010000008.1 coordinate 5,849,635, forward strand.
TGTTCGGACGTCCGAACGCTCAAGGACAACCCAAGGACACGTCCGCGTCTTACGACCGATAGTTTGCACAGTGTAGTATTAAATGTACTGGCTAGATTCAAATCGGACGGACGCGTCCGATAATTTGTTCTCAGCCTTAGAATAATAACACCTAGAAGCCGAGTCCGCGTCCGTAATGCGAGGCAACTCAAACTAAGCCAGTATGGCTTAGTTCAATACTCGGCCCGTTAGTGCTCAAGGTCGTGTCGTGTTGACAACAGTTCCCGAAATATTAATTAAAAATGATGGCTTGTGCAGTGAACGGATGTCACAGCACATCAGAGAAACACAAGAAACATAATAACATTACATTTCACGTCTAAATAATAATAAGTAATAAGTATTACTTTTGAACTTATATTTTTACGTAAAACATTCATCAAAAATAAATATGAATTTTTAAAAACTGACACATGACATTGTAATATGCCTATATGGAAATGTTGTCAGTGGTAGAAAAAATCTCCCACTTTATGTCGTGTTATTAAAAATAAAACACGTCAATAGGAATTAAATACTTATAATAATAATACTTCATTTTCCGAAAGATTTCATGATGAAGATAAAGAATTGAATCAACACTTATTGAAAACACCGATTCCAAATGATGTCGGATTTGAAATTACACGGGGTAACGATGATCCTAACTGCAGAAACCACATTGTTGGCTATATAGCTGGAAAGACATCTCACAACCCGAGTAAAATGAAAATATTGCATTGATAACATGCTTGCAAAAGAGAAACTTTGGTTCCATAAATCGGTATGTATGAGGGATAAAGGTGGATTGGTTTACGACTCAAAAGAAGTTTATTCTATTTGTAGTGTTGCTGAAACTGATCTGAGACGTTATCTAAAAGAAAATTCAGGCAATATTTTCGAAAAAGAAGTCACACTTCAAATTATGAGAAGATTCCTAGGAGGAACTCGTATTTTTTCTATAGAACACGTTAACTCCCACTTGCATGATTCGAATTTGACGAGACTTATTGTCGAGCGCTACTTAAGAATTAGACTGTTCAAAAATCCAAAAAAGAAAATACTTTACGATTCGTATCATCAAAGCGGCAGTTGTTCAGGAAACAGTTTCACTTACAAGGCTAATGATATAAATGATTTTAATATTCATTTGTGTTTTTCTTATAAAGTTTTCTCAATAACTTTAAGCTGGAATGCATCTACTGTGTAAAACCTGCCAAAATTAAAATGTTCTTATGTTTTTCGTATTGTAGCTTACGTTATGCATGCAGTGAGGTGCGATGCACCATTATTCGACGATTATTAAAAACAAATTAGTTAAAACAAACTGAATAATGCATACTGAATTCACCAATCGTTCGTCGAACAGTCGTGTGTCGGGCATCGGGCGGGTGTGTATATTGAACTTGCATTAGTCATAATTGTAACGTCTCTATTCAGTTTCAAAGCAAAATATGCTACAATCACATTTCGATGGCTCATAAAAGTGCTTGGCTAGACAGGCAAATACCCTATTCAAGAATGTTTTGAATTTGGCGGAATACACTTCGATAACAGAATTCGAACAAACTTATTTTCACATTTGTATCAGTAATACGTTACGTCGTAACTGTTAGTTTAATATAGTTTCAACTTCCCTACTTTTGGGGAAAAATTTAATGTATTGGGAACATTGTTTTTTCACTTGTGTGCGTTTCGTCTAGCATAAACACAACTTGCTTACGCAAACATAAATTTGTTCTTGCCTCACGTTTGAACGTCCGCTTTGTAGGGAACTATCGTTCTAGGTGTTATTATTCTAAGTTCTCAGCTTAATTTGTTCTCAGCTTTAGGGATTACTTTATTCTAAATAATATAAATTGCCATTTCCGGTGGTTAATTAATCTCAAGCTATTGATTTTATTCAAAACTTCGAATCACTATAAATATAATTAATTAAAATCCATGTATAATTAAGCTAATATAAGTTTTGTGTAATTTAATACAACTTTCGTAAAATAAGATAAACATTGTAAGACTACATCCGGTCCGTGTATTTACCGTTTCCGGCTATGCTATGCTATTTAAATTATCAGTTTTTTTCGAAAAACTGTCGCGATATTGTTTCTTTGTTTTATGACAACCTAAAACGAAGCTATATCTATATTTACAATCACGAAATCAAATAAATATTTCCAAAGCTTTTTGTTTGTTTTTAGACTTCTTTTATGAACACTAATATCACTATGCGTGCTTTATGCTTCGAAATAAACTTGGAATTAGCAAATAAAGCAACGTTTTTAAATAATAATATTACACCCAAAATTTATTATTGCACTTGTTCTTCAGAGATCTAATTAATATGAAAACTCACGTTCAAAAGTTGAAGGACAGAAGATCAATAATAATATTTCGTCTTAACAAAGTCAAGGCTATTAACGCAGTTTAATCCTTACATTTTTAGGCACAAGTGTTATTTTTCAATATATGGCAAAACCCCGTATTTACTGTCTAAAATTTTATAATAAATAGCACGAGGTTTAAAATTGCTTTATTCAAAAAGACACATTGACAATTTGAAATAGTTATACAAGTATCTATATGAAAAAGAAAGAAATAAACTTATTTCTCGAAATTCGCTTCGCTCACACGTTTCAATATGAGCCCCGCTGCAGTTTCGTTCTTATCGTACACAGCATAACATTTGTTTTTGTACGGCAGCGAGTGCGTGATGTTTTAATATCATGAATCACGATTCCAAGCCAACGCAACGTTGCAGCGTTGCGGTTCAAAGGTACTCTTACTCTGTGCGTTGCGGTTCTTTATAAGAAATAGACAGTTATGAGTGGTTATGAGCCATTGATATAAGATTATATCTATGTTATGAGCGTTATGTATAACTATCACGTTGCTGCGTTGCGGTTCAAAAGTACTCTGTGCGTTGCGGATTGTTATAAGAAATAGACAGCTATGAGCGTTATGTATAACTATCTATACGTTATAAAGTAAATAGACGTTTTCATAACTGTCTATACGTTATAATGCTCATAGCTATTTCGCTCGCCGGCATTTTAACAGTGAAGGAAGCTTAAGTAGGACGTTACGCCGAATTTAATCAATAATTATATGTTGGATTGTTCGATAATAAAGTGTAAGCGGTAGAGCTAATAAATTTGTTGAGGAAAATCAAACTCGTTGTATGAATTTTCGTTAACTCCAATATTCCTATTATTTCTTTACGCAGTTAGTTCTTAAATTTAAGTATTCTTAAATATAAGTTTCACAGATTTTTATGTAAAACCAGATAAGGTTACATCGCAAGAGGTCTAATTGCAAAATAACAAAACTATATAATATGGCAAGGAAAGGAAGGTGAAAATTTAGACTTACCAGCCGGCCTTCGTCATCTTCAGCTGCTCTCAAATTTGACAAATTTATATTGGTTCTCAGGATCGCCTCGCGGCACGAACACGGTAAACGATTTTATACGAATTTATTTCGCGGACGGCACAAGCAAGTGGCGATCCTACCGGCTGCGCCAGTCAAGTTAACGGGAGCGGTGGAGGCGTTTTTAAAAACTAAAATAAAACTAAGAGATGTCCGTACAGAAGCTCATGTACTTCAACAATGGCAAACTTATTCTAATACATCTTTCATGCCGACTTTATTATATTTGCTTACTCAAGTGACACGATATAGGCCACACACAGGGTGCAAAGTCAGCAATAGTATTTATGCACGTACTTGTATCTCTCTGTGTGGGGACGAATCCATGACTACTTACAAGTAACTGTGTTTTGTTCAACATTTTTTCAAACGACTACACTATAGCTTTTTTGGAAATCTTACTCATTTCGAGCACGTACTAACAGCAAACAGTCTTAAATAAACATATTACTAAATACAAACAACTCACTCAAACAAATTTGTATTTAGATTCAAATGGAAGATACATCGGCTAAAACTGTTTTTACTTGAATTTCTCACTCGAGTCGGTACAGGCCACTCGAGTGGTCCGAGTCATTCAAGTTGACTCGAGTCACTCGTAACCCGAGTTGCCATAAATATTACTCGAATGAAACATGGCGGGAGTTCAACACTAGTTAGCTAGTTTCGGCGGAAAATAGATCTGTATTTCTGTAAGTCACCGGCGGATTGCTGTCCATGTATTATTGTTTAAATGTAGTACTTTAGTATAGGTTTTTAAATGATTGTGCTTATTAGAAACGATGTAACAAGTGTTTCAATGGTGATTTAAATCTGAAGTATGTTACAGCGGTATGAAACATAGAATATACTGGCGGGATAGACGACCTGACAGCCCGTAAACGCATGATAAATTTTGATAATTTGATTTGTCATTGTGTGCGTTAACTAGTGATGTATATTTTGCTTGTAAGGATTTCAGTACAACCACAATACTGCAAGTACAGTACTAAGGAAACGGTAAAGAGGTTCAACATAATTAGTACACGAAACTGAATAACTTTAAAAATTTAACAATTTTTTTTCCATGATTTTTCCAAAATAAATTATTATGAAATAATTTTAATTATTCAAAGAATATGTAAGCGGGAATAAGTTGAACCTGCCTGCCTGCGTTTTGTTAGGTTATAGTACAAAATGTATGAAATCATAATAATCTCTGAAGAAAGTTGTATTTACGGCCGGTAGACAACGTCTGCTTGCACTAGTTTCGCGTGGAAAATGGAAATGAGGCGAGAGAGAGTGTTCTGTGGGCGAGTGTGTGTGTGTTCCTGTACATACTTATTATACTCTTTGGGCGAGAGCGAGACGTCACTGTCATCTCTCAACGCCGTTGATTCATTTATTTTAATTAATTTAAGTTAATAAAATATAAACAGGATGTTACTTGTATAAACCTGTATAAAAATAAAACAGTTATTATGTACTCAGTGTCTCCGTTTTTATTTTACCAGCAAACATTTCAAAATGATTTTTAAACAAATAAATTACAATTAGTTTTTGACCTTTAAGCAGAAAAGTGTCATTTGACTGGTTTCTACTAATTTCAAATCGAACATTTATTTTCATTCCTCTTGTTGTGTGAGCTGCAAGTCTGTCAATTGTTGAGTCAATCCTTAGGGTACGTGTAGAATATTTTGATGGAAACATTTATTCACCAAAAACATGCAAATTATCAACAACGTAACTGTTTGCTTTATAAAATATAAAAATTAAGAAAATAATTGAAAATATTGTGTATTTTAAACTCTATATATCGAATAGAATAGAATAGTATATTTTTTTATTCAATATAGATCACATGTGTAATTCTCATTGAAAGTAATTTTTTACTTTACCACTGGTTCGAAAAAAAACCTCTGTCCTGGGAAGAACCAGCAAGAAACCCAGCGGGACTTTTTTTAAAGCAAATTTTACATTAATGGTTCTACAAACTATATAAGTACAAAATTTATTTTAGAAACAGCTTGGAAGCGACCACCTTATTCCCAGGGGTTATTATCAACCATGTATTCATTTATACTATAATAACCCTTTTTATACAGTTTCAACTTAACAAAACATTTAAACTTGGTAATAGAGAGAGCCTGTACACTTTCCGGGACCTTGTTGTAATAGTGAATACATTGCCCCAAGAATGAATTACTGACTCTATGGAGTCGAGAAACTGGTGTCACTAGCTTGTGTTTGTTCCTAGTGTTTACAGAATGTATATCACTTTTTTTTTACTAAAACTACCTTTGTTTTTGTGAACATACATTAAATTTTTGTAAATATACTGAGAGGACAAAGTTAATATATTTATTTCTTTAACTTTATCTCTAAGAAACTCTCTCGGTTTTAGGTTGTAAATAGCTCTAAATAAATTCTGTAAAACAAAAATAGTTTCTGAATCAGCCGCATTTCCATGCATTCCACGCATTCCATCATATCATAAATTTTAACCAAAAATAAACTCGCCATATCAGTGAGAACGTCTTGAAAATTTACCTGTGCAATGTGCATTTATAAGGATTCTTCTTCCTTGCACACTGTGACCATCTATTACTATCATAAGCTTATGTAAAATACACAACCGAAAAGACGGCAGTAGTAGAAATAGTTAGTATTAAGTAGAATATATGAAAGTAATTTGGCTCTTGTGGTATTTATTATAATTTCAGATTATCCGAGTACACTTACATATATTTTTTTAATATACTTTGTCAAAGAAAGGTATTATAGAAAGTTATAACGAAAAAAAATTAAGGTGATAGTTCACGGTTCACAGACCAAGCGAATAATGACGAGTATGTAAAAACCGATACGAATACACCCGAAGATTCCTTTGACTCGTGCTATAATACCGACGTCAGGTGGGGAACAGGCGAATACTCGGGCCGTGTAACAAAAACACCCGAACAAGGCGTTTACATGCTCGTACTCGTGCCTACTTGTCCTTGCTCGTCGGGTATCTAAACGTTGCACGACATCAGACTAGTTTGAACTTATAAACTCGCGTTACCATCCATACCATCTGGATGATTGGCGGTCCACCACTGTGCGATTTAGAAGAAGTTTTCTCCTTCGCACAACTTCCTTGTGGAGTCAATTACCACCAGCGAATTTTCCGGACCGATACGACTTAGGAACCTTTAAGAAAAGAGCTTGCACCTTTCTAAAAGGCCGGCAACGCATCTGCAATTCCCCTGGTGTTGCGGTTGTTCATAGGCGGCGGTAGTCACTTACCATCAGGTGAGCCGCATGCTCGTTTGCCCCTATCCTATAAAAAAAAACTTAATAATATAATATAATAATATAATATAATAAATCTTATAATATTTCGGCTGAAGGACTCTGTATCCATGGTCTTGTGATAGATTAAAAAAACATCACTATAGCGTATAGCGTCAAACTTGTTTTGTTTATGTGTCATTTTTTCCATTAGCTCTCGTTTTGCTTAGCAATTTCATGTAAAAATGTGTGATATAAACGACAATCCCATTAAATTAAGTGTTAAATGGAATGGCAAAGAATATGATATACCGGAGCTGTCGCCTTCGGACTCCGTGGCAATGCTCAAGATTGCCATCGAAAATGCCACGGGTGTTCGACCGGAAAGACAAAAACTTCTCAATGTTAAATTTCAGGGTAAATGCAAATTAATTTTTAGAAAAAATGTGTATGCTTTGTATTTAAGTTATTAGTGCCGGCCCTAAGTGGTATATAAAAAAGAAACCTTTGAATATTTTGAAATGAAATTCAACAAATTAGGCCATCCGCGCTTTTTTATCTTTATTGCAAAATTAATTATTGCCCATCAATTTATAATGTCGGAAACTTAAATTATTACTTCCTAATAATACATGTAATTATTCAAGAACTATATTAAAAAGTGGCAAAGTAAAGTTGTCTGTACAACATCAATCGAAACTTATATTTCTATTCAGAAAAATAACATCATATTCGCATTAAATAATTATAATGGGTATGTTATGGTGTTGTTGTATTCTTAATTTTATAATCACATAATTTGAAGAAGCACTTTAAAAAAACATAACCAATTTCTATTTTATTAAATATGTAGTAATATATAAATTACAGTAAATAAGAAAGGAGTTACAATTCTTTATTTTTTTACCCTCAAGACTAAAAACAAATAATGTCCTCCAGACCGAATTTCGACCACGGCGGCCAGTCTCAACGAAGACTAGCCATCAGCGCAGGACAGGATTATAGTGCCCAAGTGTATGCGCAAGCACAGGTGCACTCTCTATACCCTCTCTCATAGTCCGATGGGACGGTAAACCGACACAACCGGAGAGAGATCAGGCTACAGGACCAACGGCTTTACGTGCTTTCTGAGGCATGGGGGTGAAACACCGCCAACTTCCCGACTCCGGGTAGCTACTGAGAATTTCTTGATGGAAAAACTCAATAACTGATTTTTTGGCCCGACCCGGGATTCGAACCCGGGACCTCATAATCAGCAGTTGCACTACTACAACCACTAGACCAACGAGGCAGTCATAGTCATATAACAAATACTAGTTGACCAAGCCAAGTATACGAATGTCAAACATGACATCATCTGCACACTGTATGGGTACAGATAAGAGTAGGGATACACTGGTCCCAAGTACACAACATATGCAAATCAATGCTCCTACGTTGGTGTATCCTATGGATAAGGTTAAACCAAAAGACTGTAAATTATATTCATTTTAAGTAATGTTTTCAATTTATGCTTTTTTGATCCAACTTTGAATTCCATAGCAATTGCCTTGCTGTTGCAGTTGTTTATGGGTGGAGGTCAACACCTACCATTAAGTGAGCCACATGCATTTTGCATACCATATAGACTGGTTATCGAATGTAGCGTCAAGGGTGTAAATTTAAATATTTTATTACTTACAGGCAAAGTAGCAACCGATAACTACACATTATCAGATCTAAATCTGAAACCAAATTTGAAGATTATGATGATGGGATCTTTAGAGGAAGCTATAGAAGGGGCTCGGACTAAGCCTGATGTTGGGGATGAGGTTATTAATGATTTAGATATAGAAGAAGAAGAAGTTGATGTGGAAAACCAAGAGGTTGGCGACGTTTTAATAAGTTTTTTGACTCCTGACTCTCTAAGTTGAAGTTTTTAAGTTATAGAATATAAATGGTTCGGCTATCAACCTAAATGGGTGATGTGTAATCATCATTCATTTATTTTCAAGCCACATTTTGTAACATATAAACCCTTTTTACTGGTAACAAGGCATTCTGTCTTAGTCCTCAGAGGTAACAACATACATACATTTTTATTCATTTTTAACACAGCATCCATGTACCATCAGATGGACTGCGTGCATGTTTGTCACCCTTATTCTATAAAAAAAATATAGAGTAGCCCCATATGGACAAAAAATTAAAGACCCAGAAGGAGTATTTATAGTGACTTATGGGGCGCCCAAGTATTACATAACGCAATTTGGTGGGAGGGGGGGGGTCTTGTAATACGTTACGATGCGTTACAGCTTACAGGGGCGGGAGGGGGCGTTCGAACAACGCATTGCTTAACATTGTTTTTAATTATTTACATATGTGATTTATCCCTAAATTAACCCTTTATTTATATATATAAATAAAGTTCATAATCATCATCATCATCATATATATATACCCTTATCGTGTATGTTTTGTGGGGAATCCCTCGACTGTATGATTAACATTAACAGAGGTATTTTTGCAACTTTCCAGTACTTTGTGCAACATAATTGTGAATTTTAGTTAAAAATGATCAATCAATTGGATGTTACGTAACGTTTGGGGGGGGGGGTACATAAAAACGTTACAGTGCGTGACATGGGGTCTCAAAAATCTTCAAAAATTGCGTTACGTAATACTTGAACGACCCCTTAGCATTGAGTTGCGGTGCGATCGTGGGTTCGAATCCCACACAGAACAAGTACAAATAATTGTTCCAGATCTGAATGTTTGTTCTTGTGAGATTTATGTATGTAAAATTAATTAATGTGGGGGTAACGCTTGGTTCACGGATAAAAAAGAAGTTCATAGTGTGAACTGCAGGACTTATCTGATCATTGCTATTTCAAGTGCACATGTTCTGTGGATTAGTAAACAGGATCACTCTAGCTTTAGGACCATCTGTTAAGACTCTAACCACACTGTTTGTATTTTAGCAAAAGGGAAAACATTTGTATAAAAACCACAATAATTATTAGTTTCTTTTTTGGTGAAAATATGTCGTAGTAGTGCCTGTGTTCCTACCTCTGCATCTAAACCTACCTTGGATTATAACTCTTACATTAGATACAGGTATAAGACAATATGGTTCCTGTGCAATTGATAACTTCAATAATATACTAGTGATCCACCCCGGCTTCGCACAGATGATTTGTGGATCTCGATGATAGCGCCCCTACCGGTTCCAATTGTGAATCTAAACTAGTCTCGAATCAACTTAATCACACAATTCAAAGTAGGTACAGCTGTTTAAGAAGAGTCACATATGTGTATGACAAAAGAATTTTATATTTAAACGTAGAAGTGCTTGGTTGTTTTCTAGTTTGATAGATATAGGAAACACTACAATTACAACTTTTAAAACATTCCAATCCACGGGATGTCACAACCAATTACCATCCTGGTGGACTGTTATTTTTGTTATAATAATGTAAAAAGTTGTTATCATTATTCAAATCGGGTAGGAACACTAGAATTTTAGAAAGTAATGATGATAGTATAAATTTAGCAAAGTGCAATTTTCTTTAAAAAAAAGAATAAGTGTGATAAATGAGCACACAGTTCACTTGATGGTAAGTTGATGCTGTGACCCATAGATATGTACATTTATCCTCGATTAAGAATCAAAATGCAGATGTGTTGGCACCCTTGAGGACTTAGATGGAATGCCTTGTTTCCAGTAAAAGGGGTGTCCGGTTCTTTAAACTCATTATACAAAAACAGTAGCGTTGAGCTAGTATTCTGTGAGAGTGCGGTCCTTCTCCGGTTGAGCAGACCCATTTGTGATACAACCATAACATAGCTGCACCTTGGCTCTACACCTTAAAAGAGCTTCTAAGATGTTTTAAATAGTTTTTGCATGTTTTAATACAGTAAACTTGTGTTATATTAGGTAACACTACAAATTAAGTCATTGTTTTAAATAATGTTGCAGATTTACCTAGCTAAAATAAATAAGAGAGTGCGTGATTACAAGATAAATGTTTTAAATGAACCTAGACCTGGAAAGAAACTGCTTGTACTAGATATAGACTACACACTATTTGACCATAGATCAGTGGCCGAGACTGGTATGTATATCTATTTTAAACTAGCTGATACTCGTGACTTCGTTCACGTTGCTTGATATACTAATATTTTTATATATATATATGGTGTGGCTGAAAGCCGAATTGCGGTTACACCACCAATCGCAATCGACTAACCTTGTATTACCTGGCTACACCTAGGTGTGTCCGCACTTTGGCTTTTAGCCATAACTATATATAATAATAAATTTATAAAATGTAAGAAAAAAACTATATGAAAATTAGTTATTTAACGGTGAAAAATCACTGATTAAACTATGGGAAACTACGGGTGGCAGTTCATCAAGATATAACTGAACAGCATCATGTCGATCGCACAGGTAATGCGTGGCTGGCACTAACTTTATTATGAGGCAGAAGTAGAAGAGATTTCCCCTCTCCTACGCATGTGCACTACACCGTTTGCCCCACTTCTCTGCGGCAAGAAAACACACATCATTGAACACGTAGTGGTTATAAAAATTGTTGTTTCTTAAAACTCTAATAACTATATTAAATGAAGTGAAGATATTGCAATATATTTTTTAGATAAGGGTCAAGTGTCTAAAACTAAAACTTGAAAAATCTAATTGAAATCTATCCAGTAGTTTTTCCGTGTGCACAACTGCAAACCTCTATTATTTTATTTATATAGAAGATGATAAATATCATTTGATATGTTTATTATATGCGGTGGGACATAAAACGTTATAAGTCCTCATCATGTAATATATTAGAGCTAACTTGACCGGGTGATATAGTAAACACAAAACTTAAAGGTGCCTCGAGTGAAGAAAGCACTGTCAATGTGCGGAAGTACCATCGTGCGAAGTTAGTGAATAGGTGTGCAGGTATCGGAATATTAGCAGGAAGTCCTATCAATAACCAATGGACCAAATTCCACAGCCTGGCAATGTAGAGCACCATTATCAACGTGTGGGCTTTGCACTTACCAACCCGTCTGTCCACCATAGCATAGTTGGCTGGCGCCTTTGGAAAGGCCTATATCCAAGAGTAAACAAAAAGAAGAAGAGAAGCGATGAATACGAACAAGATACTAATATAAAGAGTATATCGAGGGTTTACTGCAAAAACCTGCTAAGCGACATTTTTTCAACAAATAGGATAAATACATAAAGATACTAATTTTTTCGAGCTCTATATGCTGGCAAAACCGGCTAAGTGATATGTCAAGCCGTTTAGAATTTACTTCATGTTAAAACCAGTTAAATCAAACTAAACGGCTTAAACTTAATAGCTAAAATAACATAAACTTCGTTATTAATAAATTTTCTCCTAATGTTAACCTGAAAAATGTTTTAAGCGTTCTTAACACCTTTTTGTTTTTGATAGGTTATGCAAAATTTTTTCACATACTTTCAGTAAAAAATACTAAAAGTACATAAACGCATATGATAGAATAACTTTGTTATCTTGTCATTAAAACTTTACTGCAAAAACCTTCTATATAAGTTTAACTGCAACTACTTGTACTAAAATATTAGATTTGTCTCGGATCGTTAACATGTAAAACCGACTAAACGATTCTAGCTCGTTTGTCAAAAAAAAAAGGAAAAACATTATTACATCATAATAGTTAATAAAACGCAATCTGACATTATCCAAAGAATAAAAAACCACTTCGAATCATTTCCTAGCCCACTACACTAGAAAAGACACCCAACGCAGATATTTAGATAAAAAACTTAACATTCGAAGTATGCATTTATTGTAGATGAATGTTTTTCGTTGTCGTTCTCAGCCAGCTTCTGAAACAACTTACGGGAGAATATTTTCAAAAGAGAATAATTCTGATTCTATTGTGCCTAAGACAGACCAACGCTTAATTTGTACTATTATGCCCAAGTAGAAACAGAGAAGAAAATAGAACTCAATTCAATTCACCAAGAAAGAAAGAAAATTTGCAATCGAGAAAAAGAAAAGGATAAAGTTAGATCAAACACAAATGAGCATTTTAACACAGTAACATTTGATTTGCAAGCAGTGCTCCAAATACCTGCCTACGCCGTATGCCTGCAATTCTAGATAGCTGTGTGTATGCAACCTCACCATCTATGAAGCAGCTCTACCCAATCATGCTAAATCAAAGGTAAAAGGAAGGAGAGGTGGCCCCGAAAATGAAACTATACTATTATTACACTACCTTTAAAATTGTTTCCGTGATAATGTTACAGAAATAAGCTTATTTCCAGACTCTTGTGGCGGCCAAAATCAAAACTTGTGGTTGCTTTGCTTTTTTGGGCTGTCCAAAAATTGATTACGTTAAATTCATAGAACAAAAACATTTAAAATCTGGGCACACGCAAATGGAAGCAGAGCAGAGTCAGAATCAGCAAAAAATACCTGTGTTTATTTCATAGTGGATTGGATTTTTATTTTCAAACGTGATAGACATAGACATAGTATAAAAGTTGATAGTAAGAAAATTACAAACACATACCATGTAAAAGAATATAAGTATCACGAGTTCCTTGTTATTCTTAGTTGTTAACATCGATGGCGAGTGCATCACTCACCTTCATCACTTCACGGTAGAATCGCTGGAGGGCCTACCGTGCTGAAACCCTCCAGCGATTCAATAGTGCCTTCCAACGGATAGGTCTTAAGATGAACATGGACAAAACCAAGATCATATGTAACGTCCACGTCACACCTATGCTGGTAGTTGTTGGGAGCACTAAGCTCGAGGTTGTGGACGTAAATGTTTACCTGAGACAAATAGTCTGACTAGGTAAGTCCAATTTTGACCAAGAGATCAATCGACGAATTCAATCTATTTTGAGGCAAACCTCAAATTTTGGAAACAAGATTGTACAACAAGAGCGTGTTGCCAGTGATGACTTTTGGATCTGCGACGTGGTCCTTCACTGCTGGTCATATCATTATGAAGCGCAAGGTCGCTCAGCGAGCTATGAACATGACTGTGTTTAGAGTTTCTCTTTCTGATAAACTCATAAATGAGGATATCTGCAGAAGAACCAGACTAACCGACATAGCCCAACGAATAAGTAAGCTGAAGTAGCAATGGGCCGGCCATATAGCTCAAAAAACATTAGTGGCCCCTCACTAATGTTTTCAACTATGAAATGAGCAAAAACTTTAACGTAATAGACACTGGAGATGATCCATCAACTTCCCAATCAGATGGTGTGCATAATCATCTATTCAACGCGAAAGAAGAAGCGACTGACTGAAAATGATTTATCACCTTTAAATCATCAATTTCCAGATCAATTACACCGATTAAAATAAGTGCGGCCGAAGATAAAATATTTTTAAATCTGTGTAGGAAAGAACGAAAACGAAAATTTTAATGTTAAAAAAATTACGATTTCTTATATTTACGCGGAGACTACACCCACGTCACACCCGTGACGAGTGCTGTAAAGCACCCGAAAGGTCGGGAATTAAAAAAAATTAAATTAAAACGCGATAAAATCCGTAAAAATTAGTTTCAGTTAATGTTAAAAAAATGTAAAAAAAAATTGCTGGAACCAGCAATAGATGAAACTGAAAGTGGAGAAGAGTGATTACTTAATAATTAAGGTGCTTGCTGAAATTAATGAAAATACAATTGATAGTATACTCCACACTCTTCTTCTTCACTTTCAAACTGATTCTATTATAAGTTTTATAAGCCAAGAAAAATAATATTGTGAATTTAACTTTTTATGTTATTACACCTTTATCCTAAAAGTTATAAAACATTTACAGGTAAAACCAACTAACTTTTTTCTTACATAGCTTACGCTTTAAATTAATTCCTTAATGATTGTATGATTACATAAAATGCAGTTACTTATTTGCAGCTTACGCACCATTAATCATAAACCATACAAAACATCAAAAATCTTGGTAAAACTGCATTTAAGCAATTGACATGTAAAACCGACTAACTGCACGACTTTACCTAAAATATCCCTTATTTAAAGATTTCTATCACACATATTTATTCAAACTACATAAAAATATAATCTTAAATATATATTCTAACATATGACTGCTAATGTATGTGGGACCTACCAACATTTTAGTTATTAAATTAAGTGTAAACTTTTAAAACTCTTTAACTCAAAACTATCTTCGCTGAACTTAGCAGGTTTTTGCAGTAAACCCTCGATATTTTAATTTGTCATGCAAACCAAATGCTTTGACCTATCACCTTGATGCAGTAGCATTACCATTACAGGCTATATAAGCCCATTGATGAACATAGGCCTGTCCTATTGATTGCCTCATTGATCTGTGGTTATTTGGAATAGTAGCCACTCTTGACACGCGGGTTGGCAACCGCAGTTTTTTATTATTTAGAGTGTTAGCAGGAAGATGCTGCTGCCGATCTTCCGTTTTAATTTCATTATCTCGCCTCTTACAACACCCACGGGATGATTTGGAGTAAAAATATTCTTAAACCGTCACTACATACTACTCGGCTATTAGTACTACAGCAGACTAAGTTCTGCAGCTAATGCTGTAGAAAAGATTACGAGGTCGTACTAGTGCCGAGACAGCTAGATTAGTTTTTTCAGTTATTTCCATAGCATAATGTCTTACGGGATTTTGCTATGGGGAAATGCGGCTGATTTAGAAAAAAGATTACTAAAACCGAGTGTCTCTTAGAGAAAAATTTAAAGAAATAAATATATTAACTTTGGCCTCTCAATTTACGAAAATTTTATGTATGATTACAAAAACAACGGTAGTTTTAGGAAAATAAGTGATGTACACTCTGTAGACACTAGGAACCAACAAGCTGGTGATACCAGTTTCTCGACTCCACAGAGTTAGTAATTCATTCTTGAGACAATGTATATGCTATTACAACAAAGTCCCATAAAATATACAAGGTTTTTCTATTAATAAGTTTAAATATTTAATTAAACTAAAAATGTATAAAAAGGGTTATTATAATTTAAATGAATACATGGTTGATAATAACCCCTAGGAAAGAGGTGGACGCTTCCAATCTGTTTCTAAAATAAATTTTGTAAATAGTTTGTAAAGTCCCGCTGGGTTTCTTGCTGGTTCTTCCCAAGACAGAAGGTTTTTTTTGAACCAGTGGTAAAGTAAAAAATGACTTTCAATAAGAATTACACATGTTATCTATATTGAATAAAAAAATTATCCACTGTATTATATTCGGTTAGATGCAGTAAGCATCACAGAATTCTAGCATGGGCACTTAAATCTGGGGGCACGGCAGTGTCCACGCCAAGTCGAGCAAAAAAGCGGCACGGCCGTACCATCCTTTTCTCGAAGCAGTTCAGGCCATTTTCGAAACCCTATAACTTCGTTATGGATAAAACTAAAAGCCACATCTTATAGTGACCATATCAATTTTAAAAATCTCTTATGTTTTAAATAAATAAATTGACTTGGCAATCGCACTGAACAATGTAATTTAATATAAAATGATTTACTTAAGAGATAAATTGTGTTTTCATGCGATGGCCAAGTCAATCTATTTATTTAAAATATAAAAGATTTTTAAAATTGATATGGTCACTATAAGATGTTGTTAAGTTAGCTAATTACGTAATAACTTAAGACAGAAGAACCCTTAAGTAGGGACTGAATAAATTAACCGACTTGGTATTACATGGATCTCACAACTTTTTACGGTAGAATAACTGAGTTGCGAGACTTGGTTTTTTTTACAAGTTATGTTTTTGATGGCATAAATTTTACTCAAAACACTGACAGAAATAAATAAATTATCTACATCTGAGGAATCAACATATTAAATCCTACTTGGTTAATTTTTTGTAGAGGCCAGGCCCTGTAAAATAACCCTAGAAGCCTAGACCATCCATTATTCCGGTACAGACTATATAAGTCCACTGCTAAACATATGTAAATATAGCATAATATAAAGCAGATTTTACCATAGTTTATACGCTTGATAGGCCGGAAGTTGTTATCAGGAAGATGCCTTTGTCCATCTTCCGTTTTAATTTCCTTCTGACGATTCCTTACGAGGCAATCTATGGGGAAGCTAATTTTCAGCAGTGGACTATTGATAAGCTCGAAAGATGGGTCACAGGATATATAAAGAGTAAATTACCCTCTTTTGCCTCTTAAGACACCTACGGGACGATAATGGGGTAGTGAATATTCCTACACCGTCAGCACACGGTTGAACCTAGATTAACCCATGCAATTTCCCATTATAATTTTTTTTTCCATTAAATTTCAGGCTATGAACTAATGCGACCATTCCTACATGAATTCCTCACTTCGGCTTACGAAGACTACGACATTGTGATATGGTCAGCGACTGGCATGAAGTGGATAGAAGAGAAAATGAGGCTCCTTGGTGTATCCACCCATCAGGACTACAAAATTATGTTCTATTTGGACTACTTGGCCATGATCACTGTTCACACAGCCAAGTATGGAACTATCGATGTAAGTGAAAATGCTTCGTTTAGTTTACGTTAGGCTATTTTCCGCAAGTCCACGTTTAAGCGCGTATTTTGCGTGTGAGCAGGAATAATATGATTATTCGAGCTATGAAATCTCCCCGAAGAAGATCAACAGTCCTTTGATGTTGCAAGCAACTTCGGGGAGTGATCCCGGTGTGCCGAGATGTTTAACCCTGCAGCGACCTCCAGACGTGTCAGCAACACGTGGGCTGCCGTTTCCTCCACCCCCATTGTACTGCACAGGCGACTATCTGTAACACCTGTACTAATAAATGTTTGTAAAAAGAGCCATGTCACATAATAGCACTTGTTCCTATCCTGATCTGTGGTTTCGGCGTGCCGAGATGTTTAGCCCCGTATGCAGTGACCTCCGGACATGTCACACGTGAACCGCCGTTTCCTTCTCCCACATTGTTCTGCACAGGCGACTATCTGTAACACCTATACTAATAAATGTTTGTAGAAAGAGCCATGTCCCATAATAGCACTTGATCCTATCCTGATCTGTGGTTTATTCGATCTCATTAAGACCTTGGTTAAATAACTGCTAATTTGTGAAAATGCTTATATTTCATGCCATTCTCTGTAGCCGTAATAACTTTTGTTTGAGTAGGGGCAGGAATCGGTTACATTAATTCTTAAGTTTGTTCTGTCATAGCCTTGTAGTGGCTCTCACGACATAATTCACCACACCGTATCTTCCCATGGGTGATGTAAGAGGCAACAGAGGCAAATGACTACTCTTCATATTTCTTGTGATCCATCTTTCGAGCCTATCAAAAGTCCACTACTGGAAATTGTCTTCCCCGTAGATTGCCTCGTAGGGAATCGTCAGAAGGAAATTAAGACGGAAGATGGACAAAGGCATCTTCCTGATAACAACTTCTCGCCTATCAAGCATGCAAACTATGGCAAAATCGACTCTATTAGGCAATCTATGGGGGAGACATATGTTTAGCAGATTTAAATTGCCTCATAGGGAAAATATTTGCCATAGTTGCAACGCTTGGCAGTTGGGTTGGCAACTGCAGTTATTTATAAGTTTAAGTTTATGATGTCTTATATTTACGCGAACACTACACATTGTATGAAAGTAGTTTTTTAGGATTTTTTCACGTTTAATTAACTTATTTTATATTCCCCACGTTTCGATTACCTTGCAGCACCCATGGTCACGGTGGTCTGATATTAAATTTCCCTGTCTCGCCTCTGTCAACAGTCATGTGATGATATGGGGACCACCTCATAGTATATTCAGTATGGATATGCTTACGCCGTTATTAGATGGCACTTCTTTGTGATTATCATACATAATTGATTTTCAACTGCTTACAAAACAGGTTAAAATAAAATTGTGTCTTTGGCAAGTGAACTGGGTTTCAGAGACTTTTTAAAGTGTGTTTTTAATTGAAATACAAAATAATTTTAACAGTTTCATTTTAATATGATGTTAGTTGATATTAAAAACTGTTTAAGAAAACCTGATGCAGCTTCTTCACCTGTTATTTATAAAATAAAAACTGTTAATTAACATTACCACGAAAACAGACATTGACCCATCCATTAATAACAGCTTATAAAAGTCCACCGTTGAACTTAATATATAATTGCCTAAGTTACGCCTAGTTGATACGCTTGGCGAGCGAGTGGTCAGCCGTAGTTTTTTATTATTTTCAGTTGTTATCAGGAAGATGCTGCTGCCCGTCCCCTGTTTCAATTTCCCTCTGTCTTGACACCCACGGGACGACATGGGGTAGTGGATATTCTTACACCGTCACTCAGTCAACGGCAGTGACCCAGATGACCACTAATTTAGAACATAATATATACATTTATATAATTTCAGGTAAAGCCACTAGGTGTTATTTGGGGAAAATACCCTCAATACAGTTCCAAGAACACAATAATGTTTGACGACATTAGAAGAAATTTCATTATGAACCCTAAAAGTGGACTTAAAATCCGACCGTTTAGACAAGCCCATCTAAATAGAGACAGAGATAGGGAGTTATTGCACCTATCTACATATTTAAGGGATATCGCCCAGTACTGTGAAGATTTCGACCAGTTGAATCACAAGAAATGGGAGAAGTACAAGCCCGACAAGAACAGGACCCAACACGCAGGCAGTAAACGAAAAGCCGAGGATAGTGCGCCGTCCACACCAAAAGAATGACGATAGATAGATTTAATGCTAGATAACGGTGTTATTTGGCCCTTTTGACAGGGTCAGTGCCGTTATATTTAAGTCGCCTTATTGCTTAGAAGACTGCAATTTTTATACAAGGGTCGCGTACTGTGAGCTAAACGTCGCAATAAAATGTTGTTGTTAAAATATATTTAGTATGCAGCTAGTTCAATTTATAGTCACAAAGTGTTTATTGAAATACGTGATTTTGATAGGGTGTTCGATTCAATATTTTATGGTCCATTTTTAACTTCCAAGCCTCTAATTAATGTAGTACAAACTTGTACTAAATGCTAAACGATTTTTTATTAAATACATCATTGTGAAGTATTAGCAATAATCTTATTTCTATAATATAGCCAACATATCCACATTACTCAAAATAGTTTTAGTCAATGCTTATAGATGTTTTCGTATTTTCTAATTCCTAAATAGCGTATCAAATAGTGAAACTGGAAAGCAATGTGCTAAAGGGGTGACGAGAAATCAACCAATCGGTGACAGATTGTCCTGTATTACTATATAATATAAGGCTAGCTATTCGCTCTGGCTTTGCATGGGTGATTTCCGAATCTCGACAATAGCGCCACCTTGTCCAATTGTGCGGCTAACCAATTCTCCAATCAACTTAATCACACACACAAATGTTCCTCAAAATCGGTCCAGACGTTTCGGAAGGAGTTCAATCACACACAGGAGAATTATAAATATGTCGCAGGTTTATAATACCCGATTTTTGATCAAAAACGGCTTTTGATGAAGAAAATCCTGTTTTTTAATCAAAAATCTAGACTGGTTTAGTTTTATGATAAAATGCAACAAATCCTACAATAATAACCTAAGCTTAAATTTTATCATAAACCTAAACAAGTTCAGGTTTTTATTAAAAGCAGGTTTTTTTCAGGTTTCAGATAAAATTAAGATAGGTTTTTGATCAAAAACCCGATTTTACCATAAATCTGCGACATATATAAGATTAATATAATTTTAACAAACGTTCAAAATGTTTGTTCGAAAATTCAGAACTGTAAAATGATTAATAATTCCTAATACTGTCATCTCGATTCGAATTAATAATTGAACGTAGGATTTTATCTTAACAAACGACTCATAAATTGTGTTCTTTGAAAATTACTATATGGTTTTACAATAAGGCAAAAGAGCACTAAACAAAATAAAACATAACATAACATAAATACTCACGCCTGTCAGCCAGAGGGGTAGGCAGAGACTATGAACTTCCATTTGGCACGATCCTGACACCTCTCTCACAAAATAAAATGTACTTACATAATGTCACATATTTATTCTTTTGTATTGACTTTGTTATATTTGGCTTTTTTTAATTGACAATTCCTTTAATATATACAGGACTATTTTGCAATATACACCCAAATTTTTAGGAAGGTTTAGAATAAGTAATATCATTCGCCTATAAAGAAAAAAAAATAATTTTCAAAAATCTCATAATTTCTCTCTTTTTTATCTTTTAAATGCAGAATACGTGGTAATCCATTATTTTAACTGATTATCATTTCTTATATTTACGCGAAGACTACATTTTAAATTAACCAAAAATTAATATTTAATAACTGAAGGTAGCCGGGCTAACTATGACATCGGGACGTCAAACACCTCAGTCCCTCCCGTGACCATGGGTGCTGGTAAGCACCCGAACCGTCAAGAATTAAAAAGTTAATTTAACGCGATAGAATCCGTAAAAAATAGTTTCATTTAATGACTGTCATTCATAAATATCTAACGCCTGCTATTTTACTACGCACGCACGGTTAGCAGAAACGTTGTGGATTGAATCGCACACAGAAGAACGCGCCTACGCGTAATATGGGCATTCAATGTGGAATAATTTCAAATAAAAGTAGAAGCCTTATTTACTCGTATTTTCAAAAACTGTAATAACTGTATGTCTTTATTTAAATATTTGAACTTAAATATAAAATTTGGATACTCTGAAAAATAACCCTGTATACTTACTCAGAATAAATCTAATGTAATGTCTCCTGTATGTGATTGTGATGTCTTTGGTGACCAATGTCCAGCTAAACCACCTGCGCTTACTGTTGAAACTTGTTTTTACCTTAGCTTCGTTTCTCGTACGCCCTGAGTACATTTGAGCTTATCAAGTTGTTTGGAAATTTTCTAATTATAATTGCGCTCTTAGTAAATTTCTGATATCTATTTAGAAATTATGGCATCTTTATACAATTTTGCGTTCCTTAAAAACTCAAGTTATTTTTATTTAATTTCCATTGTACTTAATTAAACTATGATATTGTATAAAAATGGATGACAAAATTATATAAAACACCACATCCCCCCCCCCCCCCCCCCCAACAATTTCCTGCCATTAAGCCCCGTCTATTGTAATTGCATTTAAATATTTCCAAAATAAAAGAAAACCGTAAAAAATATCCTGTCATCCAAAAAATATCGTGTTAAGTCTTCCTTAAAAAGTATTAAATCTTAGAATATAACGCCCAAAAAAGTATTAGAAGCTCGAAAATTGGGGCAAATTTAATAAAAAATTACAATGTGAAACGTTAAGAGATGCTATAGCACATCTGGAGAATAAAAATAAAGAGATCAAATTTCATTTTTTTTCCATCAAGATTCATTTTATACATAATACCTAAACCATCACAATCCAGTGTTGCTAGTAAAAGGGGGGAAATGTTTTCAATTTGGTCCTATTTTTTTATAATAGTTTTCCTTTGCTTTTTTATGCTTTTTATTGCGATATAATATTATTATGTTGTCAGTTTCGAGAAAATAAATTGGTATTATGTATTTTATATTAGTCTTTGAGGAAAAATTCTGTGTGCACCAAACTAAACGAAATTTGAAATTGACTGTTCTAAAATTGTCGTTTTTGTATTTTAAAAATAAAAAATAAACTGACGTTAGATCGAAGCGAAAACTCTTTACTACTGCAAGGTTCTTAAATAAAAAAAATGTAAAAATTATAATATGAAAAGTTATTTCAATTGATAACAAACATAATTGACGGCTCCGTAGCGCAGTGACCTAGCAATGAGTTGTTGCGCTGGGGGCCGCGGGTTCGGATCCCGCACGGAATTAGTATTTGTATGGCCTACAAATAATTGTTCCGGGTCTGGATGTTTGTCCTCGTGCAATTTATGTTTGTAAACTGCCTCCACGATACAGGAGAAAATCCTAGTGTGGTGGTAACGTTTTTAAACTAAAGAAGAAAAAAAAGAAAGAAAGAAGATAATATGATGTCATACAGCACAACACTACATATCCAAACCTTCCGATCCTTCCCATTTGTCATCATCCGATTAGTTATTGATTAAATTAATCAATGTTTAATTATTAAACATTACTTGGGGGGGGGGGGGGGGCATGTTCAGGAGTGGACTTGTTTAGGGATGTAATGATGATGATGGTAATATAATGTGTTTTCCCATATTATATTTTATGAAGGATCTAGTGATGGCAACACTGAAATCTATTTTTGTATCATTAGCTCACGATCACGATAACACTCGATTTTAGCTTTAGATGCGGCTTTTATGCGTTACTCTAAGTGTTAAATACATAAAAGCTTTATTTGAAATGGCTTTTAAGTAGACTTAGAACGAATATTCGGCTATTATTCGGTATTCAGATACTTTTATCCTATTCGGTCGCATACATACCGAATACTTAACGAGGTTTTATTGTAGGTAAAATTGGTAAAATTAAAACATTTATTTTACGATTAGTTTTGTTTTTTATTATGTATAATATGGTACATAAACAACTTCCATATTATAAACATTAAAATAGAACTATCAGATACATGTATAAGCACTCGAATTATCGTAAATAAAGTGGAACATGATGGTGCAGAGAAACAAATTTTTCTTCATTTTCAGGCAGTAGTTTACTCCTTTTTTACGCTCTGAAGAATAAACACTATGTACTTCCTTCCCGGTCGAATACGTTTGCCTAATATTCAGCCAGGAAGTCTGCAGAATGTTCGGTGTTCGGCGTGTGACCGAATATACTATTCGTTGCAAGTCTACTTTTAAGTAATTTCAATTTGATATCCCCAACCAGTTAAATTTGGATATTTTAGCAACAATTTTATATACATTGGTGTAGTTTCAGTAAAACGTAATCTGGCTTAACTCGACCACCTTTTTTAATATAAACTGAAATAAATATTAATTTCCGCCCTGTGAAAAGTCAAAGCAACTATAAAAAACTAATGGTATCTCCCAAAACATAGATTTATTGTCAGTTTGTAATAAATCTATGGCTTAAAGAGATTTCCTTTATTTTGTGTAAAATTTAAACACAACGATAATTAGTTTTCTATATTTGATTAAATCATCAAATTGACTTTTGAATTTATCGGCGATATCTTTAAGAGGTTAACAATTCAGTAATTATATACTTTATTATAAATTCTCATGTGTGATACATTAGTGGTAAGTTTGAGTAACCGTCACAAACATAAGGTGAGGATGGGGTGTTTATTCTTACATTCTGTGAGCTTTTTGATTCATCGTCGTTTTTTAATCTTTGAATTTTAGTTGTAGATAAACAACAAAATAAAAATTAAATATCAAATAGTATTTGAGAAAAAGCGTAAGTGATATGCCTATATGCGATTATGCTAATTACTAAGGGAACTTTAAGCAGATCTAGAATAAAACAACCACATTTGCATTTAATGCATTGTATTTATTTTGTAATAGATACCTAACTATATAAGGCAACATTTATTTCATTTTAGTAAAATATGTACTCCATGTATATATTATATTATTATTTATAAATGATTAAAATAAAATATTCAAAATATTTTTTTTATTTTCATTTTATCGGTTATTAGAGTAGTAGACCATCATAGAAAATATAGAAATACATTTTATGAGTTATCAAAACATTGTTTCTTGCTGACACATTGACATCTTGTATATGTGAGTAGTATTATTTTTTACTATTTAAAGATTATTTATTATAATGTTTAAATAGTAAAAAACTTATTTATACTTATTCATAATCATACTAGTTACAGATTAAAATTGAAATAGGTATTTAGATATAATATTATCTAAAGCCCGCTTTTCACTATGGGATATAATATAATATATATTGCATCTCGAGATATAAATTAATATCGCTCACCATACATTTCATATGGAATCGTTTACACTTAGCTATAATATATATTACATCTCAAGCTATAAATATTTTTTCGATCAACCGAGCGATATTTTCATATTATATTTCGCCCCCTGTTCCCCGCACACCGTTCCGCGCCTCCGCAGAACAGTGTACGGGGTAAAGGGGGGTAATCCAATGACCAATGACGAACGCACACTGGTTAAAAGATATATCTCACAGTGTGAAAGCCAATCGCGGGATATAATATATATTATATCCCATAGTGAAAAGCCAGCCTAAGATGGTGTCAAGTGTCCACTACCCTCATATTTTTAATAAACTTGGATATTCAACTACACTTAAAATTGCCTAGTTTGAAGCAGGCCAGTACTGACCATAAGAGTTCCAGTTTATAAAATGTACTCTGTGCATAAGAGGCTATTGGCGATATTCAAGTCTCCAGTTTTTGCACAGTACACTAGTTTTACTGCTTGGGATTCAGTAAGATTTTAAGTGGTGTGGTAGGGGTGTCAAATGAAATTTTATTGAAGCATAGAGTTCAACAATATGATGTATTTTATTTTTTTAGGATAAACGCTTAAAATTACTAGCTACCAAAGAGAATATAATCACTACGTTTATTAGCTACCTTATTATAAGAAACATCCAGATAAAAAAATAAAGAAATACATCAACACTAAAAAAATAGATGGAGATTGGAACACACTTGTAAAAATAGTATAATCATTCTAGATTTCTAGGGTGATTGACTATTATAAATATTTAGTATGTTCTCAGACTGACTTTCGCCCGAGTCTATTTTCTCCTGGCCGTGTCGTATTATCGACGGTGGTGTGTATCCTATTGTAATGTAGCTTGCTACATATTTATCTATGGTGTAATGGTGTTACTGTTATTTTAAAAAATGTCCCGCAGGGTTTCTTGTTGTTTCTTCCAAGGACAGTTTTTTTTCGTGGTAATTGAACAAAAGAGTGACTTTCAATAAGTATTATTTATTTATATATAATCTATATTGAATAAAAAAGTTTCAGTTTCTGTTGGAATTTGTGGTGATTGGGATAGTGAACGCAATTGAGGGAGGGCTCTTCAAACTAGGTAAAACACATCAATTTATTAACGCTTCGATCGACACGTCCGTCATAACATCGGCAAACCTGCGCGCGGTTATTTCTATAGCTTTATAAAATATTAGTAATCTTTTTCCAGCGGAGCTTGCTGCATATCAGAATCAAAACATTCCATACAAAGTTCATATTGAAACGGTTTGTTGGAATTTTAACCAATTTCATGAATTTTTTTTAAATTAGAATTAGGGTGACAAGCGAGCACACAGTCCACCTGATGGTAAGTGGTTGCTGTGGGCCATAGACATCTGCATCTATCCTCGTTTGCGAATCAAAATGCAGAATGCGTTGTCACCCGTGAGGACTAAGATGTAATGCCTCTTTTCTAGTAAAAATGGTCTCCGGTTCTCTACACTCACCATTCGAAACACAGCAGCATTAAGTTGCTATTTTACGCTGGTATTCTGTGAGAGCGTGGTCCTTCCCCGGTCGAGACGACCCGTTCGTGCAATAACTATTAATATAGCTGCAGCATGGCTCTACCGCGTGAAATTGCACTATCTACCCTGTTAACATTAATTTGTATTCTATTAATCGTTATTTTACTCTAGCAAGAGATAATAGCTAAAAAACACATTTTAAATATTGCCATAAACAAAAACCAAAATGTAGGTACCGTTCTTCCGAACAACAAAATAAGTGTTGTGTGTATACCATCTAGCGTCTTTAGTACGTATCACTTGGAGAGTTAATCAATTTTTGTTCGATAAAATCACTTTACGTATAAAATGAAGTAGATAGAGCTATTACAAAGTATTTTTTACTCGTTTACTACAATGCATATATTCTTTTAATTTATTACACTTAAATTTAAGGTCTACATGTCTAAAAATAACAATTGTAACATTTATTTGCTATAAAATTAAACTTCTATATTTTATACCACGCTTTGAGTTGAAAATTGTTATGTTATATAATACTTTAAAGGTCAGGGTGTATTTTGTGCTCGTTGTTTCAATACTGGTTATACCCCTACGCCAAAGGAAATTATCGCATATCTATAAAGCGGGTATAGTTTTTCAGAATCGTTGAAATAAACTATCCTTCATACTTTTCTTAGGTTTAGTGTTAAAAACTAAATACATATAAAACGAAAAAATTCTTAAATTAATATTTCGAAACCGAATCACAAACGAAAGCGAGCAGAGAAATACGTAAAATAGGTATTGAAATTACGCGACGCAATGCACAATGCAAGTGCATAAAACTAAAAATAATATATTCTATCGCGCTCACGGTTTGTTCGGTATATTAAATATTTATAATAATACACTTATCAAACCACATATTGACTATTTAATCGATGTATGGGGATCAGCACATAAAACTAATTTACGTGGACTACAAACTACCCAAAACAAAGTAATCAAGGCACTATTTCATTATAAATATTTAACACCATCTACTATTATATATAAAGAAACCAAATTATTAAATATATCACAAATATATCAATTTAATACTTGCATATTAATACGTAAAATACTTAACAACGACATTCATTCGCAAATATTGTTTAAAAAAAATATAGATTTTCACAAGCGTAACCTAAGACGAGCCCATGATATATACATACAAAAAGTTAGAACTGAGTATGGTAAGAAAAATATTATGTTTGACGGTGCAAAATTGTATAACGCTTTACCTAAAAACATAAAAGAATCAAAAACATTGCCTCTCTTTAAAAAATTATTGAAACGCCATATTTTGGAAAACTAACCACAAAAAATACAAATTGAAATTAAATGTAAATTAGTTTGTAGGCACCCTTATTTCTGTTTTCGGTTCCATAATATTAGTTCATAGAGTAGAGTAATATATACCGGAATAGAGAGCCAGCTTCTACGATTTTTTGTCACCCAATACAAATAGTGGCACAGTGTCGCTGTCTGGTACCATATCCGTTGAACTAATCTCAATATTTTGACTATAGATAGTTATATGTAGGTAGTTATGCATATACAGCTATTTATACTATAGGCAGTTATATTTATATTTTAAGGTATTAGGGTTCTATTAAATAAGTATTACAGATTTCAGTAATTTAAACATTTATTTGAAACATTTAAACATTTATTTACAACAACCTAAAATTATATAAAGTACAAAATAGTTCGTGAAAACGTATATTATTTGTAACATCAATGAAATATTGATTTAACTTTGTTTTATGTACATCCAATAGCACAAGTCCTCGGCATTTTAACAAACAAGATGTAAAAGCATCTATTCCGCACAATACAGCACCAAACCAAATTAAATATTTCGCACAACACTACACATATGTACATACAATGTGGTTCCAGCATGAAAAACTAAACGATAAGACGGGCTGAGGCCTAATCTCAACTCAACCAAACTTATTGTAAATACGATTAGCAACAACAACCGAAAATTACATAAATGGCAAAAGCGTTCGTGAAAACAACGACTTGCTCACACGCCGGTAGCCATTATGTGATAAAGTAATAAAGTTGCCACTTGCCAAAACGAGAAACTTATTGCATCTCAGACCGACAAAATAAATATTTTTATTCAATATATTTTTAAAGAGGTTTTTGAATGCCCGTATAATTATTAATCTTTTATATTTATGTTACAACTTTAGAGAATTCCATTAAACTCCATACCCAATAACTAGAATTGGTGTAGTCGCCATCTAGCGCACCTTTTAGAATTTGATGTTCGAAAGTTTATGCGGATATCGTATAAGATGGCACTAGTGTCTTTGCAGATTATTGGATCCCTACTTACAGTATGAAAGTGTACCCCTGTATTAGTTGTTCGGCTATTACAATTTATGCGCGATGCTCAAACCTATGCCTACTGTTCTTTTAAATTGTTTACGTTTTACCCACAATTATACTTAATATTCTGTATGCTCGTAATGGATTCCTTTATTATTGTTTGTAAATTGTTAAATTTCTCGTGAGCGATTTGTAATCTTTTGAGAAATAAATAATATCTTAAACCTTATTTTACGTTTCGTTTCGAGTATGACTCATATCAACACGACACCGCTGTGCTGCCTGTTCTGCCGCGGCAGCGGTATCGTAAAATCGTAATATCTAATACATAGTTTGTCATCCGATATATAGATATTCAATATTGTACTGATATATAGACAGTGTATCTAAAATCTATATTTTAGGTCATACAGGCTTCTCACACACTACGGTACAGTCTTGAGCGTATGGTTTGTCATCTATACAAATAAATAAAATTTAAGTGACTGTTTGTAATGTCAAAATTACAGCTTTTACTAAATGCATATGAAAGTATATACGATACTAATAATAAAAATAGGTACGACTTTCCATTGACTCCCGTCGAGTTGGGGGTTGATATGTATTTTTACAGAAAAGTTACACTATTATAAGCACACACACAAAGTCACAACATGCGGAAGCGCGTAATTTTTGAGAAAAAATATTGAAAATCAATTATTCTTGCATTGTTTATGTATAATTCTAAAATAAAACTGACGCCTTTTTTTATTGTTATTGTCAGTAGGGATGTCGATTCTTTCCGAAAAAGATCGATTTTTTTAAATAGATTCGAATTGTAAGCTGATGTTTCGATTCCCAAAAAATCGATTTCTAAAATATCTGTATTTTTTTCATGTTTGCATTTATAATGTAAATATAAATCCATTTTATGAGAAAAAAAATCCCCTTCATCATGAAATATAGGGGGACTGATTCAGAAGGATTTCTGTATCTATTTTGAGACTGCTACGTCTCCGACGCTGCGGGAAGAGCAGCTTCTACGCCTTAGCGTAACAAATCGTAGGCAACCCTCCTCGCCTCCGCAGCTTGAGCTTGTTGGTCGCCTTCGGCGACCAGCCTCAGCCGCTCCGGCTCGTCCGATGCCTACGATTTGTTACAGCAGGTGGAGGCTGCTCCCCCTACGCGCCTCCGGCTCTTTAAAACCACTCTAGGGGTAGGACAGACTTGTACCAGGTGGAGTCGGGGTCAATCAATTCGGTTCTTTGACATAAGTTGAACCTAACCTATTTTATTTGTTATCTGCCCTAATTGGTACTGTCAAAATAAAACAAATTTCAATAAGAGATCATTTATTATGGTATCTTTCTTGTTTTTCATAAAATAGAATTATATTTACATTATAAATGCAAACATAAAAAATGTAGATATTTTAGAAATCGATTTTTTGTGAATCGATACATCAGCTTACGATTTGAATCGATTTAAAAATCGACCTTTTTCGGAAAGAATCGACATCCCTACTGACGACAATGACATAACAAAGTGGCTTCAGTTTTATGGTAGGATTAGATATTATAAACAATGATATAAGAATAATTGATTTTCAATAACTTTTTTCTCAACAATTACGCGTTTCCGCATGTTGTAACTTTGTGTGTGTGCTTATAATAGTGTAACTTTTCTGTAAAAATACGTATCAACCCCGAACTCGACGGGAGTCAATGGAAAGCTAAGCCTAAAAATACAATTTTTAAAGTTTTTGTCTGTCTGCCTGTCTGTTTGTTCCTGATAATCTCCGAAACGGCTAGACCGCTTTTAACGGGGCTTTCATTGGTACATAGCTAATGTTATAAGGAGTAACTTAGACTACTTTTATTTTAGAAATAAAATTAGGGTACCGCGCAAAAAAATTAAAACCCTAAATAACACGCGGGCGAAGTCACGGGGAACAGCTAGTAATATATAAATGGGTTAGTTTGTGTTTGTAGTGAAAACAAATCGAATCGAAACAATCGAAAAAGCGTGCGCAGTCGTTTTCGATTATAATGTTCGGCCAGAACATATTCTATTGTTCAAAATAATGACTCCCAAGTGACTTTTTATTATTGCCTTAGCGATTGACAATTTAAAAATGAGCAAACAGATAATTCGTTGAATTCTAAGCTGTTTTTTTTTTTCAAGAAAAGCGTACCTAAATTATGCGTATGAGACAATCACCAACCGGCGACTGCAACTAAATAATAATGCGCCAGTCAGTCAACTAGACTTCGTTTTTGCGGCCCACTTTGTGCGGCTAAAGACTGTATCTTCCATTCTTTGTCTTAATTAATTGCTTTAAAATATCTGTAGCGTTAAAACTGCTGACTTATAAATAATAAAACTTTTCGGTTAGGTCTCAATAGAAAATTACATCCAAATACACATTTATGACATTTTTTTATTAAAATTTGCAATTAACTAAGTAAGTTTATGAGTTAAGGAATAATTTGACACCAAATATTAATTGATTTTTAAAAGGGTCAATGCACATGGACTAAAAAATTATACCTACTTATATTAATATTACGTTACCAACGTTAATATAAAAATCTATCGTAATAATTTTGTCTATAGCTATATGAAATATATTTTCTGGCACATAATTTTGCCTTAAAATATAGGAAAGGATTGAGAATTTTATATCCTCGTCAAGAACCGCAACTAACGCAACAGTCGCCGCATCCTTCAATACAAAGAATAAAAGATTCAAAAGTGCTATTAATACATTCAAAACATCAGTTTTCTTGAAAGCATGCTATCATATATGCAAATATTATATTGCCCCAATCTACGCAGCATTCGCAACAAAATGATAAACATGAGAAACAATCACAATCATCAGTTTCTTTTTGAATTTGTTGATCTTCACCATCTTTGTCTATTTCCCGCGCTTTCACTGGTTGACAAGTAATAACTTCATTTGAAATTGGTAGTTTACTGTCGGATTTATTTAGAGGAATGGAAACACTCGGGTCGTTATCAGATTCAGTAGGTTGCATCGCTATTTTTTCAAAACTAAGTGATTTTTTTACTTAGACACTTCAATTACATTATATTTAAAGTCATTAAATACAGCTTAAAAGTACATATTTATGTTGTTTCACTGTAAAATCACTAGCAATGATTATATACTACTCTAGAGATCACTAGTTACGCACAAAATATTACACAACACATATTAATTTAATTCGTTATCTAATAAACTTTGTTTTATTTTTAGTAATGACTAATATCAACTCAAAAACTTGCAACTTTGCCAAACAAATACAGCGGAGTCTAGATTCTCTAAGTCTAATATATAATATACAGTAATCTATGGTCTAGATCTAGAATTCTCTGTTTACGTCTAAAAGTGGGCGTTGAATCAATAAACGGTTTTTTTAACGGCTTTTCATTTTCCAACGTGCTAACTGTTATTCATTAATGAAAAAACAAGTTTAAAATATTTACGTCTATTTACGTCTACATACTCAACGCATTATTTCAATCTGTGATTTCAATATTGTTTTATTTATTTCCGTGAATTTAGTCTCCTTCGGGAATATTCGTTACTTCCGGAGGTTACCGAATACCGTCGCGTCGGCGCATCGGATTCAGACGCGGTCTTGTGCGTGTGTGTGTGAGCGTGAGCCGTGAGCGAGTAAAGAAAGTTCATTTGTTATTAATTTGATGATTTTTTATTTACAATTTAGTGTATGTAAACAATTCGTATGTCCAGTCAAGGCTAAAATTCGTTGCGATAGTTTTCTTTGCATTACGCCATTGATTTAATATGTATACAATAGATTAGTAATTACCGCGCCAAAGCGTTGCCACTTCACATATGGCTTTTGTGTATATATACAATGTACTCTGTGCATATGGCCACAGCCCAAAAAGTATAGTAATTGTCCTATACAGGAACTAGTCTCTATAGTAGTGGTCATCATACTGCGGCACAAAGCTGCGGCATACCGCAAGACATACCGCAAGCGGCCCGCGGACGATATTTGTGCGGCCCGCCACAAAGCATACAATTTCAGTTGATGATATCAAAATATCATCTACTAAACACATCAACGATGATAGATAAACAGTGCCGGCCTGAGGCAAGTTTTAGGATGGAGCGAGACCCAATTATGGCGCCCCCCTTTCTTACCCCTAATATATACCAGTTGTACGTACACATGCAAGCATGAAACTGGGAACATCTCGACAACATCTTAAGTAAAATGAGTACCGTCGTGGCAGCAACGCAACACAAGCGGCACACAACATCAACGACGTTTACGGATCGAATACTACAAACTAACGCACCGCCTGTTATTAGTTTGCCCGCTTCCGTTCTGGAAATTTCGACCTGAAAATTAACTCCGTGATCGTCCGAAAACTTTGGTCGAATTAAAGGACAATGACGAATTAAAGGCGATTCTGGAAGCTGATGATACTCAATGTACGGTGGAATTAGCAGCAGCTTTCCACGTTAGCATCAAAACAATATTGGTCCATTTGCGTCAAATTGGCAAGGTGAAAAAGCTTAACATGGACGCCCAACGAACTTAATGATCGCCATCGCGAAGTACGCATCGAGACGTGCTTTGCGCTGCTTAACAGGCACACAAACGAAGGAATTATGAACCGCATTGTTATATGCAACGAAAAATGGATTATGTTTGATAATAGTAAGTACTCAGCAAGTGGGTTGGATTCTGATTCAGCACCTAAATAATAGCGAACCACTTTTCTAGGGGTAAGTTTGTTGTGTCACTGTTGTGTCACTGTGGTCACTGTTTGTTGGTCTAGCGCCGGTGTGATTCATCACAGCTTCTTACCAAACAGGATGAGCAATACTTCAGATGTGTACTGTGAATAACTGAACACAATGATGGAGAAGCTCACACGTCTCCAACCAGCTTTGGTCAATTCGTCCCCGCTGCTCCTGTACGGCAACGCGCGACTTCATACTGCACAACAGATGGTCTCCAAGTTACAAGAGCTGGGTTAGAAGTTCCCGTCATCCGCCGTACTCACCAGATCTTGCGCCTACAGACTTCTACTTTTTCCAGAATTTAAATAATTTTTTGGCGGGAATAAAATTCAATAACCGAGAGGCAGTACAAAATACCTTTCAAGAATTTATTGTCTCACACGTCCAGCTGATTTTTTCAAGAAGGGCATCAATAAAGTGCTACTGCATTAGCAAAGATGCATCGATTGCATGGGTGATTACTTTGATTAATAGAAATAAAAAATATAGAAAAATACTTACGTTAACTTATTTCATTAAAAATGGCAATTTCATAGGTAAAGACCTAATATTAGGTAACGTATCTTGCTAATTATTTAATACTAAGAGCTGAAGAACTGCTTTCGGGTAACCTTTATCGATATGTAAAAACTTTTTCAAACACATCCTTTCTCTTGAAAGCTCCAATCGCGGTTAAGATCATGCGTTCATTATTCCCCCAACTTTGAGCATACTTTTTTAAAATTTTCATAGGTCTTATTCAAATCATACAGGAAACTCTCTATTCTATGCTATAAATGCCAAGTCTCATTAATTGTAAAAAGTCGTGTAAAGCATGTCTCTATTTATGTTTATGGCGGTGTCTAACATTGGATAGAAAACATTTGTCTGAATAACATTTCTTGATCCGGAATATATTTATATTTTTTTTCTTTATATATTTAGAGTCAAAAGTATCCGAATTTGGGATCTTTCAAACCTTTAAAAGTTCATAACTCCGAAAATGTTAACTTTATCGTAAAAAGTCATGGGGCTTTTTTATTTGTATTTTATCAAAGAACACAAAAAGAAATTTGTCCAGTTTAAAAATAACAATTCCTTGCAATTGAAAAAAAAATAGGTTCAAACAATAAGTCACCGAGATGTCCCATGGAAACATGCATTTATATCAGCAGCAGGACAACTTAAAGAGAATCACATGAAAAAATTGAGGTGGAATAGTTTTGGTACTCTTGCGCCGATTTCTCCTGGGCTAGAAGAACATTTTCTTCTTTTTTCGTTCGCGGATTCTTTCAAATTCAGAGTTTATTTCAGCTTTTTTAGCTGTATCTTAGCTGCAATGACAGCCTTTGTTAATCCTTCGTCTCTAGGTATATTCTTTTTTGTGCATCAGTTTTGTAGCATCTGATAAATATATGCGCTATGCTTGCATGCATGTGCTGACAAGATTAACGTGGAATAAAACGTCGTACCAAATGACTAAAGACAGCAAAAACTTGAACATCTTAAAATTGGCTGCAAGTGATTTAGCTTCCAAACTAGCCACGGGATCAGTTGTGTCGACTCTTCTTCCAAGGAACTTTTTACTTCGGCGTACTGATACCGCACCGTTTGCAAGCTGTTGACTCTACTTTCGCATCTTGTTTGACACACCTTCTTTAAAGTTAAGCTCTTCATATGTTTAGAAACAACTTCCCATCTTTTTGTCGAGTTTGTAAAAAAATACAAATAAGCGCTGAAGAATGCCGCGCTCGTCTCAACAAATAAGGTCATACGCACATATATCAACTAGCCACATGTTCGAAACCAAAATAGTGAAAAGCGAGAAAATTTTCATCAATAAACTCAGGCACATGAGCAAAGAAACGGAATAGAGAGTAAGCTTCTAAGGAGCGTGCAAAATTGTTACCTAAATAAGCTAAAAGATTGTATTTTTGTATTATGTACCTAGCTATGCTATTATAAAATTTTGACTAAGGCGCCTTCTGGGACTTGACGCCTGGAGCGGCCGCTCCATTCGCCCTATGGTAAGGCCGGCCCTGTAGATAAATAGAAGTACGCGGGTAGGTATTGAACTTCCTCCTGCAACTTGCTCTAAGTGAGCGTGTTGGGGGAGGGGGAAGTCACAGCAAAGGCGACCGCGACCTCCCGCGCTCTCTGCTCCCGCCATCGCTCAAGCGCAAGCGCTCAGTGCGTGCGGCCAGAATTTACTGCGTATGCATAGGACACTCGTCAACAAATTACGCGAGAAGTATTCTTTTTTAATATAATGACGGGAGTATCATTAAAAAGTGCTACTAAAAGGAAATTAAGCGACGAAAAAAGGTATTTTCAAGAAAAATTGGAGAAATTTTGTTTTATAAGTGAACATACTGAAGGTAGTGCAAATTGTTTAATACGCCGGGAAAGTGTTGTCGGAATAAAACGATACAATTCATTTCGCCACTACACAAGCACAATTCATTCACTGAAGTCTTTCCTTTGGAATCGAATGAAAGGAAGAATTAAGTAGCTGCTTTGAAATCTGCAATTCGTCGTCAACAAAATATTATGACGACAGCAGTTCGACAAAACGAGGCTGTTACAAAATCATCTTATGAAGTTTTTTAGGGGGGACCGTGGATGCCGCTAATATCAGCCATGCCCCTAATTCCAGCCTTTTCGCCTTTTTACTTCGTAAATAAGATTTCTATTAGTCTTAACTACAAATATTGTGTGTTTTTTTTTTGTTAAAATTTACAAGTTATTTATTTTCTTATAGTGGAAATTAATGGGGCTGTAATTAGATATACGAAATGTATGGAGTGCATAATGTCAGCCGCCCGGCTGTTATTTGGTATGACGTACCTAATAAGAAGTACGTAATTTCAGCCACGTAATATAAATCAGGGCTGTCATAAACTGGAACAAATACTATTAATTAGATCATAACTTATTTTATAGTTAAGGGAGTTGTGATCAATTCCTCTGTTTTAAAATTGGTTTTAGATTTTAAAGTTTAGCAAAAGATGTACTAGCTTTTCTATCTAATATTCGGTGTATATTAAGGACAGCTTATGTATTCAATTATTATTTGAGGAAGAAGAAAAAACAAGCAATAAATGTAGTATATACTAGCTGTTCCCCGCGACTTCTGTAATTTAGGGTTTTATTTATGTTGCGTGAAACCTTAATTTTTTTCTAAAATATAAGTAGCCTAAATTACTCCTTATAACATCAGCTATCGTTCAGTGAAAGTCCCGTCGAAATCGGTCCAGCTGTTTCGGAGATTAGCCGGAACAAACAGACAGACAGACAAAAATTTTTAAAATTGTGTTTTTGTTATAGGTACCGTATATACTTTCAAAAAGCTGTTATTTTGACATTACAAACAGACACTTCAATTTTATTTATTTGTATAGAAAAGCAAAAACTATAACTTAGAAATACTAATTATAACTTAGAGCATAAATGAAAAACTCATGACAAGTAAAGTGTAATTTTATTTTGATATTTTATTTTATTTTGATTGTATTTAATCTAATTTAATTAAGACATTATTTGATTTCGATTGATTTTATTTGATTTTTTGTTTGATTGTATTTTATTTTATGTTATTTTGACATTCCTATTATTCGATTATTATTTTATTTTATTTTTGATTTTATTGTAATTTAATTTTGGGTATAGATTTGATTTTAGTATTGATTTAATTTAATTAAATTTATTTAATGTTCTCAATTACTAACCTAATATAAGTCATACTAACAACTTATGGATCTTTGATATCTGAAATAAAGAATTATTATTATTATTATATTATTATGTAATTAGTTTGGGACCAGGCTTTGCGGCAGTCTATGGAGCAGTGGCGTAGCTACCCTGGGGCTAGGCGAGGCAGTGCCCCGGGGCCCCCAAGCTAAAGGGGCCCCTCTGCCTCCAAGAACGACGTTCGAAATATTATGTATTATCCTAGTTGTATAATTTCGAGTTTTAACATTTTGGCCCCTGACCGCGAACGGTTCGAATTGAAATCACAAAAATTACTTCCATTTCTAGAACATAAATATAACATTGTTAAAGGTGTACTTCGTTTTATTGTCTTTTTTATATAGAAGAGGGGAACAAACAAGCATGCGTTAGATTAGTTTCCATCCGCGTACTGTTGAATAATTTACCACCGGCGATTTTTCCGGACTGATACGACTTAAGGACCTTCAAAAAAAGAGCTTAGTCCTTTTAAAAGGCCGGCAACGCACCTGCAATTCCCTTGGTATTGCAGTTGTTCATGGGCGGCGGTTGTCACTTACCATCAGGTGAGCTGTATGCTCGTTTGCCCCATCTCCTATAAAAAATGCGGCTCACCTGATGGCAGTGTTGCCAACTGCTAGCTTTACCCAGTTGCTAGACATTTTTCAAAATGTTGCTAGATTGCCAGCTTTTTTTACCCCAAAAAGTTGCTAGAAGTAGCTAAATGTTACAGTACGTAGGTAGATTACAATAAAATGTCAATTTCTGACAATCATTTTTAATTTCGAATAAGAGAGTTAAAAATATCTTGTGTACAGTCACGAGCAATAATATGTAAACAACATAGGACTATATTATATTATATTTATTGTCGACTTTTGTGGCACAAATAGTTTTGTTTCGGAAAGCTTAACGTGACAAAGTTCTATGTTGTTTACATATTACTGCTCGTGACATATTTGCCTGACTTGCTACATATATATTTATCTATGCTCGTGACTGTACGTTAAAGAATAAAAAATATATTGGTAAATCCAATTGGGCATACCTTAAGCGCATTAAAAAAATTACGCATAACATGATTATACGGGATTATTAAAGTAGTTTAAATACATTTCGCCAGCACTATCGGCTTCAACACCCTCGAAAACCATGAAAATGACACCCGAGATGAAAAACTTGGTACCAACTTCAGCCGCCATCTTGGATTTACATTTCGACTGCACTATCGGATTCAACACCCTCGAAAACCATGAAAATGACACCCAAGATGAAAAACTTGATATCTATTGCAGCCGCCATCTTGGATTTACATTTCGACAGCACTATCGGTTTCAACACCCTCGAAAACCATGAAAATGACACCCAAGATGAAAAAATTGATATATTTTGCAGCCGCCATCTTGGATTTACATTTCGACAGCACTATCGCTTTCAACACCCTCGAAAACCATGAAAATGACACCCATGATGAATAAATTGGTACCTAATTCAGCCGCCATCTTGGATTTACATTTCGACAGCACTATCAGGTTCAACACCCTCGAAAACCATGAAAATGACACCTATGATGAAAAATTTTATACCTATTGCAGCCTCCACCTTGGATTTACATTTCGACAGCACTATCGGCTTCAGCACCCTCGAAAACCATGAAAATGACACCCATGATGAATAAATTGATACCTATTGCGGCCGCCATCTTGGATTTACATTTCGACAACCCTATCGGTTTCGACACCCTCGAAGAGCATTAAAATGTCACCCATGACAAAAAAAATTATACTACTTACTTTTAGTACGTACTACTATTATTTATTCTGTGCTTTTAAATATTGTAATAAAAAAATCTCTTATTATTATTATAATCAAGTATTTAAGAAATTTGGTTATTCGAATATTGTGTATTTGTACAGCGATCTTTTTGAGCCGTTGAAAACAACCGAAACAATGTCCACTCACGACGGCGACTGAAGCCAAATGTGTTCTGTGAGCCGAACTAAACTTAATACAAAGGTACTCTGTGAACTAAACTACTCTGTGGCTGTAGATCCCCATTATGGAGTGTAGAGTAGAAGGAGAACCATCTTATAAGGTGCGAAAGTTGAAAAAGTGTCCCACTATATACTGAAAATAGTGGTTCCAAAACCTACCACAATAGCGCTGGCGTCTGAAAAACTACGATATGAAGATAGCTGTTGTAGACGGAGTGAAGTCAGCTGAATTCAAATATTTAAAAAAATTCATGACTAGAGTAGTTAGTAAAATGCCAGTATACAAAACCTCAACTATTTACGTAGTACAAAACCAAGCGGATTGGTCGGTCCTTGTTTATTACTCCATCTTATTCTAATTAATTTTGGCGTTTTTTTTTAATTTATCCTATGCTACTGCAGCGCCACCCTTATTGGACGCGTTTTTAGGGACACTTTTCATATACAGAGATGGTCCTCCTTCTTCTCTACACTCCATAATCCCCATTTACAGAAACAATTTATATACGAGGCAAGCAAATCAACGAAAATTTCGCCATTTTGGAGCCGAAAAAAATTAATTATAGCTAAACAAAACAAAATTACACTGCCATTTACATTCAGTGGCTTCCCACATGATAGATGAAGAGATTAAAAAATAGATTGAGTTAAACAATTGATATTTTCAAAAGTTATAGTGTTTACAAGCCACAGGGACATGATAAATCCACACCATAAGCCACTAAAACCCTTTTTTTATTTAAAAATAGCAATTAATCGATTTAAAAAAATTATTAATAAGTTCAACAATCATTTATCTTTCTAACAATGTGCTTTTTATATCATTTATATGTATAATATGATTGCTAGATACGATTTTATTTGAAAAAATGTTGGTATTTTAATTTTTAGGCGATAGTAGAACATTACCTTGCGCTTTCGCTTAAGGTATGCAATAAGTTTAAAATTAATCAGTCACGCGGCAGCTTTTGCTGTCGCACGGATGGGCCGGCTCGAACCGGGGTGGTACCACGACCTCACAGAAAACCAGCGTGAAGTAGAGGTTTACCTCTGCGTTTCGCTTGGTGAGTGCAGGTGGCCGGAGGCCCTTTTTACTGGAAATGAGGCATTCCATCTTAGTCCTCACGGGTGACAACGCGTCTACATTTTGATTTGTAATAGAGGATAGATGTAGATGTCTATGGGCCGCAGCAACCACTTACCATCAGGTGGACTGTGTGCTCGTTTGTCACCCTTGTCCTATAAAAAAAAAAAAGTCAAAGAAGAAGATGTCGATATTTGAGGTTCAGTTGTTTCATCGTTGATTCCGAATATTTTTCAGCGGTGCCCATTTTATACAGTACATCTTTAGACAAAACACGGCTATAGCAGCATTTCTCACTTTTCCTGAGAGTCACTAATGCAGAGGATTGAGTTCAGAGTTATGAATCTCAACCAACCTTTAAATTCGTCCATATTTTCCCACTTCGGTCTATATTTCTGTGCATACGCTTTTTTTCGAAGGTAAATCCATTTTCAAATAAAATTAGTTTATATGGATAAAACAAAACAACACATGGTGGAATACGAGTAGCGTGTACTATTTTGGTTAGTGGTAGTACATACAACTTTATAATTTGTGAGTGGTAGGTTAGTGAGTAATCTGTCGTAACGCAGCAGGAAACGGGGAATTCCGGCCAACACCGACGATATACCGATATGCTAAACGTAGCATAGCATCTATGACCATAGATTCGCGTTTAGTTTTTCTTTTTTCTTTCGAGACTCGGTACTCTACTCTACAAATCTCGATAGCCTCACGTCTCATGATGAAATGAGAAGTGGCGAGAAAAAGTAGCTAAAAAGTTTAGCTACAACTTTCATTAAATTATAGCTGTCCGTCACCAAAAAATAGCTATATCTAGCTATATAGTTGCTAAGTTGGCATCACTGCCTGATGGCAAGTGTCGACCACCGCCTATTTACAAATACAACACCAAGGAAATTGAAGGCGCGATTCCGGCTTTTAAAAAAGGATTATGTTTGCGTGTGCGCTAGCTAGTTTACGGTCTAGCCGTCGACCGAGACGCGGCGCCTCAATCGCAGTCAACCTACACTACACACTACATTCATTATGTCACAAAGATTGCGTATAGTTCACACTAATTTAAATTCTTATACAACATTATAAGAGCTTATTTTACTAACACTAAAGTATAACGATAAACAAATATATTTGCTTGTATTTCGTTCATTGCTAGCTGTTGTGCCTGTTGTTTAATTTTTTGGCTGTTATAATATATTATTAGTGTTCAGCTAGCTGTCTAGCCACAGAGTACCTTTATATATGTCTAGCTGAGATGACAATGATACTGTTATCTGTTATATACGTAATGTTTTGATAGCAGGTGCTCCATATTACGTGACGAAGCCGTTGTGGTTTTTGTATGTTTTTTATTAAGTTTTAAACCTAAAGTAATTGTAAATGTTTAGTGTAATATAGATAGGATTTTGCATGTCGTATATGTATAAAAGTGCATAGAAATATTGCGCCAGTTTAGTGCAGCCGTTTGGAACTATTTTATAGTCCAAAATATAGATGAAAAAAGTAGTGTGCAATTATTGCAAAAAACTTTATCTTTCAAAAGTACAATTACAAATTTAAAGCTTTTTTTACATTATAAAAACAAACAACAAAACGCTTACACAGCTGACAACTGAACTGAACTAACCGCGTGTACAATGTAATATTTGAAACTGTTATAATATATTATAACAGTTTAAAACAACAGTTAGAAAAATATATTACAACATCTTAACGAATTAGGAAAATATAACAGTTTCGCCCACTTTTACGAGATGTGGATTTGTGAAATGCGTTGATGAAACTTTGTGGCTGGAATTAATCCGAAAAATTCCTCTGAATACTACCCGTGGTAAATGCGCTAGAAAATGCAAATATGTGGAACATCCCTTCGTCTCGTCTTTTGTCTTCGTTGGTCGTCGACGATTCGAGCCACTGTGCTAGATGCGGTCAAAGTAAGGAGCTTCTAGAAAGCCCCGGCCCAGGGATGTGAACAGTATTCCATGTGAGGCCGAACCTGCCCTTTGTAAAGTTGCAAGCAGTGTGCCGGCATAAATACTGTCCCGCTCTGCTGAACACGCCAAACTTTTTAGATGCCAATTCAGCCTTCCCTTCCAAGTGACCACGAAACTGCACGTTATTCGATATGTCAACGCCGAAAATTCCAATACTGGCTGAGGTAACAAGGGGATATCCTGAAATTGAGGAGTTGCTATAAAGGGGTTCTTTTTAGTGGTAAACGCGCAAATATGTGTCTTTTGGGCATTGCTTTGCCGGATAAGGTCTCGGATTGGGACGACTAACGACCCAATCCGAGACCTTAACCGAAACTCAAGAACCGAAGACCGAAGACTCTCCTTCAGACATAAATTTTTGCCGGTACTCAGCGACGTTTTCCCGAGAAATATAGGCACAGCTGGCATATAAAGCATCACCAGTCCACGTTACTGGTTTGAAACATTACAGATAAGCAGAAGAAACAACGTAGGTGATTGCTCGTAGCCTTGTGGGACACCAGCATAAATAGGCTTGTAAATCACGCACCTTCTACTACGAATTTGTTGCTCCAATCTACATGAAAACTGCTGATCCATTTGCACAAATTCTCTGGAAGTCCATAGGAAGGAAGCTTCAAAAGAAGCGCTTTATGCCAAACCCGATCGAAGGCCTTCACTATGTCCAAACTAACGACCAGGATCTTCTTCTCTGCCTCAAGCCAGAAGGTCACTAGCTGAGCAACCCCGATGGAAATCGCACTGGCGGTCACATTTCAGTAGGTAATCCTCAACCTCATGAGCTGGCACAAGTTGGATTGGTTTGAGTGGTCCATTTTTGGTTATTTTTAGAGATCTGGTGCACTAAAGCTGTCATCTTTGAGTTCGGGGATACGCCTAGGCAGAGTTTTAGAAAAGACACGTTACGACTAGGGAGCACATGTCTTCAGCACAATAGGAGGAACTCCATCAGACCCACTCGACTTGACCTCTAGGGAGAGTAGTGCTATGTGCACCAAGCGCTGTGTAAGTCGTATTGTACGACCTGAAGGCGAAATTATACTTATTTTTAAGAGCGCTGGTGAAGCACTCCTATTATAGCGCGATGAAATTTTACAGGAGCGTTCATACCAGGCACCAAAGATGATAGAATAAAGAGTTCCATTTCCTGAAGTACCACATCAGCGACAAAATCGCGTTGGGATCATCCGGAGAGAAGCATAGCCGCCCCTGTCCTTAAGGGAAGGATGCAAAAAGACCGCATCCTGTCCCAAACAGCCGACCTATAGTGCCAAACATGGCGAAGATCTGCAGAACGTAACCGCTATGGGAGTGTCAGTGGCACCATAGTCCGGATCAGACAATGGTCCAATGAGTCAAAGGGGCGTCGACGGAGAACTGATATACGTCCAGATTAGAGGTCAGCAGAAGGTCCAACAGGGAAGGTGCACAATCCTCCACATCTAGAATCCGCGTAGGCGAAGTAACCATTTCTGTCGGATCATTTGTAATAGTGGTAGAGCCACGCGGCAGCTTTTGCTGTCGCATGGATGGGCCGGCT
This sequence comes from Parnassius glacialis, assembly GCA_033319125.1. Classification (NCBI taxonomy): domain Eukaryota; kingdom Metazoa; phylum Arthropoda; class Insecta; order Lepidoptera; family Papilionidae; genus Parnassius; species Parnassius glacialis. The sequence continues at coordinate 5,893,175 of JAVANC010000008.1, forward strand.
CGAAACGGGGTGGTACCACGACCTCACAGAATACCAGCGTGAAGTAGAGGTTTACCTCTGCGTTTCTTTTGGTGAGTGCAGGTGGCCGGAGGCCTTTTTTAGTCCATCTTAGTCCTCACGGGTGACAACGCATCTGCATTGTATTGTAGATGTAGATCTCTATGGGCCGCAGCAACCACTTACCATCAGGTGGATTGTGTGCTCGTTTGTCACCCTTATCCTATAAACAAAAAACCATATGTGGCGGTTGGAAGCAAAAGGGGAGATCTCCCGCTGGGAAAGGTGTTCTGCCCGGGGAGCGGCTAACGCTCCGAGTGGTAGTTCGGAGCTATTTTATATATACTGTTATAATTTCAGAACTTTGTTAGCGCGATTTAGGCTTCGATGTGTTTTGTTTGTGGCGCGACGACAGCGCCGCCACACATATGTCAAGGCAAAGTCATAAACAGATCTTCCCGCATGATCGGTTAAACTAGAACCAAGCCATTCAGCGCGGTGGCCTTTAATCCATCGTCCATCTAGTCTGGCCCATCTGTGCGACAGCAAAAGCTGCCGTGTGGCTCTTCCAATGTTATGTTGTCTGCCTATATTATTAACTGTAATCTACTTCGTCATTGTTTATGCTTTATACACAAAATACTTAATAGTAAGTAGCTTTGCTTTAATAAGCCCTGCAGTGGGCGACAAAGAGCTGATGATGAAGTAGTTTTGCACCTTTAAGGTATTTAGTTTACTTTATATAGGGCCCCAATTTCATTTTTGCCCCGGGGCCCTTGGTTACATAGCTACGCCACTGCTATGGAGGAGGATGTTCCGTAGTGGACTTGTGGAAGGTTATAATGACGATGATGATTTGAAAACTTGGATGATTAAATTATTAGGAATCGATATACTTACTACATAATTTTTTATCTAGAAAAGGCCTATGATAGAGTGGTGAGGACTGAATTGTGGTGAGCATTGTCCGATAACGGTGTGAGCAGTATCCTTATACGAGCATTGCAATCTCTTTATAGGGATTCTAGTGCTTGTGTAAGGATAAACGGGGCATACACTGAATGGTTTAATATCGAAAAAGGTGTTAGACAGGGATGTGTAGCGTCACCGTGGCTGTTTAATCTGTTCATGGACAATTGCTTGACAGATTTAAAAGATAATGAAAGTGAGTTGAGAATGAATGAGTTGCTCGTCAAATGTTTTCTCTATGCTGATGACCAAGTACTACTTGCGTCTTCGGCCGAGGAGTTGCAGGAAATGGTAACTGCTATGAGTGGAGCTTTTGTTAGAAAGGGAATGAATATGAATGTAAAGAAGACGAAAGTGATGGTGTTTGAAAGAGATGAGGCAGTGACAGACTGCAATATCGTGATTGGAGATGAACAAATTGAACTGGTAAAGGAGTTTTTGTATCTGGGTTCAAAGTTTACGAGAGATGGAAATTATGAGAGTGATATCGAAAGAAGAGTGAATGCAGGAAATATAGTGAATGAAGCTTTGCACTCCTTTATGAGCAGTCAGAAGGTGTCTAACAAGTCTCGTTTGGCTGTGCATAAGGGGGTGTTGGTTCCGACACTCATGTACTGAAGTGAAAGTTGGGTATGGCAGAAGAAACATGAAAGCAGAATAAATGCAGTTGAGATGAGAGCGTTAAGAAGTATGATAGTAGTTAAACTGAGTGACAGGATAAGAAATAGTGAGATAAGGAAACGGAGGAGGTGGTTGGGCCATGTCGAGAGAATGAGTGAAGAACGTTTGACGAAGAAGGTGTATAAGGCGAGTGTGAATGAAAGTGTTGGAAGGGGTAGACCTAGGCGGACGTTTCTAGATCAAATCAAGGACGTCTTGAAAAAAGGCCAGGTCAAGAGTACCCTAAACCGAAGAGCATGTATGAAGGGAATAATGAAAGTGGACGAAGCGAAACAAGTATGTGAGGATCGTAGCAAGTGGAAAGAAGTGGTCTCTGTCTACCCCTACGGGAAAGAGGCATGATTATATGTATGTATGTATGTATGTAATATTTTATCATAATTTGCTTTAATTTATTGAACTCCTTAAACTAAAACAGTAAGTTAAGTAATAAAACATTAAAATAAAATTATGTTGTCAGACGCCTTAATAATATCCCATGCTTGTCACATCATCATCATCATCATCATCATCATTACAACCCTTCACAAGTCCACTGCTGAACATAGGCCTCCCCCAAAGAATGCCACAAAGCACGGTGGTCCTGAGCCACCTGCATCCATCGACTTCCTGCATATCTTACTTCGCCTGCCGGTACGAGGCTGCCACTCGAGAACCTTTCTTCCCCATCGGTTGTCGGTTCTTCGAGCTATATGGCCGGCCCATTGCCAATTCAGCTTACTAATCCGTTGGGCTATGTCGGTCACTCTGGTTCTACTGCAGATATCCTCATTTCTGAGTTTATCACGCAGAGAAACTCCGAACATAGCCCTCTCCATAGCTCGCTGAGCGACCTTGAGCTTCCTCATCCGGTCAGCAGTGAAGGACCACGTCTCAGTTCCGTATGTCATCACTGGCAACACGCACTGAGTGTACAGTCTCGTTTTCAAGTTTTGAGGTATACCTGACGAGAAGATGTGCCGTAATTTCCCGAACGCTGCCCAACAGAATTGAATCCGCCGATTGACCTCTCGGTCGAAGTTGGACTTACCTAGTCGGACTATTTGTCCCAGATAAACATACTCGTCAACAACTTCGAGCTTAGTGTTCCCAACAACTACCGGCATTGGTGTGACATGGACATTAAACATGATCTTTGTTTTGTCCATGTTCACCTTAAGACCTATCCGTTGGGAAACACTATTGAGGTCATTGAGCATAGCGCTTAGGTCCTCCAGCGATTCTGCCATAAGGACTGTTGGCGACGCGTCTATAAAAAACATTTCAATTTATTAGTTAACCGATTACGAATAGCTTCTAAAACAGTTTATCGAACAATAATAATCTTATAAGAAAACGCTTAGTTGAATCTTAAAGGAATGTCGAATTAATAATTTGAAAATCCCGGGTTCTATTCCCAGGTCGGAATAGTTCATCGTTTTCTAAATAATATTTTCTTAATAAATTCATAAAGGGAATTTTTAATATATAAATTATGTTTCTGGGTTCAGTTCCCCGGTTGAGACCATCTTTACAAATAGTAGGGAAAATTTAAAGAAATATTAAAATAAAGTTAGAGACCAGGATTTGTTCCCCGGTCGAAATAATCACTTTCTGTATAAGTGGAATTAATGTAAAATAATTACATAAGCATTGTCTTATTCTATTGATACGTTTTGTATGAAAATAAAATGTTTATTTTCAAAGTCCAGTTTGTAAAATATTTCCTTTGTTTTGGTCTGATAACACGGGGACTGATAACAGCTTTGATAAGAGATTCTTATTGGAAGTCACCTTACCGACAATAGGGGGTCGTGTAAAAATTGATTACTCATCTTGTGGTGTTAGACCACAGAGAAACGGGCTAAAATTGCCACCTATTTTACTGACAACCGAGAGTGGGGTAAAAGTTAGTTGTTCATTTAGTTGTAGAATACAACAGCATGCTAATTTGTAAAATCAAAGTTTGAATAAGTGGAAATTTAAATGTTTGTAAATTTCAGCAATTTATCTAAAGATTGACTTGTAAAATGTTTCAGATTGACTGTATGAGCGAATTAAGTGAATTCTGTGTATTTCAACTTAAAATTCCTATATAATAGTGAAATATTGATAGTTTTGTATAAGAAATTTAAAAGTGTTTTAAATAGTAAAATATGTAGAAAAAATGTAAATTAAACTATTGTATTAGTTAAGAGATTTGTATTTTCAAATAAAGAACATTGTTTCAAACTTATATGTTAGACTAGCTGTGCCCGCGGCGTAGCTCGCGTATATAGATTTTACATAAAGAATTTGTCGTTTAGGTAAGAGAATATTAAACGATTTATATCATTACTGTATCAATAAGTGGTAAGAAAAAAATAAATCATTATCATCAAAGTTCTAAGTAGTTTATGATAGAGCTTCGGTGTAAGCGACGTTAGAAGTAGACTTAGCCGGGGTGTACACAAAAAAGTTACCGGGACTACTAACGCGGGAAAAAGCAACATAGAGTTGGCCATGTGCAAAACAGTCACTACTGAGGTCCACTCCTACAACGCGTAAATTTTGACCTTGCGCTTTATTTACGGTCATCGCATAACACGCTGACTGTAAATGGGAACTGAACGCGCTTAAAACTGAAAGGAAAGTTACTTCTTAATGGAGGGTTGTTTGGCAGTGCTGCCAGATCAAAAAAACTCATTCAGCGCTAGGACTACACAAAAAGCGCTAGATTTCATGAAAACAGCGCTTTAAAAAAGACCTAGATTTCGCGCTAAATTAACTACAAACAAAGTTTGTGTTTTTTATTATAATTTATAATTCAAGAAAATATAATCATAATAAAGAAAACAACATTAAGTTTTTTTCTGGCAATATTTTTTGATGTATCAATACTTCGCAGGACATCGACTTATAATTATGGCAATTGCTGTCAACAGTAGTTATATAGTACTATTCTAAGTAACGTTTAACTTAGCTGTGCTCTAAACAACTGACTGAAACTGAATAAAGCAAAATAAATGCGTTGCCAAAACCATGAACGAAAACTTTAATGAAAGGGATTTTCCCGCTTAAAGTGCATTATTATATTTATTACGAATTATCACTCATTGCTTAAATATAATTATACTGAAAAACAAAGTAAACAAAATTAAAATTGGGCTGACGACTTCACAATGGCCATTTTTTTAAACAGTTATAGTTTTTATTTAAAATATGATTCGATTTTACACTTGGAACTGTGATATGTATACGTAATTATAAAGCCCAAATCATCTAGTTTACTATGATGTATAATAATCTAAGAAATATTAAATAAAACTAAATGACTTACGACACTACAAAAACACAAAACACCGAGTGTAAAGGCGACTGAAGCACTGAAGCTGAAGTGAGATAATTATTTGTTCATTCGTCAAAGTTTGTTACACTGCCATCTCTTATTTAATACGTAAAATAGTTCGTCAGCTATCGATTCCATAACCAAAACTCACAAAAAGAACCGCAGATGGCCCCTAGATGTCAGTTTTATAAAATTTGACGCTATGGATACTATAGTTTCCAGGACGTACAACGCTACTTTTATTTTGGAATTTTGGATACCGTAGTATCCATGGACGTGTGAGTGGTTATAGTCGTCGGTAAAAAAATCAAGTTGATCATCCTAAAGGGGAAGCCGGGAGATCCATAGCACAGGGTATCCTAGTTTGGACTCGTCTCCCATGCTCTTTGTTTTGTGGAAAAAATATGTTTGAAAAAGATAAACTGCAATGTACTATTTGTGGAAAAAAAAATAATAAAGGTCATTATTATTATTATCGGTAATGTGGACTAACAGTGCTGCTATAAAAGAGTTAATAACCCGCTAGTCGCTACAATTTTGAAATGTGTGCTAAATACACCAAAAAGCGCTGGATGAAGAGCTAGGTGCTAAAATTTCGTAATGCGCGCTATACATTCCAAAAAGCGCTAAATCTAGTTCCCAAAGCGCTAAAATGGCAGTACTGATTTTGCGTATATTATAAATACAATATCACGACATTTCGTTGCAATTTTGTTATTTTTGGTCGGGTTCCGTTGTATGGCTTCGATAGATACAAATTTCTTCATTAAGTATCAATACGATTCATCGGCGAAAAATCTCAACACAGCAAATCAGAAAAGGTTGTAATTTGTACAACTCCATCTATTACGTCCTTTGTGTGAGAAAACATCCTTTTTTAAATCTCTTTTTATGTTTTAAGTATAAATATATTAATTATTATGGAACTTTTTTTTTACACACAATTACTATTTCTGAGATTTTATGGCGCCATAGAACAAATTCGAATCTACATTTCAAAATATTAATGATTACTTTCGATAGAATTAAACAATTTTAATAAAACAAAGCTTAAATGTAACTCGAACATACGCTTTATGATTTTCTTAACGATTTCTTTGAAAAAAAAAAGATGTTTACTTTAGACGTGATGCGTTCATATAAAAACAGACAAACAGACAGACAGACAATTCTAAAAATTATAAAAAATTACTTATTTAATTATTTTTAGTTCCTCATAATGATTTTAGTCCACAAAATATTTAACAGTGGTAGAGCCACGCGGCAGCTTTGCTGTCGCATGGATGGGCCGGCTCGAACCGGGGTGGTACCACGACCTCACAGAAAACCAGCGTGAAGTAGAGATTTACCTCTGCGTTTCGCTTGGTGAGTGCAGGTGGCCGGAGGCCCTTTTTACTGGAAATGAGGCATTCCATCTTAGTCCTCACGGGTGACAACGCATCTACATTTTGAATTGTAATAGAGGATAGATGTAGATGTCTATGGGCCGCAGGAACCACTTACCATCAGGTGGACTGTGTGCTCGTTTGTCACCCTTATCCTATAAAAAAAATAAAATAAATATACAATGTACAGAAAGAGACACAACATGTTATCATCATTTTTATTATATGTATATATTTAAAGAGAGATGGCGCTGCTAACATCAACTTGATGACTCAAACAAAGCCACCGTTGAGCAGATTCCCTACCCATACTTCAGAATATTTATCATAACTTTTGATGGAATGAACCGATTTTAATGAAATAAAGACTAAACGTAACCCGAAGGTACACTTTATAATTTCCTTAACTTTCTTATGATATAAATTAGTACTTTAAACGTGATACGTTAACAAACAAACAGACAGACAGACAGAAAATTCTAAAAATGTTAGAAATGTATTTAATTACTTATTTTTAGTACCCCTCAATCACTTTTATTACAAAAATATAAAATGTACAGACATCTGCTATTTACAGTTTTATTATATGTATAGAAGAAGATATTTAAGAATTCTAACTTGGTGCATATGTTGTAAAATAGGCATATTTTGTTGAATAAATAAAAGGTTTTTTGTGATATAAAAATGTAATGTATATCGTAGTAAAGATATTTTTTTGTGCTATCTTTATAAATAAAATGTATAAATGTATGTCTTATACAAATAAAGATATTGGGCAAACCGTGAGGGAGTGATAGTACAAATTTAATGTAATTGAGTTGTAAATCGCACAGAGGGCGCGGCTCTCTTTCGAGTATAGCTATTTTGATACCCCGTTAGACTGATTTTCATGTAAATCACCAAGGATCTCCTAAGTGTGTGTTGTTTGTGGATTAGCAGTGGTCCCAAGCAACCGCCGGTACGACATACTCCACCGATCGTCGAGTCCGCATACTCCGTGAGGTGTCGAGGTCACCGGCCCTTAGGTAGATTCTTGGCACTTAAAAGCGTTCTCGGCTTATAAGTGTCCAGTCGCGATTTTAAGTGCCACCTATTGCACTTCCCCCAACCCTTTCGTAACGAAAGGGGTAGGCAGTGCCCCAAGTGTTGCAGCCAACTCACTCACCACCGTCTCCCGTATCTCGCGGCGCGCTCCAGTCATCTGTCTGTCAGCCTGCTAGGTAGGGAAAATTAGATAGGACACGCAAGAGACAACTGTACATAGGTAAACAATGACCGGCAGGGGAAAAGGGGACCCCCCCCCCCACCCCCTCGCGTTAGGAAACCCCCGGATCGTCCGGGGATATTAGATCGGCCTCTCATGGTTAGGGACCTCGCGAACCCGGAACGCTCCAGGATCGTAAGCTCCTTTAGCCAGATCCCGAAGACAACCAGGAAGCCTACCTCGCCGCCTAAGGAGCCCGCACCGAGCGCCGCGCTCGTGTTCTCCGCGCCTGAGAGCACGATGGAACGCGAACCGTCGCCCCTACCGCAGCGGGCGAAGAAGTCGGCCAGGAGGCATACACCACCTGAAACAGAGGCGTCCCTGTTCGAGAAGAGGCAGTGCGTTGTGTCTCCGACCTCGTCTGCACGCCAATCATCGGACGACGATGAAGAAGAAGAATACCATTTACCAGCGGTTGACGTAAGGAAGCACAACTCACCGCCCAAATCACCATCTCCGCGAAAACTAACCCCACCTATCTCCCCTGACCGACGTAGCAACGCGGCAGGGTACGAGCAGGGGGGGGAAGAACTGTATGGCTGGGATAGCACTACGTATGCTACCCTAGCCCCAACGGACGGACACCCAACAAACCCGTCTGGATTACCAACGGACGACGGACAACGTCCGTCAACCAGCTACGCACAACTGGCAGCAGCCCCAGCAGTACCAAGGCAGGAGGCTGAAGCCCCAAAACCAGAGGAGGAACCCGGGAAGGGAAGATATCCTCCGATTGTTGCGGAATGCCTCCCGAATTGGACGAAGCATTTTGAGGTGCTCAACAGGAAGTTGGGTCACCCTCCGAACGCTCGTCCATTCGGGAAGGGGGTGCGTTTTTCCCCCCAGAGCCCGGAAGAATTCCGGGCCATCCAAAAATACCTGATTGACCTATCCAAGGAAGTACCAGCAATGTCCTGGTACTGCTACACCCCCGAAGAGGAGAAGCCCACAAAAGTGGGCATTAGGGGGCTGCCAGCGGACACGGACACAAAAGCTATAGGGGAGGCTATCCAAGCGTTAGGATTCCCGATACGCTATGTGAAGGCAATCCCTCCGCGCAGAGGCAGGCCAGGATGCCTGTACTTCGCGCAACTGGACCACCTAAGCCAAGAGAGGCTGAGCGACTTATATAAAATTAATCAATTACTTTTTATGAGAGGAGTAGTAATTGAAGCCTGGCAGGGACGAGTGGGCCCAGCGCAATGCCACCGCTGCCAGGCGTTCGGACACGCCTCTTATAATTGCTTCCGACCCATCAAATGCGTCCGTTGCGCGGGAGAGCACGCTGCAAGAGATTGCCCGAGGGGTAGAGATGAACCACCAACATGCGCAAATTGCGCCAAAGATCACACGGCCAACGACCGACGATGCCCGGTACTGAGGAGGATTGCACGGAAGCAAGGGATTACACTTCCGGGCTTGCTTCCGGAAGCGCCGAAGCAGATTCCGGAGAGTCGCCAGAGGACAGTCCAAATCAACGAGGAGGGGTGGACGACCATAAGAGGGAAAGGAGGGAGGCAAACAGCCCCCCCACCACCGCCCCGCAACTACAGCAACATCAACCAATGGACGTTGTAGAGCCACCGCAACAAGGAGCAACCACAGGAGCGACTCTCCAGCCCCCCGCTAATGACGCTACAGAGCGCCTAGCTCCTAAAAAGAAAAAGCGGGGGAGAAGGAAGAAGAGCCAAGCACAACAGCCTCCTCAAGCCGTTACCTCTACCCCCACCCCAGTGGTCACGATAGCCTCCCAGGCGCAGGTTACCGTCAGGGACACAAGGACCACCGTAGGTAGAGCACCAGAAAGGGCTCTACCGGAATATAGAGCCCGCTCTACAAGTAGAGCACGCTCTACCAAACATAGACAGACCCAAGCCCAGCCGAGACAAGAGCCAACCTCACACAGAACACCTACTGCCGGCCCCGGCTACACAGATGCCATCCACAGATTGGTTGGCATAGCCATAGAGGTCGGCACGCAAGTCCTGGCCGACATAGGAGCCGGGACAGATCCAATAACCGCAATATTGAGAGCGTTGGCGCAACTACTTGCCCGGCATTACAGAGGCGAGTAACCTGCGCCTACTATACTGGAATCCAGACGGGATACAACAGAAGATCCATGAACTCCGCACTGTCACCCAGCAGCAGGACATACAGGTGATACTGCTGGGAGAGACGAAACTGAACCCAAGAACGCATCTTAAGCTTCCAAATTATCACATATATAGAAGGGACGAGGTCAATCCTCAAGGGACCGCCTACAGAGGCACGGCAGTACTGGAGAGGAGAGACATCGTCCATCAAGAACTGGACTTACCAACTTACGAAACGATGCGCTCTATTGGCATAAAAATGGAGACGGCGGGCGAAGAACTAAGGATCTACGCAGCATACCGCCCGCCAGGGACTCCATTCTGCTCCTCAGACATCCGGACAGTAATGGAAGGCGAGATACCAACTATCGTTGCAGGGGACCTAAACGCGAAACACCCGGCGTGGGGGTCCAGAGTGATCACCCCGCCGGGTCGTGAGCTTTATGACGACGCCGAGAGAAACGGCTACGACGTTTTAGGTCCCGAAGAACCAACACACGTCCCTTCGGATCACCGAAAATGTCCGGATGTATTGGACATCGTGCTCTCTAGGAACGTCAACTACCCGGTAGTGGTAGAGGTGCTGTATGACCTGATGTCTCAGCACCTCCCGATTCTTATCACCATTGGCCTCAAGGCAGTGACTACGCTGCCCGGAGCTCTTAAAAGGAAAATAAATTGGAGGCTCTACCAGAGACACCTAATGGAGAGACCTCCAACATACACTGCCATAAACACAGCGGACGACGTAGAGGCCGCTGCAACCAGAATTACAAGGACGATCAAAGAAGCTCTACATGCGGCTTCTACGATCGTCCCAACCACAGGAAGACGGGAAGAGCTGCCGCGAGAGATATGCGTGCAGCTCAAACGCAAAAGAGCTTTGAGAAAACTCTGGGCGCGTACTCGCTGCCCTAGACTGAAGACACAATTAAACACCTTAACGGATGAACTGTCGGTTGCAGTCCGGGCCCACCGTGGAGAGGCCTGGGAGCGGCGCATATCGAAAGCAGGGGAGGAAGATGCGTCGCTCTACAAACTGAACCGACAGTTAACAAAAACCGACCCCCCGTTTGCCCGCTGACCAACAACGCGGGCGAACGTTGTTACGAGGCCAAAGATAGAGCGGATATCCTAGCAGAGCACTTCGAGGAGGAATTTATGCCAAACCCAGCAAGTGCGGAGTTCATGGAACTTCATACCCGGAAGGAGAGCCGCGTACAGGAGTTCCTGTCGAAGCCCGCGCCACCGCTTGCAGGAGAGTGGTTTATATCCCCCGCCCTATTGCGGAGGACGGTAGCCCGCCTGCAACCGAGGAAGGCGCCGGGGCACGACGGGATAACCAACGCAGCACTCCGACAGCTGCCAAATAGAACACTTGTAGAGCTAGGTCGACTCTACAATGGTATACTGCGGACATCCCACTTCCCGGAGGATTGGAAAATCGGCAAAGTGATCGTCCTGCCGAAACCCGGGAAGGACAGGCGTAGAGCAGCCAGTTATAGGCCGATCACGCTGCTACCGCACTTAGCTAAACTGTGCGACAGATTACTGCTAAGAAGCTTCCGCCCGTGCGTACATCTTCGGGCGGAACAGCACGGATTCAGGAGGGGCCACTCTACTGCAACACAGCTGACCAGGGTGCTGCACTATCTGGCGGCCGAGTACAACCTCGGCCGCACATCGTTGGGCGTCTTTCTCGACATAGAGAAGGCGTTCGACAGAGTGTGGCACTCTGGATTACTTTACAAATTAGAAGCACAAACAAGTACCCCTCCTGCTATGTTGCGGCTAGTGGCGTCATTCCTAAGAGATAGGAAGTTCTACGTCTGTGTAGAGGACGCCGAGTCAGCAGCAAGACCAATTAGAGCCGGCGTACCGCAGGGCAGCTGTCTATCGCCGATCCTGTACGCGGCTTACACCAATGACATCCCCACCCTGGCAGACCACCTGCGCGAATGGGAAGACGATGTTGAATTGGCACTATATGCGGATGATAGTGCCTACTTCACATCGTCTAGAAGAGCCCACATAGCCACTGCCAGGATGCAGCGCCTGCTGGACCTGCTGCCACCATGGCTAGACGAGTGGAGGATGGCCGTCAATGTTGGCAAGACGACCGCTCTGCTCACTCGCCGCTACAGGAATCTTCCACCACCACTGACGCTCAGGGGCCAAGAGATCACCTATGAGAAGACAGTGACGTACCTGGGATGTAGGATTGACCGGATGTTGCGCATGACCGCGCACGTCGATAACGCCGACCGCAACGCCAGATGTGCGCGGGCGGCGCTCCGTCCGGTCAAACCTCCCACTGAATACAAAAATAAAAATATATAAGACCTACATAAGATCGAGATTTACTCACGCTGCGCCGGCCTGGTACGCGCTCCTGAGCGATCATCAGAAGCGGCGATTGCAGGTCCAGCAAAATTTGACATTACGGACCATCGTCGGTGCAGGTCGCTACGTCCGGAATGACGTCATCGCGGCCAACCTTAAGATGGAGACAGTCGAGAAATTCGTGGCCCGATTAGCGCGCGGTATGTTTAACCGCGCTGATAACGGGCCACACGAACACCTACGGAATTTTGCGCCTCTACATGCTCGACCACCGGACGGGCGACCTCTGCCAAGAGAACTCCTCTCTATAGCGATTAGAGAGTCGAGTCAAACCCTCAATGCCGCAGACAGGCCAACCTAGACGCCTGGCCGGACTAACAACCGGCCACATTTGACTACCATCATGCCACGTTCTTACAAACGGAGGCTATATTACCTATATACGACCACATGAAGAAAAATTCATGAAGAACTTACTTTGACTACAGCGACCGGGAAATCAAACCCGCGTCGCTGTTCCAAACCTACAATGCCATAACGGCTCCCACGACCGGTGCATAGTGATGCACCGCGAGGAGATTCTGGGCAAAGGGGAACATGCCCCGAGGCCCGAGACCTGCTGTGTGCATAGGCATACACGCAGACGATTACGTATGTAAATCGTTGAAACCACCTGAAATAAACGAAGATGAGCTCCAAGAGGAGAAAAGGCTGAGAGCCGGGTCCGACTCAATGTCCGATTCGGCATCGCCCACTACTTCACCAACCCCATCCAAAAGACTAGCCCAACACCTGGCCCTATGCAAGATGCCCAAGCCTCTAACCATGAGCCCATACCGGGACCATCCTCAGCGCCAGACTCTTATGCGCACATAGCAGCAGTTTCGAGCACGGCGCCACCACCATCACCTCCACCTGTGCAAAGACTGCAACAGCCAACAGACAGCCAAACGGCCAAATACCCTCCCATAATAGTGGAGTGCTTCCCAAATTGGGCGAAGCACTTTAAAATCCTTCACCAGCTTCTGGGCCACGCCCCAAATGCTCGCCCATTTGGGAAGGGGGTCCGCTTTCGGCCCCAGTCCGACAACGAATACCGCAAGGTACAAAGATACCTGATTGAGCGCAGTGAGGAAGACGCCGCCTTCGTGTGGTATTGTTATGCCCCACAGGAAGAGCAACCCACGAAGGTGGGGTTAAGAGGGCTCCCGGCGGATACTGATCCCAAAGACATTCAGGAAGCCCTCATTGAGAAGGGCAGTCACATTTGTATGTTCTATACCACCCAAAAGAGACAGGCCTGGCTGTGTATTTCACGTCAAAATGAATCACTTAAGTCCAGAAGAGCTCAATAGGTTGTACCAAATAAACGAGCTGCTTTACATGCCGGGGGTCACTATAGAGGCCTGGACTGGTAGAATTGGCCCCGCGCAGTGTCACAGGTGTCAAGGGTTCGGGCATGCATCTTTCAATTGCTACCGGCCCTACAAATGTGTACGCTGTGCGGGTGACCACCTGGCCTCAGCCTGCCCACAACCACGGGATGCGCAACCCAAATGCACAAACTGCGGGAAAGATCACTCGGCGACTGACAGGCGGTGCCCAGTGATGCAGCGAATCGCAAGGAAGAGAGGTATCAATATGCAACCTCCTATGCCCTCGCAAGCAGCACGGGCACCGCAACGCCTACCACCTCCACCACAGTGGCAACCACCACCTCCACAACGGCCACCACCACCTCAAATGCATACGCAGCAAGAACCCCAACAGCACTACCAGCAACAACCACAACGTTGGCGCTGCAACCACAGCAGCGACAGGTAAAAATAACACCAGCACCAACATTCGCAACGACCGGGGTAACCTTAGCTCCACCGGCGAATGATGCCACGGAGCGCACAGAGCGCCCCAAAAAGAAACGCGGGAGGAAAAATAAGAAGAAGAGGAAGGCGACCACCCAAACAGCTCAAGTGGGAGGTACATCCACTCCTCTTCCTCCACCCATCGCCACCACACAACAACGAGAACCACTACCACAACCGCGATACTCAACTTTTCCCCCTATTTCAAGCCAAACAGAACTTACAGTACCCCAACCCCGAGACCCACGCCCACCTAAAAGGACTGTTGCAGTCACACCCCAATCACAGCCCCAAGCACCAACCACCATCGAGGAGGCCCTCGCTCAACTGCTGGGCGTGGTGATCAGGATCCTAGGTGAGGTCCTGACTGCCATGACCACCGGTACAAACCCCCTTTCAGCCATCTTAAGTGCCTTAGCCCAACTAACTTCCATCAACAGGCCATCAACTTAAGATGTGCTATTGGAACCCAGGCGGTATCTCGGGGAAGGTCCCCGACCTAAGAACTCTGGTCCAGCAGCACAATATCCAGATTGTGCTGCTGGGGGAAACGAAACTGCGCCCTTCTGCCCAATTAAAGCTCCCTAACTTCTTCGTGTACCGACATGACGAGATCTCCCCAGAAGGTATCGCGTACAGAGGTACCGCGGTCCTTGTGAGGAGGGACGTCATGCACGAAGAAGTTGGGACAAATACACAATTCATAGCTACGAGGACTAAGGGAATAAGGTTAAAGGTGGGGACCAAAGACACAAGGATATTCGCCGCCTACTGACCTCCCGGCACCTCGTTTGCCCCCCAAGACATAAGATCGATATTTGACTCTACAACACCCGCTATTATTGCCGGAGACCTCAACGCGAAACATCCCGCTTGGGGCTCCGCGTTAATAACACCACCCGGGAGGAAGCTATTCGACGACGCCGAGGAGTGGGGGTACGAGATGCTGGGCCCAGACGAACCCACCCATATCCCTACAAAACCCGAACATCAGCCCGATGTCTTGGATATAGTGCTGTGCCATCTAGTGCCGTACCCAACACGGTTGGAAGTGTTGTATGACGTGGACACGCAGCACCTCCCCGTGCTGATTACCATCGACACCAGTGCGGATGCCGTAGTGCCCAGAAGTCTCCGAATGAAGACAAACTGGGTGCGCTTCCGTAGTGCGCTGGAGGGCGTCCAACACTGCGCCTCTATCGCCACCCGTGAAGATGTGGAGACAGCGGCACTTCATCTTCACAATACTATTAAAGAACAACTACAACTTCATTCCCACCCTGTCTCCACCGGGCGCGGGAAGGAGGAACTCCCACGCGCACTGCAAAGCAAACTGTCTGAAAAACGGAAGCTGAGGAGGCTCTGGGCACGGACACGATGCCTACGGCTCAAAACTAAACTTAACTCTATGACGGAAGAGCTGTTGGAAGCTATGAGAGCGTACAGGGGAGAGGCATGGGAGAGGCGAGTCGACGAAGCTTCGGAGACACCCGTCTCTCTGCATCTCCTCAACCGGCAGCTCACAAAGAAACCACCACCTGTCTGCCCACTGGTGGACAGCACGGGGAGCAGAATTTACGACGCCCAAAAAAGGGCGGAGTTGATGGCACAGCACTTCGAACAGCAGTTTAAACCCAACACCGTAGCAGAGGGGTACGCAGACCATGTAAAAAGTATAGTGGACCGCGTACAGGAATACCTTGCAAACCCGGCGCCACCATTGCGGGGCGACGACTTTATCTCACCAACGAAGGTAAGGCGCACCATCATGCGCCTACCCGCCCGTAATGCGCCGGGATATGACGGCATTACCACCACAGCCATTAAGCAGCTGCCCAGAAGGGTAATAGTGGCACTCACCAGGTTATATAATGGCATCCTACGAACTGGCCACTTCCCGACCATCTGGAAGCAGGGTAAAATCATCGTGCTGCCGAAGCCGGGAAAAGACAGGAGGTTCCCGGCCAGCAACCGCCCCATAACGCTATTGCCGCACATAGCAAAACTTTTCGAGAAACTCACCCTCACCAGAATTTTTCCACATGTCACCCTGCGGGAGGAGCAATTCGGCTTCCGCAGGGGGCATTTCACAACTTCACAGCTGGCCCGCGTGCTGCACTATCTTGCGGCCAAATATAACTTCGGCCGCACCTGTGTGGGGGTCCTTCTCGACATGGAGAAGGCCTTCGACAGGGTGTGGCACGCAGGGCTAGTCTATAAGATCATTCAAAATACCACCTTGCCACCCATGCTTGTGCGGTTAATAGCGTCGTTCCTGGAGGGGCGGAGCTTCCACATCACCCTGGAAGGGGCTGTCTCGGCAGCACGACCGATTTTAGCCGGAGTGCCACAGGGCAGCTGCCTATCACCGCACCTGTACGCGGTTTACACCAACGACATCCCCACCCTTCAAGGCCATCTGGAGGAATGGGAAGATGATGTAATTCTCACTTTGTACGCCGACGACAGTGCTTACTTCGCGTCATCACGTCGGGTGGACATACCTGCCAGGAAGTTGCAGCGGGTACTCGACCTCTTGCCTGAGTGGCTGGACAAATGGAGGCTGGCGGTCAACTTCGGGAAGACCGTCGCCTTCATGACCAGGCTGGCCAGAACACCTCCACCTCTGCAACTCCGCGGGCAGGATGTGGGTTGGAGTAGTACCATCACATACCTAGGATGCCAGATAGATCGCTCGCTGCGCATGACCCCGATGGTCAATAATGTCGTAAGACAGGCCAGAGCTGCGCGAGCAAAACTCTATCCTATACTGGCATCCAAACTCCCAACAAGAACGAAAATAGGTATCTACAAAACCTACATCCGCTTGCGGCTGACCTACGCAGCACCAGCCTGGTACGCGTTGACCTCGGCCACTCAGCGCAGGAGGTTGCAAGCCCAGCAAAATCTTGCGCTCCGGGTAATCGTGGGAGCTGGTCGCTACGTCAGGAATGATGTCATCTCACGCGACCTCAAGGTCGAATCCATCCATGAATTTGTGGTCCGTTCTGGGAGACGGGTGTTCGATCGCGCAGATAACGGGCCACATCCCCACCTTCATAATTTAGCCCCCCTTCATGCCCGCCCACCTGACGGGCGACCGCTCCCACGTGAACTCCTACGCTCACCACCCGGCGACGGGGAAGCCGGGGATGAGTGAGCATCCCGACACCTGATTTGATGGCGCTAAGTGCGCACCACACCAACCCACAAGCTGCCAACGCAGCACCCAAGACCGGGGAGTCGTGTCCTCCTGAGATGCCGCCCACGTAAAGAGGGTCTCCTCGACACATGCATACCTCCATAAGGAGAAGAACCACCATGTAAATCGTTCGGGACCAGCTACCAGTATATAATATAATCAAGAAAAAAAAGCATATAGGGAAGTGATAGGGAAACTAATTACTCTCTCACGGAGCGGTTTGAAGATAATTACTGTTTTATTCCCAAGGGATCCTTCACCTTTAAATATAAGAACAGTTCTACTGGTGTCGCCAAAGCGACACATATTGTTGAAGCGCCTGTCAAATTATATTAGCAGTTCTCATGCCAATATTAGTCCGTAAGCTGTGTAGGTATGTTTAAAAAATGTAGTACCTGTCGTCGTAAAAATTAAAGATCAAGTAAAGGTCGATTGAGCAAATTACTGCATTTTATTATTAAAAAGAGATCAAATTCCTATCCATGGTCCTAAATCGAAGCCGGATTTGAAAAAACGTAATTGGACAAGATATTATTTAGTGGAATACGCTTGGGAAGTCTTAAATATTCGTTGTGGAAATACCACCGAGGGAGTGAAGATATTTAACCAAGAAATCTGGAGTCTTAGCCCCTTAGATATTGGACTATTATTTAATTTATTTAACCCAGCACTCATTATCAGGTAGTATTTTGTGTAAATCGACTGCTAATTTATCAGGTTAGTACCAAATTACCTATAAAATAATTATGTATAACTTAAAGTATTTAATCGGCTAAAATTCATTTAATATTGTTTTATATAGTTTCTAATAACCGTCAAATCATAATTAAATTAAATTATAAAGCTTGGTTAAATTATATTGACGATATTATAATATTTTTTTTTCTTTATTGGTTTAAACTGTTTTTTAAAAAATAAGTCAAGAGAGTGTATAATTGAAAAAATTGCATAATATTATTTATTACATACTAAGGCATACCTGTGAAGCTGTTTGATTGTCTGAATTGTATATGTTACCCTTAATTGTTGTTAATTATAAAGTTAAATATCAAGGTAGTACATGTACCATTTTGTTTAATTATTTAAGAGTTTGAAAAATAAGTAAGGGAATTAGTTTTCATTTCTTTATAACTGTAAGCAAAGTTGTATAAAACTACTTATGAATTATATTTTATAAAATATAAACTTCTTGTTTGTATAAATTTCAGGCATTTGCACTAGTCTCCCAATACCAGCCAACATGCCAGAAGATAAGGAGCAAATTAGGAAACGAGCTAGCTACAAGGGACAAATAACTGCTTTTTCAAATTATTTAAATTCACTGAAGGTATCTTCATTGGCTGCTACTGAGGTAAATGAGTTGCAATTACGTATTAGTAGGATTGAGTCAATGTATGAACGATATGATGAGGTACAATTATCCATCGAGTGTAATACTGATAATATAGACGCCCAGATATCAGAACGAACTGAGTTTGAATCCCTGTATTTTAAATCGCTTTCTCTTGCAAAAAGGATCTTAGCAGATTGCATTAAGTCAGATGACGTAAGCAGTGACGGTGGCTCTCATTCCGGCAATCATAAATTTGTTAAACTGCCCACTATTCAACTACCTAAATTTAATGGTTCTTATGATAATTGGTTAGAGTTTCATGACACGTTCATGAGCCTCATACATTCAAATGACGAGATAGATGACATAAATAAGTTTCACTATCTGAGAGCGTCGTTGGAAGGGCCCGCTGCTGTGGTAATACAGTCAATCGAATTCTCGGCAGCTAATTACACCGTCGCATGGACTATATTATGTGATAGATATGATAATAAAAGACTACTAATTCAAAATCACGTGACAGCCTTATTTAATATAGCACCAATTAATAAAGAATTGTCTGTCAACTTAAAACGTCTCATTGACCAAATAAATAAAAATTTACGTGCACTAGAATCTCTCGGTGAGCCAACTAAACAATGGGACACACTTCTCATTCATATTATTACTCAAAAATTAGATGCTAAGACATATCGTGAATGGGAAGAGTCTAAAGGTCGTTTGGAGAAAGATACACCTATAGTATGTGCCATATCGATTGAGAAAAACGGACAATGACCTCAGATATGAGCCGAGTGTCAAAAGGCGTAACTTACAAAATCTCAATTTAGATGTGATAACAATATTTAAATATTGATATTATTCCCACTTCTAGGTCAGCACATATGTTTTGTTTTTTTGTTTCTTAAATAATATTGTCTGTGGTTCCTATAAACATAGTAAAATCTTACGGTACATCGCGAAAAATGTGTTATATTTTATATTTCAATTTATGGTAAGTAACGCAGCAATTCATTTAATAACAGTTTCATATTAAAAAAATATTTGAAGCAATATAATCACCATATTGAGCTTTTGCAAATTCATCCCTTTAAAATAAACAAAACGCGCGTTACGTCAGTTCGTTCTAAAAGAAACGTGACAATGGCAGCCAGAGATGCGTCACCTTTTTTGGGCCGGTCCGCCATTTTGTTTTCATTCGTGTTCGGATAGCGCTTGCGTGTGTACGTCTCGGGTAATTCATAGCATTCATTGCATTGTTTTAGTTGAGTTTTTACTGTTAAATTTGTTATATCGTTAAGTTTTTGTTTTTTGAATCTGTTATATTAGTTTTACTGTGACGGTCGTTACTAAATCGACATGAGTTCAGGAGAATTTGGTGAAGGACCCGGTCCTTCAACATCAAGTGGAAAGAGACGTCGCCGACCCATAATAAACGTAGCAGGTACGTACAAATAGGTACAAATGCGACGACGTAGCCTTTCTATTTCTTAAAGCGCTCTTTTTATGTGACCATGTGGTATTTATTTTCTAAAACAATATGTATTTATGTGATGTAGTACTATGGTAGTATATTTTTGTCATTTATTTACAGGCCCATCTTCTGGAGCACCTTTAACGTCACCAGTAAAAAAGAGAAAACCTACCACTTTGTCGGTCGGGGAACAAGAGATTATCATTAATGTATACAAATATGTCAAAAACACCTGGCCCGAAGACGTGTATCCTTCAAACGTTAATATGGTAGAAAAGGTTTCGGAGATCTCAGGAGTCAGCAAGAGCACTATATATCGCGTATTAAGCGTGTATAGAGATTCCCATAAAATACCAGAAAAGGGAATAATTAATAAAAGAAAAAAGTCTGTAATTGACAAGTTGGACGATTTTGATAAATCGGCTATAAGAGCGAAAGTGCATCAGTTCTTTCTTGCAGGAGAATTACCGACTTTAGACAAAATTTTGCTCAGTATAAATCAAGATGACCAGTTGCCAAACTTGAGCAAAACTTCCCTGCGACGTGTGTTGCGCCATTTAAAATTCAAATATATAAAGAGAAACAGAAAAAGTGGTCTAATAGATCGCCCAGAGATAGTTCTGTGGCGTACCAGATATTTGAGAGAAATACAAATATTAAGAAACGAGGGACGTAACATTTTTTACCTTGACGAAACATGGATTAACGCAGGTCATACTATGGGAAAGGTATGGGAAGACACCACAATTGAATCTTCTCGTCAATCACGGTTAGAAGGCTACTCTACTGGCGCGAAAGCCCCTTCGGGTAAAGGAAAGCGATTAATAGTTGTACACGTTGGCAATGAAAATGGCTTTTTGGAGGGATGTGATTGGGTATTTGAATCATCATCTACTGGTGACTACCATGAGAGTATGGACGCTCTCCATTTCGAGGACTGGTTTAGAAAAGTAATAGAAAAACTGCAAAGCGGCGATGTCATAGTTATGGATAACGCTAGTTACCACTCCAGACGTTTAGAAAAAACCCCAACAATGTCTTGGCGGAAACAAAATATGCAGGAATGGCTAGAATCTAAACAGATCGCATACGTGCCCTCGGACACAAAGACCCACTTAATGGAAAAAATAAAGGCAGTTAAAGATAACTATCGAAGTTACGTCACCGACGAGATGGCAAAAGAAAAAAGCATCACAGTGGTAAGGTTACCTCCTTATCACTGTGAGCTTAACCCCATTGAACTTGTGTGGGCAGATGTGAAAGGGTACGTTGCACGAAAAAATACAACTTTCAAGTTAAAAGATGTTAAAAATTTACTTAAAGATGGTTTAACTCAAATCACGCCAGATAAATGGAAAAACTGTGTTCAGCATGTCCTTAAGGTTGAACAAAAAATGCGTGGCATGGATGATAGAATTGACCAAACTGCAGATCGCTTTATAATTAATGTTACAGATAGTTCATCAAGTGAAGATACGAGTGATGATTGCACCGAATAAAAATAAAGTTCTTATATAATATTAAAAATAAAGTTTTATCTTTTGCATAAGTACGTACTTATTCGGTGTCGTTATCACTCGAATCTTTATATGTGTTATAAATTAATGTTTTTTGTTGTTAAATGAATAAAGTACTTTATAACAATAGATGATTTTTCTTCTACAGCGATCTTTCACATAACTTTTTAATAATAGTTAATAAATATATATTATATCAATCATTATAAAAAAATCATTATAAATAAAGAAAGTACTACATATAAAATGTGCCTATATATTGAAGGTTTGTAACCCCTGGTTAAACGACCGAAAGGTCATTGTCCGTTTTTCTCAATCGATTTGGCACATACTATATTACGTTCGATATATTTTTGATGTTTTTAAAAAATCGAGCCGATTTAATCGAAACACTAGAAATGTCTAATTCTGGTGCTACTAACCGTTTAAATTCTTCTATAAAATATGCTCCAAAAGTTAAGGCAATGGTTTCAGTTCGGGATACCGGTAATAAAAACGGTTCGGCCTTTTCCGCCAAACTGTGTCCTAAATGTAAGGGTGACCATAAGTTAAGCAGTTGTCCTCAGTTTCTTGGATTAAGTAACGATGTGCGTCTACAGTTACTGCCAGAGTATAAAGTATGTTTCAATTGTCTTAATTCAGGACGTTATGCAAATCACTGCAAAAAGCCAGGATGCAAAATATGCCACCGAAAGCATAACACTCTCGTGCACGTCGCAGATTACCAGTCAAAACCAATTACAGATATTAATACATCTAACACGAGTAGTGGTAATAATAAGCCCGTTATGCAAGGTCATTTCGAACAAACAAACAGTTCGACAGGCTCACAGTTGTCATCCAATTCTAACGCACATCTGTCATTATCCGCAAAGGTAGGCACTGCATCGTGTAGTGAACAAGGCGACGTATTGTTGTCGACGGCATTAATTAAAGTTATAGGTAAGAATGGTTGTCCATATATTGCTCGTGCTATTCTTGATAGTGGCAGTAACGCTTGTTTAATAACTGAAGAGTTATATCAAAGGCTAGGTTTGCCCGCTCAAAATGTAAATCAGTCGGTAGTCGGTATTAATAATGCTTCGGCACACATCAAGAAGATTTGTAAGGTATCGATAAAATCATTGAATGATAACTTCTCTAGTAATCTTCATTGTTTTGTCCTACCATCAATAACCCAAAATGTACCTACTAGATATGTTAATTTGTCAAACTTAAAAATTCCATCTAATATTTCTCTGGCAGATCCTAATTTTCATTCACCTGCTCCCGTTGACATGCTTATAGGTGCTGATTCTTTGTCTCTGGTCTTTTGGGACTTAATAGGAACGCAGAGATTAAAATTAGGGGACGGTCAGCCGATTCTTTGTGAAACTAGCTTAGGATGGTTAGTATCAGGTCCGATTGATTATAGATATGTAAAGAAAGGGGTTAACTCTATTAAATGTAATTTTACAAGAATATTTCAAGATGAGGCTAGTAAAGATTTAGATGAAGATATACAAAAACAATTAGTACGCTTCTGGCACCTCGAAGAGGTAAGCCCTGCGTCTCTTTATTCAAACGAAGAAAAATTATGCGAAGAACACTTTTTAAAAAACACCACGCGACTGGCAAATGGTCGATTTTGCGTGAGGATACCCTTAAAACATAATCCTGACGTATTAGGTGATTCTTGGCCACGAGCTAAGAAGTGTTTATTATCGCTAGAGCGCAGGTTAGCAGGTCAATCTCAGGTCTATGAAATGTATAAAGAATTTATGTCAGAGTATGAAAGTCTGGGTCATATGGAGAAATGTGAGAATGATAATTTACCACGTAAGATGCATTTTATACCACATCACGGTGTGCTGCGGGAAAGTAGTACTACTACTAAATTAAGAGTCGTTTTCAATGCTAGCAGTCCGACTTCTTCGGGTGTTTCCTTGAATAATATACAGATGGTAGGTCCCGTGGTACAGGACGACCTTTTGTCCATTCTTTTACGCTTTCGGCTACACAAATACGTTCTCACAGCTGATGTTGAGAAAATGTACCGGCAAATAGTCATTCATCCCGATGACCGCTATTTGCAACAAATTGTCTGGCGTGATAACCCTTCAGAACAGCTTCAAGCTTATCAACTTAACACCGTGACTTACGGCACCTCTAGTGCTCCCTTTTTGGCAACTAGGTGCCTCCAACAATTAGGCTTAGAGTGTACCGATGACAAGGTTGCTCAAGTGATCATTCACGATTTTTACGTTGATGACTTGCTAACGGGAGGGGATGATATTAACGAGGTTACAGATTTGCGCCGTAAAGTGACTTCCACACTTGCATCAGCTCATATGGTTTTGCGAAAGTGGAAGTCGAATGAATCTCAACTGGTTAGTGAAAATGATATTTCTCCGCTTGATTTAAATATTGGTGGCTTTGAACCGACTAAAACTTTAGGCCTTGGGTGGCAATCACATACTGACCATTTTCCATTTTCATATTTTCTCGGACGCTTCTGAGCGAGCATATGGCGCCTGTTTATATGTGCGTAGTGTTAATGATCAGGGTGAGGGTTTAATTCAATTATTGATGGCGAAAAGTCGTGTCGCGCCGCTTAAACCTATAACAATCCTAAGACTGGAACTTTGTGGTGCACTTGTTGGAGCTCGCCTTTACCAAAGGGTTGTAGCATCGCTGAGACAACAAGCTAAGCGCACTTTCTTTTGGACAGATTCGTCCATCGTGTTAGGATGGTTAAAGGTGTTGCCTAGCAAGCTACAACCCTTTGTTAGAAATAGGGTTGCTGAAATATTAGAGAAGACTGGAAATTACGAGTGGAGGCATGTCCCAACAGAGTGTAATCCGGCCGATCATATTTCTCGCGGTGTGAGTTGTAAGGATATTTCATCCATGAGTAAGTGGTGGTCAGGACCTGAACTTTTAAAGAAAGAGGTCTCTCACTGGCCTGCAAATTTCTTAAGTATTAATCACGAGTTGCCTGAGATTAAATCGTCAAATGTTATCCTCCACGGAATACTTCATTCTAACAACAATGAAGATTTAGGCGGGAATAAATTAATTGAATTTAAACGCTTTCTAAATATACTAGATTAAATCGGGCCGTTGCTTATGTGCTGCGTTTTATTAATAATTGTAGAAAGCAATCCGTTCACGGTCCTCTAAGCAATCAAGAGTTGCAAACCGCACTCAATGTTATTATAAGAATATCTCAGAGTGAATCATTTGAGGAATACACCATGTTAATTAAAATTAAAAGCTTACCCACTAAAGGTTTTCGCACATTATAACAACTCACCGGCGACTCGACTCTATGCTAGACATTGAAATTTAAGCCCTGTATCATATGTTCAAGGTTCAATTTCAAAAAATGATTATAAAGTAGTGTACAACGAGTGGCCTACGCATCGTACACTAGAGGTCAACCCCGACACGTTTGTCACGCAATGACCATACGTCGTCCACGCAACGACCAAACGTTGTCCACGTAACGACTATGCGTTTCAGTATATATAAAGGTACTCTGTGACTATGCGTTTGCGACTGACGCGTGACGGTGACGGGCAACCATTTGCCAGCCCACCCGTCCGCCCCGTGCCTTCCCCCCGCCCGCCATATAGAATCGAAGGACGGAGTGCACGTTGGCGGTACACGGTGATAATTTTTCGAAAATCATGCTGAAAGAAAAGTTGATAGAAGAAGTGCGAAAATATCCGCTACTATACGACCTTCGTGATCCGAAATATAGTGACGTACATAAGAAGGAAAAGGCATGGAATGAAATCGCTATTGTATTGTCGCAACCAGGTAAGAATTTTTTTTTTGAGTTATTGATTTTGCCATAATCTACAGAAATTCAGCTATCGAACAAATAAATATGTGTGATTCTAATAGATATTAATAATAATGTTAAAACTTATAAGTCATTTCATTAAAGTACATTGTTGAGAAAATTTAATTCAACCTGTTACATCCAAAAAGTAGGTATGTTATTGTACAGTTAACAGTACCTACGATTTTCTACTTGGACACTCGAAAAATCTTGGTTTATCGTAAAAATTAGTTTTTTCACATACAGTAATATAAAATCCCAGAATTTACTGATATAAAATATTAAATCTACGTCATATATATTTTTTTTTTAGTTTGGGTTTCTGTATGTTATAATAAAGTGCCTTACGTTTATTTAATATAGGTAATCAGTAATAAAATCCCAGCTTAGTATAGAAACTTGTTTAATATTCTTAATAAGCCAATAATATTATAACCAACTTCTTACGATTATTACATATTAATTATACATGATCTATATTAAATGCTGCCACGGAACTCGTCCTTCGGGAGATTGAAAATAAGTTGCAAACATATCACGAGTTTCAAAAGCAGATGCCGAAGATTCACTTATATCTTCTGGAATTGTACTTAGATTACTTAGTAATCTCTGTTCATCATCATTATTGGCCGAACTCTGCCTTGTGTTGACTTCATCATCGGATGTTATATTATAACACCGCATGACATTGTGTAAAATACACGTCGCAAAGACCACAATATCAACATATTTTGGGTGTAAATGCAAATTCTTATTATAAATTCCAAATTTTTGATATAAGATGCCGAACGCGTTTTCAACTACTCTGCGAGCTCGCGATAAGCGATTATTGTATATTCTTTCCTTTTCTGAAATGCCACTTGAACGTGGATATGGTCGCAATAAATTCCTTTTTAAAGGAAACGCTTCGTCGGCTACAAAAACATGTGGCATTATTATTTCAGTACCAGGTAATGGTGTGTCAGTTGGAATATTAAATGTATTCATTTCAATCGCTCTTCCTAATCTTGACGATGCCAAAATTCCGCCATCACTATTCTTGCCATAGGCCCCTATATCGACAGCTATAAATCTGTATTTATCATCGACGACAGCCATGAGGACGATAGAGAAGTGTTTTTTATAATTAAAAAATAGCGAGCCGCTGCTAGGAGGAGCAATTATGTTTACATGTTTGCCGTCGATGGCACCTATACAGTTTGGAAAATTCCATTTTTTATTGAAACCATCTGCGATTCTTTTCCAGTCTTCGGTAGTAGGTGTGGGCATGAACTTCCCCTTCATTGTATTTATAATCGCATTGCACACATCTTTTAATATCGACCGGATGGTACTTTCGCCTAACCGAAAGCTTGAACTCATAGTCCTAAATGAACAGCCACTAATCAAGTACCTGAAACAACCAATTTTTCTTTATATTTATATTATTTTGTTACAGCAATTAATGTAAGAAGATATGGCAAAACTTAAGGGAATATCATAGAAGAGCCATTAAAAAGAAAGCAACTAAAAGTGGTCAGAGTGCTAATACTAATAAAAAATGGCAATATGAAACTGAAATGTCTTTTTTATTACCACATTATAAAGAACGGTCTACAGTGACGTCAGTGGACAACACAGATGATGGTGATGATGAAAATAGCTTATCTGCTGCGGAAATTCTTGCCAATGTGACTAATAATGAAGAATCTCAAGACTCGTCAATTATCTCGGAGCGTCCTGAATCTTCGGTGTCTATGTACGATTCATCTAGATCAGTGTTTCCTGACATTCCAAAAACGACAAAACGAAAGAAATTGCAAGAAACAAGTGCATCGGCGGTTTTAATGGAATATTTATTAAAAAAAAAAAACGATGAAGATGGAAAGCAGAATGACGAAATGGATAAATTTTTTTTAAGTATTTCAAGCACAGTAAAAAAATTATCTACCTATAATCAAGCACTTTTAAAGTCAAGAATTTTTAATTTAGTTTCGGAAGCTGAAATACAAGAACTGCAAAATAATCGAAACTGTTACTATGATGATTTTTTTGCACCAGGAACTTCTGGCTACACAACTCAAAACCTAAATGCAGGTACTACCGGTAGTAGCACCGCTAGCACCCAACAGCAAAATACAACGCCTATGGAAGAATCGAGGGTTGATGGTTCTTCTTAACACAATTAAAGTAAAATTGCTTTGCTTTGATTTATCCTTTAACTTGATATATAAATAAATACATATAAATTATAAAAAAGTTTCTTATTGCTTACCTTAATGTCACTGCCAGCTTTTCTTCCGGTGATACAGCTTCTCTAAATCGCGTGTTTCTTTTGTAGATGTCGTCCTCAATAATATTAAGTATATAATAAAACAAGTATCTCGGCATACGGAAATAGATATAGAATTTTTCTTCGTCATCTAGCAGACGTTTCCGGATATTCCAATATTCCCCTTCTGATTTCCTTTGTCGCAACATATCATGTACCCAATATCTTCTTTTCCTGCTGTTTCGTTCATTTTCATTATCAAATATAATAGCTATAATCGCCAGTTCACTGAATGTAAAGTTCGACATTTCATAAGCAACACGACTTCTTTGGACAAAATTTAACCGAAAACTGAGGTTAGACGAGTTGTCTGTTGAATAACCCACTCGTTGGCACCGCGTTGGCCACTAGTGACCATTGGGTGGATCAACTAGTTGACTACTCATCGAGAGTGTGAGTAGAGTTGCTGCCGCGTTGGCGTGGAGTTGTTATAATGTGCGAAGACCTTTAAAGTCCGTTGCATAAATTTAATGTATTTCTCGATGATAATAAAATAATGCGTGTTGGAGGGCGTCTTGAAAATTCCGATTACTGTTATGAGAAAAAACATCCCATACTTATACAGTCCACTCATTATTTTACCAAATTGCTCTTCAATTATGAGCACATAAGGTTAATGCACGCGGGACCACAGCTAATGTTGGCCACTATAAGAGAGATGTACTGGCCGATTAGAGGTCGTAATTTGGCCAGATCTTGTTATCGACAATGTGTAAGATGTAATAGAATGAAAGGAAAACCCATCTCTCCAATAATGGGCAACCTACCACACCAACGCATCCTTTCTGGTTTTCCATTTCAAAATATTGGACTAGACTATGCGGGACCAATTCAATCTGTTTCTCGCCATGGCCGTGGTTGTAAAATTGTAAAGGTGTATATAGCTATTTTTATTTGCTTCGCGACTAAGTCAATTCATCTTGAATTAGTGGGTGATTTAACTAGCAATACTTTCATATTAGCTTTGCGCAGATTTATGTCAAGAAGAGGGAAACCTCTTAATATTTATTCGGATAATGGTACCTCCTTTGTAGGCGCATACAATGACATTTCAAAATTTATTAGGACGTATTGTAATTCTTTATCTGAGGTAATGGCAAATGAAGGAATTAATTTCCATTTTATACCGCCTTATTCTCCCCATTTTGCTGGGCTTGCGGAGGCTGGTGTCAAATGCATTAAATATCATTTAGTTAGAGTGCTGGGCAATTGTAATTTGACTTACGAGGAACTAAATACCACATTAATACAAATTGAGGCTATACTTAACTCCAGACCACTCACACCTTTGTCAACGAATCCTGAAGACTTGCTACCACTAACGCCCGGTCATTTTTTGATTGGACGCCCCTTGACTTCCTTGCCGACACCAGACTATAAAGATCATTCCGTAAGCTCTTTAACCCGATTTCAACGAATAGAACAATTACGTCAACATTTTTGGGCTAGATGGAGCAAGGAATATATATCAGAGCTTCAACTGCGGATGAAATGGCGTTCCTGTAAAGGCTCTTTGAAGTTAAATTCACTGGTACTCCTAAAAGAGGAGAATTCACCGCCATTAAAGTGGAAGATGGGTCGCATCGTCGCAGTCCATCCAGGCTCGGACGGCGTATCAAGGGTGGCGGATATCAAAACATCGACTGGTATAGTTCGCCGATCATTTAGCAAAATTTGTCCGCTTCCTGAACCTGAAGAATCTGGTTGAAAGGTAGACTTTCAACGCCGGGGGGCATGTTGAAGCGCCTGTCAAATTATATTAGCAGTTCTCATGCCAATATTAGTCCGTAAGCTGTGTAGGTATGTTTAAAAAATGTAGTACCTGTCGTCGTTGTAAAAATTAAAGATCAAGTAAAGGTCGATTGAGCAAATTACTGCAATTCCTATCCACATATTGAAGAATTAAGGCGTTGGGACCGGGACGACCTCGGAAGACCCGTAATCCCCGCCTGAACCTATTTTGAAGAAAAGGAAGAGGTCGACGCCCTTGTGTGTTACTCCGTTGCGGGCTTCACATACGTTGTTCCCGAACCCAACGTAGGCGTCTTAGGGGGTTGTGAGGTCCGCTGCTGAACGAGCCGTGACAAAGACCTCTCCTCCCCTCCTTTGTTTGTCCTTTTCAAGGACTATATCGTCGGCAAATCGAAGGTGAGTGATGTACTCGCCATTGATGTTGATACCGTATCCTTTCCAGTCCAGAAGCTTGAAAACGTCTTCCAATGCAGCGGTGAAGAGTTTCGGGGATATAACGTCACCCTGTCTTACACCTCTCTGCAATTGGATAGGTTTCGTATTCTGGTTCTGTACTCGGATAGCTATCGTAGCCCTACTGTACCAGCACTTCAGCACTTCGATATACCGACAGTCAACTTGGCACCGCTGAAGGGACTGCAGCACCGCCCAAATTTCGACGGAATCAAAGGCTTTCTCATAGTCCACATACGCCAGACATAGTGGCAAATTGTACTCCTCGGACTTCTGTACAATTTGCCGAAGGGTATGTATGTGGGCTATGGTGCTAAAGCCTTTTCGGAAACCGGCTTGTTCGGGAGGCTGGAAGTCGTCAAATCTGCGCGCGAGACGATTCGTAATGACTCTCGAAAACAGCACGTAGACGCGGTTTAGAAAGGAAATCGTTCTGTTTTTCTTCAAGAGAGCATTGTCGCCTTTCTTGAAGAACAAGACCACCGCACTTCTGCTCCACGCCTCCGGTGTAATGCCACCATGTAGGACGGAATTAAAGAGCTTCTGAAGGACTTCAAGTACCGGTTTTCCACCCGCTTTCAGAAGCTTCGCTGTAATTCCATCCTCGCCTAGGGCCTTGCCGTTTTTAAGGTGCTGGAGAGCCATTCTAATCTCGCTCAGACTGACGTCCAGGATATCAAGGTTTCGGGACTTTGGATTAGAGCACGAGGGGGACGGAGCGTTGACTTCATTAGACGAGACCTCTCCAACTTAACGTTTAGGTTCAGTGTCCTCTAACCATTGGGTGATCGCTGCCGGTTTTCACCCTCGCGATCACTGAGACATCACTGAACAGTTGTCGTCTGGTCGTCATAATGAAGTCAAGCTCATTTTTTGTCGAACCGTCGGGGCTCGACCAGGTCCACTTCCTGTGGGGCCGCTTCTGGAAGAAAGAGTTCATCATAAAGAGTCCCTCTTTCTCCATGAAGTCGGCCAGCTGCTGGCCCCTTGGGTTCCGTTGCCCTATTCCAAATTTCCCCACTTTCAGCTCACCGTTCTCTCTTATGCCTAGTTTTGCATTGAAGTCTCCCATTAACACCGTATATTGGGTTTTAGAGGAATGCATGGCTCTAGAGATATCCTCATACATTTCCTCCACCTCCTCATCGGGGTGTGCCGAGGTTGGTGCGTAAACCTGTATGACCTTCAGCGAATATCGTTTGGTGATTCTGAGTATAAGGTACGCAACCCTCGTCGACATACTCTCAATCTTTACAACGTTGTTAACGAGAGACTTGTGGACGATAAATCCGACACCTCCTTGGGACAGATGGTCGCCCTCCCGGTAATAGAGCAAGTTGCCGGATTCGAGGATTACCGTTTCCTCCCCCTCTCTTCGGACTTCGGATAATCCTATAATATGCCAGCGTTACTTGTCTATCTCTTCTTCCAGCTCCACAATCTTCTCGTCAGTCCTCAGGGTGCGTGCGTTGTATGTTGCCAGGTCGAGTCGTCGTAGGTGGCAACCGAACCTCCACCAGAGATTCTTAACACCCCCTGCCCCGCCGTTACCATGGTCGCCACCGTAGCCAGGAATAGCGGGGCCGCCGGGGACTGGGGGCCGTCTCTTCGTAACTTTCATCATGGGGGGTATATTGCCATAGTTGACACGCTTGGCGAGCGGGTTGGCAACCGCAGTTTTTTGATTGTATTTTTGCCGTTACCAGGAAGATGCTGCTGCCCGTCTCCTGCCTGTTTCCCTTTGTCGCCTTTTACGACACCCATGAGAAGATAGAGGGTAGTAGATATTCCTAACTGCCACTACACGACACTTGTCACATGCACATTCAAAATTAAAAGTTACCTACGATAGGCACTTACCAAAAACTCAAAAGGCACAACCCTAGGCTATGCTGGCATTAAGTACACAAAAGGACGACATTCGGTACAGGATGGATGGCATTTGAGCCATAATGCCTTTTTTTTCTTATCGTTGTTTTTAAAATTGTTCTTGAAATAATATGATTGTAAATAAAACTTCATTATATTTTTAGATAAATAACCTATCGATTAAAACAAATGTTTATGCAGATGGGACCTGTTGTAACACAGAGCCTGCAGCGATTTAGACGTAGTCGATGAGTTGGTCTGTGTCAGTATTACTTATAGAGGCACCCGTAGACGCGAGGATGGTCGTCGCTGACCTTCAAGACTGCCGCGGCATCGAGAACAGATGTCCTCTCTGATGTATACGCAAACTCCAGCCCGAGGTATAAAGGTGTTATAATTTTTACCCTGCATAGTAGAGAAGTATCGACCGGAGAGGACACCTGCGTTTCGGTTGGTACCTAGTGGACTTCGTTAATGTTTGAATAAATTCTCCTGATGTTGCAGAAATTCACGGATAGAATGGCAGTGTTCATCTTTGTCTTATTGCTCTACTTGCCACGAGCAGTTATAGTCTTGAGCGGAATTTCCCCCCTCTTTTTTTATACAATAGGGGGTAAACGAGCATGCGGCTCACCTGATGGAGCATGCGGCTGACCTGATCGAAAATGTCCGTCAATGTTGGGTGCAAATAATGGTCTTATTGCCTTAATGAAGAGAGACTGGAATCTACCTAATTTGCTGCCCATTCACTTTTTGCTGCATCAAGAAACCTTGGCATGTCGAATTTCAAACAGTAAATTAAAGGATGTAATGAATACCTACTGTCATAAACATAATCAATTTCATTCGCGCGCGTGAACTAAACCATCGGAAACTTAAAGAACTACTTGAGGAATTACATACCAATTATGGTGATGTAGTCCTTCACACTGCCGTCAGATGATTGAGCAAAGGAAACGTTCTACAACGGTTCTTTCATTTAAAATTCGAAATAATTCTATTCTTACAACAAAGTGGTGAAGAATGACCTCAACTTCTCAACGATGAATGGTGGGCATTGACGGCTTCTTTGGCTGATATTACAATGAAGTTTAATAAACCTAGCAAGCTAACAGCATAGCAAAGTGGCGAAGCAATCAGCTTTGTAGCGGTTTCTAACGGAAAAAAAAATTCAAAATAGGAGGTGCAGATACCTGGGTGATCAGTAATCGATTGCTGAAAACAGAATTTGAAAATTTGAAACCGTTCTCGAGATAATCGTGGGACAGACGGACAGACGGACAGACATCGTGAAATCAATAAGTGACTTCGCAAGCTTCGCCACTTAATAAGTGACTTCGCAAGCTTCGCCACTTAATAATCTTAGTTTAGAGTTGCAAGGGCCTAACAAGATAATCGGACAAATGACGAATAATATTAATATATTTGCATTTGCAAGCTAAACTTCGATTATATATAAATGAGGTCCAAGCTGGAGACTTCCTGATTTTCCAACCGTTGCATCTATGCAATCAGAGGTGTCTATTTCCGATAGTATTTATCAAAATATGGTTTCCTACTTGAAGGAATATTTGTCAGAAATTCAAAAAAGATTCAATGATTTGAGAAATATAGAGAACATTATCCAACCCCTGTAAATTAATATTAATAATAAACAAATATTAGTAGATAATAATAAACAAATATTAATAAACAAATATTAGTAATTCACACAAATGTGATCTACTAATATTTGTTTCGTGTGTTCTTTGTGTCTGTTCATTGTATGCTAGTTAGTTCATTGAGTTGGCAAATAAAGACTTCACATAAAGAACAGGTAGTAATTGCCATAAACAATCTTGCGGGCAATCGGGTTTTGACAGCACACAAAAATATGTCAATTGATTGGTGGTGTCAACTAAACAATCCAAAAATGTGCGGCCTGCCATTGTACCTCACATTGTCCTATGTGACCCTTGATCAGATAAGTGTAACGACCACTGCTCTATAGTATCTCTTGTACATTGTACTTTATCATTTTGAAAGAGATTTTAATTTGTTTTGATATTAGTCATGGGCTAGCATTTCTTATTAGTTTGTGGTCACGGGTAACTCAACTATTTTATTTGAGGATGAAGGAGAAGTACGTCATTTTAAGAAAGTACCCCTCACTTGAGGTGAGAAATCGCTAGTAGGCGTATTCATCTCACAATGCGAGTCACCTCCTTCCGAAAGTTTCTTGAAAGCGCGAAAATAAAATTTAAGATCATTGGTTTTATCCAGTAGACGCAAAACTGATTGATATAAAAAAAATCTTATAATTTTATTTTCACACGCAAATGTGTGATTTCATTGTTTCATATTTCATTCATTAAAAATAATTTTTGTTATTTTTTAATCTTATTTCTCAATACTGAAACCTCAATAATTTAGATACTATTACCTACTGCAAAATACCTACATGAATCTCGATACCTACATGAACTACTTTTAATCGAGCCGTTCGCTCACTCACTCGCAGTACGATTCGCATTATAGATTCGTATTGTAACTCATCACAGTCGCATGTAAGGTCGTGAACGAGTGAGGTGTTTCAATGTTAAAATTCGAGTACCGTCACGAGGACCTAAAACGAGGTAACTCATGAGTGAGCAAAACATCACTAATTGATATCTTTATTTATTAATTACCTCAATGAAGTTGATCAATGCATATTTTGACAAGAAACTAAGGCCCGGTTTACATTTTGACAAGAAAAGTGCGAGTGGCACAATGACAAGCTGGCAAGTGTAACTGACAAATGACAAGTGCTTGGTGCGTGTGCATTTGTTATTTGCATTGACTTAGAAGTATATGGACTGGGCATACCTACAGAATTAGTGTGACTACCTAAACAAATCTGGCGCATAAAATGGCCGCCTTTTATAGGGTTGTAATTCAGCAATATGGGCAGCTGATATCGATATTTTTACTAATATGAGTTAGTTCTTATTTCATATAATTATATAAATTAAATCCATAGCATAAAACCTAATTGCGTAACACACCTAAAATAGCAAACCATACCAATTTGACAGTTTAACAACATCGATTGCGTGGTTTTTGTTGACCAACAAACGAATTTGTCAATCACATGAAGCAAAGGATATTTTTGGGTTGTTAAATTAGTTTTGGATTGCTATCCCTTAAATTTCGCTTGAGCTGCTTCACCAGGCTTCACTGCATATATACACTTACGCAATGCATACTCTGCTACAGATTTTTTGTGTTAGGTACACAGTCAAACAATGAGTTAAGTATGCAGGCAGCTAACTTGCAACTTGTTTTAAACAATGTTCTGAGTGTGCTAAGTGCTTACTCGAGTTTTGAAGTTATACTTCTTTTGGCGCGTTTGAGAAAAATTATGAGAGTGAATATTTTACAACTTCAGTTGGTAATTGTCTGTCAAATTTTAAGTTTTCATGAGAACTGATAACTATATTCAAGGAAGTTATTCAAATATATATGAACACACATAAGTACATAAGTACACACACACGTTTTGTTTTATATCAATGTGAACAAAGTTAAAAAGTTATAACGCACACAATAAAAATGAACATTGACAGAGTAGTGGGAAAATGAATATTTTTGCTTGTATACCAAATACCTTTGTTTACTGTACAATAATATTGTACAGTAAATAAAGGTATGGAGATAGGATGGAGATCCTTGATTCCATATTATAATCTCATATTCTAGTATTTTTAATATAAAATAATAATGATTAGTTGAGAAAATATTAAATAAACTGTTTTAAAAATCAATACTTATTTATTATTAATGTGTATATAGGAACGTTCTGCACATATTGATCACAAATGGTAAGTTATATAAGCATGTTCGGTCCTGCTGGATGTCATATTAAA
This sequence comes from Parnassius glacialis, assembly GCA_033319125.1. Lineage (NCBI taxonomy): Eukaryota > Metazoa > Arthropoda > Insecta > Lepidoptera > Papilionidae > Parnassius > Parnassius glacialis. The sequence continues at coordinate 5,928,706 of JAVANC010000008.1, forward strand.
TTTTTTTATTCAGATTTTAAATGAAAAATATTATTATTTCTCGCAGGTATAATAATTTTGTTCATTTAAAATTCGAAAATCTTGCATGATCATGAAACGGTGGATGAAATATGATATCCATGATTTATAAACTATTATTATATATTAATTTCTGAACAATACTAATTTATTAAAATAATTTCTATACGACACCATAGATAAGAGTGTAGGACACTATGTCATTGCTTTTTGACAGTTTGACAGCAGATCTACCACAAAACTTGGCGCTTAAGATGGCGGCGTAGTCACTCATGGATGAGCTAATGACGTCACACCAAAGTATGACCAAAATAAGCACTTTACAAACTGTAATTGTCTCTCTTTTCTATTGCAGCTACTGCTTTGTTAAAAAGAGACAAAACTGTTTTTGAGAAGTGTGTGTCGATATTATAGATATTTGTGCAACTATTATTTCTATAGTGGAATATACCCACACTACCCCAGCCTACAAAAATGGGGTAAATAAAATAAAAAAAATACCAACAGACGTATTTTAAATAGCACTTTCCAAAATTGTTTATTATTGTAATAGCACCCCCGTAGATTGTGAATAAAAAATAGGTAAAAATCGCGCATCTTATAACGTCGATACCACTTGAAATAATTAAAATTTTGTAGGTTTGCAACTTAAAAAAACTTCACCCTTCGTGAATTAAACTTCACCACCATCGAAAATCCATAAAATGCAATATTAAGTGCAATTATTTAATAAAACCTATTTTGTCAATTGCCGAATGCAAATGGGAGTGTTGGCGCATGCGCAGCACATATAATCTAGGGTTTTTCTTCGAAGGATCTTTCGCAGCAAGTTTACGCCTATCTCTATTTTCTCTATTTGAATAGTAAATTGCGTGTAAGAGGTTAACTCATACGTTTCTATCTTAATCCTTAATTAATAAATTAAGCTGAAGAAGAAAATTACAAATTTAGATTGAGCGCATTTCAAGATGACTTAAAACACTAGCTTAAAGATGGTATTTCATTTACTACACTTATTTATTATGTTAAGAGCGTTTTCGAAAAGATGAATTTATTTTTGTTTTGTATCCATACAGAAAAAGTCGTTCAACCTTCGACTTTTCATAAAATTTTATCACAGTGGGTCGAAGAAGGATCATGGATGGCAGATTTAAGTATTTCCAGGCCAGCAAATAGATCTCCTTAGGGTATACCTACACCATGTGATCCAAATCAAACGATATATGTATGGCTTGATGCTTTAGTAAATTATTTAACAGCCGTTGTAAATTATGTAACAACGTTTTCCGTCGTCCAAATACTTCTTTAGAATGTCTAAGCAGAAGGAGTAGCGATTGCACCAAGGGCTTCGGCACATTCATGTCTAACCATTTCATTTTCATTTGCATCTTCGAGAGACTCTTTCAAGTGAGGGATACTCACTTCTTCTTGCAACTGACCAAGTACAAATGCAACCTCATCCCGGAACAGTGCACAGCCTGCCTTCAAACCTAAAAATTAAAATTAATTGATTCTTATGAATTGAAATTTAAAAAAAAAATGTATGGTATCATCCATGTTGTCATTTATAATAACCTTTTGCAAAAAGGTAAAGAACACTTTCCTCTGTTCTCAAATTTCTTAATGAGAAAATTGCTAGGTATCTCTCGAAGAGAGATAGTTTATTACTGTCATTCAAAATTTGCCCACAGATATGATTTCTTTTTCTTGAATGGATTTGTAATCTTCTGCTTCAGCTTAATTTATTAATTAAGATTAAGATAGAAACGTATGAGTTAACCTCTTACACGCAATTTACTATTCAAATAGAGGAAATAGAGATAGGCATGAACTTGCCGCGAAAGATCCTCCGAAGAATAACCCTAGATTATATGTGCTGCGCATGCGCCAACACTCCATGTGCATTCGGCAATTGACAAAATAGGTTTTATTAAATAATTGCACTTAATATTACATTTTATGGATTTTCGATGGTGGTGAAGTTTAATTAACGAAGGTTAAAGTTTTTTAAAGTTGCAAAACCTACAAAATTTTAATTATTTCAAGTGGTATCGACGTTATAAGATGCGCGATCTTTACCTATTTTTTATTCACAATCTACGGGGGTGCTATTACAATAATAAACAATTTTGGAAAGTGCTATTTAAAATACGTCTGTTGGTATTTTTTTTATTTTATTTACCCCATTTTTGTAGGCTGTGGTAGGGTGGGTGGATCTATGTTGCAGCAACTTTCAGCCCTTTCAGTTTGCAGACTAGGAGTCACAGAGTACATTTACTAGGAGTAAAGTATTCTGCACAGAGTACATTATATACAGGGAAGTATTCTGTGTTGCAGACTTGCAGACTTGCAGTCATAGAGAAAAGTAATACATCCTTGCAGTAGTGAACAGAACAGAGTCAACCAAAGAGATTTAAAATATATATATACTATAGAGCGGGCATTGGAGAAATTTCTATACAAAAACTTTAAGCTCGTGCGTGTGTGACGCCCTCTAGCTAAAAATAGCAAAACTACACTATCATTTATTAAGACAACATTTTAGCTATTCCCCAGTAGGTGACGCTTAACCTCTTAGAACTTGACATTTTTTGGACATACTTAGTCAGAACTATGGTCAAGCCTAAGAGTATAGTAGGTCAGGCCAAAGACAATTTTTTTTAAAGATGGTAAATATAACTTAGAGTCATTACTATATTCTAATCCAAAAATTTAAAAAATATTAACAATTAAAATATCGAATTATTTGTATGAAGGTCAAGTGAGCGCTAGAGTAAAGACGATTGCAAGACGATTTGTCGATAAATGAAATGTTTCGAGAAATTACCAATTACTGTGTAGTGGCGGTGTATGAATATTCATATCATTCCGTGGGTTTCGTAAGAGGAGACTGATGCACTGTTCAGTTCCACGGTACACGTACCTTGATATTGTGTAACAGTAACAAGGTACGTGTACCGTGGAACAGAACGTGGCAACTATGACAAGTATACCCTCTATGAGGAATATAGTGGAGGCCTATGTTCAGTGGGTTTTTTTTTTAGGATGTAACGGTGTTTGTTGTAATAGTGATAAGAAAAAAATGTTGGAGGAAAAAGGCAAACATTTTTTCTAAATTTAATCTCCGTGAAATGCGGATACTCCGTGCGATGTTTAGGGCAGGGTTGCAAAGGTGGGTGATATTTGTGGCAGCAAAATTCTGTGCTCCCCTTTATTTCCATGGCCCATGACCAGCAGTGGAAGGAAACTGTAAGGAGAGGGAGGGATTAATTTTATTATTTGAAACAATATTTTTGTGAGTCAAAAAAAGTCATCGAACATCAGACAATTTATTAAACAAAAATTGCGTAAACAAGTTCAATGGTTAGAACAGTAATAAATAACAAAACCAAACAATTCCACTGAAAAGAAAAAAAGATCATATGTCACTTCTACAACTAAAGCAAATCTAACGAATCGTCAAATGTTAAAATCAAATAAATACTGTGAAGAAAGAAACAAAGATATAGAAACACTCAATTTTCATAAAGAAAAGAAATATATAATATTGCTAGCTGGCCAGGCAGACGTTGTTCGGCCCTCTCCGATGATCCTGTGTCCTATAAAAATTATTAAATTCGTAATAAAAAATATTGAGGGTCACTTATCGGGATAAAAACTATCATATCTCTCAAGTTGGACCAAACTGCACACAGTGTGCAAAATTTCATTGAAATCAGTTCAGTAGTTTAGGAGTTCATCGCGGACAAACAATGTGACACGTAATTTTTATATACAAAGATTATATTGATATACTCAGTAAGAGCCTCAAAAAAAAAAAATTAATCATAGGTATTTACTTTATTATGAAATCTTAGACCAACGCCATTTTTCTACTGACTTCAAACAGGAGGAGGTACTCAAGTCGACTCTATGTTTTTTTTTATGTGTGTTACCTCATAACTTCCTTCTGTGTGAACTGATTTCGATGATTTTTTTTTATTTGAAAGTTGGTGCTTTACATGTGGTTCCATATAAATTTGGTCAAGGTCTGTCTAATATTGTTATTCTTAATAATTTATATTGAAGTTGGTTGAACAAAATTTTTAATTATTGTTGAAAACAACTTCGCCATAATGTTCATTATATTATATCGAAATTATAACATAAAACGTAATTTTAAAACTTTGTGGAATATGAAAATTTGTGTTAATTACACAAAATTTATAGTGATCATTCACACCTTGTATTTAATTTTCAGTTCATTCTGTCTATTAAATATAGTGATACGTGAACGACACAGTATTTGAAATGGAAATTTTATAAAGTATATAAAATTGTTACGAAGCAAAATATAAGGAATTAACTTTTAAAGACAGTGTAATTACTTACCCTTTATATAAAAACTAACAAAAATTTCTATTGTTTCCACTTAATATTTTATAAATTTGTAGTTGCCTCTTACACTCACGCGGCGAAGGAAATAACACTAAAGTATGTGACGTAAACGCGACGCGTAGGGCGTAACGACGGAAACTCGTCATTTAAAGTAAATTCTGTTAATTTAGAGAAGCGTAATTTAGTAACAAAACTAATTCTAATAAAATATTAGTTTTATAATTCATATAAATAACATTTAAAAAATAATTGTTCTGAGCACTCTTAACTATGGTTCTGACTAAACGTTGTTATCATATATATACTCTTAGGTTCTGAGGGTCCTTTCTAAATATTACCATACTCTATGGAGCGTTCTACAAAGGTGACATTTGACTGTTTTAGGAATGTTACCCTTTCGATACCAAAGTATCGATAATGTTGTTGAAGGTTACTAAGCTTGAAATGCTTTAAAATATAATAAAAGGGAGTAAAATGATTGTTTCATTGTATCTATTTATCATGACTTCCATCACACGAAAAAAATCACTTTAACTTTTTATGCCTCTATTTTATACTGATCCTGCTTTTATATTTTTAAGTAATTATAGTGAAAAATAATCTGTTACAATGTAATAACAGTGAAAAATCACCTGCTACAGTGTAGGTAATAGATAATCTCTATTTTACTTATTCTACAATAACTCATCTTCTAGATTGACATATCTTTTCGGCTATTAATTGTTTATATATACGCTTTCAAATGGTACTTTCATCTTGTTAACACTTGGGCCCAAGAATGTATGGAGACGTCTTCCTCTCTTTTTATATTATTTTGTCAATTTCATCAGCTGCACTACTTAAAAGACACTACCCACATCAATAAAAATTGTTATATTAAGTTTTTACATTATTTCCTAACTCAAGCTTAACCTACAACTTCTTGTATCTAATATCTTTAACAGTACAATTTTTTTTAATGTCACAAGCCTATAGCACTCTCCTATCACTGTAAGCCAGGATTTATAATGATTTTGTCCTTGAATACCACCAGACAATGACGCCCGGTATGTAAAAGAGAAGACTTGCTGTATTGCTAAACATCATCATCGTATCCTCAGCATGTTCATAAGCAACACAGAAAATCTCATCATCATGCCTAAAAAAATTTTCCCACCCTTCCACATAAAGTAGGCCACTTAGCATAGTTGGTATATGCTACTCATTTTTGTTGGTATGGGTACAGTATCTTTGACTGTTTTACCTCCTTAAATATTGTAAATGATTAAATCGGCATCCTGTATAATATTTTTATCGATAACCCCAATCGATAAACGTCGTCAATCACTCGTCAAATCATCGACAAACGTCGTCAAACTTTAAATAAATAGTGACGCTACAGGATAACAGAGGGCGCTTAGTACAATAAAAATAAATTTTCTAGAAAAATCTACTAGAAATAATAAAATTTAAAGATTATTCGGTAAATATACGTTATACTTACGATAAAAAACCAAAATCACGTTCATTTTTTGCTCCATATCGTGACTTACAATATCTTAATGCACAACCGGGCATATTTTCTATAAAAATATTTTTTAAAGATATGAAAATAATGCGTCTTGACTTTATGACGATGTCACTAAGACTAACGGAGATATATCCTATAGGACATAAGTTACAGACGACAATTTTGCTGCTGATGTCCGGTCTATTACTACTACTACTTAAATGTCTTTGGAGTCAACAGAGTATCTTTGTATAAATGGTTGTAAAAAGATGTGAAGTCGATGTCGAAGATTCGTTGAAGAAGGCGGGATAGAGAAACTTGTAGTATAAAGCTTTAGCCTTTTCTTTGATTCATGTAATTACAAACAATATATTATTTTATACAAGATGTACTCTTATAAAGTGTCAAAGTTCTTTTCACGGAAAAATTTGTGAAATCCCAGGTAACTAAACTTACTATGTAGTTTTTCTTTAGAATTATGTTTTTGTCTATTTAATTCTCAACATTATTTTGCTATATCAAACGATATTTGTTGTTGATCAGAAATAGACAGGGTTGACACTTATACATGTTTCTACAGAAAAGGAAGTTACAGCCTATCTAAAATAAATTTTCTTAACGATTTGGTAGTCGTGGATTGCTTTAATATTTTTTAAAACCACATGGATCCATTTTGAAATTGAATTGAAGTAAAAGAATACATGAAAATAAAAGAACACTTATTATTTAATATAACTGGACTCTGGAGGATAACAATAACTTGTGTTTTAATCTAATTGGATAAAATTTCCAATATGGACCATCGATTTAAATGCCCATATTTTTTTTTGTAGATAGTACTCATTAAAAGAAAGCGTTTTGCAAAGTTTCAATATGCGGAAACGCGTACTTTTTGAGAAAAAAATTATTGAAAATCAATTATTTTTGCAATATTTATGTCAATTCCTACGGTAAAACTGACACTCAACCACAGAACACTATTCACTCAACTGACACTATTTTGTATTGTCTTTGTCATCGTCGGTACGGATGTCGATTCTTTCCGAAAAAGATCGATTCGAATCGTAAGCTGTATCGATTCACAAAAAAATCTATTTCTAAAATATCGATATTTTTTCACGTTTGCATTTATAATGTAAATATAAATCCATTTTATGAAAAACCAGATAGATACTATAGTAAATAATCTTTTATTGAAATTTGTTTTATTTTAATTTATTTATTTTTATTAGGGCAGATAACAAATAAAATAGGTTAGGTTCAACTTATGTCAAAGAATCGAATTGATTGAACCCGACTCCACCTGGTACGAGTCTATCCTACCCCTAGAGTGGTTATAAAGAGCCGGAGGCGCGTAGGGGGAGCAGCCTCCGCCTGCTGTAACAAGTCGCCGAAGGTAGCCGAAGGCGACCAACAAGCCGAAGCTGCGGAGGCGAGGAGGGATGCCTGCGATTTGTTACGCAAAGGCGTAGAGGCTGCTCTTCCCGCAGCGCCGGAGACGTTGCAGTCTCAAAATAGATACAGAAACCCCTTTTAATCAGTCCCCCTATTTTATGTCTGATGAAGGGGATTTTGTTCTCATAAAATGGATTTATAATTCCATTATAAATGCAAACATGAAAAATATCGAAATTTTAGAAATCGATTTTTTTGTGAATCAATACATCAGCTTACGATTCGAATCGATTTATAAAATCGATCTTTTTCGGAAAGAATCGACATCCCTACCGACGATGACAATAACAATATAAAATAGTGTCAGTTTTACCGTAGGAATTGACATAAATTTGCAAAAATAACTGACTGATATTCAATCATTTTTTTCTCAAAAAGTACGCATTTCCGCTTATTGAAACTTTGCAAAACGCTTTCTTTTAGTGAGTACTATCTACAAAAAAAATATGGGCATTTAAATCAATGGTCCATATTGGAAATTTTAACCATTAGAGGCGTGGTATCTCAGATGGTAAGTGCTCGATGTAACTTTCACAGTACACAAGCAACCTGGGTTCGATCTCCGCCGGCATGAATGAAATTGATAATTGCAATTTTAAGTGCTGATTTACCAAATGCTTGGCGGCGAAGGAAAATACTGTGAGGAAACCTGCATGTCTGAGAAATAACAAAAAAAAATATTTCGAAGAGATGCATTGGGGCAGCGCAGTGGACATTTCCTTGCCCTAAAACCCTCTCAGAAATGAGAGGAGACCTGTGCCCAGCAGTAGGACGTGTATCACACACATTTTATTTATTTATTTATTTAGAACTTCATATACTTACCATTCCATCCCTAAGGTTCTGCCATGTTCTCTCCACACATTCATTTCTGCCATCGATGGTGTCAAGCTTTTCGGCTACCCTCGCATGATATTTGTCCCTAGTATCCGCTTCCTGAAGCTTCCAACTTCGGAAGAAGTGTGTGGAACAATAAAAAGAGGCAGTAGTAAAAGAAGAGATGCATGGTGGAATGATGAAGTGAAAGAAGCTGTAAAGAAGAAGAAGAAAGCATGGTTAGACTACTTGGCCTCTAGTAATGATAAGGATATGAGAGAGAAGATGAAAGAAAGATATAAGCTGCAGAAAGTTCACACGAAAGCATTGATTGAGGAAATGCGTGAAAGGTGTAGAATGGAAGCGGACAAAAGGTTGTCGCACAACTTTAAGGAGAACTCCAAACTCTTCTGGAAAGAGGTTGGAAGGACCCGAAGTGGTGCGACGGCCTTAAGAATGAACAAAGTGCTTTCGAGAACTAATGACGTCCTCACAGAAAAATCGGACGTCATGCAGCGATGGAGCGAATTTTATAGAGAAATGTATGCGTGTGATGATCTTAGTGAGGGATCCGGGGATGACGCCGTGACTGGTACGCCAGACCTGGACCTCGATGACACTGAGGTCATCAGTATGAAAGAGATTGAACGTGCGATTCGAAGTTTGAAATGTGGTAAGGCTGCGGGACTAGACAGAGTTACTGCTGAAATGGTCAAGTATGGTGGGCCTCGCGTCTGGGACAGCTTTCATCTGCTGTGCAATTTGTGCTGGCGGACGGGGGATGTCCCGGATGATTGGCGATCCGCAGTCATTGTGCCTTTATATAAAGGTAAAGGTTCACATTTTGACTGCGGGTGCTATCGGGCGATCAGCTTGACCAGTTTAGCAAGTAAAGTCTACTCGAAGGTTTTGACACGTAGGATGCAAGAGAAATCGGAAAGATTTCTATGGGAGGCTCAATGCGGATTTAGACCTGGAAGAGGATGCACGGATCAAATGTTTTCTCTCCGCATGATCACGGAAAAGCTTCTGGCTGCTAACCAGAGGATTTTCTGTGCTTTTGTGGATCTTGAGAAAGCATTTGATAAGGTTGTAAGGAAGAAAATGTGGGAATTGTTGCCGGGGTACGGTGTGGATGGTCGATTGCTAAGGGCTGTGCAGTCACTTTACTGTGACTGTAAAGCCTGTGTGCGGGTAGGGCATGACCTGTCACCCATGTTTAGCGTCCAAACGGGCGTAAAACAGGGTTGTGTCATGTCTTCCTGGCTGTTCATACTGTATCTCGACAGCTGTTTACAGAAGTTGAAAGATAGCTGTTTGGGTGTGAAATTGGGTGACATAAAAGTAAATTGTCTGCTGTATGCTGATGATGCAGTGCTTATTGCACCATCAGAGGCAGAACTGCAGGCATTAGTCACGTGTATGAAAGAGGAATGTGAAATTAAAGGTCTCCGTTTGAATGCCAATAAAACTAAGGTTCTGGTATTTGAAAGGGACGAAGAGAGAACGAAGTGTGAAATATGGGTAAATCAGGAATGTCTAGAACAGGTAAATGAAATTGAATACTTGGGGAGTGCTTTTAGCCGGGATGGAAGATGTGATTTAGATGTGGACAGGCGTGTCGCTGCCGGGAACAAAGTCAATGGTGCCCTAACTGCGTTAGTCAAAAGGCAAGGCGTAGTGAAGAGTGCACGCCTTGCAATACATAACGCAGTGTTGGTACCGACTTTGTTATATGGCAGCGAAACCTGGGTATGCCAGAAGAAGCATAAAAGCAAGTTGAATGCAGTGGAGATGCGATCTCTTCGTAAAATGTGCGGCGTTACCATCGCCGACCGAAAGCGAAACGAAGAGATTCGCAATATGGCAGGTTTGAAAGATGACCTTATCACAAAAATTGATAAGGGCGTGCTTCGATGGTTTGGGCACGTTGAGAGAATGAGTGAAGACCGAATGGTGAAGAAAATATATAGCGCGAAAGTTAATATTAAAAGGTGTCGAGGTAGACCGAGACTAACTTTCGAAGACCATGTGAGCAAACTGCTCGAAGAGGGGAGGGTCAAGAGTACTCGGATACCTAGACGTGCATGTATGAAGAAGATTATGAATCTGAAAGAAGCGAAAGAGGTATGTAAGGATCGTGACACTTGGCGATCTGTTCTCTCTGGCTACCCCGTCAGGGATTGTGCGTGAAGATAAGTAAGTAAGAACTTCATATACACATGTGGTATATAGGCGGACTTAATGCCTAAGGCATTCTCTACCAGTCTAACTTGGGATGATGCAGAGATAGAATAAAGTAGGTGTAATAAAAAGTTACACCTACTTTATTCTATCTATCTAATACATACATACGGACGCGCACGCGCACGCGCACGCTCACGCGCACACACTGAAGTACACAATTCATACACAATTCATACACACTTCATACACACTTCATACACACTTCATACAATCTCCATACACACTTCATACAAACTTCATACAAACTTCTTACAAATTTCATACAATTTTTATATAATCTTCATACAATTTTCATACAAACTTCAAACACACTTCATACACACTTCATACAAACTTCATACAAACTTCTTACAAACTTCACACAAACTTCATACAAACTTCACACACTTCATACAAAGTTCACACAAACTTCATACAAACTTCACACAAACTTCATACAAACTGCATTGAAACTTCATACAAACCTCATACAAACTTCATACAAACGTCATACAAACTTCATACAAACGTCATACAAACTTCATACAAACTTCATACAAAGTTCACACAAACTTCATACAAACTTCACACAAACTTCATACAAACTTCAAACAATCTTCATACACACTTCATACAAACTTCATACAAACTTCATACACACTTCATACACACTTCATACAAACTTCATACAAACTTCATACAAACTTCATACAAACTTCATACACGTCATACACATTTCATACACACTTCATACAAACTTTATACAAACTTCATACAAACTTCATACAAACCTCATACAAACTTCATACAAACATCATACACTTCATACAAACTTCATACACTTCATACAAACTTCATACAAACTTCATACAAACTTAATACAAACTTCATACAAACTTCATACAAACTTCATACACACTTCATACACACTTCATACAAACTTCATACAAACTTCATACAAACTTCATACACACTTCATAAAAACTTCATACAAACTTCATACAAACTTCATTCAAACTTCATACAAACTTCATACAATTTTCATACAAACTTCATACAAACTTCATACAAACTTCATACACACTTCATACAAACTTCATACAAACTTCATACAAACTTCATAAAAACTTCATACAAACTTCATACACTTCATACAAACTTCATACAAACTTCATAGAAACTTCATACAAACCTCATACAAACTTCATACAAACGTCATACAAACTTCATACAAAGTTCACACAAACTTCATACAAACTTCACACAAACTTCATACAAACTTCATACAAACTTCATACAAACTTCATACAAACTTCATACAAACTTCATAAAACTTCATAAAACTTCATACAAACTTCATACAAACTTCATACAAACTTCATACACTTCATACAAACTTCATACAAACTTCATACAAACTTCATTGAAACTTCATACAAACCTCATACAAACTTCATACAAACGTCATACAAACTTCACAAACTTCATACAAACTTCAAACAAACTTCAAACAATCTTCATACACACTTCATACAAACTTCATACAAACTTCATACAAACCTCATACAAACTTCATACAAACATCATACACTTCATACAAACTTCATACACTTCATACAAACTTCATACAAACTTCATACAAACTTAATACAAACTTCATACAAACTTCATACAAACTTCATACACACTTCATACACACTTCATACAAACTTCATACAAACTTCATACACACTTCATAAAAACTTCATACAAACTTCATACAAACTTCATTCAAACTTCATACAAACTTCATACAATTTTCATACAAACTTCATACAAACTTCATACAAACTTCATACACACTTCATACAAACTTCATACAAACTTCATACAAACTTCATAAAAACTTCATACAAACTTCATACACTTCATACAAACTTCATACAAACTTCATAGAAACTTCATACAAACCTCATACAAACTTCATACAAACGTCATACAAACTTCATACAAAGTTCACACAAACTTCATACAAACTTCACACAAACTTCATACAAACTTCATACAAACTTCATACAAACTTCATACAAACTTCATACAAACTTCATAAAACTTCATAAAACTTCATACAAACTTCATACAAACTTCATACAAACTTCATACACTTCATACAAACTTCATACAAACTTCATACAAACTTCATTGAAACTTCATACAAACCTCATACAAACTTCATACAAACGTCATACAAACTTCACAAACTTCATACAAACTTCAAACAAACTTCAAACAATCTTCATACACACTTCATACAAACTTCATACAATCTTCATACACACTTCATACAAACTTCATACAAACTTCATACAAACTTCATACAAACTTCATACAAACTTCATACAAACTTCATACAAACTTCATACAAACTTCATACAAACTTCATACAAACTTCATACAAACTTCATACACGTCATACACATTTCATACACACTTCATACAAACTTTATACAAACTTCATACACTTCATACAAACTTCATACACTTCATACAAACTTCATACAAACTTCATACAAACTTCATACAAACTTCATACAAACCTCATACAAACTTCATACAAACTTCATACAAACTTCATACACACTTCATACACACTTCATACAAACTTCATACAAACTTCATACAAACTTCATACACACTTCATACAAACTTCATACAAACTTCATACAAACTTCATACACACTTCATACACACTTCATACAAACTTCATACAAACTTCATACAAACTTCATACACACTTCATACACACTTCATACAAACTTCATACAAACTTCATTCAAACTTCATACAAACTTCATACAAACTTCATACAAACTTCATACAATTTTCATACAAACTTCATACAAACTTCATACAAACTTCATACAAACTTCATACAAACTTCATAAAAACTTCATACAAACTTCATACAAACTTCATACACTTCATACAAACTTCATACAAACGTCATACAAACTTCATACAAACTTCATACAAAGTTCACACAAACTTCATACAAACTTCACACAAACTTCATACAAACTTCAAACAATCTTCATACACACTTCATACAAACTTCATACAAACTTCATACACACGTCATACAAACTTCATACAAACTTCATACAAACTTCATACAAACTTCATACAAACTTCATACAAACTTCATACAATTTTCATACAAACTTCATACAAACTTCATACAAACTTCATACACACTTCATACATACATAAATAATATTGAGGTCAAGTGCGACAAGGATCTTAGGTTAAAAGCGATCCAAGGCTCAACAGATCCTTGTTGCACTGGACTTCTACCTATCATGTATTACGTGGGTATTCTAAAAAAAAAAAAAAGAAAAGTAATAAAATATTTTATTTTTTATAATAGTTGTGGTCCATTAGTGGTGCCATGCTAATTCATCATAATCTTCAGAATCAGATATAGTGCCACCAACTTATCTGTTCAGTTGACAGCGTCGCTAGTGGAGTGCTTACTATTGTCATTTATGAAATTCACCGAGGAAATAGGTAACTACATATTTATTACACATAAAACAAATTTCGTGTTAATATATAAAATTAGTGAGAATTAGTGTTATTAAATAGTAACACTAATTCTATATAATCATATAAATATATATATATGTTATGTATTTATATTTTATAAAATAATTGTGGTCGTGATCTCGGAGTTCAAGCGGCCGAATTCCAGGAATTTCTGTTTTGAAAAATGTACCCGCGTTAGCTACTGGTTCCAATAATTCATCTTCTGAGTCACTGGAATCGCCTTTACTATCGCTCTGACGCTCTATAATAAAGGATTCATTTAAATACACATCTTTTAGTATGTATTCATTTTCATTTTTTTTTACATGATTACAAATGATCTTCAATTAATTGGGGCATTAGAACATTAATAACACAAACTACAAAGCTAGGTACTTTAGATGAATTGCAATAAATTGAGATAATTTTTTTACTATGTTTCACAAGTACATTATTTGGTGATTTTAATTTTCTATATCTGGCAATCTGGCATCTGGCAACATGGCGGATTTAGTTCCAATTTTGTCCACCTGAACAGATAAGTTGGTGGCACTATAATTCTGAATGACTGCTATCCAAATTGATCAAAAATAGTTCCATAGTTATTTCATGACGGTTGTCTGTACGTCGATTATTATCTTCAGTATTTTTGACATGACTGCAGTGTTCTCCAACTCTATAGCAGTTATTTTATAAAATGCGTTATGGATTCGCTGCTCCATATATTCAGAGAGGCCTGTGATATTCGAATATGCGAATACTCTTTTAAAATAATTCAATAAAAACTCAATCGCATTAAATCACAATGATAAGGAAGTAGTTTGACAGCTTCGTAACCATGTTCCATTTAATGAATTATGTAGACATCATCTTGTTTAATCATTCTGCTTTTTTCATGCTCTCCGAATATGAAACATTGTTGTTTTTATTGGGTTGTCTGATGTGGAGTCAATACTTACTGTAGAATGACCTTCAGCTGCTTGATTTGGGTCTCATCAGGAAGGATTTTCTATTCTTTCAGTAGGATTATTTTCAAGGGCTTTACCCTCTGAAACTATGCGGCTTACGGTTCTTTTGGACACACCTAAAATGCAAACATACATTACTAATTAACTCACATAAGTAAAATGTTATCTAAAATAACGGAAATAATAAATTAATTATCTGGTAACATTTTAATTGTCACTGTCATAGCCGGAGTTTTGACGGGAACTTGATCGGCGGCGGTTTGTTGCTCCTGTTTTATAGTTTAAATAATAGTTTGAAGTCGATTTTGATATGTAAAAGTGGTGCGATTTTATGTATTAACTGTTTACGCATGTGAACTATTAGTGGAAACGGTAAAACAAGTGCTCTGATGGTGATGGATTCTCGAGATAGCTGTTTGCATAGGCGCCTTTAGATACCATCACCAACTTTCAGCTGTCTGCTGACTCAAGTTGCCGTCAAAATCTCCCAAGGACTGCACAATGTGACGCATCAACATATTGTGAAGTAGTGAACTATGAAGGATAATTATACATTTGGAGAAATTATAACAAACCGAATAAAAATACTCAAGACTTGGCCTAAAGGTCTAGATACCAGGCCATAAACTCCAAAAAAGAAAATCTGTCATAGCCCCTGTTCGAGCTTTCAAATTTTGGAATGGAACTGTGAAATGGAATTATCGGTCCTTTGTTAAGCTTTTCTTGCTCACGCAAATGTTTAACGGCAAGAAAGATATCTCTAGCTGCACTACGCACTGCTTTCGGCATATTTGGTAGCTATTAATTTAAGATTAAGCCATATGTACTCTGTGGATTAAGCACTGAGGAGACGAAACAACAAAGCACTGAAAACCATAGATAATACACTATATTAAAAAAGTACTCTGTGCACTATATACTATTAACATAGACTTTGATCTACGACTAGGGACTGAAAACTGTCAAAATTAGTTCCATTTTTCGCCACGCGCACGCGCCAACTGTCTATATTGACCATAAAGTTACAGATAAAGATGGAAGCCACACTTGGAACAACAGCTTGAGTCAAATACCTACGTATCTTTATCTCACTCTCTGTGGTCTGACTTCTCTTTTTAGTGTGGAACACAATATTGCTATGTAATATTTGAATCTCCCGGTAAATTCTTAGAAATAATTTCCACACTAACTAAATCAGAAGTTAAGCTCTGTAAAACAATGTACCAATAAATAAATAGTTGATCTACGATTAGTTACATTAAAAGTTTCAAAATTGAAGGTCTCGTATGCATTATTGGGTTAACAAATCAATGAATTACACTCCCATTTCCTAAGGGTTCGGTAATGTGGCAACATTAGCCCTATATGTCAACATAAATTAGACAAATATGGCGGTTGTTTACTTAGCTGTTCACAGCGTCGTTAGAGATATTTAAAGTTAATTATTGTTATAATTCAAGAAATGGTGCAAACTTGTGTAGTACGTGGTTGCGGCAGTAGTTGATGTCCAGGAGGTGATATAAGATTTCACACGTGTGCTTAAATAGTGACTTCTGGCATTGAATACTTGTAAACATACTTTTTTGTATTTTTACTTAATTTTTTGCAGAAACGTTTTATCAGTGTTTTAAACATATTAGTAAATTATAACTTTGGCAAAATCAAATAGTTTTATTGTTTTTGTTTAAAAGAAATCGCACTGAAGTAGTGTGACCATATTGACGATGTATCTGAGACTTTCCGTGTGACCTTAACTAATTATATGTACATGTTTCTTATTATGTTACCGGAAATGCATGAAATTTAGGAATTATGTACACTTCCTATATATTCTATATAATGACTGATTTCATAGATTTCATAATATTAAATGAAAAATTAATAACATAATATATTCTTTTGGTAGACAATTTATTTTTATTTAGTTTTTGTTTCTCATTATACTGATACTTTAATAACGTTTATAATAATTATGTATTTAGAAATGGAGTAGTTTAAAAGTATGATATAAAACAACATTTTGTAAAATATGTTATTATTTGCAGACAACAAGTGCATTACATGAAGAGTGTATTGTGCAAATAGCTGCTCTGGCTGTACCAAGCACTAGTTCTAGCATTTATGAAAGTAGTTCTGCACTTAAGGAAATAGAAGTGAAAATGTATTGGCTGTAATATTGAAAAGCAAACTAGTAAAAAACAATGTCGAAAAATTCTTGAAATTTATGCAATCTTAACAAATTACCTGTAAGTTTCCTTTTCCTTTATTACTAAATACATACTTTTTGCTTGTATTTATTATGACTTTAATATTACATTACATAATGTATTATATAGCTTAAAACACATACATATTTAAACTCTTTAGTGCCAATCGCAGTGTGGTAACCGTCACTACGACACTAAGCATAAAGCTTCTTGTTTGATGCTTCATTTATGCGTGCTCATGAAGGCGCGCTCCGGTGTATTATGTGTTACCTATTAAGTGATGTCAATTTGTACTGACATTATGATGTAGAAGAGTTATTTGTTTCTTTTTTTTTTGTTTGAGTTCTCTAATCTCTGGAACTATACCAGTCTGATTTGAAAATATTTTTTTGCATCTTTAAAACCAATTTTTCAGGAAGGCTATCTAACATCACGCTACGACCCTTATGAACGGAGCAATACGATGTACGATGCTAAAAATACTGATTTCATAAAGTTTTCTTGTTTTCTTAGGTCAGCAGTGAATACGACGATCCCGCGCAGATTGATAGGGGCGTGCAAGTGAAAATAAAGTGTACTAAAGAAGAAATACTTGAGACGAAAACTAAGATTATTAAGCAAAAAGTGGCGCGCCAAACTAAAAAATTCGGGATAGGTCTTTTTTAATGGACACTATAAAAAGTATACGGGTCAGTCCGAAATTGAAAATATTATTCAAGGGCATTTTGCTCATATCTGTAAGGACTTCAAAAAGCCACAGAGTAATCCACATGGTGTGAAAAATTTCAATAAATAATTTTAATATGGACAGTGTTTTTATTTATTTTTTTAAGGTTTTTAACAAACCATGTAGTGGCGGTGTGAGAATATCCATTACCCCATATCATTCCGAGGGTGTTGTTAGAGATGTCAGAGGGAAAATGAAACAGGAGATGGGCAGTGGCATCTTCCTGATAGCAACTCAAAATAATAATATATTATCATTCCTATTATAGTACATATGTTACTAGAAATCTATGAAATCCGTTATTATATAGAATTCCTAGGAATTGTAGATAATTCTTAAAATGAACTGGATGTGTGGGATATAGTATTATACACATTTCAGCTCAGAGCAACCTGACTCGGATGGGTTAGGTCAGAAGGCTAAGGCAGGAGCTCCGCTACGCTGCTTTAGTCCTCGTGATATTTTTTTAAAATAATTGTCCAGAAATAGATTTAGTCTGTCTGAACAATAAATCAGGTATATTTTGCCCAATTCATTGATCACTCGGGGTTATAATAAATTTTAATTTTATATTTCGTTGGTACCGTTTAGGAATTGTATACAATAACCAGAAAATACATTATCGAAATGGTAGTTTTAAAATATTCTCTGATATATTTATTTTCCACATTTTCTAAATAGGCTCGGCATTATATGGGTTGTGACGGAAATGCGTGGTCATATTTTAATACCGGTTCTGCCCATGGAAATGAAAACCTATCTTCAAAAAACTAGTCAATTCCCAAAAAAATTGTACAAAAATATATAACCTATATAGGCTAGGTCTTAGTAGTAAACAGAGATATAGATATTTATAAATAAAACAGTGTAACTCAACTACTTATAGCGATATCCTGGGAAAAATAAAATAAAGGTTACCTACCTACTTAGAAAGGGAGGGTCTGCCCACAGAGAGCGAGATAGTAATACATAGGTTTTGCTTCAAGTAGGTATTCGGAGTGTGGTCTCCATCTTTATCTATAACTTCATGATCAGGCTGGTGCAACTTCCATAGTAAAAATTATATGTACTACAAGGGTCAAATTTTAATGACGGTTAACTCTTCTTTCTGCTTTTCGTAATATGTCTATTGACGACATTGTCAAATGAAATAGGTTCAAATGTCAAATCAAACAAT
Organism: Parnassius glacialis; assembly: GCA_033319125.1. Taxonomy (NCBI): domain Eukaryota; kingdom Metazoa; phylum Arthropoda; class Insecta; order Lepidoptera; family Papilionidae; genus Parnassius; species Parnassius glacialis. Next base: position 5,947,730 of record JAVANC010000008.1, read on the forward strand.
TATAATTAGTATATATTTTATTAATTAAGATTGCTTTTAATTTTGCTATAGGAGCCGTTGTTCATTTACAGAATTGTTAAGAAATTAAATATGCATTATAAAACTTTCCAATTAAATGGTGCAAGAAGCGGAAAAAATGATAACAAGAAAAGGCTATTCGTAGCAATATTTCCCTTAGATGATGAAAGGTATCTGGTGATTTCAACTTTAATAGTAATATGATATTTAAATTTAACGCGAGTAAATTTTTGGACAAGCCATCTATGTAGGACAGGTTTTTATAGTGTACGATTGTGTGCACAAATACAAACACACTATTTCCTAAATCTGACAGTTCGATGGTATGGCAATCCGAAACGAACTATACTTAGAAACTACACAGTCAATTCTGACTGCTAAAATTCTATTTGTTCAATGAAAATGTGATTTTATTTATATTATTTTTTCAGATGCAAGCAATGGGTGAAATAGCTGGCACATGCACCAATTGGAAAATTTCACATTTTAAGACATATTAGTGACAAACATTGCATTTGAACCCAACTAAAACGAACTGTTATTTCTTCAGTGGACTTAATTTAAACTTCCACAATTATGTGTATGTTAATTAGGTTTTATTTACATGTAGCAAAAGATAATATATAAATAAGCTCAAAGTTATTTGTTAATTACCTGGTTATAAATAATTTTTTTTATAGATTCATCTACAAACATTAGCTATAATGAAAATTCATTTTGAAAGCGATAATTAGTAAACGATTTCTGCGAATAGTATGTACATAGGTACCTTTGTGAAGAAGCCTAGCGATTTGTTCATTGTATTTGTAACACATAAAAGCAATTAATCGAATCAGTATTAAAAACCCAATATTTTTACCCTTAAAAAAACTAACGTTGAAAATAAGCATCCAGACGCAGACTATTTATTTTACAGCATAGCAACAATTATTCAGTGCGGGAAGGAAACCTCGGTCCTGCAATGCTGCTGCCAAACGCTTAGCCACTGCGCTTCGGAGTCGTCATTTATTTTTTACTTAATTAATTACTAGTATAAAAGTGCGTTTTTTATTTTATATTTTTTTTATACATATTTTTGTGCCTAATTGTAGAAATATAATTACCAATTGCTGTGTAAAATAAATTGTTTTCTTATTCTCATCGGCATTTTTACTCAATCCCCACGTTAAAAAATTTATTCCTCATAAATAGTTCAGTGTAGGGCCGAAACACATAACGCAAACTGCTTATTTTTGCGGCGCCGCAACGCCAAAATCGGCAGTTGCGTTGCCGCGTTGCGGCGTCGCGAAACAGGGCATTATGGTAGGGCAACCATTTTCTCGTGATTTTTGAGTGTGGATAGACGTCTCTCTGCGATGGATCGTAATAAACTTATTGCTTATTTGTTATTAAGAAGACATTATTCTATCTTAAAAATACGGCAAAGAAGATACTGGATACATCCATTAAGTAAGGGTATGAATCCAAATGGCGAGTTCTTTTCTAAAAAATACGAAGCATTAAAGATAGACGAAAAAAAATTTGTTGCCTACTTTAGAATGAGTATATCATCATTTGAAGAGCTATTAAGCGAGTTATCAAAATATATACAGAAGAAAATAAATAAAGGAAGAAAACCAGTTACTGCTTTGGAAATGCTGGGCTTAACTTTAAGGTAAAACAAATAGGTTTCTTATTTTTTTTTATTGATGTTTATGGCACTCGGAATCAAATGTTTAGTTTTATTTGTACCCCTGGCTTTATACACCTGTGGTACTAGCGGGGTGTCGATAAAAATTTTGCATCACTAGTGTTCATGGTTTGGGGGTACCTAGTGGTACAAAGCCAGGTTCAAATGAAACAAGACAGAATCAAATTAAGCTTTTTGCATTATACAATTTTCTTACTTTAAGAATACTTTAATAGGCCTTAAAAAATGTAATGATCAATTTAAGAAAAATCAAACTCCTCATCTTGTGAAACATAGGAAGTAGCTGACGTTTCGTCCAGTAAAAATGGTGAATTTATTGGACGTTGTTGGTTTGATGATGAGGTAGTCCTCTGTTCAGTAATCGAACTTCCAGGAGTAGAAGTGTGGTAGCCACTCTGAACCGTATTATCGTATCTCATAGTTGAATATCCTTGATTGTAACCCTGATGCTGATATTCTTGATTATAGCCGTGATGTGTATTTTGATGAATTGAAGGTTGAAGAATGTCGGTTAATATTTGAAGCACCCGACTTTGAAATATCAATGTTTGATTCTCATTTAACGATTGTAGAGATGGTAAAATCCCCTTGAAAAAATGCAAATGTCTATTCTCCGGTGTTTTTAATATTGCCAATAAATCTTCTTCAATATCATCCTTATCATCTGCCTTTCGTTTTCGTGGTTGACTTTTATAACGAGGCAATGCCGTTATTTCATTCTCAATATCTCCTTCCGCTACGCATAAACTGGAATCAGTTGCATTTTGTGAAACCTTTTTCAAAAACTGTAATTGTTTATTCAAGTGATATTCTTTAATTTTTGCAGCTCCAGCTCCTGATCGATTGGCATCTTTTAGTTTTTTTTGATATTTAGCAAAATTATCTTTTATGGCCTTCCACTTCTTGACTAAATCATTACCTGCAACAAAAAACTTCACAAGTGAAAAATAGTAATAAAGACTAAAATTCCCTAGATTCCATTTATACTACATATAAAATTTGATATAACTTTCATAAGTACTTTCGGTCCATCCAATTTCATATAAATGGCTGGCCGCCGAAAAAGAATAATTTTCTGCTTTTTCTTGACTTAGGCAAGTTAAAAACTGATTGACTTTGCCTAGAACAACCATAATGTAAAATATTTATTGAGTACTTCTTTGAAAAACTACCTGTCTATCTTTGAAAATCTATTCCTTTAGCAACACTATTACCTGCGCGGTTTGAGTTTGATTATACCTACATTTGTATTATTTTATTATTTGCCTACTAATTATTATTTCATTTTAGATTTCTAGCAACCGGCAGTGACTTTAAAACCATGCATACGAATTACTTCCGAGGAGCAAGTACAATAGCAAAAATTGTAAGGACAGTTTGTCGCGCCATATGGAAACATCTATCAAGTCAAAATATACCTCCTATAACAAAACAGGTTCTAGAAGATGTCGCTATTGAGTTTGACAAGAAAGCAAATTTTCCTAACTGCATAGGAGCTCTTGATGGTAAACATGTCCGTATTACATGTCCTGCGCACAGTGGATCACTGTTTTACAATTATAAGGGCTATAATTCAATAGTTTTATTAGCTCTTGTAGATTCTAGATATAGATTCATTTTTGTCGATATAGGAGCGTATGGCAAGGAAAGTGACTCCACCGTTTTCCAGAACTCTAAACTTTATGATTTGATTATGACACGCAAATTACCTATTCCTGTACCAAAGCCTTTACCAGGTTCTCAAAATGAAACTCCATTTGTTTTTGTAGGAGATGAAGCATTCTCAATTTCGAATAACGTCATGCGCCCTTACTCAGGAAAACATTTGTCGGTACAACAAAGAGTTTACAATTATCGACTGAGTCGTGCCCGAAGATATGTCGAGTGCGCTTTTGGCATCCTAGCCAATAAATGGCGCATATTTCATCGATCTATGAATGTGCAATACGAATTTGCGACAGACATTATCAAGGCATGTTGTGTAATGCACAACTTTGTTTTGAATCGAGATGGAGTACAAGCGACCGATGACATTATCTTTGATGATTCTGATCTGCAAATGTTGCATTTGCCCACAGCAAATGAAAATAATTTAAGCCCACATCTAATACGGAATGATTTTTGTAATTACTTTTCCAGTGATGTTGGCGCCCTAAGTTGGCAATTAAAGAAAATATGAATGTTCGTATACCTACTCAGTTCAAAATACAAATAATACCTTAATACATTTGATTCAAACTATTTAACATGTTGTGAACTGCGAATAAACAATTTAAATGGCAATTTGGTTTTATTTATAGTATTTGTTTACCTTTTTGAATAAGAGCGCGAGAAAAAAATATAATTTTAACTTAGAGAAAATCTTTTGCATAGGGCATTAAAATAAATGGTGTATTTCATATGATTAAAAAAAAAAGATACATGCTACTTACATTAAACTACAATTTAAACCGCGGATCAGATTTTTACGTTTTTACTACAGTAAAAATTGTAGTTTTATTGTGAATAGTGATCGCGTAAACCTAAGACCAATGATATTAAATAAAACAAGTAGCAGATATGTTATAAGCGCGCGCGCTGTGAAGATTCAAATACGTCCCAATTGGGACGTCTTGTAATTAGTCTGCATTGAGCTCTATCACAAGCGTACCGCATTGTAGGTCTCTGTGTACTTACCAAAAATAAATAAAAAATGCCATCGTTTGTGTTTCGGAAGTGTACCAATTATGACTCTAAAGTAAACAAAATACAAGGGATCTCTTACCACATGTGAATATGCAAAGAAACTTAGAATATTTTAGTATATTTCAATTATTTTTGCAAATTATCTAGTAACTAACGCAAGACGCCATGTTCAGGTGAAGAAAGAGAAAGCGATCTAGTTTTGACGCTAGAGCGATAAGGATGCGTGCGCTGCGACATAGATTAGTTAGTGCAGAATGAAATATTGATGTTAGCTTAAATGCCTACAGTTAAAGTTCAGTTGTTCTTTATGTTTACTTCGTTTTTATAATAACTATCTATTGTATGTAATGGACTAATGTAATCAACATAAAAATAATTTCACTTTGTTCTTTTCTTTACTATTAAAGTATACATTATACTGCTAATTTAGGATTATTATTGTTTTTTCTTTTAATGAATTAGGTTTCCGACTGATCCGGTCAGACTACAAGTTTGGATAGCAATTGTTCGTGACAAAGAAGCGAATCAGGCTGGATACCATCAAAAATCAGCAGAATTTGTAGCAATCACTTCAAAACTACTAACAAATATGTTTCGAATAAAGGACGAACACTACTCAAAAAAATGATGTTCCATTTATAGAGGTAATACATCATTCTATAAAGTAGTAAGTATGTAGCAGCTGTGGCCTGCATTTTCATTCACGTTTAATTTGTTTGTTCAGCATAGGTACAATCTACTTCAATAATATGTCATTTTTCGAAAGAATTTTCTCTCACCTCTTAACCAGAGTTTCCCTCGATTTCCCTGGGATCATCATCAGATCTTGACTTGGTGACAATGGGACCACCTCGGAAGTATAAACTTTCGACCAAAAAAATAATATCAAAATCGGTTCATAAACAACGAAGATGTCCGCGAACAAACATAAAAAAAGCATATATACGGTCGAACTGAGTAACCTCTTCCTTTTTTGAAGTCGGTTAAAAATGTGTATTTTATTTCTTTTCTTTCATTATTAATTATTTCACTGTTAAAATTTTCAATAAATGTGATTTACTTTTGTAAGATGTTTTATTTCTTATCTATGTACTTTTGAATAGTTTTGAATCAAGTGTCCACTCTACGACTATAAATGTTACTCTATGCACAAGAAACGTTTGAAGTGCAACCATTAAAATTATAGCTATCTCTTTCAATTGCGTTTTATTTCATATCTTTTGGTTTGCTTATCAGTAAAACTTGCAAATGTGTGCAGTTTTGGATTGCTGGGAGGTAATGATTTAAACACAGGAACAGATTTAAAACGTAAATTACTATGAACGTAACTTATCTTTAGTTTAAAATATCATTGCCTAAGACTATATGTTACTACTTACCCAGTTTTGATTTTTCGGTTGAGTTTTTTTCCTTGTAATCAATATAAACGATCTCACAAATGCTTTTCCATGCTTCTTGTTTTATAAATTTGTCTTTATAGGTTTCGTCACTAGTATCCCACAAACAACGGTGTTCCTGAACCGAAGATATAAACAGATCGACGTCAACGTCAGACATTTTAATTTTAAAACTGCTTCTCGGTTGACACGTGTTGTTTGCAAGAGTGTTAGAAACAAACTGCATCCTTGTCAACAAGTATGACGTCATAACGCTGGAATTCACGTCGTGCGTTGCGGCGCCGCACCGCTATAGCGCACTGCCGATTTCAGCGGCGCGGCGCCGCAACGCGCTTATGTGTTTCGGCCCGTAGAGATCTAACTTTTCTTATGTAAAAATATCGATAAACAATATATCGATAAATGTTATATCGATAAAATTATTCGAGGATACACATTTACAGCACTATTGTAATTCGTCAATGTTGTCAGCACTGTTTCTCAAAACTAAATGTCATATCTTGATGTTGGTAAAGTAGCTTGGCGTAATATCATAGACTACTTTGATTTTTTAATTTATGAATAAAACTCTTTTTATTAAAATGAGTACGATTAACTTTTTTTCTCCAGTTTCTCTCTAATTGTTTGTTTAGTCATATGAGTGCGGTTGTACACACGGCACAGATCAAGTTACTCAAATCCAGTATAAGCGGGACTCCGACGGGTTACCTAAGTATGATAATACGCAAGGCGCGAGTTCCATTTATGCTGGTTTTGGGTAACTTGATCTGTGGCCATGTGTACTTTATCAGATAAAAAAAAGGATTGTGTATGTAGGTTGAACGTACCAATCCCAAACCAATTAAGGACTTTTTTTGACTTTAAATTACTGTCATGTGCAAACCTATAACTTTTATCTATATTATAATAAGTAGCGTGTGATGAAAGGTAGGAATGATTCCACTTTAATGGCGACATTTTATGAGTGAAATAATCTTATTTAATGAAATTTCAACATGAAATTGAATGAAATTATGAACAATGAAATTTCAGAGTACATGACAAAATTTTTTTTTTGCACATGTAAATTTACACATGACAGTAATTTGAAGTCAAAAAACGTTTATCCTACCTGTTCAAATCCCTTTCCACTAAATCATAGCAGGAAATTAAATATTTAAAATTTAAAACTTACCTTAATGTAATAGCGAGCCTCTCAATCGGTTGTATTGTAATCCTTCGTAAACTGCTTTTTTGTAGCTTATTCTCAATTTTACACAACAGTTCATCAAAAGAACGAATGGACATTCGAAAGTAATTTTTAAATTTACGTTCATTATTTTGTAGTTTTCCAAAGCGTGTAACAAACGCCCCAGCAAGAAGCCTATTTTCAAGAAAGGGATCAACATGTACTCTTGTCTTCTTGTTTCGTCGTTTGTAAAGTATGTAAGCGACACATATTCTTCTGACATTGATCATTTTTGAACACGTCTATACCGTTACGCAGCCCGTAGAAAACTGAAACTCATGCTGCGTATGATCCGCAGCGTGAAATTTTACGCATGCGGTCCAATCCCGCGTGCGTGAGCAAATCCGCGTGACACTAAAAGCGCCCTTAGGATATACTGGCGTATAGACGACCTGACAGCCCGAAAACGCGTGACCAATTTTGATTTGTTATTGTGTGAGTTGGCTAGTGATGTACATTTTATTTAAAAGGGCTATCGAAAAATATTTGTTCAGAAACCGGTATAAAGACTAAAACAATAGTTTAGTGCACAGAACTGAATAAATTTTAAAATTATTCAAATAACATGTTACCGGGAATAAGCTGCACCCACCTGCCTTTTCCATCATCCATAATCCATTACAGCCTATAAAAATGCACTGCTCAACATGGGCCTCCCTACAGATTGCCTCATAGGGGGTATATTTGCCATCGCTTGGCCAGCGGTTTGTCAACCACAGTTTTTTTATTATTTCGAGTTGTTATCAGGAAGATGCTGCTGCCCATGGCCTCTTTCAGTTTCCCTTTGTCGCCTTTTATGACACACATGGGACGATATTGGGTAGTGGAAATTCTTTCACCGGCACCACTTGCCTTTTGTTGGACTTTAATTCAAAATGTACAAAATTGCAATAATATCTGAAGAGGCGAGGTAAGTCTACCGATAAAATGAAACAATTTTCTACAACAATCAGATGGGAAAGTTATAATTTTGACCTTTGGAGAAAAATATTTAATGCCATTTACAATTTCCCCGGAATTTGTTTCTTTTTCAAAATAATGTTAATCAAATATAAATAGGTAGATACTTAATTAAGTAATGAAACAATTTTCTACAACAATCAGATCGGAAAGTTATAATTTTGACCTTTGGAGAATAATATTTAATGCCATTTACAATTTCCCCGGAATTTGTTTATTTTTCAACATAATGTTAATCAAATATAAATAGGTAGATACTTAATTAAGTATCTACCTATTTATATTTTATAAAATGTTTTGTTGGTAAAATAAAAAACGAGGACACGGAGTATATAATGGCTGCTTTATTTTTTATATAATTATTACCTTTAATATTTATAAAACAGAATCGGAAACAGAAACAAATAAACAAAATTATTTAATCTATAACTAATATAATAAAATGGAAGAGTTATTTTGTTTGTTTAAACACGATAATCTCTGGAACTACCAGTTCAAATTTAAAATTTTTGTATATAATAGCCAGATTCATGAGGAATAGTATATATTGATAATATATATTGATTTTTGTTAAGCAAGTCGGAAGAAAAGGCGCTCTGTAACTGCTTTATCCACGTGCGCTAGCGTAACATCTAGTATTACATAAATACAATGTTCTACAAAAATATTGGTCTTTGCTCCATCTAAAAAAAGTCTGTGATACCATATGCCTGTGGCGGCACTGTCGTCATGCTCCTTTTTTCTCATTTCTCTAATGGTGTTTAAAGATTCTTGAGTGAAACTAGGTTCACAGTCTAGTCTGGCATACCAGGTACGCAATGTGTTAACGCGTGGAAGACACAAATCAAATTTTTCACGTAAATAATTATATGCTCTTGGACTATAGAAATGTATTGTGTCACAAATTTTCGTAATTCTTCATTATATTTGGATGCAGACACTACTTTACCACTTTTTTTTTATCATTAACCCTGTTAATTAAATTCTGTATCAATTCATTGCTACATGCCATGGTGATATCGCTATAGTGATCTTTCAATCCTGGTCTTGAATGAATTTCTTTAAGCACGTTTTGCAATGTAACAATTTTTTTAGCCTGTCTTTTAGTTTTTGCTGCTAAGCTACGTATTTTCTTTTATTTTCTTTCAGCTTTTGTTTTAATTTCTCTATTTTTGAAAAAAGTGTTTTTTTCTTGGTGTAAATTGATCACTTCTTTCTTGTGATTTCAAAGGTGGAGGGGTTATGTCACGAGTGACATATTATAAGGCTACTCTTTCTTTCATCTGTCCCTGAAAAATATAAAGTAATAATAAATTTATTATCATTTTATCTGCATGAATTAAAACAATATAATGATCTTAACATAGACAAGTCAAATACGCTGGAGACATTAAAGTGCACCAAGTGTCCGAGAATACAGATGCACTCTTCTATTCTCTCAATCGCAGTATGTTAAGAAAACGGTCACCCACACATGGACCGACGCAGCAAGTGCACCTTTATCTTGCAGATCTATTGATCTACGCAACTGTTACTTAACTACGAGTTCCTCTTCTCTACGAATAACGCTCTCGGCACACTGTCATCGAGCATCAAGCATGAATCGGACATCAAGCTTTGCGCGTATCAAATACTATGGAATTTATACTATCCTGGTACACTAAATCGCGCGCCTCATGGCATCTAGTGGCGCTTCAGGAGCAATACTCAATAACCATACCTAACTATGCTAAAAGTTTTATCACTGTGACTTAGGAATATATTCCAAAGCTCCGCATCACCCCTTGGGGAAAATATATAATAATAGAGATAGAGTTTTATAATGTATAAAAATCTATCTCTATTTTTACCTAAAGTTTTTGATGTTAAATTTTTATACAAGCGTAAAATAGCAGTTTAACACTGCTATGTTTCGTATGGTAAAAGTAGAGAACCGGAGACCCATTTTACTGGAAAAGAGGCATTCCATCTTAGTCCTCACGGGTGATAACGCATCTGCATTTTGATTCGCAAACGAGGATAGATGTAGATGTCTATGGGCCACAGCAACCACTTACCATCAGGTGGACTGTGTGCTCGTTTGTCACCCCATCTTACAAGAAAAAGAAGTCTTATTGTAACAATAATATAATTACTGGTACAAATAATGTGGGAATGGCTCCTTTTAATAAAGTTGTATTTACTCTGCTTTTTCTTATATATTTCTCAATAAAATGTTTACTACAAAATTGTAGAGTTCTTCTTAGGATTCCATCCAACCCGCCCAATTAATGCCAACAATGTATGACAAACGGCAAAATAAAATTTTGTTTTTAGAACGCAAATCGAGCATTTAATTTCATTCTTCTTTTTGTTGTGTATAAAAGTCTATCGATTCTTTATACACATTAAAGAAAAATATCGACATTAATTTTGATATAGTTGAGTCAATCCCTAGCTTATTTCTTGCGCGCCGACTTGCGCCGACCTGTCATTCAAAATTGGTTACAGAGTCATGAGATTTGGAATCCTTTTCTATCTTGCATTTTTGCCATAAGGAATTTTCTTCTCCCTTGCACACTATGTTGGTCTATACGTATATCCTAAGTCTATGCGTAATATCATGCTTTTTACCTATGCTTTTTACTATGGAAGTCCCGCCTCTTATGGTGGCACTTCACATGGCTATTTGTATTTGTGATTGCATGGTGCCGTATTTGGCAAAAAAATTGACGTACGGGCAAATAAACAATACAACCGTCCACACATGGAGCCAAATACCAAAAAATTAAACATGTTTGCTAGCAGAAAGTAGTTGTACCTACAAAATGGACGTTGCACTTGCAGCTGGATTTTATTATTTGAACGCATGTTACTATTATATGTTATGCGTAAAAAATTACAGTGATGAAAAAACGACCAATAGCAAGTAAGAGTTGGTGGAAGCTGACTGCATAAAAATCTAACTATTCGTAAATGAAAATGCAAACCAACTTGGTTGGTAGGTACACATCGGCTGCACCTGATCCGGATCGTTCGCTTTTCTTTATTTTGGTTTTGTAACCTTGATACGCAAATGTTAAGTTGAAACTGTATAAAAAGGGTTATTATAGTATAAATGAATACATGGTTGATAATAACCCCTGGGAATGAAGTGGTCGCTTCCAAGCTGTTTCTAAAATAAATTTTGTACTTATATAGTTTGTACAACCATTAATGTAAAATTTGCTTTTAAAAAAAAGTCCCGTTGGGTTTCTTGCTGGTTCTTCCCAGGACAGAGTTTTTTTTCGAAGCAGTGGTAAAGTAAAAAATTACTTTCAATAAGAATTACACATGTGATCTATATTGAATAAAAAATTACTCTATTCTATTAGACATAAGTGTTTCCTTTTTGACCTGCCCCTCGTTTCCAGGGTCCCAAATGCATGGGTTCATTTGGTAAAGTTCTAGAAACCTTACAACGGTTTTTTTGTTCCAATTCATTTTCCGTCGATACCTAAATAATCACTTATAGAAGGTTATAAACAGGTCCGTCCGTACTGGTTGACAGTTCGCGCGCTTATGAGCCCGACCATGTGTGGCCAGTATATTTGCGTATTTGCCTATTTGTCTCCTTTGATGAGCCTTGAAAAACCGACAGACGATCGGTAAGCCGTATTTGTTATTGGCTATATTTGCCAAATAGGCAAATACGGCAATAATTATGGCAAATATACTCTCCACACATGGAAGTTATTTGTCGAATACCCCAAATACGCAAATACAAATAGCCATGTTTTTTTTTATAGGATAAGGGTGAAAAACGAGCACACAGTCCACCTGATGGTAAGTGGTTGCTGCGGTCCATAGACATCTACATCTATCCTCTGTTACAGATCAAAATGCAGATGCGTTTTCACTCGTGAGGACTAGGATGGAATGCCTCATTTCCAGTAAAAAGGGCCTCCGGCCACCTGCACTCACCAAGCGAAACGCAGAGGTAAACCTCTACTTCACGCTGTGAAGTGCCACCATTAAACGTAGTGATTATATTCTCTTTGTTCATGATATTGACTCGTTTTTGACAGTCGCCCTTGCCATAGACTAATATATAAGCCCTTGCAGCCGCTTGCAGCACGTAGATTGAGGATCTATGACCTACCCTACCCCAGCCTACAAAAATGGGGTAAATAAAATAAAAAAAATACTAACAGACGTATTTTAAATAGCTCTTTCCAAAATTGTTTATTATTGTAATAGCAACCCCGTAGATTGTGAATAAAAATAGGTAAAGATCGCGCATCTTATAACGTCGATACCACTTGAAATAATTAAAATTTTGTAGGTTTACAACTTAAAAAAACTTCACCCTTCGTGAATTAAACTTCACCACCATCGAAAATCCATAAAATGTAATATTAAGTGCAATTATTTAATAAAACCTATTTTGTCAATTGCCGAATGCACATGGGAGTGTTGGCGCATGCGCAGCACATATAATCTAGGGTTTTTCTTCGAAGGATCTTTCGCGGCAAGTTTACGCCTATCTCTATTTTCTCTATTTGAATAGTAAATTGCGTGTAAGAGGTTAACTCATACGTTTCTATCTTAATCTTAATTAATAAATTAAGCTGAAGAAGAAAATTACAAATTTAGATTGAGCGCATTTCAAGATGACTTAAAACACTAGCTTAAAGATGGTATTTCATTTACTACACTTATTTATAATGTTAAGAGCGTTTTCGAAAAGATGAATTTATTTTTGTTTTGTATCCATACAGAAAAAGTCGTTCAACCTTCGACTTTTCATAAAAATTTATCACAGTGGGTCGAAGAAGGATCATGGATGGCAGATTTAAGTATTTCCAGGCCAGCAAATAGATCTCCTTAGGGTATACCTACACCATGTGATCCAAATCAAACGATATATGTATGGCTTGATGCTTTAGTAAATTATTTAACAGCCGTTGTAAATTATGTAACAACGTTTTCCGTCGTCCAAATACTTCTTTAGAATGTCTAAGCAGTAAGGAGTAGCGATTGCACCAAGGGCTTCGGCACATTCATGTCTAACCATTTCATTTTCATTTGCATCTTCGAGAGACTCTTTCAAGTGAGGGATACTCACTTCTTCTTGCAACTGACCAAGTACAAATGCAACCTCATCCCGGAACAGTGCACAGCCTGCCTTCAAACCTAAAAATTAAAATTAATTGATTCTTATGAATTGAAATTTAAAAAAAAATGTATGGTATCATCCATGTTGTCATTTATAATAACCTTTTGCAAAAAGGTAAAGAACACTTTCCTCTGTTCTCAAATTTCTTAATGAGAACATTGCTAGGTATCTCTCGAAGAAAGATGGTTTATTACTGTCATTCAAAATTTGCCCACAGATATGATTTCTTTTTCTTGAATGGATTTGTAATTTTCTGCTTCAGCTTAATTTATTAATTAAGATTAATAATATATGGATAGAAACGTATGAGTTAACCTCTTACACGCAATTTACTATTCAAATAGAGGAAATAGAGATAGGCGTGAACTTGCCGCGAAAGATCCTCCGAAGAATAACCCTAGATTATATGTGCTGCGCATGCGCCAACACTCCATGTGCATTCGGCAATTGACAAAATAGGTTTTATTAAATAATTTCACTTAATATTACATTTTATGGATTTTCGATGGTGGTGAAGTTTAATTCACGAAGGTTGAAGTTTTTTAAAGTTGCAAAACCTACAAAATTTTAATTATTTCAAGTGGTATCAACGTTATAAGATGCGCGATCTTTACCTATTTTTTATTCACAATCTACGGGGGTGCTATTACAATAATAAACAATTTTGGAAAGTGCTATTTAAAATACGTCTGTTGGTATTTTTTTATTTTATTTACCCCATTTTTGTAGGCTGGGGTAGGGTGGGTGTGGAATATGGCCTCTCCATAGGTATATATCTCTATGGTCATTTGTCAGTTGCACTTGGCACTACGGATGTGACATTGAGTGAAAAAAAATAGATTATTAAGAAATCGATTTTTTGCTTTGTGATATTAATCGATTAAGGAAAAATCGATTTTTATTAGAAAAAATAATCGATTTTTGGGAAAAAAATCTCTTATTCGAAAAAATGCCTGCTTTCTTATATATTAATTAAACTACGAGATTAGTATAGTATTAACAATTTATCAGAATAAAAATCAAATAAAATGATAAGTATAAAAAATAATCAGAACGACGACGAATAAGAAGATCTGGTTTCAAAACTAAACTACAAAACAATTTTTTTACCCCATAACTATAAAAAATAAAAAATAATTACTACCACAAATGTTCAGTGCCATTTAACAATTTATAAAAACCAAAATAAAAAGAAACGATAGTTCTTTTAAAGCAAGTTTGAACAAAAAAAAAATCTAAATATCATTATTGCCACAAATTTTCAGTACCATTTACATTGGATAAGAATGAAAATAAAATAAAACTATAAGGTTAAATAATCAAACGACAACCTTTTGGTCTCAACACTGAAATACAAAATAAATCTTTTTTTAAACTTTAAGTTTAAACAAAAAACTATAAATAATTATTGCTACTAATATTCAATATCATTTACATTTGACTAGAATGAAAATAAAATATAAATATAATAAAATTATAAATAATCAAACGACAACCTTTTGGTCTCAAAACTAAAATACAAGACAAACCTTTTTTTAAACTTGTGTAAACAAAAAAAAAAATAAAAAAATATATTGCCATGAATTTTCAGTTAGAGTTTAAAAACAATAATTTTACCAAAATTCTTCTTCGTCTCTTTCCGAAAATACTTACGGTTTCGTTTTTTCGCTTTCGAAAATAATCTTTCAGCTGGCGCGGAACTGACCATCACAGAGAGGTGTTTAAGAGTCAATTCGGTTAGTTTAGGGAAAGTACCTTCAGAGCTTCTCCATATATTGAGGGTATCTGCCTTGAGATTTAATAGTGGTGCCGCAATAGATAGGTCCAATTCAGTATTTTTGCCCTTTGACGTGTTGGCCACTAATATTTTTTCATTATAAAATACTAACATAACATAACATAAAAAATCGATTATAAGAAAAAAAAATCGATTAATATAAAAATCGATTATTTTTTCACATCCCTACTTGGCACTCGCACTCAGTACGCACCCCGTCAGGGTACATGTGTTCTGTGGTACGCACTATATATGTTCTGTGCTTATCACTTCTCAAAATGTGTACCGGGCCTAACTGCACTGCAGATCAAAACAATTACTCTTTTAGCTGCAGAAGAAACTTGAACTTTTTATTATATAAGCGCACAAACAATGACGGCTGATAATGTTATTACAACTCAACCCATTAGTAATCAAACAAGAATTTTAGATCAGCCGCCTAGCTATGAAGAGGTAATTTCTGCGCAGCCGCTTTCTGATGTAGTCGAAAGTGTAAATACTGAACTTACAAGTATGAATATCGACGCTGTGCAGGATTCTGCCACAGGAAACGCTGAAGATGAAGAAAGAAAAAGACAAAATCGCCGACGTGATGACGATTGCTGTTTTATATACGAAGACATTGATTGTATTATATGCAGATGGTTTTCAAATTGTTGCCTATGTTTAGCGGATTGTACAGAATCTTGTGGTGAAGGCTGTGCCGATTGCCTGCATGATTGTTGTGAATCAAATACAGTAGAAGAACATAATGACGGTGGATGTTGTGTATCAAATACAGGAGGAGAACATATTGATGACGGTTGCTGTGATTCTGGTGGTGGTTGTGGAGGGGACAATGATTGTGATTGTTCCTGTTTTGATTAATTCCTCAGAAAAGTTTTTTAAGGATAATAAGCACAAAATAATTTTATGGTGTTATACATTTTGATATATTGATTTTTACAATGTTATTTCATGAGCATGAAATACTTAATAATGTGATGTTTTATGTAATATTTATTAATATTTAGGAGTGAAGCTGGTTAGCATTGTGAGAGACACAGCGGCGGCCCATACCACCATTGTGGTTTAAGGGTGCCTCCTATATAAAAAAATATAACATGATCTATGAAGCCACCACCTGGTTAACTGGTTATGCATTAATGGCAAGTAACCACAGGCTGATGCTGTAAAATTTAGTTATTATCGTGCTTAATCTCTCACCAGCTGTGTGAAATTGTTGTCCCATTGGACTGAGAGTGAGGGAATAGAGTGCACATCTTCTTCCGTACACACTCCTGCACTATAATCTTTTCCCCTGCATGTGGCTAGTCTCCATTTAGACTGGCTTCCATGATCAAACTGCCTTCTGGCGTACAATAATGTCAGTAGAATGCCAACATGACTATCTTAATGGTTTTTTTAATCTTTATTGTAAACTAAGTTACAATAGGTGGGTGCCATATTATCTCCAGGTAGAGCTGCATGCATTCTATATCCACAACCTCGCCGACCGTGGCTGTGAGTGTACCTTGTAGCTATCTCTAAAAATAATTAAAAATTTTGCATAATTATGGACTGATGAGATCTTAAATTTTTTTTAATGTCACTAAAGAGCTAAACCTATTTATAATTTAAATAAGTAATGTTATTAGTAATAATAAATAATATTGTTGGATGCATGGGGCTCAGGAGCTCAGATCTGTGCTTTTTCTAGCAGCCTTTATGACAATTACAATATCAAATGTAGTGACAAAGGTATGAGAAGTCTCTTACTCCAATAACTACTTTGGCTGCATAATGTGGTCTAATTATACTTGTGTGGACATTAATACCCACTCAACAGCTGATGCTGTCTGTTAAGACTGATGAAGAATAATATACAACATTCAATATTTCCAATGTTTGTCATTGATTTAAACCTTTTTTACATTATTTAATATTAATACTATATTTTTTAAATTTTATAAAATAACAGTGGTGCTAATATGATTAAAAATAATTTTGTTAATGCATTTACAACTTTATGTACTATAAATATACATTTTTCCATTTTTAATTTGTTTTTATAATTTTGTTATGGTACTCTGACGGTAATCCCACACGGCGGGAGAGAGATCAATAGCTGATCTGCTTGCCGAGCGTGGCAACTATGGCAAACATCTCTCCATCGGCCTCGCTAGTCCTAGCTCTTTAGGCAAGATAGCGACATGGCAAGAGTGCTAAAAATGTCCGGCGGAAAGTGATTGGAGTTTCGAACTCTCACTGAACCTCGCTTGCCACTTTCAAAGACTCGATCTGGTAGCATTTCATGTATGCACATGCGAAGATCCTTGAGTTAGAAAAGGAGATAGGTAACTTGCACTGGGAGATCAAGATCTGAATCTGAAGAGACCTGATGATCGGGATCTGAAGAGAGGAACAGTACATGGTAATCCTCGAATCCAGTAACTTGTTCTATCACTGGATGGCGACCCTCTGTCCCAAGGATTCAGAGATCTTCAAGGATCAGATGTAAATGCTCTCATTAACAACGTGGTCAACATCGGCTATATACTGTAAATATCTTTATATATAAAAATTACGTGTCACATTGTTTGTCCGCCATAAACTCCTAAACCACTGAAATGATTTCAATGAAATTGGTGCACACTTGTGCAGTTTGGTCCAACTTGAGAGATAGGACAGTTTTTATCCCGACAAGTGACCCTCAGTATTTTTTATAGTACAGAGCTTCGCCGCTAAGGGCAGTACAACGTCTGCCTGGCCAGCTAGTATACTATATATTATAAATTATAACTAGGTATTTTGCAAATAAGCTATGTTATAAATAAAATAGTTCAGTTAAATAATATGGTTCGGTGGAAAAACATGAAAGCGGTATTAAATAAAAATCCTACCCATGTGGGCGGATTTGCTTCCCGCTGGATGATCCCAACATTGTTGCTGAGTCTGTCGCCGATATGGTGCTTCACGGGATGGAAAGTTTCATCACGTCATCTGTAGTGCCTATCGGCGACAGAAAAGCAGGAGTGTTACAAGGCCTGAGTCGACGCATCGACGACCCGAGACGCAACCACTAGTGCACTCAAAAAGAAGTACAACTGCTTCAAGGTTCTTCAAAAGAGTTATCGTTAGAGCAAAGTCGGAGCCCATTCAGAGAATTGGCGAGAAACTAGTTCGCCTTTCTTCGGGAACTCGTGTATTTTGGTTTCTCGCCAAGGCTTCCCAGGGGAATTTCTGTAAGCCATCATTACCATATTTGCGCATGACTCGCTGGGCCACGCCGCAATGGAGAAAGCCGATCTTTTAAATCCTCTTTTTGCGTTACTTCTGTCCTACCTAGGAATCTGTCTCGGTAAGTATCACCTACTTACCTATTCCTGGCAAGCAGCAGTGGTGCACTGCTGTGTTCCGATCTGAAGGGTATACAGAGCCAGTATAATTACAGATGGTGAGGCGTTCCATCTTAGTTCTTAGACGTACGACGCATCTGTAGGTTTCCTTGTTTGCAGTTGGCTGCAGATGTCCAGAGAAGTAGCCACTTAGCGTTTGCTTTTTTTTATAGAAGAGGGGGCAAACGAGCATGCGGCTCACCTGATGGTAAGTGACTACCGCCGCCGCACATGACAGAGGGAATATACCGCTTACCATCCCGCAGTGTGAATGCTCCAAGTAGATATTCGATTCACACGGTGCTCAGTGCGTAAAGCACTACTCTCCCTGGACGTCTATAAGTAGAGTGGGCCTGATGAAATTCCCCCAATTGTGCCGAAGACGTGTGCTCCAGAGGTAGCATCGGGACTTACGTGTCCGTTTCCGGTTCTCTTACTGTTTAGGCGTCGTTCCAAGCTCATGGGAGACAACCTTAGTGCACCCGACCCCTGAAAAATGTTGCCGCTCTGACCCGTCTATCTACAGGCCTATCGCCATCACCTCCTTGTTCTCCAAAATAATGGAATAAATTATTAACTGCCAGATCATGATGTTCTTTGCATAGCATCGACTGATTAGTAACTATCAATACTGTTTCCGCTGAAGTCGCTCAGCCGGTGATCTTCTTGTTTACATGACTCAACGGTGGGCGGAGACAGTCGAGACCAAGTGGAAGGCCCTGGCGGTTAATTTGGATATAACGATCGCGTTCGATCGGATTTGAAATGAATATTGAATGATTAATAATTAAGAAGACTGATTCAATTAATTTTATTGTTGTATTATTATAATTTAAGATTTTATGGTAAATGATAAAAAAGCTGTTTTGATTTTAAATTAGCTTTCATCATCATCATCATTTACAGCCCTTCACAAGTCCACTGCTGAACATTGGCATACCCCAAGAAATGCCACAAAGCACGGTCCCGAGCAACTTGCATCCATTGACTGCCTGTATGTCTTACCGAGTCGTCACTCCATATAGTGGGGGGTCGCCCTACACTTCGCCTACCGGTACGAGGCTGCCACTCGAGAACCTTTTCCCCCCATCAGTTGTCGGTTCTTCGAGCTATATGCCACTTCAGCTTACTAATCCGTTGGGCTTTGTCGGTCACTCTGGTTGTACTGCGGATATCCTCATGTCTAAGTTTATCGCGCAGAGAAACTCCGAGCATAGCCCTGTCCATAGCTCGCTGAGCGACTACGTCGGTCACTCTGGTTCTATTGCGGATAGCCATCGTACGAGGGGAGCACTGAAAATTTCGGGAATCAAGGAAGTGACAAAACATTACTATTTAAAAATGTATTTATTGCTTTTCGAAGTATCCTCCGCGAAATTTGCCACATTTTTCCATACGATGGAACCAATCATTGAAGCAACCATTCCATTCGGAAGTTGGGGTCTCCAAAATGGCCGTTTTGTAGGCGTCCACAGCTTCTTCAGGTGATGAAAATTTCTGTCCACGCAATTTATTTTAGGGAAACTATAGAAATCATTAGGGCTTAGGTCGGGGCTGTACGGCGGATGGTCTAATAATTCTATGTTTTCTTGCTCTAAAAACTCTTTTGTTCTGTGTGCGGTGTGAGAACTCGCATTGTCGTGATGGAGGATGATGCGGCGGTTGCAGTTCTCTTTACGGAGTTCAGAAACGACCTGTGGCAAACAAATGCTAGCATACCATTCTGCATTAACCGTTCTTTGTCCCTCAAGAGGAACAGTCGTAACATGGCTGGTTTTGGAGACAAACGTGGCCACCATTTTTTTTGCAACACTCCGTGAACGAACAATTTTTGTTGGCTTTAACTCATTTTCGAACACCCAAACTCGTGACTGTTTTTTTGTTAGGGTTCGTACGCGTATATCCAGGATTCGTCACCTGATACGATGTTGCATACAGCATTTGAGGATCCTGCGTGGAATCTTTCGAGAGTTCTGACGCACCAAGTAACGCGAGCCGCTTTTTGCTCTTCACAGAGCGAATGCGGTATCCATCGGGAAAACAACTTTTTTACACCTAATTGTTCATGCAAGATTATTTGTTTTTGACTCATGCCAATGTCCAAAGTTGCCTGAATTTCGCGGTATGTCACATGTCGATCTTCCTCAATCAGCTTACGCACAGCATCAACGTTTTCTTGGGTGACTGCAGTTTTTGGACGACCTTGACGAGGATCATCACTGAGCTTGACACGTGCACGTTGAAATTCAGCAAACCAGCGATAAATTGTGGTTTTGGATGGGGCTTCATCACCAAATGTAGGAATCATCCGGTCAACATACTCTTTTTGTGTTAAACCACTTCGAAAGTCATAATAAATCATCGCTCTTGAATTTTCTCGAGTCAATTCCATTTTCTCAACGACTAAACAAGTTTGACAAAACCTTGTGACAAGACCGAGAATCTTTTTTTAAATAAATAAATGGTATTCGATTTTTAAAACCAAGGACTTTTCAATTAAAAAGATTTTAATATGACAGGAACAGTGGAAATATTCCCGATACTTTTAGTGCAGCCCTGGTAGCCCTACTGTACAAACACTTCAGCACTTCATTATACCGACAGTCCACTTGGCACCGCTGAAGGTACTGTAGCACCGCCCAAATTTCGACGGAATCAAAGACTTTCCCATAGTCCACATACGTAAGACAAAGTGGCAGACTGTACTGTTCGGTGTTCTGTGTAAAATAGCTTAAAGGCAAAATATTTAAAATTTTAAACAAAAAGTAAAAACTGACTTCAAATTGCTATAAAATAAGTTTTTTATTACCTTTAAGGGCTACTTTACTTTACCTTTGCTACCTTAGGGGAGGATTTTTTCTCTCCAAATTTATATGGGGCCACTCTTGAAGTATAACCTATTTTATTTAAAAAAATCATCAATATTGGTTCACAATCTGCGAAGATATCGCGTAACATACATATAAAAAAAAACATACACTCGAATTGAGAACCTCCTCCTTTTTGAAGTCGGTTTAAAAATTAACGATGTGCGGCCTTTTTACCTAAATGTCCGGTTAAACTGGCTAAACAGTCCAGCTTTTCGGTTTTGTGACCTGGCAACCCTAGCCCCGCGCAATACGTTTTTTGTAAGTACATAGCTTCTTTATTACGTAGTTTTTTTTATAGAAGAGGGGGCAAACGAGCATGCGGCTCACCTGATGGTAAGTGACTACCGCCGTCCATGAACAACCGCAACACCAGGGTAATTGCAGATGCGTTGCTGGCCTTTTAGAAAGGTGTAAGCTCTTTTCTTGAAGGTTCCTAAGTCCTATCGGTCCGGAAAATTCGCTGGTGGTAATTGATTCCACAAGGAAGTCGTGCGAGGGAGAAAACTTCTTCTAAATCGCAAAGTGGTGGACCGCCAATCATCAAGATGGTATGGATGGTAACGCGAGTTTTGTCGCGATGTACCATGGTGAAATTGAGCGGCTGGAATTAGTTCGAACAATTCCTCAGAGCACCCCCCGTGATAGATGCGATAAAATACGCAAAGAGATGCAACATCTCTACGCAGTGCCAGTGTATTGAGCCGATCAGAAAGAACTCGGTCGTCGACGATTCGAACCGCTCTGCGCTGGATGCGGTCAAGTGGAAGGAGCTGGCACTGGGGTGCTCCGGCCCAGAGATGAGAACAGTATTCCATGTGGAGCCGAACTTGCGCTTTGTAAAGTTGCAAGCAATGTGCCGGCATGAAATACTGTCTCGCTCTCCTGAGCACGCCAAGCTTTTTAGAGGCCAATTTGGCCTTCCCTTCCAAGTTACCACGAAACTGTACACAATTCGATATGTCGACGCCGAGGATTCCGATGCTAGCTGAGGCAGCAAGGGGAGTGCCTTGAAACTGAGGAGATACGATAAAGGGTACGTAAGGGTAGTACTCATATATGAGGTCAGTGTTAATACTTATATAACAATGTGTACAGCACCCCTGACGGACATAGATAGAACTATGTTACGTCAATATAAAGATGCTCGATGGCGATACAGCAGAAAATTCATGCTCATGGAGTTGATCTCAATTCGTTACGCATTACTATTTTATTAGGATCTAACAGGTTCAGCTTTTGATAAATCGGTAGGTAACAACACTGTGGAATGCCTAATAATAATTTAAAATCAAAAAATAGGCGCATAACTAAGACGTCATTGGGGTTAGGGTAACCGATGAAGCTGACATTCAGAAAGATTTAGTGATAAGCTGCTCTTCTCACATTTTGGGTATCGGTTGAAATTCTAACGAAGATTTTATAAATTTCCCCACTAACTATAATATTCAAAATGAAAATGCAACTAAAAGATCAATCCTTTCCGATTCATTGTTTTTGGATGGTAAGTGGCTGCTGTGACCCATAGACATCTACATTTATCCTAGTTTGCGAATCAAAATGCAAATGCGCTATCACCTGTGAGGACTAAGTTGAAATGCCTCTTTTCCAGTAAAAAGGGTCTCCGGTTCTCTACACTCACCATACGAAACACAGCAGTGTTAAGGTGCTATTTTACGATGGTATTCTGTGAGAGCGTGGTCCTTCCCCGGTCGAGCCGACCCATTCGTGCTACAACTATACTACTAATATAGCTGCAGCATGGCTCTACCACGTAAAAATATCAAGTATCTGAATTGCAACAGCGACATTAATGGCGAGTACCAGCTCGAGAATTACGGATCGGAGAATTGGTTTTACTCAAGGATGACAACGCTCCTCCACTACAGTGGAAACTCAGACGTATCATACAGTTTTACCCCGGACCAGATGAAATAAACCGTGTGGCAGACGTTCTGACGTCCACCGGAGTCCTCAAACGTGGTATTAAATACCTGTGTCCTCTACTGGATCCCCAATACGAAGACTGAAAGCTGAAGCTTCCAGGGGGGCGGAGTATGTTCGTGGAGTTTTTATATGTTTTGTTTTTATTTTGGTTTTTTAAATAATTGTAAAGATTAAAAAAGACAGATGTCACGAGTATTGAGAAACAAGAGAATGTTTTTCTGTGTATGTTAAACATGGCGTTTTCTCTTGGATTGTATCACTGCATTTAATTTGATTATCCAAAGTACGATATTATAACTTATATATTATGAAGACAAAGATTTTTATTTAAAACTGCATCCTAACCAGGGCTCGGAAACCGGTTCAAATTCTAAACCGGTTTCGGTCATTGACCCCAAAACCGGTTTCTGCGGAATATCGGTTTTTCACAAATTTAGGTTTAGGTAGTAAGAATTAACCGGTTAAAACCAAGATTTGTATTGTTGCCCCTCTCCCTTACCCCGCTTGCACCCAACTTTGTACGGCTGCCCTCTGTTTAATGAGGGCTAATAATCTTCCACTCACCAGATGTCGCTAGTTGTGACTGAGGTAAAGTTTTTTGTTACACAGTGTCAGTTAATTGAGAAATTAGTTTTAAATAATAGTTTATCATTATCTAGAGTATTATATTAATACACAACACAATGCGTCAGTGGTTTGATTTTAAGTTTCTTGCACTTTATAACTCTTTTTTTAAAAAATCAGCTTTTAGATATATTTATAGTTTGGTTTATTCATTTTTAATGTAATTAATATAAAATATAACAAATAATACAGAAAGAAACCTTAAATATTGCATTTTACTAAGAAATTATCGTCCCCGCTATGAAATCTGTCAAATAATTTACCTCACTGTAAAGTGGCGCCGCCCTGGTGGCAGAAAAAGTCGTGGATGCCCTCATTCACGAGGTTTTTGTATTCCTTCATATATTTTCATCTTTGCAACGATCGTATTATAAATAACAGATGTAAGTTCTGTTTCAATTAATTATGCGTTATCTTCACTTTGAAATTAAGTTTCGATATAAAGTTTGATTTGACGTT
This sequence comes from Parnassius glacialis, assembly GCA_033319125.1. NCBI lineage: Eukaryota > Metazoa > Arthropoda > Insecta > Lepidoptera > Papilionidae > Parnassius > Parnassius glacialis. The sequence continues at coordinate 5,971,896 of JAVANC010000008.1, forward strand.
ATATATTTAAATTAACTTTAATTATGTTTAACGTTTTCTATTAAAATTACGCTATGCATCTTTATTTTAATGTCATTACTTTTTAGTTGCTACTAAAAAATATTAGCTTTTCTAAATAGAGTGCAAGGTAACCACATAGACGAAATAAAATTTACTGATACTGAAATTAATAAAGAAAAATAGTTTGAATCTAACAAATCATTATGATTAAATTCGGCTATACTTTGCTGTCGACCGTAACCAAATACATACACTAAAAATCCTCTCTTTTATTTAAAGTAATTATTAATAAATCCCAATTAACCAGATCATCAGTATAAATCACACTGATATCTACGATCTTGTATTGAATTATAAAAGAGAATTATTAAAAGTGCAGCCAAGTTTTCTGACGCCTCAAGATCAAAATAATATAGTAATCACTTTCGAATTTTTCACAAACTTTCATACCTTACGAATATGAAACTATTCAAATAAATAAAATTGAAGTGTCTGTTCGTAACGTCAAAATAACTACATTTTTACTAAATACATATCATGAAAGTATATAATATAAAAAAAAATTGTCTGTTTGTATGTGGTTACTAGCGCGACTGTGGATCATGATTTGGTCCTGTGTTTGAATCTTGGATCGTGCCAAGTACAGTAGTTGGATGAATTTGGGTATAATGAGTGTTCTAGAAACCACCCTGATAGTTGTATTACAGCCTTCAATCAAGCACTTAGATTTTTGGGTTTTCTCGTCGTACGTTTTCTTATAGAAAAGGGGGCAAATGATTTGGGTTCATGAAATATGGCGGCTGAGATTAAACCGAACCTCAGAGCACTCCACGAGGTAGATGCTATAGAAAATGCAAAGGGATGCAACATCCCTACGCAGTGCCAGTATATCGAGCCGATCAGAAAGGATTCGGACGTCGACGACTCGAACCGCTCTGCGCTGGATGCGGTCAAGTGGAAGGAGCTGACACTGGCGTGCCCCGGCCCAGAAATGAGAGGCCGAATTTGCGCTTTCTAAAGTTGCAAGCGATGTGCCGACATGAAATACTGTCTTGCTCTGCTGAGCACGCCAAGCTTTTTAGAGGCCAATTTGGCCTTCTCTTCCAAGTGACCACAAAACTGCACACTATTCAATATATTGACGCCGAGGATTCCGATGCTAGCTTACATTACTCTTGGATAGGCAGCTGCAGGCCGTAACAATCTGGTAGCAGAGCGTGGTTCCGGGTTCGATTCCCCGTACGATCTGGACCGTAGTGTTTGATAAAAATTAAACAATTTTGGTGGCAGGGAGCGTTGGTTTGATTTGTTTAATTTTGTGTCTACAATCACGCCCGTCCGTAATACGTAAAGATATTTTTTTTTATACGTACTAATAAAATTCTTTCCTTTGTTACCTTGTGGCTTGCTTTTTTTGTTATTGGCGGGTAGTTGCTAATGCCACGCCCGTAGGTTGCGCAAACGGGAGTTTTTCTAGAGAGATGCGTTGTGTAGGTAGATGGTTATTATCACGTAATCAGATAATTATCGTTGTCGGATAGTTATAGTGGATTACTTATGGAAGGGTCGATTTCCGAGCGAGGCATTTTTTGTTTATCGACCGTGATGTGTATCTTTATTTGTATTGTAATTTGTATTTGAACTAATGAGTAGTAATTTGTATTTGCGCAATTTAAATTTAACTTGATTTGATCGCACTAGTATTTGTTATTTGTTAATTTGATTTGTGTCTTTTCTTTTGTGCTAACTTGTATTTAATTTAATAAGTAGTAATTCGTATTGGTGTAGTTTCTATTCAACTCGATTTGATAGGAATTGCATTTATTAGCTGTTCATTTTTTTTGTATTTGTTATTTGTTATTTTTGTTGTAATTTGTGCTCGAGCCGGTCGTAATTTGTATTTAGTAGTGATGCCATTGCCCAAGCTACTAATCCGTTGCCTGCGGACTGAGTTACGCTGGGCCACCAGCGCCCATGCTTTGATAGGTCGACCGGATAGGGTCTATAACTTGATGAAGCGGCTCGAGCAGGTTGATGCTCGAAGGGCCGCAGTGGAGGAGGCTTACGCTGAGCTCGAGAATTCGGATGTGGAAAAGGGAGTCCTGGACTCCTGCTTCGCGGACTACGAGCAGTTCTTTTCGCTTACGGACGAGTTGATCGAGGCTGAAGGCAGGTATGCCGAGGAGGCGCGTGAAGCTCGGATGAGTGGCCTGCCCGAGTCCTCTCGGAAGCAGCCTCAGCCGGAGCTGTTGGGACGACTCCCAATTCTGGACCTGCCAAGGTTCTCTGGGGTCCTTTTCGAATGGCTGACCTTCGTTGGTCTTTTCGACAGCCTAGTGGACGCCCGGAGTGACTTGATCCCGAGCCGGAAGATGGCGTACCTCCTGGCCTCACTGGAGGGGGAGGCCCTGGGCGTCGTCGGCCACTTGGGATTGTAGGACGACGCCTACCAGACTGCTCGGGACCTCCTAGCCAGAAGATACGCCAACGTCCGGCGAATTGCGGACGAACATGTTAAGCAGCTACTAAGCCCCGCTGCTTGGTGACCGGGCCCGACTACGTCCTGACCTGGTGAATTCAGTCTTGGTGGCCTGTAATACGTTGAGGCGGCTGGATTTACCAGTGCGCGAATGGGCCTTCTTGTTGCTCCGCATCGTGCTGTCCCGTCTACCTCTCGACCTTCGAATACATTTTGAGGAGAGGTACGGCGGGGACGGGGCCCTCCTATATTCCGCCTTTCAATGACCTGCTGCGGTTTTTGGAGGAGCAGTGCCGGCAGATTGAGAACGCGGCGGACACCGTTGACGACTTACGAACCGTGCCCAGTGAGAGGCGCAATTCCGCCGGGCAAGTCGTCTTCAACCCCCCCCCCCCCGCCTATCGGAGCTCCCGCGGGAGGGCGTCGCTCCCTATCATCCTACAGTGGCCTAGCGGCCAGAGAGGCGCCCCCCTGCTCCTATTGTCGAGCATCTGATCACTGGGTAGCATCGTGCCCGAAATTATTAAGTAAGCCGGTTCCGGCGAGGCGAACTATCGACAAGGAGTGCCGCTGGTGCTACTCATGTTTGGAAGGGCACCTCCAGCGAGACTGTCCGCACCGGCGGCCCTGTCTGCATTGCCAGGGCAATCACCATGCAGTTTTGTGTCTGGGTGCGAACGGCGTCTCCTCTCGGGGCTCTGCCAGGCACTCGACCCCCACGAGCGGGGGTGCTCAGCCACGCCCTCTGACGGGCGACTCTCGGCGCTCGCCTGCCAGCCACCAGGCCCCTAGGTTTGAAAGGGGTCCCTCCCCCGACCAGTCGGGGGGTAATTTCCCCAGGGGCGGGGGTATCATCACCCCCCCCCCCCACCAACGTGTAGAGAGGAACTTCACGGCCACTCATCAGTCCGCTAGACCCTTCTCACTCCCGTTAGCTGAGTGGCCGCGACTGGTGTACCACCGTTCCCCATTTGATGGAGGCGGCCCTAGCTAGCTGCCGCCTTAGCTCTCCCCACGGCCGCCTCCACTGAGCCTTGAGCCGTCAACAGTCCACTTGTCAACTGTTCTGTTGCCGACGGCCTCAGTGAAGGCGTACAACCCGAGTGGCGACTGTTAGCGGTTTGCGCTCTATTGGTCTCGGGTTCACGCGGTGTGGCCTCCACTTGGTGGTGGGAAGATTAGGGCCCCTCTGGAGCGTTGAATCACGCTGTCAAGGGGTATTAGATTTGTTTTGGTCGAGCACTTGGTTAACGACACTTTGAATTAGAAATAAAAATTCTTTTGGGTTTTCCGCGAAATTTTCATATTTGTAGCGGTTGTGATTAAAAGGTTGAATTTAATATACTCCTTAAATACGTGTGCATATGGTTTTGTAAATATATTTGCTCAGTGCGTCTGTTTTGCTGAAAGGAAAATTTGAATTCATTTGAAATTGAATGACGCGCTGTATATGTTTTGTGATTGTGTTCAATCATTTTGCTTGTGAAAGGGAAGGCTGAAATTGGATAACCCTATTTGTGCCGAAGGGAATAAGAGTCAATTCTCTTTTGGTTTACATTTTGTTGGCACTGTCTAAGATATTTAAATGAGAAGTAGGGCTGTCCCTTAAGTTTATTGTTTTGTTTAATTTGTCAGTTGACCTATGTGCATCGGTGATTAATTTGTTTGAATTAATTCTGTAATTGAACATTGATCCTTTTGAAAAATTAGTTGAAATATTAGCATAGGACTACTTGTCTAAAGGGCTAGCTAGTTGTGATTATATGGTGGATGACTTGTTTATGCCTACTTGTTTGAAGATTCATACTAAGGACTATCTGTGCGTTTCGTTTGCCTCTCCACAGACGCCCTTCATGTGGAATTTGTGGGTGAGCTCTGCACTGAAGCTTAGGAAGGCCACGCTGGGCCGCTTTGTATCGCGTCGCCGTTTGCTGACCTGATTCGGTCGGATTGTGAAACGAATCATAGGGACACAGATAGGTGTTTGAAAGAGGTCGTCGGACTTCTGTCCAGTAACTGGACTTATTTAGGTGCTGTGATGTCCAGGAAGGGCATCCAGTGGAGGCACAACCCTCCGGCTTAACCACATTGGGGCGGTATTTTTTGAGGCGGTGGTTAGGGTTGCAAGATCTGATGAGGTGTCTAAGGTGGCCTGGGTTTGGTTGTAGATTCGGTCTTGCAACGTGCCGTCGCGACTCTGTCCCGCTTGCCGGTTTGCTCGCGGACCTAAATCCTTATGTCCGGGACGGGGGTGTGTTCACGCCCGAACGCTGGTTCCGAGATTAGACGCCGGAGGGCGCGCGGCTCAGTGCCATACCAGTTTTGAAGTTCGGTCGAGCGATGTGTGTGGCGAGAGCGCGTGAGTGCAAGGGAGTTGTTTGCAAGCAGTGCTATCGACAGCACGCTGTCATTTTTGTTCGGGAACGCGGAATAATGTAAGCGCGTCGAGTAAATATACTGTCTAGGATTCGTAACGCGCATTCCTTGTTTGAGAGCTTCTCCCGGGACTTAGTTGTGTTTAACTCTGAATCCGTATATAAGTGCATTCGACAATATTAACTGCTATTCTAGAAATAATTGTTGCCACGCGAAACGGAGTGAACTTTGATCAGGATATTTGTATTCGTGCGGTGTGTTACGTTTTTGCTGACAGTAACGAGATTTCGTATAGACCGACATTCTGTATTCGTTTTGTGTATTAAGCTTTATAACAAACGAGAGTTAGTGGCTTCTGGAAGTTAGTTAATTGTACGATAAAGTTAATGGACCGTCCTCGTGACGAATGAAGAAAGTGACTGTGAGCGGTGCTGAAGTCCGAGCTGCTGCCGATGGCCACGGTCCAAGCAGGTCTACCACTACCAGTCACACACAGATACACATCACTAACCCTTACTACCCATGCACCCTACAACCACATGCGGCTTGACCGAACCCTGAAGCAGCAGTCGCCTTGGATATAGGTAAGTAAGCTCGGTTTATTATTCTCCCTATTGAACTGTAGTAGGATAGAACGTTCCCCCTTATAGTTTATTGTAATTAAAGACTTTCCACGTGGCCCCTTGTCGAGGCCCGACTTGCATCTGCTTGTAAGTTCTTCCGCTATGGGCCCGGAAGATCCTACTCTTGGATAGGCAGCTGCAGGCCGTAACACTGAGATAAATGAAAACATGACTTAAAGTCCAACACTCACTACATTCGATTCTACAGATGGCACTTTACCACACGGGGGACCTGAAGAAGAGCTTGTGACAAGTGGCTCATTAGGGTCTAACACGTACGCTACACTCAATTCTTCAGATGGCACAGTAGAACACGAAACCTGGGGCTTCAGAGACGCCATGGTGATAATCAAACGTTGTTTTCACCGACAGGAGTACGTAAACGCTCTCAACTGCTAGGCACACAAACGATGACTGACGATGACATACATACATAAACACTCACGCCTGTCACCCAGAGGGGTAGGCAGAGACTATGGAATTCCATTTGGCACGATCCTGACACACCTCTCTCGCTTCCTCCACATCCATATACCTACGCATACACGCTCGTCGGTTAAAGGTACTCTTAATTTGGCCCATTTTCAATATATCGCCAATTTGGTCGATAAACTTTCGCCTAGGGCGACCCTTCCCGACTCTGCCATTCACCTCTGCAACATAAATTTGCTTTGTCACTCTTTCCTCATTCATTCTTTCTACATGACCAAACCACCGAAGCATTCCTTTCTTAATCCTAGTCACAACATCATCTTGCAAACCACACATTTCTCTTATCACACTATTTCTCACCCTGTCATTCAGATTCAGCCCTAGCATACTACGTAATGACCGCATTTCTACAACATTTATTCTACTCTCGTGCTTCTTCTGCCACACCCAACTTTCACTACCATACATTAAAGTAGGCACTAACACAGCATTGTGAATTGCCAAACGTGCCTTTTTGGACACATTCTGACTTTTCACAATAGAGTGTAGAGCCCCATTCAATCTATTTCCTGCATTCACTCGTCGTTCTATATCCTTATCATATCTACCATCTCTGCTAAACACACATCCTAAATACACGAACTCATCTACTTGCTCTACCAACTCCCCTTCTATTCTTATTTCACATATCGTTTTACTTTCTTCTCTTTCAAAAACCATAACTTTCGTCTTACTTGCGTTCACTTTCATTCCCTTTTCTTTTAATGTCCTGTTCATTAATGTAACCATCATTTGCAACTCGGCCGCCGACGATGCAAGTATGACTTGATCATCGGCGTACAAAAGGCATTTGACGGTTAACTCACCCATTCTTAACCCGCATTCTTCTGCTTTCAAATTTTCCAAACAACTGTCCATAAATAGGTTGAACAGCCACGGGGAAGCCACACAGCCCTGTCTGACACCTTTATGGATGCCAAACCAGTCCGAGTAGGCCCCGTTGATCCTGACACAACCACTAGAGTCCCTATATAGAGACTTCAATGCCTGTATCAAGCCAGCGCTCAACCCAAATGAGTTCAGTGTTTGCCATAACACATCCCTGTCCACTCTATCATAAGCCTTCTCCAAGTCTATGAACGCACAAAAAACTTTTTGGTTTTTGGCCAAAAACTTCTCCGCGATCATGCGCATGGAAAAGACCTGATCCGTACATCCCATTCCCTTTCTAAATCCCGCTTGCACATCCCAAATTTTTCCATCAGTTTCTTTCATAACTCTTTCAATTAGTACCTTAGCATACAGTTTTTCCACAATGCTAAGAAGGCTGATACCGCGGTAGTTTTTACAGTCCTGCTGTGATCCTTTTCCTTTATATATTGGGACTATCACGGCTTTGCACCAGTCTCCCGGTACCCGCTTAAGTTCCCAACATAAATTAAACAAGGTGTACAGCAGGTCTGCCACCACTCCTTCTCCAGCCCTTAGCATTTCGAGAGATACTCTATCATAACCGGCTGCCTTACCTGCTTTCATACTTTTCATTGCTTTCATTATTTCATCTATACTTATATCTCTATCTATTTCCTCTTCTTCCGGAATTTCTATTTCATTTAATTCAAACGTCTCATCACTCATAAACACGCTTTCAAAGTATTCCTTCCATCTCCTTAAACTCAAAACTTCGTCATTCAGAATACAGCCATTCTGGTCTCGTATAGCATTCATTCTAGGCTGTTTTGAATGTCCCCTGGTAGTTCTTACGAGCTTCCAGAACAGTTTAATGTTTGCCTGGAAGTTATCCGATATTCTTCTATCATTCATATCCGTTCTTTCTTGCTTTTTCCTTTCAACTACTTCTTTTACTCTCTTATTTAGATGTCTAAAGACTGCCTTTTTCCTTTCAATATCATCATTCATACTGCTAGAGTTACTAGCCTTAGTTGCTAATAAATCTAGCCATGCTTTCTTCTTTGCTTCAACTTCTATCCGTACCTCATCATCCCACCATAACGTGTTAATTTGCCTTTCATTCGTTCTCTTACTTAAACCACATACTTCGGTAGCTGCATCCACTAAACCTTTCTTGACATTATACCACACAGTCTCCAAGTCTAAATCATTCATACACAATTCAGCCATATCACTTATATTTTCTCTCAATCTATATTTGAACATCTCTCTCACACCTTCATCTTGTAACCTCTCTGTTCTTATACGCTGTAACGCAGTGGTAGACACAGATGTCCGATGCCTCCAACGTCTGAAAAGACCATTAATTCGGCATAAGACCAAGTAATGATCCGTCCCTACGTTAGAGCCCCGGTAAACCCTTGTATCTACCACCGCGCTCCTCATTCTTTCATCAACAATTATGAAATCTATCATACTTCTATCATCACCTCTTTCCCATGTATACGTGTGAATCTTCTTATGACGAAAGAAAGTGTTCGTCACAAAAAGACTCTTTTCCACGCATACGGCGAGAAGGCTTTCACCATTCTCATTTATACTTTCATCACCAAACGTTCCCAATATCCTTTCATAACCAAGCCTCCTCACCCCAACCCTTCCATTAAAATCGCCTAATATCACAATATTTTCATTAACCTTGCATTTCATTAGCACCATCCTTACCAACTCCCAAAACTGCTCTCGGATATAAGTGGGCTTAGACATGTCTGGGGCGTAGACCCCTAAAACAAACAACTTCTTTAAGCCCACTTTCATTCGTATCCATAGCAGTCTCGGGCTTACACATTCATACTCTTTCACACAATGACCCATTCTTTCTGAAAGGATGATACCGACTCCCTGGCATGCCCGCTCGGTCTCGTCTACACCAGACCAGTACGCGGTATACATGCCATGTGTAGTAGCATCCTTTCCCTTCCGTTTCGTCTCATTTACACATAACACGTCTATTCCTCTATCATGCATCATGTCGCATACTTCATCCATCTTATCATTCATTCCTCCACATACATTCAATGTAGCCAGACGGGCTTCCGCAATCCACTTTTCGCCCCTCCGGGGGACAGAACGTGACGGGTGGCGAACCTCGTCGCCGGTTTTCCTCCCGGAGATTCTTCGCACCCCTGCCCCATTAAAGGGGCGCCGGGAACTCGGGGCCATTTCTTTAATTCTATGCCTCATGGTGCGAAAGTAGGGTGTGGTATTTTTTACGCCGCTACCACACGGCGAGGAGCCGAGTCAGTTCTTTCGGCTTTGTCGCTTGTTTAGCACCACCCGGGGGACACGTGTAGGGTGGGCCTAGGATTAGGTGGTCAAAGCCTACGGACGCGAGTGACTCATCCCCCAACAGACAGTGACAATACAAAATAACGTCAGTTTTAAGTTTCGTTCCACAAGCTGGCAAAAGACAGTAAACGCTACACATTTTAATTTTAATAGCTCGTAATGAAAATAATTCTATAATTTAGATATAATTCGAGAATGCAATATAATCTGTGGTAGGGACTGACATAAATATTGCATAAATAATTGATTTTCAATAATTTTTTTCTCAAAAAGTACTCTCCGAATGTTGAAACTTTGCGTGTGTGAAACTCGACGGACGTCAATGGAAAACTGAGCCAAAAGTTTAATTACGGGTATTAAGTACAAAATTATTTTATGGTGTATTATTATATATTATATTATTGTATATTTTGATACATTGATTTTTACAATGTTATTCCATGAGCATAAAATGCTTCATAATATGATGTTAATGTAATATTAATTAATATGTAACAGTGAAGCCGATCAGAGTTGTGAGAAAGAGCAGCAGCAGCAGCCTATGGTACCATCATGACGTAGCGCTACTGCATCTATATAAAAAATCAACATGAACTACAAAGCAACCACTTGGTTATGCATTTTACAGCATCACATTTCTTGCTTAATGGCATGTAACCACAGGATGATGCTGTAAAATTTAGTTCTTATCCTGTGCTTAATCTCTCACCAGCTGTGTCAAATTGTTGTCCCATTGGACTGAGAGTGGGGGAATAGAGTGCACATCTGCTTCCATATACACTGCACTATAATCCTATCTCCTGCATGTGGCTAGTCTCCATTTAGACTGGCTCCCATGATCAAAAATCAAAAAGATCATGATCAATTCTGGCGTACAATATTGTCAGCAGAATGGCCACAAGACCAACTTAATGCTTCTATTTATTTACTTAATCTTTATTGTAAACTAAGTTACAATTTGTTTGTGCCATAACATCTCCAGGTATAGCTGCATTGCATTTCATTGTATAGCCACATTGGCCATGGCTGTGCAACGTACAGTGCACTTAATACACCTTGTAGCTGTCTCTAAGAATAATTAAAATGTTTGCATAAGTATGGACTGATGAGATCTGTAAAATTTCTTAAATGTCACTAAATTTGAACTAAACCTAATTACAATTTAATAAGTAATGTTTAAATATTACTTCATCATTCATTCATCATTACAGCCCTTCATAAGTCCACTGCTGAACAGAGGCCTCCCCCAAGGAATGCCACAAAGCACGGTCCTGAGCCTTAGCCAAGTTTAATGTCTCACCAGGTCGTTAGCTAACATAAATTGAACAAGGACAAACATCCAGATCCGGAACAATTATTTGTAGCCCATACAAATACCTGTTCCGTGCGAGACTTGAACCCACAGCCCACACCCCTGCAACTCATTGCTAAGAATAAATATATAATTATAATATTTTCTGCAATGCCGTGCTGTTACGGTGGTAAAGAATTCCCGTGAAATATATAGGGCGACAGAGGGAAACTAAATCAGGGGATGGGTAGCAGCATCCTCCTGATAATATTAATAATGTTCTCCAATGGCGGCTAGTCTTATCCTCTTAACTCTTAGCCTGCGAGGTCAGGATTATAGTGCCAGAATGTTTGCGCTAGCACAGGTGCATTATCTATTGCCTCATTCTCGTAGTCCGATGCGACGGTAATCCAACACGACCGGAGAGAGATCAGGCGCAGGAGCAATGGCTTTACATATTTTTTGAGCCACGGGAGAATTTCCTGACAGAAAACCCGAGATGTCATGATCAGTAACCACGTCTACGACAACTAGCCCAACGAGCCAATCAATCCTCCTGTTCGCTCAGTAATAAAAACGTGCCAACTATGACAAACATCTCCCCATTGGAACGGGATGTCGCCGTCTGCCCTGCTAATCCTAGCTTTAGAGGCGAATAAGGCACTCCTGCTAAAAACATCCGGTTGAGGTTCGTAGCAGCATTTAAACACACCCTGAGGAACAATGAGATCCTTGAGTTATAAAAGGAGATAGGCAAGTTGCACTGGTATTAATATAATAGGATCATGTGAGGTCCGAAGAGACGGGGAGTACACGATAATCCTCGAATGCGGCAACTTGTTCTATACGTGTTAGATTTAAGGCTCATGTACATAAGGCTCTCATTAACGTGGTTAACTTCAGGAGTGTCAATAAAAGTTGCGTACCTTTTACTAAGAATTATCAAACGGTATTCGTTAAGTCATTCAGGTTAATGCAACCTTTGCATCCTTATGAAGAGGTGGATGCGATTTATGAAAGTATTTCTTGAGCCATTCATGCTTCACGAACCCGGACGTTGAACTAAATGTTGAGAAATTTGGAATAGGGCGGTTCTGTTACCCAAGGGCTTAACAGCTGGCCTACATCATCAGAAATGGGACTCTTTATGATGAACTTTTTCTTGTGGAAACGGTCCTACAGAAAGTAGACCTCGTTTGACCAAAAAATGCGATTGACTTCATTATGACGACCAGATCGCAACTGTTCGCTGATGTCTCTGATCATGAAGGTGAAAACTGGTAGTGATCAAGAAATGGCGAACGGCACAGTGAGAACTTTAACGTCAAATTGAGGAAGTCGCGTCGAATGAAGTAAATGCTTCTTCTCCCTCGTGTTCTAATCCAAAGCTTCGAAACTTTTTAGCTGGAATTACAACATCGTTTTCAGTGCCAAGTTAGTTGGTATGTTATTCCGCCAGGGGTGCTGTTTTTATTTCTATTGAATTTTAGTCAATGATATGATACCGTTAGTGTCAAAAATTTGTGCAGCACAGGTGTCGTACGTCGTACTTTGATAATCCAGACTACTGCACTCCTCTTTAAATCTCAATCCCAGGAAAGTCTTCAAATCTTCTTTATCTTTAGGAGAAATTGGCTGTTTATGTCCATGGGCAGCAGTGCCTTATCATCATAGATAATGCAAGCTAATTTATCATCGGAATCACATAAAATGGATGAGAATATATAATGAGTGCTTTTCAACCCACCTGCCGTTTTTTTTTTGCGCCCACATGCAATGTAAAGGGCTACCCTCCGGAAAGCAAGAAAGGGAGGTGGTGATTGCTCTAAGCATACCACGACAGCCAGCTGTCGTGGTTATGTGGGACTCACTGCGACTAACCTAACCTAAGTGCCTACCCACTAAACACCAGATGTGAGACTGACATTGGCTTTTCTGGCCTTTCTGCTGAATCGGAAGCGACCGTCTTTAGGGAAAAGGGGCGTTCCCATCTACCGTTTAAATGCAGTTGTTATATACCTACTCTTTGTCTTATTTGGATATTGTGTGCATTATACACACGCACGCACGCAAGCACGCACGAACGCACGCACTCACGCACGCACGCACGCAACTTGTGGCTGAGTGAGAGCTGACAAGATAAAAAAAATCGACTTACCGAGTGTTCCACAAGGTTTCTTTTATATAAAAACAAATGAGTTTCCAATATTAGTGACCGTCACTGCCCATTAAGGCATATGTAATACCAGAGAAATTGCAAGTAGGTTGTCGGCCTTATAGAAAAGCTATAGGCCTATTTTCTCATTCCTAACTGAAAAGCAGTACAACACGGTACACAGTTGCCTCTTGCCACGATTGGCAACTTCAGGTTTTAATTCTTTAATTGTTATTAAGAAGACGCTGCTGTCGATCTCCTGGTTTGTTTCCCTCCGTCTCCTTTTACAACACCCACGAGACGATATGAAGTAGTGGATATTCTTACTCCGAAAATGCAAGCTAAACTTTGACAGCAGCCTTCTTTACACTGTCATATATTCAAGGGTATGCCTCCTGATATATTGTCCTGGCATATTTATTTTACAAAATATTATGGGCTCCAGATCCTAACTTCGACACTCAGTACGTGGCGTAGCTAGACGTGGGCGAAGTGGGTTTCCGACCACGGCCTCGCACTTAAAGGAGCCTCTCGAGAACGTCACAAATTTAAAAGCGTGTTTGTTTGGGGCCTCGCAGGAAGCCCCTCTTAAGTGCGACTGCGAGCCCGTTGTAACCACCTTCAAAGACTGCGACCCAGATTGACGGAATACGAGACTTGTCAGGAATTCATAGCCTATGAGTAGGTATATGTCGTGTCAAAGCATGATTGCTAGGAAAGATCTTTTGGGTAGATCTTGGGAACGAAATAAAAAGGGGCCTATATTAGTCCACGCTACGCCTCTGCATTGGATGACCTATGGATGGACTAATGGATTTTGTAAATATAATAAAATAAAAACAAAGTAAAAAGATCTCATAAATATTTTTATTTTAATCACACCGATCACATAAATACACATAAATGACTAGAAAGACGGAGTTACAATTGAACAGTAAGTACAATAGTTTAAATGGTTATTATAGTAGTTTTAGATAAATTCAACTAATAAATAAATTACGTAGCCGCTCTACGTTCTCGAACAAGAATTCTCTGCAAGTGTAATGAGAAGTTAATGTTAAAAAGCGCAAGGTTTGTGTCTGCCACTAATGTTTGCAAAAACATGGCTATTACATCTGTCTTATGTGATAAGATCTTTAGGTTTTTGTTTTGTTACTATATTTTTTTAACATTCATTGCATAATATGGTTAACATTTGTTCCATGCGGGTTCGAACCTGCGGACCCACAGTGTCGAAAGCAACACGTAGGACAAGACAAAGCTGTCGCGTGTCACCGCTTCGTAATAGCGTTCACTTTGAATTATGCCTATGTGTCGATCGCGATTGATCGAATCACTGACACGAGTAATCAGGTCACGTATCTCGAAAGAATTCGATCATTTCTATTCTCACCCGCGTCCCGCTGATTAGCTAGGCGAGTCTCCGCTACCGACGACCCATGACACGTGTGACGATTTATTTACTTTTATTGGTAAGTGCGCGCGCGCGCGTGTGTGTGTGTGTGTGTGTCGTGTGTGTGCGTGCGCGCGTTGGACTAGTTTAATAAACTATAACTCTGTACTAATTAGTAAAATTATGATTGTAAAGTTAATATTCAATGTACATTTTGTGAACGACGATCCGCAATGAAACAATGATCGAATGATCAATTTGTTTAGACCCCATTACGTTACTAACTATGGGTTACGATCAATCGGGGTTAGTACGAACGACCGATTGACACAGGCCTACTTTGAATCGTCTAGCCTAATGCAATGGTCTATCATCGAGTGCCTAATGAGGCGATTATCACTACTTCTTCTACATAAGGATAAACCTATATTTAGCGGTGGGATATTTATGGGCAGGATGTAACAAGTACTTAGATTGATGTCATTATACCCAACTTATCTTGATTAGACATTTTGATTTTAAATAAAAAGACCACTAAAAGCATACGTAAACAGAAGTCAAAATATAGCAACGTGAAAGTATCTGAGAATTGTGTCTCAAGTACCAAAACAAAAAATAGAAAGTAGCGTTCCTACTTTTACTTGGTAGTTTATTCGACACGAGAATGTAGAGCGAGCTTTATACATTTCGATTGGCTGTTTTGGCATAATATCCTAGCGAAATAATTAAAATATTTAAAAAAAAAAGATGTATGCACGTAGGAAGTTATACTTCTTTAGCGTAACAAAACAAAAAAAAACTTGAGGGACAATTACCCACTGAAGTTGTCGCTTTTAGGTGTCAGAGTGCGCGCGCATCGTAACAACTTCATGGTGTCGTTTTTAGGTGTCTGTGTGTGCGCGCATCGTAAAAAATTTACTCTCATCATTTTTTCCAACGCCCTAAAAGAAGTATAACTTCAATAATATTAGATACCTATTAAATAGCTGCTTGAAACTGATTATAAAAATTAGACAACGGACTGGTCGTTCGATTCAATAAATTTGACAACTATAGAGTTGTACCAACTGAGCAGTCAATACCTCGTTACAGTTAGGTCTAGGATTTACTTCAATATCGTGGAGGCAGTTTACATACATAAATCGCATTAGGACAAACATCCAGACCCGGAACAATAATTTGTTGGCCATACAGTCCTGTCCCGTGCGGTATACGAACCCGCGGCCGTCGCAACTCAATGCTAAGCCACTGCGTCATATAACCAACAAATGTCGCCTACTATAAAATAAATATTTTATATGTGTTTATAATTCTTTGGCAAGAGTGCAATATTTAGGAAAAATAATAGCTTTTTGTTCACAATTAGTACAAAACAAGATACGGAACGACCAGTCCGTTCTTTACTCAATGGAATACAGAAATTCAGAATTATAATAAAAAATATTTTTTTTTGATCAGCTTAATCGCAAAGAACAATAAACATTAACAGTAGGTATATCGAAGAATAAATATATTAAAAAGAGCACCAAAAATAACATCGCAGGTGCAATGTAAAAGAATTTAATTTCATAAATCGAATGAAATAGTTTCACTATTATAGGAAATTATATTATTTACATATATTACTAAAGACTTAAAAATTGAAAAACAAATACATTCCACATATACGTCACTGTATACAAACATACAAATTTTAATATTATATACATATATAAAATTTCAAATATTCCAACAATGACAGATTATTTGGCAAACATCTAAATATAGCGATGCATGTGGAACATAGCGCACTATACACACAATTTATTAGTAATTTTAACCTATGTACATAATATAAAGTGTCTTTCAAAATGTTTAACTGTATAAATACATTTAATAGTATCGGTATTCAAATTATCTTGTCTACTTCTTTATTACTCATGTGGCACAGTTATATAAACATATTTCTCTGTCACCTTAGTTTTGCGTCTAAACTTAACTTCTCGTGCTCTAGGGCTTTTTGGGCGGGACCTGACTTGTTGGGAAACAAGGTTGAATGCGAGGTGACGAAAGATCTTCAAAAATAATAATAGTTTATAAGCCACTATAAGATATACGTACAGAATGACATTGATACACCTTCACAATAACAGGAACTGTATTTAATGATTGCCAATAATTTCGTGCTCAACAGATGTCGCTATAAGCAAACTACGCTATAACTAAGCTACCCTCATTGATTTTTCGTTACTTGTATAAGTATAGTAAGGTAAAAAGGTAAGGACCTCTGTAAATTAAAATTTTTGACTTTTTGAGAGATCTATTTGAAAATTTCGATTATAAATCTAAAGGAAGACGATAGTGACACAGATGACTCTGACGAAGAAGATAATTTGTAATATAACAAAATATTTATAAATGTAGATTATATTTTATTTATTTCATTGAGTTATTTTATAATTTCATAATTCCAAACCTTAAAAAATTTGTTAAATTTTATCGATATCGAATACCTGCCGTTACGCACATCATTATGACGTTACATAAGCCCAATGAGTGCGAGCGAGATAGACTGATTATAATGATTTATTGCCCGACGACTCAACGCGGGGGTAGTGTGAACTTATCTGTTACGGAGATGGTCAGTGTCATCATCATTGAAAAGGTGCGATTTAATTAAGTTTTTCGGTTTATCTGTTTCTAACGTAATTAATTTAAAATATAACTAATATTTCAGAAAAAAAAAACATTAATCTCTGTACTTTTCTAACAAATTAACTTCCCCGCTATGAAATCTATTAAATATTTCACCTCATTCCAGTGGTGTTTCCCGGTGTCAGAAAAAGTCATACCCAGATTATTAAAGATACATGCCAGAATATATAGAAAAATTACTAAAATTCCAGCTAATTTTATTACACAACTTTTCGCTAAGCTCTAATACAAAATTTTATTTACCCTCCGAGACGGAGTACGGTTTTCTCTACGACCCTACATCCACCAATATCCACTATGGCCAAAGGAACATTAAATTTTTCTTTTAATTAAAATTTTGACACTTTTTTAATTTACTATGTCTAAACTTTAAAACTTTGTATGTATCGTATTATATATTACTATGCTATTTTATTATGTATTACTGAAGCTTCAAGAATAACATGTTCGCATATTTGAAGCTCCAAAATAACAATTATCTAATTTTTTTTGAAACGATTGCGAAATTTAACTTAACAAGTATGTATAACAGAAAAAATTCTTTATTACTTGTACGAAGGGTAGATGTAAGGAGGACTAAATCATATGGGGGACAAGATGAAAAAGTGTTCAGCAGTAAATAACAGTTCAAAAACCTTCCAGAATGGCGCTAGCGTAGGTATAGGGTATGGTATTAATGTAGCAGTTGTAGATGGATTGTAGTATGCACAGTTAAACAATTTAATATTTTTAAGACTAATTATGACCTAGAAATATTTTCAAACTTTTTATGATTTATTCTAATGATTTTTTCACCCAAAAATTTACACTTTTTTATAGTTTTCTTTTTGATGAACTTTTTAAAAATTTGAATTAAAATAATTAATTAAAAATTTACCCTGCTGCTATTGTAGCGCCACCGTAATTTAACGTATTTGAACGGACACATATACACAAGCAAGCTACGCTTGTGAGTACTGTAAGTTCAAACACTGCAACTTACCTAACATGTACGTATTTCAAGCACCGCTTCAACTTGTAATTCGAATAATAATTTGCAGCAACATTAAGGTTTTATATATTGCAACTGGTAACATATGCATATAAAATAATAATTATTATTTTTAATTTGCAAACAACATGGTTTTTTATGCACTAGAAGTTATTCCGGAGTGAATTTTAATGGCTGGTAAAAAAAGTAAGCGTGAATGCTTTTGAAGAATTTAAGCATGGTTTCGGCGTTACTTGAAAAATACTTTCTATCTTTCTTTGTTAAACCGCGTCTCCACCAAAGTTTTGTTACCAACTGTTCTGTTGCCAACACGTGTTGGTAACAAATGTTTCTGTAATTACCTAGTGTTGGCAACAAAACTTGAAACAATGTCGGGAACCGTGTTTCCATTTTCGGCGGCAACATCAAAGGAATACGCTTATTGGAAACATTTGTCGGCAACATCGGAAACAAATGTTGGTAACTTTTGTTGAGTTGTAAACAGTTGGAAACATAAATGTTGTCAATATTTTTGGTGGATACGCGGCTTTAGAGAGGTCAGAGCTACAGCCTTACTCATAAAATAAAATGTTGTCTTACCTGGTTTGAACCACTACTACTAGGGCGGAAGGTGCTCTTCAAACTCGGTAAGACACATCATTTTATTTTAATACGCGGATCTTAACTAATAACTTCTTAAAATCTCTAATATAATAGATTTCCGCAAAGTAACGCCTGATTCTATCATCTTAGTCATAAAAAGATGTAGTGACAAAAATTGAGAAAGGTATGCGCTGAGATGGTTTGGCCATGTCGAGAGAATGAATGAAGAACGATTGACGAAAAAAGTGTATAAGGCGAGTGTGAATGAAAGTGTTGTAAGGAGTAGACCTAGGTGGACATTTCAAGACCAAATCAGGGACGTCTTGAAAAAAGGCCAGGTCAAGAGTACCCTAAACCGTAGAGCATGTATGAAGGGAATAATGAAAGAAGACGAAGCGAAACAATTATATAAGGATCCTAGCAAGTGGAAAGAAGTGGTCTCTGCCTACCCCTACTGGAAAGAGGCGTGATTATATGTATGTATGTAAAAATCGATGTCAATTTAAGAATGCCTAAAGTTGCACTCTCTTTGTCTCTCTCTCCATCTCTCTCTCTCTCTCTCTCTCTCCATCTCTCTCTCTCTCTCTCTCTCTCTCTCCCTCCCTATTCACTAAATGACGATAAAAAGAGATAGGTATAGACACTAATAATACATAATTAAGCGATAATCAACAATTTTAAGTAAGGTCGTTAATGTAATAAGTACATCATGAATAAAGTAAATAATTTCTTATATAATTAACTTAACAAACTTATTCAACAACTATACCCGTTTCTCGTATATTAAAATTAAATTGCGTTTAACTACTTTATTATACCTATGATTTATTCCATTCTTGTGACATATAATACATACGTTGAATGAATTTATTTTACTATCGTAATTGAATAGTAAAACCACAATAAATAAATACACAACATTCAAGCGATTTTTTTTATATATACCACATTTTTATATCCTTACATTGTAATCCGATTCTGAGCCAAGTTCAAAAGTGTAAGTCTCTAGCTCATCGGGAAGTTAGTTTAAAATAAATACTAAATTCGACCCGAACAGATATACACGAAAGCGAATTAATAAAAACGTGGTAAAATTGAGGAAAAAATAATGCTAATTTTTCTTAACTTTTTCTTAGTTTTTTTTGTAACATTGTTTCCCTTTACATTTAGACGAGTGTTGTTAAGCTTTTTTTATACAACAAGATTTACTTAACTGCGTATATTAAATATTATTTCACAAAACCAATTTAGATATGATCATAAGAAGTCATAATTAAGATTTAGTAACTAATATTAATGAGTATACAACAATTTCTACACTATGAGTATTTCATAATATCTCTTCTATTACACTAAAGTAACGCACTTATCTTAACCTATTGTATAAATAAATTTTATAATTTCATTATATTATTATCTATGATATAACTATGACATGGAAGTTCGCTATGTTATCTGTTATAAGCGTAATTATTTTGAAAACTACCTAAACTGTTAACATTATGATCATGATTTTATTATGGACATTTTAGTAGCTATTGTCTGTTTTTGATTATATATATGGAGTGTAGAGTTAGAAGGAGAACCATCTTATAAGGTGCGAAAGTTGAAAAAAAAATCCCACTATATACTGAAAATAGAGGTTCCAAAACCTACTACAATAGCGCTGGCGTCTGAAAAACTACGATATGAATATAGCTATTGTAGACGGAGTGAAGTCAGCTGAATTAAAATATTTAAAAAATTTCATGACTAGAGTACTAACTAACATAACTAGACTAGTAAAATGCCAGTATACAAAACCTCAACTATTTACGTAGTACAAAACCAAGCGGATTGGCCGGTCCTTGTTTATTTCTCCATCTTATTATAATTAATTTGGGCGTTTTTTTAAATTTATCCTATGCTACTGCAGCGCCACCCTTATTGGACGCGTTTTAGGGACACTTTTCATATAAGGAGATGGTCCTCCTTCTACTCTACACTCCATAATTCTATAATAAAAAAAGATCGCCATAGATTGTTGTTCCTGCAATATAGTTTGAGGTGGAATTTGATACGTGAAAGTGGTGAGGTATCGTGTATTATATGTCTGCATGCACATGACTATTGCGATGGTGATATGAACGTCAAATTAATAACTTGAGGTACGGATGGGCAAGTGAAAAAAATATATCAATATATCGTCATGTTTTGCATGATGTAGTAGGAAAAGGTCCAAAATTTTATTACTGGACGGTTGGACGACGAAAAAAAAAACAACACATGGATGCTTTTGTAGCTGCTTTTGTTGGTTAATGTTTTGTCGATTAATATATTTTAAAATATATCGAAATTGATACGAATTCGTTACTCTAAAATAAATATTTTATATCGATATATCGCGCTTAAAAGAATATCGATATTTCGATATATCGATATTTTTTACCCAAGCCTAACTTGAGGTTATTTTGTCCGCGTAAGCGTTTAGATGCGTTGAGTTACCATCATCATAGACTAGTTAGCTATCATCAAAATCTAAAAACTTCACAATATGACGCTTAATAGGTATTGTGAAGAATTTTGTAAACACTAAATCTTTGGCGCGTATTTTGACCATTATGTATGTTCTTAAAACATAATATTTATATACCTATGGTAGTAAGGTTTTAATATTTTCCAGTTCTACTTTAGGTTCACATTGATATCCAATAAAATTTTAACTATGTTATAGTGTTATTTACCTACTAATTATTACCTTCTGATTAATAGATGGTTAAATTACATATACCTCACGAATAGATAATTTAGCACGACTGGATAACTATTTAATGTATTTCAAGATATAGACAATAACTATATATTATTCTAGTAGCTTATTAGCTATGACCTACATAACTCAACAAAAATATTTTTTGTTGCTCTGATTTTTTTCGTGGAATTATAACTAAAACACTGGTTTGCCCAGCCAAAGAGTAAAGTAATTATATGAGGCGAGCTAAACGATAGAAATGCCTTTAGCTCGCGGAAAGCTTTGCCTTAAAAATCTTGAAGTTTATATGATATAAGAACCTAAAAAGTGGAAAAATTAAATTTTTTGTAGAACCAACTTCAATATAAATTATTAAAAATAACTCAAAAACTACTGGTCAAACCTTGATCTTATTTATATGGGACCATAGCACTAGCTTTCAAATAAAAAAAGAATTATCAAAATCGGTTTGTTATAAGGTAACACACATTTTCAAAGAAAAATAATATAGTCGAATTGAGTACCTCCGTCTTTTTTAAGTCGGTTAAAATACACTTTATAATCATCTTGACAAATTCCGATATTACCGTAATGAACAGTGAGAACGCTTTTGAAGAATAATGTACGTAAAACTATGTCAAGGTCGGTGAACAAAGTACCTATATAAAGTATTAAATTACCTAGTACCTATACTTACTTCTAAATGTTTTATATTTACAACTCGACATAATTTCTTCATAATTTCTTGACTACTAAGTAATTATAAATTCGTAATGTGGACAATTACCTACGAATAAAATGTCTACGTCTGGATTTCGTAACATAAGACGAGCCTATCTAGCTATCTCTAAGCAATTTATATTTATTTAGCTTGTTAAGCACATCTCAATATAGACTAGAATTATATTTGCTATTTTCTAAAACTTTCATCATTGGGGGGTATGATGAAATGGCTCTCCAGGACCTTAAAAACGGCAAGGCCCCAGGCGAGGATGGAATTACAGCGGAGCTTCTGAAAGCGGGTGGAAGACCGGTACTTGAAGTCCTTCAGAGGCTCTTTAATTCCGTCCTCCATGGTGGCATTACACCGGAGGCGTGGAGCGGAAGTGCGGTGGTCTTGTTCTTCAAGAAAGGTGACAACGCTCTCTTGAAGAATTA
Organism: Parnassius glacialis; assembly: GCA_033319125.1. Taxonomy (NCBI): domain Eukaryota; kingdom Metazoa; phylum Arthropoda; class Insecta; order Lepidoptera; family Papilionidae; genus Parnassius; species Parnassius glacialis. Next base: position 5,994,062 of record JAVANC010000008.1, read on the forward strand.
CAGACCGATTTCCCTTCTGAGCCGCGTCTACGTGCTGTTTTCGAGAGTCATTACGAATCGTCTCGCGCGCAGACTTGACGACTTCCAGCCTCCCGAACAAGCCGGTTTCCGAAAGGGCTTTAGCACCATAGACCACATACATACCCTACGGCAAATTGTACAGAAGTCCGAAGAGTACAATTTGCCACTATGTCTGGCGTATGTGGACTATGAGAAAGCCTTTGATTCCGTCGAAATTTGGGCGGTGCTGCAGTCCCTTCAGCGGTGCCAAGTTGACTGTCGGTATATCGAAGTGCTGAAGTGTTTGTACAGTAGAGCTACGATGGCTATCCGAGTACAGAACCAGAGTACGAAACCTATCCAATTGCAGAGAGGTGTAAGACAGGGTGACGTTATATCCCCGAAACTCTTCACCGCTGCATTGGAAGACGTTTTCAAGCTTCTGGACTGGAAAGGATACGGAATTAACATCAATGGCGAGTACATCACTCACCTTCGATTTGCCGACGATATAGTCCTCATGGCAGAATCGCTGGAGGAACTAAGCACTATGCTCAATGACCTCAATAGTGTCTCCCAACGGATAGGTCTTAAGATGAACATGGACAAAACAAAGATTATGTTTAATGTCCATGTCACACCTATGCCGGTAGTTGTTGGGAGCACTAAGCTCGAAGTTGTTGACGAGTATGTTTACCTGGGACAAATAGTCCGACTAGGTAAGTCCAACTTCGACCGAGAGGTCAATCGACGGATTCAACTCGGCTGGGCAGCGTTCGGGAAGCTACGACACATCTTCTCGTCAGAAATACCTCAAAACCTTAAAACAAAATTGTACAACCAGTGCGTGTTGCCAGTGATGACTTACGGAACTGAGACGTGGTCCTTCACTGCTGGCCGTATGAGGAAGCTCAAGGTCGCTCAGCGAGCTATGGAGAGGGCTATGCTCGGAGTTTCACTGCGTGATAAACTTAGGAATGAGGATATCCGCAGTAGAACCAGAGTAACCGACATAGCCCAACGGATTAGTAAGCTGAAGTGGCAGTGGGCCGGCCATATAGCTCGAAGAACCGACAACCGATGGGGAAGAAAGGTTCTCGAGTGGCAGCCTCGTACCGGTAGGCGAAGTGTAGGGCGTCCCCCCACAAGATGGAGTGACGACCTGGTAAGACATGCAGGAAGTCGATGGATGCAGGTGGCTCAGGACCGTGCTTTGTGGCATTCTTTGGGGGATGCCTATGTTCAGCAGTGGACTTGTGAAGGGCTGTAATGATGATGATGATGATGATTTTCTAAAACTTACTAAGGGTACGAAGCCCTTTTCGACCAGTGTTACCAACTCGAATTTTTCATTAAAAAATCAATTAAAAAAAATCCGTAGAATTTCGTAGATACTCTTTCAAAATATCCGTAGATCTGCAGACTTCTTAAGAGGATCAAAAATTTTTGTTTTTGTCATAGAATAGATCAATTTTATATATCGATTGTTAAAATTTTCGATTGTTGGTTGTCACATACTCATGATAAAAAATGTTTTTTTGTAAAGTTTTTAAAAATCTAATTATTCTGAAAGGACTAAGTTAATAAATATGGAAATCAAATTCCGCAGATCTAGGGAAAAATCCGTAGAGTTGGCAACGCTGTTCTCGACAAAAGCCGTTAGTCGCGTTGTCTTCTTATTATCTTTACTCTGTGATGTTAGTGCTATAAGACTATTACGCTTTCACAGCTTGATCAGCAGGAACTGTTCAAAAGAAGGGGAAGATGATGATGATGATGGTTTATGATTTGGTTTTGTTACCAAACATCAAGTCCTCCCTGTGAGGGTTTTTGAGCTATCTAACCACGATAGAGTGGGGAAGTGCGGACCCCGCCTCTGACTGCTTAGTTCGTGCCTCGTGTGTCGATGAGACGCATCGTCTATTATTTCATCTTTTAAATCAAAATAATAAACATTGCATATTATACTCGCCGAGTTATTGCTTTTGAGCTTTTCTCGCTGTAGGTTTTTTTGATGGAATTTTTAAGGCCCAGAATCCACCTTCGCAATATAATTATAAAAAAAGACAAAAACCAATTCCACAGGAAAATATGAGGTACAAATATATAGATGTACGAAAGTAGGAAATATTATAGCACAATATTAAACGTATCAGCGATGTTAAGAGAGTCTATTACTACGGCGTTCGATAAAACTCCACTCAAGTTATCTCTTTATACTCGTATAAAAATCAATTAATGTCCTTTAGTGTAGCTTAAACTCAAAAACAGCTCGATCCATTTTGATGATTTTTTTTGTGTGTGTGGTGTGTGGGTCTCTGGATGATTTTAACGCTTGGCTGAACTAGTTTGTAGTGGAGTTATCGATACTATATTTTAGTTACTTAGCACTAGTACACAATACATTAATATAGATCGGCGACGGGAAACTGTCGAAGTCTAACGAAACGTCCGCTACATCTTCCTAATAAGCTTCCGAATTAGCCGCCTACATAGAATATTGTGTATGAAAATCATGTAAACTTAAGACGAACGTTGGTCGAATCTATATCCAAATCAATATGAATTTCGTCTGCTTTGACTAACATCGTTAAAGGTAGGTGTGATATTATTTCACTGTAGACGTTTATTCATGACTTAATGAATTAATTCGTTAAAATCATGTAAACATCAGACTAGTCTTAGTCGAATTCTTATTCAATCTAATATGAAATATGAATCCGGCTGCCTTAACATTGGTAAAGCGTAGGTCTTATATGATCATCGTACCTATGAGTATGCAAACATAAACTCCAAAATAGTAAGACTATATTATGGTCCTTCAAAAAAAATATACGTGTTAGTCTGTATAATCCATTGAGTTATATGTACTACGTACTAGAGAAGCCTTTTTAAACAAAAAATGTGCACTACTCTATGTCTTCGCGCATGCGCAGTTGATTTAAGCGCGATCAGTCTATATAAAGAAATATATTTTTTAATTTTTTTCTTTTGTAATATTACGAAATTATTACCTATTTATTCACTTGAACAACAAATAATTTTACTTACTTGACTACTGAATTGTTATTTACGTCCAGGTTTAAACTTGAATTTGAAATCTAGTATTATTAGCGCCGCTCCACACTGCATGAATATTGAAACCACAGACTAACTAGTAGATGGAACCACACTAAATGACACACTGTACGGATTGCAGTACAGTTCAGTTGAACATAGTGTATGTTCGGAATGCGTAATCTAGTACGTAGTACATAATATATATCAATGGCTCATAATAAATTTATAAATAAACAAATAATTAAACAATGAGGGGATAAAATGTACTTTATATGTCAGTTTCCTTGAAAATACTGCAAGGGCTGTCCATTTTGAAGTGAATGTACCGGGAGTTGGGAGACTCGATGGAATCTTGCGACTCTTGCTCTTCCATCTTCGCGTGCTTTGGTGAGGCCTCAGAGTGAAACTCGTGGCGAAAGTTACCTGAGAATTTGATCGACTTGTTAATGAAGACAACGATTTTGTTCGACGTTCACATTCTCTAATTACATTTCAAATATTAGAAATTACACCGTGAATTTTGTCACCCTGAAATCAGTTACAGCCTATTAAAGTCCACTGCTGGACATAGGCCTCCCCCATTGATTGCCTCATAGAGGATATTTTGTCATAGTTGTAATTTTACTGCTGATTTAATAATTTCACCTCTCAGTGGGTCATGTGCTCCTGGTAGATTAGCTTCTACTATACATCCATCCATTACAGCCTATTAAAGTCCACTGCTGACATAGGCCTCCCCCATTGATTGCTTCATAGAGGATATTTTGTCATAGTTGTAATGTTACTACTGATTTAATAATTTCACCTCTCAGTGGGTCATGTGCTCCTGGTAGATTATCTTCTATACATCCATCCATTACAGCCTAAGTCCACAGCTGGACATAGGTCTTCTCCATTGATTTCCCTTACAGGAGCGATATTTGTCATAGTTGCCACGCTTGGCCAGTGGGTTGGCAACCGCAGTTTTTTTATTTTTAGGTCGTTATTAGGAAGACGCAGCTGCCCATCTCCTGATTTGTCTCCCTCTGTCGCCTCTTACTATACCCTCGGGATGATATGGGGTAGTGGATATTATTACACCACCACTATTCGGTGATAAAATGTTCGGGGGTGGTAAACATTTTTCAAGAAAATTTACTTGATGATAAATTACATTTAATGGCAAAGATTATTAATATAAATACAAAGAACAGACATGTCACAAAACATACTCACAAGCAAAGCGGCAAAGTTTCGAGGCGAAAACAAATTGGATCTTGCTGGAATACATATAAACGTTAAAATAAAAGGAGTAAGAGGGGCTACAATGCTACTGTAAAAACACAATTCAAAATAAGTTTTTAAAATTGATGCAAAGGAAAAAGGTACGAGCAGCTAGAGGTTAAATTATTTTTTCTACATTCACACAGAAAAAGTGTTTCACAAATATTTATAGTATACAGGATCATTCTTCAAAGAGTAGCCAAATTTTAAACTTAAGTTCAAATATATAAATAATGATATATTGTTATTGCAGTTTTTCAAAATACAAGTAAATAAGGCTGCTTTTATTTGAAATTATCACAAATTGAATGTGATTTATGGGCAAGAATTTATTTACCTACCGATCGACACTTACGAAGGTGTGAATCAGTTAAAATAATGCATTATCACGCACTTAGAATGTCAAATATAAAAAGAACAGATTGTTTGACATTTTTTAAATTAATTTTTCATCACCGTTTGCCTATATTACTTATGCTGAACCTTCTATGCAAATTTGGCCGGTTGTCGCAAAATAACCCTGTATAATACTACGTATTGACATATTGTAGGGTTTAAAACAATGAGAAAAAATTAATTATTGCACTTAAAAAAGCATAAAGTAGTAAGACAGCAGTGCGTGCACTTCTGCATTCCGGTCTAATGGGAATAGAGATCATAACATGTACAATTGGACGTAGTTATGCAAAAAGGATCCAACCCGCGATAAGTTAATTTGAGTTTATGATATTTGAAGCATCCATACTTCAAATATCATAAACTCAAATTATCGGTATAGTTTCTGTCTGTTTGTAATTTTTCTTCTTATTTATGTTACTTTTGCTAAAATTGTTACATCACATAATAGTATAGACCACAAACATTATTTTTCAAGTCAACATTTTTGACACAAACTCGGGATGGATCCTTTTTGCATAACCACGTACAATGGCTTTGAGGCATCCTGGCTTGGTCCTCAATAGTGATAAAGCATCTGGAGCATTCTGTGTTTAGTTATTTACAGGTGTCCGTGGACTGTTGTAGCCACTTACTATCAGGTGGGCTCTGAATTCACTTGTCATATAAATTTTATAAAAAAAAGTTAACAAATTGGTCTGCGAGAGGAAATCCTTTACAATTATGTCAACTTTAAGCGTCAACAACGAAACCAAGTGACTTCTATGTATACATACTACTGTGTGCCGGCCGGTAGCTGGCACGGTAAATACGCCACGCAGTTTTATTTTTATTTACGACAGTTTCTGCTTTAAGGCAAATACGAAATAAAATTACATACTTAACCGAAATAAACAAATCACGTTGACGAAGTGCACACATAAATAATGACAGCGTTTTCTTAGTCACATTAAACAAAATCGGTGTTAGATTGTCGAAAGCAACGTTCGCGGTTTACAAAACAGAGAACTAGTCTTCTCACCCGCTCGCAGCCGACTAAAGAAGTTATTGACAATTTACCGTAGCTCAGTGCGCAATGTAGGTACCATAGTATAAGTAGCGGCACGAAAGTCTAGCAGTGACCGTTATAGCGCATAAGTCGCGCTGATTGGCTTATTGCGCATAAGTAGCGCTGATTGGCGTATCGTTTGCACATGCTAATTGGTTCTCCAGTCGCATTCGTGCAATTCAATTCGTACGCGTTCCCTCCACGTTTCGTTTAGCGGCAGACTTACGTGCCGCGACTTGTAGCTAACTAGTAGTACACAAAGAAGTCTTTGACGAAACTAATGAATTAAATAAAAAAAAAACGTAGCTTCTGCCAAACATTCTAAAGAATGTTTTAATATTTTAAAACAATTTATTAATACATTCTTGTACTATAAGAAGCAAATTAATTAATTATTGTAATCAAAACAAGTCTAAAAGCAAAGGAAGGGAAACTCAGCGTTAACTCAGATCAACAAATAAATATAGATGGAGCGCTATGTACATTTTAAGAGAAGAAAAACCGAGCTACACTTATTGGAAGAACACTCAAACATACGTATCGTTTCAGTAGTGTACTTTTACAGGTTGTTAAAAGAAAAAAGAAGAGTCCCCACATTTATCCACGCGGAATTGGCTTACGTCGAGTGCTTACACTACCCAGCTTAACGCCGATCAGATGTTGCGACGGCTATTCACAAGCGATCGGCAGTCGACTCCTTCGAAAGGTCGTCGCGATTGTTCACATTAGACATGTGTCATTCATTCATTTCTAGTGATCCAATCATTCACGAAATTATTCATCTCAACGAACCGGGTCATTCGGGTCGATCATTCAAATCGGTTCATTTCGAGTTTCACTACTCTGTGTTCTGTGACCCGCTCGATAATGTCGGTTGTCGGACATTACTATACTCTTTCGTCGCAGGTCCTGTCAATCGTTCGATTCGGAACGTTCAATAATTAAAAATAATTATATTTGACCACGTGAGAAACACAAGCTTTCAAATAAAAAAAACATCATCCAAATCAGTCCACTCAGAAAAATTTATGAGTAGTTTATGAGTTTATGAGTATTCACTCAACCGTCCGCCCTGTGCAACTGAGTCTCAACTGATCTGTCCGCGAATTAAATGCCACTATTTTTACGACCGCGCGAGACAGTCTTTACAAAAACGATTACTACTGAAAAACTACTATAGCTACATTCAAATAAAAATATTCTCAAAAGACTCAAAGAATTCAAAATTAAAGAAAATTAGTCAAATTAAAAATAAAGCCTGGTAAAATAAAGCTTAAAAATGGGAATATCAAAAAGTCGTATTTATTTTTTATTTCGAGTTGTACGAGAAAAGTGGAATACTTACTGGAGACAATTATTTTATATTATAATAGTACATGATATTCCCTTTAAAATGACACCAATATCAATAACATCTTATATACTCAATATACATAACTATATAATGTTTACCCAATATAAATTTGAACAAATAAGTAAATAAATGAAAAAAATAGGTTTTAATAATTTCTAGACACATCTCAACAGATATTTCGTTTATAAATGCTATCAACGTGTTAATAGTGAATCATTATTTTAAGTATATTTTGCATTCATTTAACACAAAAAACTGATTAGAATACATTTTAAACAACATTTAATCTTTGAATGAAACTACTTTTACGAATTTTATCGCGTTTAATTAACTCATTTTATATTCCCGACGTTTCGGTTGCTTTCCAGCAACCAAGGTCACGGGGGACTGTGGGAACCACGAAACGTCGAAACGTCGGGAATATAAAATAAGTTAATTAAACGCGATAAAATCCGAAAAAGTAGTTTCATTCAATGTGTAGTATTCGCGTAAATATAAGAAATCATTAACATATAATCAATAAACGATGATCGCGTATAGTGATTACAATTAAGAGCTAAATTATTATATGTAAACGTTTTGGAATTGTCGTAATGATACATTTTTACTAAAGAAAATATCTTCACAATTAGTTTGATGTACAATAACATATTATCTATATCTATAATTTTTTACTGTATTAATAACATCTATCTTTTGCGCTGTCCACGTTTAAACCGAAAGATATTGTTTGGTGACTAGATAGGTGAGGCAATAATGGTTTTTGGGGACTGTAGTCACCGTGGACGGTTGAGTGGTTATGAATTTTTGAGGTCGGTAGAAAAGTGTAATTGCAATCATTAATACTTTGATGTGACCCGAGTCAAATGGACGAATCATTCACGATTGACACGTGTCTAGTTCACATTCGACTATTGCCCAACGCCGTTCGACCGTCTTCTGCGCCGTTCGGCTGCGGTCGGAAATCGTGCGAGCGGATCATTCCAACGCCATTCGGCCGTCTCCATAAATCGTTCGTTCATCGTTCCGATGCGATCAGCTAATCGGCAAATCGCTCGATTTGCCGTCGACCGACGTCGCGACGCGTCGTCCGTACCGATCCGTTGAGAATGACATTAGCAACACCCGTATTTCGTGGACGTACAGGTTTTTCTGACCAGCTGAAGCCGATTCCTTCAAGAAAAGAGCTTACACCTTTCTAAAAGGCCGGCAACGCATCTGCAATTCCTCTGGTGTTGCGGTTGTTCATGGGCTGCGGTAGTCACTTACCATCAGGTGAGCCGCATGCCCGTTTGCCCCCTCTCCTATAAAAAAAATCCGGGTCGATAAATGTGGAGACTACCTAAATGATGATGAGCATGGTTACGGTGTCACTTGTACGCAACGCTCCGTCTATATTTCTTGCCGGTCGAGAGTAAAATGAAATAAAAGTCAGTGCATAATATTTATTGTACAATCTTAATAGCACCATAAACAACAGAATACAATTAAATACATTTAAGTGCATTTTAGGTAATAAAACTCATGGACTTGGAATTTGTCTGAATTATTAAGAAATAAGTGCAAAAAAGCGGCAAAATTAAAACAATTGTACAACTGAATTCAATATAAATTATTAAATTACTGGTTAGGTATTGATTAAATTTATATGGGACCACAAGTGAAGCACCAGCTTTCAAAAAAAAAAAGAATCATCAATCAGTTCACCTGGAAAAAGTTACAGAGGTAACACACAAAAAAAAAGTCAAATTGAGTACCTCCTTCTTTTAGAAGTCGGTTAAAAAGTGCCAAATCCCTAACGACCAATCATAACGACTAGATCAAATTAACAAACATTGAACGAGGTGTAATATTTCTAATTTTTTTTTTACAGGATAAGGGTGTCAAACGAGCACACAATCTACCTGATCATAAGTGGTTGCTGTGGCCCATAGACATCTACATCTATCCTCGATTGAGAATTAAAATGCAGATACGTTGTCGTCACCCCTGAGAACTAAGATGGAATGCCTCGTTTCCAGTAAAAAGGGTCTCCGGTTCTCTACACTCACCATACGAAACACAGCAGTGTTAAGCTGCTATTTTACGCTGGTATTCTGTGAGAGCGTGGTCCTTCCCCGGTCGAGCCGACCCATTCATCCTACAACTATACTACTAATATAGTTGCAGCATGACTCTTATTCCTAATTTTGGGGAATTTCCCCAATTTGTTTCTCTCTACACTTGCTTTCAAACAAAACTCTTTCTAAAGTGTGGACACGAACTCTTTTACATTACTCAAGATATTTTTAGAGCACATTTACCCGATTATTAGAAAGTTAGACGATCTATATTTAACTGTTTGTAAGAGAGAAACAAATAGGGGAAATCCCCTAAGTTGGTAACCCTGCACTAATGTACTACGCTAGTGTAGAGAACCGAAGACCCTTTTTACTGGAAATGAGACAATCTGTCTTAGTCCTCAGGGGTCTGTATTTTAATGCAACGTACATCTGCATTTTAATTCTTAATCGAGTATAGATGTAGATGCCTATGGGCCACAGCAACCGCTCACCATCAGGTGGACTGTGTGCTCGTTTGTCAATTTTATCCTATTGAAAAATAATAATACTTTTTTTATTAATAGATATAAAGAATTATCTAATCTTTTAGTTACAGTCTGCAGAAGCGCTACATAAAATACAATAGTTTTACATGGTAATACTAGTCAATGTTTAATTATGTCTTAAAAATATCAAACACCAATCGATATGATTGACAACGAACAAAACGGACTCACTTGAACAGAATTAAGACTAGAATTAATATATAAAAAAAAAATATTTGGCATAATAAAGCACCACATTTTAAAAGCACAGCTTTCTATGTTATTTTTTTTTCATTTTGTCTAAAATTGCATTATATCTAAGATTGCATATCTTGCAGTTACCTGCGGACTAGTCACTGCCGTCATTAATGATGGCCATCCATTATATTTACAGAGGACGTGAATAATCTTAGCTTACAATAAGAATATAAAATACAAGGTTAAGATTCCATTGGCCTAAATGAAATAAAACGCATGCATTTAAACGAAATACAACAAACAATCATGCCTAATATAAACTATTAGCAGGAAACTATTGAATTTAACGTTTTGAAGTACAAACATTAGTCGACTTTTGATAACATGATAGTTTTTTAGTCTTTTAAATATACATGTAAATTAAAAAGTAAATTACGTGATTTGGGAACGATCACTCCATTGGATAAATGGGTGTAATAGAGGTAACCTTGTTATCATGACATAGGGTAACACCCAAATCGTTAATCAATTATGCTTTAATCCACCATTTTAGTAAAAGTGTAGTCGTCAAATTGTAAATCTAATGGTAAATATTACCATTTGTTCAATCAATACAATTCTATTGTAATATAAAATCTACAATAACTACAGGCCACTAACAATTTACAAAAATGCATTATAATTAGTTCTCAAAATTAAAAAGTAAACACACGTCAAACTTATTTATCATCTGTTAGTTACGTCAGTGCTATCAGTGATTATTTTCGTTTAATTTTTAATTTTGAAGAACGGAAAAAGTGCAGCGACATCGATATATCGATACAAGTCAGGTACAACATTTACTTAAGCCACTACATCCGCAATCAACTTTACGCGCTCGTCTCCTGCAGAACCCATAACATTTTAGTGCCAAGCAACAAAGACCACCCTTTTTACTATTCTCTGATTTGCAAGACTCCCTACTATTTAATCTTTGCAGTTCCGGTATATCTTTATCGTTTAACAACCTATCCAGTCTACTTTTCAACTGTGTAGGAGATACACTTCGGCCTCTAGTAAGTTTTGTTGAAGTCGGTTTTGTTTCAATTTTACTCGATTCTAAAACATCAATAATTTCGTTTGCTAAATCATCAGAGCCTGCGGAATGTTCAGCATTAGGCGTGTGAGACTCAACGCTTTCAGGCGTGTAGGGGTCCAAGCATTGGGTAGGGCTGAGTAAAGAAGTATCGATATCGTTCACGAATATGCCATCGTAACTCGAGTAATCGGCACTAGTGATTTCAACAAAGGGAATTTCGATTCTCTCTATCAACGAATTAGTGCGTCCGCGTTTCGATCTTTCATCTGGGAGCATTTCTGGGTGTATTTCCGAGCGGAACATTGGCTTTCTATTGGCAAAAATATCAGGGTCCGTCGGGAGACGAGTGAGATGCGGTGATCGGTGAGGGGATACGCTATGTGTTGGGAACGCACACAGGCCGCAAGGGTATTTGCATCTATTCTCTACCGTACCTCGGTCGCATTGCAGCATCACGCGTAAGTAGATTGGCTGTGGAAAGAAGGAAGTGTTAAAATTACAAATCTACAAAATCAGAATGATAATTATGCATGAAAATTTAAAAAACGACAGTACATTAAGCTATTGATAGTCAGATAGTTAACTACTATTGATAAGAGAATAACAGACAGTTCAAATTTTTGTGTAGAGTTTTGGCGGGAACTTGAGGATTGCTGTCCCTATATTAGCCTTTAAATAATGGTTTGAAGTGGATTTTGATACATAAAAGTGGTACGATTTTTTGTATCAAAAGTCTGCGTATACAAACAGTTAGCGGAAACGGCTCCGATGTTGATATACGAGTAAATCTCAAGTCGTTTTGTCCGCTTAGGCGACTTGAGATATCGTCGTCATCAAATATATGCTGGCTTAAGCTGGCCTCAAAATCTTTCAAAAACATTGCAATGTGATGCATCAACATATTGTGAAGTTTCATATTGTTATTATTATATATTATATTTTATTATATTAAACAGTGGTAGAGCCACGCGGCAGTTTTTGCTGTCGCACGGATGGGCCGGCTCGAACCGGGGTGGTACCAGGACCTCACAGAAAACCAGCGTGAAGTAGAGGTTCACCTCTGCGTTTCGCTTGGTGAGTGCAGGTGGCCGGAGGCCCTTTTTACTGGAAATGAGGCATTCCATCTTAGTCCTCACGGGTGACAACGCATCTGCATTTTGATTCGCAAACGAGGATAGATGTAGATGTCTATGGGCTGCAGCAACCACTTACCATCAGGTGGACTGTGTGCTCGTTTGTCACCCTTATCCTATAAAAAAATTATACAGGGTGATTGGAAGATGGGTGCAAAGCTTTCAAGGGGCGCTAGTATAGACAATTTTGAACCATTTAAGCCATGCTAGTCTTAGATTAAGTCTAAGCATTTTTTTAAATAAGTTTTTATGATTTTTAGCGAAAATGCCCAAATTTTTCTTAATAACTATTATTTATAGCCAAATTAAATAATAAAAAACATGTTTTTTATTTTATTCTATTAAAGTCATGTGTAAGCAATCTAATAAGATATGTTTTAAGCACATGTATTTTAAGATAATTTTTTTACAGACGTTTGAAGTTTATGAAAAAAATCTAAAATTTATAAATACTGTGTTTAGCTCGCATTTTTAAAAAAAACAAGGCTAGGTTTTTTCGTTCAAACCTCTTTGAAAACATGCTTGATTATCGCTCTTTGTTTTGAGGTATCATTCATGCCGATATCATAAAAAATGTTGAAATTAGGAACCAATTTGTGGAAGAAAAATTTTTTCTTTTGATATCTAATTAAAACAAAATTTGAACTGAAATTATTAATTTTTGATGTTTAAAATAACTGCCGTGATTATTGATTACAATCACAGACCCGGTTTTTGCTCTACAAATACTTCTTTGTTCAAAAATGTAGCGTAGTAAAATTCTAAGAAAAAGTTGTGGGGATTCTCTAAACAATAGCTGGTTGCCGGTTGCATGGTATTTCCAGGTAGCTCGCCTAATGAATAGAACTTTAATTTTAAAGCAAAACCGACTTAGTTATTAGGGAAACAGAGTAATTTTTCTTTAGTTAGGGTCAGTTAGAATTAACAGAATGGAGCGGGAAGCTAATAAACTGTTATTTATGGCTAAATTAAACAATAAAAGACATGTATTTTATTTTATTCTATTAAAGTCATGTGTACGCAATCCAATAAGACATGTTTTAAGGACATGTATCTTAAGAATTTTTTTTTAAAAACGTTTAAAGTTCACGAAAAAGTTCTAAAATTTATAAATACAGTTTTTAGCTTTCATTTAAAAAAACTTCCCACCCACCCTGTATATATTTCTCAGATATAACCGCAACCGTTATTTCTCAGAAATTAAAAAATGGTATTATTTTAAGTGTTATTTTTGTCTGAACCTAAACTTAAACCACCTAAACCGTGTAGTGGCGGTGTAAGAATATCCACTAACCCATATTGTCCCGAGGGTGTCGTAAGAGGCGGTAGATGGAAAATGAAACAGGAGTTGGGCAGCGGCATCTTCTTGATAAAACTCAAAATAGTAAAAAAATGGGATTGCCAAGAGTGGCAACTATGGCAAAATCCCCCAATGAGGCAATCTATGACGGAGGCCTATGTACAGCAGTGGACTGTTATAGGCTGTAATGAAATGGGTAATAGAATAAAACCTGACCGTTTAGGGATTGAAGTTCTTTATATCAATAATAATGTTAAAGTTAAGCTTATTTTAAATATCCACCGAAGCCTTGTAATATAATATTTTTTTTATTATTGGTATAGTTGAAGCACGAATGGGTCGGCTCGACCGGGGCAGGACCACGCTCTCACAGAATACCAGCGTAAAATAGCAACTTAACACTGCTGTGTTTCGTATGGTGAGTGTAGAGAACCGGAGACCCTTTTTACTGGAAACGAGGCAGGCATTCCACCTTAGTCCTCAGGGGTGACAACGTATCTGAATTTAAATTCTTAATCGAGGATAGATGTAGACGTCTATGGGCCACAGCAACCTCTTATCATCAGGTGGACTGTGTGCTCGTTTGTACCACCTTATTTTATAAAAAAAATATACTAGACATTGAATAAAAGAAATTGTACGGATTTTGACGCGTTTAATTTCACTAAAAATTAAAATGAGTGTTATTAAAATTAGTTTTAGCCTTATAATGTATTGATATAATATACAATAGAGTTCCCCATTCCCAAAATAGACTTAAAATTCGTATTCCATCACATAACAATTGTTTCTTTAATTCCTCTTTTACTGTGCAAGTCCATACTCTTCTGGAATGCCCTGCCTATGGATAATAAGAAAACTAGTCACAAGAATTTTTTTTTATGGGATCGGGGGACAAACGAGCACACAGTCCACCTGAAGGTAAATGGTTACTGTGACCCATAGACATTTACATCTATCCGCAATGAAGACTCAAGATGCACATGCGTTGTCACCAGTGAGGACTAAGATGGAATGCCTCGTTTCCAGTTAAAAGGGTCTCCGGTTCTCTACATTCACCATACGAAACACAGCAGCTTCAAGCCGCCATTTCACGCTGGTTTTCTGTGAGAGCGTGGTCCTTTCCAGGTCGAGCCGACCCATTCGTGCTATAACCATAATAATATAGTTGCAGCATGGCTCTACCACGTAGGAAAATTCTCTTAAGAGAGTACTTCGAGAATTCTTCCATAAGTATTATCCACCTGATTTATCCGACTTTTGTTTTTCTTTCTCTTTCCTTTATAAGTGATATTTTGTACATGTATTTTAATAAGTGTCGTGTTAATTTATTTTTGTATTATATTATATTATTTTATTTATTTGAAGATTATGTACATAAGTTTACATATTTATTATATAGTAGATATTAAGTATATACATATGTTTTTAATAACTATATTCTATTTATACTATTTTATTGTACCTTATATCTTTATAATTTATTTATTAAATGTCTGAAATGATTATTTACACCTGCCACAATTTTTTTAATCTTCCAGGGTTGACTGGTAGAGAATGCCATAAGGCATTTAAGTCCATCCTTTATATTCCTTATTGGAAGGTGTGTAATGAAAATTAAATAAATAAATAATATTTGTGCCGACATAATATCGATATTATTAACTATCGATAACACTGTAACCCTAATTTTGCTTCATCCTTATATGTATTCCAGAAACAGGTTAAGGAATACTATTTATCTCTCTAACCGCTCTCCTTTCCTCAGATTAATTATGGTCATTGATCTATCTGAAGGATGTTGTCTTTTTAATGCATAAGTTTGTATTTTTATTTTAATTTTATTTTTTACTTTAGTGCACCCTACCTATTGTTCTTTTTCTTATTTATATTTATTTCTTCTTCTGGGTTTTCTGGAAGAGATTGCTATTTAGAAATAAGACCGCCCTATGTATAACCCTCAATAGTTGTTAATTTTTTTCTTTTTGATATTTTTAATTTTTCTTGTGTAACAATAAAGAGTATTGTATTGTAAATAGAGTATTGTATTTGTGATTCTAACTATCATATCTATCTATTATAGTGGGCGTGGCTTTAGTTAGTATACTGTCAGCGTTTGTCCTATGCGCTTATCTGTCGAAAATCGCAAATCCGTGTATTTTTTAGTATTAAGAAGGAAAAGATGAAGTGGTGTGTTTTATTGTGTAAAAACTACTCAGTTAGACGCTCTGATGCTATGAATGGTATCATTTTTGATTTGTAAGTAATTATGTACTTAATTTATTAAAATAGTTGTAGAAAAATCTTTGCGTCGGCTTTCAAATATAATTTAATATATTCGACACTAGATGGCGGCACTTTGTGTTATGGGAACTAAAAATATAAAAGTACGTAGAGCTTTTTGATATTTTAACTGTTCATGGTGTACAATAAAGAGTTATTGTATTGTATTGTATTGTATTTGTGGCGTACCTTGTGGTCGCCCATACAGGTGGCGTCCCCGATGACCCCGTAGTCGGTCCGTCGGCGCGGCGCGGCGTCCGCCCGGCGGCGCGGCTCGCTGGGCGCGTGCGGCTCGCGCGGCTCGCGCAGCTCGCGCGGCTCGGCCTTGGGCGAGCCCTCCGACTGGTTGCGCACCAGCCGCCGCCGCCCCGACGCGCTGCAGCACTCGCGTTCCGCACCGCTGACACACAAAACATATTTTTATTGTAGAATAACAGTGACAAACGACCTCACACTCCACCTGATACTAACTGGATGCTGTAGCCCATAGGTATCCTCGATTAAGAAGCAAAATGCAGATATGTTGTCACTCCTGAGAACTAACATGAAATGCCTCGTTTCCAGTGAAAGGGTTCTAAGGTTCCCTACCCTCACCATACGAAACACAGCAGCGTTAAGCTGCTATTTTACGCTGTTGTTCTGTAAGAGCGTCGACCTACTCCGGTAGAGCCGACCCATTCGTGCTATAACCATAACATAGCTACACCGTAGCTCTTCCACGTAGTTTAAAACCTAGGTCCGTAAGAATCCCTTAGAATTTTTTTTTAAGAAATAAACATATTAACTTCGGCCTCTCGGTAACAAAAAACAATAGTTTTATTAAAAATAGTGATGTACATTCTGTAAATACTCAAGCACAAGTTCGTTATACCAGTTACTAGACTCCAAAGAATCAATAATTCCTACAAGAGGTAATTTATACACTTTTACAATAAAGTCACAAAAATTATGCAAACTTTATCTATCAAAAGGTTTAAAATCGTTTAGTAAGAGTTAGAACGGGTCTCTGGTTCTCTAAACTTATCATACGAAACTCAGCAGCATTAAGCTGGTATTCTATGAGAGTATAATCCTACCCCGCTTGAGCCAACCCATTCGTGCTACAACCATAATGTATCTACAGGATGTCTCTACCACGTATATATAAAATAATTTGAGACCGTTTGTCTTTTCATCCGATTATAATGTCTAATCTTTAAGGTAAGAATTAATAGGTTTTTGTTAAACTAAATAACAAATAAGTGTGCTTTACTATCTTCGATTGCACACCACTTACCACCATCAGATGGAAACAATGCTAGTGCTCTAGTTTTTCATTCGATAAAGGTTTTTATGAAGTGAAAACTTCTGTAGAATAGTTGTGAAAAAGCGACACTAAAAAAAGACAAACATATACATATATAGGATTTAACCTGCGGAAGAATGAGATAAAATATTAAATTGGTCATGTTTAGGCCACCTACTGTATATTTTACGCACCACTTTGAATCAATCAAATTTTGTTCAGTAAACTCTACCTATAAAATGAAGTAGATGGCGCTTTTGAAAAGCAATTTTAGAGGCTCTACGTGTCCAAAAATAAAGATTGTCATATTTATTTGCTATAAAATTAAACTTTTATCTTATAATATATGCCACAGTATTGTGGTTGAAAATTATCATCTCCGTATATAAAAATAAATTTCTGTCCGTTAGTCTCGCAAAAACTCGAAACTGACTCGACCGAGTCTAATGAAATTTAATGTGTGCGTGTGTTTGAGAGGGTTCCTGAATGGTTTAGATCACGGAGCAAATACAAAGAGGAGACGGCCTAAGCAACTGTGTGAATTGTGATTCTAACTAGATCCTGACGTCATCATAGTGAGCGTGGCTTTAGTTAGTATACTGTCGGCGTTCATCCTGTGCTATTATGTATTGAAAATCGCAAATATGTGTATTTTCGTAGTATTAAGACGCTCTGATGCTATCGATGGCATCACATTTAATTGGGAAGTAATTTTATACCTAATTTATTGAAATAGTTCTAGAAAAATCTCTGTGTCGGCTTTCAAATATAAATAAATATATTTCACATTAGATGGCACACTTTGTGTCATGGGAACTAAAAATATAAAGGTACATAGGGCTCACTATTGGTGCTGAGGTGGTTACGAAGGTGCTGAAATTTGTTTTGAATTCAGTCCTTAATAACTTTTAATCTCCAAAATATTATTTTTATAGTTTTTAATTTTGTGAATAGGCCGCCATCTATCGTCAAGGTAACTAAACTACATTGCAACATAGATATGGAAAGATGCGAGTAATTTAACTATTTATCGGTAGATGGAAAATAGTTAAGTGGGTGGGGCTTAATACCCCCCTCACCCCGCAAATTGTCACGCGTTGTCACATAGCGAAATCTAATTACAAAACCTCCTCTTTGTATGTGCTCCGGTAGTTTAGATTTATAAATGGTCCCATTTATAGGTGGCACCGTTGCGAAATTCAAAAATCCCCCGTGTGAAGCTAAGGCGGTTTGCTAGTATTCTTATAGTGACAAATAGGATATTTATTAGGAACAGACACATGACAATGTTATTTTAAAAAAAAGGTCCCGCTGGGTTTCTTACTGGTTCTTCCCAGGACAGAGGTTTTTTTTCAAACCAGTGGTAATAAAACAAAAGAGTGACTTTCAGTAAGTATTATTTATAATCTATATTGAATAAAAAAGTTTCTGTTTCTATAGTATATAATACTAACCGTGCATTGAGGGCGTGTTGGATACTGGTCGGGTCCGCGATGCTCTTCCTGCTGACAGTTATCCCGGGAACGGATAGCGCGTCGAAATCTGCGACACTGCCTTTCTTCTCAAGAACTTTGACTGGACTGGACTGAAAATTGAAAGGTTATATTAGCCCAAAGTAGTCCACAGCTGGACTAGTTGGGCCTCCAGCAAGTAGGTAGGACTAACTGAAATCGCTACACTTGATAGATGAATTCGCATCAAAATACCAGACATAACGTACCATTGACGCTGTTTTCCGTCGGCAATCTAGGTACTTAAGCCAAGTACGAGATATTATATGCGTTGCAGATATATTATGGTGGTAGCACGAATGTTATTTTCTTTCTAAATTTAAAATAAACACTTTCCAAAAGTAAAAAAAAGTAAGTAGGAGTAATGGGAGCGCGAGGAATTCTCAATGGAACACGAAATTTAAATTTTTGGAGCAAGGGGGGACAGTTAATTTTTTGGTTAAAAATTTTAACAAGAAATGACATGTCAAGCAAATTTCGCCGATTTTCGAAGCATAAAATTTTAAAGAATCTTAATCGTTTTTCGTAAGACCGTTTTTTTTTTGTGAATTCCATTACGATAGGCCAAATTCGCTATGAACTTTTTTTGCTGACGTTCCAATCGTAAGGAGTGTGTCGCGTAGTGTGGCCTCCATACTACACTGCAATATTCAATTATGCTTCGTACGAGACTGTTGTATAGTAGGATCTTAACGTGATTATTTTTAAACACTTTAGCATTACGCAAAACAAAGCCTAGCATTCTATACGCCCTTTTTGTTATATCTCTATGTGGGGAACGAAGGTTAATTTTTTATCGAACACTATTCCCAGGTCTCTAACTTCCTCTGTTTTATTAATGACGACGCCGTTAATTTTGTATGATGAGTTCAGTGACTTGATCTTTCTACTGAATTTCATTAGGTAGCACTTCTTTATGTTCAGGTTCATACCATTCTCTCGACACCAATTAAACATACGGTGAACATCACTTTGAAACTGTTCGATGTCTTCCAGAGTTTCGCAGATGCCAACCAATTTCAAATCATCGGCATACATAAATGGTATAGAGTACTGAAAGCAACTAGGGATGTCATTGATGAAGGTATTGAAAAGCAGAGGACTCAAATGTGATCCCTGAGGAACCCCTGACGTAATTTTGTATGGTGCAGACTTAAATCCATTAACGACCACGCTAAAACTACGATTATCCAGATACGATTCTAACCATACCAATAATGAGCCAGTAATACCATATGCGCGCAATTTAGATATAAGAATATTATGAGGTACTTTATCGAATGCTTTACTAAGATCCGTATATATTACATCAACATCCCTACCGTCATCTACTGCTTCTACCTAAGTTTCGGTAAACAAGGTCAGATTGGTACAGGTTGACCTAAATCTAACAAAACCGTGCTGCCACTCAGTAAGATAATGACTCATGTGGTTCTGCAGCACAGGATAGACAAGAGATTCAAATATTTTACTTAAAGTTGACAGAATTGAAATAGGCCTATAATTACCTACAACCTCGACGTTATCAGTCTTGTGAATGGGAACAACTTTAGCGGACTTCCAAACATCTGGAAATAGGCCCGATTGAAATTATGCAGGTCAACCCTGCACCGATCGGTACCGACCAGCACAGATTTGTCTGTACCGGAAACCTGTTTCTTTATGTACGCACCCTCAACCACTCGAGAACAAAAAGTTAAGGTCAGAAGTGACTTTTTGCAATAATTACCAATTATTGTCACTCGTGGAAACACTTCACCGCGCTGACGGCCATGTTTCGGTAAAATTATAGATTAACTTATTTTAACATTGAACGTAAAATAAGGTATACATTCCAATGGCATAAAATATTTTTTCGTTGCTTTTAAAGCGTCTGATATTATAACACATTTTGACTTCTACGTATTTAATATATTATTTTTGATTAAAACGCTATTTTTAAATGAAAAGTTGACCAGGTTTGAGGCAGTACCAAAGGTGTCACATTCAAATTATATGATTTAGTAATTTATTAGATTGATAGAAAGAAAGCTTTACGAGTTGCTCATACATATAACAGTTATTTGATGCGAAATCTTAAATAAATAAAATTTACATTTTGCACTCTACAAGCAGTAGGTACAATGCGAATCAAATTAGAATAGGAACGTCAATAATCTCGAATAACCGCGGTCTGTCAACTGTCACTTGAACAGTACGTCTTGCAAAGAAAATATATAACGAACAAAAATTTATTGCACATTAATAACGTTTTTTCCCCCGCTTTATTTCGGTTGAATATTTTAAATATCTAGGTACATAAATTCATGTTCTATTTTATAAGATGCTGGTTTCAGCTGTGATGATAATGGTACTCAGGCAATGATGCAGAGATGAGCGAAATTGAAATGCTAGATTCAGATTAACACTTTTCGTTCATGGTTCTTTTGTAAATAAATATAATTTCAAAAATATCGGTTTTGCTAACCCTACCTAACTGGTTTGAATTGACAGCTATGACGTCACAATATGGCGCCAGGTCGGTACTATTCTCACTTGAATCGCATAATATAGTTCAATTCATAACTAAAATAAAAGCTTAAACTGTAACGAATTACGGTGTTAGCAATCCATTTACCTGGTTATTCTGCCTCGCGGGAGAGTTGGAACGAGCTGGGCTGCTATCTGAAGATGATACTCTGCCACTGCTGTCTGTAGAATCAGTCACTGATTTCCTGTTAAGGGATTTTTTTTTATTTCAACTTCGTTTGGACAGTGAAAACACAAGAGCTTAACAGCGATTTTCAATTTATTTTATTATTTTTGATTAGTCTACTTGTTTTAAGATTTAAAACTATTTTATTAAAATAATACTTTGAATAAACAGTAAGAACCAACTTTAGAGAACTGTGGATAAAATAATTTAACATTCTAAAGTCGATGCTAAGCATAGTATATAGAAGTATTACAGCCGCGACTTCAGAATGTGAAATTATTTTATCCTTGTTAGATAATTGAAGTCGGCTTTTACATTTTATTAAAAGTTATTTTTTACCCCCTTTGTGTGGACTGAGGAATATATAATCTCAATTTTGCCGAAATAGTTACATTAAAAACTGAAGTTTCTTCTATTTAGCTGCCTTTTATGCGAGAATTTTTTTCTCCAAATTTATATAGGATCAACCCTGAAGTACGACCTATTTAAAATAAAAATCGTTTCATAGTTTTTGTTCTCGTTTCAAAGCTTGACATACATATACTAACATTTTGTAAAGTCAGCTAAAAATCAGAAACAGAAACTTTTTTATTCAATATAGATTATAAATAATACGAGTACTTATAGAAAGTCACTCTTATCTTTAATTACCACGGGTTTGAAATCTGTCCTGGGAAGAACCAGCAAGAAACTAAGCGGGACTTTTTTGTCCAATCATTTTTTCAAACCGTTACAGCCTATTAAAGGCCACTTCTCAAGATAGGCCTCCCCTATAGATTGCCTCATAGGGGATCCCCCCTTTATGAAGGATTTGTCATAGTTGCCACGCTTGGCAATCGGGTTGGCAACCGCAGTTTTTTATTTTTAGTCGTTATTAGGAAGACGCTGCTGCATGTCTCCTGATTTGTTTCCCTCTGTCGCCTCTTGCGACACCCACGGGATGATATGAGGTAGTGGATATTTATACACCGCCACTACACGATAATTTTTTTTATTACTATTGCTGAAATAAGAAAGTATTTTGTTAAAGATATTTCTGGATTTTAGATTTTTGACTTGAATACCTGGAACCATGCAAATGTCTGGCTTCTGCGGAACGCAAGTCAGATTGCCCCAATTGTATCAGCAGCCGAGCTGATTGCGACAGAAGCACGCGATCGCACCAAGCCGGACATCTGGAAATAGAGCGCACCTTTGAGGATTTCTAATAATTGTTTTTTTTTCATAGAATAAGGATGACAGACGAGCATGCAGTACACCTGATGGTAAGTGGATGCTGTGGCCCATAGACATCTACACTTATCCTAGATTAAGAATCAAAATGCAGATGCATTGTCACCCCTGATAGGAAGTGTGATAGAAAGAAAGAAAACATTTATTTCCAACTGGGCAGGTCAACGTCAATATTTCTTTCGCCACAAAAACACAACGCCATATTGTACATAATATTTTCTCATTTTGAACGTTATTAATAATAAAGTAATATGTCGGCGAAAATGTTTCTTCGTATTTTGTTTGTATAAAATTATAGCAAAATCTCTTTGGTTATACTGTTTGTATCTGGCTGGTTTTAATATCAATGTATATAGGACATTAAGGAGCTACTCCTATCGAACGATCTTGAGCATTCGGTCCGTCGACTCGCTACAATATATCGCGTAAGAAATATGAAAGACGCCACCTACTGTACGAATGTAGTATTATTTTTTCAACATCAATAAACTATTTTATGGAAAATGGAAATACACACGGCGTACTTATAAATGTATTTTAATTTTTTTATTCGGTATATTAGTTGTTTTATATTAGAATTATGTATTCTCATATATTATCTAATTATGAAATTTTATAATTAATTATATATTAAAAATGAAGCATTGAAAATAGTGAGTTTAAAAGATTACTCACTATAGGTAAATAGATAGATAGCTCGCCTTTTGTACAAATATTTGGTGCAATAAAGAATAAATAAATAAATAGGGTGTTTCGCTGATGTGTTTTTGATTATTGTTAATTTTTACGTGTCACTTATTGAAAAGTAACATACCTACCAACTAATATTTTAACTGAGCACCTTGTAACTTCGCCTGCTTATTACTTATGCTGGCTGACATTATCCTCACCCCACTGATTGATGAGGATGAAAAAGAAACATGTTTCTTTTTATTTTATTCAATTTTATTTCTACATACGTAATTATATTTATTTATACATAAGGGTTATAATAAAGGTAATACAAAAATCAACAAGAAGTATAAAGGTTATAGGTAAAGTGACCATACGTCCCGTTTTGAACGGGACTGTCCCTTTTCTCGGTCACCTGTCCCATTGTCCCCAAAGCTCCGGGACATAAAATTGTCCCGTAACTCGTTGGATGGAAGTATTCAGTCTTTCGCACCAACAATCTTCAATATTATTTTTTTAATCGAATATATTTTATGTCTACCTGGTACAAATGCTCCAGTAGAAAGAGTATTTTTCTATTTTGAATAAATTGTGGACGTCTGAAAAAAAAACACTAACGGTTCCAGTTCTAAAGGCGATGTTGTTGACAAAGGTAACAATAAAAAAAAACTTGCCCAGAATTTTATTCTTATTTAAAATCATCACCAACTTTATTAAAGCATATTTGTTCCACTGACAAATGTAATTAATAATTTAAAAAAAATATGTTGCATTTAATAATTATCGTCTATACCGAATATAATTTTATAGTGAACACTAATTGTATAAAGTTATAGTTTTTAGAGTATAAATAAACCCACGTCCCGTTTTGAGTTAAAAAATAAATGGTCAGTTTAGTTATAGGGTTGTTAGTACTTACTGAGTAAAAGTAGGTAACTATTTAAATAAGTACCTTTTATCTAATCATAATACCTATATAGGTACCTATAGTGATTAGTTATATTAGGGTAGGTATATTAATACCTACTTTTTACCGAATTACTATACCTACTAAGATATTGTGGTTGGGTATTAGGATTATTTTTAACTGTATACTATACTGATAATATTGAATTAGCCTTTTATAGTGTAAATTATAATATTTGTCGAAATGTTAATTATGGATTCGAACCTTACATGCTAATGGTGCTTCATTTTTTAATTTGTATTTACTTCAAAGAAAATACACGCAAAAAGCGTGTAAAAAACACAACAAATATATGTCTAATACTAATACGAAAAATTACACCCAAAACAAACAAATAATACTACCTATAAATAACCTAATAAGTAATAATATTATCGACTGACATGACGTGAGCGTGCGCTGGCAGACGACACGGGCTTCACGTCGAAGAGCTCAGGGCTCACTGATTTGAGCAAGCCCGTGGGCAGTGAATACGCCCAGATTTTAAAATAATTTCTTAATAAAATCAAATTTTGGTCTTTTGAAAAAAAATTTACAATAGAAATGTTCATTAATAAATTGCCTATCCATTGGTGTAAATCGCAAAATAAAATAATACTTACTTTACGAGGAGATGCATGTTATCAATAATAATTTCACATTTATGTGGTTTCGTTGTAAGGAGATTATTTTAATATTTATTCCTTTAAAAAAAAATTGGATATGACTCTTATGAAATCAAGATTATGTAGAAATATAATGTGTTTTTTATTAGTTGATGTATCTTTTAAATAAAAAGTAGATAGCTCCTAAAAACCGCACAAATAACGACTAGCGCGACATTTTGCTCAAACATGCGACTTAAGAAAAAGAAAAACTAAAAAAAAAACACTTTCCCGCCATTTTCC
This sequence comes from Parnassius glacialis, assembly GCA_033319125.1. Classification (NCBI taxonomy): domain Eukaryota; kingdom Metazoa; phylum Arthropoda; class Insecta; order Lepidoptera; family Papilionidae; genus Parnassius; species Parnassius glacialis. The sequence continues at coordinate 6,019,012 of JAVANC010000008.1, forward strand.
AATTGTTTTTCTGTCTGGCAAAATGAGCGAGAAGAAATTCGATACATTGTGAAGTTTTATTACAAAAAAGGGGAAAAATGCGACTCAAGCCGCGAAAAAAATTGTGTCGTTTATGGACCTAATGCAGTCTCAGAAAGAGTAGCACAAAGTTGGTTCAAGCGTTTTCAGTCCGGAAATTTTGATGTCAAAGATGCAGCTCGTTCTGGTTGCTCATATGGATAAAGTCGATGCCATTTTTGAAAAATTGGAGTAAGATCGTCATATTAGTAGTTACGATACGGCTGAGGAATTTAGGATTGACCACAAAACAGTTTTGACCCATTTGAAAAATCATTAATCTATCTAATCTTTTTTTAAAAAACGTAACCCCCACACTAGGATTTTCTCTTGTGTCGTGGAGGCAGTTTACAAACATAAATTGCACGAGGATAAACATCCAGACCCGGAACAATTATTTGTAGGCCATACAAATACTTGTTCCGTGCGGGATTCGAACCCGCGGCCCCCAGTGCAGCAACTCATTGCTAAGCCACTGCGCCACGGAGCCGTCAAAAACTCAGGCTATAGAAAAAAAAAACTCGATATTTGGGTACCATGTGAGCTCAAACCTAATGAATCGTGTACTCATTTGCGATTCTCTATTGAAGCGTAATGAAACCGAACCATTTTTGATAAGATGATGAAATGCGATCACTGGTGATGAAAAGTGGATCACCTGCGACAAGAACGTGCGAAAAAAAACATGGACAAAGGGTAGTTAAGCTCCACAGATTGTAGCGAAACCCGGATTGTCACGCAATAAGGTCATGCTGTGTGTATGGTGGGATTGGAAAGGCATCGTCAGAGACCGAAACAGGTGAAAATCTGTGGGTACAAGCGCTCAGATTTTTACCTGTTTTGGTATCTTCAGAGTTCTTTGGGTAGTGTTAGATTAATAACAAGAGAGGACTGTCGAAATAAGACGTTTTTTGATCAAAACTCCCTTACTTGTTTCCTTCCTTGCCCTAAAACTCTCTCAGAACCTGAGTGGAGGCCTGTGCCCAGCAGTGGGACGTATATAGTCTGTAACTATAGGCGTGGCGAACCACAGCCGCTGTTTTTAAGTGTGGCCCACTTCGTCTCGTTCGAGTAGTTGTACAGTGGTCTATCTTAATAAACTTTAAATAAATCCTAACAGTGAATAAAAACAACGAGACTAGACTCTACCTAACTTGTGTTCTATAAGGCGTACACTAGCTTTAACTCTTTAAAAGACTCACCTGGTCTTCATGTAGTGTGTGGGCAGTTGAACATCCTCCTCGAAAGGATACGTGGGCGGGAATTTCACTGGGAATTCAAACAGGTGCGGTCGTAGAGCCTCCAGCTCGCGGTCGTAGCGTTGCAACTGCAATTTGAACGTTGAAATACAATTAATAGAGTTGTTTTTAAGTAATTTTACTACGTGGTAGCCACGCTGCAGCTTTGTTATGGTTGTAGCACGAATAGGTCGGCTCGGTCGGGAAAAGACCAGACTATCATAGAATACAAGCTAAAACAGCAGATTAATGCTACTGTGTTGATGAGTGTAGAGAACCGAAGACCCTTTTTACTGGAAACGAGGCATTACATCTTAGTCCTCACGGGTGACAACACATCCGCATTTAGATTCTAGGATTTAGAGGATAGATGTAGATTTCTATGGGCCGCAGCAACCACTTACCATCAGGTGGACTGTGTGCTCGTTTGTCACCCATATCCTATAAAAAAAAAAAAAACCATGGGTGCTGCAAAGCACCTGGAACGTCAGGGAATAAAAAATAAGCAAAGCTTAAACGCGATTAAATCCTTAAAAATTGTTTTATTCAATGCGTGAGCGTCATTCAGTGAGATGCACGATAATTTATAGTAAAACGCGCGCGTAAAAAAATACGAAAAAGCCTATGGAAAATGGGGTTTTATGAAAAAAATTTGTTTATGATAAATGAGCTTTGTAGGTATCGACTTTGTTTTGGAATTTTTTACGCTTCTTTTATTACTTATTTACGCTCAAAGTTGTGTTAAAATTAGCAATAAAAACGAATCTTTGGTAGCTCGTAACTTTTTAATTGATTTTTTATTTTACTATTCTGTTTCCGTACAGACAAAACTAATAATGAGACAAAACGATATCATATTAACTTTGGATGTACACTGTCAAACAGCGGAGTAATACCCCTTCGAAATTTCTATGGAAACAATGTCGACTAGTGTTACCTTAAAATGCGAGTTTGAGATAATCACGGAAACTACCTGCATGACTACTTTTTTACATGTACGTAAGATCCAAAAGATTTTTATTTTAAGCTTTTTAAATGAAATAAAAACAAATTCGACTTGTTTACCAACTTTACTTTTGCGACTTCTCAAAAAATCTCCAAGTTTTAAAAGGATATATATATATATATATATATATATATATATATATATATATATATATATATATATATATATAGGCTAGCTTACTCCAGGTATTGTTGCTCTTTATCTGTTAGTGAAACTTCATTATTAAGTGGCGAAGCTTGCGAAGTCACTTATTGATTTCACGATGTCTGTCCGTCTGTCCGTCTGTCCTACGATTATCTCGAGAACGGTTTCGAATTTTCAAATTCTGTTTTCAGCAATCGATTACTGATCACCCAGGCATCTGAACCTCCTATTTTGAAACTGATTGCTCAACGGCAACCGTTAGAAACCGCTACAAAGCTGATTGCTTCGCCACTTTGCTATGCTGTTAGCTTGCTAGGTTTATTCATTATTGAATCGGTTTCGTCATTCCGAAGATTAGCCTGGACAAACAGACGGAAATTATAAAAACGGTTATTTATGTCTTAATATCACGCAAATGACCTCCAGAATTTAAAATAAGGTATTTATTTCAATATTACAGACATTTGTTTCAATTTTATTTATATGTATAGATAATATTATTTACTTCCTAACTAAAAATAAGTCGCCGTGTCGTGATGGCGTGTTCTAGGCTCTATTGTATTTTCGAATCGAAAAGTTTATAAAATAAAGATCGCTAGTTACAAAATGTGAAAGAGAGACCATATAAACTTACCCAAGGCTCTCTGAATATCTTCTGATGGTCAACGTGAGCGAATTCTTTCTTTCCAACAGTCAACACGATCCTGTCGTCGGCCTCCGACCGATACTGCAACTTCGACGAGTCCACGTTCGCGCCATTTTGCAATCGACACGCCGTCAGTTCTTCTGTCACTTTCTGCAACATTCTTTACGTTTGAAATGATCACCGTTACCGTTACACCCTATTAAAGTCCACTGCTGAACATAGGCCTGACTGAGTGCCTTATAGGGGTATACTAGTCACGCTTCGCAAGTGGGTTGGCAACCACACTTTTTTATTTTTAGTCGTTATTAGGAACACGCTCCAGCCCATCTCCTGATTTGTTTCCCTCTGTTGCCTGTTACGACACACACGGGATAATATGGGGTAGTGGATATTCTTAAACCGCCACTACACGGTATACGGTAAGAAATTACTATAATATTCTTTAAAGAAGACATTTTAAGGAACCATTAATTTATTTCTTACAGCCTATCAAATACCTACTGCTAAATATAAGCCGCCTCTATAGAGTGCCTGATACAAATATCCCCTGTAGTTGACCCGCTTGGCGGGCGGGTTGGCAGCCGCATTTTTTTAAAAATATTTTGTGTAGTTATGAGTAAGATATCTTTTTATAAAGCTAAAGTGACAAACAAACTTACAGACCACCTGATTGTGAGTGGTTGGTGCGCATTCTAAAACCTTAATCCGGTTGCTGTATCTATCTCATGGGCCGCTGCAACCAACTTCAAACAAAGAATCCTCCAGATCCGTCGGCACTTCTGAGGATACTAAGGTAGTATGTTATGTTATGTCTCTACTCAGCTGCGCACCCATGCCAACGAGGGTTAGGACGTCCCCCCAAGGCGACGAACACCAGCTAGTCCCCGTTGGTGTGGAATGCAGCGCGCAAAGCGGCGATGGGGACCGCCACCCGTCACGCACAGCCCGACACGGCGGTAGGTGGAGGACAGAGTGCAGAGTTGGCACGTGGAATGTTAGAGGAGGCATGAGAGATAAGACGAATGAGTTGATCGAAATAATGAAAGAAAGAGAATTAGATGTCGTGTGTATGTCGGAGACCAAACGGAAAGGCAGTGGTACTGAAGAGCTCCCTGGCGGGGCGTTAGCTCTATGGTCCGGAGTCCCGGAGAGCGAGAGCGCCCGCCAGGGAGTGGGGGTGCTGCTGTCGTCTCGGTTGGTCGATGTTATGACTGAATATAAGGTTGTGAACTCAAGACTTCTCTGGGTTCGCTTTAAATTGGGACTGACGAAGTTATTCCTTTTGGCTGTTTATGCGCCGGTACCTTCGTCGTCCAGGGCTGAGCTGGAGGAGTTTTGGGAGAATGTAAGAGAAGTTCTAGATTTGGCTAGGGAAAACGAAAGAATTGTTGTGTGTGGTGATTTGAATGGATGGGTTGGTACCGCTCGACCAGGGTACGAGTCGGTGCTTGGAAAGTTTGGCGATAAAAGGGTTAATGATGCTGGCAAGCTTATACTGGCGGTATGCAAGGAAAAGGGTCTTCTTGTGACAAACACTATGTTTAATCACAAGAAAATCCATATGTATACTAGAGAAAGAAAGAATGAGAGAAGTATGATCGATTTGTTCTTGGTGGATGACCGACTGCGAAAACAGGTGATGGATACGCGAGTGTTCAGGGGTGCTGACCTGGGAACGGATCACTATCTAGTGATTACTAGATTTAGGGGTCTGTTCGCGGGTTGGCGCTACCGGACGGCAGTAACAGAACCACAGTCGGTCTGTCGCATCCGAAGCTGGAAGCTTCAGGAAGCGGATACTAGCGGATGTCTACACTCACCATACGAAATACAGCAGCATTAAACTGCTATTTTTAGCTGATATTCAGTGAGAGTGTGGTCTTTCCTCGGTCGAGCCGACCCATCATGCTACAACTATACCAGTAATATAGCTGCAGTATGGCTCTACCACGTAAAATTCATCTCTCAAAAACTCATAATTGCGCCACTTAGTTCATATATCATAATATAGCCTCTGATGCCGCCCCGGCTCTAAATGGGGTACCCTTCAGATAAGAGTTTCCGGTCAGTCCGTCCAGTAGGTGTTGAAGGAGGTGCTAAAGGGAAACTGAAATAGGATATGCGCAGCAGCATCTTCCCGAGAACAACTTAAAATAATAAAAAACTGCGTTTGCCAGACCGCCTGCCAACCGTGACAACTATGGAAAATTTTCTCTATAAGGCAATCTATACAGGAGGCCTATGTTCGTGTGGAACGTGTGAAGGAAATTACTAGGGACAAATATCATGCAAGGGTAGCCGAAAAGCTTGACACCATCGATGGTAGAAAAGAATGTGTGGAAAGAACATGGCAGAACCTTAGGGATGGAATGGTAAGTGCAGCGGAAGAAGTGTGTGGAACAATAAAAAGAGGCAGTAGTAAAAGAAGAGATGCATGGTGGAATGATGAAGTGAAAGAAGCTGTAAAGAAGAAGAAAGCATGATTAGACTACTTGGCCTCTAGTAATGATAAGGATATGAGAGAGAAGATGAAAGAAAGATATAAGCTGAAGAAAGTTCACACGAAAGCATTGATTGAGGAAATGCGTGAAAGGTGTAGAATAGAAGCGGACGAAAGGTTGTCGCACAACTTTAAGAAGAACTCCAAACTCTTCTGGAAAGAGGTTGGAAGGACCCGAAGTGGTGCGACGGCCTTAAGAATGAACAAAGTGCTTTCGAGAACTAATGACGTCCTCACAGAAAAATCGAACGTCATGCAGCGATGGAGCTAATTTTATAGAGAAATGTATGCGAGTGATGATCCTAGTGGGGGATCCGGGGATGACGCCGTGACTGGTACGCCAGACCCGGACCTCGATGACACTGAGGTCATTAGTATGAAAGAGATTGAACGTGAGATTCGAAGTTTGAAATGTGGTAAGGGTGCGGGACTAGACAGAGTTACTGCTGAAATGGTCAAGTATGGTGGGCCTTGCGTCTGGGACAGCTTTTATCTGCTGTGCAATTTGTGCTGGCGGACGGGGGATGTCCCGGATGATTGGCGATCCTCAGTCATTGTGCCTTTATATAAAGGTAAAGGTTCACATTTTGACTGCGGGTGCTATCGGGCGATCAGCTTGACCAGTTTAGCAAGTAAAGTCTACTCGAAGGTTTTGACACGTAGGATGCAAGAGAAATCGGAAAGATTTCTATGGGAGGCTCAATGCGGATTTAGACCTGGAAGAGGATGCACGGATCAAATGTTTTCTCTCCGCATGGTCACGGAAAAGCTTCTGGCTGCTAACCAGAAGATTTTCTGTGCTTTTGTGGATCTTGAGAAAGCATTTTATAAGGTTGTAAGGAAGAAAATGTGGGAACTGTTGCCGGGGTACGGTGTGGATGGTCGATTGCTAAGGGCTGTGCAGTCACTTTACTGTGACTGTAAAGCCTGTGTGCGGGTAGGGCATGACCTGTCACCCATGTTTAGCGTCCAAACGGGCGTAAAACAGGGTTGTGTCATGTCTTCCTGGCTGTTCATACTGTATCTCGACAGCTGTTTACAGAAGCTGAAAGATAGCTGTTTGGGTGTGAAATTGGGTGACATAAAAGTAAATTGTCTGCTGTATGCTGATGATGCAGTGCTTATTGCACCATCAGAGGCAGAACGGCAGGCATTAGTCACGTGTATGAAAGAGGAATGTGAAATTAAAGGTCTCCGTTTGAATGCTAATAAAACTAAGGTTCTGATATTTGAAAGGGACGAAGAGAGAACGAAGTGTGAAATATGGGTAAATCAGGAATGTCTAGAACAGGTAAATGAAATTGTATACTTGGGGAGTGCTTTTAGCCGGGATGGAAGATGTGATTTAGATGTGGACAGGCGTGTCGCTGCCGGGAACAAAGTCAATGGTGCCCTGACTGCGTTAGTCAAAAGGCAAGGCGTAGTGAAGAGTGCACGCCTTGCAACACATGACGCAGTGTTGGTACCGACTTTGTTATATGGCAGCGAAACCTGGGTATGCCAGAAGAAAAGCATAAAAGCAAGTTGAATGCAGTGGAGATGCGATCTCTTCGTAAAATGTGCGGCGTCACCATGGCTGACCGAAAGCGAAACGAAGAGATTCGCAATATGGCAGGTTTGAAAGATGACCTTATCACAAAAATTGATAAGGGCGTGCTTCGATGGTTTGGGCACGTTGAGAGAATGAGTGAAGACCGAATGGTGAAGAAAATATATAGCGCGAAAGTTAATATTAAAAGGTGTCGAGGTAGACCGAGACTAACTTTCGAAGACCATGTTAGCAAACTGCTCGAAGAAGGGAGGGTCAAGAGTACTCGGATACCTAGACGTGCATGTATGAAGAAGTTAATGAATCTGAAAGAAGCGAAAGAGGTATGTAAGGATCGTGACACTTGGCGATCTGTTCTCTCTGGCTACCCCGTAAGGATAAGTAAGTAAGTAAGTAAGTATGTCTCTTTATATAATTTTTTATAGGAGAGGGGGCAAACGAGCATGCGGCTCACCTGATAGTAAATGACTACCGCTGCCGATGAACAACTGCAACACCATGCGAATTGCGGATGCATTGCCGGCCTTTTAAAAAGGAGTAGGCTCTTTTCTTGGTCTAAGCTGTATCGGTCCGGAAAAATCGCTGGCTTAGCTCTCTGTACTCTTCACATCGGAACATAGCAGTGCATGCATTTCTGCTTGACGGCAGAATAAGGTAAGAGTGATGACCACTCAGACGGACTCCGAGACAGAAAAGAATCCATCTAAAAATACTAGTTCCCATCTCTTGTTTAATTTTTTTTATAGAATAAGGGTGACAAACGAGCACACAGTCCACCTGATGGTAAGTAGATGCTGTGGCCCATAGAGCCATAGACATCAACATTAAACCTCATTTAATAAACAAAATACAGAGGCGTTGTCACTCCTGATTAAGAGATAGAACGCCTCGTTTCCAGTAAAAAGGATCTCCGATTCTCTACACTCATTATACGAAACACAGAAGCATTAAGCTGCTATTTTAGCTGCAGCTAAGCCCTACCACGTAAAAAATACACAAGTAAAAATACGGGAGTAGACGATATGATGGGAAATAATTATATATTTTACCTTAACTACAGCTCCAGTGTCAGTGCGGAAGTTAAAGTCACCGAATATGAAATAAGGCGCTGCGTTGACGTCGGAATGCAAATGGCGTAACGTGTGTCGCAAAGCACGCCGTCGACTGCGACAGTACACCTAGAATATAAATTTTAGGACCTTATACCATAGAATAGGATAGTCCTACTTATTAAAAAAACTGCCAATCGTAGGACTGCACGTCGGAAGTGAGAACTTCTTAGTTTCACAAACTTGTAAACCTTATTTTTTAAGAAATATGTTTTATTAGAAATTATTTTTATCAACGTTTTTTTTTATAGGATAAGGGTGACAAACGAGTACACAGTCCACTTGATGGTAAGTGGTTGCTGCGACCCATAGACATCTACATCTATCCTCTACTACAAATCAAAATGCAGATGCGTTGTCACCCGTGAGGACTAAGATGGAATGCCTCATTTCCAGTAAAAAGGGCCTCCGGCCACCTGCACTCACCAAGCGAAACGCAGAGGTAAACCTCTACTTCACGCTGGTATTCTGTGAGGTCGTGGTACCACCCCGGTTCGAGCCGGCCCATCCGTGCGAGAGCAAAAGCTGCCGCGTGGCTCTACCACTGTTAACGTATAGTAAAATAGTTAATAACAGTATTTAAATGAAATTGTTAATTGGAATTTTAATTGATTTACCACGTAATCGGCGGTGAAGGGAAATATCGCGAGGAAACAAGCATGTCTGAGAAATATGAAAAAAAAATATTTCGTAGTGATGATGTGAGTGATGAAATGAAAATGTGAAGTTCGCCAACACGTATTGGGGCGGCGTGGCGAACACTTCCATGCCCTATAACCCTCTCACAAATGATGGGAGGCCTGTGCCAATCAGAGGGACGTATATAGGCTGTAACTTTAACTGATTTAATAATAAAATTTTCATTTATTGCACTGTTTTACAAAATATTACACGTCTGCATATATGTATCTGAGAGTGACGGTCACGCGAGTTCATTGCTTTCTCACCATCAGTAAAGTGGCCAACGTGCCTAAAGAAGTTTAGATTACAAACAACGTCCTCCAGAACGACATTTTGGGCACGCGGCTAGTCTTAACGGAGAGTAGCCATCTGCGAGGAGACGAATACAGTGCACAAGTGTTTATGCGAGCACCTTACTCTGATAGTCTGATAGAACGGTAAACCGACATGGCCGGAAAGATCAGGCGCAGGACCCAACGGCTTTACGTGCTTTCCGAGGCACGGGGGTGAGACACCGCCAACTTTCTGACTCGGGCTCCTATTGAGTATTTCTTCACAGAAAAACAATAACTGATTTAGGCGAGGGATTCGAACCCGTGCCATCGTGATCAGCAATCGCGTTTACAAACCACTAGACTAATGAGCCAGCGGTGGCAGAAAAAAGCGGTTGCTCTTCAATAAAAACGCAATAATAACTAAATAATTCATAACTTTATTATAATAACTAGCTGTTCCCCGCGACTTCGCCCGCGTGTAATTTAGGGTTTTAACTATGTTGCGAGAAACTCGAATTATTTTTCTAAAATATAAGTATCCTAAGTTACTCCTTATAACATCGGCTATATGCCAGTGAAAGTCCCATTGAAATCGGTCCTGCCGTTTCGGAGATTAGCCGGAACAAACAGACCGACAGACAGAGACAAAAATGTGAAAAGTTGTGTTCTTGTTATAAGTAACGTATATACTTTCATATGCATTTAGTAAAAAGCTGTTATTTTGACAATACAAACAGACACTTCAATTTTATTTATTTGTATAGATTTTTTTGGACACGTTTTACAATAAATAACGACAATTTTAAATGCAAAAGACATGAGTTCCGAGTGCAGTTGGTTCGCTTACTGGGAGGGGAAGTGTTTCCACTTTAATGGTTTCGGTTTCGCACGCCTTAATTGTCTTTCCCCTTTTTGAGACGTTTTCCCACTCGTTGACTTTGTGTGTTGACTTGTGTATTTACTACTTATGTATTAGTAATTTTGTCAAACAATATTTATTTAATAGTAATATTGTATGCCTTAAGCGCAAAGCGCGTAGGTATGTTCTATTAGCGCCTAAAAATCAAGATTCCAAACGTTTTGTCGCATGAAATCGTATCTAACAATCATATTGAACACATAAATTATATGAAAAGCACATTGTCAGAAAGATAAATTATTGTCAGAAAGTCAATAGATGCAGGTGGCTCGTGACCGTGCTTTATGGAGTATCTTGGGGTCCTATATTCAGCAGTGAAGATGTACTTCGGTGAATGCTACTGAAACTCCTCGAAGAGTAGAACTAGGTGTGACGAGTTTGCCCTCGTTTTGTTAGTTATGATGAGACCTTACCTCCGGACTTGTTAAAGTAACCTGAAGGTGTACTTCGGTGAATACTACTGGAACTCCTCGAAGAATAGAACTAGGTGTGCCGAGTTTAGCCTCGTCTTGTTAGTTATGAATAGACTTTACCTCCGGACTTGATGGAGTGACTTGAAGGTTTACACCGGTGACTGCTACTCTTTGACGAATACAAAGAAACGATATGAAAGAACTATAATTTACATTTCTTTTTTAAATTTTTCACGATCATATGAGTATTATGAGTCGAGCGCTTTTAGATTTTCCAAGCTTTTTTTTTAAATAAATTTTGACATTAAATTATCGGAAAATTGGAAGTATAGTAATAAATATAAGGTTATTAGTGAAAACTTGTGTGTATTTAAACTACTTTAAAAATGTAAGTATAATCATGTTATACGTAATTTTTTAATGCCCCTACGGCATGCACAATTGGATTTACTAATAATTTTTTGTTGATGTTGGTGCTAGCCTACGACGCAGTCGCCATTTAATCCGTCTCTGCAGACGAGAAAATTCTGGGCGTACTTACCGATGGAAACGGCTCCATAGCGAGCAAATTAGAGGCGTCGTGGAACAGATGTATGTTCACAAACTCCACCGCGGTGCCGCGGAGAAACCAGCGCGTACGAAGGAAGCCTTTGCGCGACCATTTACACTGTGGGCGAAAATTATTGTACCCGATTTAAAGTCCGCTGCAGAATAATAACAATATTAGCCTAAGTGAGGGTAATGTGGTCATCCGGTTAATATGGTCACCATTCTTATAGCTCAAGAACTACAGCCTTATTTGCATTGACGGTTCTGTGATACGATAGTTCTTCATCAGTCAATCAAATAATAAAGCGTTAAAAGGGTCCTTCTTTATCGACGGAATTTTAACATTTGACATTATAGTAAAATATTATTATCATTACCTGTTTCTTTTTAAGATGATTTTTCGAGTTCCTCATTATTGCCTAAGCTTGTTTGCTATTTTCATCTCTTTTATTTATTTATTTGGGACAACAAACAATAGTACAATGGGTATTACAAAGAATAGAAGTTTAATAAAACTGTTTTTTACGGATTTTATCGCGTTTATTTTATTATTTTTATTCCCGACGTTTCAAGTGCTTTACAGCAACCCATGGTCACGGGGGGGGACTGAGATGTTTGACGTCCCGATGTCACAGTTAGCCCGGCTACCTTCAGTTTTTTAATATTAATTTTTGGTTCGATTTACGCAAGATGGAGTGACGACCTGGTAAGACATGCAGGAAGTCGATGGATGCAGGTGGCTCGGGACCGTGCTTTGTGGCATTCCTTGGGGGAGGCCTATGTTCAGCAGTGGACTTGTGAAGGGCTGTAATGATGATGATGATTACGCAGAATGAACTTACAGTATCCTGAAGTCTTGCAGTGTTATGCTTGGGTTTGGATTTAATTTTGTTAATTATAGGATCCCAAGCAGACGGCAGCACCCATCCATCTTCTCTATTGAAATTAGGATGTTTTTTAATTTCAATAGCCTCGCGTATCATCCTTGGTAGGAATCGGTGTTCTTTTGCAAGGATTTGTGGTCTATCAAATCTGATGTAATGGCGGGGACGATCTTGAACATGTTCACAGACTGCAGACTTCCCAGAGCGTCGGTGCTTCACGTCAGCTATATGTTCTTTCACGCGGGTTTTAATGGATCTTTTTGTTTGTCCTATGTAAGAGAGACCACATTCGCAATCTAGCTTGTACACTCCTGCATCTTGTAGAGGGATATTACACTTGACGGATGGTAAAAAAGAGAGGACAAACTAGAGCACACACAAAGGATTCGTACCATTTTGTTAGTGAGATAAAAGACCTACATCTTGCTGACAATAAAACTATGGTCAGTTTTGATGTTCAGTCACTATTTACATGCTTACCTATTGAAGACTGCATCTCTATTGTAACCAGGAAGCTAGAAGAATACACGGAAGAAGTGACATCGGGACGTCAAACATCTCAGTCCCCCCCATGACCATGGGTTGCTGTAAAGAACTCGAAACGTCGGGAATAAAAATAATAAAATAAACGCGATAAAATCCGTAAAAAACAGTTTTATTCAATGTGTAGTGTTCGCGTAAATATAAGAAATCATTATGTAAACCAGTACGGACTGGTAATAGCAAATAAAATTCGCCGATTAGATCTTAAAACAAAGCGCGCAAGATATATAACAGCTTTGAACTTCTTGAAGAGATGTAGAGATCACAGTCTCATTCCTACGTGTGTCAAAATATCAACTAAAAAGGACATTCGAGGAAGCGCTAAGATCTTAAATCAGGCAAGTAAAAAGTTGTTAGGAACGGTGATTCAGCAAAAACGGTTCGATCTACAATTCATAAATAATACCATAGACAACTTGTCCAGTGAGTTAAAAACAGTTTTAACGACATTTGATTTTAATAATTGCATAGAAACTTTGAACAAACGTGAAAAAGCTAAATATAATGAATGCAAAAATAAACAAATAGAGAAATACCAAAAATTAACGATCAAATCAAATGCCAAACATCCATGTCAACGTAGAAACGATACACAACCGTTGACCACAGACACAAACAATAAACAACGCACGGTCTATAATCTGTCACAACAAACACTGGACGAACCTACATTAAAAGTATTATCGAAGGGCCTGAATTTCGCAATAAAACCGAAAGAAATTCCGTATGAGGAAATTATTCTAGTGAACTAGATTCACCAACTTATAAGTTGGCTCAACACCTGGCCAAAATTCTGTAACCACTGAGAGGACAAACTAGAACACACACAAAGGATTCGTACCATTTTGTTAGTGACATAAAAGACCTACATCTTGCTGACAATGAAACTATGGTCAGTTTTGATGTTCAGTCACTATTTACATGCTTACCTATTGAAGACTGCATCTCAATTGTAACCAGGAAGCTAGAAGAATACAACATGCCTACAGAATATGCAGTATTACTCAAACACTGCCTTACATCTGGCTATCTATTGTGGAAGGAGGAGTTTTACAAGCAAGTAGATGGAGTGGCGATGGGCTCACCTGTATCTCCCATAGTCGCCGACATATTCATGGAGGACTTTGAGGAGAAAGCCCTTCTTACTGCTCCTGTAAATCCAAGATTCTACAAGCGGTATGTAGACGAAACTTTCACAATTTTACCATCTGACAAAGTAACTGCATTTTTAGACCACCTTAATTCCATAAACTCTAAAATACAATTCACAATGGAGTTAGAGGCAAACAATTCTTTAGCTTTCCTAGATGATTTAGTCATCCGAAATCCTGATAACACTATTGGTCACACTGTGTATAGAAAAAAGACCCATACTAACCGATATTTAAATGGTGAATCGCACCATCATCCATCACAGTTAGCTACCGTGGGAAAATCTTTGTTTCAGAGAGCACGAGGGATCTGTGACAGAAAACATCTGGCCGCCGAGCTTCAGTACCTCGAGCAAGTATTGCAAGATCCGTGTATTCTTCTAGCTTCCTGGTTACAATAGAGATGCAGTCTTCAATAGGTAAGCATGTAAATAGTGACTGAACATCAAAACTGACCATAGTTTTATTGTCAGCAAGATGTAGGTCTTTTATCTCACTAACAAAATGGTACGAATCCTTTGTGTGTGCTCTAGTTTGTCCTCTCTTTTTTACCATCCGTCAAGTGTAATATCCCTCTACAAGATGCAGGAGTGTACAAGCTAGATTGCGAATGTGGTCTCTCTTACATAGGACAAACAAAAAGATCCATTAAAACCCGCGTGAAAGAACATATAGCTGACGTGAAGCATCGACGCTCTGGGAAGTCTGCAGTCTGTGAACATGTTCAAGATCGTCCCCGCCATTACATCAGATTTGATAGACCACAAATCCTTGCAAAAGAACACCGATTCCTACCAAGGATGATACGCGAGGCTATTGAAATTAAAAAACATCCTAATTTCAATAGAGAAGATGGATGGGTGCTGCCATCTGCTTGGGATCCTATAATTAACAAAATTAAATCCAAACCCAAGCATAACACTGCAAGACTTCAGGATACTGTAAGTTTATTCTGCGTAAATCGAACCAAAAATTAATATTAAAAAACTGAAGGTAGCCGGGCTAACTGTGACATCGGGACGTCAAACATCTCAGTCCCCCCCGTGACCATGGGTTGCTGTAAAGCACTTGAAACGTCGGGAATAAAAATAATAAAATAAACGCGATAAAATCCGTAAAAAACAGTTTTATTCAATGTGTAGTGTTCGCGTAAATATAAGAAATCATTAATAGAAGTTTAAGTTAAAAATTTAATGGATAATTGTACAATTAACTACGTTATCCACGTCTTACAATCTTATTATCTTAATAAATTAGTTATAGTACATGACTTGTGTTTTTGTCTCTGTCCTTCTCCTTGGTTTTAAATTTATAGGGCGGCAAAGTTCAAGTTGACCATATTACCCTCACGTAACTTAAGCGGGGAATTCACTTGACGGACATGCCCGCGGGTATGTCTGTAGACATGCATGCCGGACTTCGCTACTATAGGTCTGTGCAAAGTTTGATAGTGTAGGACCGTCGCAGTCGGTCTGGCAGACTTGCCTGTTGAACGTTCGCGCGATACCATTTTGTCTGCGCGGGCACAGACATAAAACAAACTCATGAGTCGGTGTAGTGTATTGCGGCGACAGACATGCCCGCGAGCATGAA
Organism: Parnassius glacialis; assembly: GCA_033319125.1. NCBI lineage: Eukaryota > Metazoa > Arthropoda > Insecta > Lepidoptera > Papilionidae > Parnassius > Parnassius glacialis. The sequence continues at coordinate 6,034,269 of JAVANC010000008.1, forward strand.
TTCCCCACTTTAGATGTTTTTTTCCTAATAGATTTTGGAAAGTGATATTTAAGAGGTATATGAATTAATTGAGTTATAATTAGTTAATGTTACTAACATATTTTAGTTTATAAATTACTTACTAACCCAAATGGATCATGGTCCGAAATAAATTATTATTATTATTATATAAAGATAATACCGACAAAAGTTGAGAATCCTACATTTTATGTAAGAAATTCTTATATATGTATTTGGTTTCTCGATAATTTATAATTAAATGTTATACAAAAAAATTATGAGGTAACACACATTAAAAAAAACATAGTTAAATTAAGTCTCCTCCTCTTTGAAGTCGGTAGAGAATGTTTAATAAATGCTTATAAGAACGAAGAAAACGGTATTAACTCTTAAAATTATAAAATTCGTTTAGAATATAAAACGTATGCTCCACCAACCACATAGTATTATATCCGTCTGAAAATGCAGCATTCAAATCGCAACTTCGAGCAGCAGTACCAGCGTTATGACAACCTTGCGCTCATAAGACCGCCTGCTTAGAGTGGCAAGTATGGTAAAATTTTTAACTTTTTAAGTAATTCCAGATCGCCGTGTAGTGACAGATAAGGGATTCCACTACCACATATCATCCCGTCGGTGTCGTACAACAGAGGGAAACTGTAACAGTAGATGGGCAGCAGCATCATCGCCCTCGTAACAAACCGAAGATATAAAAAAAACTGCGGTTGCCAAACCGGTCTGCCAAACGTGAAGGAGCGTAAGGGAGCGGAGTGGGGGTAGGGCTACGTTCAGCAGTGGTCTTTTGATAGGCTGTTTTTTTTTGGGTTTTGATAAGGGTGACAAGCGACCACACAGTCCACCTGATGGTAAGTGGTTGCTGTAGCCCATAGACATCTACATCTATCCTCGTTTGCGAATCAAAATGCAGACGCGTTGTCAACCGTGAGGACTAAGTTGGAATGCTTCGTTTCCAGGAAAAACGGTCTCCGGTTCTCTACAATCACCATATGAAACACATCAGCGTCAAGCTGCTACTTTACGGTGGTATTCTGTGAGAGCGTGATCCTTCCCCGGTCGAGCCGATCCATTCGTGCTACAACTATACCAGTAATATAGCATAGCTCTCCACGGAAAATACAGGCTACAATCATCGCCATCATGATGATTGTGAAGTCATTCTATAATTAATAGGATTGCTCTTCAAACTAGGTAAGACACATCATTTAATTTTAATACCCGGATCTAAGAAAATTATTGCATGCCGTAAGCGCTAAGCGCGTCGGTATGTTCTACTAGGGCCTAAAAATTAAGATTCCAACGTTTTTTAACAACTTTTTTTGAAGTTGTTCTAGTCAGATTTGTAGAAAGAATTGGACTTACTTCAGGGAAGAAATGCTGCGGAAACTTCACCTTCTCCTTGGTGGTCACCTTCTCAATGTTGCCGCTGTTAACTTCTTTCCCCACAACTTCTGCGTAGCCCTTCGCCTCAAAGTCCCAGATCTTGATATCGGTTAGAGTCGAATGCGCGAAATACATGTTGCCTAATGCCTAGAACAAACAGATTTTTTTTAAATAGGATAAGGGTGAAAAACAAGCACACAGTCCACCTGATGGTAAGTGGTTGCTGCGGCCCATAGACATCTACATCTATCCTCTGTTACAGATCAAAATGCAGATGCGTTTTCAACCGTGAGGACTAGGATAGAAAGCCTCATTTCCAGTAAAAAGGGCCTTCGGCCACCTGCACTCACCAAGCGAAACGCAAAGGTAAACCTCTACTTCACGCTGGTATTCTGTGAGGTCGTGGTACCACCCCGGTTCGAGCCGGCCCATCCATGCGACAGCGAAAGCTGCCGCCTGGCTCTACCACTGTTAATTTAATTATACATAATTTGATGTAACGTGGTTATTATTTGACGGCTCCGTGGCGAAGTGGCTTAGCATTGAGTTGCAGCGCCGAAGGTGGCGAGTTCGAATTTCTAACCTCACATATCTATTTGGATAATCGTATTTCATAGTTATACCAAATATCAACGTGAAACCCTCTCAGGTTCAAAAAAGCTCTGCGAATGCAAAATAACTATTTCATTGGTGCTGGCGGAGTACGAACACTGATCGTGTACTGTTAAATTTGCGGCGAGTGCTCTGAGCTAACGCGGCTTAAAAATATTTACTTGCAAAAATCTTTGTCTTTAATTTGTAAGGAAGATAAAGTATAATAATTAAAAATTTTGTACAACCGACTTCAATATAAATTATTAAGAATAACTCAAAACTATTGGTCAGACCTTGATCAAATTTATATGGGACCACATATGAAGCACCAGCTTTCAAATAAAAAAAAAGAATCATCGAAATCGGTTCACCCAGTAAGAAGTTATAAGGTAACACACATAAAAAAACATACAGTCGAATTGAGTACCAGCTCAGTCAGCTATAATAATTTTATACTAAACAGGAACTCCACTTAATTTCGCCTTTTGAAACTTTTGCCGTACCCCAAATTCTGCTACCTTAGTGAACCTCGTGGCTCGTAAATGCTCGTAAATAAACCCGTTGTGTCACAGACACTGACTTAAAGTGATGGAGACAGCGCGAGACTCTTGAGTATCTTAAAATTGAGTAGCATTTAAGTATTGGGGCATAAAATTATCAGTCACGCACATTACCATGGAATGCTATTTTATTTATTTGATTACATTACGTCAAACGTTCTATATTAGTATATACAAAGTATATAATAAAATTTAATTTACTAATTGATTTCCTACTATGCAAATAAACACGGAAATGGCGGTTTCTGTGTTGATTTGATTACTCATAAAAGTACCAAGAAGCCTGCGTTCGTTGGAATGCAACAATAACGTCACAAAGTGGCGGGAAAGTACTCACGCACACAATGTGGTTTATGTTTGCTTTATGTAATTTAACATTATGAAGCTGGGTTCATTCATGTAGAATTTAAAAGGCTCCACTCGATTACAAATACAATATCGAATGGACTAATGAACGGTCATGATTCTGAATTTCCATAACAAAAGTGTACTACGGGAATTCCGTTTTGTGCTAACTTATTAAAATAATCCTTTGAACTGTCCCGCATTGTTCGGGACAGTCTCACATAGCAGACACAATCCCGTATTGTGGTGATTTATAATCTAAACATAATTGACAATGACAGTTGAGTAGCTGAGATGCGACTTTTGGACTTTGGACTTTTTGCTTATTATTTTATATCAATCTAAAGGTCTTTGACCAGTGATTTTAAAGATAACATGTCCTGAGTGGGCTTAGCCCACGTAACTGGCCTTTTACTTGTAGTAACATAGCGGTATTGTAGTAAGTAGGCCCGCAAAATATCAAATGCATCATGCATCCCGCATTCTTTAAAAAATAGATGTATGTACACAAGCTGTCTGCATTCTGGTAAGTTTAATTTTATTGATGAACTAGCAATCCGCCCGACTTCGCCCGGGTGATTTCTGGTTCTCGACAACAGCGCCACCTATCGGGTCCAAATGTAAACCATCTAGGGACCTATTCAAACACGCACAAAAAATTTCACCAAAACCGTTTTTGACTTTTAGCGAGACTAACGGGCAGCAATTGATTTTTATATATACAGATAGATATAAATACCATGTAGGCACGACTATGGTTCTTACGGCGCGGTGTCACGATTTGAAGACGGATTCGCATAGATCTACATAGATTCGACGAGATACGCCGAAAAGTAAGGACAAAATTCGAGATATCGATACTCAAAAATTACTTGTTTTACACAGGAATATTGACCCAAAGTTACTTCTGCAACGGCTTCGCCCTTGCATGGCCCTTGCGTAGCAGATGCCCATTCTCAACTCCGCAGCTTTGGCTTATTAGCAGCCTCAGCCGCTACGACTAGCACAGGTGCCTGCTATTTGCTACAGCGGGCGAGGGCCGCTCCCACTCCGCGTCTACGGCATTACAAAAACACTTTAGGGGTAGGGTAGACAAGACAACGTAGTGTTGGAGCGTGCTGATTCGATTTTAGTATACAATTTTTTAGTATCGATATTCCGGAAACTAAGCGAGATGCCAAAAAAATGTATTCTTACTTTTCGGCGTATCTCGTCGAGATTTATGCGAATCCGCCTTCAAATCGTGGCGCCGTAAGAACCGTAGAAACCCCACCGTGAAATATTTTTTTCTTATTTCTCAGACATGTCGGTTTCCTCACGATGTTTTCCTACACCGCCGAGACGTGGTAGCTCAGATGGTTATCCTTAATAATGCGTATTTAATTTACTTCGACTACATCGATGCCGTGTAGTGGCGGTTAAGAATATCCACTACCCCATATCTTCCCGTGGGTGTAGTAAGAGACGACAGTGGGAAACAGCAGGAGATGGGCAGCAGCTTCTTCCTGACAACAGCAATATCACAATAAAAAACTGCGGTTGCCAACCCGCTCGCAAAGCGTGGCAACTATGGCAATGTACCCCCCAATGAGTAAAGTTACAAAGAGACGGCCCCTAGTCCCCGGCGGCCCCGCTATTACTGGCTAGGTGATAAAAATGAGATTGACTTTATTATGACGACCAGACGACAACTGTTCAATGATGTCTCAGTGATCGCGAGGGTGAAAACTGGTAGCGATCACCGAACGGTTAGAGGCACACTGAACCTAAACGTTAAGTTGGAGAGGTCTCGTCTAATGAAGTCAACGCTCCGTCCCCCTCGTGCTCTAGTCCAAAGTCCCGAAACCTTTCAGCACGAGTTACAAACCGTTTTCAGTGCCTGGAAGACTGCAATGAAGTGGACGATATAAATGATAAGCTCGTGGAAACTGTCCATGCGGTCGGAGCTAAGTTATGTAAGACCCGCCGCAGAAGAACACAAAAGCTCTCCGATCACTCTTTCTTAATCTCATAGCTGTTAGACGGGAAATGAAGCTGCAGTCTTCAACAGATTTGACAGCATATAGGCAACTGAACAGACAGATCTCCAAGTGCATCCGGCGGGACATACGTAACTTCAATACAGCTTGTATAGAAGAAGCGATCGAGCGGAGCCAATGCTCTAAAGTCTTTGCCAGGGATCTGTCTGGCAGAAGGAGCCAAATGTCAAAGCTGAAGACCGAGTGTGGCAGCATCGTTTCCGGGACACCTGAAATTTTGGTTGAGATTGAGAGGTTCTATGGGCAGCTGTACACGTGATCGTTGGAGCCACACGCAAGTGTGAGTAACGATCCAAGAGCGAGTCTTATCCGACACTATTCCGAAAATATTCCGGACGTCAGTCTGAGCGAGATTAGAATGGCTCTCCAGCACCACAAAAACGGCAAGTCCCCGGGCGAAGATGGAATTACAGCGGAGCTTCTGAAAGCAGGTGGAAAACCGGTACTTGAAGTCCTTCAGAAGCTCTTTAATTCCGCCCTCCATGGTGGCACTACTCCGGAGGCGTGGAGCAGAAGTGCGGTGGTCTTGTTCTTCAAGAAAGGCGATAACGCTCTCTTGAAGAACTACTGACCGATTTCCCTTCTGAGCCGCGTCTACGCACTGTTTTCGAGCGTCATTACGAATCGTCTCGCACGCAGACTCGACGACTTTCAGCCTCCCGAACAAGCCGGTTTCCGAAAAAGTTTTAGTACTATGGACCACATACACACTCTTTGACAAATTGTACAGAAGACAGAAGAGTACAATCGGCCACTTTGCCTTGCGTATGTGGACTATGAGAAAGCCTTTAATTCCGTCGAAATTTGGGCGACGCTATAGTCCCTTCAGCGGCGCCAAGTTGACTGTCGGTATATCGAAGTACTGAAGTGTTTGTACAGTAGGGCTAGGATGGCTATCCGAGCATAGAATCAGAGTACGAAACCTATCCAACTGCAGAGAGGTGTAAGGCGGGGTGATGTTATATCCCCGAAACTCTTCACCGCTGCATTGGAAGACGTTTTCAAGCTACTGCGAGTACATCACTTACCTTCGATTTGCCGACGATATAGTCCTTATGGCAGAATCGCTGGAGGACCTAAGCACTATGCGCAATGACCTCAATAGTGTATTCCAACGGATAGGTCTTAAGATGAACATGAACAAAAGAAAGATCATGTTTAATGTCCATGTCACACCTATGCCGGTAGTTGTTGGGAGCACTAAGCTCGAAGTTGTTGACGAGTATGTTTACCTGAGACAAACGGTACGACTAAGTAAGTCCAACTTTGACCGAGAGGTCAATCGACGGATTCAACTCGGTTGGGCAGCGTTCGGGAAATTACGGCACATCTTCTCGTCAGGTATACCTCAAAACTAGAAAACGAGACTGTACAAACAGTGCGTGTTGCCAGTGATGACCTATGGAACTGAGACGTGGTCCTTCACTGCTGGCCGGATGAGGAAGCTCAAGGTCGCTCAGCGAGCTATGGAGAGGGCTATGCTCGGAGTTTCTCTGCGTGATAAGCTTAGAAATGAGGATGTCCGCAGTAGAACCAGATTGACCGACATAGCCCAATGGATTAGTAAGCTGAAGTGGCAATGGGCCGGCCATATAACTCGAAGAACCGATAACCGATGGGGAAAAAGGTTCTCGAGTGGCGACCTCGTACCGGCCGACGAAGTGTAGGGCGTCCCCCCACTAGATGGAGTGACGACCTGGTAAGACATGCAGGAAGTCGATGGATGCAGGTGGCTAAGGACCGTGCTTTGTGGCATTCCTTGGGGGAGGCCTATGTTCATCAGTGGACTAGTGAAGGGCTGTAGCGATGATAATGATGACATTGATGATGTTCTCATTTTATTGATATTGAAGTCGTTTGTACAACATTTTTAATTTTACCATTTGTGTTGCGTTGCTCATCTGAACTCGCGATACCATATGGATGATTGGCGGTCCACCTTTGTGCGATTTACAAGAGATTTTCTTCCTCGCACAACTTCCTTGTGGACACGTTATGCTGCTACACGTTGTAACAGTATTTAGCAACAGAGAAACTAGTGAGAGATTACGTAGATTGTGTTGATGATGTGACTGACGCTGACAATAAACAGCTGACGAATTGAAAAGCGTAATCCGCGAGATTACCATGTAGTGACTGTGTAAGAATATCTACTACCCCATATCATCCCGTGGGTGTCGTAAGAGGCGACCGAGGGAAACAAATCAGGAGATGGACAGCGGCGTCTTCCTAATAACGACTAAAAATGAAAAAACTGTGGTTGCCAACCCGCTTGTAAAGCTTGGTAACTTTTGCAAATATCACCCTATTAGGCAATCTATGTGGGAGGCCTGGCCTATCTATGTTCAGCAGTAGACTTTAATAGGCTGTAATGGATGAATGTATAGAAGATAATCTACCAGGCGCACATGACCCACTGAGAGGTGAAATTATTAAATCAACTGTAACATTACAACAATGACAAAATATCCTCTATGAGGTAATCTCAGGAGGAGACCTACGTTCAGCGGGGGACTTTAATAGGCTGTAATGGATGGATGCATAGCAGATAATCTACCAGGAGCTCATGACCCACTGAGAGGTGAAATTATTAAATCAACTGTAACATTACAACTATGACAAAATATCCTCTATGAGGTAATCTCAGGGGGAGACCTACGTTCAGCGGGGGACTTTAATAGGCTGTAATGGATGGATGCATAGCAGATAATCTACCAGGAGCTCATGACCCACTGAGAGGTGAAATTATTAAATCAACTGTAACATTACAACTATGACAAAATATCCTCTATGAGGTAATCTCAGGGGGAGACCTACGTTCAGCGGGGGACTTTAATAGGCTGTAATGGATGGATGCATAGCAGATAATCTACCAGGAGCTCATGACCCACTGAGAGGTGAAATAATTAAATCAACAGTAACATTACAACTATGACAAAATATCCTCTATGAGGCAATCTATGGGGGAAGACTATGTTCAGCAGTGGACTTTAATAGGCTGTAATGGATGGATGTATAGCAGATAATCTACCAGGAGCACATGACCCAATGAGAGGTGAAATTATATAAATCAACAGTAACATTACAACTACGACAAAATATCCTCTATGAGGCAATCTACGGGGGAGGCCTATGTTCAGCAGTGGACTTTAATAGGCTGTAACGGTGACGGTCCGCGCGTAGAATCTAGATCACTGATTTCTTTTTAGTGTTAATACGGATTAGCGTGTAGGTGAACCGTTTATGCAGTTAATCGCCCTAGTTACTTGTCGTTTTTAGCATGAAACCGCTCATTACTTATACATTAAGCCGCGCGATTTATTATTCGCTGTATTCGCTTTTGATCATGTAATATATATTTTTTTTACTTATTATAAGCCAGTGCCTAGATGGTAAATTGCACTCTCTTAGCGTAACAAGAGCCTATTCACTCTTGCCTTGATGACCCAGGTTGTAATGGATAAATTAAGTTGAAAATTTAAAAAAAAAACAGCTGATGATCTTCAAACGGCTGAACAGACTTGAATTATAGTTAATAACACTCTCGATCACGTCAACTTTTATAGGATAGGATGACAAACGAACACACAGTCCACTTGATGGTAAGTGGTTGCTGTGACCCATAGACATCTACATCTATCCTCAATAAAGAATCAAAATGCAGATGCGTTGTCACCCGTGAGGAATAAGATGGAATATCTCTTTTCCAGTAAAAAGGGTCTCCGGTTCTCTACACTCACCATTCGAAACACAGCATCGTTAAGCTGCTATTTTACGCTGGTATTCTGTGAGAGTGTGGTCCTTGCCCGGTCGAGCCGACCCATTCGTGCTACCACTATACTACTAATATAGCTGCAGCATGGCTCTACCACGTATATATACACAACTTCCAAACAAAAAAAAAAAACGAAATCTAAATCGGTTCTTCCGTTTGGGAGCTACGATATGACAGACAGACACACAGCTACACAGACACGCAAATACACATATACACACACGGTAAAAATATAACACCCCTCTCTTTGTATGTAGTTATGTATAACAAATATAACATTGCGTCCGGGGTTAAGAATACGCGAAAATAATGAAACAAAACCACATCCACTCACCGTGAATTTCTCCGGTGAACTGAAGTCCTCGTCCAGGAAAATTCTTATCTTGTCATACAGCCTCAGCTCGGGACAGTCGCACAACCGTTGCACGAACTCCTGGACATACTGCATTGACTTCTCGTAAGTCTTTCCGCCAACTTCTTGAAGATGTAGGGCGATAAACTTGGGATCCATACGGGAGACGGCTTGGAGGAACTCCGACGTCCAGATTGGAAGCATCACTGACGGCTGGAAATTTAGTATATCAGCGTAAAATAGCAACTTTATGTTGCTGTGTTTCGTATAGTGTGCGTAGAGAACCGGAGACCCTTTTTACTGGAAACGAGGCATTCCATCTTAGTTCTCATGGGTGACAACGCATATGCACATTGATTCTTAATCGTGAATACATGTAGATGTCCAATGGGCTACATTATACACTTACCAACAGGTGGAATGTGAGCTCGTTTGTCAAAGGTTGCGTTTTGAAATTGAATTAATCAATACAAAGATCAAGTGTGAAAACTATATTACATATATTTCAGTTTAGAGCTTTGGTAGCTCAAAAGCTAATTACCAGCTGTATGTACGCCAGAAACCCCTTATATATATACAGGATAGGCCACCTCCCCTCTACCCGAACATGTACGTACCAGATTATACACCATTACTGGGACAACCTGTATATATATATATATGTATATAATATTAAGTTATTTGTCCTGACTGCCTCGTTGTCGTTGCCTGAGTGGTCGTAATCAGGACTGCTGATCATGAAGTGTGAGATTCGAATTTCGTGTCGTGCTAAAGATTCAGTTAATCAGTTATTCTGTCAAAAAATTCTCAGAATTCCTGTCGGAATTCGGAAGTTGGCTGTGTGTGTGCGAGTGTGTGTGTGTGTGTGTGAGTGTGTGTGTGTTTGTACGTGTGCGTGCGTGCGTGTGTGTGTGCGTGTGTGTGTGTGCGTGTGTGAGTGCGCGCGCGCGGGTGCGTGTGTGTGTGGTCCTGCGCCTCATCACTCTTCGGTCGTGTCGGTTTGCCGTCCCATCGGAATATGAGAGTGAGGGAATAGAAGTGCACCTGTGCTTGCGCATACACTCCGGCACTATAATCCAGCCTGTATAGTTTCGATTGAGACTGGTCGCCGTGACTGAAATTCGGTCCGGGGGGACGTTTTTACGTCTGCCAACACTTTTAGTTTTATTCCATTTCTACTAAAGTTGACTGGTAGTAAATGTCATAAGGCAGTAAGTCCGCCCTTAGTAACTCTTGTTTGGTGGTGTTTGCATTCCCAGCAAATTCCTATCCCTAGCGGAGCCAATACTTGTGCAAACGAATGTTGGCTTTTGATTTTGGTTGATGGTTGTTTTGACTCGTGACTGACATAGCTCACACCAGCTCATATTAGCCTATAAAAGGCCACTGCTGAACATAGGCCTCATAGGTGGGGGTGGTGGGGGTGTTTGTCATAGTTGCCACGCTTGGCAAGCGGGTTGGCAACCGTAGTTTTTCCATTTTTAGTCGTTATTAAGAAGATGCTGCTGCCCATACCTTGATTTGTTTTCCTCTGTCGCCTCTTTCGACATTGACGTGATGAAATGGGGATATAAAGTAGAGTCATATAATGTCTATTAATAGCGTAAATATAAGATATCAATAAATTAACTGTTATGACATTTAGACTGGTTGTCTTAAAAAAAAAGAAAACGTGAGCGTGACTGACCAGACAAAGAATTTATCCTGTATCGTGAAGGCGTTTTACATATATAAATGGGGCATGGACAAGCATCCAGACCTGGAATATTTTGTTGTCCACACAATAAGTCATCCCATGCGGGATTTGAACACGCAGCGATAGCCACTGCACAATCTAGACTGCTTTATCATCATCAATGTCATCATCATCATTACAGTCCTTCACAAGTCCACTGTTAAACATATGCCTCCCCCAAGGAATGCTACAAAGCACTGTCCTGAGCCACCTGCATCCATTGACTTCCTGCATGTCTTACCAGGTCGTCACTCCATCTAGTGGGGTTCGCCCTACACTTCGCCTACAAATACGAGGCTGCCACTCGAGAACCTTTTTTCCCCATCGGTTGTCGGTTCTTCAAGCTATATGGCCGGCCCATTGCCACTTCAGCTTACTAATCCGTAAGTCTGCTTTAGAATGACATTGGAATTAAGATAAATTTAAATGAAGCGACATTAGCCCAATGGCGTACATTGCAGACAAACTCAGAGTCGTGGATAAGGAATAGCAATCGGATCAGGCATTAGATTGGTTAGCTGTAGTATTAGTCATCTTAATAGAGTAACTAGCATTTTTTTAAATTTATACACTATAATAGTATTATAGCGCCGTGTTGGCTCAGATGGTTAGCGCTCGCTGTAAATTTCACAGTACGCGGGCAACCCGGGTTAGACTCCCGCCGCGCCGGCACGAATGAAATTGTTGATTGTAATTTTAAGTGCTGATTTACCACGTGCTCGGCGGTGAATGAAAACATCGTGAGGAAACCTGCCCGAAAAAATCTGAGAAATAAGAAAAAAAATCGAAGACTTGTGAAGTTTGGCATTGGGGCAGAGCGGCGGACATTTCCTTGCCCTAAAACTCTCTCAGAAATGAGGGGAGGCCTGTGCCCAGCAGTGGGGCGTATATAGGCTGTAACTTTATCTTAATACATGATCGGGTCGACCGGGGAAAGCAAGTTCTCACGGAAACCAGTGTGAAATAGCAACTTAATGCTGCTATGTTTCGGCGTATGTTGGGTGTAGAGAACTGGAAACCCTTTTTACTGGAAAAGAGGCATTTCGTCTTAGTGCTCAAAGTTGACAACGCGTTTGCGTTTTGAGTCATTATCGAGGATAGAGGTAGATATCTATGGGCCACAGCATCCACTTACCATCAGGTGGAATGTGTGCTCGTTTGTCACCCTTATTCTATAAAAAGAACACACACAACTACACACATTGTCTAAATGGTAACTTTTAGAAAAACAAAAGACAAAGTGTCACTGTAATCATGTCAATCATGGTGACATCATCACCTTATAGTTCTAAGAAATAAGAAAAAGACGGGCGAAATGAGGTAGCATTAAATCTTACGTCATTCCATTTTATGCTGACAATGGCTATCGTCAAATTCTATTAAGGGAAGCCAACGAAATGTTGCAAATACTTCGTGATCGTATTAATTATGACATCAGACATAATTTGGGTGATTAAGAGACAACAATATGCCTAAACAAAGTTTTGGAGAACTTAAGAAAAAAGAGTGTCGCTGTGATGAAATAACTTTGTACTGGAAAAAATTATAGAATAGAATAGAACCATTTGTATTCGATATAGATTACAAGAATACATACTTATTAAAAGTAATTTAAGTTTTACCACTGGTTCGGAAAAAACTTCGGTCCTGGCAAGAAACCCAGCGGTAGTTTTTTTAAACATTAATTTACAATTACATTATAATATTTTATACAATTAACTACATTTAGAAACAGTATGATAGCGATCACCTCATTCCCAGGGGTTAATATCCACAGAGTGTATACTCCAAGTTATTACCAACCATGTACTCAGTATACAGTATACAGTAGTATACAGTAGTATAATGATCCTTATTAAACAAATTTTAGTTAATAAAAATTTTAATCTTTTTGATACTCGTAGATAGGTCCTGCATATTTTTGGAACTTTGTTGCGAAAGTGGGACTTTGCAACACAATGGAATTAAAAACATTGCCTCATGTTGGAATTAGGCCCGCCACATACACACGGAATTCCGTTTCGTAATTCAAATTCGAGATTTCGAACGCAGCAAGTTCATATAAAATCTATGACCCGTCACACACGTACAGTAGTTTTCCGTTCGAAATGTTGCGGACAAAACGGGATTCCGTATGTGTGTGGCCGACCCGTTCGGAATTCCGAAACGGAATCCCGTATGTATGTGGCGGGCCTTACTATTTAGAATCGAGTAACTGGTATAACTAGGTTGTGTTAGTATTTACAGTATGTACATCACTATTTTTAATAAAATTATTTTTATTTTTGTGTTTTTACATTAAATTTCCGTAAATATACTGAGGTCAAAGTCAATAATATATATTTTTTTTAAATTGTATGGGATTCCTTTGGACCTAAAATATAATAAAAATGTTTTATATCTAAAAATTAACTATTTCAGTTTTTTTCTTTAACTTGTGAGACAACATAGAGCTTTATTTTGTGTTTGTGTTGTGAGACCTTGCTTCTTGCGAAATTTCATGATTCTAGGTCAACAGGAAGTACACTTCAGGCTTTGATGACTGAGTTTGCGTGTATCAAATTATGTGACAAATGGCCGTACGAGGGCGACACTGAAAGTTTTTAGAACTGGCCACTTGTAAACGATATAATAAAAAAGTAAGTTCAAATTTTGAAAATGAACTCTTTGCCAATATTATTGTGTGTATTTTATTAATTTGGCATTTGTTTACGATTTGGCGGCAAATTGAAAATTGTCTGTCACGTCAGCATGAATTTAAGGCGAGAAAATTTTTGTACAATGATTTTTTATGACTTTCGATGTCATTTAAGTCAACAAGAAAGTCATGATAGACTTCGATTGGCCCCGATTCACGATGAAGCCCCAACTCGTGCCACTGTTTCAAACTGTTTTAATGAGTTTAAACGTGGTTGCACTAATCTCACCGATGATCTGCATGAGGGACGGCCTTCTACGGCGACGACTGAAGATAACATCAGTGTTGTGCGGCGTATGATAGAGGCTGACAAAAGAGTGACTTATCAGCAGATTCGGACAAGCTTAGGACAAGCTTAGCTAAGCTTATGAGTCAAGTGCACAAAATACTCCATGAACATTTAGCGGTCAGGAAGGTTTGTGCTCGGTGGATACCTCATAATATGATAGAGGCCCAAAAACTCCATCTTATTGATTGGTGTCGTGAAATGGTTCAAAGATTTAACGGAGGTGACACAAATGCTGTGTTCGACATACTTACGGGTGACGAAAGCTGGATTTATTGTTATAATCCTGAAACTAATAGACAGTCTGCTGTCTGGGTGTTTCCTTCCAAGGAGTTGCCAACTAAAGTGAACAGAGGGCGAATCGTGGGAAAAATATGGTGCTGTCGTTCTTCGGAAGGACAGGTCATTACGCAACAATTGTTTTAGAGGATCGAAAAACAGTTACTGCAGAGTGGTACACTAACAATTGTTTGCCACTTGTCTTGGAAAAAGTTCGGGAGAAACGACCTGGCAGTAGGATCCTCCTTCACCACGACAACGCCTCGTCACACACCGCCAAGTCAACAATCGACCACTTGGCGACGTCAGACGTTGAATTACTGGGTCACCCGCCCTATAGCCACGACCTCGCACCTTGTAAATAAAAATAATTATTTATGAAAATAAAAGAAAAACTTCGAGGAAAACGTTTTATGGACGCCGAGGAAGCAGTGGCTGCGTTTCAAAATGCCGTCGAAGAGACACCTAAGGACGAGTGGGCAAAGTACTTTTCTCAGTGGTTCCATCGGATGCAGCGATGATTGATGTAAATGGACACAATTTTGAAAAGATATAATAAAAGTAATAACTTGCTAGTATGTTCAGTTTTTGATTTCCTAAGAACTTTCAGTGTCACCCTCGTATACTTTGCCGTATATTCAATTTTCTACCGACTTCAAAAAGGAGGAGGTACTCAATTTCACTGCATGTTTTTTTTTAATTTTTTATGTGTGTTCCTCATAACGTTTTTCTGGGTGAACGGATTTCGATGATTCTTTTTTTATTTGAAAGCTGGAGCTTCTGATGTGGTCCCATATAAATTTGATCAAAATCTGACCAATAGTTTTTGAGTTATTCTTAATAATTTATATTGAAGTCGGTTGTACAACATTTTTAATTTTACATTAATAACACCTCTAAAGTACTACACAGCGACCGAGACCTTTGTATTTGATATTGATTTCAACTTGATACCTCTACCCGTTCCTGAAAAAAGGGCCTTATTAGACGGACGAACAGATGCATATACATATACTTACGTGGTAGAGCCTCGCTGCAGGTACATTATGAATGTAGCGGAACAAATGGGGCGGCTCGACCGGGAAACGACCACGTTCTCACAGAATACCAGCGTGGTAATAGCGGAGTTTTGCTGCTGTGTTTCTTATGGTGAGTGAAGAGAACCGGAGTTCGGTTCTTACACTTAATTTGTATGAAATAAAACCGAATCTAACATAGAACGAAACATTTTTGTCGTTATTAGATATAGGAATCGAAATTCATCTACCTGAATTAAATTAACAGTGGTAGAGCCTCGCGGCAGCTTTTGCTGTCGCACGGATGGGCCGGCTCGAACCGGGGTGGTACCACGACCTCACAGAATACCAGCGAGAAGTAGAGGTTTACCTCTGCGTTTCGCTTGGTGAGTGCAGGTGGCCGGAGGCCCTTTTTACTGGAAATGAGGCATTCCATCTTAGTCCTCACGGGTGACAACGCATCTGCATTTTGATTCGCAAACGAGGATAGATGTAGATGTCTATGGGCCGCAGCAACCACTTACCATCAGGTGGACTGTGTGCTCGTTTGTCACCCTTATCCTATAAAAAAAAAAATAATTTATGTGGCTTCGAAAAATCACATGTCCTATAGTTTGATAATTTCCAGACCGATTTTCACCCACAGCGACATCTTTCTAATAATTGGAAGTTTTGATAGTTTAGTTAGCTAGTTTTGACTTTTGGTTTCTTTGTGTTGTATAATGCATATATCTACTATAAACCGATATGCATCGATCACCATCGATATGAATCTATCGATTATAAACCGATGTCATTTTAGGGTTCTGTAAATTCTGTATAGACATGTGTCATTAATTCATTTCTAGTAAACCGATCAATCAAGTATTGATTAATTGGTTTTACGAACCAGATCATTCGGGTCGATCATTCAAATAGACTATTTGGAGCATTGAGTTATATGTACTACGTACTAGAGAAGCCATTTCAAACAAAAACTGTGTCCTACTCTATGTTTTCGCGCATGCGCGGGAGTAGTAGTCGCGCATGCGCGAAGACTTTAATTTGATATAAAATAAGATATTAATATAAAATAAATATAAGAATTTAATATAAAATACATACTCTTATTTTAGTCTAAACAAACATATTTCTAAATCAAATGTAATAATAATTATCTTATGGAATTCATAAATCTTCAATTTACGCAATATTTAGTTTGTACGGATTGCAGTACAGTTCAGTTGAACATAGTCAATGTTCGGAATGGCTTCTCTAGTACGTAGTACATATAACTCAATGATTTGGAGTCTCTATATCTATAACACATGATCGAAAATGTCGATCGTCGGACATTACTATATTCTTTGGTCGTAGGTCCTGTCACGGAACGTTCAAAAATATTATTGCAATCATAAATACATTGATGCGTCAAATGAACGAATCATTCACGATTAACACATGTCTAGTTTTGTACCTTAAAAGGAATAAAACGGGACCCTAATATAATTACTTTGTTGCCTGTCCGTCCGTCCTACAGACTTTATTAATAGTAAGTAGTGTAAAGGTAACAAACTAGCACACATTCCTCCTGATGTTAAGTGGTTGCTGTGGCCCATTGACATCTACATCTATCCTCAATTAAGAATCAAAATGCAGATTCGTTGTCACCCCTGAGAACTAAGATGGAATGTCTTGTTTCCAGTAAAAACTGTCTCATGATCTCTACACTTACAATACAACAACGACGACGCGACAGCAGCATTAAGTTGCTATTTTATAAAGGACATCTATACAAATAAATATAAAAAAGCTTTTTACTAAATGCATATGAAAGTATATACGTAACTCACAACAAAAACACATTTTTAAAAATTTTTGCCTGTCTATCTGTTTGTTCCGGCTAATCTCCGAAATGGCTGGACCGATTTCGACGGGACTTTCACTGGTAGATAGCTGATGTTATAAGGAGTATGGCCGGTCACATACATACGGAATTCCGTTTCGCGATTCCGTTTCGGAATTCCGAACAGGTCGGCCACGCACATACGAAATCCCGTTTTGCCCGCAAAATTGTAGTGTTATACTACTTACATTTCATTGTACACTAATTCTTCATTCTGTTTTGATATTCTGCATTCATGTTTTGCATCACTTTATACATTTTTTTTCATTCTGTTTTTGATTTTCTGCATTTATATTTTGCATCACCTTTATTTCTATAGGATCCTGTAACGTTTTTACACAATAACATATCATTTTACTTCGTATTTTCACACTATTTATCACTTTTAAAATAGCTGTCAATGAAGTCTTACCTTTTATGGTATTTTATTGAATTCTCTGTAACTCTACAATTTCAGGCTTCATGCACGCAGCCGTGCATAAGTTTTTCCTATGTGAATCATATCTCAATTCATACTTAAATGTAATAATTTCTTAATAAAAGTCCAAAAACCAAAAATTGGTTTTTATGACAACTACTATTTATACCGTTGTCATGGCAATTTTTATTCAAATTCGTTACCGATATAATGTTTTATCTCGATATTTTCACATAAATACTCTTTTGCTCTAGGTCATTTACAATAAATTTCCTTTTAATTTAAATAATTTTTCCGTTCTCTCTAGAAAGATATAAAAGCCGAACAATCGGTGAAGAAATTCAGTCTTGCTTCAGTTCTCGTATCGGAAGCATCTTCTAAAGGCCTTATCCCGGGGCCGCTCAGCCCCGGGATCCTGCAAGCCTCTATCCTGCCTGAAGCCACTGGACTCTACGATCCGTTGCTCTGCCTGAAGTCGCCGGATCCTACAAAACGTTGTTCTGCCTGAAGTCGCCGAGATCCCACAAGTCTCTACTCTACCTGGAGTCGCCGGAACCTACAAACCTCTGTTCCGCCCGAAATCACCGGAACCTACAAACCTCTGACCCGCCTGCAGTCACCGGATCCTGCAGGCCACTGCGCTGTCTGAAGTCGCTGAGGATCCTGCAAGCTCCTGTCTGGGCTGAAGTCGCCGATCCTCCAATCGCCGCATTCACCTGAGGTCGCCGCCTAGAGACGCCCACGCCTACCCACCTACGCCGTGCGTGCTCGTTCCAGGCGCTGAGAGCACGCTTGGGATCTTCGGACTCAGCTACGACATAAATCTTTTTTTTATTACCTTTTTTTTTAAATATAATTTGTAAATCACATCATCCATCCTCACATTCATACTCCATTTTTGATATATAAAATTGTAAATACTCTTTTAAAAACTTAAATATATTATTGTCTTGGTCTATTTGGTTGTTTTGCTGATCGTAGGTTAGGTTCTTTCTTCTTTTAATTGTCGCTTCACGACAAAATTTCGAACGGAAAAATACCGTACGTGTGTGGCGGGTCATAGATTTTATATGGACTTGCTGCGTTCGGGATTCCGAATCGGAATATCGAAACGGAATTCCGTATGTATGTGGACGGCCTAACTTAGGCTACTTTTATTTTCGATAAAGAATTGGGGCTAAGCGTAAAAAAAAAAATTAAAACCCTAAATTACACGCGGGCGAAGTAGCTGAGAACAGCTAGTTATAAATAAATAATGGGTTTTTGTATATCACGTACCTAACCGCATTTCATGTTGTAAACTGTGAGAACGGATGTTATTAGCGCAGTAGTATACGTCATTACATTGTTAACACGATTATTTATCTACAATTTTAATAACGGTAACATCACGCAGCAGGACTTTGTACACACAAACAGGAAAACGTCAAAACGATTTGAAAAAACGTCAGAGATATTATACATAGGAAAAAAATTTGTAGGTATCATAATTAGCATTGTTGGCAGGGCACGAGCCAGTCACAACAGCATTCTATGGACCGTAGCGGACAGATATACATACATACATACATACATATAATCACACCTCTTTCCCGTAGGGGTAGGCAGAGACCACTTCTTTCCACTTGCTACGATCCTTACATACTTGTTTCGCTTCGTCCACTTTCATTATTCCCTTCATACATGCTCTACGGTTTAGGGTACGCTTAACCTGGCCTTTTTTCATCGCTGCTGTGGAAATGTCTTGTGCAGAGACTGATCACTGGGCTCTATCTGGGCATGATGGTCTGTCTCGGCACAGTGTATTTATAACTTTATTTCCCTCGATTTAAGCAAACCATTGTTTTACTAACCCTTGTTATTATTATGTGGGGTATCTATATAGTTTTCTCATCTGGTTGGGGCTCTATGAATATATAATTGTAAATTAGAATGATAAACATACATAAATATCAATAAAATAAAATAAATACACAAAAACTACATCATCTACATCATCATTACAGCCCTTCACAAGTTCACTGCTGAACATAGGCCTCCCCCAAGAATGCCACAAAACACGGTCCTGAGCCACCTGCATCCATCGACTTTCTGCATGTCTTACCAGGTCGTCACTCCATCTAATGGGGGGACGCCCTACACTTCGTCCGCCGGTACGAGGTCGCCACTCGAGAACCTTTTTCCCCATCGGTTGTCGGTTCTTCGAGCTATATGGCCGGCCCATTCCCACTTCAGCTTACTAATCCATTGGGCTATGTCGGTTACTCTGGTTCTACTGCGGATATCCTCATTTCTGAGTTTATCACGCAGAGAAACTCCGAGCATAGCCCTCTCCATAGCTCGCTGAACGACCTTGACCTTCCTCATCCGGCCAGCAGTGAAGGACCACGTCTCAGTTCCGTATGTCATCACTGGCAAAACGCACTGGGTATACAGTCTCGTTTTCAAGTTTTGAGGTATACCTGACGAGAAGATGTGCCGTAATTACCCGAACGCTGCCCAACCGAGTTGAATCCGTCGATTGACCTCTCGGTCGAAGTTGGACTTACCTAGTCGGACTATTTGTCCCAGGTAAACATACTCGTCAACAACTTTGAGCTTAGTGCTCCCAACAACTACCGGCATAGGTGTGACATGGACATTAAACATGATCTTTGTTTTGTCCATGTTCATCTTAAGACCTATCCGTTGGGAAACTATTGAGGTCATTGAGCATAGTGCTTAGGTCATTCAGCGATTCTGCCATAAGGACTATATCGTTGGCAAATCGAAGGTGAGTGATGTACTCGCCATTGATGTTAATACCGCATCCTTTCCAGTCCATTAGCTTGAAAACATCTTCCAATGTAGCGGTAAAGAGTTTCGGGGATATAACGTCACCCTGTCTTACACCTCTCTGCAGTTGGATAGGTTTCGTACTCTGATTCTGTGCTCGGATAGATATCGTAGCCCTACTGTAGAAACACTTCAGCACTTCAATATACCGACAGTCAACTTGTCACCGCTGAAGGGACTGTAGCACCGCCCAAATTTCGACGGAATCAAATGCTTTCTCATAGTCCACATACGCAAGGCAAAGTGGCAGATTGTACTCTGCTGTCTTCTGTACAATTTGCCGAAGGGTGTGTATGTGGTCCATAGTACGAAAGCCTTTTCAGAAACCGGCTTGTTCGGGAAGCTGGAAGTCGTCGAGTCTGCGTGCGAGACGATTCGTAATGACTCTCGAAAACAGCACGTAGACGCGGCTCAGAAGGGAAATCGGTCTGTTCTTCAAGAGAGCGTTATCGCCTTTCTTGAAGAATAAGACTACCGCACTTCTGCACCACGCCTCCGGAGTAGTACCACCATGGAGGACGGAATTAAAGAGCTTCTGAAGGACTTCAAGTACCGGTTTTTTACCCGCTTTCAGAAGCTCCGCTGTAATTCCATCCTCGCCCAAGGATTTGCCATTTTTAAGGTGCTGGAAAGCCATTCTAATCTCGCTCAGACTGACGTCCGGAATGTCTTCGGAATAGTGTCGGATAAGACTCGCTCTTGGATCGCTCACACTTGCGTGTGGCTCCAACGATGACTTGTACAGCTGCCGATAGAACCTCTCAATCTCACTCAAAATTTCAGGTGTCCCGGAAACGATGTTGCCACACTCGGTCTTCAGCTTTGACATTTGGCTCTTTCTGGCAGACAGATCAATAGCAAAGACTTTGGAGCATTGGTTCCGCTCGATCGCTTCTTCAATATAAGCTGTATTGAAGTTACGTAAGTCCCGCCGCATGCATTTGGAGATCTGTCTGTTCAGTTGCCTGTATGTTGTCAAATCTGTTGAAGACTGCAGCTTCATTTCCCGTCTAACAGCCATGAGATTAAGAGTGTGATCGGAGAGCTTTTGTGTTCTTCTGCGGCGGGTCTTGCAAAACTTAGTTCCGACCGCATGGACAGTTTCCATGAGCTTATCATTTATATCGTCCACTTCACTGCAGTCTTTGAGGCTCTGAAAACGGTTTGTATTTCGAGTTGAAAGGTTTCGGGACTTTGGACTAGAGCACGAGGGGGACGGAGTGTTGACTTCATTAGACGAGACCTCTCTAACTCAACGTTAAGGTTTAGTGTGCCTCTAACATTCGGTGATCGTTACCAGTTTTCACCTACGCGATCACTGAGACATCACTAAACAATTGTAGTCTGGTCGTCATAATGAAGTCAATCTCATTTTTTGACGAACCGTCAGGGCTCGACCAGGTCCACTTCCTGTGGGACCGCTTCTGGAAGGAAGAGTTCATCATAAAGAGTCCCTCTTTCTCCATGAAGTCGGCCAGCTGTTGGCCCCTTGGGTTCTATTGTCATATTCCGAATTTCCCTACTTTCTGCTCACCGTTCTCTCTTGTGCCTAGCTTTACATTGAAGTCTCTCATTAATACCGTATAGTGGGTTATAGTGGGTTTTGGAGGAATGCATGGCTCTAGAGATATCCTCATACATTTCCTCAACCTACTCATCGGAGTGTGCCGAGGTTGGTGCGTAGACCTGTATGACATTCAGTGAATACCGTTTGGTGATTCTGAGAATAAGGTATGCAACCCTTGTCGACACACTCCCAATCTTTACAACGTTGTCAACGAGCGACTTGTGGACGATAAATCCGACACCTCCTTGGGACAGATGGTCACCCTCCCGGAGATAGAACATATTGCCGGATTCGAGGATTATCGTGTCCTCCCCCTCTCTTCGGACTTCGGATAATCCTATAATATTCCAGCGCAACTTGTCTATCTCTTCTTCCAGCTCCACGATCTTCTTATCAGTCCTCAGGGTGCGTGCGTTATAACTTGCCAGGTCGAGTCGTCATAGGTGGCAACCGAACCTCCACTGGAGATTCTTAGCACCCCCTGCCCCGCCGTTACCATGGTTGTCAGCGTAGCCAGGAATAGCGGGGTCGTCGGGGACTGGAGGCCGTCTTTTCGTAACTTTTTTCATTGGTGGGTATATCGCCATAGTTGCCACGCTTGGCGAGCGAGTTGGCAACCGGAGTATTTTCTTATTGGGATATTGCTGTTATCAGGAAGATGCTGCTGCCTATCCTGCCTGTTTCCCACTATCGCCTTTTACGACATCCACGGGAAGATATGGGGTAGTGGATATTTTTAACCGCCACTACACGGCAAAAAAAAAAACATAAATAAATAAAAATGCAACCAGATGGAAGCCCTCGGCAGGGGAGACCAAACGGCCGAGGGTTAGGGGGAAAGGGAAAGAAATTGGCGGACTATGCGGGCGGTATCGAGGAGCAACACCTTCTGCATTTGAGCTTGGACCGGTCCGTCACGGAGTCCCAGTCGCCTCAGATGACCTGAGAGGCTGACCGGGATTAGCCCGTTCGCAGAAACGACCACAGGAATAATTTCGGTCAGCTGACCACCCCAAATGTCGGTCACCTCGTGAGCCAGGTCCATATATTTTGTCAGCTTATCTGTTTCGGATTTCACGAGGTTCTCATCATAAGGAATGGTAATGTCGACCAAAAATATCCTTGACTGTGCCCGGTCCATCAGCACAATATCAGGCTCATTCGCAAGAATTGTCCTGTCTGTGATGATGGCCCGGTCTCAGTAGAGCCTGCCGTGGTCATTTTCGAGCTCGGCTTCCGGCAAGTACTTATAATATGGCAGTTTCCGATCCATGAGACCGTATTTCAGAGCGAGCTCCTGGTGTAGAATCCTGGGTATTAGGATGTGTCTGTGTAAATACTCAGAGTTAGAAAGCGCAGAACAACCGGAGATGATATGCCTAAGTGACTCACCGGGATGGCTACAAGCTCGACAGATGTCGACGGCGCCATCCTTTAGAATGTATTTCCGATAGTTGTTGGTGTTAATAACCTGATCCTGTATCGCACAGACAAACCCTCGGTTTCCCCAAAAGGTCACTAAAACGTAGCCAGTGGAGGGAGGCAGCTGTGTCTACGAAAGGGTCATGTTGAGCCTTGTAGAACCGGAAATGCACTGTACTGCTGGGTCTTGGCATTGCTCGTTCGCTAAGGATGGAGGAGTAAGTCCCTTATCACACAAAATGACGTCTCTGTAGAATGGATTATCCGATCTCACCAGAAAGTAATTACAGAAGCTGCACACTTCGCGATTATGCACAGTGAGAGCGCTCAAAAAGCTGCGCCCACCATGTTTCCGCGGCAAGTACAGCCTCATTACTGACGATTTCGGTTCATGCATCCTGTGGGACGTCATAACAGTGCGGACTTTTCTATCCAGAGCGCTCAGTTTGGTCTGAGTCCACCTGAATATCTTTTTTTCGGGATCTTCGGACTGCCTCAGCAGCTCGTCCGGCGTTATAATGATAGTTTCCATGGGCGTAATATTCGCACACTGACTCGGCACAACTTCCGTCCAAGGGCTCTCGTTGTACTTGACGGGCTCTGACCACAGGCCTCGCCATAATGCGACAGTGTCGGCCCGATTCGGTGCTTGGTTCGTTCCACGTACCATTGGTCGCTCCAATGATTTATAGAGCCTCTTCTGGAAGAGACGGTTCTGGTTGAACCATGTCGACCTCTCGGTATATCGCCGAATCCGCTTTCCCCAAGCAGCGATTCTCTGCTTCAGGTCGTCTATGCGCTCCGTCAGTTTTTGCGTAATATCTTGCTGGGACAAACTTATATTTGTCCCAGCAACGCCAACGCCATTATTATTATAATATGTGGTGGAGATGCTGTGGAGCGCTACAGTTACATTATTTGTTGCACGAATGGGTGGGCTCGAGCGGGAAGGGAAAATTCTCTCATATAATCAAATATGTTGAGCATTGATTTGGCTTGAATTTTGCGTCACTTTAAATATACTCAGCGCACCATCTTTATTTCTTTGTCAGCCTGGAACTACAATATGATGATGAATGATGATACAGTTACACAATACATTGAAATCAAACTAACATAAACTCGCACGCCTGTAACTCAGAGGGGTGGGCAGATATACTACGGACTTCCATTTGGATCGATACTGATATATTTCTCTCTCGATTTTTTCACATCTATTTAACTACACCAGCGTAAAATAGCAGCTTAATGCCTTTAGAGGCCATTCATTAATTATCATTTTAACAGTGGTAGAGCCACGCGGCAGCTTTTGCTGTCACACGGATGGGCCGGCTCGAACCGTGGTGGTACCACGACCTCACAGAAAACCAGCGTGAAGTAGAGGTTTACCTCTGCGTTTCGCTTGGTGAGTGCAGGTGGCCGGAGGCCCTTTTTCTGGAAATGAGGCATTCCATCTTACCTCCCTCACGGGTGACAACGCATCTACATTTTGATTTGTAATAGCGGATAGATGTAGATGTCTATGGGCCGCAGCAATCACTTACCATCAGGTGGACTGTGTGCTCGTTTGTCACACTTATTCTATAAAAAAAATTACGTAAGCATGATTTTGGCGATTTTTAAACCCCTCCTACCCCCATGTCGTCTTAAATAAGATTCTATCTCGTTTTTCAGAATAATAAAATGTTGTTTGAAAATTATCAGTTACCTACACTAAAACCCACAGTTTGACGTAAATCAATTTTTTTTAACAAATAATTTAGGTTACAGTTTTATTGCTATATCAGGTATAGATTACCATTATGGTATGACTAGACAACTAGTTCAGATAGTATTCTAGTCTTTAAAATATTGTTATTATAATTAAAAGTAATTTTTTAAATAATCTTAAAGTGAGCAAACATAAATCAGTTAAACAATCTACAAACGAATAATACTTTTAAAATAATGATCGACTGGTTTTAAATTAATCTTAAAGGAAATTTGACGGCTCCGTGGCGCAGTGGCTTAGCAATGAGCTGTTGCGCTGGGGGCCGCGGGTTCGAATCCCGCACGGAACAATTATTTGTTTGGCCTACAAGTAATTGTTTCGGGTCTGGGTGTTTGTCCTTGTGCAATTTATGTTTGTAAACTGCCTCCACGATACAGGAGAAAATCCTAGTGTGGGGGTGTTTTTTTTTATTAAAAAAATTGATTACACAGTAAATAATACATTTATGAAAATGTAATGTACGTACACAAACATAAAAGTAGTTTTACAAAAATAAGTGATATTCATTCTGTAAATACTAGGAACAGACACAAGCTAGTAGTACCAGTTACTCGACTCCATCGAGTCAGTAATTCATTCTTAGGGCGATGTATACGCTTTTACAACAAAATTCCAGAAAATATACAAAATTTGACCTGCTCAAAGTTCAAAAACTTTATTAAACTAAGTTTGTATAAAAAGGGTTATTATAGTATTAAAGAATTTATAGATGATAATAACCCCTGGAAATGAGGTGATCGCTACCAAGCTATTTCTAATTTGTTGTGTTGTTAATTTGTGTAACATACATGTTTGTAAGCTGTTATTTAAAAAAAAAGTCCGGCTGGGTTTCTTGCTGATTCTTCCCAGGACAGAGGTTTTTTTTCGAACCAGTGGTAATTATACAAAAGAGTGACCTTCAAAAAGTATTATTTATAATCTATATTGAATAAAAAAATTCTGTTTCTGTTAAAGGCTAGATGAATTCCGATAATCAGTCGTCGTCTGGATAGAATGGGTTATAAGCCATGTTATCCAATCGGAAACAATTGGTAACTCATCAGATGCAGTGATAGATGGAACTTCATTTGGCACGTCTATTGGCACCTCATCTTCCACTAGCTATTCTGCATCTTCGCCACTGTAGGAGGATGGATTGTACGACACAGGACATTTTTGATTTTTAAAGTTACGAAATAATGTTACTTTGAGTAAAATAATTATGCTATTATGCCGGAATTATAATTGAATATTTTTTTAATAATTCAATGCTATTGTTGCTTGAAAATAAAACAATCATTTTTTATATTCCAAATAGTTAATATTTTAAGTATTTGGAATATAAAAAATGATTCTTTTATTTTATTATTAGATTAATACGCGAGAAGAATGTGCTATAAAAATTAACACATTTTAAAATTTTAATAAACAATAAAAAATTATAAACTAAGATACATTATACATTCAAGAAAAGCATTCGGCATCCGAAATGGAACTAGATTTCTAATCGACTTACAAAATATTACGTAAGAATGGAAGAATGGATTTTAAACCCCCCACCCACCTCCCCACACACCCACCAAGATAAGATAAGGACATGTAGAGATTTAACCCCCCCCCCTTCCCCCTCCTCCACCCCTCGGGACCCTTATGTAATTAATGAATGGCCCCTTACCATTATTCAATAAAAAAACACCACCCAGACGGACTCGTACACGAAAAGTACTGTACAGTTGTGAAAGTATTCATGCTCATCAATATTATACTCGTGTACGTCAATAGGGAAACAGAGACCAACCGTAATAAATGTTGTTTTATAATACGGGTCAAATACAAGGTTGCAGCGACGTGTTGCCATGTGAAAAAACGGCAGTTTACAGGAAATTTTCGATTAGAAGAAAAATTCGTTAGTATAAACTTTGAGGCATAGATAAATTACCAGATATATCAAGCTACGAAACGTAATTGCATTTCCAATATATTTACTTAATTAGGGCAATTACAGAGACTTGTCGTGATGAGATGAGATGTCGTGTGTATGTCGGAGACCAAACGGAAGGGCAGTGGTACTGAAGAGCTCCCTGGCGGGGCGTTAGCTCTATGGTCCGGAGTCCCGGAGAGCGAGAGCGCCCGCCAGGGAGTGGGGGTGCTGCTGTCGTCTCGGTTGGTCGATGTTATGACTGAATATAAGGTTGTGAACTCAAGACTTCTCTGGGTTCGCTTTAAATTGGGACTGACGAAGTTATTCCTTTTGGCTGTTTATGCGCCGGTAGCTTCGTCGTCCAGGGCTGAGCTGGAGGAGTTTTGGGAGAATGTAAGAGAAGTTCTAGATTTGGCTAGGGGAAACGAAAGAATTGTTGTATGTGGTGATTTGAATGGATGGGTTGGTACCGCTCGACCAGGGTACGAGTCGGTGCTTGGAAAGTTTGGCGATAAAAGGGTTAATGATGCTGGCAAGCTTATACTGGCGGTATGCAAGGAAAAGGGTCTTCTTGTGACAAACACTATGTTTAATCACAAGAAGATCCATATGTATACTAGAGAAAGTAAGAATGAGAGAAGTATGATCGATTTGTTCCTGGTGGATGACCGACTGCGAAAACAGGTGATGGATACGCGAGTGTTCAGGGGTGCTGACCTGGGAACGGATCACTATCTAGTGATTACTAGATTTAGGGGTCTGTTCGCGGGTTGGCGCTACCGGACGGCGGTAACAGAACCACAGTCGGTCTGTCGCATCCGAAGTTGGAAGCTTCAGGAAGCGGATACTAGGGACAAATATCATGCGAGGGTAGCCGAAAAGCTTGACACCATCGATGGCAGAAATGAATGTGTGGAGAGAACATGGCAGAACCTTAGGGATGGAATGGTAAGTGCAGCGGAAGAAGTGTGTGGAACAATAAAAAGAGGCAGTAGTAAAAGAAGAGATGCATGGTGGAATGATGAAGTGAAAGAAGCTGTAAAGAAGAAGAAGAAAGCATGGTTAGACTACTTGGCCTCTAGTAATGATAAGGATATGAGAGAGAAGATGAAAGAAAGATATAAGCTGCAGAAAGTTCACACGAAAGCATTGATTGAGGAAATGCGTGAAAGATGTAGAATGGAAGCGGACAAAAGGTTGTCGCACAACTTTAAGGAGAACTCCAAACTCTTCTGGAAAGAGGTTGGAAGGACCCGAAGTGGTGCGACGGCCTTAAGAATGAACAAAGTGCTTTCGAGAACTAATGACGTCCTCACAGAAAAATCGGACGTCATGCAGCGATGGAGCGAATTTTATAGAGAAATGTATGCGTGTGATGATCTTAGTGAGGGATCCGGGGATGACGCCGTGACTGGTACGCCAGACCCGGACCTCGATGACACTGAGGTCATCAGTATGAAAGAGATTGAACGTGCGATTCGAAGTTTGAAATGTGGTAAGGCTGCGGGACTAGACAGAGTTGCTGCTGAAATGGTCAAGTATGGTGGGCCTCGCGTCTGGGACAGCTTTCATCTGCTGTGCAATTTGTGCTGGCGGACGGGGGATGTCCCGGATGATTGGCGATCCGCAGTCATTGTGCCTTTATATAAAGGTAAAGGTTCACATTTTGACTGCGGGTGCTATCGGGCGATCAGCTTGACCAGTTTAGCAAGTAAAGTCTACTCGAAGGTTTTGACACGTAGGATGCAAGAGAAATCGGAAAGATTTCTATGGGAGGCTCAATGCGGATTTAGACCTGGAAGAGGATGCACGGATCAAATGTTTTCTCTCCGCATGATCACGGAAAAGCTTCTGGCTGCTAACCAGAGGATTTTCTGTGCTTTTGTGGATCTTGAGAAAGCATTTGATAAGGTTGTAAGGAAGAAAATGTGGGAATTGTTGCCGGGGTACGGTGTGGATGGTCGATTGCTAAGGGCTGTGCAGTCACTTTACTGTGACTGTAAAGCCTGTGTGCGGGTAGGGCATGACCTGTCACCCATGTTTAGCGTCCAAACGGGCGTAAAACAGGGTTGTGTCATGTCTTCCTGGCTGTTCATACTGTATCTCGACAGCTGTTTACAGAAGTTGAAAGATAGCTGTTTGGGTGTGAAATTGGGTGACATAAAAGTAAATTGTCTGCTGTATGCTGATGATGCAGTGCTTATTGCACCATCAGAGGCAGAACTGCAGGCATTAGTCACGTGTATGAAAGAGGAATGTGAAATTAAAGGTCTCCGTTTGAATGCCAATAAAACTAAGGTTCTGGTATTTGAAAGGGACGAAGAGAGAACGAAGTGTGAAATATGGGTAAATCAGGAATGTCTAGAACAGGTAAATGAAATTGTATACTTGGGGAGTGCTTTTAGCCGGGATGGAAGATGTGATTTAGATGTGGACAGGCGTGTCGCTGCCGGGAACAAAGTCAATGGTGCCCTGACTGCGTTAGTCAAAAGGCAAGGCGTAGTGAAGAGTGCACGCCTTGCAATACATAACGCAGTGTTGGTACCGACTTTGTTATATGGCAGCGAAACCTGGGTATGCCAGAAGAAGCATAAAAGCAAGTTGAATGCAGTGGAGATGCGATCTCTTCGTAAAATGTGCGGCGTTACCATGGCCGACCGAAAGCGAAACGAAGAGATTCGCAATATGGCAGGTTTGAAAGATGACCTTATCACAAAAATTGATAAGGGCGTGCTTCGATGGTTTGGGCACGTTGAGCGAATGAGTGAAGACCGAATGGTGAAGAAAATATATAGCGCGAAAGTTAATATTAAAAGGTGTCGAGGTAGACCGAGACGAACTTTCGAAGACCATGTGAGCAAACTGCTCGAAGAGGGGAGGGTCAAGAGTACTCGGATACCTAGACGTGCATGTATGAAGAAGATTATGAATCTGAAAGAAGCGAAAGAGGTATGTAAGGATCGTGACACTTGGCGATCTGTTCTCTCTGGCTACCCCGTCAGGGATTGTGCGTGAAGATAAGTAAGTAAGTAGTACAGAGACTTAAAAAATGTAAAATTAGTTTACTTTAAAATCTTTAAATGACATCAATAATAAAATTATTATTTTTAATCTGGAGGTAGCCGTGGTTAACTAAGACATTGGGACATCAACCACATCAGTCCCCCTCGTGACCATGAGTGCTATAAAGTACTCGAAACGTCGGGAATATAGAATAAGTTATTTAAATAATATATTATATTATTTTGAATGTTACATATGTTTTTATAGAATAAGGGTGTCAAATAAGCATACAGTCCACCTGATGGTAAGTGGATGCTGTGGCCCATACATCTTCATCAATCCTCAATTAAGAATCAAAATGCAGATGTCACCCCTGATGACTATGATGGGATGCCTCGTTTCCATTAAAAATGGTCTCCAGTTCTCTGCACTCACCATACAAAACAGCTGCATTATTCTGTGTTTCACGCAGGTATTCTGTGCTATATAATATAACTGCAGCATCGTCCTACCACATTTAAATTATTTATATCTTCTATATCTATACAAATAAATAAAATTGAAGTGTCTGTTTGTAATGTCAAAATACCAGCTTTTTATTAAATGCATATGAAAGTATATACGGTACTTATAACCAAGACACAATTTTTAAAATTTTTGTCTGTCTGTCGGTCTGTATGTCTGTCTGTCTGTTTGTTTGTTCCGGCTAATCTCCGAAACGACTGGACCGATTTCGACGGGACTTTAACTGGGAGATAGCTGATGTTATAAGGAGTAACTTAGGCTACTTATATTTTAGAAAAAAAAATTAGGGTTCCGCGCAACATAATTAAAACCCTAAATTACACGCGGGCGAAGTCGCGGAGAACAGCTAGTATTATAATATTAATAATATGTAATATTATTTTGCATGTTTCATAAGTTATTGTATTACTTAGGGTGTATCTGGTTCAGGTCAATAATCATCAGCATCATTAAAGCCTACGCAAGTCGACAGGTGAACATAGGCCTCCCTATAGATTGCCTGGTGCGGGGGGTGATATTTTCTACGGTTGCCACTCTCGGCAGGCGAGTTGGCAACCGCCATTTTTTAGTTTTATTGGAAAGAAGACACTGCTGCCTATCTCCTGATTTGTTTTACTCTGTCACCTCTTACGACACCCACAGGATGAAATGGAGTAGTGGATGTTCTTACAAACCACTACATCATCAAGGACAGGTTTATTAAAAATCAGAATTAACAGCAATTACTGTTACAATATTGTTGATAAAGTCCTTTATTATCAAACTTTTATCAGTAATACCTATTGGAACGAAGTTCCTTATCGGATGGTATGGGTATGGCGGATGGGAGCTAGGCGACAAAAAGTGTAAGATTTTTTCGTCACTACCCCTTGTGTCATAGTGTATTTTATTTTAAATTACACTTCTTTTTAATAGACGCTAGTAATACATTTATTTGTATTTGTTAATCAATAATATAGTATGTTTATCAATAATAAGGAACTTTGTTCCAACCAAGTGTTCCATGACACTCATGCATGATTTTTTTATTATGTATGAAAGTTTTGCACAAATTATTGCCTTTCCTAGAATTCCATTTGTAGTTCCGTGTCACAGTGGTTGAGCATTTGGCTGAGGCACTACAATAATCAATATAATATAAAAAATGCTTACTTATGTAATGTCTAGGATCAAATTACACATACATAGCCCTTCATTCATACATACACAACACGCTAGTGTTATTATACTATTTAATATACTTCTGTTAAAGACAGTGTGTTCTTGATTAATTTTAAAGAAGCTTGTATAAGGCGAAATAATTGATTAATATAAAGTGATTATAATATGGAAGTGTTTGGCCAAGCTTTTATGTGGCCTATAGACATCTAGATCTGTCTTCGATTAGGAAATATGGAAATATTTGGTCAAATATAGAATATGTAGAAATATATAGAATGAGTGGAAATATATGACCAAATATGGAAACATTTGGCCATGTTTTTATACACACTACAATTACATTATGGTTGCAGCAATGGGTCGGGTTGACCGGCGAAGTCCCTTGCTCTCACAGAATACCAGTGTATAATAGTAGCTTAACACACATGTGTTACATATATAGTGATTGTAGGGTGTATGAGACCCTTTTGACGGGAAACAAAACATTCCCTTGTAGTCCTCAGGGGTGACATCGCTTCTGCATTTTGATCCTTAATTAAAAACAGATGTAAATGTCAAATGTAGATGACATATCATCTTAAGGCAAAAAAAAAAATTAAAATCAGAACTGGCTGGAATATATATGGGCCCACTATGAAAGTATTTTATTACTATCTTATAAAATACTATGTTGACTTTGTAGTGGCATTGTAAGGATATCCACTACCCCATATCGTCCCATGAGTATCCATGTAATAGGCGACAGGGGAAAACAAACCAGGTGGGCAACAGCTTCTTCCTAGTAACAACTAAAAAATTAAAAACTGCAGTTTCAAACTTGCAAGTCAAGCTTGGCAACTATAGGAAATATCCCCCTATATTTCAATCTATGGGGAGGCATATGTTCAGCAGTGATCTTTTGATATTCTGTTGGAGATATTGTTCAACATACTATATTAAAAAAGTAAATGTTATTGATTTTGAATTCAATCCATTTATTGAAGAAGGAAAAGAAAAGCACACATGAAAGAATACCTATTTATTTACCAGGCCCCGCTTCACCTGGATAGGATCTATTGTTATGCATATTTATAATATATATATATATATATATATATAAATCTATATCTATACAAATAAATAAAATTGAAGTGTCTGTTAGTAATGTTAAAATAACAGCTTTTTACTAAATGCATATGAATGTATATACGGTACTTATAACAAAACCACAATTTTTAGAATTTTTGTCTGTCTGTCTGTCGGTCTGTCTGTCTGTCTGTTTGTTCCGGCTAATCTCCGAAACGGCTGGACCGATTTCGACGGGACTTTCACTGGCAGATAGCTAATGTTCTAAGGAGTAACTTAGGCTACTTATATTTGAGAAAAATAATTAGGGTTCTGAGAAATATAATTAAAACCCGAAATTACACGCGGGCGAAGTCGCGAAGAACAGCTAGTATATAATATAAAAATTACGTGTCACGTTGTTTGTTCGCGATGGACTCCTAAACTACTGAACTGATTTCAATGTAATTTTCCACACTGTGTGCAGTTTGGTCCAACTTGAGAGAGAGGATAGTTTTTATCCCCATAAGTCAGCCTCAGTACTTTTTAATGTGAATTTAAGTATTTTTATAGTACAGAGGTTTGCCGCTAAGGGCAGAACAACGTCTGCCTGGCCAGCTAGTATATATATACACATATATATATATATATGTATGTGTGTGTGTGTGTTTATAAATTTTAGTTATTTTAATTAAAAACAAGTGGTAAAATGAAAACATTTTGTACAATGAATTTCAATATAAATTATTAAGGATAACTCAAAAACTAATAGTCAAACTGATTAAATTTATATGGGATCACATGAGAAGCGCCAACTTTGAAATAAAAAAAATCATCAAAATCAGTAAGTTATAAGAGAATACATAAAAAAGAATACAGTCGAATTGAGTACTCTTTTTTGAAGTTGGTTAAGAAGAAATAATCTTCAACAATGCTTCTGCATTTTAATTTGTAATCGAGGATAGATGCAGATGTCTATGGGCCACAGTAACCACTTATCATCAGGTGGACATGTGTGCTTGTTTTTCACCCTTATCCTATAAAAGTCTATGGGCCCCTTTTTAAACATGGGGAAATGACTACACGTACCCACTACGTGGAAGTTTTTTCGATAAAATATTTTTTTTTCAAAGTATAGGGTGACATACGAGTTGGATAAAATTTCCAATATGGACCATCGATTTAAATGCCCATATTTTTTTTTGTAGATAGTACTCACTAAAAGAAAGCGTTTTGCAAAGTTTCAATGTGCGGAAACGCGTACTTTTTGAGAAAAAAATTATTGTAAATCAATTATTTTTGCAATATTTATGTCAATTACTACGGTAAAACTGACACTATTTTGTATTGTCTTTGTCATCGTCGGTAGGGTTCTCGATTCTTTCCGAAAAAGATCGATTCGAATCGTAAGCAGATGTATCGATTCACAAAAAAATCTATTTCTAAAATATCAATATTTTTTCATGTTTGCATTTATAATGTAAATATAAATACATTTTATGAAAAACCAGAAAGATACCATAGTAAATAATCTCTTATTGAAATTTGTTTTATTTTAATTTATTTATTTTTACTAGGGCAGATAACAAATAAAATAGGTTAGGTTCACCTTATGTCAAAGAATCGAATTGATTGACCCCGACTCCACCTGGTACAAGTCTGTCCTACCCCTAGAGTGGTTATAAAGAGCCGGAGGCGCGTAGGGGTAGCAGCCTCCGCCTGCTGTAACAAATCGTAGGCATCGGACGACCAACAAGCCGAAGCTGCGCAGGCGAGGAGGGATGCCTGCGATTTGTTACGCTAAGGCGTAGAGGCTGCTCTTCCCGCAGCGCCGGAGACGTAGCAGTCTCAAAATAGATACAGAAATCCTTCTGAATCAGTCCCCCTATATTTTATGATGAAGGGGAATTTTTTTCTCATAAAATGGATATGTATTTACATTATAAATGCAAACATGGAAAAAATATAGATATTTTAGAAATCGATTTTTTGAGAATCGATACATCAGCTTACAATTCGAATCTATTTAAAAAAATCGATCTTTTTTGGAAAGAATCGACATCCCTACTGACAATAACAATAAAAATGGCGTCAATTTTATTATAGGATTAGACATAAACAATGCAAGAATAATTGATTTCCAATAACTTTTTTCTCAAAAATTACGTGCTTCCGCATGTTGTAACTTTGTGTGTGTGCTTATAATAGTGTAACTTTTCTGTAAAAGTACGTATGAACCGCCAACTCGACGGAATTGCAGCAATTGAAAGTCGTACCATTGACATAAATTTGCAAAAATAACTGATTTTCAATAACTTTTTTCTCAAAAAGTACACATTTCCGCACATTGAAACTTTGCAAAACGCTTTCTTTTAGTGAGTACTATCTACAAAAAAAATATGGGCATTTACATTGATGGTCCATATTGGAAATTTTAACCCTCTACACTCATCATATGAAACACAGTAATGTTAAGCTGCTATTTTACACTGGTATTCCTCTACACTCACCATCGAAACACAGCAGCATTGAGATGCAATTTTACGCTGGTATTCTGTGAGAGCGTGGTCCTTCCCCAGTCGAGCCGACCCATTCGTGCTACAACCACACTAATAATATAGCTGCAACACGACTACCACAAATAGAACAGCTGTGTTCAGCTCTGGATTGTATAGAGAGCCAATATTATTAATTACAGGCTGTGAGCCAATCCATCTTAGTCCAAATTGTGATCATGCACTGCAGTAACCACTTACTAACAGGAGCACTGTCAGTTTGTTTGTCTTGTTTTATAAATAAAATGCAAGTGGCTCCTGAACCTGCTTTGTGTCATACCTTGGTGGGGGCCTATGTTCAGTAGTTTCGTTTCTTAAGCATTACCTCCACACTAGGATAATCTCCTGTACCACAGGGGCAGTTTACATACATAAACATCCAAACAAACATCTAGACCAGGAACAATTATTTGTAGGCCATACAAATACCTGATCCATGTAGGATTCAAACTCGTGACCCTTAGTGCTGTAACTCATTACTAAGTCACTGCGCTACGGAGCCATCAAGTGGAGCCATATGTTCAGTAGTGAACTTCAGAAGGGCTGTAATGGTGATGATTAATTGTTAAACAAAACTAACGATGAAGTAGCATGTTGGTTTAAGATATAGACTTTCATACATACATACATACATACAAACACGCCTGTCACCCAGAGGGGTAGGCAGAGACTACAGACTTCCATTTGGTGCCATCCTGACACACCTCTTTTGTCTCCTTTACATCCATATATCTACGCATATATAGACTTTCATGGTTGTTTAAAACCATCAACTAAGTATTTAAATTTAATTTGATAAGTTTCCTTGATATAAGCTTGCCTAATAAGGAAACCAACAGATGTTTGTGTTGTTTAATTACTTGTGGTGATTTATTTCTAAATTATTTCTTTCAGTTAAAACATTTCCACTTTTTCATATTTTTTTTCATCTGTTAAGTTTATAAACTTTACTAGAAAGAAAGTTATGTTAATGTTGTACATATTTCTGAATAGAAAAATGTGATGAAATATTTAGGTATACAACATTTTTGACCAATTTTTGTGATATTGTATTTTTTTATAGGATAAGGGTGACAAACAAGCACACAGTCCACCTGATGGTAAATGGTTGCTGTGGCACATAGACATCTACATCTATCCTCGATTACAAATCAAAATGTGGATGCGTTGTCACCCATGAGGACTAAGATGACTAAGAATGCCTCATTTCCAGTAAAAAGGGTCTCTGGTTCTATAAAGTCACCATACGAAACACAGCAGTATTAAGCTCCTATTTTACACTGGTATTCTGTGAGAGCGTGGTCCTTCCCTGGTCGAGCCAACCCATTCCTACTACAACTATACTACTAATATAGCTACAGCATGGCTCTAACACGTTTAAAAAAAAATTAGTTTTTAATTTAATTTACCTAAATTATAAATAAGTCTAAAAATAAATCTATACAAAGCTATTATAATTGATTAGATTAAAAGAAGTCCCTTTATAGGATCAAGGGACAATATATAATATATATGTATATAAATAAAACCAATGTATAAACCAATCAGTATCGCCCAGTGTCAAGCATGTGTGACAATGTTACGCCTGATAATCCTGTTGATTCAAAAATAGAACACAATCTCGTAGCGCAACATTTTAATTAAAACTGTGTAGGTACATACATAATTACATTATTGTCAACTAACTGACGGTAATCAAAAAATGATAATGTATGAACACAATACTCACCTCTTCAAATATAGAGCCAACGTTGGCGGTCACAAGCAGCAAAGGTACTTTATCCGAACCCATTTTTTTAAATTTCAACATGATCCTGAAAAGCGTTTTGAGTCAAAAACAATTTCGTCAACCAGGTAATCCTGACATTATATTAAGGAACTGAAGTGGATTTCACGCGCGAACACTATCTGAAACTACCACTGATAACATTATAGTGGTTTCGATAGTTCTTTTACCCCCGCGGAAGGTTTTTTTTGAGCGAAACCGCAAAAATCACACGATTGGCTCTCTTCGGTTCCTCGCCCTTTCGAGTTTCTGAGGTTTCTGACATTTGTAAATGAATGAAATACGTTCGGTTTATGAATCTGCCACCAAACGTCACCGTTAACCATTTATATAGTTAATGTATTAAAGCTATATTTATTACGATATACAGCTTTCATATGGCCTATGTGCAATTAAGTTGTATTTTTCGTAAAAATTTAATAAGGAGTTATTTTAAATAACAATCATTAATTTAATATGATAAGAAGATGAAATCCTAAACACGGAAAACGGAACGTATTTTTCGATATCAAAACACTTGATGAATGTTGAGTTAACCAATGACGTCGATTCTCGTTTTACGTCACACCCCGTTTTCAGGGACGTACTTGCTTGTTGCGTATTTTTAATGTAAAGTAAATCGTAAATAGAGCCTAGAAGTCTAGCCAGGAAGCGGATAATATCACTCAAGTAAATAATTAACATAATTCTTTTTACAGTTTTGCTTGCATGGAATGTGTATTGCGTACTTCAATTTTATAGCTGTAGGTAACAAAATTAGTACTATTAATTTGCGCTAACAATGGTACATTAACAATAACCATGTTAAATGCCTCCCTGTAAGTTTTGCTTTTCTGCACATGTGCGACTCCACGATATGTATTTTTACTATTCAGCACCTAACCCAGCCTAACCTTTTGTATAGGGATAGGGATATACTACGGTATAGATATCGATCACACGGTTTACTTTAGAGTTTATCAGTCTCTACTATTTTCACGCGCTTGTACATAGCACGTTAATTTCTATAATTGAAATCCTACTAATGAAACATTTAAGTCTCATTTACCTCCACTAACTAGCAAGCTGACTACGTTAAATAGGTATCGTATAATCTATGTAGTATGTATAGTTGTGTTTGACTGTTTTTAGATCCCACCCACGTAACTTAGTTGTTGACAGATGGTTCACATGCATTTTAATTAGGTATTATTTTTTTCAGGTAAAATCTACCAATGTTTACGTTTCTTATTGTAACTCTTTTGGTTGCTGGCGTGTATTCAGAGAACATTCATAATGCTGTTGAAACAGAGATGTTTGCGGTGCCTATTAGTCCCGACTTATTTAACTGGACTTATCAAGGTAATACCTATGTTTTAAAATGTCCCTTAATTTTTTGAAAGGACTTTTTTAAATTTCAGGAGATCCCTAAATGTCAAGTAGGGTTCCGATAATCATATTTTCTATAATATTTGTCATTTAATAACTTGAATTGCTACTGTTTGTTCAGCTATTCTTCCTCGCACAACTTCCTTGTGGAATCGACTACCACCAGAGAATTTTCCGGACCGATACGACTAAACGGCCGGCAACGCATCTGCAATTCCCCTGGTGTTGCAGATGTTTATGGGCTGCGGTAGTCACTTACCATCAGGTGAGCCGCATGCTCATTTGCCTCCTCTGTTATAAAAAAAAAACTAGACTACCAAAAGATTCAGGCAAGCTTAGGTATTGACATGAGTCAATACAAAATATCTTACATGATTATTTAGGAGTCAGGAAGTTTGTATTAGATAGATATCCCATAATTTTCCGAAAGATCAAAAACGCCTTCGCGCTACGAAAATCTGGAAAAGTACCTACTACAAAAATGACACGACTGGTGCATTTGTCATCATTAAAGTTGATATGAGCTGGGTATATTGCTTGGAATCCGAAACGAAAATACAATATATACATTGAGTGTTTACTTTCGTCGATTGGCCACCAAAAGTAAGGAAAGGAAGGAGTCAAGGATAAAAATGGTTGCCTCGTTCTTTGGATGGACAAAAAGTTACTTACTGCAGTCTAGTATATTTTTCCGGTTCTTGATCAAAAACCTGATTTTACCATAAAATTGCGACATAGCTAAATATGGTGGAATGAATTTGCCGTTTAGTGTGCATGACTAGTCTACTTGAAGCAAAAATCGAATTTCGCTTCTGCAGACTTGATCAAGCTTGCAGAGTCATGTAAACTTGAACGTTGTGTTTGTATCGTTGCCCTGCAAACTGTACACCGCACCGCTTTAAGCGCGTTGCAAACTTGTCGGTAAACTGGATCGTGTATGGCATCCATTATTCCCATCATTATCCATTATTGGACGGCATACACGATCCAGTTTACCGTCAAGTTTGCAGGGCGGTTGAAGCGGCGTCTAGTTTTCAGTGAGTTCATATAGAACACTCACGTTCAAGTTCGCCGTCAAGTTTACACGATGCCGCACCAGTCGAAATCATGGCGTCTCTCGCTTACTGCTCCGACTAACGTCATGCATACTTGACCGCTCATATACACGTACAAGTTTACATGACGCTGCAAACTTGATCAAGTCGGCAGAATCGAAATTCAATTTTTGCTTCAAGTAGACTTGTCATGCACACTGATAGCCATACACCGTCAAGTTTACCGGACGCCGCTTCAAGCGCGCTGCAAACTTGACGGTAAACTGGATCATGTATGGCATCCATAATAGTCATACACCATCAAGTTTACCGGACGCCACACCGCTCCTAGTGCGCTGCAAACTTGACGGTAAACTGGATCGTGTATGACATCCATAAGTTTAAATATATACGTGGTAGAGCTATGCTGCAGCCATATTAGTATAGTTGTAGCACGAATGGGTCGGCTCGACCGGGGAAGGACCACGCCAACGTAAAATAGCAGCTTAACGCTGCTTGCTGTGTTTCGTATGGTGAGTGTAGAAAACCGGAGACCCTTTTTACTGGAATAGAGGCATTCCATCTTAGTCCTTACGGGTGACAACGTAGGTGTACATATGGGTCACACCAACCACTTACTATCAGGTAGACGGTGGGCTCGTTTGTCACCCTATCCTATAAAAAAAAAAAAGTTAGCTTGACAGGCAGGGGTAGGTCGGTTTAGTGATCGCAATAGTGTCATAACCTCTTACGTTCTCGTCAGAAAATAATTTAATAAATATTCCTTTCACATGACACAGACCTCTATATATATATATATATTAATACCTTTAATTGTCTCATAATTTTAAAACATTATTCTTCTGCGCGTCTAATTTTACATGCATTATCCTTACTCGTGCTGACTTTTATGGTAAGGATACACGATGATCAGGGGCGAATTAAATTTCGACAGCGCTCCTCATGGGCGCCCAACTTGTGGTCATATATTATAAATAATAACTTCTTAAATTAATTATATTATAAATTCCAATATAGTTTATTTACAAAATAATTGGATAGGCCAGGACACTGTACCGTGTGTGCGTGTGAAAATTGTGACAAGTCAGGGCGATGTAGGAGTAGTAGACGGAGAGCGCTTCGAAAGCTCTACATCTCCATAGAAAGTGATTTTTTATTTTATGGAAGTAATAATAAAAGTCATTATTCAACAGTACGTAATACAATTTCTTAATATCTAAGTTATATAAAATCTAGGTTGTTTTCTGCTGATTGCCAATTGGCAAAGGCCTTTTCAAACCTTTTCCACTCGTTTCTATCCTTGGCGAACCGGCTCCAGGTTACACCCGCGAATTTGGCCAGGTCGTCCTCCCATCTTTGGGGGGGTCTTCCCCT
The DNA here is from genome assembly GCA_033319125.1 of Parnassius glacialis. Classification (NCBI taxonomy): domain Eukaryota; kingdom Metazoa; phylum Arthropoda; class Insecta; order Lepidoptera; family Papilionidae; genus Parnassius; species Parnassius glacialis. Next base: position 6,075,018 of record JAVANC010000008.1, read on the forward strand.
CTTTCTTATGCCATTCCTGGTGTACCATTCTGTGACCTTCCTGCTCCACTTCTCCTTCCCTCTACTCATATGCCCAGCCCTAGTTTCCTGACATTTGTTGCTGTTTTCTATTCTATTTTTTTCTATAGGATAGGGTGACAAACGAGCACACCAGTCCATCTGATGGTAAGTAGTTGCTGTGGCCCATATACATCTACATTTATCCTCAATAAAGAATCAAAATGCAAATGCGTTGTCACCCGCGAGGACTAAGATGGAATGCCTCTTTTCGAGTAAAAAGGATATCTGGTTCTCTACACTCACCATACGAAACACAGCAGTGTTAAGCTGCTATTTTACGCTGGTATTCTGTGAGAGCGTGGTCCTTCCCCGGTCGAGCCGACCCATTCGGGCTACAACTATACTAATAATATAGTTGCAGCATGGCTCTACAACGTAATAACCTCCTAATCGTAATAATGACCTGAACCTTTGTTTTTCCTAATGTCTTCTAACCTGACTCGATCCTTTTCCTGATTCCCATCATTTTATGGAAATAGGTAGGTACTAAATTTTGTTTCCGTTTAAAAACTTCCGAGTGCGCCCATTTGTAACCCTTGTGCCCCTAGGCAGATATAGATAATTTGCCACTAACGATTACATTGTGCTAGAAACTGACTACATACCGAGCGACGAAGTGTGTCCACTATCGCGACTTAGATTTGTAGATGTAGATGATGAAGTTTCGCTTTTTTTTTTTTTTTATAGGATATGGGTGACAAACGAGCACACAGTCCACCTGATGGTAAGTGGTTGCTGTGGCCCATAGACATCTACATCTATCCTCTATTACAATTCAAAATGTAGATGCGTTGTCACCCGTGAGGACTAAGATGGAATGCCTCATTTCCAGTAAAATCGCTGTCGCTGCGGTGAAATCACTTTTTTACCACATCTAATGGTAAGTGGTGGCACCCGAAGATGTTAAAGCGCGCACACTTAGTTTAATAACAGGCTATTCACTTTTGCCTTGAACACACCCACATTATAACCGGGTGTGAAAACAGATGCTGGCAAATTATTCCACTCCTTTGCTGTACGCAATAAGAACGACGAAGCAATTCGTTTGGTGCGCGGTCGCTATCAGAATTGCCGCAGCACTGTTATTCTGCATATGGCATACATGGTTCCAACCCTGGCTGAAAATAAAAACGGACTTATCAAACAAAAAAAGTAAAATAATTTAAAAAAACTTAACGGATCTCTACGGGTATATTTATGTACATAGTAGATAATATGTTACAATCTCTTAAACAAACTTATTGAAAATAAGAACAAACATAGTGAAGGAAAACTAACAGCAATAATTTGTGGTCTACCTATATATATATATATATATATATATATATATATATATATATATATATATATATATATATATATATCGCAGCCAAATAGCTTTAGCCGTTTACTGAACGGCGCCAATTCGTTGAATGAAATTGAAAAAAGGCCTCCAAAAAGCTTGGCGTGCTCAGCAGAGCGGGACAGTATTTCATGCCGGCACATCGCTTGCAACTTTACAAGGCGCAGGTTCGGCCTCACATGGAATACTGTTCCCATCTCTGGGCAGGGGCTCCCCAATGCCAGCTCCTTCCACTTGACCGCATCCAGCGCAAGTCCTTTCCGATCGGCTTGATTCATTGGCACTGCGAAGAGATGTTGCATCCCTTTGCATTTTCTTTCGCATTTACCACGAGGAGTGCTCTGAGGAATTGTTCGGATTAATCCCAGCCGCCAAATTTCACGAACGCACATCGCGGCAGAACTCCTGATACCATCCACACCATCTGGATGATTGGCGACGGTATACTCAATTCCACCGTATGTTCCTTTTTTATGTGTGTTACTTCATACCTTTTTTCCGGGCGAACCGATTTCAATGATTCTTTTTTTTTATTTGAAAGCTGGTGCATCACATGTTGTCCAATATAAATGTGATCGAAGTCTGATCAATCGTTTTTGAGTTATTCTTATTAATTTATATTGAAGTCGGTTGTACACAATTTTTTATTTTAAATTATGGCGCTGTTTTCTGAGACATCTACACGGAAAGTATCTTTTCTCTAATCTACATGTCCCAGTAAACTAGCTTAATTAGCCGTTCAACTAACAGCCTAGCCTTTTTGTTCACAACAGTAGGTTATGCTGTACTGGCCCAAGGGCCACCCTAAATCCGCGTACATTTATATAATATAGCACATAATTAGGCAAAGACCAGTTACATTACATGACAAGGTCACCTTATTAATTTTTTTTTATAAGAACCGGGGCAAACGAGCATGCGGCTCACCTGATGGTAAGTGACTACCGCCGCCCATGAACAACTGCAACACCAGGGGACTTGCGGATGCGTTGCCGGCCTTTTAGAAAGGAGTAGGCTCTTTTCTTGAAGGTCCCTAAGTCGTATCGGTCCGGAAAAATCGCTGGTGGTAATCGATTCCACAAAGAAGTTGTGCGAGCAAGAAAACATATTCTAAATCGCACAGTGGTGGACCGTCAATCATCCAGATGGTATGGATGGTATCGCGAGTTATGTCGCGATGTACGATGGTGAAATTGAGCGGCTGGAATTAGTCCGAACAATTCCTCAGAGCACTATTTCATTTTAATACTACAGATGTTTTCCTCGGTTTATATTATAAAGGGTTTCCTAGGGTTTATATTATAAACGTCATTCATTCTGTGCAACTATATCAGCGCATCCATCACCTACGGCATTCACACTTTCGATATTGCCTTGTAGAAGCCTCCTCTCATGGTCGAAGCCATCGATTTTGCGACGGTGCAGTATTTACGGAGTTTTATCTTCAAGCGCAAATGACTAATTACTACATAAAATCGCTTACACAGTAATTATTCCTCTTATGGTAGGTACTAACAGTTACATTGTTTATTCGGTATTGTAAAACATTAAAAAAAATTGATCGTTTGGTGGTGAACTTGTATTTTTGGTCAGATACACAGTGAATACATAATCATGCAATAACTGAGAATAAAGATATTATATTAATTTGTATTTACAAATGTTCACTACAAATAAATGATTTTTGAGCCCACCGAAAAGGGAGGGAATGGGAATTCCAACTTGTTTAGTTTTTTTTTTTATAGAATAAGGGCAACAAACGAGCACACAGTCCACCTGATAGTAAGTGGTCGCTGTAGCCCATAGACATCTACATCTACCCTCGATTACGAATAAAAATGCAGTTGCGTTGTCACCCGTGAGGACTAAGATGGAATGCCACGTTTCCAGTAAAAAGGGTCTCCGGTTCTCTACATTCACCATACAAAACAGAGTAGCGTTAAGCTGCTATTTTACGCTGATATTCTGTGAGAGCGTGTTCTTCTCCGGTCAAGCCGACCCATTTGTGCTACAACTATACCAGTAATATAGCTGCAGCATGGCTATACCACGTAAAGGGTAGTTTGCCTCCTTTCTAAAAATTTTAAATGATAAACTTTTAAATAATCATAATAATTTCTTTCTAGAATTCGACGAGCAGTACCGCTTCCATGCGACGCGGTTCCTCAGAGCACTATTTCATTTTAATACTACAGATGTTTTCCTCGGTTTATATTATAAAGGGTTTCCTAGGGTTTATATTATAAACGTCATTCATTCTGTGCAACTATATAACAAAGAGACGGCCCCCAGTCCCCGGCGGCCCCGCTATTCCTGGCTACGGTGGCGACCATGGTAACGGCGGGGCAGGGGGTGCTAAGAATCTCCGGTGGAGGTTCGGTTGCCACCTTAGACGACTCGACCTGGCAACGTACAACGCACGCACCCTGAGGACTGACGAGAAGATCGTGGAGCTGGAAGAAGAGATAGACAAGTTGCGCTGGCATATTATAGGATTATCCGAAGTCCGAAGAGAGGGGGAGGACACGGTAATCCTCGAATCCGGCAACTTGCTCTATCACCGGGAGGGCGACCATCTGTCCCAAGGAGGTGTCGGATTTATCGTCCACAAGTCTCTCGTTAACAACGTTGTAAAGATCGGGAGTGTGTCGACGAGGGTTGCGTACCTTATACTCAGAATCACCAAACGGTATTCGCTGAAGGTCATACAGGTTTACGCACCAACCTCGGCACACCCCGATGAGGAGGTGGAGGAAATGTATGAGGATATCTCTAGAGCCATGCATTCCTCCAAAACCCAATATACGGTGTTAATGGGAGACTTCAATGCAAAACTAGGCACAAAAGAGAACGGTGAGCTGAAAGTAGGGAAATTTGGAATAGGGCAACGGAACCCAAGGGGCCAGCAGCTGGCCGACTTCATGGAGAAAGAGGGACTCTTTATGATGAACTCTTTCTTCCAGAAGCGGCCCCACAGGAAGTGGACCTGGTCGAGCCCCGACGGTTCGACAAAAAATGAGATTGACTTCATTATGACGACCAGACGACAACTGTTCAGTGATGTCTCAGTGATCGCGAGGGTGAAAACCGGCAGCGATCACCGAATGGTTAGAGGCACACTGAACCTAAATGTTAAGTTGGAGAGGTCTCGTCTGATGAAGTCAACGCTCCGTTCCCCTCGTGCTCTAATCCAAAGTCCCGAAACCTTTCAGCTCGAGTTACAAAATCGTTTTCAGTGCCTAGAAGACTGCAATGAAGTGGACGATATGAATGACAAGCTCGTGGAAACTGTCCATGCGGTCGGAGCTAAGTTCTGCAAGACCCGCCGCAGAAGAACACAAAAACTCTCCGATCACACTCTTAATCTCATGGCTGTTAGACGGGAGATGAAGCTACATTCTTCAACAGATTTGATAGCATACAGGCAACTGAACAGACAGATCTCCAAATGCATGCGGCGGGACTTACGCAACTTCAATACAGCTCGTATTGAAGAAGCGATCGAGCGGAACCAAGGCTCCAAAGTCTTTGCCAGAGATCTGTCTGCCAGAAAGAGCCAACTGTCAAAGCTGAAGACCGAATGTGGCAGCATCGTTTCCGGGGCACCTGAGATTTTGAGTGAGATTGAGAGGTTCTATGGGCAGCTGTACACGTCATCATTGGAGCCACACGCAAGTGTGAGTAACGATCCAAGAGCGAGTCTTATTCGACACTATTCCGAAGATATCCCGGACGTCAGTCTGAGCGAGATTAGAATGGCTCTCCAACACCTTAAAAACGGCAAGGCCCCAGGTGAGGATGGAATTACAGCGGAGCTTCTGAAAGCGGGTGGAAGACCGGTACTTGAAGTCCTTCAGAAGCTCTTTAATTCCGTCCTCCATGGTGGCATTACACCGGAGGCGTGGAGCAGAAGTGCGGTGGTCTTGTTCTTCAAGAAAGGCGACAACGCTCTCTTGAAGAACTACAGACCGATTTCCCTTCTGAGCCGCGTCTACGTGCTGTTTTCGAGAGTCATTACGAATCGTCTCACGCGCAGACTTGACGACTTCCAGCCTCCCGAACAAGCCGGTTTCCGAAAGGGCTTTAGCACCATAGACCACATACATACCCTTCGGCAAATTGTACAGAAGTCCGAAGAGTACAATTTACCACTGTGTCTGGCGTATGTGGACTATGAGAAAGCCTTTGATTCCGTCGAAATTTGGGCGGTGCTGCAGTCCCTTCAGCGATGCCAAGTTGACTGTCGGTATATCGAAGTGCTGAAGTGTTTGTACAGTAGAGCTACGATGGCTATCCGAGTACAGAACCAGAGTACGAAACCTATCCAATTGCAGAGAGGTGTAAGACAGGGTGATGTTATATCCCCGAAACTCTTCACCGCTGCATTGGAAGACGTTTTCAAGCTTCTGGACTGGAAAGGATACGGAATTAACATCAATGGCGAATACATCACTCACCTTCGATTTGCCGACGATATAGTCCTTATGGCAGAATCGCTGGAGGACCTAAGCACTATGCTCAATGACCTCAATAGTGTCTCCCAACGGATAGGTCTTAAGATGAACATGGACAAAACAAAGATTATGTTTAATGTCCATGTCACACCTATGCCGGTAGTTGTTGGGAGCACTAAGCTCGAAGTTGTTGACGAGTATGTTTACCTGGGACAAATAGTCCGACTAGGTAAGTCCAACTTCGACCGAGAGGTCAATCGACGGATTCAACTCGGCTGGGCAGCGTTCGGGAAGCTACGACACATCTTCTCGTCAGACATACCTCAAAACCTTAAAACGAAATTGTACAACCAGTGCGTGTTGCCAGTGATGACTTACGGATCTGAGACTTGGTCCTTCACTGCTGGCCGTATGAGGAAGCTCAAGGTCGCTCAGCGAGCTATGGAGAGGGCTATGCTCGGAGTTTCTCTGCGTGATAAACTTAGGAATGAGGTTATCCGCAGTAGAACCAGAGTAACCGACATAGCCCAACGGATTAGTAAGCTGAAGTGGCAGTGGGCCGGCCATATAGCTCGAAGAACCGACAACCGATGGGGAAGAAAGGTTCTCGAGTGGCAGCCTCGTACCGGTAGGCGAAGTGTAGGGCGTCCCCCCACGAGATGGAGTGACGACCTGGTAAGACATGCAGGAAGTCGATGGATGCAGGTGGCTCAGGACCGTGCTTTGTGGCATTCTTTGGGGGAGGCCTATGTTCAGCAGTGGACTTGTGAAGGGCTGTAATGATGATGATAATGAACTATATCAGCGCATCCATCACCTACGGCATTCACACTTTCGATATTGCCTTGTAGAAGCCTCCTCTCATGGTCGAAGCCATCGATTTTGCGACGGTGCAGTATTTACGGAGTTTTATCTTCAAGCGCAAATGACTAATTACTACATAAAATCGCTTACACAGTAATTATTCCTCTTATGGTAGGTACTAACAGTTACATTGTTTATTCGGTATTGTAAAACATTAAAAAAAATTGATCGTTTGGTGGTGAACTTGTATTTTTGGTCAGATACACAGTGAATACATAATCATGCAATAACTGAGAATAAAGATATTATATTAATTTGTATTTACAAATGTTCACTACAAATAAATGATTTTTGAGCCCACCGAAAAGGGAGGGAATGGGAATTCCAACTTGTTTAGTTTTTTTTTTTATAGAATAAGGGCAACAAACGAGCACACAGTCCACCTGATAGTAAGTGGTCGCTGTAGCCCATAGACATCTACATCTACCCTCGATTACGAATAAAAATGCAGTTGCGTTGTCACCCGTGAGGACTAAGATGGAATGCCACGTTTCCAGTAAAAAGGGTCTCCGGTTCTCTACATTCACCATACAAAACAGAGTAGCGTTAAGCTGCTATTTTACGCTGATATTCTGTGAGAGCGTGTTCTTCTCCGGTCAAGCCGACCCATTTGTGCTACAACTATACCAGTAATATAGCTGCAGCATGGCTATACCACGTAAAGGGTAGTTTGCCTCCTTTCTAAAAATTTTAAATGATAAACTTTTAAATAATCATAATAATTTCTTTCTAGAATTCGACGAGCAGTACCGCTTCCATGCGTCGTTAAAGGGCAAGCCTGAATTACCATCATGGCTCCGATACGTGTACAGTGGACGCCATCATTCTGGGTTTATTTTCGGCACGCCACCTCGGGGAACCGAGTCACCGATCAGTGTAAATATAATTTTTATCAAACCACGACCTTTGTCAGGGTTAGCAGTATTTATGTTAGAGACGCTTTTAACAGCCTATTAATATTTACGTACATTAACTTTTTAAATATTTATATTACGCGTGTAATAGAACATGACATGAGTAATGGACACTACAATACTTGTTTGTATTTAGCTTTATTTGTCATGACCGTTTAAATAAATATATTGGCTACTTCAATTTCATAAAAAATAACATCACTATAATTTATCATATTTTTAAACAAATGCTTGTAAAACAAAATTAAGTACGTACTTTTTAAACAGATAAATTATTATATCATTTGTATATCTTTGGCCATGGCGATAATTTTAGAATATTTTCGAAAGCCATTAATTGCATAGAAGATATAATGCCACAAGTATGCACGCAAACACAAAGGCATTCACTGGTTTTAATGCAACCTACCTGTACGGCCTGTGCCCGATGTTACGCTTGTGTAAGATCTAAGATAGTGAAGAATAGAATGCTGATTCAGAGACGGACAGATAATCCCAATGCAATCAAACCCGAAAACCATCAATTTGTGTATTTACTTATATACCGATTCCAGCTGTTTGATATGAAGCATATCGATACTTGTGTAGAAAACCTCAGGGATGGTGAACCAATGGCACACGTGGCATTGGTTCACACCACGCATCGATCACCAAGTTCACTATGAATTATATTATGAACGTACGCGAGTGATCCTACGCTACGGAGTGAAATTATTTTATGGCACGTCTATCGCCTCATTAAACATTTCTTTAGAAAAATGGCACATACACAAAGGTTCGACACCCCTGGTATACGTTGTCTCTTTCCGATACGTATATAGCGTCTGATTCAGAGCTCTGATAGCCCTATGCTAACTATGAATATAACCCCTCCCCCCTCCACACAACATAACCTGTATGTGCCTGCCCACGAATATATTTACTAGATTTTAATATTTTACTATCTTTCCACCTCGCCGTTTCACCCACATTAAATCAAATTTTCCCGTTAGAATTAGGTATCTGCCCGCGTTAAAAGGTCTTACCGTATGCACTTAGTTTATCTCCTTGCGTTAGTGAAATCTGTTCAGCAGGCGTAAAAACCCTAGGCTCAAGCCTAATTAGCCTACGGGTAAATCAGGCCCTGCTTACGTATTAACTTGTTAAGACCAAAGAGTGTGATAAGTACACAACAGTATACGCGTTCTCTTTCTAATATATTTACTTGGTAGACTTTTTTGTGCCTATTCGTGTAGCATTTTCTTATGTACTTACTACCTTCTGACCTATTTAAACCGCTAAACAGCAGTGTAACCACCATTGTGTAAAGGGTATGGATGGACCTTCAAAGGCGACACCACACCTGTAGTTCTTTTTTTGTTTGACGTTGATGACAGATCTCTAATATCTATGGGCTGTAGCAGGCATTGAATATGACGTGAATTCATAGCTTGTTTGATACTTTATTATTATACAAAAATATCGATATTTCAATCGCATCTGTAACTACATGCGTTTCTACGTGGTAGAACCACGCTGCAGCTATATTATGGTTGTAGTACGAATGGGTCGGCCCGACCGGGACAGGACCACGCTGTCAAAGAATGTGAGCGTAAAATAGCAGCATAAGGCTGCTGTGTTCCGTATAGTGGGTATAGAGAACCGGAGACCTTTTTTACTGGAAACAAGGCATTCCATCGTAGTCCTCACGGGTGACAACGCATCTACATTTTGATTCTTAATAGTGGATAAATGTAGATATCCATGGGCCACAGCATTCATTTACCATAAAGTGGACTTTGTGCTCGTTTGTTACCCTTATTATAATATTAAAAAAATATACTTTTATAGTTTACAACTACGACTGAGCTTTAAAAGGACATCGGACTATTATATATTATTTTTATACGTGGTAGAGCCATGCTGCAGCTATATTAGTAGTGTAGTTGTAGCACGGATGGGTCGGCTCGACCGGGGAAGGACCACGCTCTCACAGAATACCAGAGTAAAATAGCAGCTTAACACGGCTGTGTTTCGTATAGTGAGTGTAGAGAACCGAATACTCTTTTTACTGGATAAGAGGCATTCCATCTTAATCCTCACGGGTAACAACGCATCTACATTTTGATTCGCAAACGAGGATAGATGTAGATGCCTATGGGTCACAGCAACCACTTACCATCAGGTGGATTGTGTGCTCGTTTGTCACTCGATCCTATGTAAAAAAAAAAATAATAGATGCCCTTAATGTTCTTATTTTTATATTTACATTCCATTTCAGCTAGAGGTAATCGGTCTCAATCGTCAGGATTACGAGACTCGGCACGTTGTCATCACTCTGGAAATCCATCCAAAAGAGAATATGGCGCGGCATGAAGTGGAATTAAAAATAGACAATCTGAACGTAGAGGACCTCCTTGATGAACACAGGTTATTTTAATAACTGTAGCGTGTTTACACGCACGTTTGTTTTATTTCGTTTTTTCTTCAGAGTACTTTACAGTAGTACTTTATAATATTATACAACTGAAGTATTTACGACTCTCCCGCTAAAAACACGTTACTTAATCCTTGTTTTCCCTACAGCTTATTTCCAAAACCGGCTTGACAACTGTTGGAACAAGTGTTTAAACAAACATTTGTCAATAGGTGGACTGTGTGCTCGTTTGTCACGCTTATACTATTGCAAAAAAAAATTGAGTTAAAAATCGAAAGAGTACTTCACACCACATATATTTTTAGACATTTATTTTTTTACTTTTATTGATTCATCGTTTAGAGATGTAGTTATGTACATACTATGTAGGTATCATTAGGATGTATTTTTATGTTACGTCTTGTCTATAATTTTAAAACCTTGAAAATATATCCTTAGTGTTCTTCAAATAATTTGGTTATTATTTATTGTTATTAAATAAAAGTATACATAATATATATACATAATACATAAATTGCACATGGATAACACACAGACTCGGAGCAATTATTTGTGGGCCTTACAAACACTTGTTCCTCGTGAGAGTCGAACCCGCGGTACTTCTGCGCTACGGTTCCGCTATTGAGACCAATAAGCGCTGTCTATCGTCAAAAGTCTATAAGCTTTGCTACCTTTATGGCGGTGGAAAGTTTCATTTTTAGTTTTTATCTAGCTGGTCTGACAGACGTTGTTCCACGCATTCCGGGAGGTGGCGCGATGTGTTGCGCTTTGAATTCAATTCGGACTTTTTACCCTGCAATTAAAATTGTCGGTAACAACTCAACGATAGATTTTGTGATTTTCTTTTTTGGCACTAAACTAACATATTATGCCTATTGTAAATATGAGTAATTTTTTAATTTATATGTACATATATACTTTTTATTCATTCATATAGCTTATATACATATATGTATATATCAATGTCTAATGTTTGTATTCCGCACTGTCCCTAAACTATGTAAATTAAAACTATTGACGTATTTGCCATATTATCTTAACATTTATTAATTACCTTGTAGATATAGAATACAATATTAATAGGGCAATTAAGTGCTCTTTAAAAGTCGGGAAATGTTTTAACTTGTAAAACAAGTAACTGCTGACGTAGATAAGCCAAATGCTCGGTTTTATTGCTTCATAAACAAAATAATAACGATGTACCTACGGTGTAAATGTACGGTGGCTTGTTGTGCTTGTGCAAGGTTAAGCTTGTTTTATTAATAATTAAAAATTAAAAATGTTGTACAACCGACTTCAATATAAATTATTAAGAATAATCCAAAAACTATTGGTTAGACCTTGATCAAATTTATATGCGACCACATGAGAAGCACCAGCTTTCAAATAAAAAGAGAATAATCGAAATTGGTTCACCCAGAAAAAAGTTATGAGATAACACACATAAAAAACATACAGTCGAATTGAGTACCTCCTCCTTTATGAAGTCGGTAGAAAAAAAATGTCCATGTTGTAACTAGAGTTGCCAACCCCTCTATATAAATATATGATACGTAGGACACTCAATAAGTTTTGAGATATACAAAAAGTATTCTAGATACTATTAATATTTACTTTACATCTTTTCAAAATATTCTCTATAAAAGGTTCCATTCGCCTAAACCAACTCTGAAAACACTTTTGCCAGTCTTGATCTGACAGGTCGGAAATTGCTTCTTCGTAGACAGCCACGGCTTCTTTGACTCTAGGGAACAAAAAGAAATCACAAGGAGCTAAGTCAGGGCTGTAGTGTGGGTGATTTAGAGTTTTAACACCAGATTCCTCAATATATGCTTTTGTTCTAAGGGAGGTATGTGAAGAGGCGTTATCGTGATGCAGCATGATTCCTTCCTTTCTTCTTCCTTTGGTCTTCTCTTCCGCACAGCTTGAAAAGCTTTTGGTAATGCAACTGTAGTATATCATTCAGAGTAGACTGACCTACAATTTTCCAGCATTGACGTCGACAAATGTCCGCTCCGTGAAAAAAAACTAGCCACTATTTTTTTGCCGACGTTGCGAGGTAATTGCATTTTTATCCGTTCCGCTGTTCAGTCTCAGGTACTAATTTCTGAAATTTAAATTGTCCATCAAACCGAATTTCGGTCACGGCAGCCACCAGCCTACTAGAGTAGCAATCTTACATTATAGTGCACAAGTATATGTTAGGTGTTACGAGGGCGGCACTGAAAATTTCGGGAATCAAGGAAGTGACACAACATTACTATTTAAAAATGTATTTATTGCTTTTCGAAGTATTCTCCGCGAAATTTGACACATTTTTCCATACGATGGAACCAATCATTGAAGCAGCCGTTTTGTAGGCGTCCACAGCTTCTTCAGGTGATGAAAATCTCTGTCCACGCAATTTATTCTTTATTTTAGGGAAAATATAGAAATCATTAGGGCTTAGGTCGGGCCTGTACGGCGGATGGTCTAATAATTCTATGTTTTCTTGCTCTAAAAACTCTTTTGTTCTGTGTGCGGTGTGAGAACTCGCATTCTCGTGATGGAGGATGATGCGGCGGTTGCAGTTCTCTTTACGGAGTTCAGAAACGACCTGTGGCAAACAAATGCTAGCATACCATTCTGCATTAACCGTTCTTTGTCCCTCAAGAGGAATAGTCGTAACATGGCCGGTTTTGGAGACAAACATTGCCACCATTTTTTTTTGCAACACTCCGTGAACGAACAATTTTTGTTGGCTTTAACTCATTTTCGAACACCCAAACTCGTGACTGGTTTTTTGTTTCGGGTTCGTACGCGTAAATCCAGGATTCGTCACCTGATACGATGTTGTATACAGCATTTGAGGATCCTGTGTGGAATCTTTCGAGAGTTCTGACGCACCAAGTAACGCGAGCCACTTTTTGCTCTTCACAGAGCGAATGCGGTATCCATCGGGAAAACAACTTTTTTACACCTAATTGTTCATGCAAGATTATTTGTATTTGACTCATGCCAATGTCTAAAGTTGCCTGAATTTCGCGTTATGTCACATGATCTTCCTCAATCAGCTTACGCACAGCATCAACGTTTTCTTGGGTGACTGCAGTTTTTGGACGACCTTGACGGGGATCATCCCTGAGCTTGACATGTCCACGTTGAAATTCAGCAAACCAGCGATAAATTGTGGTTTTGGATGGGGCTTCATCACCAAATGCAGAAATCATCCGGTCAACATACTGTTTTTGTGTTAAACAACTTCGTCAAGTCCACAGAACACAATTACTCTCTACCAAGAGAAGAACGCCAACTTCGTACTAAAAAACGGAAACACGTGTTTACGAGTGTACACGAAAAGCGCTACGGTGGACGCCCATATAAAACTTTTTAGCGGGAATTTCAAACCTTTGTATTCTGTAACTTTAAACTTTTTATTTAAGGCTTATTCGAGTAATTTTGGCTCAAGGCTCACAAACCTATGGGGTAAATTCCCATATTTTTGAGAGGTTGCACCAAAATTACCCGAATATACTTAAGATTAGTATGTGGGATAAAATAAAACTATAAATTAGTATAGTTATGTAATTTTATTTTCTGGAAGACAGATTGTTTTTTAAACTACACATTATTATTGATGTTTTTTTATTGTTTTTGTACATAATATTTCCACGCTGGTTACTGATGTATAACACATGTTATTCTTAGAGAGTTATTCTTCACAGAACATTAACGTAAATTTAAATCAGCAAAATTCTCATGGTGAAAACTTAACTCAGCCCAAATACATGATCTGAAACAGATAAAATCCGAGTTAATATAGTAATAATCCCTACAAATAACGATCAATATCTACATTTAAAATGCTTAAAGACTTACCACAATATTGTTAAAAGTTTTTCTTCTACTATTGTAGGAAACCTGCAGAAAGTAATTAGATGATTTCGTGCTTTTTGTTTGCACAACGCTTAATTTACTTTCGATTCTGATCACACTTCGTGAATGAAATTTTTTAATAATAAATTTATAGTCAATATCTCTTAGGGTCAACATCTCACAAAAAATATTTACAGACCCAATCGCGAAGAAACGACTACAAACGAAAATGAAGTATTCTGAACCGATAATAACTGAATTGCAGCAAAAAGCAATAACAAATATTAAAATCTAAACCTATTAAATAAATTTTTATCAATTTCAGAAAATATTTTCAATATGAAAGACGTTGACAAATAAATGTCATTTTTTTTCTTCTTATAATTCATGGCTTCTCTTGATGGAATTCTGCTAATATTAAATAATTTAATTTAAATAAATTAAATTGTGCAAATCTCACAGTAATATGTATGTAATTGTACTTTAAAGAGCAAACCAAAAAAAGTTTAACACATAATTAACATTTTTAGTTTCTTTCGATATAATATGAATTTGTGTATCTAATTTTTAAAGTGACAATCTAAAACAACATGAAGGAAAGAAACAGCGATATTTTTTCTCGCTTTATTTTAACAAGCCCAACATGAACATTGACAAAATCATGATTGTGTGCAGATTTTTCAGAATTCATATAAAGTTGCCTCACCCTGGTCAAGTCATAATAAATCATCGCTCTTGAATTTTCTCGAGTCAATTCCATTTTCTCAACGACTAAACAAGTTTGTTAGGTTAAAAAACCTTGTGACAAGACCGAGAATCTTTTTTTAAATAAATAAATGGTATTCGATTTTTAAAACCAAGGAGTTTTCAATTAAAAAGATTTTAATATGACAGGAACAGTGGAAATATTCCATTCCCGATACTTTTAGTGCAGCCTATGTAGGTTAGGTGCCCTGTACTCGCGGAGGTTAGCGCTCTATGCTCGCTCATAATATGTGATTCAAATAAGAATAGGACTGACCTGACGTAACGCCACATTGTGACGTCATACGCTTTCGATATGCAGCAACCAAATGCTGGAATAACATCCCACCACCAATTAGGAACGCACAAACGAAATCGTCGTTTAGATTTAAAATCAGACTTTTTCTTATGGAAATCCAAAAAAAGATAGCTTAGAAAAACAAGCACAATTCCCATAAGAAAAAACTAGGTTATATTATATGTTCAGTTTACGATTTTATGTAAAAATCGCGGTTGCCGCATTATTGATTGTTAATTATACACTTCTCACATACTATTAAATTTTATTTATGCCTTTGTTACATTAAGAAATTCGCTGGAAATGATTAATATTCAGTTTTATTTACGCCTTCGTTACATTAAGAATTTCACTCTTGCCTCTGCCACTGACCGACGCGTTAACACACACACGGGTTTCTGCAGAATACCAGCGCTGGTCATCCCAATGGGGGTGTCAGCTTATGCTGAGCAGCTGACGCTATCGACTCAGCATTGCGACGCTCACATTTTCTGTACATAGTTTTTATTTTTTGTTGAATGTTATAGTTTTTTTTTTTTCGCTAATATTAATTAAACTTGTTGTTTTCTACATATGTACATGTTGATTGTTTATTTTTTGCCAGTGTTGTTTGTTGAGCTGATTAAATGGTTTTATTCATTGAGTTATATGTACTACGTACTAGAGAAGCCATTCCAAACATAAATTGTGTCCTACTCTATGTCTTCGCACATGCGCGGGAGTGGTAGCCGCGCATGAGCGAAGACTTTAATTTGATGTAAAATAAGATATTAATATAAAATAAATATAAGAATATTATATAAATATCTTAATTTAATCTAAACAAATATATTTCTATATAAAATGTAACAATAATTATTTTATGGAATTCATAAATCTTCAATTTACGCAATATTTAGTTTGTATGGATTGCACTACAGTTCAGTTGAACATAGTCAATGTTCGGAATGGCTTCTCTAGTACGTAGTACATATAACTCGATGGTTTTATTATTATTTAGGGGTATCTATATAGTTTTCTCATCTGGTTGGGCTGTATAAATATATAATTGTAAATGAAAATGATAAACATACATAAATATCAACAAAATAAAATAAATACATAAAAAATACATAAATAAATAAAAACCCAACCAGATGGAAGCCCTCGGCAGGGGAGACCAAACGGCCGAGGGTTAGGGGGAAAGGGAAAGAAACCGGCGGACGATGCGGGCGGTATCGAGGAGCACCGCCTTCTGCATTTGAGCTTGGAGCGGTCCGTCACGGAGTCCCAGTCGCCTCAGATGACCCGAGAGGCTGACTGGGATTAACCCGTTCGCAGAGACGACTACAGGTATAATTTCGACCGGCAATCCACCCCACATGTCGGTCACCTCGTGAGCCAGGTCCAGATATTTAGTCAGTTTATCTGTTTCGGCTTTCACAAGGTTCTCGTCATAAGGAATGGTAATGTCGACCAAAAATATCCTTGACTGTGCCCGGTCCATCAGCACAATATCAGGCTTATTCGCAAGAATAGTCCTGTCCGTGATGATGGCCCGGTCCCAGTAGAGCCTGGCGCGGTAATTTTCGAGCACGGCTTCCGGCAAGTACTTATAATACGGCAGTTTCCGATCCACGAGACCGTATTTCAGAGCGAGCTCCTGGTGTAGAATCCTGGCTACTAAGTTGTGCCTGTGCAAATACTCAGAGTTAGAAAGCGCCGAACAACCGGAGATGACATGCCTAAGTGACTCACCGGGATGGCGACAAGCTCGACAGACGTCAACGGTGCCATCCTTTAGGATGTATCTCCGATAATTGTTGGTCTTAATAACCTGATCCTGTATCGCACAGACAAAACCCTCGGTTTCCCCAAAGAGGTCACCGAAACGTAGCCAGTGGAGGGAGGAGACTGTGTCTACGAAAGGCTCATGTAGAGCCTTGTAGAGCCTCCCGTGGAGCTCTTTCTCCTTCCATACGGTCTCCCGGTCGGAAATGCTCTGTACTGCCGGGTCTTGCCATTGCTCGTTGGCTAAGGATAGAGGGGTAAGTCCTTTATCACAACAAATAACGCCCCTATAGTATGGATCATCCGCTCTCGTCAGAAAGTAATTACGGAGGCTGCACACTTCGCGATTATGCATGGTAAGCGCGCTTAAAAAGCCGCGTCCACCATGCTTCCGCGGCAAGTACAGCCTCATTACTGACGATCTCGGATGATGCACCCTGTGGGACGTCATTATAGTGCGGACTTTTCTGTCCAGAGCGTTCAGTTCGTTCTGAGTCCACCTGAGTATGCCAAATGTATACATGAGAACAGGCATGACCCAACCGTTATATGCGTGCGTCTTATTCACACCGGACAAAAGGCTGTTAAGCACTTTGGTCAAGCGTGCATAAAACACATCGCAAACTGATTGTTTCATACCCGCCTCATCTACACCGATGTTCTGTGACATACCCAGGTATCGGTATGTTTCAGCCTCGGAAAAGGTCCTTATGTTGATGGGCATAGATAAGTCTATGCCCTCAGAGTTAGCAACCCTTCCCCTTTCCACATGGAGGACCGCACACTTATCCGTCCCCAGCTCCATTCTAATAGAATTGCTAAAATCACAAGTAATGTTTAGCAATTCCATAAGATGAGAGCGACTGGAGGCGAATAACTTGAGATCATCCATATAGAAAAGGTGGGTCACTTTTGTACCTCCTCTCCGAAGCTGAAATCCCCTCGCGGAGCCCCCCAGTAAGGTACTGAGAGGGTTCAGAGAGAGGCAGAACCAGACTGGACTCAAACAATCGCCCTGGAAGATACCCCTTCTTATCCTTATGTGGTTCTCCGCAGCCGTCATCCGCTCGCCTAGATGACAAAGGATCGTACTCCATTGCCCCATACACTCCCCGAGGAAGTCTCGAACTGTACAATTGACCTTATACAGCTCGAGGACCCTCTTAAGCCATGTATGAGGCACCGAGTCGAATGCCTTTTTATAGTCTATCCAGGCGGCGGAGAGGTTCCGACGGTTGCGTTTAACCACCTTGCCAATCAATCGTCAAGCGTCAATGAGGAGTGGTTCCTTGGTTCCACGACCACCGCCCCGACATCCATTTTGAGCGCGCGACATCACCTGATTTAAGTTCAGGTGACGAGTGATTCTCGCGCTCAAAATGGATGTTAGTGTCTTGTATATGGTAGTTAGACACGTTATGGGGCGGTATTTGCTCGGGTCTGTGGAATCCCGGTCTTTAGGAACCAAATGAGTGATCCCAGTAGTGAAGAGGCTCGGGAGCGACTTTTGGTCGAGAGCCTCTTGAAACTGTCGGGCGAGCACAGCGTGACACACCACGAACCCCTTCAGCCAGTAGTGATGCAGCCCGTCGAGCCCCGGACTTTTCCAGTTCGGGGCCCTACGGACTGCCTCAGCTACGTCATCCGGTGTTATGATGACGGGGTCCATGGGCGTAACATTCGCACATTGACTCGCCACAACTTCCATCCAAGGGCCCTCGCTGTGGTTTACGGGCTCTGACCACAGGCCGCGCCAGAATTCGATACTGTCGGCCTGATTCGGTGCTGGGCCTGTTCCACGTAGCATTGGTCGCTCCAATGATTCATAGAGCCTCTTCTGATCACTCTGGAAGAGACGATTCTGGTTGAACCATGTCGACCTCTCGGTATATCGCCGAATCCGCTTCCCCCAAGCAGCGATTCTCTGCTTCAGGTCGTCTATGCGCTCCGTCAGTTTTTGCGTTATATCCGGCTGGGACAAACTGATGTTTGTCCCAGCAAGCGCCATCCTGACGGTGCGCACAATTCTCGGCCTGTTATTGCCCGACCTGAAGCTTATCAGCCTGCCGATGAGGGCCCTTGCCTTTGCGACACGGTCCTCAATCCTTCTTCTCCAGGCTGGGATGGCGTTACTTTGTCTAGTAGCGCGTCCAGCCGTGGGAAGTTTGGCGCCAACAATGCGGCAGACTGCCAGTGCGGCGCCAAAAAGAATTGAGTCCGTGTCGCAAAGGTCCCGGCTGGCTTCCAAATAGGTCACCAGCATTGGGTTGAGAGCCCTCACGACAGCCCGATTCCGCTTGCTTAGGGGTATGCGCGGGAGTCGCGGTCGATTTTCGAGAGGCGTACTGCGCGTTTCCACAATCGCCTCATCCAATTTACTCCTCATCTGCTCTAGTTCTTGGGTGACCATTCCATCATCGCCTGAACCAACCAGAGCGGGGAGATCCATGGCGCCCTCTATATGTGGCTGCTGGTCTGTGGCCTGAGGAGCCGCATCCCCAGCTATAGTCGGTTCATTCGATGAGGGAATAGCCTGACGCCGTAGTCGTTCGAGTTCGGCATCATCAAATATTTTTGAGCGTATGATGTACCGAACTCGGTCTGCCAGGTTTTGCTCTGTGACGGGAACTGACGGCTCAAGCTCAGCAAAAAAGCGATGCATCCGAGCCCGATACGCTATCCCTCCAGTTTCTTCCCCTTTCGCCCTATAGTACGCCTGCAATGCGTTTATGTTCATATGTTTTGTCCAACGCATGCGGCGTACGCCACCAGTGGCGGGTGCCGCTTGCCGAGTCCGGGAGGACCCCGCCGACACCAAGCCGTCTGGTGGGGATGATGGACGCGAGGGGCTGCTAGGTGGTCTTGCAGCACCTCGCGATCGGCTGGCGGCTCGCATGCTGTCGCGTCCAGCGCCAGCTCCAGACGCGCCCCGGCGACCCCCAGGCAGCGGCCCTATTCGCGTTCTATTTCTATCCATCATCCATTTAAATGGGCGTCAATTAACGGGAGACGCCCAGACCCGGCACCGTTTCATGAAGAGGCCATGTGCACAAGCGGGCCTTAGCACCTTAAATTTTGCCGAGGCACGGTGCTAACACCTCTTGGCAAGGTGCTGACTGATTGCGCTGACGTAGCAGTTTTGTCACATAACCGTTACGTCAGCGGGCGATGGGGTCGTCACTTCCCTACGCCTTATTATTATTATTATTATTATTATCATAGTTGTCATTTCAAACCAGTTATAAATTCAAATCATAGCTTTAGAATATACTGGCGAGTATATTATAAGTAAAAAATGACTTTCAATAAGAATTACACATGTGATCTAAATTGAATAAAAAATTATTCTATTCTATTTTGTGGTTCAAACCTTTAATTTACAAATAAATTTATACAAAAGAACCATTAAAGAAAAAGTTTTAATCGTAATCTAGTACTTTCATGATTAATTTAATTATTTATGTTATTTATTATTTATTTATTTAATTAATTTATTAATTTACTTTTCGGAAAAATGTTGCCAACAATGAAAATAGAAAAAATATCAATTTAAATTTATTTATAAAATCAGTAGATTTGGTAACATACGTTGTATATTATGTAATTACTCTAAGGGTAAGTAATACTAAGACTCAGTTAAATAAAAATAAAAGTGGAAAATTAAATTTCTTTGCATGTTGTACTTTTCTGCCGACTTCCAAAAAGGAGACGGTACTCAATTCTACTGTACGTTTTTTGTGTTACCTCATAACTTTTTACTGGGTGAACCGATTTAGATGGTTCTTTTTTATTTGAAAGCTGATGCTTCACATGTGGTCCCATAAAAATTTGATCAAGGTCTAGAGTTTTGAAGTTATTCTTAATAATTTCTATTTAAGTCGGTTGTACAAATTTTTTAATTTTTAATTATTTTTTTCGACCTGGAGGACACAATGTATCTCGACAATTAGCGTAGGTACTGGCCTTCAAAGAAATAAATGTTATACTGTTTCGTTTTGATTGTTATAAGCCAGTGCTTGACTTTTATCCGACCTGATTGTACAAGGAGCGATTATTTTAAATTACCGTTAAAACCTATTGAAGTTCACTGCTGAACATAGGCCTCTTCCATAGATTGCCCCAAAGGGGAGATATTTGCCATAGTTGTCACGCTTGACAAGTGGGTCGGCAACCGCAGTTTTTTATTTTAATCGTTGTTGGGAAGACGCCGCTGCCCGTCTTTTGATTTGTTTCCCTCTGCCGCCTCTTACGACACCCTCGGGATTATATAGGTAGTGGATATTTTTACAACGCCATTACACGGTCAATTTTAAATTATTTTATATATATTGTGGAATCGATTACCATCAGCGATTTTTCCGGACCGATACGACTTAGGGACCTTCAAGAAAAGAGCCTACTCCTTTTTAAAAGGCCGGCAACGCATCTGCGATTCCCCTGGTTCCCCTGGTGTTGCAGTTGTTCATGGGGGGCGGTAGTCACTTACCATCAGGTGAGCCGCATGCTCATTTGACCTCTCTCCTATAAAAAAAATATATTTCAGTTATTTGTATAGTTGTAGGACTTCCTTTCTGCCTAGTATATTGTCTGGGTAGCTACCATCCTCTTAACTATTTCTGCTACCCGTGCAAGCACCGCTATGTTCCGGTCTGAAAGGTATAGAATTACATCATAGTCATCAGAGGTGACAACGCCTCTGTAGCCATCTTTAGTTAAAGTTGTTTGCAGGTGTTCATTTGCTGCAGTAGTAGTAAGTTCGCTTATCACTTTAGTTTTATAAAAAAACTTCATACATTATACGTGACCAAAACAATTAGGATCATGACAGCTAAGATGTCATTAGAACTAGCGAGGGAACACCGGAACGGTGATCGTTCACTAGGAGAAGCGCGGAGATGAGGCAGGGTGCGGATGCCGAAATGGCATTCCTATCATGATCAGAATTGTTTTGGCGAAGTTGTATATATAGCTTTTGAGCAGTCAGGTAAAAATAAAATTTACAGTTATTTCAAAATTTTCAATGTTTTAACTTTTTCCAGGATGACCCGTCTTAAAGACATCTTGAGGATTAAGTTGTGGACGGAGAGTAAGCAGGATTTATACGCAACGTTCCTGTCTTCAGCCATTGATTTGGGCGCTCGACTGCCACTTAAGCCCAGCGATGGGGAAGGGTAAGTTATTTAAAGACTTGCTTTAAAAAAAAAAAGAATCATTACTTTAAAGACGGAGAGTAAATTGACATTTTTGCTTATTCTGTTTCTTTCTCTCAGTTCTATTTCTAAGTTAAAAAGCAAAGTTACAGCCTGTATACTTCCCACTGCTGGGCGCACAGGCCGCCTTTCATTTCTGAGAGGGTTTTAGGGCAAGGAAATGTCCGCCGCGCTGACCCAATGCGTGTTAGTGAACTTCACACCTCTCCGAAATATTTTTTTTTCTATTTCTCATACATGCTGGTTTCCTCACTATGATTGCCTTTACCGCTCCTTAGCAACCGCCTCGAACACGGGTCCGCTTTAAATTTAGCAATCATGTCACGACATAATCCTAGGCGGGCCTGTTTCAGAGCATTGGTGAGATTAAAGAACTCGTTTCGATGATTTCCGTGAGTGAGTGATAATGCGTCATTGATGTTAATACCGTATCCTATCCAGTCCAGTAGGTTGAAAACGTCTTCCAATGCAGCGGTAAAGAGTTTCGGGGATATAACGTCAACTGTCTTACACCTTTCTGCAGCTGGATAGGTTTTGTACTCTGGTTCTGTACTCGGATAGCCATCGCAGCTCTACTGTACAAACACTTCAGCACTTCGATATACCGACAGTCAACTTGGCACCGCTGAAGGGACTGCAGCACCGCTCAAATTTTGACAGAATCAAAGGCTTTCTCATAGTCCACATACACAAGAGAAAGTGATTGTACTTCTCGGTCTTCTGTACAATTTGCCGAAAGTTATGTATGTGGTTTATGGTGCTGAAGCCTTTTCGGAAACCGGCTTGTTCAGGACCGGGAGAATGGAAGTCGTCGAGTCTGAGTGTGAGACGATTCGTAATGAGTCTCGAAAACAGCACATAGACGCAGCTCAAAAGAGAAATATTCTTGTAGTTCTTCGAGAGAGCGTTGTCGCCTTTCTTGAAGAACAAGACCACCACACTTCTGCTCCACGCCTCCGAAGTAGTCCCACCATGGAGGACGGAATTAAAGATCTTCTGAAGGACTTCAAGCACCGGTTTTCCACTCACTTTCAGAAGCTACGCTGCAGTTCTTTTCTCGTCCAGGGACTTGCCGTATTTAAGGTGCTGGAGACCCATTCTAATCTCGCTCAGGTTGACGTCCGGAATATCATCGGAATTGTGTCGGATAAGACTTGCTCTCGGATCGTTACTCACACTTGCGTGTGGCTCCGACGATGATGTGTACAGCTGCCTATAGAACCTCTCAATCTCACTTAGAATCTCAGGTGTCCCGGAAACGATTCTGCCACATTCGGTCTTCAGTTTCGACAGTTAGCTCTTTCTGGCAGATAAATCTCTGGCAAAGACTGAAGTCTTGGTTCCGCTCAATCGCTTCTTCAATACGAGCTGTATTGAAGTTGCGTAAGTCCCGCCGCATGCATTTGGTGATCTGTCTGTTCAGTTGCCTGTATGCTGTCATATCTGCTGAAGACCGCAGCTTCATCTCTTGTCTAATAGCAATGAGAATAAGAGTGTGATCGGAGAGATTTTGTGTTCTTCTGTGGCAGGTCTTGCAGAACTTAGTTCCGACCGCATGGACAGTTTTCACAAGCTTGTCATTCATATCGTTCACTGCATTGCAGTCTTCTAGGCACTGAAAACGATTTTGTAACTCGAGCTGAAAGTTTTTGGGTTCTCCTGTAACCGTGGACTGGCGGTTTAGAATATCCATATAGTCCCATGGGTATCGTAAGAGGCGCCAGAGAGAAACTAAAACAGGACATGGGTAGCAGCATCTTCCTATTATCAACTCAAAACTATAAAAAAACTACGGTATTGCCTACTCGCTTTTTTTGTTTTTTTTTTTTTTGCGCCCAGAAGCAATTGAAAAGGTCTACCCCCGGAAAGCGAGGAAGGAGGTGGTGATTGCTCTAAGCATACCACGACAGCCGGCTGTCGTGATTATGTGGGACTCACTGCGACTAACCTAACCTAAGTGCCTACCCACTAAACACTACCTGTGAGACTGGCATTGGCTTATGAGGTCTTCCTGCCGAATCGAAAGCGACCCTCTTTAGGGAAAAGGGAGCGCAGGCGGCGGCGAGCCGCTGAGGGGGAGCCTAACTAAGGCAAATTAAGAAGAGTCGGCCTGAGCCGCCAGGAGGCAGTTCAGGTCGGCCGAAAGCTTGTTTGGCGGGTCCGAGAGAGAGCTTCTCGGCCTGCGGGCTCGATAGCGAGAGGGGAGTGGGGCTGCATAAGTAGCTGCCTCACGAATGAAATGATTGGAGTGAGACTCTGAGGCTTTGAAGAAGTTCTCAGAGAGGGAGCGAGCCTACTCACCTGCCATGCATGGCACCTATTGCAAAATATCCTCTATGAGGCAATCTACGGAGGAAGCCTTTGTTCAGCAGTGAACTTTTTCAGGCTGTAATGAAATGTCCTCCAGAACGAATATTGGTTACGGCGGCCTGTCTCAACGGAGACTAGCCTTCTGCGCAGGACAGAATTATTGTGCCCGAGGGTATACGCAAGCACAGTTTTTTCTTGTGCCCAGAAGCAATTGAAAAGGGCTACCCTCCGGGAAGCAGGGAAGGGAGGTGGTGAATGCTCTAAGCCTACCACGACAGCCGGATGTCGTAGTTATGTGGGACTCACTGTGACGCGAGCACATGCTTTTTCTTTACTCTTATAGTCCGATGATACGGCAATCCGACACGACCGGAAAGAAATCGAACGCAGGACCAAAGCCTTTACGTGAATGTCTTGAATCATGATTTATCT
Source organism: Parnassius glacialis (assembly GCA_033319125.1). NCBI lineage: Eukaryota > Metazoa > Arthropoda > Insecta > Lepidoptera > Papilionidae > Parnassius > Parnassius glacialis. The sequence continues at coordinate 6,099,687 of JAVANC010000008.1, forward strand.
TACCTACATATATCATCCTTATTATTTATTTTATATTCTTCTGCGGTTGCCAACCCGCTTGCCAAGTGTGGCAACTATGCCAAAATCCCCCCTATGAGGCAATCTATGGGGAAGATCTATGATTAGCATTGGACTTTAATAGGCTGTACTGAATGAAAAAAAAAATAAAGAAGTTATAAACATCGCAAAATGTATCTTATATACATCACACATGACATATATTAGGTTGCATGTTTACTTATATTTTGTGACCTTTCCAAGGCCTTCGACTGTGTTCACCATGAGACATTAATCAGGAAGCTACAGTACTATGATGTCAAGAACACAGCGCTTAAACTTATTATTTCATATTTAAGTAATAGAAAGCAGAAGGTTATTATCAATGGTAAAAGTTCTACCGGGTCACCTGTACTAATGGGTGTTCCTCAGGGCTCGATTCTCGGCCCATTCCTGTTTCTGGTGTATATTAATGACTTACCTCACCTTGTAGGGGATAGTCATGATATAGTATTATTTGCTGATGATACTTCCTTGATATTTAAACTTAAACTTCAATCATTTAAATGTGACGAAGTAAATAATGCTATATCAAAATTAGTGCATTGGTTTAACGTTAATAATCTGCATTTGAACGGAAATAAAACTAATTGTGTTAAATTTACAACAACGAATGTTAAAAATCTGAATACCAATGTGTTTTTAAATGGGGAGGAATTGAGCCCTGTTGTCCACTGTTTTTCTTGGCATCACTCTTGACGCAAAGCTTCAGTGGGGCCCCCATATATCCAAATTAGCAAGCAGATTAAGTTCTGCAGCCTATGCTGTAAAAAAGATTAGAGGTCTCACTAGTGTCGAGACAGCTAGATTAGTTTATTTTAGTTATTTCCATAGCATAATGTCTTATGGGATTTTGTTATGGGGAAATGCGGCTGATTCCGAAACTATTATTGTTTTACAGAAGAGGACCATTAGAGCTATTTACAATCTAAAACCGAGAGAGTCTCTTAGAGATAAATTTAAAGAAATTAATATATTAACTTTGGCCTCTCAGTATATTTACGAAAATTTAATGTATGTTCACAAAAACAAAGTTTTAGTAAAAAAAGTGATATACATTCTGTAAACACTAGGAACAAACACAAGCTAGTGATGCCAGTTTCTCGACTCCACAGAGTCAGTAATTCATTCTTGGGGCAATGTATACGCTATTACAACAAGGTCCCGGAAAGTGTACAGGTTTTCTCTATTACCAAGTTTAAATGTTTTATTAAGCTGAAACTGTATAAAAGGGTTATTATAGTATAAATGAATACATGGTTGATAGTAACCCCTGGGAATGAGGTGGTCGCTTCCAAACAGTTTCTAAAATAAATTTTGTAAATAGTTCGTAATCATTTATATTGTAAAATTTATTTAAAAAAAAGTCCCGCTGGGTTTCTTGCTGGTTCTTCCCAGGACAGAGGGTTTTTTTTCGAACCAGTGTTAAAGTAAAAAATGACTTTCAATAAGAATTACACATGTAATGTATATTGAATAAAAATTATTCTATTCTATTCTATTCTATTCTACACGCAAGTATACTCTTTGTGCAGCGAGTATACTAATAGGAGTCATGGTAGCTCAAGGATTAGATGCTCCCTTAAATTTCACAGCAAGTTCGATTCCCGTTCGTACCAATAAAATTTTCACTTTGCAATTTTATGTGCTTCTTAACCACGTGTTTGAGGAATAAAAATATTTCGAAGATTGAAGTCTGCCAATATGGCGCAGCGAAGTTATTGTTCCATTATCTTTTCACTTTCATTTGGTATTCCACTTGGCACGATTCTTACGTATTTATAATCGTCGGTGGTACTTTAGTAATTTAACCAATGCCCCTTGCCGACTCTGCCACCCACTGCTACAGCATAAAGCTTTGTCAATCCTTTTTCATTCGTTCTCTCTACGAACCCAAACCACCGAAGGAATGCTTCTTCTATTTCCTAGTCACAACATTTTTTGTCATTATGTTATATTTGAATTTAATTTAAAACTAATTTACTTCAGATTCTTTTTAGATCACCAACTACTCAAACGCAAAAATTTGTTGATCTCTAAACCAAAGTGACTCTGACACCACGAGACTTAACGACATCTGAAAATTGAGGGGCGTTTGAGTATTTGGGCATATTAGTCGGTTATTCGTTATATTAAAATTATTTAGATAATATTCACGTAAAAATACATATGTAAAGTTCACACGCAGTAGAAGTGAAACCTTCAGAAAGTCGCGAGTAAAATAGCTTTGTAATAGCGCCATCTACTTCATTCTTTAGGTAGTCGTTTGATGAAACAAAAATTGATCGATTCTCAAGGTGGTACGTAAAATAGAGGCTAGATGGCCGAACCATAACTACTTTAATATGAATCGGTAGGTAAGTTTTGGAATCGTGGATTGTTAGGAATGAATCGGATAATATGATAATTTTATACATTATGGTTAATTTTATTTGTTTAATAAATTTGTTAATTTTTTTACCTTTTATTTTAACAGTTGAAATTTATATTAAACAGTTTTAAAGCACCGCACAAAATGGAGACTGTGTTATTAGTAAACGCTGTGTACTGTATTCTATCTCATTCTGTTTCTGTTTGTCTTTTTGAGGTCGCTTTTTCGTTTCATCGACTTCCAAATCACAATGATTCTAAAGAAGTTTCCACTTCATAAGTATTGTATGTCTTACCTAGTTTCTACGGCACCTCCCACAATTTCGTGCATTATCACTACTACCAGTAAACGCAAAATCACTACCTCCAACACTACTAGAGTCATTCGGGGTAACTGAGCGCAGTGGGTAAGTGAGCGCAGTGAGTGTATCTCCCGAACGGGGAACGGGGCAGAGGTTTTTGTTAAGGTCGAAAAGTGATGCCAAAGTGCCCTGCTAGTCGCGACTTGTCTCTGTGGCGGCGGTTGAGAAATAACTTTTTTTTTCATAAAAAACAGTATATGGTGTTTAAATTCGAATTCTTTTGTTTAATGGAAAACAAGGTATCATCGGCGTTATCGATTTCACAACGGTAAGTTGTATTTTCTTTGAATAATAATATGTTTACGCTACATTTTATATAAAAAAAATCATGTTTTATTTGTTTTCAATTTATTTTATGAGCTTTCAATTGCAATTTGGTGTTGTGGGGAAAGTGTGCGCGGGTAAGTGTGCGCATGCGTACACTTGCCCCTTCGATGTTATTTTCAGTTTTTCATTACCATACCGTGAAATTATATAAGAAAAAGACTTGAAGTTGCATCGGTCACTAAAGAACAAATCTCTGGAGCCAAAGCACTCATTAAGCATGCGCAAAAGAGCTGCTGCAAGCGCCATTGGTATCTATTAGTGAGTATTGTATTCGAAATCGACATCATCGTCTTGAAGAGGAAGAACAGTTTTCTGTGGCCTCGACCGCTACAACAGTAGAATACTGTTGTCCTGTATGTAAGCAAAAAATATACAGAGCCAAATACTGAAGAACGGAGTCAGTGCATGTATGCAAAGACTGGTGAAATGAGGATGCCATCTGATGAGGATGCACTGCATATGAGAGAGGTGTTTTTGTTTGTGATAATTGAATCCCCAAATTAATATTGTTTCTAATAAATTAGACAATCCCAAGTAAAATATGTTAATCTCTAAATATTAATAATTAAAAATTTCTATAATTTAATTTAAATAAATGTTAAGTTAATTTAATTTTATGAGATAATTGTTATTTTTATGCAAAGACTAATAACTAATAAAAATATTTTCTAAGTGGCGTTACAATAAAGAACCTTTATTCTTGAATATTGTGTATATTTTGATTAATCCAAGGAATGCGCTACTTATCCCATATGCGTATACTTACCCCGTACGGGTGCGCACAGTTACCCGCATCATGGGTCAAGTGAGCGCATTCCGATTTTATGTAATTAAATGCTTACAGAAAAAAAACCACCAAGTTTTCTATTCTTATTTCTATTTCAATTGAGAGGCTAATATGTGGTTTATCTCAGAACCGACTTTTATATTCCTAACTTTTTTATTTTATGCGTAGTGAACTAATATTTACCAAAGTGCGCACACTTGACCCGAATGACTCTATACTAGAAAAAACTCACGCCCATAAACACCCATGTTCCGCTTCTAAACGCTAGTTTTTTACCCAACTGCCCAAGTGCCCAAAATTGCTTTGCAATAGCTCCACCTACTCTATTTTATAGGTAAAGTAATTTTTTCGAACAAAAATTGATTGACTCGCAAAGTGGTACGTAAAATAAACGCTAGGTGGCCTAAACACGATATATTATAATATTCTTAACAGTGGTAGAGCCACGCGGCAGCTTTTGCTGTCGCACGGATGGGCCGGCTCTAATCGGGGTGGTACCACGACTTCACAGAAAACCAGCGTGAAGTAGAGATTTACCTCTGCGTTTCGCTTGGTGAGTGCAGGTAGCCGGAGGCCCTTTTTACTGGAAATGAGGCATTCCATCTTAGTCCTCACGGGTGACAACGCATCTACATTTTGATTTGTAATAGAGGATAGATGTAGATGTCTATGGGCCGCAGCAACCACTTACCATCAGGTGGACTGTGTGCTCGTTTGTCACCCTTATCATATAAAAAAAAATTCTATCTCACTCTTTCACTAGCTCAATCCAATAGACATATATGTGTATCTCTTTTTAGTGTTGCTTTTTCGTTTCATCGATTTAAAAATTATAGCGATTCTAAAGAAGTTTTCACTTCAAAAATGAATATACTGGGTAGTTGATTCAAATTTAGCATTTTGATTCTTTCAGGCTGGTAGTACGTCTAGGCAGTGCTGTACCGTTCTCATCAGAGCTGAAGAGACTACGCGAAGAGGTGCGACCACTCTCCCGTTTGCCCAGCTGCCCCAGGGAGTACAAGCGCACGACAGTGGAAAGATTATTCCGCGACGCTGGTTTTACATTGGACTGGTGTAGTTTTGAACTGGTAGCTATTCACTTTATTGATGGTTTTTAGAAAGTTTTCAATACAAGGCTGTTATAGTATCAATAGCGACATTAATCTTTATATATAAAAATTACGTGTCACGTTGTTTGTCCGCGATGAACTCCTAAACTATTGAACTGATTTCAATGAAATTTTGTACACTGTGTGCATTTTGGTCCATCTTGAGAGATATGATAATTTTTTTTCCTTTAAGTTACCCTCAACATAATTTTTTTGCGAATTTAAAGATTTTTTCATAGGAAGGGTCGTCGAAAAGGGCAGAACAACGTCTGCCTGGCCAGCTAGTTAATTAAAAAAAAACAATGATAATACGCATGCAACTTAGTTTCTTTCTCTATAATCGTTATCTCAACGTGATTTTTTAAGTCTGACCCACGGAGCAAACACAAAAAGGAAACGGCCTAAGCAACTATGCACTATGATTCTAACTAGGTCCGACGTCATCACAGTGGGCATGGATTTAGTTAGTACACTGTCAGCGTTCGTCCTGTAGGTTTATGTGTCAAAAACCGCAAATCGGTGTATTCTCGTAGTATTATGAAGAAAAGGATGATGAGAGAAGGAAGTGTTGTGTTTTATCGTGTAAAAACTACTCAGATAGACGCACTGATGCTATGGATGACATCACATATCATTTGTAAGGAATTTTATACCTAATTTATTAAAATAGTTATAGAAAAATCTCTTTGCGTCGGCTTTCAAATATAATTAAATATATTCAACACTAAATGGCGACACCAAAGATGTTTTATAGGTCCAGATACCGTGTTGCTAACACACCGCACCGTTCATAGTGATGCCAGTCTTTGATTCATGTGTGCGTGAGTACCACGTGACGCGCACATCTTACGTACCATGGCTGCATTAATGTGCGTGACTTCGGTAATAACAATGCGAATCGATTACCCAAAAAATGTGGGAAATGTTATATTTCATTCATATTGACGTACCTATTGATTCTACGAGTATAAAATGTATGTGCAAGGCGTGTGCATTTGTGTGCGTGTGTCTATGGCGATATGGTTGGTTATGTGTGTTTTATGTAGGTACGAACATCGCACTAAAACATTGAAGATATGTAATAAAACCTATAATTAATGTAACAGTTAAAAATAAATAAAAAAGCACAGTAGATATTTATGTACGTAACATATATTTATAATCTATTATTATTAAATATATTCAGAATACTACACTTTTGTACTGTACAACACAAAATATTGCCGCTTTTTACGAAGACATTAATTATTTTTCAATCCTAAGTAAAATGACGAAAAAAAGTAAGTTTGGTTAATCGTAAACTTCGGCCAAGAGATAGCAAATGTAAATTTTTTTTAAATTGCTCCGTTCCGTTGCTGCGTGAAGGAAGGACAAAAACAAAAAAACACACTTTTACATTTATAATATTATATTAGTATGGATTGTCAAGCTTCAGTGGGGCCCCCATATATCCAAAGCTTCAGTGGGGCCCCCATATATCCATATTAGCAAGCAGACTAAGTTCTGCAGCCTATGCTGTAAAAAAGATTAGAGGTCTCACTAGTGTCGAGACAGCTAGATTAGTTTATTTTAGTTATTTCCATAGCATAATGTCTTATGGGATTTTGCTATGGGGAAATGCGGCTGATTCAGAAACTATTTTTATTTTACAGAAGAGGGCCATTAGAGCTATTTACAATCTAAAACCGAGAGAGTCTCTTAGAGATACATTTAAAGAAATTAATATATTAACTTTGGCCTCTCAGTATATTTACGAAAATTTAATGTATGTTCACAAAAACAAAAATAGTTTTAGTAAAAAAAGTGATATACATTCTGTAAACACTAGGAACAAACACAAGCTAGTGATGCCAGTTTCTGGACTACACAGAGTCAGTAATTCATTCTTGGGGCAATGTATACGCTATTACAACAAGGTCCCGGAAAGTGTACAGGTTCTCTCTATTACTAAGTTTAAATGTTTTATTAAGCTGAAACTGTATAAAAAGGGTTATTATAGTATAAATGAATACATGGTTGATAATAACCCCAGGGAATGAGGTGGTCGCTTCCAAGCAGTTTCTAAAATAAATTTTGTAAATAGTTCGTAATCATTTAAATTGTAAAATTTATTTAAAAAAAATGTCCCGCTGGGTTTCTTGCTGGTTCTTCCCAGGACAGAGGGTATTTTTTCGAACCAGTGGTAAAGTAAAAAATGACTTTCAATAAGAATTACACATGTAATGTATATTGAATAAAAATTATTCTATTCTATTCTATTCTATTCTATTCAAGAATGATAGATAAACTTTTCAAACTGGTTTACAATCGGCTTTTTGAGGGTGGAACTATACACTCGCGCTCTCTTTCTCGCTCTAATAAATAACGGTTCTGCGTGACCAAAAAGGATAAAAGCACAGGAAATTGCGATTCCGTGCTGTCAGATGTAGTTCAACCCTAAGCCGTAAAACGGTTTAACTCTATAGGTTGGGTAAAATCTGTAAAATTAGACCTATACAGATAACCTTTCCGGTTGATCATGACATTAAAAAATAGTAAAAACATTTTTTTTTATAGGATAAGGGTGACAAACGAGCACACAGTCCACCTGATGGTAAGTGGTTGCTGCGGCCCATAGACATCTACATCTATCCTCTATTACAAATCAAAATGTAGATGCGTTGTCACCCGTGAGGTCTAAGGTGGAATGCCTCATTTCCAGTAAAAAGGGCCTCCGGCCACCTGCACTCACCAAGCGAAACGCAGAGGTAAACCTCTACTTCACGCTGGTTTTCTGTGAGGTCGTGGTACCACCCCGGTTCGAGCCGGCCCATCCGTGCGACAGCAAAAGCTGCCGCGTGGCTCTACCACTGTTATGCTGCCGCGTGGCTCTACCACTGTTAATTTCATAAACTAGGCAACACTCGAATATTATTGCGTAGTATTATTACTTCTTTTGACATTTAGCTTTCGTATTCTTTTACAAAGAAATACACCATAAAGTTGTATAGTAACTTATGAAAAGTGATGCTCTTATCAATATCTTTTTTCCAGAAGTATTTTTTACATGATTTCACAGCACAAACAGTCATTTTTCGAAATTATAAACATCCGTGCGTTACGTACGTTCACAGTGAACGTCGCTGGCGTATTGGCGGAACGATCGAACGAATACACTAGTATTGGCGCCTTTGAAATGGAAGCGTTTTAAGCGCGCATACACGGTATCTGGACCTATAAAACATCTTTGGGTGACACTTTCTGTCATGGGAATTAAATATATAAAGGCACGTAGAGCTCAGTATTAGTAAAATAATCACATGAAGGAGCTGAAATTTGTTTTGAATTCAGTCCTAAAAAATTTTTAATCGCCAAAATTTTTAATTAATAAACAAAATTTATAGTATTTATAATAATTTTGAGAACAGGCCGCCATCTATCGTCAAAGTAGCTACTTTTAACTTCATTGCAACATCGATATGGAACGATGCGAGTAGTTTTAATAGCTAAGTGGGCGGTGCTTAAACACCACCACCCCGCAAATTGTCACGCGCTGTTACATAGTGAAATCTAATTACAACACCTTGTAGCCGGTGGAAGGAAAAGGGGAGATCTCCCGCCGGGTAAGGTGTTCTGCCCGGGGAGCGGTCAACGCTCTGAGTGGAAGTTCGGAGCTATTCTATATATATTGCTTTAATTTCGGAACTTTGTTAGCGCAATTTAGGCTTCGATGTGTTTCGCTTGTGGCGCGACGACAGCGCCGCCACAACCTCTTTGTATTTACTCCGTGGTATGAACTCAACGAGCAGAGAGAATGTCGAATTCGCGCGTTTTTGCCTCGTCCTTTTTTAAAGACTGCAAATTAGGGGACTAGCCTTGTCCTTTTTTAAAGATTGCAAATTAGGGGACTAGATTAATTTTTAAAATATTAACTTTTAAAATAAAGGACGCCTAGCAACGCTAACGCCTCCACACTGATCTAAAAACATCGATTCCAGTACAACACGATCTACAAACAGCGTTCAACAGTACATCTGGAATACCACACGGAATTGCCCAATACGAGTCGCGGTGGGAATTCGCGCGTTTTGGAGACGCGCTCTGATTGGTGGGCGCCGGCGCGCAGTGCGCTACCGCAGCGCAGCTTCGCGCGGCAATTCGCTGTTGCGATCGTGCCGCCATTACTTCTTTTGTTGCTAGCCGGGACCGCGCTTACTGCGGTACTTTGCTTCCGTTATGCCAGCATGTAAGTACATACTTAGATTCTTTGGTCGAAAATGAAAATATAGTGTTTTTATGATTTGTAGAAGTTTTTTATTAAATTGCTTTATTTATGTTTTACTGGTTCAAAAATGTGTAATAAATTTTTAAAGCACTTGCTGACATTGAAAAAATAATTTCTCTAGTACGTAGTACATATAACGCAATGACTAGAACATATACCAAGACTTGTTTGTTTGTAACACGTGTTAGAGTCAATGAGATGTTAGAGGCTCTGACTCAATTAGTAGTTTGTTTCAGTGCCAGACGCTTGTCGTAACATGACACGTCTGAAGACGAACATCAGCTTTACAAGCGCAAGCGCACTAGGGTTGCCACCTTTTTTCTTAAGAAAATATATAGCATTTTTCCCAAAAAAAATCCAATAAGATAATACTTTTAAGAAATTCAGGAAAAATAGTACACATTTATTTTTAATCAATATGTATTTTACCATGCACATGTATTTATTTGTTATTGATCTTCTCTTTGGCCATCAATGATAATCTAAAATAATAATAGGAATCTGAGCAATTTAGATTCATATTAAAATAAATTAACAATTCATTTCTTTCTTTTTTTTTTTGCTTCTTTTTTAGGAAGCTTGCAAAACCATCATTACTTTCCATGTTTTTAAAGTTGGCAAAAAATTATTTCGCGTACATTTTTTGCCAACTTTAATATAATGGACTTCCGCAAAGTAACGCCTGATTCTATTAATTATTCCATGTTTTTTCATATTTTAGCAGCAGAAAATAAACACACAAAAATCGTGCGGCAATCATCGATAAATTATTGGCAGTTTAACAGTTGACGTTTCGTTGCCGCGAATAGGGTTGCCATCTCCTAAAATGAAAAAGCCGGACTCGGCGCTCCAAAAAGCTGGACTTTTGGCCCTAAAAGTCGGACAGTAATTTTTAAAAAGCCAAACATACCTTTCTGAGGCCATGCAGCCAAAAAACTCACCAACTCCAACTCCCCGAGAAAAGAAATAAAATACTCCGTTACATATGTTAATTGTTTATTAATCAATCACAGCACAGTTTCAAGTGTATACGTTACTTATTTATTAATCAATCACAGCACAGATTGAAATAAATTTAAACCACTTATTACCTACTTACAATAACAATCAACAAAAGCAGTCTTCTGTTTGTAGACTTTATAAAAAAAAAACAAATAAAATTACAATTCTAAACAAAGTACTTACCATTTTCACAAAACAAATGTTAAAAAACTACTCATATTTCAATTATCAGGTACAAATAAAACTTTAAAATAATAATCTATATTTTACTGGCTGGTAATAATATATGGATAGATTAATTCAGCATTGCTCGCTCATTCTGCAAGCGATGCGTGCAACGCGTTACACTAACAAAAAGCCTAATCAAAGCCGGACAGGCCGGACAGAAAAAATTTGGCCGGACACAAGCCGAAAAAGCCAAACTTGTCCGGCTAAAGCCGGACAGATGGCATCCCTAGCCACGAATGCGTTTCGTTCTGAAATTCCCCATGCTGCGCTGCGGGTGCGTTCCAGACTTCCAGTCACAGTTAAAATATAAAAAAAAACGCAACAGGAATGAAAATATAATATTTTCCGTACTATATTATTTTTCTATAATATTCTATAATATATATAGTACAATTGACTGAAGTATAGTACGATACTATATATTATAGCGCGGGTGGCGACCCTAATGCGCACTGAAGTCCTGCGTTAACCACTCGAGAAAAAAGTATAGATCAAGAAGTGACTTTTTGCACTTAAGCTCTCTCTATTATTGATAAGCGCACACGAAATTGAACCGGCACCAATGAAATTGTTAATTGCAATTTTAAGTGCTGATTTACCACGTGCTCTCAGCGGTGAAGGAAAACATTGTGAGGAAACCTGCATGTCTGAGAAATAAGAAAAAAATATTTCGAAGACATGTGAAGTTCGCCAACACGCATTGGGGCAGCGCGGCGGACATTTACTTGCTCTAAAACCCTCTCAGAAATGAGAGGAGGCCTGTGCCCAGCAGTGGGACGTAAATAGGCTGCAACTTTACACACGAAATTTAATAACATTTATCAATTGGCATTCGTGGCAACCAAAACGCGCTCGTGGTTCATAATTTATTTTACATCATAGAGCAACACAAATTAGTGCATATGCAAAATAAATGAAAAATCGAAAGAAAACTGCAGTCGATATAATTACAATTATTAATATAATCTAAATAGACAATTATTACTTACATACTGATCATTCTATCTACGTATAATCTATGATGCCAAAAACTAACCGCGCATGTTATTATAAAGCTCGACCCACACGGTCAATTAAACTGATCAGTTGAACTGAACAGTTTAGGGGTATAAAGCTAGACACACACGGTTAAACTGATCAGTTCAACTAATCAGTTAAAACGGATGTATGCCAAAATTATTTCCCCACTCACTGGCTTCTTTCAACTTAAGATTTCGCACTCATGGTCTGTTTTTGGATGTATGAGTGTCTAGTTTAACACTACTATGCCCCACGCATACGCGAAGTCCTTCGATCAGATCGGACGATCAGAGCGAAGACAGAATAACACGCATTTTTGATTTTATACTTCTTTTGGCACGTTTGGGAAAAATGATGAGAGTGAATTTTTTACGATGCGCGCGCACACCGAAACCTAAAAGCGATAACTTCAGTTGGTAATTGTCTGTCAACTGTCAAGTTTTCGTGAGAACTAATAACTATATTTAAGGTAGTTATTCAAATATATAATAATCTATAAAACGTGTTTTATTCATTGGCTTAGAATATATTGGCGTAAGTATATTCTAAGTCTGTGGTTTTTATTTTTGTTATTTTTGTTTTGTTACGCTAAAGAAGTATAACTTCTTACATGCGTACATATGTACACACACACACACACACACACACACACACACACGTTTTTTGTGTGAAAGAGCTCTAGTACGTAACTAGAACATATTATTTCAATGTTTACTGACGTCCGTTTGAGCTGAAATTTGACATACTTATGTAACTTCGATGACAGTGCAATAATATATTATCATAGAGCTGACTGTGTAGTGGCAGTGTAGGAATATCCACTAACTGATATCGTCCCGTGGGTGTCGTAAGAGGCGACTGAGGGAAACTGAAACAGGCGATGAGTGGCTGCATCTTTCTGATAACAAATTAAAATAAAGAAACTGCGGTTGCCAACCCTTCTGCCAAGCGACTGACGAGATTATCTATGGGGAGGCCTATGTTCAGCAGTGGACTTTTATATGTTGTAATGAATGGATTATAGATCTGATCTGATGATAGACCCAGCTGGCCCAAGCATCGTCTATAAAAGCTTGTTGTTAAATTGATTTTATATTTCATTCTGTTTATTACGATTACAATACAGTAATGGAATTTTCATTTCGCGTTGGTATTCTTTGCCAGTCGAGGTAACACATTCGTGCTACAGCTATAATACACTGCAACTCAGCGTGGTTCTACCACGTATAAAATATCCCGAAACATATTATATTATTAATTTCTTGGACGTGCAGGTTTCCTGTCTATGTTTTTGTTCACCTCTAATTCGGGAAAACAACAACGTTTTATATTGTAATTAAAATTTCGTCCATTGGTCTCATGGGTCTCCCCAGTTGTGGGGAAAATACTAAATAACTTAAAATTTAAATAACCATTATAGATTGAAAGAATTTTTCATGTTAATTTCAGAATAGACCCAGAATCGGAAAACTTTCTGGAGAACATATACCATATTTGTATCGATTATAAAAGAAAGAGGTTCGTTAAATATGTATTGGTGTGGAACTAACGAATTGTTATAACATAACTAATCCCATAATTGAAATTAAATTAATGTTAAAATTTAATGTTAACGTTGTTAGAAATTAATTTGCTTATATCCGTGTAATGAAATAAAATGATGTCTTACTTCGTATGAAGAGCACCTCCCACCCTACCACAATGAGGGCATCCATAACTTTTTCTGCCACCAGGGCGGCGCCACTAGAAAGTGAGGTATAATATTTGACAGATTTCATAGCGGGGAAGTTAATTTGTTCGGAAAATGTAAAAGTTATTGTTCCTTTCTGTACTATTAGCTATATTTTATATGAATAACATTAAAAACAAATAAATCAAACCACAGATATTCATAAAAGTAGAAAAAGAAAGTTTGTAATATGCAAAAAATTAAAGAGTAAACCACTGACGCATTGTTTTGTGTATTAATATAATACTCTAGAAATTGAATCAGTTGTTTTTCAGTTAAACTGATACACGTTTTATTAAAAAAACAACTTCTCAATTAAATTACATTGTGTAACAAAAAACTTTACCTCAGTATCAACTAGCGACATCTGGTGAGCACAAAATTATTAGCCCTCATTGCGTACACTATCCCCGTTACCTCTAATCCCAGAACCACTGCTCCCAACAACACTACACTAGGAAAGACACACCACCGTCGATAATACGACATGTGTTTCGCCTCTACGAGGCATCATCGGGTGAAGTGTATGTTTTCACTTCAAAAATATTTTTATTTTAACCGTAATATTTTAATTTAAATAAAAATGCATTTTAATTGTAACTACACTCAACTGCTACGTTAAAATGAATTAAACCTGTTTCAGAGCACACAAATCTGGGAAAGTGGAACTTTGCAGATACGGAACTGGCGACACAGATCAGACCCAAGTCGCCGATAACACTAGTGATAGAAGTTTGGGAGTCAGGTACTTGTTTTAAAAATAATAATTTTACGCTTGATTAATTTCTAATTGTTGTTTTACCGTTACAGCCTATTAAAGTCCACTGCTGAACATAGGCCTCCTCTATAGAACAGTTTAGAGTCCTTACAGTTGTGAAACGTCTTTAAGACGACACATCGAAAATGAACGTTTAAAATGGCTCCGCCTATTTCCCCCGCACGCCGCTAGTGGCACTCGTCGCTCGATTCCAAAAAATTTAAAGTCGCGCCAAATGCCCACTCGGGGGTCGACGCGCGGTCAACAGAAAAGAACAAGTAAGCTTGGGAGTCGCGACACACTAATTTTTTTGTTACGTTTTTAATATTTTACATTATTTATTGTCTTATTGCATAATAACATGTAGTTGTATATGTCATTGTTGTTTTCGTCATGTTAGTTTATTAAAAGAGAAATCACTCAATATGTCAATGTGTAATATAATGTCAGGCGATGCCGCCACCCGCGTAGGTATTTATGTGGCCAGCGTGTATGGTTGGAGTTGTCACGAAAATGGAAATAAAATAATTTTCGTTATTATAATACTCATTATAATTTATTAACATTATGTAGATACTTACTTATAAGATGAACATTACATTTATTGAACAAGATCATTTTTATTACAACAAAAAACAACACATTTACAAGTGTTGCACTGCCAATTATTTTCGTGACACCTTCTTTTTATAGATGTCTTTTGTTTTAGATTGTTAATTTTAATTATGTAGTGTTTTCGCATAAAAATAATGAGGGAAACAAGCATGGCCGTCATTTAAATTCAATTTTATTTAGTAATATATATATAACTATAACACTAAGTCACCATTATTGATATTACATTTTTTTGAAAACGGCACTTAAAATTAGGTAAATAAGTAATATAAAACACGCTCGCGCCTACCGCATCTACTGCATAGCAGACTCAGTGAAGTGCCCCGCAAGAACCCCACCGTTGCCCTGCACAAGTACATTTGTTTACTAACTGTAAGGTCTAAACTGTGCCTACATATAGCCTTATAGGGGGCATATTTGCCATAGTTTCTACGCTTGGCAATCGGGTGGACAACCGCAGTTTTTCATTTGGATTCTATTCCGCCGCTAATACATAGTGTCATTATACATACATATAATCACGCCTCTTTCCCGTAGGGGTAGGCAGAGACCACTTCTTTCCACTTGCTACGATCCTTACATACTTGTTTCGCTTCGTCCACTTTCATTATTCCCTTCATACATGCTCTACGGTTTAGGGTACTCTTAACCTAGCCTTTTTTTAAGACGTCCCTAATTTGGTCTAGAAATGTCCGCCTAGGTCTACCCCTTCCAACACTTTCATTCACACTCGCCTTATACACTTTTTTCGTCAATCGTTCTTCATTCATTCTCTCGACGTGGCCAAACCATCTCAGCATACCTTTCTCAATTTTTGTCACTAAATCTTCTTTCAGACCACAACGTTTCCTTATCTCACTATTTCTTATCCTGTCACTCAGTTTAACTCCAATCATACTTCTTAATGCTCTCATCTCAACTGCATTTATTCTGCTTTCATGTTTCTTCTGCCATACCCAACTTTCACTTCCGTACATGAGTGTCGGAACCAACACCCCCTCATGCACAGCCAAACGAGCCTTGTTAGACACCTTCCGACTGCTCATAAAGGAGTGCAAAGCTCCATTCACCATGTTTCGTGCATTCACTCTTCTTTCGATATCACTCTCACACTTTCCATCTCTTGTAAACTTTGACCCCAGATACACGAACTCTCACCTGTTCAATTTGTTTATCTTCAATCACGATATTGCAGTCTGTCACTGCCTCATCTTTTTCAAACACCATCACTTTCGTCTTCCTTACATTCATCTTCATTCCCTTTCTAACAAAAGCTCCACTCATAGCAGTTACCATCTCCTGCAACTCCTCGGCCGAAGACGCAAGTAATATATTGTCCCCAAAAATGAGAGAACTGTGTCAGACGGGATGTTTATGATATAATACTTACGATGTTAGATTTGTGTCATGATCATCATCATATATATCCATATACGTGTCATATATAGCCCGTATAACAGCAACAGATGGATATGAACTTGGCAGGATGGTTGACGATCTCAGTACCAGATGTTTTGCACCTTCAACGCTGCTGCTTGTTACGGGTCTGGGTTAGGTCTGGCGTAAACGAGATATTTTTACCGCCATCTATTTGCAGCTATAAGGTCTTTCTGGTCTATGCCATAATCGCCTGAAATAGGTTGATGAGTACGAGGCCACCACACGGCGTAATCAGATTTTGTGTAGTAGTAATGAATTAAATTTATTTACGCATGTACACGATGTTGTTCCAAAAAACTAAATAATTCGGCGTTTTTATAGGACGTCGATTCAGTCGCTCAATTATATTTAGTCTAGTGAGCAGTGCGTACGCACAGGACCGCGTGGACTTGTACTTTGACAGAGGGAAACGACTGTGTATGGCTACTCCCCTCCGGTGCGCTGGTGGCCCGTGTTGCTCTGTTTGTTGTATTTTCAACACCTTAAATGACGAACTACAGGAATAAAATTCTCATTACAGTCCTAACAACAGCCTGGTGAGGCCCTACAGCCCAAAATCGTCGACCAACTTAGCTGGCAGCTACAACCGACCTCAACCTCCTCCCTACGTGGGCTCTACAACGAATTCTCTCCATCACCGCAAATCTGGCAACAACGCTGACACACCTTCCACCAGTGGCCATACTCCGGAACACAATCGCGGTAATTTGGCTTTGGAAGAATCACTGAAACTGCTGAACGAAGCGAATATTGCTAGTGATTTCGATGGCATTCCGATTTCGAAAGACCCAATAATCGATCTGAACGATGGCACTGAGGATTACGTCTTAGTTAAACCTGATCCAACCGCTTATATCTCGAAAAATCCGGAAGCAACTGGTTATTTCTCGATCAAACCGGATCTAGACGACATTAACGTACCCGAATTGGCTAAATACGGTGTAACAGGAATTGGCGGTATATGACAGAGTGTTTCAACGGATGGCTCTCGGCCACCGGTCAAAACCTGGTTTTGTTAAGTCTAATCATAGCACACTCTTAGACCTACAAACATAGATAAACGTAGCACTGCGTGCATTTCAAATGAATACACATCTCTATATATAAAAATCAATTGCTGTCTTAGTCTCGCTAAAACTTGAAACTGGGGAGACCAAGTCTGATGAAAATTTTTGTGTGTATTTGAGTGGGTCTCTGGATCGCTTATGCCGGTAGGTGTAGCAGTTGTCGAGATCCAGAAATCACCCGTTCGAAGCTGGCGCGGATCGCTACTCATAAAAATATTCTGAGACCAAAACCATACACAACTTCTTGTAAAGACATATCTTCTCGCACATGCATGTAAAAAAATTGTTAACGGAGGTCAACGGAGGGCGGCCTGTATAGTCGACGACCAAGTTCTTTCCGATCGCCTTGATCTACTGGCCTTGCGAAGAGACGTTGCATCTCTGTGCATTTTATACCGCATATTGATACCACGGGAAGTGCTCAGAGAATTTGTTCGGACTAATTTCAACTGCTGAATATCACAATCTTACACTACGATAGAACTCAAAATTCCATCCTTACTATCTCGATGGTAGGCGGTCTACTACCGACAACTTAGGGCCCTTCAAAAAAACGGCCTACACCTTTCTAAAATACCGTCAACCGGCGAGAAGCTGCAATTCTGCTGGTGTTGCAGATGTTCATTCGTAACGGTGATCACTTACCATCAGATGAGCTGTATGCTCGTTTGCCTCCTCTTCTACGGGGCTATTTTGCAATAACCGGCCAAATTTGTAGAGAAGGTTCAGAATAAGTAATATAGGCAAAGGGTGAAGAAAAATTGAGTTGAAAAAATCTCAATCATTCTGTCCTTTTATCTTTTAAATTCAAAATGCGTGGTAATGCATTATCTTAACTAATTTTACTGTGCACGCACACATTCATAAGGTTCGATCGGTAGGCAAAAACGTTGTTGCCCATAAATCACATCCAATGTGGGATAATTTTAAATAAAAGTAGAAGCCTTATTTTCAAAAACTGCAATGACGGCAAATCATTATTTATATATTTGAACTTAAGTTTATTTGGTTGCTCTTTAAAAAATAACCCTATAGAAAGAAGAAAGATTTGTACGTGTCAAGAAGTTGAGTATGGTATGAGCGTCACTTGAAATTTACACATAGTATTTTATCTATCTTTCTTTGTAGGTCTGTGAGCATACGAGCTGAACTGCAGAAAGCTAGTGCAATAAAAAGTGTGATGTGCTTTTATTACAAATATTTTTAAATATAATACTCCAAGAAACAACACTATTTTTGATTTAATTTGTTTTTAAATTTATATTGTTGAATGACATTGGGACGTCGAATAACTCAGTCCCCTCCCCCCTCCCCCCGTGCCCATGAGTGCAGTAAAGTGCTCGAAACGTCGGGAATCTATCTCTCTTACAAAGCAATAAGGACCGTGGCCGAGCTCACTTGACTACTCTAGCGCCATCTATTATCTATCTACGGAAGCGGCTGCGATGTATATCGATATGAAAATTTGACGCGCTAAATACATCGTTCTTTATTTAATACATTTCCATAGATGTCGCTACATGGTACCGCTAAGTAAGATTGACGAAGTCATTGGGCTCTAGTATAAAATAATTTAAAATACGCGATAAAATCTGTAAAATATGGTTTTACTTTTATGTTTTATATTAGACTAGTGATCCGCCCCGGCTGCGCGCGGTTGATTTCTGGATCTCGACTACAGCGCCACCTACCGCGTCCAAATGTGGTTTTAAACCATCTAGGGACCCATACAAACAGACACAATTAGTTATATTTAAATCAGTCAGGACTAACGGACATCAATTAGTTTTTATATATAGACATTTGCGGTAGATTCAGCAGTCTATGGCTATTTGTATCATAGACTTAGAGAATTCTATATTTTCTAAGTCTATGATTTGTATACTTTGTAGAGAAATAAAACTTACACTTCTTTTGTGCGTTGCAATCCGTCTGTAACAGTCACTTACCTATTACCACCGCCGAATAGAAGTGCGTCCATGTCTGAAGGATGTAGGGAGTCAGTATATTAGGTTGTGAGGCATTCCATCTTTGGTCTCACAGATGACAAATGCATCTGTAGCCTTTAGTTGTTAGCCTTGGCTGCAGTAACTTACCATTAGGTAGACCCAGTTGGTTTGTTACTATAGAGATTTATAAAAATAATCTGCGATTCAGCATTCTTCGAATATTTGTACACCTTGTAGGGAAATTAAAAACCAACTAATTTTAGATCTTTAAATGCAATTTTTTGTAGAGTTTTATCAAGTTTATAAATTGTATTTTTAACCTTAAAAAAAGAAATAGTTTATTTGTTGGAAAAAATGTTTTTTTTTTAAATAATTTATTAACTTTTTTATATTTTCGCTCACAATATAGACCACAGAGGATGTTAATAAATTACTAATATTAATAATTTTTTTTTAATTTTCAATACATGAAAATAATTAACTTTATTGAAATGCTTTATCAAGTTAGGAATGACTGAGTTTTATTATTGGCCATAAATGTCGCGAATGATGTTCTTTTTTTTTTTCTTTTTTTTTTTAAAAAAAACGTTACCCCACACTAGGATTTTCTCCTGTGTCGTGGAGGCAGTTTACAAACATAAATTGCACTAGGACAAACATCCAGACCCGGAACAATTATTTGTAGGCCATACAAATACTTGTTCCGTGCGGGATTCGAACCCACGGCCCCCAGCGCAACAACTGATTGCTAAGCCACTGCGCCACGGAGCCGTCAAAACGTTTACAAAAGTAATACCTACAAAGTCACTAAACTTGTAGAATTAAAATGAGAAGATAAAAGTAGGTAATGGTTTTGCTTTTATTTTTAAGTTTTTGGTCCCAACTTGCATTTGCCAGTTTTAAGTACCTAATGCATTATTTTAGTGGTCTAACACCATTTTCGCATTATTGCCTTTCTAATGAAACCGACTTGGGGCACATCGGTTGGATGTTTTCAAAGTCTATAAAGGACATAGGTAGAAACATTTTTTGTGTTTTATATAATATATAGAATAGATAATCCAATACAAGTACGTGTATTTTAAAGATTCATAACTATAATAATACTCACAATGTTACTATATTAATAATATTTGAAAGTAAAATGTTACAAGGCATTTATATAAAGTACCTAGCTCATTAAAGTAGAAATATGCGTAGAGCTTTAAATTGTGTTCTAAATTCAAATTAAATTTTATTTATTTGTGAATACGATAATGAAACAGAATAGAAGGAATTTAAACAAATGATGTTCGCTGCATTCAACACTTAGGTATACAAATATTATAGTTATAATTATATCTACTACATTTCTACAATTAAATTTATACTTGCTTGTATAATATCTGTTATTTATATTAGCAAGTTGCATCAATTATGCTGTCGTTATTAACCATCCAACTTACATTATAACGGGTAAACATACATTGTAATAATTTTAAAATTGTCATGTTATAGATACCTATAGCTTATTAAGTGTCTAGTCAATTCTTAGCTGTGTTTCATAAATTTATTAAATATAATTTAAGTTTTTTTTTTCAAAATACTGCCTTAACTTATAGTTATAAAGAAACAAAAATTTACTAGGTTTTTACATGATAGAGTCATGCTGCAGCTATCTTACTGATATAGTTGTAGCACGAATGTGTTGGCTCGGGTGGACCATGCTCTCACGTTTCGTATGGTAAGTGTAGAGAACCGGATATCCCTTTTTACGTAAAAACGTAAATTGCAAATATCCACTGGTTGCAGTAGTTACTTACCATCACTTGTACTGTAACTTCGTTTGCCACTTAAGTTTTATATGTAGAAACGGACATAGGTAGAATTTTATTTGTGTTTTATATATATTATAGAACATAATGCAATACAAGTACGTGTATTTTATACGTGATCGAGCCATACTGCAGCTATATTAGTAGTATAGTTGTAGCACGAGTGGGTCGGCTCGACCGGGGAAGGACCACGCTCTCACAGAATACCAGCGTAAACTGGCAGCTTGACACTGCTGTGTTTCGTATGGTGAGTATAGAGAACCGGAGAGCCATTTTACTGGAAAAGAGGCATTCCATCTTAGTCCTCACGAGTGACAACGCATCTGCATTTTGATGATATTTGATTTTTTATAGATGTGGATGTCTATGGGTCACAGCAACCACTTACCATCAGGTGGAATGTGCATTCGTTTGTCACCCAACCCTATAAAAAAGATTGATGTTTAGGCAGGAAAAATTTACAATAAAAACGTAGTCTTTAACGCGCGCGCTTGGCCTCGATATCAAGGGCACCTTCCCTCTCTCCCCCCTCCCCCCCGGCCGCCGGACGCGTCGGCGTGGCACTTCGCGCCATTATCTTAGGATTTCTTGCGAGCTATACGGACGTTTTTTCGCGCCTAACTTTGCTAAAGGAACAATCCGCGTAAATCGTTGCGATAACGGTATCGTTTATTAGAACGTACTAACTCGGTTAAATTCTTGTGCAACTATCATAGTGAGTTACCTCTGAAGGACTACGAGTAGCTGTCCCATTTCGTGACAACCCATTACGAGTGCCTCCAGAAGGGGAAGGTTCCGGGGATACTAGCGCGTGCCTTCTCCCGGACGTCGTTGCGTCATCCAGATCGGTTCCCGTCAACATACACGCACATACAATTACACATACACTCACAACACTGTCATCAGCCGGGCCGGTCGAGGAGAATCGTCTGCGCTCCTGGGGCAGGTAAGTGCATTTATCCTAGTGACCTTTCCCCTCGTGTGTTCATTAGAAACTTTTGACCCTCGGCGTAGGAACGCCCGACCAGCATCTGCCCGTAGCTCCTTCGTCTATGGGCCGCGAAGGATCCAACTCCTGCTGAGGCAGGGCAGCTGTTGGCCGTAACAATTGATAACTATAATAATAGTCCCAATGTCACCATATTAATAGTAATATGATGTAAAATGTTACAAGGCATTTATATAAAGTAGCTCATTAAAGTAGAAATATACAGAGCTTTAAATTGTGTTTTGTATTCAAATCCAAATGTATTTATTTGTGAATACAGGTAATGAGAATACAGGTATGCCGTGCAGTGGCGGTTAAGAATATCCACTACCCCATATCTTCTCGTGGGTGTCGTAAAAGGCGACAAAGGGAAACAGGCAGAGGATGGACAGCAGCATCTTCCTGATAACACCAAATTAACAATTAAAAAAAAACTGCGGTTGCCAACCCGCTCGCCAATCGTGGCAACTATGGCAAATACCCCCCAATGATGAGAGTAACAAAGAGACGGCCCCCAGGCCCCGGCTACCCCGCTATTCATGGCTACGGTGGCGAGCATGGTAACGGCGGGGCAGGGGGTGCTAAGAATCTCCGGTGGAGGTTCGGTTGCCACCTACGACGACTCGACCTGGCAACGTACAACGCACGCACCCTGAGGACTGACGAGAAGATCGTGGAGCTGGAAGAAGATATAGACAAGTTACGTTGGTATATTATAGGATTATCCGAGGTCCGAAGAGAGGAAGAGGACACGGTAATTCTCGAATCCGGCAACTTGCTCTATCACCGGGAGGGCGACCATCTGTCCCAAGGAGGTGTCGGATTTATCGTCCACAAGTCTCTCGTTAACAACGTTGTAAAGGTTGAGAGTGTGTCGACGAGGGTGGCGTAGCTTATACTCAGAATCACCAAACGGTATTCGCTGAAGGTCATACAGGTTTACGCACCAACCTCGGCACATCCCGATGAGGAGGTGGAAGAAATGTAAGAGGATATCTCTAGAGCCAAGCATTCCTCCAAAACCCACTATACGGTGTTAATGGGAGACTTCAATGCAAAACTAGGCACAAGAGAGAACGGTGAGCTGAAAGTAGGGAAATTTGGAATAGGGCAACGGAACCCAAGTGGCCAGCAGCTGGCCGACTTCATGGAGAAAGAAGGACTCTTTATGATGAACTCTTTCTTCCAGAAGCGGCCCCACAGGAAGTGGACCTGGTCGAGCCCCGACGGTTCGACAAAAAATGAGACTGACGACCAGACGACAACTGTTCAGTGATGTCTCCGTGATCGCGAGGGTGAAAACTGGTATCGATCACAGAATGGTTAGAGTCACACTAAACCTAAATGTTAAGTTGGAGGTCTCGTCTAATGAAGTCAATGCTCCGTCCTCCTCGTACTCTGTTCCGAAGTCCCGAAACCTTTCAGCTCGAGTTACAAAACCGTTTTCAGTGCCTAGAAGACTGCAATGAAGTGGACGATATGAATGACAAGCTCGTGGAAACTGTCCATGCGGTCGGAGCTAAGTTCTGCAAGACCCGCCGCAGATGAACACAAAAACTCTCCGATCACACTCTTAATCTCATGGCTGTTAGATGGGAGATGAAGCTACATTATTCAACAGATTTGACAGCATACAGGCAACTGAACAGACAGATCTCCACATGCACGCGGCGGGACTTACGCAACTTCAATACAGCTTGGATTGAAGAAGCGATCGAGCGGAACCAAGGTTCCAAAGTCTTTGTCAGAGATCTGTCTGCCAGAAAGAGCCAACTGTCAAAGATGAAGACCGAGTGTGACAGCATCGTTTCCGGGACACCTGAGATTTTGAGTGAGATTGAGAGGTTCTATGGGCAGCTGTACACGTCATCGTTGGAGCCACACGCAAGTGTGAGTAACGATCCAAGAGCGAGTCTTATCCGACACTATTCCGATGATATCCTGGACGTCAGTCTGAGCGAGATTAGAATGGCTCTCCAGCACCTTAAAAACGGCAGGGCCCCAGGTGAGGATGGAATTACAGCGGAGCTTTTGAAAGCGGGTGGAAAATCGGTACTTGAAGTCCTTCAGAAGCTCTTTAATTTCGTTCACCATGGTGGCACTACTCCGGAGGCGTGGAGCAGAAGTGCGGTGGTCTTGTTCTTCAAGAAAGGCGACAACGTTCTCTTGAAGAACTACAGACCGATTTCCCTTCTGAGCCGCGTCTACGTGCTGTTTTCAAGAGTCGTTACGAATCGTCTCGCATGCAGACTTGATGAATACCAGCCTCCTGAACAAACCGGTTTCCGAAAAGGCTTTAGTACCATGGACCACATACACACCCTTCGGCAAATTGTACAGAAGACAAAGGAGTATAATCTGCCACTTTGCCTTGCGTATGTGGACTTTGAGAAAGCCTTTGATTCCGTTAAAATTTGGGCGGTGCTGCAGTCCTTTCAGCGGTGTCAAGTTGACTGTCAGTATATCGAAGTGCTTAAGTGGTTGTACAGTAGAGCTACGATGGCTATCCGAGAACAGAATCAGAGTACGAAACCTATCCAACTGCAGAGAGGTGTAAGACAGGGTGACGTTATATCCGCGAAACTCTTCACCGCTGCTTTGGAAGACGTTTTCAAGCAACTGGACTGGAAAAGATGCGGTATTAACATCAATGGCGAGTACATGTACATGTGTACATACACACTCACCTTCAATTTTCCGACGATATAGTCCTTATGGCAGAATCGCTGGAAGACCTAAGCACTATGCTCAATGACCCCAATAGTGTCTCCCAACGGATAGGTCTTAAGATGTACATGGACAAAACAAAAATCATGTTTAACGTCCATGTCACACCTATGCCGGTAGTTGTTGGGAGCACTAAGCTCGAAATTGTTGACGAGTATGTTTACCTGGTACAAATAGAATAGAATAGAATATTTTTTATTCAATATAGATAACATGTGTAATTCTTATTGAAAGTCATTTTGTACTTTACCACTGGTTCGAAAAAACCCTCTGTCCAGGGAAGAACCAGCAAGAAACCCAGCGGAACTTTTTTTTTTAAATAAATTTTACAATATAAATGATTACAAACTATTTACAAAATTTATTTTAGAAACTGCTTAGAAGCGACCACCTCGTTCCCAGGGGTTATTATCAACCATGT
The DNA here is from genome assembly GCA_033319125.1 of Parnassius glacialis. Lineage (NCBI taxonomy): Eukaryota > Metazoa > Arthropoda > Insecta > Lepidoptera > Papilionidae > Parnassius > Parnassius glacialis. The sequence goes on from JAVANC010000008.1 coordinate 6,124,720, forward strand.
ATCCATTTATACTATAATAACCCTTTTTATACAGTTTCAGCTTAATAAAACATTTAACCTTGTTAATAGAGAGAACCTGTACACTTTCCGGGACCTTGTTGTAATAGCGTATACATTGCCCCAAGAATGAATTACTGACTCCGCGGAGTCGAGAAATTGGTATCACTAGCTTGTGTTTGTTCCTAGTGTTTACAGAATGTAAATCACTTTTTTTACTAAAACTACCTTTGTTTTGTAAATATACTGAGAGGCCAAAGTTAATATATTTATTTCTTTAAATTTATCTCAAAGAGACTCTCTCGGTTTTAGATTGTAAATAGCTGTAATGGTCATCTTCTGTAAAACAACAATAGTTTCTGAATCAGCCGCATTTCCCCATAGCAAAATCCCATAAGACATTATGCTATGGAAATAACTGAAATAAACTAATCTAGCTGTCTCGACACTAGTGAGACCTCTAATCTTTTTTACAGCATAGGCTGCAGAACTTAGTCTGCTTGCTAATTTGGATATATGGGGGCCCCACTGAAGCTTTGCGTCGAGAGTGATGCCAAGAAAAACAGTGGATACAACATTGCTCAGTTTCTCCCCATTTAAAAACACATTGATATTCAGATTATTAACGTTTAACCAATGCACTAATTTTGATATAGCTTTATTAACTTCGTCACATTTAAATGATTGACGTTTAAGTTTAAAAATAGTCCGACTAGGTAAGTCCAACTTCGACCGAGAGGTCAATCGACGGATTCAACCCGGCTGGGAAGCGTTCGGGAAACTACGATACATCTTCTCATTGGACATACCTCAAAACCTGATAACGAAATTGTACAACCAGTACGTGTTGCCAGTGATGACTTACTTACAGTATGATCTTAGACGTGGTCCTTCACTGTTGGCCGTATGAGGAAGCTCAAGGTTGCTCAGCGAGCTATGGAGAGGGCTATACTCGGGGTTTCGCTGCGTGATATACTTAGAAATGAGGATATCCGCAGTAGAACCAGAGTAACCGACATAGCCCAACGGATTAGTAAGTTGAAGTGGCAGTGGGCCGGTCATATAGCTCGAAGAACCGACAATCGATGGGGACGGAAGGTTCTCGAGTGGCAGCCTCGTACCGGTAGGCGAAATGTAAGGTGACCTCCCACTAGATGGAGTGACGACCTGGTAAGACATGCAGGAAGTCGATGGATGCAGGTGGCTTAGGACCATACTTTGAGGCATTCCTTGGGGGAGGCCTATGTTCAGCAGTGGACTTATGAAAGGCTGTAATGATGATGATGATGACAGGTAATGAGACAGATCTTTAAAAAAATGATGTTCGTTGGAGTCAACCCTTAGATACAAATATTACAGTTATAATTATATCTAATACATTTCTACAATTAAATTCCATGGGTGCAATCCATGAACTTTAAATACAGTCCACCTGATGGTATATGGGGGATGAAGCTGCTCGCGTCCGTAGGAATTACTTGAACCATGATTCCCTACACGTATCCCCCTGGGTAGTGCTAAACGAACAGTACTACATACTGGTGGTAGGTTGGTACTCTACTAGTGAGGGGCCCGGCCGAGGGTTAGTTATCACCCACCTGGCAAAGACATACCGCCAAATAATGCAAATCGTGTTCCGGTATGATGTTAGGTGAAACCCATTTCTTTGGGAGAATGGGTTTGGACAGTTGCGTTGCACATACGAACCGGCTGCGACGCAGCCGTTTCTTACTATCAGGTGCCTGGTTAGGGAGGTTAACGGAATGCGCAGCACGGTTGTACTGCTGGCCGACCGTAGATAGTTGGGGGCCCAAATAATGAGCCAGCCACTCATGAAAGGCTGCCCCGGCATCTTACGAAAAATCCTGGGATGGCTCCACTATGCCGGTTGGCGACCGGAGGAGAAGGCCTGGTGGCAATTTCCAGGGGGGTTTGGGCGTCCCTGCGATCTCCATGCTAGGTACCATCGATGCTGTGACTCTGTTTGCGTCCCTAGGTTATATGTGTGACGCCTCGTCCAACTGCCGAATGGCAGGGCATTAATGGTGGGAGTGAATAGGTTGAGAGAATTCTCAACCTATTCACTCCCACCATTAATGAAAAAAGGAAAAAGAAGAGTAAGTCTGTACAGCGGTTGCACTCCCTCTTCATCAAAGTGCACCTCACAAACATACGAGGCCTGCACTGTAATCTTAATGCAGTCCATTACCACCTTGAGACTGACAAGCCGCACTTACTCTTCTTGGCTGAGACGCAGGTCAAATGTCCTCTAGATGCGGCGTACCTTGGCTACCCTGGATACACATTGGAGCATATATTCCATCAGCGCGACGGAGTCTGTGTTTACGTACGCAACGACATCTGCTGTAAGCGTCTCCGTCACCTTCAAGGACCCTCATTCTCTACGATCTGGGTATTGATAGACGCAGGAATTGATAAAATTACTTATTCTTGTGTCTACCAATCGCACAGCGGTGACCAGGAGACAACTAGGCTGTTTGAATACCTCAGTGAAGCTTCTGATATGACTCTAAATCGGTACCCTATTGCACAGTTGGTTTTTCTGGGTGACTTTAATGCCTGTCATCAGGACTGGCTGTTCGCATACCAGAAAACCGACCACGCTGGGAGAGAGGCGTGGAATTTTGCCTTGTCGCTGGAGTTCTCCCAGCTGGTACAACAAGCGACTAGGGTACCTGATGTGGATGGGCACACAGCCAACTGCCTCGACCTTCTGCTGACGACCGATCCAGACAGGTACGATGTTCAAGTTACCTCACCCTTGGGAACTTCTGACCACTGTCTGGTGAAATCTGTGTCGTTATATTCCCCACCTAACTACGATTTCCACGGAGTGCGACGAATGTGGCGATACAAGTCAGCAGATTGGGATGAGATGCGGCATTTCTTTGCATCTTATCCTTGGTGGCAGGTCTGCTTCTCTTCTGAAGACCTGTCGAGCTGCGCGGATACCATAACCAATATGATACGTCAAGAGATGGAGTATTTCATCCCCTTTGCTGACGTGCCCATTGGTGGTAAAGCCCGCTCATGGTTTAACGCCGAGTGCGCTCGTGCTGAAAAGCACAAGCTTATGGCGTACTTATCCTGGGTCGATGCTCGAGACCGCAAAGCTCCGGATGTTAGCCTTAAGAAGAGAGCCTTTAACCAAGCCACCAAGTCCTGCAAAAAGGCATCACTCCAAGCCAGTTTCGACCGCATAAAACGCATCGCCACAAAGCTCTCTGTAAAACCATCTGGCAGTAGAGCTTTTTGGTTTCTTGCTAAAGCGGTCGAGACAGACTTCTGTCGGCCTACACTGCCTCCGCTGGTAAAACCAGATGGCTCACTGACGCATGCACCTAAGGAGAAAGCGGACTTATTTGCTTCTCTTTTTGCTTGCAATTCGCGTCTGGACAGTAGCAACAGCAAACCATCTCAATTAACTCACTGCGGTACCTCTATGTCAGACGTCCGTATCACCAACAAGGACGTTCTTAAAACTTGCGAAGTCTAGACGTAAACAAAGCTAGCGGACCTGATGGTATACCAGCTATAGTTCTAAAGGTTTGTGCACCTGAGTTGTCTCCTGTGTTGTTGTTGACACGCTTGTTCTGCCTCTCATTCAGGACTGGAATAGTGCCCAAATCTTGGAAGCTGGCCAATGTTCAGCTTGTATCTAAAAAATGTAGTCGTACCAACCCTGCCAACTATCGGCCAATTTCTATTACCTCCATACTCTGCAAGATTATGGAGCGTATATTGATCGCCCACCTCATGGCATACCTAGAGCAAAATGATCTCCTCAGTGATCGCCAGTACGGGTTTCGCCGAAATCGATCAACTGGGGACCTTCTAGCGTATGCCACTCACATATGGGGCGAAGCCCTCGAGAACAGTGGTGAAGCACTTGCTGTTTCCCTCGATGTTTCGAAGGCCTTTGACAGGGTTTGGCATGCTAATCTATTGGGCAAGCTTTCAGCTTACGGCTTATCCCCTGGCCTGATTGCCTGGGTGAAGGACTTTTTGAGTGAACGGTCTCGCCGGGCCGTCGTCGATGGCTGCTTATCCGGTACTGTGGCGACTAACGCCGGTGTTCATCAGGGGTCCGTTCTCTCCGCAACTCTCTTCCTGCTGCATATAAATGATCTGCTCAATCCCGGTATCTACGGGTATGCAGATGACAGCACAGTTGTGGAGAGATACCAATCAAGTGCCCAGGCCAGTGGGGATCAAATCCAGTCAGAAAGAGAGGCTATGGTTGAGCGTATGAGTCTCACACTACAGGCAGTCTCCGAATGGAGCGATGCCAATCTCGTGAGACTTAACACCTCCAAAACACAAGCGTGTCTTTTTACCGCTAAAAGGAGCCCGCTCACCTTGACTCCTACTTTTCGGAATGTATCCTTGGAGTACACTCACCGCCTTCAGTTGTTAGGGATTGAATTATCCATAGTCAAAGCAGCCGCAAGGAAACTTTGGTGTGCTTGCAAGGGTGCGGCCGTACTTCACGCCGGGGCAGCTTCTTACCCTATATAAAGCGCAAGTCCGGTCGTGCATGGAGTACTGCTGTCACATATGGGCTGGTGCTACAAAATGCCACCAGGCAGCATTGGACTCAGTGGAGAGACGTACTAAGAGGTTCACATTGGTGACCTTGATTTGTTTGAAACCAATCTTGTCAGCCTCGAGCATAGGCAGTCTCTCGGTATTCTATAGGATACATTTCGGTGAGTGTGCGCAGGAATTACACGCTTTAATTCCTCCCTCTCCTTTCCACCATCGGACAACCAGGCGGTCGGCGGGTCTTCATCCCTTTGTTGTCGATATTCCACGCATTAACACCAAACGGTTTGCTTCGTCTTTTGTAATGCGTACATCAAAGGAGTGGAATAATTAGCCGGCGTCTGTCTTTCCGTCCGAATACAATCTGGGCGTCTTCAAGGCAAGAGTGAATAGGCTTTTCTTACGATAAGACAGTGCGATTTACCATCTAAGGCTACATCACCACTTACCATCAGGTGAACTGTAACTTCGTTTGTCACTTCAGTTTTATAATAAAATACCCACTATTTTTGTAACCGTGGTCGTTACCTATTGGTTATTGGTTTGTGGTTATTCTATCTACAGTCGATTGCTGAACATAGGAAAGTCAATGGATGCAGGTGCTTTATACCATTGTTCAAAGAAGGCCTTTATTTAGCAGTGAACTTGTGAGTGGCTGGAATAGTGATGATGATGATGATATGTTCTTAAATTACACATACACGAATCTTAGGTTCAGTTTCATAATAAATATAGAGGTTGATTTTAAAAAGTTTTATTTATAATAATTAATTACAATATACATATGTAATTCATAACAACTAATTACACCAAAACACATATCACAATAATCATCAGGAGGGGATCCTAACTATCAGTAATCTGATAAAAACGACAGATACGAAAGTAAATCTCTTCTATACATAAATATTTTAGAGGAATTCATAAGGCAAGAAAATAATGACATTGCCACTCTTAATAAATCAACAAACAAAACAGGGAATTAATTACTTATTGGTGACGGGAAATAATCCTTAAAATTAATTTAAAATACACCTTAATTACTACATAATCGAACTTATTCTACGACAATACATTCTTGGTAAAACTAATGTCTATTATAGTAACTTTTATTTCAATGAAACTTTTAAAATGTCCTTTTCTAGTTTTCTACAATTCTACACTAGGACAAAACTAATACCTACATACATATCACTTATCATTATCATTAATCGAAGTCGCCGACAATTGTTGGCAGATGTCATTAGAATTATAAATTATCTTTCATAATTCCAGTCTTAACAGTGGTAGAGCCACGCGGCAGCTTTTGCTGTCGCACGGATGGGCCGGCTCGAACCGGGGTGGTACCACGACCTCACAGAATACCAGCGTGAAGTAGAGGTTTACCTCTGCGTTTCGCTTGGTGAGTGCAGGTGGCCGGAGGCCCTTTTTACTGGAAATGAGGCATTCCATCTTAGTCCTCACGGGTGACAACGCATCTGCATTTTGATTCGTAAACGAGGATAAATGTAGATGTCTATCGGCCGCAGCAACCACTTACCATGAGGTGGACTGCGTGCTCGTTTGTCACCCTTATCCTATAAAAAAAGTTATAATAATGGAATTTAGTCTACACTATATTGTCATCTGAAAACAAATGTCAATAGAAATATTATAATCTATTTTTATAATCAAGTTAAAATATCAAGTAGGTATGTGCTAATGGCGGCTGATTTTAAAGGGCCGCATTTATATTTAATTTTCTGAAAATATTAGACATAATCTGCACACAAACTCTTGCCATTGGTAAAAAAATACCTTAGCCCAAGTAGAAATTTATCGCAGCGAGCGTTCTTGGCACGATACCGCGGGGAGTAGGACTAAATGATAATTAAGTTTCTATTTTTAGTTTTTTTTATTATTATAGTTTTTAATATTGTATATAATAAAATTGTGTAATACATATAATATATTTAAATTTGTTTTTTAATAAAAAAAAGTATAATGTCGAAGATTTTCACTAATTGCACACCTCGTACGTGAAACGGCAAAGCTTGGGCTTTAATGTCGCCTTGACAAGGTCATCCTACCCACTCTCGCTACATTTGGTATTTTATTTTATATTTTTTATAATATTAAAATTTATAATAATAAAAAAAACTAAATACTAGAAACCTCATTATCACATAGTCCTACTCCCCGCGGTATCGTGCCAAGGACGCTCGCTGCGTTTCCCCGCTGAAGGACTATATTTTTTATAATTGCAATTTTCGCCTCTAGCCACGGGCCGTATATAGGTATTACCGTATGAATATTTATTACTTATTGGTGTCTAATCTCATAGAAGAATAACGCATAGTAAACAAGCAACCGCCATTACAGTGAGGCAATTTAACTAAGCCTTACTAAATGGCTTACTATCTAGATCTATACCAAAAAAGAAAGATAGCCAGAACAAAGTCATTCGCAAAAGTTCGTACTAGCTAAAATCACGGTCATTCTCTCACACATTAATAAATAACATTTTACCGCTATAATAATATAAACCTTAACACTTCTATAGCTTCTATAACATGTGACCGATTGTGTTTGTGTGTGTGTGTGTTTTTTTGCTAATTCTATGCAATGGACTTGGGCAAAAAACCGTACATTTCAAGTGACGTGACCAAAAATGTTTAAAACCAGGTGCAAAAATCAACCTACATAAATATGTGCACGATGCCCCTGTTTTCTAGATGTTTGTGAGTGGTGTTCTGTTTAACCCCCGACGAAAACAGAGGGGTGTTATAAATTTATAGTGTGTATATGTGTGTCTGTCTGTGGCATCATAGCTCCTGACCGGATCAACCGATTTTGAATAATTTTTTAATTAGTAGATTTATCATTTAATCGTTTGAAAGGTGTCTTAATCGGGAGTGTTCTTAACTATGTTTCAAAAAATCTGTGTAGCCGTTTGAAGATCATCAGCTCTATTTCCTTCGGGGGTTTAAAAAAAATAATTTAAGTTATTACAAGAAGCACACTCACAAACACACGCGCGGAAACTGTGTAATGTTGTCAATCTTGCTACGTTGGTCTGAGGATCTTGTGCTCAAAATTATTTGGTACATAACAATTTAGACAAACCATTTGTTACCTAAACAAACTATAACATTAAATGTACCCATTTTTTAAATTATTTACAATTTTAAACTTAAATAATGCATTAATTTTATCACAAATAATAGACATACGTATTTATGTACATACAGGGCTATTTTTCAAAGAGCAGCTATATACATACACTCAAGTCTTAAAGTATAATGAGTGTCAATAATATAAATTAAATTAAATTTGCAGTATAGTTCTACTTGTTATGTTATACATATAATACGTCTACCAATAGGTATAATGTTTATTTATTTGACATTTAAAAGGAATAATAACTTTCTAACTAAATTCACAGTAGAAATCGATTTTATTTAATTTTCATTTTGAAAACAGAAATACGCAATATTTTTTTATCTTAATTTATTTGTTTTATTATAATGTTATCGATTTTGACAACTATAGCAAATCACGGTTTTATAAGCATTAAAAATACTTTGTTAAACGTTTTTTGTAGAAATTTTGTTATATATTTGCTGCAAATAGTTATAAGTATAAAGTATAATAACAAATTAACTTCAATACTGATACCCTCAGACCTCTGACTACAGAATTTGTTAATTTCTGTTTGTCAATGACGAAAAAAAATCATAAGTTCATAACATTTATAGTTTTTTTAAACTATAGCAACATTTCTACGTCAAATTTCAAAAACTTTGATCAAACTCGTATGATACTCGTTACAGGCATTGGTTGAACACCTTTCCATATTTATTCTGTTTGTTTGTAATATTTGCATATTTCACGAAACTGGCCAAGCGAGTAATATATATTTTATTAAATTATTAAAAGTGAGAGTAAGATAGGTTATTTATCCTATTAGAAACTTTTCTTACTACTCTGGAATTTTCCTTTGGATCGCTTAGGAAGTGCGCTTCTTACCAATGGTGTGCTAATACCACAGAGTAAAGATATATTTTAAAATAGATAATTTATTGTTATTATTCTATGGGTTTCCAACAAACAATAACTCTCATATCGTCGGAAGCTTTGCCAAAGATCCTGTCCCCATTGGGGTCGATGTACTCGTTTATTTGATAGTCCAGCAGAGTTTGGAAGCCAAGGACGTCGGTGCCTAGTTGCTGTGAACAAGAACAGTTACATATTGAATTGTATCAAGTCAAGTTATTTTTACAATAAGTTACAAAAGAAGCATTTTTTATTTTACAATTAATAATGACGTAAATTCGGCCCTGGGTACAAATAAATTTTAATTTTTTTTTGGAGTTTATGGCCTGGTATCTAGACCTTTAGGCTAAGTCTTGAGTATTATTATTCGGTTTATTATAATTTCCCCAAGCCTTGTCTTTATGTATTATTATCCTTCATAGTTCACTGCTTCACAATATGTTGATGCGTCACATTGTGCAGCCCTTGGGAGATTTTGACGGCAACTTGAGCCAGCAGGCAGCTGACAGCTGGCGATGGTATCTAAAGGCGCCTATGCAAACAAACAGCTTATCTTGAGAATCCATCACCATCAGAGCACTTGTTTCACCGTTTCCACTAATAGTTCACATGCGTAGACAGTTAATACATAAAATCGCACCACTTTTACATATCAAAATCCACTTCAAACTATTATTTAAACTATAATACAGGAGCAGCAAACCGCCGCCGATCAAGTTCCCGCCAAAACATAAATTTTAAAAAATGAAGGTTAGAGTAGTATTTTTTATATTATAATAATATATAAAACTCTAGCAAAAGTTAACAAGCTGTTTGTTACTTTCCTGAAATAAAAAAAGAATGATAAAATTAAATAATTACTTTCATGAAGCTATAGAAAATAAAAAAATACAACTGATTTTTTTTTTGTTTTTTTTTTTCTATATTGTTAGATAGTTAGATTTTTGTTTGTGATAGTAAATTAATAAAAATGTTGACCAAATTAAACAACCTTGTGAGGAATTTGAAATATTTTTTTAAATATTTATTAAAATACCTGCGTCAGTGGACTTGTGTTGGTGGTAAAAACTCCGTGAAATCTCCTATCACGTGCGATCCTCATTGTCGCGTGTTCCAAAGCCCGTATAGCTGCAACATTGTCCCGAGGACCCAATGACGCTGCAGTTGCCATCATAAATGAGTGCAGGATTGTTCCTGAAATGATAAACATACGTAGGTATAAGCATTCCGTTTTTTTTTCTTCACCAGCAAATGTCCATAACTTGATGTTTATGTGATTTAGAATTTATGTTATTGCCGTTCGCTAAACCAGACAATCATGATCAGTCAATGATGATTATATGGAATAGCATATATAATATAGATAGCTCAAGTTGTGGACTAAAATACATACTCAAACATTTGAAATATTTTTTAATAGAATGATAAGTTATACAAAAAAAAAAAAAATTAAATTGGCTTCTACCGCTCCATTCTTATGGAGAGATAGAAGCCAATATTATTCTAACAAAATAATTAAAAAAGCGTTATGTACAAAGCAAACCCCTTTTACAGCTTTCTCATTTATTTATTCATTGCAACCTACCTAAAGTCCACTCCTGAACTTAGGCATCCATTATATATTGCCTCATAGGCATATTTGCCATAGGTATTTTTAAAATTTTGAGATACTATCAGGATGATGCTGATGCCCGTCATCTGTTTCAGTTTCTCTCTGTCGCATTTTACGACACCCACGGGATTTTAGTGTAGTGGATTTTCTTACGTCGCCATTATACGTCTGCTCTTTACTGTTCTATTATATGTATGTAAGGGTTAGCGGTTAAAGGAGAAATATGTATTAAAGCTTTTCCAACTACCAACCTCACTCAATTAACCAACTAGACTGGGTTGACTGGTTGATGGGATGCAAACCAAATATGTTGAACCTAACTCTCTCAATGTGTTGGGGAGCAGCGAAACTAGTTTGGCGATTTTGACAAGTACTGAATGAGTAATAGGAGTGATGAATTATTAAGTGGCGAAGCTTGCGAAGACACTTATTGATTTCACGATGTCTATCCGTCTGTCCGTCTGTCTGTCCCACGATTATCTCGAGAACGGTTTCGAATTTTCAAATTCTGTTTTCAGCAATCGAATACTGATCACCCAGGCATCTGAAACTCCTATTTTGAAACTGATTGCTCAACGGCAACCGTTAGAAACCACTACAAAGCTGATTGCTTCGTCACTTTGCTATGCTGTTAGCTTGCTAGGTTTATTATATGAAAACTTCAGGTTGACATATAAAAGATTCTTAACCGACGAAAAGCGTCCACAATATTTATATTAACAACCGTAACTCTATATCCGGCTCGAAGGACCAAAAACGTGTTAAACATGTGTGAAAACGGTTCAGTGCGGGTGGCACGTCAGGCGTGCCATCGATTACTTTTGTGTGTGGCGTATGACACGCGAGTCGTGTCTTTTTAAAAATCATTATAAATCGCTCAAATTGCTTTTTTGGAAGATTTATCCAGAAAAAAATATTCATTATTTTGCAAGTAGTTCATGCCTGCAGTTTCGTTTCTGGATATTTCGAAAATTTAATATTTTTAGGGGTTGACAACCTTTTTTTAACGTGTACATAGTACTATTTTTACTTCATCTTATCATACTTAATCAGGTTGGGGAAAAATAGTGTAATAAGTAACAAATAATAGCACTCATTGCGATCATTCACAAATTCAAGTTGTAAATAAATTTCTGGAAAACAAGTCTCCTGTTAAAAGAAAACAATGCGTTTGTCTTATTGTTTAATTTTGGCCGAATAGACCTACGAAGGACCATGTGCTCTTGTGATATGGTATAAGGTTTATTTTTGCTTGAAACAGTTCGAAACCGTTCATGCATAAAAAAAGTTCGCTAATAAATAGTCTTTTGTCAATCCGCCGCCGTATAGCGCCGGCGTTTTTTTTTCCTTTTGAAAACACCTGTTTTGCTATTCTTACTAATTAGACGTTTTCAGATCGACTTTACTTTTATATTTGTATAACATTAAATAATATTTAGCATTTGTAAATGTCAATGAATCATAAACCTTATTTTTTTCCAAATTAAGGTTGTTCATTGTTTGATATTTACAAATTTTATTATTAGGTGAAAATTTAATTTAATAAAAACCAAGGTTTCCAGGGTGATTTAAGTGTACCTACTTATATAAATGATTTTTTTATAAAACAAAAAATAGTACAAAAGGTTTGTAATCTCTGCGTAAAAAAGTCATACCCTCAATTTCAAAGAAAACACGAAAAAAACACGTAGTTACCCACTAAAAACAAGTATCCTTCCGTTTGTAACTTATGTTTGATGTCAACTAAACTTAATTAGGTCTAAACAAGTAAAAAAAAGTACAAACACATGGCTGATGGCACAATAGGCGTGTCATCAACGCCATCAACGTGTGTCATCACGCCAGGCGTGTCATGAAATATTTGTTCGCCGCCACAGCTAAAAGTTGTCGAAAATCGGTGCCGCAACGAATCGGTTAAGGGAATATATCAAAATTTTTAGATGGTATATAAATCTAAAAATATATAATCTCATTTTGCCAATCTTAGATTACGCTGATGTCTGTTTTTTGGATGCTACAGAGGAGCAATTAAACAAACTTGAGCGATTGCAAAACCTTTTCATTCGGTATATTTTTGGACTCAAGAAGTTAGACCACGTCTCTAAATACAGTAAGCAGCTCAAGTGGCTCCCGATCCGATTTCGCAGGAACACTCGTATGCTTTGTCTTCTTTTTAACATCTTACATAGTCCGAATTACCCTTCATACCTTCGTAATCGATTCACCTTTTTTAAATCTCCAGATGCAGTTTGTAGATCTCTTAAAATTCCCATCCTTTAAAGCTCATTCATATTCCCGTTCATTCTCTGCACATGCAGTAAGACTCTGGAATTCACTTCCTCCTCCCATTCGATAAATCAAAACAGTCACATTATTCAAAAAACGTGTAAAAGAACATTATTGAATGCCGAGCGCAAAGCGCGTGGGTATGTTCTACTAACGCCTAAAAATCAAAATTCCAACGTTTTGTCGCATGAAATCGTATCCAGCAATCATATTATACATATAAATGATATATAAAGCACATTGTTAGAAAGATAAATGATTGTTGAACTTATTAATATTTTTTTTAAATCGATTAATTGCTATTTTTAAATAAAAAAAGGGGTTTTAGTGGCTTATGGTGTGGATTTATCATGTCCCCAAATCATAGCTTGCCAAACATAGCAATATCATGGTTTGTAATCACTATATATTTTGAAAATATCAATTGTTTAACTCATTCTATTTTTTAATGTCTTCATCTATCATGTGGGAAGCCACTGAATGTAAATGGCAGTGTAATTTTGTTTTGTTTAGCTATAATTAATTTTTTTCGGCTCGAAAATGGCGAAATTTTCGTTGATTTGGTAGCCTTGTATAAAATTATTTTTGTAAATGGGGAGCTACAGCCACAGAGCAGTTTACTCACAATTCAGTTCGCCATCGCCATAGATTACTGTACATTATTTCGGTTGTTTGAAGCGGCTCAAAAAGATCGCTGTACAAATACACAATATTCTAATAACCAAATTTCTTAAATACTTGATTATAATAATAATAAGAGAATTTTTTATTACAATATTTTAAAAGGACAAAATAAATAATAGTAGTACGTACTAAAAGTAAGTAGTATCAATTTTTTTGGCATGGGTGAAATTTTCATGGTTTTCGAGGGTGTAGAAACCGATAGGGTTGTCGAAATGTAAATCCAAGATGGCGGCCGCAATAAGTATCAATTTTTTCATAATGGGTGTCATTTACATGGTTTTCGAGTAGGCTTGCCAACTCCAAAAAAGGAATTTCCGGGATTACCCAGCTCGACATCCGGGACAAATTGGTTTAAAAAAAACACACATTGGTTATAAAATTCACTGCATTTTTCATCAAAATTAATGTTAATTCGTAGTTCAGCCTTGACGAGGTCAACAAACAGCTTATTTCTGCAGTTTGTCCATGCATTTCCACAGAGAGAAAACATTCTCTCAGCTGATGCATTTGAAAGTGGTATCGAAGCTACGGCTAAGGTGTAGTTGGTACGAGATAGATACTAATATCATATAATCACTGATTTCCGGGACAAAAGGCGTCCCGCAAAGGGTTACGGCGGGACGGTCCAAAATTAACCCAGAAGCGGGACGTCTCGGAAAATCCGGGACGGTTGGCAAGCCTATTTTCGAGGGTGCTGAAGCCAATAGTGCTGTCGAAATGTAAATCCAAGGTGGCGGCTCCAATAGGTAAAAATTTTTTCATCATGGGTGTCATTTTCATGGTTTTAGAGGGTGTTGAAGCCGACAGTGCTGTCGAAATGTAAATCCAAGATGGCGGCTGAAGTAGGTACCAATTTTTTCATCATGGGTGTCATTTTCATGGTTTTCGAGGGTGCTGAAGCCGATAGTGCTGTCAAAATGTAAATCCAAGATGGCGGCTGCAATAGATATCAATTTTTCATCATGGATATCATTTTCATGGTTTTCGAGGGTACTGAAGCCGATAGTGCAGTGGAAATGTAAATCCAAGGTGGCGGCTGCAATAGGTATAATTTTTTTCATCATGGGTGCCATTTTCATGGGATTCGAGGGTGTTGAAGCCGATAGTGCTGTCGAAATGTAAATCCAAGATGGCGGCTGAAGTAGGTACCAATTTTTTCATCATAGGTGTAATTTTCATGGTTTTCGAGGGTGTTGAAGCCGATAGTGCCGTCGAAATGTATTTAAACTACTTTCCGTATAATCATGCTATACGTTATTTTTAATGCGAAGGCATGCTCAATTGGATTTACCAATATTATTTATCTCTGTCTTCTATATAAGTTTCCATATCTTTGATGTTTACTATACTTTTTAATATTTATATTTATTGACTTATATGACTATATATATATATATATATATATATATATATTCTATCTTGTATGGATATATGTATGTATGTGTATATAATAACAAAGTGCACACCTTATTATCTTTTATTTATCACATATCTTTTTAACTGGCCTACTGGAAGAAATTTCATAATGAGATAAGTAGCGCCCTTGTACAAACTCTTCATCATGTTGTGTCCTTTCCATTGTTTGTGTGTACATAAATTGTTAAATAAATAAATAAATAAAAATAAACTATTGGTAAATCCAGTTGAGCATGCCTTAAGCGCATTAAAAAAATTACGCTTAACGTGTTCATACCTAAATTTTTTAAAGTAGTTTAAATACACACGAGTTTTCACTAATAACCTTTTTACTATACTTCCAATTTTCCGATAATTTTATGTCAAACTTCAATTAAAAAAAGGTTTGGAAACTCCAAAGTGCACGACTCATAATGCTCATATGATAGTGAAAACAATTTAAAAAAATGTAAATTGTAGTTCTATTCGTCAAAGAGTTAATCTGCCAAGAAATATATTATGCTAGCTGGTTCATTAATTATTTGTAAAGTTCTATGTTCACACGTGAACTTATCGATGCCGTCAATTGTAAGAACCAGTCAAAAAGGCGATTTTATTAACTACTAGCTGTTCCCCGCGACTTCGCCCGCGTGGTGTTATTTTTCGTGGAACCCTAAAATAAAAGCAACCCAAGTTACTCCTTATAACATCGGCTATCTGCCAGTGTGTATAAATATTGACAAATATTGACATTAATATTTATACGATACTAACGTCACTCAGTTGTTTTGCCTTCCCGTATGGAGTGTAGAGTACAAGGAGAACCATCTTATAAGGGGCGAAAGTTGAAAAAGTGTCCTACTATTTACTGAAAATAGAGGTTCCAAAACCTATCACAATAGCGCTGGCATCTCAAAAACTCCGACATGAAGATAGCTGTTGTGAACGGAGTGAAGTCAGATGAATTCAAATATTTAAAAAAATTCATGATTAGAGTAGTTAGTAAAATGCCAGTATACAAAATCTCAACTATTTACCGATATTACCGACCAATCCGCTTGGTTTTGTACTACGGTACAAAACCAAGCGGATTGGTCGGTCCTTGTTTATTTCTCCATCTTATTCTAATTACTTTTGGCGCTTTTTTTTTTTAATTTATCCTACGCTACTGCAGCGCCACCCTTATTGGACACGTTTTTAGGGACACTTTTCATATATAGAGATGGTCCTCCTTCTCTCTACACTCCATACCTTCCCGGAACCCCTCCACTAACACTTAAACTTTATGGTATGGTAATAAAGTTCAAATTGACTTTTAAGTATTATTACGAATCTTTTGTATGGGAATATTGATTCTCATATGATGTACTTTAGAGGAAGATGGAGGACAGGGGTATTCCAGCAGAGATGATTAATATCTTTCGGTATTGGTATGCAAATCAGACCAATCATGTTAAATGGTCAAACAGTCTCTCCGAGTTGGAGTGCGGAGTGAGGCAGGGAGGGTTATCGTCTCCGAAGCTCTTCAACCTGTATGTTAACGATCTCTTGGTGGAGCTCAGCAGCATGCGTGTTGGATGCCGTGTGGGTGGTGTTAGTATCAATAGCATCAGCTATGCGGATGACATGGTGTTGCTGAGTCCCACTGCGAATGCGATCGGAGAGATGTTGAAGGTCTGCGAGACTTACGCTGCCTCGCATGGTCTCGTATACAACATTGAAAAAAGTGAATACATGGTCTTTAGGGTCGCCGGCAGGTGTCCGGAATCTATCCCTGCAATAAACTTAAATGGATCGAAACTAAAGCGGGCTTATCAATTTAAATACCTAGGGCATATTCTTGCCGACGACCTTAAGGATGACCTAGATATAGAGAGAGAGCGTAGGGCTTTGGCGGTGCGCGGCAATATGCTGGCTCGTAGATTCGCCCGCTGTTCGGACCAGGTCAAGATAACATTATTTAAAGCGTATTGCCAGGGTCTGTACACGGGTGGTCTATGGATTAGGTATGCCAAAAAATCGTTAAACACCCTGCGAGTCCAGTACAATAACGTTGTCAGGATGATGTTGGCACCCCTCGCTTCTGTAGTGCTTCTGGCATGTTTGCACAGACCAGAACTGATAGTTTTCATGCCGTAGTTTGGAAAAAAGTAGCGTCGCTGATAGGAAGGATACGGAGAAGTGACAACAGCATCCTGAGAACGGTGGCAGATGATCCGCATGCGCCTATTGTGAGGCACTTCGTGCGAACGATGACTCATACAGTGGATGGTAATTCTTCTAGGTGTCGACCGCACGGAGTGCCTCTCAGGTACATGACAAATTAGAATTTAATTTAATCTAATTTTAGTTTGATTTGATTTGATTTAATTTGTATTAATATGATTTTAGTTTGATGTGATTTAATTCTAATATAATATAATATAATGTAATAATTTTTTTTTATAAGCACTAACACTTAGTTTAATGTTATACTAACCCATGGATCTTTGTTGTCTGAAATTAAATGAATTTGAATTGAATTGAATTGAATATAGAAAAGTGTTCTTTTTAGACTTTTTCAGGCAATTTTTTTAAATTTTTCTCTCCGTAAGAACCATTTTCGTACTTCAAGGAATATTATAAAAAAAGAATTAGCGAAATCGGTTCAGGTGCTATCGAGAATTGCGCTTAGCAACACGTTCAGCGATTCATTTTCATATTATAGATTACAAGTACCTACTAGTTATTTTAAAAGTAGATACTAAATGTATTAAAATTATGTTTATTGAGACTGTTACTTACCCTTTCCTTCAGGCAACATGGTGTCCCTTACAGAACTTTCAACGAATTCAAGAAAGCCCATGATTTTGGCTAGACCTCCTTTCAATTCAATCTCCGGCTCGTCCCGTGCGTCAAAATTCAACGCTACGGCCACTGGCGTTCCGGAAGCTGAGGAGACAAATAATTTAGAATGATTTATTTGTATTTTTTTTTCAATATAAACAATTTTAAGCAACTATAACTCAAGGACGTGTTTATAATATGGAATATATACAAATATGGAATAGTGTAATCTAAACATTTTATTTTTTCTGCATTTAAAAGATTTTTTTCTGCAAAATATAATAATAAGACATATATAATGATTTCTTATATTTACGCGAACACTACACATTGAATAAAACTGCTTATACGGATGACATCGGGACGTCAATCATCTCAGTCCCCCGTGACCACGGTTGCTGGAAAGCAACCGAAACGTCGGGAATATAAAATAACTTAATTAAACGCGATAAAACGCGATATTTAATAGTGGTAGAGCCAGGCGGCAGCTCTTGCTGTCGCACGGATGGGCCGGCTCGAATTGGGGTGGTACCACGACCTCACAGAATACCAGCGTGAAGTAGAGGTTTACCTCTGCGTTTCGCTTGGTGAATGCAGGTGGCCGGAGGCCCTTTTTACTGGAAATGAGGCATTCCATCCTAGTCCTCACGGGTGAAAACGCATCTGCATTTGATAGATGTAGATGTCTATGGGCCGCAGCAACCACTTACCATCAGGTGGACTGTGTGCTCGTTTTTCACCCTTATCCTATAAAAAAAAATCCTTAAAAGTAGTTTTATTAAATAATACATATAATTAAATAATAATCATAATATATGTATTTCGAGATAATCAAAAGTCCGCTGCTAGAGCAACGGGACTCTTTCTTGTCCTATAAGTCCCTGATCTCCATGGTAGTGTTCTCCCATATCTACAGGGTTATGGATTGCTAGTGGTGCACAGGTGAGACGTACTTTTTATTAAAATAATTTAATCTAATTTATTTAATTTCATACGCAAGCGTATAATATGCCTTTTAGTATTACTGCAAGTTATTTGTAACAATAAAAAATTATTTTATTTCTAGCGTGTTTTAGTTTATTTTATATTTAACGTTACTTACGATCTTCTAGAACAACGCTAAGTCTCGCTTGCAATAATGCAGACCAGCAGGCTCGTACGCAGAGCGCGTAGTCGTCCTTCGCGATCTCGTGCCTCAAGAACTGCTCCAGTTCCGCTTTCTCATAGAACGACGACACTATCATACTGCAAATTAAAAAAAAAATTAAAGTTAAAGTTACAACCTATATACGTCCCACTGCTGGGAACAGGCTCCTCTCATATCTGAGACGGTTTTAGGGCAAGGAAATGTCCGCCGCGCCACGCTGCCCCAAACTGTGTTGGCGAACTTCACATGTCTTCGAAGGGTAGGGCAGGTACGTAGTATCAGCCGGAGAGGACACCTGCGTCTCGGTCAAAAAGAGCAAGACCGGCTTCGCCGTCTCGAATTGGTAGTGGACGGTGGTAAGGTTCGAGTGAAGTCCCCTGATGTTGCAGAAGTCCACGGATAGCGTGGCAGGGGTCGCCATGGTTTTATCGCTCTGTTTGCCCCGGACGGTGTTAGTATACACCGGGATTTAAACTTTTTAATTGATCACACCACTTTGACAATACACAATTACTAGGTAATAGGACTACTTTTCTGCTTAAGGCGATAACCCGACCAAAACCTTGCGATAGTGCGTCTTTCTTCGTTATTCAGAGACTATTATCTCATTAGTTATGAGAAATAAACTACATCTAAAAGCACATAATTAATGTTCGATATCCTACCATCACGTTCCACGTTTTAATTTGTTTTTATGTGTTATAAATACATTTAAAATCTACTTTTAAAAAATTACTAAAATTATTGATTACATGCATCTGTTGCTAAAGGCAACGCTCTAATTATTTGTGGATTACACTAATGGATTGATAATTGAAAGATCTATATTATTCACGTTTTATTTAATTTTTAAAGTTCACTTTTCTTTTTTAATTAAAATTAATTCCAAAATGTGTGAATTCTATGATAAATGGGCGTACTCAGAGTGCGAGTGACAGTGCACTGCATGCTCAAGGTTATTTGGTCAGGGAAACGCCTTAAGAATCCGTCTGTGTAGGTACCACTCTCTCGCCTATTTCTGCCGACAATTAGCAGTGCTCGCTTCCAGTGAGAAGGTTATAGAGAGCCAGTATAATTACTGGCTGAGGTATCATTCCATCTGAATCCAAAAAGGTGGCAACGCATTTATAGTTTTATTTCTATCAGATGGATTAGGTGCTGGCTTGTGACAGTAACTTGTATAAAAAAATCTGACTAGAATTATAAAATAATGGTAATCTTTTCTACCGACTTCAAAAAGGAGACGGTGTTCAATTCGATTGTATGTTTTTTTATGTGTGCTACCTCATAGCTTTTTACTGCGTGAACTGATTTCGATGATTCTTTTTTATTTGAAAGCTGGTTCTTCACATGTGGTTCCATATAAATTAGATCAAAGTCTGACCAATAATTTTTGAGTTATTCTTTATAATTTATATTGAAGTCGGTTGTTAAAAATTTTGAATTTTTAACTATTAGACATACAATTTGAAAGAAGTACTTACTCAATAACTTGCTGTTCATGATCTTCTCTCATTGGTACAGCTTTAAACTTGTTCTCGTGATTCTCAGCGGCGTGGTCCGGACCGTTGCTCAAGTGAGACAAAACATCTCCAAGATTCGCAGCACCAAGGAAGTCGCTGATTTCTGAGATAATTTTAATGTTATAATAATTATGTGTGTGCGCAAGAATTACATGACTTACTCCTAGACGAGATTTGTACGTGGTAGAGACATGGGTCGACTCGACCAGGAAAGGACCATGCTCTTAATGCTGTTGTGTTTCGTATGGTAAGTATAGAGAACTGGAGACCCTTTTTACTTGGAACAAGCTATTCCATCTTAGTCCTCGGGGGTGACAACGAATCTGCATTTTGATTTTTAATCGAAATTAGATGTAGATGTCTATGGGTCACAGTATCTACTTACCATCAGATGGACTGTCTGATCTATTGTCACCCTAATCCTATAAAAAAAGAGTGCGAGGAGGACTTGTGCACTGAGGATTCCAATTACTTATTTATGAATGTAGATAGTTCATACATTCCGGAAATTGTAGACGTAAGGAGAGCACCGAACATTGGTCGGAAACGCAACTTGGGTTGAAGAACAAACTAAATTTTACAGCGTAAAAAAATGTTCTTCTATACATCGGTTTATGTCATGGTCGATGCTTCAACTGCATGTTTTAGTATTTTCAAAATCATTATTTATATATTTCAACTTAAGTTTCAAATTTGGCCACTCCTTGAAAAATAGCCCTGTATTTTTTTCGTATTAAACTTGTGACGTTCTTGAACGTGACACCAAATTTAGATTCAGATAAATACAGAACATCATACATACATAAGTACATGCAAAATGCTTTGTAATATTGTACATATAATGCAATATATTAAACATTCTTGTACTTAAGAAAATCTTTTGTATGTATGTATTGAAGTGGCATTGGGCCAGGTATATAGATCAAAGAACCAATAGCCAATGGGGAAGAAAGGTTCTCGAGTGACAACCTCGTAGTGGTAAGCAGAATGTAGGGCGGCCCCACCAAGATGGAGCGACGTCTGAGTAAGAAAATATGCAGGAAGTCAATGGATGCAGGTGTTTTATGCCATTCTTCGTGAGAGGCCTATGTTCAGTAGTGCACTTGTAAAGGGGCTGTAATGATGATGATGATGACGATGCATGTATTTAAGTGTATAATTTTAAGTACGATAAAATTTATCATTAACTATCTAAGTGTAATATAGCTTATTATTTACCGATATAGTATCCCCTATCCCTCAACCTGGTTATAGTGTATATTGAGTTGAGTGAATTTCCACCGAGCTCGTAGAATCCGGACCTCACTGATAGGGTTCCTCTCGCAGCCCTCCCTAGTACTTCGCCAACTGTTTCGAAGAGGGCTTTAGCTGCCTCCATATGCTCTGGTTCCACTCCTGTGTAGTCTATATCCAGAGATATCTCTGAGTCATCTGTGGAATAATTATGAGAGTTATAAATTAATTGTAAATGTATAAAAATTAATGATTCTTTGTTTGCCCATATTTGTACGTCCCAACATCAAATATCTGATTAAGATAAAAGGTAGTGTGTTGGTATAAGTGCTTGTTCATTTTAACTCGCGGGCGCGGTGGTTAGCGCGGTCACGAAATATCAGACATATAGCATTATATGCAAGTGTTCACGTACAAAACGCAGGTGCGGTGGAAGTAGTGAGCAAGCTGGCTACTATCGTGCCCGGAGCGCTCGCGGCAATATCAAACGTATGAAGTTGTTTGTGTGTGTTCACGTCGAACTAGCGGCGGAGCACGCGATTGACTTGTCGCTTCAAACGATCGACCATTCAACCCAATGGACTCGCCTCGCATGATTATTCCCCTCTGCTAGTTCTGTTTCTTTATTAATTTCATGCACATCAATTCTACTTTTTGTCATCTCGCACTTTAAGTAAGAATTTTCGATTAAAAATTAAAGTTCGTCGTCCATGTTCACAACCTCTGACAACTCGCACAAAACAACACAACTCACACTCGCGCAAATGTCTGGCGGCACGTGAATCGTGAACACGAGCGCGTCCAAATAATCGCGCCGGCTGCCGCCCCCGCTTGCGTGTTCTACGAGAACAAGCACTAAGACTGAAGTGACATCGTAAGAATATCCACTACCCCATATCGTCCCGAGGGTATCTGAATTTATTAAATCAACAGTAACATTACAACTATGGCAAATATCCCCCCTATGAGGCAATCTATGGCGGAGGTCTATATGTTCAGCAGTGGACTGTAATGGATGGATGTATAGAAGATAACCTACCAGGAGCACATGACCCACGGAGAAGTGAAATTATTAAATCAACAGTAACATTACAACTATGGCAAATGTCCCTTCTATGAGGCAATCTATGTGAGAGGCCTATGTTCAGCAGTGGATTTTTATAGGCTGTAATAGATGGATGTATAGAAGATAACCTACCAAGAGCACATGACGCGCTGAGAGGTGAAATTATTAAATCAACAGTAACATTACAACTATGGCAAATGTCCCACTATGAGACAATCTAAGTGAGAGGCCTATGTTCAGCAGTGGATTTTATAGGCTGTAACGGATGGACATCGTAATGTGATGATAGTGGGCGATTCACATCGCAGTTTAAAAATACCAGCCCCATTAAAAAATAGAAGGTGGGCGATTCACACCGTGGTTTCAAACCGCTCATGATGTGAAACGCCTTATTTTCGCTTTTTGCCAATTAATGGAGTCAAGTTATAAATTCAATAAATATTGCAAAAGTCCACTGCTGAACATAGGCCTCTCACTTGGATTGTCTCATAGTGGGATATTTGCCATAGTTGGCTTCCACTTATGGGGGATATTTGCCTTAGTTTCCACGCTTGGCAAACGGGTTGACAAGCGCAGTTTTTTTTATTTTTAATCGTTATTAGGAAGACGCTGCTGCCCACCTCCTGATTTGTTTCCCTCTGTCGCCTCTTACGACTCACACGGAATGATATGGGTTAGATCGCTACTACACGGACTAAATATTGAATTTAAGAATGTGTAAATGATGTGTCCTAAGTCTAATTCCACTATACATCAGTTGAAGCCTAAAGGTCTCTTCCCACTACACCGTATCATACCATGACCGTGCTAGGAACGTGTCAGGCAAATAAATATTATTTGTATTGTAAAATATGACACTGTTCCCACTAGACCGTTCCGTCACCGACCAACACCGTCGCGTGCCATACACGGAGAATCAACAAATGTCGGCGAGAATATGTTGCTGGTGCTGATATGCTCTGGGCCTGACACGCGACGTTGCCAAGCCGCTGCGCGCAGGCGGCGAGCCGGCGAGTATACGGGTTGTAAACGCGTATGATGACCGTTATAATTTTTTTCAGCAAAACATTAAATTTGAATTTAGACCTTCGGAAATACTGAAAAACCTTTTCTTCATCATCAACTAAGTGTCTGAATAATGTCCAATACTCCCCTTCGGTTTTTCGTTCTTTATAATCGTGAATCCAGAAGTGCCTTGTTTTTTTGTTTTCCTCTTCTTCCTCATCCAATATTAAAGCAATCATCGCCAGTTATCTAACAGCTAATTTTCTGATAGCCATACCTATTTTACAAAAATGTTTTAAAAAATTTGGTAGCACTCCAAGACGTCCACGCAACACTGTTACGCATGCGAAAATGAAACGTATTCCTATTGGTTTTGGTGGCTGTTGCATACCGGCATCATACGGGTTACATACGGGTTGCATACTAGCATCATACGGGATGTATACGGGCACAGAACGCCGTCGATCCGTTCAGTGGTCATAGTAGAGCGTATCGTGTTGCTTTTCGTGCCTGATACGCTCCTAGCACGGTCATGGTATGATACGGTGTAGTGGGCAGAGACCTTAAGCTTTTAAAATATAGTTCTACTGCGTTTACCTTAGTAAAAAATAATAAAGTATGAGCACGTTGTCAAATTGTGTTTGTATTTAATAATAAATAAGTACATTTAACGTGTATGCATTTTTCATCTGTATATATGTATAATCATAATGTCATCCAGATCAAATTTTGTTCAAAGCGGTCAGTTTAACGGACTAGCCATCGGCACAGGACAGAATTATAGTGCAAGAGTGTTTGCACAAGCACAAGTGCATTCTCTATTCCTTCACATATGCCGGCGAGAGAGGATTTTACGTGCTTTACACGCACGGAGGTGAAACACCGCCATCTTCTTGACTATTGAGAATATCTCGACGAAAAAACCCAATAAGTGATTTTGAGTCGACCCGGAATTCAAACCCAGAACCACATGTTCAAACGCCTGTGGCACTACTCCCTGTCATTTTACGTCTGGTGTAAACAAGATGTTACGACGATAGTTTTGTCATGTTACATAGTCGCTTCTAAAGACGCCCTCGGGAAGAAATGTGGTGATGGATTATAGGTAGGGATGGTGACTTACCGTTGTTATTCGTATTCTCGTACATTTTCAGAAGCGCTTGCCTGTCCACTTTACCGTTTACCAACTGAGGAATATTCTCTATGACAATTACCTGTAAAAAAAGAATACGGTTTAAATAATATCTTATACAAGGACCAAACGAGCACACGTTCCACCTAATGGTAAGTGAATACTGTGGTCCAGAGAAACCTTCATCTATCAGCGACGAAAACTCAAAATTACAGCGTTGTCACGACTGAGGATTAAGGCGTTTCCCTGACCAAATAACCTTGAGCATGCAGTGCACTGCCGCCCGCACTCTGCGTACGCCCACTTATCATAGAATTCAGACAATTTTTGAAATTCATTTTAATTAAAAAAGAAAAGCAAACTTTAAAAATTAAATAAAACGTCAATAATATAGTTTTTTAAATTATCTATCCATTAGTGTAATCCTTACATGATCAGAGCGTTGCCTTTAGCAACAGATGCATGTAATGACTAATTTTAGTCATTTTTTAAAAGTAACTTTTAAATGTATTTATAACACATAAAATAAATTAGAACGTGGAATGTGATGGTAGGATATCGAACATTAATCATGTGTTTTTAGATCTAGTTTAATTTTCATAACTAATGAGATAATAGTCTCTGAATAACGAAGAAAAACGCACTATCGCAAGGTTTTGGTTGGGGCATCGCCTTAAGATGGAAGGCCTCATTTCAAGTAAAAAGTCTTTCGGGTTTTTACGCCGGTGTTCTATGAGAGCGTGGTCCTTTCCCGGTCGAGCCGACCCATTCGTGTTACAGCCATAATACAGCTGCAGATTAGGTCTATCAGGTACAAAATATCTGAATATCCAAATCACATAAATGAAGATGAATTTTCACCAAGTGTTAACAATCGCAAGTATAAATTGTATATTACTAAACAAAATATTCAAATTTTCTTACGTTTTTTGCAATTTGTAGGTCAGTGTCAGGTTGTATGTTTAACAAAATATGATTCGCGACCGTAACGCTTATGTATTTACGGAATTATAATCATCAATACAACCATCTATGTTCGTATAATCCCAATGTATGGCTATTTCCAGAAAAACTCATTCAAAGGAATTATATGGACTTGGAGGGTTGTATAGGTGATTTTAATGATAATAATTCTATAAACACGTACTTGTTACGGTCGCGAATCATATTTTATTAAACATATCACCTGACCCTGACCTGCAAATTCCAAAAAACACAAGAAAATTTGAATTTCGCGGGCCACCCTGGAGCTTTCACCTTAATACTAGACGGATGGACAAAAAATCAAAAATAAAGAAAAGAAAGATGGTGGCTCAGGATCGTGCTTTGTAAATAATGTCCTCCTGACCGAATTTCAGTCACGGCGCCCAGTCTCAACGGAGTTAGTCATTTGCGCCGGACAATGTATGCGCAAGCACAGGTGCACTCTCTATTCCCTCACTTTCATAGTCCAATGGGACGATGGCTGACATGACCAGAGAGTTTACTGAATTAAGTAATACGCTCTAAACAATAGTTATCAAAGTAGGCAAAATTAAAGGCCCTGATCGACGGCGAGCCATTAGCTTGCGGTAAAGATTACCGCGGTTTTACTACCGGCTCTACGTTTCTGATACACAGCGAGCTATGCAGTTATTTTTAGAGTGTTTTAAAGGCTGTGTGGCTTCCCCGTGGCTGTTCAACCTATTTATGGACAGTTGTTTGGAAAATTTGAAAGTAGAAGAATGCGGGTTAAGAATCGGTGAGTTAACCGTCAAATGCCTTTTGTACGCCGATGATCAAGTCATACTTGCGTCGTCGGCAGCCGAGTTGCAAATGATGGTTACATTAATGAACAGGACATTAAAAGAAAAGGGAATGAAAGTAAATGCAAGTAAGACGAAAGTTATGGTTTTTGAAAGAGAAGAAAGTAAAACGATATGTGAAATAAGCATAGAAGGGGAGTTGGTAGAGCAAGTAGATGAGTTTGTGTATTTGGGATGTGTGTTTAGCAGGGATGGTAGATATGATAAGGATATAGAACGACGAGTGAATGCAGGAAATAGAGTGAATGGGGCTCTACACTCTATTGTGAAAAGTCAGAATGTGTCCAAAAAGGCACGTATGGCAATTCACAATGATGTGTTAGTGCCTACTTTAATGTATGGTAGTGAAAGTTGGGTGTGGCAGAAGAAGCACGAGAGTAGAATAAATGCTGTAGAAATGCGGTCATTAAGGAGTATGTTAGGGATGAATCTGAAGGACAGAGTGAGAAATTGTTTAATAAGAGAAGAGTGTGGTTTGCAAGATGATGTTGTGACCAGGATTAAGAAAGGAATGCTTCGGTGGTTTGGTCATGTAGAAAGAATGAATGAGGAAAGAGTGACAAAGAAAATTTATGTTGCAGATGTGAACGGCAGAGTCGGGAAGGGTCGCCCTAGGCGAAAGTTTATCGACCAAATTGGCGATATATTGAAAATGGGCCAAATCAAGAGTACCTTTAACCGGCGAGCGTGTATGCGTAGGTATATGGATGCGGAGAAAGCGAGAGAGGTTTGTCAGGATCGTGCCAAATGGAAGTCCATAGTGTCTGCTTACCCCTCTGGGTGACAGGCGTGAATGTTTATGTATATGTATTATGTATGTTTTAAAGCAACGAGTGTTTTGCCAACGCGACGAACAGCTTAGCGATCATGGCAAAATGTTGTCCCCCTAAAGGCTGTAATGGATGGATATATGGATGGAGTCAAATTTCATATAAGTTTGATGTTGGCTCACAAAACCGCGGTTTTATGATGATCCACTAACGCATGATACCAGCGACCAACACCAAGACCGCAGTAAAGTTCGCCTGGCGATCAGGGCCCTTAGGAAGAAAAAACCTTTAATAATTACATACCTGTGGTAACATATAATGTGTCAAAGTATTTTTCAACGCCGCCTCAATATGTTGGGCTGCCAGTCTCGCTTCAGGTTTTAAAGTAACAAACGCTAGGATTTCTGGGTTGCCATGATCAAGTCCGTAGCAAAGGACGACGCCTGTTTGAAAAATTAAAGAAAAAATGTTGTACAACTAATAGTAAGAAATCAGTCATCGAACCCCAGTCGAGCGTAGTGAGTATGAAAGAGCGTGATTTAATAGTTTCCTTGTCCGCGTAAATGGTCACAATAGTTAAACAATCGAAATGTTCATATACGCGTATGATTCGTGAGACAGAGAAAAGGTTAAAGTCCAGTTATTGATATTAAAAAATTGTGTGTGTAATTGTATACACACGTACGAGGTAAAACTTATTTACGACATATCATTCTTTTTTATTTTATATTTTACTATAATCATGCAGCCCGCCGGTGAAACCTTACAAGAAAAAGTTACAAGATAACACGACATAAAAACTTTTTAACAAAAAAATTAAACCGCTGAAAAAACTAAAAAGCAAAAAATAATAAACCTTTTTATTTAACCTTAATAACTAAGTTCTTAAACTAATTTAAGTATACCTAAGCATATATTTTTGTAATTATTTTGAGTTTTTAATTAACCTTAATAACTAAGTTCTAAAACTAATGTAAGTATACCTAAGTAATTTTGAGTCGGCGCCAAACGAGCAAATTAATTAATTATGTAAAGCGTGATGCGCGGCATTGTTAATTTGATTTGGTTATTTCTTTAAGTTTAAGGTAATTTACTGGTCTTTGTTCATTGATTGTTTAATTTATTTATTTTGTTAAGTTTAAATTATCAAAATCGGTCCACTATGTAAAAAGTTATGCGTGGTCTAACATAAAAAAAATATACAGGTCGACTTGAGAACCTCCGTTTTTTCGTCGGTTAAAAATCACCACGTCGATAAAAAAAGTTTCACTTCGAAATCTGTTGAAAATAATATAAAACAGTGTAAGTGTAAGTACTATAATTTAGAGGTTATGGGATAACATTTTTTTTACTTATTATAAGCCAAGGTTTCATTACAATCCAACTTGGTGGCAAATGGTGTTGAAGCCTTAAATAATAAATCAAGGTCTTGGGGGTAACAAAAGTTGATTTACTCTTGCCCTGAAGACACAAAGATTGTAACCGGACGGATAGACAGATGCGGGCAAATTATTTTACTCCTTTTCCGTACGCATTACGAAAGACGTAGTAAATCGTTTGTTCGGACCAGTGGTATATCGACAACAAAAGTGTTGAGTCTCGCCGACCACATTGCTTGCAGTAGAAAGGGAACAGAGGAAGCTGTGTGTAATTGCTACGTAACATTTCCGAAGTGCGTTCGATAGATTTTTTTAATAGGATAAGGGTGACAAATGGGCAGTTCACTTTATGGTAAATGGATGCTGTGGTCCATGGACATCTAAATCTATTCTAGATTAAGAATTAAAATGCAGATGCGTTATCATGCAGATAACCTTGAAAACTAAGATATACTCAGATAAACTAAGTCCACCTGATGGTAGGTGCATGCTGTGGCCCATAGATATTTCCATTTATCCTCAATTAAGAATCAAAATGCAGATGTGTTGTCAATCTTGAGGACTAAGGTGAAATACCTCATTTCCAGTAAAAAGGATCTCCGGTTCTTTACACATACGAAACACAGCAGCATTAAGCAGCTATTTTACGCTGGTATTCTGTGAGAGCGTGGTCCTTCCCTGGTCGGGCCGATCCCCTCGTGCTACAAACACAATATAGCTGCAGCTTGACTCTACCATGTACTCGTATGAGAGGAGAATAGCAAGAGGCTAGCTTATCTGCGCCTGAGCATGAAGATATTGTTAGTAAGCTTGAATTGCAATGGATCGGCTATATAACTCGGAGAATCGAGAAACAATGGGAAAAAAGGTTCTCGCGGGGCAGCTTCATATGTAGGGCGACCCCCCCCCCCCCCCCCCGCCCCAACCCCTTCACTAGATGGAATGGCGACTTGGTAAGAGATGCAGGAATTCGATGGACGCAGTTGGTTCAGAACCGTGCACCACCGGTGAACTTGTGATGGGCTATAATGATGGTGATGATGATGAAAATGTTAAGTGGTTACCTTTCTCAACTCCCTCAACAGCAGAAACTGCTCTCTCTACTTCCAGCAAATCAACTCTGTGACCTCTTATTTTAACTTGCGAGTCCGTTCTTCCCGCGTACAAGACCACTCCCTTATTTAGTACTCCAAAATCTCCTGTACGGTAGAGTCGACCGAAATCTGTGAAGTTTACATAATTTATAAACATTATACATATTCAAGCACGTAGTGGCGGTGTAAGAATATTCTCTAGCCCATTTCGTCCCGAGGGTGTGGGCTTGAGGCACAAGGGTGAAATACTCTAGGCTGCTATTATATTGGGTTATCTGCGCGGGACATGATTACAGTGCACGATTGTGTGCGCAAGCACAGATGCGCTCTCTATTTCGTCATTCTCACAGTCCGATAGGACCGTAATCCGACACGACCGGAGAGAGATCAGGCGCAGGATAAACGAGTTTACGTGCTTTCCAAGCCACGGGGATGAAACGCGAGTTTCCTTAGGTTGACTTCGGGCTGCTACTGAGGGGTTTGGGATTGAACCAGGGACCAGGGATTTGAACCCGGGACCATATAATCAGCAGTCGCGCTTACGGTCACCAGACCAACGAGATTTTTTTTTATAGGATAAGGGTGACAAACGAGCACACAGTCCACCTGATGGTAAGTGGTTGCTGCGGCCCATAGACATCTACATCTATCTTCATTTGCGGATCAAAATGCAGATGCGTTGTCACCCGTGAGGACTAAGATGGAATGCCTCATTTCCAGTAAAAAGGGCCTCCGGCCACCTGCACTCACCAAGCGAAACGCAGAGGTAAACCTCTACTTCACGCTGGTATTCTGTGAGGTCGTGGTACCACCCCGGTTCGAGCCGGCCCGTCGGTGCGACAGCAAAAGCTGCCGCGTGGCTCTACCACTGTTAAAATAGAAATGAGATAGGCGTTATAGGTATTATATTATAGTGATAAACGCACTGACAGTCCACCTGATGGTAAGAGGCTGCCGCAGCTCATTGATACTTGCAACCAACATCAATCTAAACAAACACATTGTTATACTGAGTACTAAGATGAAATGCATCACAGTCGTAGTTAATGCTGGCTTTATGATGATTATGAAAAATAATATTAGAGATGGTAAGACAATCTGTCATCTAACTTTTTCTATAGGTTTTGGAGAAATCTTTGGAAAAATTAAAAAAATAGGAAAAGGAAAAAACATTAGAGGTGGTAGGGGAGAGGCGTACAAAATGACATAGGTGGGTCAAATGACATACCTACTTTTCTCCGAAACCACAGACTTATTAGTTTTCACAATGGCTTGTAAAGGATCGCTTAGTAACAGGTCGCAACCTGTGGTAACACCAGTCGCGTTCGTTGGGCCGTGACTGTGGTGCGAACACATGTTTGTTTAATTTTTGCAGTCACGAATTATTAGCAGGTGGATTTTGTTTCTCGTACAAGTAAGTAGTTTTTACTTTAATTTGTTTTTATTTAGCATTTACTTATTGTAATTTTACTAAATAACTTCGAGAATGTTTTGGAAACTCAAAATTCTAGTTAAATTTTTTGTTATTGTTTTCTAATGTTGAAGGTAATGAAGTGGACAAAATGGCATACACCTTGTTCTGGTAAAATAGCATACTATGTCATATGACCCACCTTTTTTTTTCTTTTTTCCAGATAATTGTACATCATGCCACGCAAACTATTCTAGAAAAACAGACCGACAGGATTGGGATAAAACCTCCATGGAAAAGGCTATTGAAGCTGTAAAGAATAATGAAATGGGCTGGCTATTGGCTTCTAAAGTGTTTAACGTCCCACAATCGACTCTTAGAAGACATGCACTGAAACAAAATAAAGTCTTAGCTCCAACTACAAAAGGTACCTACTTAGTATTTTTTTTTATTTTGGCGTTTTGTTCGCATGATTAGAGCGGATTTAAACACGTACCTTTGTTTTAGGTATGGATAGGTACAGGAGTATATTCACATATGAAATGGAACGAGAACTGGTAGAACATATTAAATTACCAGAAACGAGATTGTTTGGATTCACAAAAAAGGAAGTTTTGGAATTGGCGTACCAGTTTGCAGACGTGAATAATATTCCTCGTAACTTCAACAATGAAAAAAAGATGGCAGGCAAAGAATGGTTGGCTGGATTTCGACGCAGACACCCGGACATATCCTTGAGGAAACCTGAAGCGACTTCAGCAGCAAGAGCCCAAGCCTTCAACAAGCCCCAAGTAGCACTGTTTTTCAACACTTACCAAGACATTATTCAGAGCAACAACATTTCTCCTCATAGGCTCTACAACGTCGATGAGTCAGCATTATCAACAGTCCAGAGACCCCAAAAGGTCTTTGCTACTACTGGGCGTAAGCAGGTTGGGGCTTTGACTAGTGCTGAAAAGGGCCTCATGTGACAATTGTTTGTTGCATGAGTGCAAATGACCATTTTATCCCGCCGTGTTTAATTTATCCTAGAAAAAATATGAAACAGGAGTTGATAGACGAAGCTCCTACCGGTACTATGGGTATTGCGCAGGAATCAGGTTGGATGACAACAGCTGTATTTTATAAATGGTTGGTGCACTTTCAGTTGCATGTAAAAGCGAGTCTTGATGACAAAGTGCTTTTAATAGTTGATGGACATATCAGTCATAAAAATATTGAAAGCTTAACATTCGCAAAAGAGCATGGAATCATTATGGTGTGCTTGCAACCTCACTGCACGCACTGCATGCAACCATTAGACGTATCTTTCTATGGTCCATTGAAGACTTATTTTAATCAAGAAGTGAGCACTTGGTTAAAGAGCCATCCAGGTAGAGTTGTTACTCACTTTCAAATAGGCGCAATACTCAACAAAGCTTATGGCAAAGCAGCAACGGTTCCAACTGCCGTCAATGGGTTTAAAAAAACTGGTCTCTGGCCTGTTGATCCATACATATTTCCAGATTATTTGTTTGAGCCTGCTGAGACGACAAACATTCCCATGCAACAAGATCGGGTAGAGCCCGAAGAAGATTCAACGGCAGCAGAAAACCTATGCATACCCTAAGCGAGTCCATCTCAGGTAGAAGCAGGGAGTTCGACATCACTTATAATTGCAAGCACATCAGCCGCGGACAACCCACGTCCACTCTCAGTAGTCCAATCTAGAGACACAGCTACTGCAATACCTACGACACCCACATCATCTAAATTGATACTCCAAGAAATATCTCCAGTGCCAAAAGGAATTTATGTGGCTGGACAAGGTAAAAGAAAACCACGCAAGAAACCAACAGTATTGGTGTTAACTTCAACGCCAAATATAGAAGAGGCAAAAGCAAAATCAGCTCCTCCACCTGTTCCAAAGAAAAACACGAGAATGGTTACAAAAGCTCTGGATTTTAGTTCCGACAGTGAAAATGATTTCTCTTCCTTACAAGCTCACACTAAAGCCGGAGATGATGATAAAGATTGTCCTTGCATTTATTGCAATGACCTCTACTCCAGGTTCAAGTCAAAAGAGGTCTGGCTAAAGTGCTTGAGCTGTAAATGATGGGCTAATGCATCATGTGCAGATGTTCCGAAAAATACAAAACGTTTCACGTGTGAACTCTGCATGTAATCGACTGATTTTCATAAAAAAATTGGTATGCCATTTTGTCCACACCACGTGTGTCATTTTACCCGCCTAGGGTGGACATAACGGTTTTTGTTCAAGTTTGAAAAAAATATTAATAATTCTATTGTTTTTGCACTAAGTTGATTGATCTCTATAATTTTAATAGGCAATGAACCAAAGAAACATAGTTACTTAAAGTGTTCACTATTATTAATAAATATAGATTTGATGACTGATTTTATAACTAGTATGTCATTTTGTACGCCTCTCCCCTAAGACAATCTATCATTTAATTTTTTTTCTATAGGTTTTAGAGAAATCTTTGGAAAATTTAAAAAAAAAGAAAAAAAATATCAGAGGTGGTAAGACAATCTATCATCAAATTTTTTCTATAGGTTTTGGAGAAATCTTTGGAATAAATAAAAAAAATATTAGAGGTGGTAAGACAATCTATCATCTAATATTGTCCATAGGTTTAGGAGAAATCTTTGGAAAATTAAAAAAAAAAAGAAAAAGATATTAGAGGTGGTAGGACAATTTATCATCTAATTTTTCTATAGGTTTAGGAGAAATCGGCTGTTAAAAATTGCCAGTAAAAGATTTTCCCATATATATATGTAGTTAACTATACTTTAAAACGTAGGTAAAAATTAATGTTTGTTTGTTTGTATTTTATGCGCTGCCATACCGTTCATCAGATTGCGCTAGAACTTTGTCAACTTATTACTTGCACTTGCGCGAAGGTTATAGGCATAGTACAATGAGGGCATCCACGACTTTTTCTGCAACATTTTGAACTTTTTTTAATTTTTCTGCTTTTATGAACATCTGTGGTTAACTTTAAGTAATTTTAATTTGATTAATATAAAATATAGCTAATAGTACAAAAAGAAACAATTTACTTTACATTTTCAGAACAAATTAACTTCCCCGCTATGAAATCTGTCAAATATTATACCTCACTTTATATAAATAATAAGAATCTTTGTATCTATATTAAGCGGCTATATGTAGATGAGATAACATTCTGAAAATGATATGAGAATACGGTTTTCTTAAATTTGAGTTACCTGGATGAGAAGCGTGCGGATTATCGCAGAACTTCTCTGGTGCCTGTCCCCCGACGTAGCCCAAGGCGAGATTGCTTCCCGCAACCCACACTTCGCCTGGTTCTGCTTCGCGGACTGGATTCATTTCCTCATCCAGAAGATATATTGCACAATTATCTACGGGCTTTCCTAAAATACAAAAAGACTGTTAAATAAACAAAATGTCAAAATATGTAGACTGTTGGTAATAAATGTTAAAGAAAAAAGAAATATTCCTATCGTAAAACAAACGGTAAAAGGAAATATTCCTATCGTAAAGCATAAAATATGATTTCATGAGAATTAGAATAAAAGTATGGGGATAGCGGTCTTGTTACTAAACCAATTATTAAAAAATAATCGTAATTCTAAGAATTATGACATTAATTAACTCTAACCAAAGTCATTCAACAAAATTAATTAATTAAATAAATAAAAAATAATGTATGATAATCTAAATTTACATTTTTATTTTCGTTTTCTAAAATGGAAATTGTATTCTGTAAAGTTATATCATCATCATCATCATTACAGCCCTTCACGAGTCCACTGCCGAACATAGGCCTCCCCCAAGGAATGCCACAAAGCACGGTCCTGAGCCACCTGCATCCATCGACTTCTTGCATATCTTACCAGGTCGTCACTCCATCTAGTGGGGGGACGCCCAACACTTCGCCTGCCGGTACGAGGCTGCCACTCGAGAACCTTTTTTCCATATCGGTTGTCGGTTTTTCGAGCTATATGGCCGGCCCATTGCCACTTCAGCTTACTAATCCGTTGGGCTATGTCGGTCACTCTGGTTCTACTGCGTATATCCTCATTTCTGAGTTTATCACGCAGAGAAACTCCGAGCATAGCCCTCTCCATAGCTCGCTGAGCGACCTTGAGCTTCCTCATCCGGCCAGCAGTGAAGGACCAGGTCTCAGTTCCGTATGTCATCACCGTATGGCAACACGCACTGGTTGTACAGTCTCGTTTTCAAGTTATATAGTAAAACTTATTTGGCATGGAATAACAGGCTTTTTTATTTTTATTTATTACTTTTAATAAAATAAAATCATATAAGTATTGTTATTTTTTGACGCAAGAAAATAAAATTTCTTTTGTCAAATGTCTTTTTTTTCAAATCTTCTACCGTTTAGAATTAAGGTTCATCTGATCGCCAAAGAAATGGCGAAATAAACTTCGCTGTTATCCTCTTTTTGGTTATTTCTTTTAGTTATTGATAATAATAGCATAGACCATAGTTCCATAGTATATACAGAATGGAAAACAATAACAGACCCATCGGTCACTGAAGCATGTTCTATGTTGCATTCGAAAAGGACCTTAAAAGTTGGAACTTATAAGTCAGATCAGGTCCCACAAGCAGCACCTGTTCACCATGTGGCAGCCATCACCTCCTCGACCATATCAAAGGGAAGTGGACGACCCGCCACTACACCGCCGCAAGCAGAAGCTTTTAAGCTTATATGACGTACCTGAATTCGGCACACAATGTGATGTATTGTCCATTTCTAACATACTAACACTGCTGCGATGCTTCGGTGGTTTGGACACGTAGAAAAAAAATAGAAGAGTGACAAAGTAAATTTATGCTGCTAGACGGAAGTTTATCCACCAAATTGGCGATATATTGAAGATGGGCCTAGTTAAGAGAACATTTATATGACGATCATGTATTTATAGATGTGAGAAAAGCAAGAGAGAAGTCTCAGGACCGTGCTAAATATAATTACGTAGTCTCTACCACCCCTCTGAGTACAAATCGCGGCACGTAAGTCTAGCGCTGAACGAAACGTGGAGGGGAATTGAATTGCACGAATGCGACTGGAGAGCCAATCAGCGCGTGACAAAGATTTAAAAGACGAGCCAATCAGCGCGACTTATGCGTAATAAGCCAATCAGCGCGACTTACGCGTAATAACGTTGACCGCTAGTCTTTCGTGCCGCTACTTATAACAGACGTAAGAGTTTATATCAATATGTCACAGTCAAAACTCATGACTGCGAAAATCAGACAAAAATGGTTCTGACCGATGCCCTTGACAAAAACAGTTTCGACTCATTTTTGTAGTCAAAAGTGTTTTCGCCTAATTTAAAGTTCAGACTATCGGTCAAAACTCGCAATATCAGTGATCGGTTAAGGTGCGTAATTATAATGATATAAACTATAATATCGAAAGAATTGAACTTTTTAATTTTAAAAACTCAAAAAGTATATCGACCGATATAATTTTGTCAAAATCAATATTATCTATAATATTTTGCGGTTAAAAGTGGTTTTGACCAACGTCCTTAGTCAAAAATACTTTTGCCTGATTTTTGCAGTCAAAAGTGCCTTGACCGGTTATGAGTTTTGACTGTAAATATAACTTGGCGATGTTAAAAAAACTTACCGATTGGAATGGTGGGATGAATATTTAGTTGCTCGGATCTTTCTAGAACGTAGAACGTCACATCGCCCATGACCTCCGTGCTTCCATAGAAGTTAGCCAATTTGTAACCGTCGTTATTGCCAAAATATTGGAAGAACTGCGCTGCGAGGTCCTTGCCTAACGCCTCACCAGAACAGACCCAAAGCTTAAGACGCTGCAAAAGCCTCTCGGCAGGATTTAATGAAAGATACATTAGTATGGAGCGAAGTAATGTAGGCACCAGCAGCAATCGCTCCACCTGAAAAAAAAACATGTGTACAGTTCACACGCGGTAGAAGTGAACCCTTGAACCCGTGAAGGAGACAGAGATAATAGGAAATAGGAAACACTGTATACTGTATTCTATCTTATTCTCCTGCAGGATAAACCCTATAGATGTATATATTTGTCTCTTTTTAATGTCGCTTTTTCATTTCATCGAGTTTCAAATTACAATGATTCTAAAGCAGCTCTTCACGTTGACCAACATTGTGGGGGATGTTGTGACAAAGATATTAGCCAAGAGTTTGTGCTGGCGTACATACGTTGGAAGTTGGAAGGTCGTTCAGTTTGCTTCGGTTCAGGCCAATGTTCGGACGAATTTATTAAAATGGATACTGAGGCGCTAACGGCTTCTCATGTGGTCCCATATAAATTCATCATGATCAAGGTCTGGCCAATAATTTTTGAGTTATTCTTAATAATTTATATTGAAATCGGTGGTACAAAATTTTTAATTTTAAATTATCTTATTTACTATAGTGATCACAAATTCGTGTATAAATATTGTTTAATTTCGACTTTAAATCTAGTATGTAATATATATCTTTAAAATCCATAGGGTTGTTTACCTAAAAACTAAAATAATATTTTTTTAAGAACGTTTACGAACCTCATTCTCAGCTAGTACCCGTACCAACTTCTGGGGGTCTCTTGTGGTCTCCCGCGGGAGGATCAACAGAGTCCTTCCATGCAATAAAGGTCCCCATATCTCACAGACGGAGTCGACAAAGGTCAGCGTAGTCTTCCACACGCAAGTCCTCTCTG
Organism: Parnassius glacialis; assembly: GCA_033319125.1. Taxonomy (NCBI): domain Eukaryota; kingdom Metazoa; phylum Arthropoda; class Insecta; order Lepidoptera; family Papilionidae; genus Parnassius; species Parnassius glacialis. The sequence goes on from JAVANC010000008.1 coordinate 6,162,399, forward strand.
TTTTGGAGTAAGGAAATGTGTGGAACTGCCACCAGAGTCGGTTGCAAATTGCAGAGTATGGAAGACGGACGCCTGAAAAAAAAGGTGTAGGTATAAGTTAACGAATAATTAAGAAACAGTAAATTTGTACATTCTTCATCATTGAACAAAAAAGGTTGACCCAATTATCTGTAAATAGATTGAAGAAGGCTCCAAATATCTCCTTATGTCTCTAGGCACCTAGCAACCTAGCAACAAGGTATTTAATGGCTGTGTGTCCCAGTGACTAGAGTAACAGCATACTAAGACAAAAGTACTGACTTTCAATTTTTTGAAAACTAACAGTTGTGTACTTTTTTATAGAATAAGGGTGACAAACAAGCACATAGTCCACTTTATGGTAAGTGGATGCTGTGGCTCATGGACATCTAAATATATTGTCGATTAAGAATCAAAATGCAGATGCGTTACCATGGAAATAACCTTGAAAACTAAGATGAACTGCCTCGTCTACGGTACGGTACATTCACCATACGACACGGCTGGCATTAAGCTGCTGTTTTACGCTGGTATTCTGTGAGACTATTATTATTAATATTTTACTAATTTTGATTATACGTGGTCCAAGTAGACCGCTGCACATTGGACTCTGTCTATCCCACGGGGATTACAGGCGTGACGCTTCGTATATAAAATAATTCCTTTCTTCTTACAATTAAAAATTATGCGAAAACTAACCTTTTGGGATGCCGGTGCTCCCTGAAGTGTATAGGACAATAGCAATGCTGTTAGCAGTAGGCTGAAGCAGTTTCTCCATGTCACTTGGCTTGTCGCCTGGTAAGCCACTGGCTTCTGAAGATAACTCTTCGAAGGATATCGCTGGTACTCCACTGCCGGAGAACATTGCAGGATTTGCTGTAAAAGATTTATTTGGATAAAATATTAATTTGCAAGACGATATTGTAAACTATTATTTATTCTGCGGTTGTAACCGGTATTAAGAAAGGAATGCTTCGGTTATCCTGCGTATGTTTTCAATTGTTTCAGAAGAAGTGAAACTTGTATTAAAGTTCTATAGCTTGTAGGCTGAATCAGAGCTTGCTCATTTGACCAACAGTTATTCTCAGTTCTATAATTTATGTTTTAGTTCCATAATTAATTTTTTTTATGCGTGTTTATGACTCACATTTATTAAAATGATAAAAATTAAAGAGTATTCTAAATTCAAATTAGTTATATTTACATTATTAATTAATAGAGCAGCGATAGCTCAGGCGGTAAGAGCTCTCAGTAAAATTGCAGAACTCCCGTTCGGTCCCCGACAAAATTAATTAAATTGTTAATTTAATTTTTTATTTATTTTAAGACTGCTATTATTTGGAAATTATATTATTTTTTTAGTATTTAGTCGACTTGTACCTTTTATGAAAATTTAGGAATAATATAACAATTGGAATGTCGTCTAAAAAATTATATTAAAACTGCATTTCTAAGTTTTGCTCACTAATGGATGGAATTTTGTCGTGAAATATTTTTGGGACCACCCCTAAAATATAACCTATTTAATTAAAAAGGTATAATAAATCGATTCAGCCGTTTCCGAAAAAAAACACCGTGAACATGTACGTTGATTAACTAATCTCCCCCTTTTTAACTCGGTTAAAAACTGTTTTTTTTTTTAAGTTATTTATGAAATAAACATACCAGTGTTATCATAAATAACGAGAGATGGCTCAGCGTCTTTCAGTATGTGTGTGATCCTTGCTTGGGGAAAATTAGGTTCCATAGGCACGTAAGCTGCTCCGGCCTTCCATGTGGCTAACAAAGCCATTATGGTGCTGAAATTTACAAAATTATTTTAAACGGATCTATCATTTACAGAGTCTTGCACTTTATCGTCTTCAGCTATAACACCATTTACTAACCAGTGGAAAGATAGAAGAATAGAATAAGAATGACAAACGAGCACACAGTACACCTGATGGTAAGTGGTTGCTGCGGCCCATAGACATCTACACCTATCCTCAATTACGAATCAAAATGCAGATGCGTTGTCACCCGTGAGGACTAAGATGGAGTGCCTCGTTTCCAGCAAAAAGGGTCTCCGGTTCTCTACACTCATCATAGATAGATAGATTTCCTCATCGGTTGTCGGTTCCTCAAGCTATATGGCCGGCCCATTGCTACTTCAGCTTACTAATCCGTTGGGCTATGTCGGTCACTCTGGTTCTACTGCGGAAATCCTCATTTCTAAGTTTATCTCGCAAAAAAAAACCCCGCGCATAGTCCTCTCCATAGTTTGCTGAGCGACCTTGAGCTTTCTCATACGGCCCAGCAGTAAAGGACCGCGTCTCATTTCCATAAGTCATCACTGGCAACACGCACTGGTTGTAAACTGTACACGTTTTCAAGTTTTGAGGTACACCTGACGAGAAGATGTGCCGTAATTTCCCGAACAGCTTTAGCAACCCAGCGGACCTGAATCCGTCAGTTGACCTCTCGGTCGAAGTTGGACTTACCTAGTTGGACTATTCGTCCCAGGTAAACATATTCGTCAACAACTTCGAGCTTAGTTGCTACCTACAACAACCGGCATAGGTATGACATGGACGTTATACATGATCTTTGTTTTGTCCATCTTAAGTCCTATCCATTGGGAGACACTATTGAGGTCATTGAGCATAGTGCTTAGGCCCTCCAGCGATTCTTACGTAAGGTCTATATTGTTGGCAAATCGAAGGTGAGTGATGTACTGCCATTCAATTACCTATATGTGCTATATCATGGTATAAGTTTTTCTTAAATAAAAAGTATGGTATGATCGGTTTATCACGCCGCCATCAAACAGGTAAAATCTCGGACGTAAACAATGATTTTAAAAATGTTAGGGTTATAAATGAAGCCATATAGGATAAGGGACACTTACTTATGTGTAGGCTGCATGCACACGGCGATTATGAAGTCTCCATCTCTGTTCGGCCCGATGGGTCTTGCGTGCGCTGCAATTGCTCTGCCCAGTGCGTTGGTGCGGGCTTGGAGCTCTGCATAGCTGACGCGAACGCTACCAGTTTCATCTGGAGATCGAGCGTCTTGTTAAACAATACCGTTATGTGTGTGGCCTAACATTCGAAGCTACACCAATATTTGTGTTCTGTGAAAGTTATTTAACTTAACTAGTTTGGGATTTTTTTTTAATTGTTTGAAATTTACTTTTCTTATATTATAACTGAACTGTAAATGAACTAACAAGTGGTAGAGCCACACTGCAGTTATATTAGTAGTATAGTTGTAGCACGATTGAGTCGGCTCGAACGGGGAAGGACCACGCTCTCACAGAATACCAGCGTAAAATAGCAGCGTAACACTGCTGTGTTTCGTATGGTGAGTGTAGAGAACCGGAGACCCTTTTTACTGGAAAAGAGGCATTCCATCTTAGTCCTCACGGGTGACAACGCATCTGCATTTTGATTCGCAAATGAGGATAGATGTGGACGTCTATGGGACACAGCAACTACTTACCGTCAGGTGGACTGTGTGCTCGTTTGTCACCCTATCATATAAGAAAATAACAGTGCTTTTGATGGTAAGTGGCTACTTCCATGGACACCTGCAATTGACCTTGACTACAGGCTACAGATTTGTTGTCACGTCATGCCTGTATACTGGTCCTCCTATACCCTTTAGACCAGAACACGGGCAGTGCAGGCACTCCTTTTTGCTGGCAGAAATAGGTTAGAAGGTGTTATACATTCAGACGGATTCTTAGACCTGAAGGAAGGCTTACAACCTACCTACCTAGTAAATGATAATACCTAGGAAATATTAGCAATAAGTAAGTAATTATTTTATAGAATAAAGGTGACAAACGAGCACACAGTCCACCTGATGGTGAGTGGATGCTGTGATATACATCTACATCTATCCTCGATTACGAATCAAAATGCAGATGCGTTGTTACCCGTGAGGACTAAGAGGGAATGCTTCATTTCACAACACACAGCACCCGTAAACATACTGGAACTGCAAGCTGCAGCTATATTATGGTGGTAGCACGGATGGGTAGGTTTGACCGAAGAATGACCACGCTCTCACAGAATACCAGCGTGAAATAGCAGCTTAATGCTTCTGTGTTTCATGTGGTGAATGTAGAGAATCGGATACCCTTTTTACTGGAAACGAGGCAATCCGTCTTAGTACTCAGGGGTGACAAAGCATCTGCATTTTAATTATTAATTGAGGAAATATGTACACGTGTATGGGCAACAGTATTCACTTTCCATCAGGTAGACTGTGTGCTCGTTTGACAACATTATTTTAGGAAAAATAACTGTTATTTTGTGCAGTGATCCTTCATATTCAAGGTTTTTACTGTATTAAAACTCTCACCCGAAAATACTAAAGCCGTGGCATCTCTTCCAGTCAAACTCTCCAAGTGCTTGGTAAGAGGAGCGGCTGGCACTGGTACCCTAGCACCGGTCACGACCGACAAGCGGGGTAATGATCCCATTGTGCCTGAAATAGAAACGTTAAATTAATAAAATAAATAAAATAAAATAGCGTAAAATAGCAGCTTAACACTGCTGTGTTTCGTATGGTGAATGTAGAGAACCGGAGACCCTATTTACTGGAAAAGAGGCATTCCATCTTAGTCCTCACGGGTGACAACGCATCTGCATTTTGATTCGCAAACGAGGATAAATGTACACAGTCAGGTCATAAGTATTGTCACACAGTAAAAACTTTTCTTTTAGAATGCTGGCCACAAAAAAGTTTATTGAATTCGAATTTCGAATTGTTCATGAAAATAAAACTGTATACTTTTTAGAATTTTACTCATTTTTAAATATGGAGTGGACGCTTAAAGAAGACCGTGTTGCAGTTATTGCGTTGCATCGTTGCGGTTACGCGCCAATTCAAATTTTTGACATACTGAAAAATTTGAATATAATCAAAAGATTCGTTTATCGTACCATCAAACGATACAATGAAGACTCTAGTGTAGATTACAGGTCAAGAAGTGGTCGCCCTCGGTCTGTTAGGACTCCAGCAGAGATAAAAGCTGTGAAGGCGCGAATTCAAAGAAATCCCAAACGTAAGCAGAAACTGTTGGCCCTTCAGATGGTGTTAAGTAGAACCACGGTGAAAAGGGTGTTAAATGAAGACTTAGGGCTTCGGACATATCGAAGAAAAACAGGACATCGTTTGAATGCTCGTCTAATGGACCTGAGACTGAAGAGATGCCGCGCTTTGTTGAAGCGGTACGAGAGAAAAAAATATCGCGAAATTATTTTTTCGGATGAAAAAAATTTTACCGTAGAAGAGAGCTACAACAAACAAAATGATAAGGTGTACGCACACAGTAGTGAAGAAGCGAGCAACCGTATTCCGCGTGTCGAACGAGGCCATTTTCCTTCCTCGCTCATTGTATGGTTGGGAGTTTCTTATTGGGGCTTAACAGAGGTACATTTTTGTGAGAAAGGTGTAAAAACGAATGCAGGTGTGTATCAAAATACAGTCCTGACGAACCTTGTGGAACCTGTTTCTCATACCATGTTCAATAACAGGCACTGGGTATTCCAACAAGATTCGGCGCCAGCTCATAGAGCGAAGAGCACACAAGACTGACTGGCGGCGCGTGAAATCGACTTCATCCGGCACGAAGATTGGCCCTCCTCCAGTCCAGATTTGAATCCGTTAGATTACAAGATATGGCAACACTTGGAGGAAAAGGCGTGCTCAAAGCCTCATCCCAATTTGGAGTCACTCAAGACATCCTTGATTAAGGCAGCCGCCGATATTGACATGGACCTCGTTCGTGCTGCGATAGACGACTGGCCGCGCAGATTGAAGGCCTGTATTCAAAATCACGGAGGTCATTTTGAATAAACTTTAGTGTCATAAGAATCTATGTTTTGTTAAGTTAATTTTGGTATATAAATGATTACATAATGAATAAACTTGTTTCAATTATTTTATATTAAACATGTGACAGAATTTATGACCTGACTAGGTAGATGTCTATGGGCCACAGCAACCACTTGCCATCAGGTGGACTGTGTGCTCGTTTGTCATCCTATCCTATAAAAAAATATGACAAAATACGTACATATACCAAAAGATCGCCTTCGCCTCCGGTGGCTCGATCATTTAGAGTGAGAGGATCGAGTTTAAAGAGAGCATATTACCATATTCTGTGAGGCCACACTATGCCTGCCACAGGTCTAATCGACCTGTTCCTGCTGCAACCTGTACAAGTACAAGTTACAGAAATATCTACTACATATAAGCCTTAATACTAGGCAGATGGACAGAAAGTAGGTGTGTGCAGGTAGCTGTGGATCGTGTTTTGTAAATAATATCCTTCTATTATCCTATACTCTATATCCTAGACCGAATTTAAATGTCGGTGGCCAGTTTGAGCTGACAATTTTATAGTGCACGAATGTGGACTCATATGCCGATGGGACGGCAATTCGACACGATCGAAGATAGATCAGGCGCAGGAGCAATCGCTTTACTCATTATAGGTTTCAAATGATCTTTGGTAGACTCCAAATAGCGCTTTTGAAGGCAACTGTTTACCGCTGATATAGCAAATTTTAGTACGTTCAACTAACTTTGAGAGATGAAGAAAGAAGTAGTAGTTCGGGCGTCAACCGTTACGGAAGATTACAAGTTAGCAGTGAAATCATAATAGAATATTCTTGACTTTCTTAGTTCTGCTACTCGATACTAGAGGGCGCTAGTGGTAACTAGTGTCGCCAAGTACCGTGTATTAATGAGGGCATCCACGACTTTTTCTGCCACCAGGGCGGCGCCACTTTCGAGTGAGTTAAAATATTTGACAGATTTCATAGCGGGGACGATAATTTCTTAGGAAAATGTAATCTTTAAGGTTTCTTTCTGTATTATTAGTTATATTTTATATTAATTACATTATAAATGAATAAACCAAACTATAAATATAACTAAAAGATGATTTAAAAATAAAAGAGTTATAATGTGCAAAAAATTAAAATCAAACCACTGACGCATTGTGTTGTGTATTAATATATTACTCTAGATAATGATAAACTATTATTTAAAACTGATTTCTCAATTAACTGACACTGTGTAACAATAAACTTTGCCTCAGTCGCAACTAGCGACATCTGGTGAGTGGAAGATTATTAGCCCTCATTGTGGCGCGCAACAATATTAATTTTACTGAATAGGCGGATTTGGTACGTAGAGATTCATCACACATTGCAGATTGTATTGCGAAGCGCTTACAAGATTTAACTAGAACATCTTCGCGTGAGAAGAATAGTTTCGTGTTGGGTGTGTTCGGTGAGGTCAGTATAAGTATATTTTCAGCAGGCTCTCTAGGCGTATTTACGTCACTATTACAGTTTATTTATAAATACGATCTAGAAAGGAAGCGCCAGTTGACAGTTTGGCTGTTTCAAAATGAATCAACGCCTGCTAAAGAGAAGCGATCGAAAAGCGTAGAGGTTTTGATCGCTTGTATTTTAATGGTTTCAAATTTAGGGGACCCTCCTGGCAGCACTGATTTCGCAACGTATAATTTCTTTTTATTAAAATAAAAAATAACCTGCTGAAGGAGGCGCTGGCAGCGTAACAGGCCGTAAAATTGTCTAAGGCGGACCGGAAAAAGTGTTTCGATAATAGAGTCAGAAACATGAAACTTGTATAAATGCTGGTATAAATGAGTACTTTCCTTCACAGCCTATCAAAAGCCGACTGCTATAGTTGCCACGCTTGGCAAACGGGTTGGCAACCGTAGTTATATTTATTCAGATGTTATCAGGAAGATGCTGTTGACCATCTCCTGGTTCAGTTTCCCTCTGTTGCCTCTTACGACACCCACGTCTTTGAAAATATTTAATAGTAAAAACTTAAAGTTTAACCATAGAAATTATATTTATTTCGCCAAACTTTCTGAGTTGCCCACGTATACATTTTGGTGATCACTCTTTGAGTTCTCTATTAGATTATAAAATGGTTATTGGTCCATTCACTCTCAATTTCACTTGACATTGACTGCGGACAAATTTGAACCATAGAGCGAGTAAGCAAAAGACAGATCTTGAAATTTATATCGAGAGGTTCATCATATTGTGTAGGTACTAATTTTTACCTGTTAATTAAACTTTCGTAATAATTGATATAGAATGATAATGAAATGAAATAGAGATGACTGACTAAAATCTAGGCAATTATAATATGCACGGTTTTGACTATAATTTAAAGAAAAGAATAATTAGAAACTAAAAATTTTGTGCAACCGACTTCAATATAGATTATTAAGGGTAACTCAAAAACTATTAGTCAGACCTTGATCAATTATATGGGACCACATGTAAAACACCAGCTTTCAAATAAAAAAGAATCACCGGAATCGACTCACCCAGTAAAAAGTTATGAGGTAACACACATAAAAAAATACAGTCAAATTGAGTACCGTCTCATTTTTCAAGTCGGTAGAAAATAAGGTGAAGACGCAATATTTCGCTTTTCGAGAAGTGTTGGAATAGATTGTATTCATCCTTAAAATACTGCAGAGATTTTTTTATTTACGCCTGGCCTTAATCATATAGCAATTTTTAATTAATACATTTTATGTATGATTAAAAAATAAACAAACTCAAAGTAAAAGGCTCAGTGACTCTATCATTCTTACATGCCTACATACTCCCTAGGCAGAAAAGGGAGTCCTACCCATATATATATATATATATATATATATATATATATATATATATAGTATAGTGTATAATATAGTATAGTATAGCGCGTCGAGCTTACATTGCTCTGCGCGTACAGTATACGCTTTCAGGATGTTGTTGCGGCTGCCATGGCGTTGCAGTGCGTCCGGGATGTTTGCGCAAGCGCGTACTGACACTTTCCCAGCGATCATTCGGAAGAAAACAGCCTTACTGTTTCAATGCTTACGAAACAGTAATAACAGCATCCTGAGAGCGATATCTGTAAGATATGACTGTCCCATACAGAATCAATGGGCGGGCATAGTCAAAGGATTAATATAATGTGTAACTAATTACAATAATAACATAGTATCAACTCAATATTGTTACTAACAACCTTACTAACAATATACCATGGTCTAAAATAAAATTATTGCATGCCTTAACCGCAAGGCTCGTAGGTATTTTTTTATAGTATAGGGTGACAAACGAGCACACAGTCCACCTGATGGTAAGTGGTCCACCTTTTTAACAGTGGTAGAGTCACGCGGCAGCTATTACTGTCGCACGGATGGGCCGGCTCGAACCGGGGTGGTACCACGACCTCACAGAATACCAGCGTGAAGTAGAGGTTTACCTCTGCGTTTCGCTTGGTGAGTGCAGGTAGCCGGAGGCCCTTTTTACTGGAAATGAGGCATTCCATCTTGGTCCTCACGGGTGACAACGCATCTGCATTTTGATTCGCAAACGAGGATAGATGTAGATGTCTATGGGCCGCAGCAACCACTTACCATCAGGTGAACTGTGTGCTCGCTTGTCACCCTCATCCTATAAAAAAAAAGTGGCTGCTGTGGCCCATAGACATCTACATTTATCCTCGTTTGCGAATCAAAATGCTGATGCTTTGCCACCCGTGAGGACTAAGATGGAATGCCTCGTTGCCAGTAAAAAGGGTCTCCGGTTCTCTACACTCACCATACGAAACACAGCAGTGTTAAGCTGCTATATGACGCTGGTATTCTGTGAGAGCGTGGTCCTTCCCCGGTCGAGCCGACCCATTCGTGCTACAACTATACTACTAATATATCTGCAGCATGGCTCTACCACGTACCAGGTATGTTTTACTAGCGCCTAAAAATCAAGATTCCAATGTTTTGTCGCATAAAATCGTATCGAACAATCATATTGAACATATAAATGATATAAAAAACACATTGTCAGAAAGATAAATGATTGTTGAACTTCAAAATTTTTTTAAATCGTTTCATTGCTATTTTTACATAAAAAAGTGGCTTATGGTATAGATTTATCAAGTCCGCATGAAGTGGTAAACACGATAACTTTTGAAAATTTCAATATTTTATCTCAATCTATTTTTTAATATCTTCATGTATCATGTGGGAAGCCATGTAATGTAAATGGCAGTTTAATTTTCTTTTAATTAGTTATAATTATTATTTTTCGGCATAGAAATCCGGATTTTGGTATTTTAGCAGCATTGTAATAATTTATTTACTAAATAGACTGCCTCACTCACTCACTTCTCAGTTGTCACTTCGACGTCAACTGCCGTCGTGAGTGGATAATGTATCGATTGTTTGCAGCGGCTCAAAAAGATCGCTGTACAAATACAGAATATTCGAAAATCGAAATTTCATACATACTTGATTATTATAATAATCAGAGGTTTTTATTACAATATTTTGAAAGCACAGAATAAATAATAGTACTACGTACTAAAAATAACTAGGATGTAAATATTTAACTGCATTATACTCAAATATGTCTTGGACTTTATGCAGTTCATTGAACGGTGATATGGTGATCATATGAGCATTATGAGTCGTGCACTTTTGGATTTTACAAACTTTTTTTTAAATTGAAGTTTGACATAATTATTGGAAAATTGGAAGTATAATAGGTTATTAGTGAAAACTTATGTGTATTTAAACTACATTAAAAAAAATACTTATATAATCATGTCATACGTAATTTTTTTAATGCGCTTAGGGCATGCACAATTGAATTTACCAAAAGTTTTATTATTATTATAGATCTGGTGGGCAAATCTTTCCTTACGCACACACGCAGACTTGGCGCTCGGATTTGCGTGCCCCGTGCTCGATCTGCTGGTTTTAAACACAAGCAGCGGAAATCTATGCCATATCTGTGATATGTTATATAATATTATGCATGTACAGCTGTGCTCCGCTCTAAAGAGTATAGAGACCAGTGTAATTACAGACTGTGCGGCATTTCATCTTAGTCATCGGAGGTGACAAAGCATTATTTGGAGTTGCTTCCAGGTGTCCATGGACTGCAGGAGCCACTTACGACTAGGTAGGTAGTGTTTTTATGGAATAAGACAATTGAGCACATAACCCACCTGATGGTAAGTGGATGCTGTGGCCGACCTCGACATCTATCCTCGAATAAGAATCAAAATGCAGATGCGTTGTCACCCCTGAGAACTAAGATGGAATGCCTCGTATCCAGTCAATAAGGTCTCCGGTTCTCTACACTCACAATACGAAACACAGCAGCATTAAGCTGCTATTTTACGCTGGTAGTCTGTGAGAGCGTGGTCCTACCCCGGTCGAGCCGACCCATTCGTGCTACAACTATACTATACTGTAAGACTATAAGTTCGTTTGTCACTTCAGTTTTATATAAAAAAGAATTGTAATAAAAATAATTATATTATGGAGTGTAGAGTAGAAGGAGAACCATCTTATAAGGTGCGAAAGTTGAAAAAGTGTCCCAAATACACTGAAAATAGAGGTTCCAAAACCTACCACAATAGCGCTGGCGTCTGAAAAACTACGATATGAATATAGCTGTTGTAGACGGAGTGAAGTCAGCTGAATTCAAATATTTGAAAAATTTCATGACTAGAGTAGTTAGTAAAATGCCAGTATACAAAACCTCAACTATTTACGTAGTACAAAACCAAGCGGATTGGTCGGTCCTTGTTTATTTCTCCATCTTATTCTAATTAATTTTGGCGCTTTTTTAATTTATCCTATGCTACTGCAGCGCCATCCTTATTCGACGCGTCTTTAGGGACACTTTTCATATAGAGTAGAGTAGAGTTACATAGAGTATATAGAGTAAAGTAGGGTACATAGATTTATATAGGTTATATAGAGTAGAGTAGAGTAGAGTATTCTCCTTGTACTCTACACTCCATAATTTATATTTACTTAAATCTTATTCGCGAGTGACAGTTTCAAAGGCTATGTAAACCTAATTGAGTCTTCCAAGAAAATTGTCCTTAGAGATAAGAGACGTCTGAGCGGTGAGTGGATATTTTATTGAGTGATTTGCTTGAATTGTTAGTCAATCGACGGGCCCCATTCAACTGCTACAGTTTGAAAGAAGCTAGCTGGGACTATGACGACGTATTGACAGCGAAAATATTTTATTTTTCTGTTAACCGATAATTGACATTTAGTAGATTAGAGGCCACAAATTTTATAGAACCGGATCAGATTGCATCCGATTCAAATCATAATCCGTATAACGTATAACAAGATTGCACTACTGTCGAGATCAAAAATACTAACACTCTTTTATGCAATTTCGATCTACACCTTGGTGCAGGTTGCAAAATTACCGTTCACACTATAGGAATAAACACAAGCTAGTAATACCAGTCTCTCGACTCCACAGAGTCAGTAATTCATTCTTGGGGCAATGTATACGCTATTACAGCAAAGTCCCAGAAAATATACAAGGTCTCTCTATTATCAAGTTTAAATATTTAATTAAACAAATACTGTATAAAAAGGATTATTATAATATAAATGAATACATGGTTGATAATAACCCCTGGGAATGAGGTAGTCCCTTCCAAGCAGTTTCTAAAATAAATTTTGATAATAGCTTGTAATCATTTCATCATCATCATCATCATTACAGCCCTTCACAAGTCCACTGCTGAACATAGGCCTCCCCCAAGGAATGCCACAAAGCACGGTCCCGAGCCACCTTCATCCATCGACTTCCTGCATGTCTTACCAGGTCGTCACTCCATCTTGTGGGGGGACGCCCTACACTTCGCCTACCAGTACGAGGCTGCCACTCGAGAACCTTTCTTCCCCATCGGTTGTCGGTTCTTCGAGCTATATGGCCGGCCCACTGCCACTTCAGCTTACTAATCCGTTGGGCTATGTCGGTTACTCTGGTTCTACTGCGGATATCCTCATTCCTAAGTTTATCACGCAGAGAAACTCCGAGCATAGCCCTCTCCATAGCTCGCTGAGCGACCTTGAGCTTCCTCATACGGCCAGTAATCATTTATATTGTAAAATTTATTTATTTTAAGAAAAAAGTCTCGGTGGTAGTAATGTAAAAAAATTACTTTCAATAAGAATTACTTGTAATCAATATTGAATAAAAAATATTCTACTATTCTTCATCCCTAGTGTGTGTTGGTGGACTGTGACGAGAGGATCGGCCTCTCCCTGAGGTAAGCCGGAAAGCCGCTGCAGCCGAGGTGCATTCGCGGGGGAAGTGTAGTGTTGGTATGACAAGGCGTCACTCGCCCTGTGCTCGCGACTCTGGCGGAGCCGCACCGTTGATGCGGTGGTGGAGGGGCCGCGAGGAGAGAGGAGCTTCTGTCATTACCGAGAGTTTTGAGCTTATTCGCGGTCTGTTCCTTAGAACAGACCGCCACACTGCGTGTTCGGGGACTTGATTACTTGAGTTGAATCCAAATGAATAGAATGAATAGGACTAGACTTGCATATGTATCCTTGGAATATTTGTTTTTTTTTCATATGAAGAAATTCAAATTCTTATCTTATCTGTGAATATTGCTGCGGCATATTGAATGCTCTTGCAGGTGTAATCACTTGCTTGTGACACCTTATGCTGCAGCTATATTATAGTTGTAGCACGAATGGGTCGGCTCGACCGGGGTAGGACCACGATATTACGGAATACCAGCGTAAAAAAGCAGCTTGACGCTGCTGTGTTTCTTATGATGAGTGTAGAGAACCGGAGAGCCTTTTTACTGGAAACGAGGTGTTCCATCTTAGTACTCAGGGATGACTACGCATTTGCATTTAATTCTCAATCGAGGATAAATGTAGATGTCAATGGGCTACAGCATCCACTTCCATCAGGTGGCACTCCACCTGATGGAAGTGGATGCTGTAGCCCTTGCGTTTGTTACCCTTATTGTATAAAAAGAAAGCCACGATGCAACTATATTATAGTTGCGCCGCAAATGGATAGTCTTGAACAGGGAAGGATTATGTTCCTATAGTTCTCCACTCCAGCGTAAAATAGCAACTTAAACTGCTGCTGTGTTGCATATCGTGGGTGTAGAGAACCGGATACCCGCTTTATGCGTAGTGAGGTATATTATAGACCTCAGAGGTGACATCACATCTTCTTAATCGAGGATAGATGTTGGTGTTTATGGGCCATAACATCCACATACCATCAGGTGGACAGTGTGCTTATTTGTCTTATTCCATAAAAATGTTAGACTGCTTGACACAGATGTTTCTTTGCTGGTAGGGTTTAAGGGTTTTAAGGGCAAGGAGAGGAGGAAATAGCCTGATATATATGATATGATATATATGATAGATCCTTACATACTTGTTTCGCTTCGTCCACTTTCATTATTCCCTGCATACATGCTCTTCGGTTTAGGGTATTCGTGACCTAGACTTTTTTCAAGACGTCCCTTATGTGGTCTAGAAATGTCAGCCTAGGTCTACCCCTTCCAACACTTTCATTCACACTCGCCTTATACACTTTTTTCGTCAATCGTTCTTCATTCATTCTCTCGACATGGCCAAACCATCTCAGCATACCTTTCTCAATTTTTGTCTTAAATATTTATAGCAATGCGTAATGCGTCTCAGATCGGACAATGCATCTGCATTTTAATTCTTAATCGAGGTTTTATCAAATGACAAAATTTATCAAGTGACAACTTACGAGCCTAACCTAAGTTGTCACAGGTGTGTTTATGCTGCAAATCTTACTAGCATAACTTTCGGGACATACTGGACATAGAAATATCGCGTTTATCCAAACAGTAGTTTCTGTGAACTGCGGTCTGACATCCATTACATCCTATAAAAATCCACTACTGAAACATAGGACTCTCCCATACATTGTCTCATTGGGAGAATTTTGCAAAAGTTACTACGTTTGGCAGGCGGGTTAGTAGTTGACAATCGCAGTTTTTTTTATTATTTTTAGCTGTTGTCAGGAAGATGGTGCTGCCAATATTCGGTTTTAATTTCCCTCTGTCTGTCGTCTTACACAAACCTTAAAAAAATATACTTGTTTAATATTGCTGATTTTGACCGCTCACATTTTTTTACACGATAAGTTTGTATTTAAATAGTCTAGTACCGAATATAGGTCTTTTCTACTTTAGGATAATTATGCATGACACACTTGGCCGGCAAACTGGCGACAGCAGTATCGGACCGATTATTCTATCGCCACTGGTTTGAGTGTTTAAGAACTTGAAAACTTTAAAATTTTCGGATTGCATTAGACTTTTCTGACGATTGAGATGGTTTTACGGTATTATCACACTGCACTACCATTAAAGTCACTATAGCAGCTCATACCATGACCTGAAAAGTGCCGTAAAAATATTCTTTAGATATAAGTTAAAAAAATATTTAGTAGAGTCCACTGGAAAATATTCATAATATAAATATTGCTTCATTATTATTATATAATTACATCTTAGAGTATTTATAACCAAACTACTGAGAATGACATAGAAGTGATTTCAGTTTACTTTTGAGCCAGAAAACTTTAATGCGCTTGATTCTTGATTCATATTATAGGGTAAAACACCCAGTACTCAGCCATTTAGTGAGGAAAACGAAAATTTAATTCAAATGTATTTTAAAAACTATTGGTAAATCCAATTGTGCATACCCTAAACGGATTAAAAAAATTACGCATAACATGATTACCTACATAACATGATACCTACTCACGGAATACCAGTGTAAAATAGCAGCTTAATGCTGCTGTGTTTCGTATAGTGAGTGTAGAGAACCGGAGACCCTTTTTACTGGAAACGAGACTTTCCATCTTAGTGCTCATGTTTGACAACGCATCTACATTTTGATTCGTAATCGAGGATAAATGTAGATGTCTATGGGCTACAGCAACCACTTACTATCAGGTGGACTGTGTGCTCGCTCGTTACCCTTATCCTATAAAAAAATCTACATGTAATTTTTTTAAAGTAATTTAAATACACACAAGTTTTCACTAATAATTTACTTTTAACTTTTCGGATAATTTTATGTCAAACTTCAATCAAAAAAATGTTTGGAAAATCCAAAACTGCACGCCTCATAATGCTGATATTATCATCATATCATCATTCAGGTCACTCCATAAACTCCAAGACGTATTTAAGTATAAATATACTTAAATATATATATATATATATATATATATATATATATATATATATATATATATATATATATATATATATATATAAATATCCTACTTACTTTTAGTACGTAGTACTATTATTGCATACCTTAAGCGAAAGCGCAAGGTATGTTCTACTATCGCCTAGAAATTAAGATTCCAACATTTTATCGAATAAATCGTATCTAGCAATCATATTATACATATAAATGATATAAAAAGCACATTGTTAGAAAGATAAATGATTGTTGAACTTATTAAATTTTTTTTAAATCGATTAATTGCTATTTTTAAATAAAAAAAGGGGTTTTAGTGGCTTATGGTGTGGATTTATCAAGTCCGGAAGGCTTGTAAACACTCTAACTTTTGAAAATATCAATTGTTTAACTCAATCTATTTTTTAATCTCTTCATCTATCATGTGGGAAGCCACTGAATGTAAATGGCAGTGTAATTTTGTTTTGTTTAGCTATAATTACATTTTTTCGGCTCTAAAATGGCGAAATTTTCGTTGATTTGGTAGCCTCGTATGTAAATTATTTCTGTAAAAGGAGCTAAAGCCACAGAGTAGTTTACTCATTCACTCAGTTCGACTTCGACGCATAGATAAGAGTGTATACTGTATAGTTCGACGTCAGTAGCCGTCGTGAGTGGACATTGTTTCGGATGTTTGCAGCGGCTCAAAAAGATCGCTGTACATGTACACAATATTCGAATATCCAAATTTCTTGAAAACCTGATTATAATAATAATAAGAGATTTTTTTATTACAATATTTTAAAAGCACAGAATAAATAATAGTAGTACGTACTAAAAGTAAGTAGTATCAATTTTTTTTTCATGGGTGACATTTTCATGGTTTTCGAGTGTTGAAACCGATAGGGTTGTCGAAATGTAAATCCAAGATGGCGGCCGCAATAGGTATAATTTTTTTATCATGGGTGTCATTTTCATGCTTTTCGAGGGTGTTGAAGCCGATAGTGCTGTAGAAATGTAAATCCAAGATGGCGGCTGCAATAGATATAAATTTTTTCATCTTGGGTGTCATTTTCATGGTTTTCGCGGGAGTTGAAGCCGATAGTGCTGTCGAAAGGTAAATCCAAGATGGCGGCAGCAATAGGTATAAATTTTTTCATCATGGGTGTCATTTTCATGGTTTTCGAGGGTGCTGAAGCCGATAGTGCTGTCGAAATGTAAATCCAAGATGGCGGCCGCAAAAGGTATAAATTTACTCATCATGTGTGTCAATTTCATGGTTATCGAGGGTGTTGAAGCCGATAGTGCTGTCGAAATGTAAATCCAAGATGGCGGCTGAATTAGGTACCAATTTTTCATCATGGGTGTCATTTTCATGGTTTTCGCGGGAGTTGAAGCCGATAGTGCTGTCGAAATGTAAATCCAAGATGGTGGCTGAAGTAGTTTTAACAGTGGTAGAGCCCCGCGGCAGCTTTTGCTGTCGCACGGATGGGCCGGCTCGAACCGGGGTGGTACCACGACCTCACAGAATACCAGCGTGAAGTAGAGGTTTACCTCTGCGTTTCGCTTGGTGAGTGCAGGTGGCCGGAGGCCCTTTTTACTGGAAATGAGGCATTCCATCTTAGTCCTCACGAATGACAACGCATCTGCATATTGATTTGCAAACGAGGATAGATGTAGATGTCTATGGGCCGCAGCAACCACTTACCATCAGGTGGTCTGTGTGCTCGTTTGTCACCCTTATCCTAAAAAAAAAAGGTACCAATTTTTTCATCATGGGTGTCATTTCCATGGTTTTCGAGGGTAATGAAGCCGATAGTTCTGTCGAAATGTAAATTTAAGATGGCGGCTGCAATAGATATCAATTTTTTCATCATGGGTGTCATTTTCATGGTTTTCGAGAGAGTTGAAGCCGATAGGGTTGTCGAAATGTAAATCAAAGATGGCGCCTGCAATAGATATCAATTTTTTCATCATGGGTGTCATTCTCATGGTTTTCGCGTGTGTTGAAGCTGATAGTGCTGTCGAAATATAAATCCAAGGTGGTGGCTGCAATGGGTATCAATTTTTTCATCATGGGTGTCATTTTCATGGGTTTCGAGGGTGTTGAAGCCGATAGTGTTGTCAAAATGTAAATCCAAGATGGTGGCTGAAGTAGGTACCAAGTTTTTCATCATAGGTGTCATTTTCATGGTTTTCGAGGGTGCTGAAGCCGATAGTGCTGTCGAAATGTAAATCCTAGATGGCGGCTGCAATAGATATCAATTTTTTCATCTTGGGTGTCATTTTCATGGTTTTCGAGGGTGTTGAAGCCGATAGTGCTGTCGAAATGTATTTAAACTACTTTGAAAAATTCCGTATAATCATGTTATACGTATTTTTTAATGCGCTTAAGGTATGCCCAATTGGATTTACCAATTATTTATTCTATGCTTTTAAAATATTGTAATAAGAATCTCTGATTATTATAATAATCAAGTATGTATGAAATTCGAATTTACAAGGCTGCTAAAACACGGAAAATTTCGAAATTTTGCAGCCGAAAAATATTAATTATATTTATAACTAAACAAATCAAAATTAAACTGCCATTTATATTCCATGGCTTCCCACATGATAGATGAAGAGATTAAAAAATAGATTGAGTTAAACAATTGATATTTTAAAAAGTTGTAACACCACGCGGACTTGATAAATCTACACCATAAGTCACTAAAACAATTTTTTTATGTAAAAATAGCAATTAATCGATTTAAAAACATATTAATAAGTTTAACATTCATTTATCTTTCTGAAAATGTGCTTTTTATATAATTTATATGTTCAATATGATTGTTAGATACGATTTTATGCGACTAAACGTTGGAATCTTGATTTTAGGCGCTAGTAGAACATACCCACGCGCTTTGCGCTTAAGGCATGCAATATGCGACGTCGCCCACTAGAACTTTCTGTCGCCGATCAAAACCGTAGCGTGCCAGTTTCTATCGCTAGTTTCTTAATAATTTTTTTAACAGAATACAACTTCTCGTCAACAACTTCGAGCTTAGTGTTCCCAACAACTACCGCATAGGTGTGACATGGACATTAAACATGATCTTTGTTTTGTCCATGTTCATCTTAAGACCTATCCGTTGGGAAATACTATTGAGATCATTGAGCATAGTGCTTAGGTCCTCCAGCGATTCTGCCATAAGGACTATATCGTCGGCAAATCGAAGGTGAGTGATGTACTCGCCATTGATGTTGATACCGTATCCTTTCCAGTTCAGAAGCTTGAAAACATGCAGCGGTGAAGAATTTCGGGGATATGACGTCACCCTGTCTTACACCTCTCTGCAATTGGATAGGTTTCGTACTCTGGTTCTGTACTCGGATAGCCATCGTAGCCCTACTGTACAAGCACGTCAACACTTCGATATACCGACAGTCAACTTGTTGACGAGTATGTTTACCTGGGACAAATAGTCCGACTAGGTAAGTCCAACTTTGACCGAGAGGTCAATCGACGGATTCAACTCGGTTGGGCAGCGTTCGGGAAATTACGGCACATCTCGTCATGTATACCTCAAAACTTGAAAACGAGACTGTACACCCAGTGCGTGTTGCCAGTGATGACATACGGAACTGAGACGTGGTCCTTCACTGCTGGCCGGATGAGGAAGGTCAAGGTCGTTCAGCGAGCTATGGAGAGGGCTATGCTCGGAGTTTCTCTGCGTGATAAACTCAGAAATGAGGATATCCGCAATAGAACCAGAGTAACCGACATAGCCCAACGGATTAGTAAGCTGAAGTGGCAATGGGCCGGCCATATAGCTCGAAGAACCGACAACCGATGGGGAAGAAAGGTTCTCGAGTGGCAGCCTCGTGGAGTGACGACCTGGTAAGATATGCAGTAAGTCGATGGATGCAGGTGGCTCAGGACCGTGCTTTGTGGCATTCTTTGGGGGAGGCCTATGTTCAGCAGTGGACTTGTGAAGGGCTGTAATGATGATGATGATGAATACAACTTTGTTGACTTTTACTTTGTTTGTTTACTTGACTTTGTTGTCTATTATTTAGTTCTTTTGTTATCTAGCTTCAGTCACATAAACATTCTTCCCTTAGATATATATATACATAACAAGTAATTCTTTCTTTGCTTGTAAGTCATTACAATTAAATTTCTATATAGATGATTGTTGTCATTGAGTTATACGGGGTTAGTTGTTATCATTTTTTTATTCTACAATAATTTAAGGGACAGTTACCGCTTAGCGTATGTCAGTCCCATCATATTCTAACATACATCACTTACTCATATAACGTTAGTTAATACTTATTATATTATACTACGTGGGCCGTGGATTCGAACAGATTTTTAGATTTTAGATAAAATATTATGAAATGTGCTTACGTAATATTTTATCCCAACCAAATGGCGACGATGCGAAAGTTCTGGATTGATATACGAAATATACAAGTATGTCTTACATCGTTATTCCTAACTTTGAACCAACAACTTTTGTTTTACGACTTTTAATATAAATAAAATAATTTTCAAAAATTAATCAATGTTAATTCCTTTTATGGAAATTATGTAAGTATTTCCACCATTCTTCACAAACAGAACACAAACAGTGTTCCGCGAGATCGTGGTATTTCCCCGGTCGAGCCAACCCATTCGTGCTTCAACCATAATACGCAGCGTGGCTCGATCACGTTACCACATACCACAATTTTTAACCCTGTGTAATAGACGATTTATGGGATTATCCCATGAAATTCCTTACATTTTGTGTTAACATGTAAAGGTTAAATAAATTTAAATTTAAATTGCTTCACTATTTTCTTCCTATTTTGAAGAAACAGAAACGGTGAAGAAACTGAACCTTTTTATTCAATATAGATTATAAATAATACTTATTGAAAGTCACTCTTTTGTTTAATTACCACTGGTTCGGAAAAAACCTCTGTCCTGGGAAAAAAAACTTTTTTTTAAAAAATAACAGCTTACAATCATTTATGTTACACAATTAACCACACAAAACAAATTAGTTTAGCTTGGTAGCGATCACCTCAATAGAAGTACCGTGCAGTGGCGATGTAAGAATATCCATTACCCCATATCATCCCGTGGGTGTCGTAAGAGACGACAGAGGGAGACAAATCATGATGGGCAGCAGCGTCTTCCTAATAAGGACCCGCTTGCCAAGCGTGGCAAATAATCCGTAATAAATAAATATAAATATCCCCCCTATGAGTCGATCTATGGGGAGACCTATGTTGACCAGTGGACTTTAATAGGCTGTAACGGTAACGGTATTTTGAAGTTGCTGCAATAAGCTCCCATATTTAAAACATATCTCTACGGTTGTGGGTGCGTTGACTTAAATTCTACCGTTTTTTAAAACATATTTTTCCCTGTGTACCTATGTTCGTTTGTCTCTCATATCTTTCGATTTCGATTTCGTTGTTCCTAACCTGAGGCTTTAATCCTGAAACTGTTTTCGAATTCGAGCCTATTTTCGATTTAAAAAGACAATTTTTTTTCGAATCATTTTAAAAGTTTACTCGCGAAACAATTCGAATCTAAAATCACGATTGAGGTACGATCAAGCGTTATCATCAGCGTTAGGCACATTTGGATTTTTTCATCGGAAGATAATTTTATATAAATTAAAATTTTTCTTTATCCATATCATCTCGTAGGTGTTGTAAGAGGTAACAGAAAGGAACGAAACTTTGAAGCTGAATGAAATTATTAAACTGTAGTTACCCAACCTTCTTGCCAAGCCCCGCGACTAAGGCCAGGATATAAGGTACGTGAGGGTAATATGGTCACCTTAAGCTTTGCCATAAAACCAAAACTAGGAGGAGGACAGAGACAAATACACAACGTCGATAAACTAATATAGAAAAAAATAACAAACAAGCCTTGGCAATAATTAGCAACACTTCGAAAAATCAACTTAAAAAAAAACTAACTATAGTACGTGAGGGTAATATGGTCATCCGGTTAATATGGTCACTTTGTTATAACTCAAAAACTACAGCGTCGTTTGCATAGAACGCTCTGTGATAGCTCTTGATCAGTCTATCAAATAATAAAAGGTCAAAAAGGCGCTCCTTTATCGACGCCATTTTGACAGTTTATATTATTGTAAATATTTTAATCGATTTTTGTATTATGTAGTGTAGTTAGTTTTTTAAGGAGATTTTTCGAAGTGTTCCTAATTATTTCCAAAGCGTGTTTGCTATTTTTTCTTAATATATTAGTTATAGTATACGACTTTGTGTTTTTGTCTCTGTTCTTCTCCAAATTTTGGTTTTATAGGGCGATACAGCTTAAGGTGACCAAATTACCCTCACGTACTTACTATAATATCAACTGTCAAAATGGCGTCAATAAAGCGGCGGCCTTTTGACCCTTTATTATTTGAATGACTGATGAAAAGCTATCGTATCATAAAGCCATCTATGCCAATTAGGCTGTAATTTTTGAGTTATAAGAAAGTGACCATATTAACCGAATGACCATATTACCCTCACGTACTCTAATATCCTAATTCTATGGAGGAGGCCTGTGTTTAGCCGTGACCTTTTGATAGGCTTTCATGGTAATATAAAAATATTTAAGAAGTGAAGTGAATTTACATAAATAGGACAAAATCACAGCTGAAGACTTCCTTTCTGATAATGCTAACTTAAATCACCATCCGTTTGTTCGCTAGGCTAGCTACAAAATTTCGATTCGAATAAAACTCGATTGATTTTTATTCGAATCGAAATTGCAGCTAATGCACAGGTCTCCTAGTTCGGCTGTAAATGCTATGTTTCAAATATATATACCAAATTAGCTTTATTAAGTGCTAAGCAAATATCTGGTTGTACCTTTTGGAAATAAAGAACTTAAATAAAGATTAATAATAAAATAAAGATTTAGAACTTGATTGATTTAGAACTCGATTGATTTAGAACTCGATTGATTTAGAACTCGATTGATTTAGAACTCGATGGATTTAGAACTCGATTGATTTAGAAAGCGATTGATTTAGAACTCGACCTCGACCTTCATCAGTCCACCGCTGAATACAGGCTTCCCCCAAGGTATGCCACAAGCACCAAAAACGGTTTAATTATAGCTCATGAAACGCCGCGTCAATTGTTTCTTTTAACCTCATTCTCACTATGACACGAATGAACATAGAAGCTTGCATGTCGAGGTTAATAACTTTTAATAGTGGTTACACTCAGATTGTAATGATTATATCTTAATCTACCGTAAAACCAGGCATTATTTCTAATGATATGATCATAAATACTCACAACATAATAACAGACATCGTCTTAGCACTGTTTTTTAGATACCGCACTTTTTATACAGCTGTTGATGGTTGAAGTACGAATGGGTCGGCTCGACCGGGGAAGGACCACGCTCTCACAGAATACCAGCGTAAAATAGCAGCTTAACGCTGCTGTGTTTCGCGTGATGAACACACAGAACTGGAAACCCTTTTTACTGGAAACGAAGCATTCCATCTTAGTTCTCAGGGGTGACAACTCGTCTGCATTTTGATCCTTAATCAAGGATAAATGTAGATGTTCATGGGACACAGCATCTACTTACCATCAGGTGCACTGTGTGCTCGCTTGTCACTCTTATTTTATAAAAAAGCTATCTTACACTGATTTATTTAGCCGACTAGATGAAGTGACGCCCTGGTAAGAGACGCAGGAAGTTGATTGATTCAGATGGATCAGAATTGTGATTTGTGGCAGGCCTACACATACCTATGTTCAGCAGTAGAGTGTAATGACGACGACGATGATGATGTATATTGATTACTATTTAGACCATCGTCTTCGGCCTTTTAACCGACTTCAAAAAAAGGAGAAGGTACTCAATACGACTGTATTTTTGTGTGTGTTACCTCAGAACTTTTTTCTATGTGAACCAATTTTGATGTTTCTTTTTTTTATTTGAAAACTAGTGCTTCTCATGTGGTCTCATATAAATTTGATGCAGATCTGACCAGTAGTTTTTGAGTTATCCTTAATAATGCGTATTTAATTACATAATACTTATTTTTATCTATAGTATTAAAAACTATAATAATAATAAAAAAAAACTAAAACTAGAAACTTAATTATCATATAGTCCTACTCCTCGCGGTATCGTGCCAAGAACGCTGGCTGCGTTTCCCCGCTGAATGGCTATACTTAGCCTTTGAGCGAGAAAAGAACCAGCCCTCTTATCACCAGCAGCAACGACCAGCCGCGGATTGAGTTCCTTTAGGAACTTCACCGCACGTGGACCCCACGGGCTGATAGTCTCTACAGCAAATGGCACAAATATGTAGTCATCTCTCAGAGACTCATATTTGCGCCACTTACTCAGTTCACCTACCTCTGATGCCGCCCCGGCTCAAAACGAGGTAGCTGAACGAGGTGATTTCGAGTACATTGATGATGTTCTCATTATATTTATATTAAAGTCGGTTGTACAACATTTTTAATTTAACCACTTGTTATGGCTTAAACTTGGATTATGCGCAAACAAAAAACTAAGCTTATAAAACATAAAAAATGCTAATATAATTAATATGGCACTTTACCGCGGGGAGTAGAACTGTATGGTAATTTTAGGTTTTAGTTTGAGGTATACAACATGCATTGGTTTATATGTCTTGTATCACTCAATGACAACATGTAACAAAACCCTGTGGGAACCACTCAGGATCAGTATTCAAACCTATAGAAATAACATTTTTTTTAAAACTCGACCATATATTTTTTTATTTTATTTAAAAAAAATGATTTTATGTGGTTTTATTACTTATTATTATAATGAATATTGCGTATATAGTTAAAAATTGGTTCTCGTTGCTTAAACGCTAATCTCTGTTTTTTTAAAGCTATGGTTTAAGCGGCTACATTTTTTCGAATTAGTTACAGACGCCAATAAATGATAAGCATGTCATTAACATAATATTATTAAAATTGAAGAAAACTTAAAAAACACGCATTGATGATGAGCTGTGCCAATTCTAGAGAGAACTATCCCTGTCATCCTGATCAGGATACTAGGATAAAGTCATTAAATTATTGAATTGTCATCGGTCTTTGATACGAGTGCAAATTTTCAAATCAATCGGTCGTCTACAAGTTGGTGAAAATTACATTAAAAGATTCCGTTACACAGATAGATAGATACGCGCGAAGCTAATAAAAGCATGTTAAAATTATTTCTTATGTTTACGAGAACTCTACACATTTAAATGAAACTAGTTTTACCGGCCGTGGGTGCTGTAAAGTACCCGAAACGTCTAGAAAACGCTATAAAATCCTTAAGACTAACTAGTTTTATTTAAATATTACTAAACACTCGTGACTTTATTGAATGAAAAACCAATTTATTTCTCACGAATTAAAATTTAAAAAACGCCTTTCTAATAATTACTGTTTTTATTTAAGGATGGTTTTTGCTATATGATTAAACAATTTAGGTCTCTGTTAGTCAGAGATTTGTATACATGAAACTTCTACCTACTTCTCTATTGGTCTGCCGCTCAATCACAAAAAAAAATTGTTCATGTAATTGTGCACATACGAAGTTAAACTTTTTTAAAACATATCGTTCTTTTTTTTATATTTCACATAAGTAGGTTACATAATAGTGTACACATGCAGCCCCGGCGTTGAAACGTTACAAGAAAACGTGACGTTTTTGTAAATACCGTACAAACTTTCTCCACTGCGTCGATAAAGAAGTTTAATTTCATAAAGAAAGTTTTTTTATATAGGATAAGGGTGACAAACGAGCACACAGTCCACCTGATGATAAGTGGTTGCTGCGACCCATAGACATCTACATCTATCCTCTATTACAGATCAAAATGCAGATGCGTGTCCGCCCTGGTCATAGTACCACTACTGCTTTAATTAATGTTACTGATAATATAAGACACGGCATGGAAGAAAAAAAGATAATAGTACAGTACTAGTTGATTTCTCAAATGCTTTCAACACAGTTGATCACGAAATTCTCCTTTCCATACTGTCTCATCTGAATTTTGGTCCTACTGCTTTGGAATGGTTTGCATCTTATCTTCGCGGTCGACAGCAATCAGTCTGTGTTGGACAAATGTCCTCAGCTTGGGCTGATGTGGATGCTGGTGTGCCGCAAGGCGGTATTCTCTCTCCTATAATTTTTTCAATTTTTATAAACTTTATCACCTCCATCCTCGACTGCTCGTATCATTTGTATGCCGATGACCTTCAGCTATATGTGCAAGCTGAAATTGGGGATATCCATAATGGGATCAAAAAACTTAACGACAACTTATCAGCTATCAAAGATTGGTCTACTCGTTATGGAGTTTTGGTCAATCCTTTGAAGTGCCAAGCTATACTGGTGGATAGCTCAAGAATGCTGGCTAAGATTAATCTGGCAGATTTACCTCCTATTTATTATGATAGTATTATAATTCCGTTCAGTAATTCTGTTAAAAATCTTGGCCTATATATCGATAGCACGTTGAACTGGAGAACCCAGGTTTCAGAAGTGAGTCGTAAAGTCATTGCCACTTTATGTTCTCTGTATCGTCTAAAACATTTTCTTCCCACAAAATCTAAGATCATGCTTGTCCAATCACTCATATTACCCATAATTGATTATGCAGATGTGTGTTACTCAGATCTGTCCCAAGATCTTCTGAACAAGCTGGAACGCCTTCTTAATAACTGTATAAGATTTATTTTCGGGCTTCGTAAGTATGACCATATTTCGCAATATAGATCTAAGCTAAATTGGCTTACAATCCGCCAGAGGCGTAATTCCAGAATACTGCTTGTTCTTTTTTCCATTTTAAATGACCCATCTTCGCCTTCTTATCTTAAGAGTAAATTTCACTATCTCTCCTCATCTCATGATAGGGTCCTACGATTTTCTAACAACAAAATCTGTATTCCTTTTCACTTCACCGAGTTCTATGGTAACTCCTTCACAGTTCAGGCTACACGCCTTTGGAACTCCTTGCCCGATGACATTAGAAAAGCACCCAATAAGTACGCTTTTAAAAAATTGATCCGTAATCATCTATTGAAGACAACGCATTTTACATGAATCATCCATTTAATGTGTATTGCTAAACACACGCATATATTCATAGGTATTTGTATGTACTAATTATATATATATATATATATATATATATATATATATATATATACATGTGTATGTAAATAATTATATATATTAAATGTATTTAAATATGTATATTTGTATGTATATGCATGTATTTATATCTCCATTTGTATGTATATATGTGTATGTGTATGTGTATATGTATGTAGATGTATGTGTGTATATATGTATATATATATATATATATATATATATATATATATATATGTATCCATCATATGTGTATAGTTTATTTATCAGTAAAATGTATGTATTATGTAGTTAATTATAATTTTGTGTAGTGTTATTTTATTCTATATTGCCGCACCTACGTCAAATTCTCACCACTCCATGGGTTGACTGGTAGAGAATGCCTCAAGGCATTAAGTCCGCCCTTTGTATTCTTTTGTTTTAAGGAATGCAATAAAGAATAAATAAATAAATAAATATAAATGCGTTGTCACCCGTGAGGACTAAGATGGAATGCCTCATTTCCAGTAAAATGGGTCCCCGGTTCTTTACACTCACCATACGAAACACAGCAGTGTCAAGCTGCCATTTTACGCTGGTATTCTGTGAGAGCGTGGTCCTTCCCCGGTCGAGCCGACCCATTTGTGCTACAACTATACTACTAATATAGCTGCAGCATGGCCCTACCACGTAAAAAACGTTTATTCTTAGTAGAAGTGTATACTAGAGTCTGATTTAATAAAGAAAATATGCAAACTAAAATTATGCCGATTGACAGCAAATGTGAATTTCGCGAAGACTGTGACGCCGAGTGTAAGGGATTTCTTTCGTGAGGAGGACTCTCCTAAACCATTTAGCCCTAGATTATCAATCAATAAACCATGTTATGTAATAAGGTAATAAGGCGGCAAAGAATAGTAAATCAGTTTGGCCGAAGCTTAAATCGTTTTAGCCAAATGGCAAAATACGAAACCCTTATGGATTCGTCATGTCTGTCTGTCTGTCCGTCCGTATGTCACAGTCACTTTTTTCCGAACCTATAAGAACTATGATGTTGAAATTTGGTAAGAGTATGTAGATGTGTTCTGTGAACCGCATTAATATTTTCACAAAAAAATAGAAAAAAAAAACAATAAATTTTGGGGGTTACCCCCAAAATAATTTATATATATATATATATATATATATATATATATATATATATATATATATATATATATCTTTATATATAAAAAGTACGTGTCATGTTGTTTGTCCGCGATGGACTCCTAAACTACTGAACTGATTTCAATTAATTTTTTGGTCAATATGCAGTTTGGTTCTACTTAAAAGATAGGATAGCTTACATCTCAATTTATAGTCGCAATACAATATTATTTTATTGAAAATTATTTGTCTATTATTTGACAGTCACAATTATCTGTTAGCTCCAAACGATTCTGTCAGATGACGATATCTGTTGACTGGATTGAGTAAATATTTAATAGATGGCGCTATGATAAAAATACAAACGTTTAATATAAGCTACAATTTAGTAGTATAACCACCACGTGTTGCTGTAAGTATTCAACAGATAGAACCGATTTCAAAAAAAAATTGCAGACTGTGTGCAGTTTGGTACAACTTGAGAGATAGGACAGTTTTTATCCCGATAAGTGACGTGATTCAGGAGTTTTTTGAGAAAGCAAATGGTTGTTCGGAAAGGGCAGAACAACGTCTGCCTGGTCAGCTAGTATATATATATATATATATATATATATATATATATATATATATATATATATATATATATATATATATATATATAAATTAAGTCTAATATAGTAGGCTTCGTAATTAATTGTTAATATTGCGGCCGGTTTAAATCCATTGTTTCCAGTACAAAGAAATTTAGATGCGACAAGTAACGATAACAATCACTTAAAATAATTTAATTATCCATAGCAAACGGTTGACACAACCATAACAGCGGCTAACAGCGGTATATGATTTTGATTGACAGATAATTTTAAAAATTTATTACATACTTTTAAATTTATTACTTTTAAATTGTGTGTGGCTCATGTTATTAATAATAATCATTATTATTGTTAGGTTTACTGATAACTTCTATTTGAATATTATATTTACTGTAATCTTCACACTTTACTTAAGTGCGTTAAATAGGCATCAATATGTCAAGGGGAGGACCATTCAGTTATAAAATCCTTACGGAACATATATTGAACTCAAAATCTATAAAATACATTTAGTAATACAGTTTAATGCAATAATAATATAACAATACAGTTTAATGGTGGAAATCTTTTATACGTGGTAGAGCCATGCTGCAGTTATCTTAGTTGTATAGTTGTAGCACGAATGGGTCGGCTCGGCCGAGGAAGGACCACGCTCTCACAGAATACCAGCGTAAAATAGCTTAATGCTGCTGTGTTTCGTATGGTGAGAGAACCGGAGACCCATTTTGCTGGAAAAGAGGCATACAATCTTAGTCCTCACGGGTGACAACGCATCGGCATTTTGATCCTTTATTGAGCATAAATGTGGATGTCTATGGGCCACAACAACCACTTACCATCAGGTGGACTGTGTGCTCGTTTGTCACCCTATCCTATAAAAAAATATAAGCATCAATTTATATAAGGCCGAAAACCCAACAGTAAGTTACCGATATCATATACACCACTGTTCTGCGAGTCCCTATTATTGTAATTACTCTATTCACAAATGTCGTGGCTCAATCACGTATAAGAGTTTCGTGATTGAGCCACGCTGCCGCTATATTATGGTTGTAGTACTGATGGGTCAGCTCGACCAGGGTAGGATCACGCTCTGACTGAATACCAGCGTAAATTAGCAGCTTATGCTGCTGTGTTTCGTTTGGTGAGTGTAGCCCTTTTTTACTGTATACCATTTTTTACTGAAAAGGAGACATTCCATCTTAGTCCTCACGGATGAGAACGCATCTGCATTTGAATTCTTTATCGAGGATAAATGTAGATGTCTATGGGCCACTATCCACTTGTCATCAGGTGAACTGTGTGTTCGTTTGTCAACCTTATATTTAAAAAAAAACTGATAGATGACGGTGCTCGTGACTCTCATTAGTCACAGGCGAACGGACCTTCGCCTAAAAATAGAAATAAACAAAAAACGCACGAGCGTCGCGTGAACCTGACCCGCTTAGCTAACGGCACGGAACGAAACGAAACAAAAAGTTTCATTTGAATATACCTACGTCAATTTTCCGTTATATACTTAACAGGAACAAAGACATCTGTGATGAGTGCCTGCATGTTATATATATATATATATATATATATATATATATATATATATATATATATATATATTAATTAGCGACCCGTTTCGGCTTCGTCTGGTTTTTGGTGGTATTAGGCTATTAATCTGGCGTTATTTTTATATAGCTAATTTATTCAAGATTTTTAAGCAAACGCTTGATTTTATCAAATAACTTATTTCTAAGCGATAAAGTTATTTTCTGGATTTTAATGTTCGTCTTTAATTCACATTCCTTGCTGAGATTAAGGCTTTTTTATAGCAATTTGGATTAAGGTTCAGAAATTGACTTATTCAAAAAAGTGTAGTTACACGTTATAATTTATTAGTTTCATTTTTTTAAATATAAAACGTTTTTATCATATTCATGATTTGTCGTCCGAAATTGGCTATATTCAATATTTTAAGTCTCCAGATCATCGAAAAGTTTAGTTTAAAATCAATTACTAAATTCCACTTGGAACGACGGACAGACAAACATACAAGAAGTGACTTAATAAAAACGTAGTAAAATAAACTAGATGAATTCGACTCAACGCCACCTTTGTTCGTATTGTCGTAGGTCAGTAACCGGCCCCGAGAAATACTACGACATGAAATTGTACATTGTTTTCGCAATAACTGACTGCGCGGCGGTTAATTGCACCAGGGTTTAAGGCCTTGCTCGGTTTACCTTATAGTGAGTTAATTAAATGTCATTAAACCGTTGTAATTATATCATCTAAGTGAACTTTATTGTGAGATATAAGTCCAAATATAATTGTAATTTATATTTAAGAAAGTTACATTCCACACTAGGATTTTCTACTGTATCGTGTAAGTATAGCATATGCATTAATTGTACCAAGGAGAAACATCTAGACCGGGAACAATAATTACTTGTGCTACACATTGTACCTATTTATTAAAGACATAGTAGTGTGCGGACCGCGAGCTAATAAGTTTCGAATCCGCCATTCGATTGCTGTGAATAGGGTTGCCAGATCCCGTTTCATGTTTTAGAGGATTGTATAAGATTAAATATAGGACATAGGATGAAAATATAGTAAGTATATCATATTGTCGTTTTCAATAAAATGCTGTTATGGTATCAGTATGAATATTTATTAAGATAATAACTATGTTAATAAAAGAAATATGGTAACACCTTAAAGATTAATAAAAAGTTAAAGTTACAGCTTATATACGTCCCACAGCTAGGCACAGGCCTTTTCTCACTTCTGAGATGGTTTTAGGGTAAGGAAATGTCCGCCGCGCTGCCACAGTGCGTGTAGGCGAACTTCACTAGTTTTCGAATAATTATGGTTCCGTACCTCAAAAGGAAAAAACGGAACCGTTATAGGATCACTTTGTTGTCCGTCTGTCTGTCTGTCAAAACCCTTTTTCTCAGGAACGCGTGGAGGTATCAAGCTGAAATTCATATCAAATACTCAAGTGTACTGGCCCTTAGAGCTGTGAAAAAATCAAACTTCTAACCCAACGCAATCAAAAGATACAGCCGTTTATGCCGCAAATTTTCGACATTCGCAAGGGAATCAAAACCTACAGGGTACTTCCCGTGAACTCAGGATCTTGAAATTTGGTACGAAGTAACGTTTCATAGCACAGATAAAGGAAAAGTTGCAAAAAGCATAAATTTTTACTTACATCATATAATAAAAATATTTTTATTAATTTTAAACTTATATACCTACGGATTTGTTCGGAACCCTCGGAGCGCGAGTCCGACTCGCACTTGACCGGTTTTTTTTATTTATTTATCGGACAGGTTTCCTTCACCGATGAACACGTGGTAAATCAGCACTTAAAATTGCAATTAACAATTTCGTTGGTGCCGATGGGGATCGAACCTTGGTTGCTCGCGTACTGTGAAATTCACAGCGAGTGCTCAGCCCCGGAGCTACCACGGCTCCACCAACGAGCAATAAACAGAGAATTTGTTTCAAATATACTTATTTATTGAAACTTACTTCCATTAAAGTGGATTTATTAAAATTCAATAGCACTCGATAAGATTAACCTTGTCAAGACTTACGTTAACTAATTTCAAACACTTCGGTTATTATAATATTTGACTACCATCTAAACATTGAGCTTGCTCGTGTAATTAACAGGAAATTAGTGTTCAATACGAGGCTACAATTATATTATGAAACTAACAATATGACAGCTAACAATAATTTTATTCATTCATGGCGCGCTTGATTGGAATCTTATCAAAACTTAACGCAAACACAATTAAATATTAATTGTTATGTAAATTAGATACTCGGGTGGTAGCCTCGTACCGGTAGGCGAAGTGTAGGACGGTCCCCTACTAGAAGGTTTGATGACCTGGTAAGACATGCCGGAACTCGATGGATGCAAGTGCCTCAGGTCCTTTGTGGCATTCCTTGGAACAGGCCTATGTTCAGCAGTGGACTTGTGAAGGGCTGAAATAATGATGATGATGATGATGTGTAAAACTTTACTCTTAGAATAGGCTATTATTGGCATCCTTTCTTATCAGAGAAAACATCTGTGCCCAGGAGTGGAACCTATATTGCCTTTAATTTTTCATTTTTAGAGAAAATAGTGGAAAGTTAGCTGCTTGAGTATAATCCTCGCTGTCAGCACAGAGAGAAAAATTCAAACCGAATTTCGGCCACAGCGGTCAGACTGAACGGAGACTAGCCATCTGCGCAGCACGGCAGCATGGGCTAGGGTACAAAAAATTTATGCCCCGATTATATCCACTGACAAGAGATAAAATTATCTTGTCCTTATGCCAAAGCACGGCAACGGGGAGAAGTATATATCCCCGTTTAACATAACGAGTAGACATTATTATATCTCCCGTCCGTAGCATGGAGCCAAATGAAAGATAAAAATTATACTTTTTTGATATTTGAAAGGGACAATTTTATCCTAGTTCATTGGACGTGGGTTTATGTTTATATTAATACAAAAAAATCTATCTAAGTCTAAGTCTCTCCCATTTTATCTACTGGGGATATTATATCCACCGGTGTGCCCATGCTCGAAGGGTGGATAAAACTAAGCGAGGGGATAAATATTTTCTCCTTTCCCCGGGGATAAAATTGTCTCCTGCCCATGCTAGCAGGGCAGGATTATAGTGCCAAAAGTAGACGCAAGTACAGGTGCACTGTCTACTGCAACACTGTCATAGTCCGATGGGAGGGAAAACCGACACGACCGGAGAGAGATTAGGCAGGACCAACGGCTTTACGTGCTTGCCGAGGCACGGAGGTGAAACATCACCCAATAACTGATTTTGGCCCGACCCGGGTTTCGAACCCGGGACCTCACGATCAGCAATCGCGCTTACAACCATTAAACCTTCGAGGCTGGCTTTTTTTGACGGATAGGCTTAAGGTAATGGACCAGATGGTGGCATGGTACACCGACATGACACGGCAGGTGCACATCTTGATAGCAAGTGGTAAAATTCGACGGCTCCGTGGCGCAGTGGCTTAGCAATATGTTGCAGCGCCGGGGGCCGCAGGTGCGAATCCCGCACGGAACAAGTATTTGTATGGCCTACAAATAATAGTTCCGGATCTGGATGTTTGTCCTCGTACAATTTATGTTTGTAAACTGCCTCCACGGTACAGGACAAAATCCTAGTGTGGGGGTAACGATTATTAAAAAAAAGGAAAAAGAATTAAAAAAATTAATACTTAAAAACCGACTTTAATACAAATCTAATTTATTGTTGATTTTTTTAAAACTGCTTGACTGATTTCGATAAAACTTAAATGTTACCACCTGGTAAATATATCCTTTGAATTTTTCAAATCGGTTCAGGCGTCTTCGAGTAATCGGTGTACATACATTTAAAAAAAAAGAATCCGACGAATTGTAAACCTCTCCTCCTTTTTGAAGTCGGTCGAAAATAATAAAAATCACATAAATTCGCGCCATTGTGCTACCCATTGTTACGCTCCAATACAACCTACTCGAGATGCTTCATCAGATAACAAGATAATAATTATTCTATCGCTGTTATAATAGTAATTTACTTTTAAAAAGTTACGACATATTTAACTAAGCTAATTACATTATTCGGACCATCTTATCTGTGTGAACTTGTGTTAAGAATGGCACACTTGGACAGAGAAGAGGGCGACGTGGTAGGAAGCCCGGTCCCCGTCGAAAGCAATAAATATTGCACAATTGACTGTTATTACCCGTTATAGCTGCAGCTTTATTAAGGTTGTACGTATGGGTCCGCTCGATCGGAAGGACCACGCTCTCACGGAATACCAGCGTATAATAGTAGCTTAATGTTTCTGTTTTAGAATGAGGAGTGTAGAAAACCGGAGACACTTTACTGGACATGTGGCATCTTAACCCTGAGGGGTGACAACGCATCTGCTTTCTTAACCGAGAACAGATGTAGGATAAGATAACTGTGTGCTCGTTCGTCATCCTTATTCTAAGTATATAAAAAAAGAAAACCTACGTAGTTAAAGCGTATATAATCACTACGAATAAAACAAAGTGATTAACTCATCCGGCAAAAAGGGTATCCGATTATATATACTCACCATATGAAACACATGCTGTGTTACGCTAGTATTCTGTGAAAGCGTGGTCCTTCCCCGGTCGAGCTGACCCATTTCTGTTACAACCATAATATAGTTGCAGCATTGATTGCTCTACTACGTAGAAATAGGAAGAAAGTTACAATACGTAGTGACCTACTCAAATTATTGTTAAAAAACCGGCAAAGTGCGAGTCGGACTCGCGCACCGAGGGTTCCGGACAAATCTGTAGGTATATAAGTTTAACATTATTAAAAATATTTTTATTATATAATGTAACTAAAAATTTATACTTTTCGCAATTTTTCCTTTATCTGTGCTATAAAACGTTATTTCATACCAAATTTCAAGATCCTGAGTGCACGGGAAGTACCGTGTAGGTTTTGATTCCCTTGCGAATGTCGAAAATTTGCGGCATAAACGGCTGTATCTTTTGATTGCGTTGGCTTAGAAGTTTGTTTTTTTTTGTTTTTGAATTTTTTCACAGTTCTAAGGGACCGTAGACTTGAATATTTGATATGAATTTCAGCTTGATACCTCCACGCGTTCCTGAGAAAAAGGGCCTTGACAGACAGACAGACAGACGGACAACAAAGTGATCCTATAAGGGTTCCGTTTTTTCCTTTTGAGGTACGGAACCCTAAAAACAAAACAATTGTTAAAAAACCAACCGATATTAAAAGCTGCCAGTTCAAGCGCATTATCATGATTTAAATAAAAACTCAATGTTTGAATCTACACCTAACAATGAATTTTTAAACAACTGACGTTATTAGTGTGAAAATTCCTTATGTAATTTATATTTTTTATAATACGTCATTATCTATGAAATTGCTGTTCTGCAGTACTGGCCATTTCAAATCAAAATCATCATCGAAAACAATCTAAATGGCATCAATAAACTGACAGTGCGTTGGCAAAAATGCATCGAATGCGTGAGTGATTACTTTGAATAATAGAAATAAAAAATATTGAATAAAAATACGTTACATATCTTATTTCATAAAAAAACGGGAATTTCATAGGTAAAGTCCAAATATTATATGGACAACAAAACAGACGACAATCAAATTACTTTAAAAAAAAGCATTTTTATATAACAATTTTGCCAGATTGTTATCCTAAAAATGTTGGCATATCATTTTTATATTTATTATTACACGACAGATCTTCTTTATACAACATTTATGACTTACTTATCAATAAAATACAACAAATTAAAAAAAACCTATGTGATATGGGATGAGTGTATATGTGTTAACTGTTTTACTGCACATTTGAATATTCTGGATCTTGGGCCAAAAATATACAAGCCGGAGCTTTTCATTGATATCTCGTTGTAAAGTCGACACATTCTTATTATTATGTTATAAAAGGAAGTATTAATCTTATTTATCCGTAGGTAAAATGTTTAATTTAATAAATAATAATTTAAGAGTCACAAAATATAATTTCTCGAGTTCATTATATCTTGCATATTACGTGCATTTTCGTCGAGCCTGGAACCTTATCCCATAAATAGATTAGGCTTTTACAGATTATTAATTGTTTGTTTTAATTTAATTTCGTTTTAATCTCAAAGCTTATTTTAAAAAGTATATAACTCTGTGCATTTTGATGTATGTTAAAATGTTTCGAAAACTTCTTTTTTAGTTTCATTTCAATACATAATAACCAAAATAACCTATTATTAATATAATAATGCAAGACAGGTTACATACATAAATTGCACCAACAAAAACGTTCAGAAACTCGGAAAAAATACTTGTAAGCATATACATATACAAATACTAGTTCCGTGCGGAATTCGAACACGCGGCACTTGGCGCTCACCCTTGAGGACTAGTTCTGGGATAAAATGCCTCGTTTCCAGTAATAAGGGCCTCCGTCCTAGTAACTATTAGTTAATCTGTGCCCCAGTTCTGTACACTTTACACATAGTGAAGCCACGCTGCGGCATGATGCGGCACACGAGAGTAGAGACCCTTTTTACTGGATATGAGGCATTCCATCTTAAACGTCAGAATTGACAACGCATCTGCATTTTGATTCGTGGTCAAGGATAGATGTAGATGTCTATGGGCCACAGCATCCACTTACTATCAGGTGGGCTGTGTGCTCGCTTGTCACCTTTATTCTATACTAGCTGTTCCCCGCGACCTCGCCCGCGTGTAATTTAGGGTTTTAATTATGTTGCGCGGCTTAAGTTACTCTTTATAACATCAGCTATCTGCCAGTGAAAGTCCCGTTGAAATCAGTTCAGCCGTTTCGGAGATTAGCCGGAACAAACAGACAAACAGACCGACCGACAGACAGACAAAAATTTTAAAAATTGTGTTTTTGATATAACTACCGTATATACTTTCATATGCATTTAGTAAAAAGCTGGTATTTCGACATTACAAACAGATACTTCAATTTTATTTATTTATATAGATATAGATTAGAAAAAACTCACCATACCATACACAACAATAATGCTGCTATTTTACGCTGGTATTCTGTGATAGCGTGGTCCTTCCCCGGTCGAGCCGACCCTTTCGTACTTACAACCATAATATTAACAGCTTAGAGCTATCTACACGTAAATTCTGTAACTCCGATAGAATCTTCTTTTATTGCTAATAGATCATTATCACTATGTATGTGGTCCTTCATAAGTCAGTTGCTGAAGTTAGACCTAGTAGTCTGCCACAAAGCACGTTCTTGAGCCTCCAGCATCCGTACACTTGCCAAATGTTTCACTACATCATTCCATTAAGGGGGGTCGTCGACACTGCCAATGCCGCTTCACTATTACTCACAGACCGTATTTGTACAATGTTTGTCGCTTTTAACAGTTATAATTTTTTTAACATTATTTTGACATAAAAATATTACAACAAATGTTTCATTGAATCCATAGGCTCCCAAACTTTTTTTTATAGGATAGGGTGACAAACGAGCACATAGTCCACCAGATGGTAAGTGGTTGCTGTGGCCCATAGACATCTACATTTATCCTCGTTTTCGAATCAAAATGCAGATGCGTTGTCACCCGTGAGGACTAAGATAGAATGCCTCTTTTCCAGTAAAAAGGGTCTCCGGTTCTCTACACTCACCATACGAAACGCAGCAGAATGAAACTGCTATTTGACGTTGGTATTCTGTGAGAGCGTGGTCCTTCCCCGGTCGAGCCGACCCATTCGTGCTACAACTATACTACTAATATAGCTGCAGCATGGCTCTAACACGTTGAAAACTAGTGTAAAACTGTAAATATGGCAAAATCATTGCCATTTCGTATGCATCATCCCACCCCATATCGTCACGTGGGTATCGTAAGAGGCGACAGAGAAAATTGAAAACAGGAGATGACAGCGAGATAACAACAAAATAATAATTTAAAAAAAACTGCTAATTATAACGAATATTGTATTTATTTATTTATACTTTATTGAACCTTACATACATCTACAGGAATAAAAGGCGGACTTAATGATAAAAGCATTCTCTGCCAGACAACTTAAGGGCAGTGATAGAACTACGAAGGCGGTTACAAAGAAATATACATACACACATACATATACATATATAGATACATCAATATACAAAATATATAAATTTATATATTATAAGAAAATATAATATAATACAAGATACATAAAAATATACGTAATATACTAATGAAACTAATATATCACGCTATGAGGCAATCTACAGGAGAGCGCTATGGAATTTTGAATCAAAATATATGGAAATTTGAATTTTTACCAAATTAAAAAATCGAATAACGTTTTCAAGGGTGAAATATCGATTCACTGGATCGATGCAGTACTGCAAATTGATTTAAAAAATCGATATTTTGGGCCTGTAAAAGCGATTTTTCGATTAATCGATCTCCGATCGCCTTCCCTAATTTTGATAGGCTGTATAGAATGAAGCCAAACAGTAGCGGTGTAAGACTACCACTACCCATATCATCTCGTGGGTGTCGTAAGAGGCGACAGAGGGAAATAAATCAGGAGATGCACAGCAGCGTCCTCCTAATAACGATTAACCATAAAATAATAATTTAAAATTAAAAATTTTGTACAACCGACTTCAATATAAATTATTAAGAATAACTCAAAAACTATTGGTCAGACCTTGATCAAATTTATACGGGACCACATGAGAAGCACTAGCCTTCAAATAAGAAAAGAATCATCGAAATCTGTTCACCCTGAAAACAGTTACGAGGTAACACACATAAAAAAACATACAATCGAATTGAGTACCTCCTCCTTTTTGAAGTCGGTAGAAAACTGCACTTAACAACCCGCTTGTCAAAATCAATAAAAAAAAACTATGGCAAAGGCATGGACGTATAAAAAAAACTTATTTATACGTCCATGGGCAAAGGCTTATGTGCGGCAGTGGACTTTTATGATGGTAATAGATATATGGATGGATTCTGTGAGAGTGGTTGAAGATTTTCATAAATATTCCCAAGTAGCTCAAACGTGTCAACCCTACAACTAGATTTACTTAAATAGAGTGCATTGCAGGTTCACTAAGTAAAGACGCAGATGTCGTAACCGACTATTAAGTTTATTAAGCGGTGCACGGACAGCCTTGAGGCCGTTTGCTCAACACGTTTCGGGCACCGCGTTCGCGTATACTCTAATCATCGTCGGCTATTATTGCTTTGTTGTAATAATAAAGTGTATCACTTAATAATTGAACAGTACTTTCAAGGACGAAATGTTTTGTGTCCGTTTGAAATACAAAAAACTTTCAACTCCCCTGCACGCATTACCTTTTTCAAATCTTTTTACTGTCAATTGATCTTTTTTACAATAAGGTATGAATGATACCATTACTCAAATAAAAATTGATAAAGAAAATATTTTTTTTAATTTTAAAATTTAAAAATATATTTTTTCTAAAATTTCACTTTAACTTTAAGGTTCGAGATGAGAAAGGGTATCATAACTTAAAGTTAAAGTGAACCTTAAAGTTTACCTCAAAGTAAACCTCACTTTAAGGTATGATACCTACTGTCCTTGCTCATCTCTTCCGTAGTACGTTTTTTGTACGGGGTAGAGCCATGCTGCAGCTATATTAATAGTATAGTTGTAGCACGAATGAGTCGGTTCGACCGGGGAAGAACCACGCTCTCACAGAATACAAGCGTAAAATAGCAGCTTAATGCTGCTGTGTTTCGTATGGTGAGTGTAGAGAACTGGAGACCCTTTTTACTGGAAAAAAGGCATTATATTTTAGTCCACACGGCTGACAACGCATGTGCATTTTGATTCGCAAACGAAGATAGATGTAGATGTCTATGGGCCACAGCAACCACTTACCATCAGGTGGACTGTGTGCACGTTTGTTACCCTTATTCTATAAAAAAAGTATGGATTTGTTGTGATTTTTTTTACATTTCTAACGCACCGTCTCCTCTGAGTGTTTTACACCCGTCCGCATAATATATGAAAAACTAAATTGAGGGTTTAAATCCCAGGTGGAGTCAAAAAAACAGTTAACCAGTTTTGCTATCAAGTAATTTTCAGTAGCAACAAGGAGTCAGGAAGTTGGCAGTGTTTCACACCCATGCCTCGGTAAGCATGTAAAGCCGTTGGTCCTGCGCCTGATCTCTGCGGTATGTTGGTTTGCCGTCCCATCGGACTGAAGTCTCGTTATCGTCATTGTGTTCTTCATCGGAGTGAAGGGATAGAGAGTGCACCTATGCTTGCGTATACACTCCAGGAGTATAATCCTGAAGGACATTATATTGAAAAGCTACTTCAATACCACAAATTAGTAAAAAAGCACCTTGTTTACTGTTCACACCTACCTTTTAGAACCGTAATATTAACAGTACCTATATTTTAACAACAGTAAGACCCAGTTTTTACAGCTTTTTTTCTGTTTTGTGTTCAAAACATTCCGAGACGAATTGATTTTGCATTTCAGAACTCTTTTAGACGGTTACTGCAGGGATTTAAACTTGTTTATGTGAAATAGTGGTCCTTTACTGCTGGCCGTATGAGGAAGCTCAAGGTCGTTCAGCGACCTATGCAGCTGTCTATGCTCGGAGTTTTTCTGTGTGATAAACTTATAATTATAAATAAGGATATGAAGTAAGAACCAGAGCCATCGACCTAGCTCAACGGATAAGTAGTAAATTATCATGCAGTTCAAACTGTAATTAATGGTTTAATACGGTAATACCACAACATAAATAAAACATTTGCATTTATTAATTACTAGCTTTTACCCGTGACTTCGCCCGCAAGCTTTTGATTTGATTTTGTTTTTTCTCGTTTCTTGTTAGTTGATTTTAATTCAATGTGCTTTTTTTAAGTAATTCAGTTTGGTTTGTATTTAATTTAATTCAATTTGATTTTATATTCAACTGATGTGATAAAACTGATTATAGGTACTTGATTTGATTTAATTTAGCCTTAATTGCCTTAGTCGTAACATATATTTGTTCCTATACGAAAATTTATCGATCAAATTGGCGATATATTTAAAATGGGCCAAACTTCGATCAACAATACCAACTTGGTATTGTTGATCGAAGGGGCCATATCAACCTTTTACCGACGAGCGTGTATACGTAGGTATGTGGATGTGGAGGAAGCGAGAGAGGTGTGTCAAGATCGTGCCAAATGGAAGTCCATAGTCTCTGCCTACCCTTCAGGCGTGAGTGTTTATGTTATGTTTTTATATTTGATCCTCCTATGAGGCAATTTATAAACGAGCCATGTTCAGCAGTGGATTTTATTTAAGCTGGCTTAACTGGCCTAAAAGTTTTTATTTCCTTTTTCTTTTTTTCTTTTTTCTATAATCTGTAAGTATACATACGAGTACTTTCAAATTTTTATATCCGTCAAATTGTTGTTTTCTCTATTATTACTTTTTTTTGTTATAAGTTCTATTTTTAATTGGTTTGTCTACAAATGTTAAAATTTAAGTACCTTTTTTTCCTTATTATAAGCCAGTGCTTGACCACAATCCCACCTGGTGGTAAGTGGTGATGCAGTCTTAGATGGTAAATCGCACTGTCTTAGCGTAACAAAGGCCAATTTACTCTTACCTTGAAGATGTTTGTGTGTGTTCCTTTCTTTCTTTCTAATTGGATCCGTGAGGTGGAGGCTTATTAATCTTTGACCCCATTTCGTCCTATGGGTATTGACAGAGACGATGATGGATTACGCCAAAAAGATCTTATGGCTTCCGTCAGAAGGCGCTCCCGTCTGATTTCATCGCCATCTATTGAGGCTTATGTTTAGCAGTAGACTTGTGATATACGGTGACAATAATGATGATGATGATAATGATATAAGCTATTGCTTGTTGATGATTATCACCAATCATCCTGGTGGTAAGTGATGAAGCCATAGATGGTTAATCGCACTGTCTTAACTTAACAACTATTTACTCTTGCCTTGAAGACTCCCAGATTGCAATCGAACGGAAAGGCAGACACCGTAAAATTACTCCACTCCTCCGCTGTATGCATTAC
This sequence comes from Parnassius glacialis, assembly GCA_033319125.1. NCBI lineage: Eukaryota > Metazoa > Arthropoda > Insecta > Lepidoptera > Papilionidae > Parnassius > Parnassius glacialis. The sequence goes on from JAVANC010000008.1 coordinate 6,204,977, forward strand.
GAAAGACGAAGGAAATTGTAGTACAACCAAATTGAGGTAGTCTTGAAATCAGGGCCGCTAAAGTCTATATCCCATAAATAATATACGGTCGGCTTTGATTTGACTTAACTGCTCTCCCTAGGGACAAACCTTGGAATAAAAGTCATTGCTGATTTTCTTGCTACTTATGTTCATTCTCCTAAAATGTTCGTAAGATCTCGCCCAAAACGCAACCAGTGTTTTTTTTATATTTTTTTTTTATAAATTAAGGGTGTTAAACGAGCACACAGTCCACCTGATGGTAAGTGAATGCTGTGGCCCATAAACATCTACATCTATCCTCAATTAAGAATCAAAATGCAGATGTGTTGCCAATCCTGAGGACTAAAACGGAATACCTCGTTTCCAGTTAAAAGTCTCCGGTTCTCTACACTCACCATACGAAACGCTGCAGTATTATATTTTACGTGGTAGAGCCATGTTGCATCTATATAGTAGTATAGTTGTTGTATAGTACGAATGAGTCGGCTCGACCGGTGAAGGGACCACGCTCTCACAGAATACCAGCGTAAAATAGCAGCTTAACGCTGCTATTGTAGTGTAGAGAACCGGCGACCCTTTTGCTGGAAAAGAGACATTCCATGAAATCCATAAATTCCACGCGAACGAAGTATCCGGGAATAGCTAATTTTTTTTCTATAAAACTGAAGTTACAAACGAACTTAATACAGTTGCGTTGTCACCTCAGAGGATCAACAACAGTAAACCACCTTTCGGTTCCGTAAGTCATCATATCCAACACGCACTGGTCGTGCGCACTTTCGTCTTAAGGTTCTGTGGAATATCGGAAAAGAAGATATGGTGGTAGTTATGGTTAGGTATTAATTTTTTTTATTAACAAATAGACTCGATCTTGACTCCCCATCTGGCGGAAGGCAAGGATGAGGTCTACGAGGAGCGAGCTTGTCCAGGAGAAACCTGTTCACACGCACCTTGAAGAGGTTCAGGTTATACGCAATCGAGAAAACAGAGTTGGTGTTTTCCTAATCTTTTCCTTGAGCAAATGTATATTACTGGCATTGCCAGGTTTATGTACATATCCCATAATAGGACACTAGGTGAATATGCATGTGCATAATCCTAGTGCCTCAGGCAGGCCTTTGCTTGCAGGCTTTTGTACTTAAACTAATTATTCGTGTCTGCACCTAATTATTACTAACATAGCTATAACTTCCTTTTACCTACTAACAATTTTTTTAAACGTTACCCCCACACTAGGATTTTCTCCTGAGTCGTGGAGGCAGTTTACAAACATAAATTGCACGAGGACAAACATCCAGACCCGGAACAATTATTTGTAGGCCATACAAATACTTGTTCCGTGCGAACAACCCGCGGCCCCCAGCGCAGCAACTCTTTGCTAAGTCACTGCGCCACGGAGCCGTCAAATTATGGAAACAATTATGGATGTTTGTCCGAAATAAAGAGATTTTATTTATTTATTTTATATACCCATCTTGGTACATCCACGGGACGCAATGACAATTCATATAGTATATTATTCACATAGCGCTTAGGCTTTTGCAATTGAGAAGGTAAACAGAGCGGACCCTTTTTAAAACGTCGCGTGAATAACAATTTGAATTGAAGGGCTTAAAATTCGCACGGTGTAGTCAGTGAATGTACTCGTAAATAACACAACTTCGTGTTGTATGTAGTAGTAGGAAAAACGAGCGTCGGGCACGCCAATGACCTAATGGCAAGCGTACGAGTATATGTAGTGGCACATTTACTCGTATGTCGTTTGATAATAACATACAGTCGAATTGAGTACAGTCTCCTTTTTGGAAGTCGGCAGGAAAGTAAAAACTATAATAAAATTATTTACACATAATAACTTCTAAAATCGGTGCTAAGACATGTTTTTTGTAGGATAGGGTGACAAACGAGCACACAGTCTACCTGATGGTAAGTGATTGCTGTGGCCCATAGACATCTACATCTATCCTCGTTTGCGAATCAAAATGCAGATGCGTTGTTACACGTGAGGACTAAGATGGAATGGAGTGTAGAGAACCGGAGACCGGATGGTCTCCGGTTCTCTACACTCACCAGTGAATGTAGAGAACCGGATATCCTTTTTATTAAAAACGAGGCATTCCATTTCAGTCCTCACGGGTGACATTCTGCATTTTGATTCCTAATCGAGCATAAATTTAGATGTCTATGGGCCACAGCATCCACTTACCATCAGGTGGACTGTATGCTCGTTTGTCACCCTTATTCTATAAAAAAAAATATCGACCTGAACCATTCGTTAGAATCTTTATACATGAGTTATCATGTCTCTAATAAATTTATTGTTTACAAATTTTCGTATGTAAAGTGAAGTTAGTATGGTGATTATTGAAATACAAGCCTGCTGGTCCGCTGGGTACAGACCTTCCTCTGATTTCGGAGAGGGTTTTAGGGCAAGCAAATATCTGCCGCGCTGTACTGATGCTTGTTGGCGAACTTCACATGTATTCGAAATATATTGTTTTCTTATTTCTGCGACATGCAGGTTTCCTCACGCTGTTTTCCTTCACTGCTGAGCAATGGTTAATCAGCAATCAACAATTTCATTGGTGCCGACCAAGATCGAACCCGAGCTGCCCGTGTACTGTGAAAGTCAGCCGTGGTAGGTCAGGGGTTAAGGGCTCGCTGTAAATTTATTGTATTGTAATTAAATATTTAATTATTATATCCATATTCATATACGCTCATGAGTATTATTAAATATACGGCACTGTTTCAGGAAGAATAAACAACACTAGGAAGTTGTTCATTAAATGCACCGTGATATTTGACAGCGCTTATTTTTTATATTCGAATATCGGAAGTTGGAAATCCGGATTAAAATAACTACAAGAATAAAAATGATAAGAACTCGAGATTGTCTGTCCTTGCGATCCCTGACAAGGAAGACTGCTGAGCGTTTAATAAGCTATTCTGGTAATACAAGTTTTAATGCATGAAAAAATTATGTGACAAATTAAATGTAAATTTTATTAGAATCCCTACTATCACTACTTCTAGACATATACATTAAAAAGAAGTGCCTTTTTATAGGATAGGGTGACAAACGAGCACATCTACATTTATCCTCAATAAAGAATCAAAATGCAGATGCGTCGTCACCCCTGAAGACTAAGTTAAAATGCCCTGTTTCCAGTAAAATGGATCTCCGGTTCTCTACACTCACCATACGAAACACTACAGTGTCAAGCTGCCATTTTACGCTGGCATTCCGTGAGAGCGTGGTCCGTCCCCGGTCGAACCGACCCATTCGTGCTACAACTATACTACTAATATAGCTGCAGCATGGCTCTACCATGTATAAAATAATATCCTGTCTGTAATATCGAAATAACTGCTTTTTATTGAGCTGAGGGGGTTATTTGCATGCCACAAAAACATGAATAATTATATTTAAAATTTTTGTCTGTCTGTCTGACTGCGGGCTAATCTTTGCAATGACTGAACCGATTGTAATGAATCTTGGCGAACAGAAGTGCAATGCCAGGAGACTAGGCATATTTTATCCAAAACGAAATCTTGAAGGTTTTTGAGAGATCGTAAAATGTATAAAATAAATGGAAATTGATGATTTTTTTTAAATAAATTACTAGTAATGCTGTTAAACATTACTAATATTCCCTTTAACCACTTCTGGTAAGCTTAAAATGCTTGTATTAGAAGTGGTTCACGACAGTAGTCGAATGGCGGATTCGAACCCCCGACCTTTCGAGTTCGCGGTCCGCGCCCTGCCATTAGGCTACTGACGCTTTTTAAATGATTGATGACTATCTTAAACCTAAAAACGGCACGTTAATAAATCCTACCCAGGCGAAACCGGGCATTTATATATAAAATAATTTTACGTGGTAGAGCCACGCTGCAGCTACATTATGGTCGTGGCACGAATGGGTCTACTCAACCGGTGTAGGACCACGCTCTCACAGAATACTAAAGAAAAATAGCAGCTTAATGCTGCTGTGTTTCGTATGGTGAGTGTAGAGAACCGGATACCCTTTCTACTGGTCAACTAATCTGTATTTTGATTCTTAATTGAGGATAAATGTAGATGTCTATGGGCCACAGCATCCACTTACCATTATCAGGTGGACTGTGTGCTTGTTTGTCACCGTTATTCTATAAAAAAATATACTTCACATATAATATAGCCACTTATCATCAGGTGGATTGTAAGTTTATTTGTATAAAAAAACCAGTCCAAAATAACTTAGTAAGTAACCAACGTAATATCGATAATTTTCGTTACCAGCCGGCCAAGGTGCATAATTAAATAAATTTTTAATGGTTCTTTTTTAACTTCGCTTGAAGTGTCTATTGTCATGAAAGCGAATACCAAGGTTTGACATTCATTGATTGTGCAATTCAATAGTTTCTAATGATTTTTTATCGTTTCAGAGTCAATGTTCTGATCGTAAACATGATGCAGTACACAGTAATTACATTTTAATGATAACTGCTGTGCTAAATTGCTACAATTATACGCTGAAAAAGGCAAGTTAGGTAAGAATAGAAAATTACAGATTAAAGTTCAAAGGCGCTTCTTAGAAACTGCATTCGACATTGGCCTATTCTCATTCCAGACAAGAATTTTGGAGCAGAAATGTTGGCCTTTACGATGTTTTCTTTCACCGCTGAGAATGTGGTGAATGAGCACTTAAATTTGCAATTTTTGAAGTGAAAACTTGTTTAGCTCCGTTGAGTTATTTTTAGTAGGGGAAACATTTAGACGTTCACGTCACCGATGACCTCGACATGCTCGTGACATATTTCGCGCAAGTATGTCTACGGGACGCGTAGTATAACGGCCTGTGTACATGTATACACATCGTCTGCCTCTGTTTTCTTTTTTTATAAAACAAAAGTGATAAACGTATTGAGAAGCTTACAGCCCACCTGATGGTAAGGCGCTGCTGTAGCCCATAGACACCTACAGCCACCATCAAACAAAGAAGACTTCAGATTTGTTGGCACCTCTGAGGACTAAGAAAGAATGCATCAGTCTGTAATTATTCTGGCTCTCTATAACCTTCAGAAGGGACACAGCTGTGCCAGCACTTCTATTTGGGGACAGAAGTAGGTACAACCCTCTTTCCCTACCTGTTCTGCCTAACATGCCAAAACACACTCCTAGAGAGAAAATGAGTCCAAGAAATTAATTGGCCTTTATGTCACCTATGCAGTAAGCTGCATGAAATGAGGTCAATATTCTAAATCTATATTAAAAAAAAATATTCGAGTTGTCAAAATGTCAACGTCTCAATTTTGTTTATTAAATTCTATTAATTTTTCTTGGTTTTTAACTTATTTAATTCACAATAAACCTTACCTTGACCCATAGATTGCTATATACTATATTGCTATATGCTATATACTAGAGACCTAGACCATTGTTTTGCTACGCGGTACTCTCTTCCAAAAGATTGGATTTAATTTAATGATCAAACAGTTCGTACGGTTTTACCAGTTTTACTCCGTCAATTTATACAAAGTAAATGTTTTTTTCTGCCGACTTCCTAAAAGGAGACGGTACTCAATTCGACTGTATGTTTTTTTTTATGTGTGTTACCTCATAACTTTGTACTGGGCGAACCGATTTCGATGATTCTTTTTTTATATGAAAGCTGATACTTCTCGTGTGGTCCCATATGAATTTGATCAAGGTCAGACCAATGGTTATTGAGTTATTCTTAAATAACCTATATTTAAGTCGCTTATATTGAAGTCGGCTGTATAAAATTTTTAATTTTAAATTATTTAATTTACCGTTTTATTACTCGTAGGCTCATTGATCGAATCCAACATCAAATTATTACAAAATATACAAAAAAAAGATTTTTCGATAATATTTGTATTTGGTTTTTTTTTGCTTCCATACGGCATCCATACTCGTACGGTTGCTTTTTGGCCAATGCCAAGTAATAGAAAATTATCCCTTAAAATAATTTAATGAAAAATTTCAACACAATATGTTGATACATCACATTTTTTATACTATGGGGCGACAAACGAGCACACAGTCCACCTGATGGTAAGCGGTTGCTGTGGCACATAGATATCTACACCTATCCTCGTTTGCGAATCAAAATGCAGATGCGTTGTCACCCGTGAGGAGTAAGATGGAATGCCTCATTTCCAGTAAAAAGGGTCTCCGGTTCTCTACACTCACCATACGAAACACAGCAGTGTTAAACTACTATTTTACGCTGGTATTGGTTGGTGAGTCCTTCTTCGGTGGAGCCGACCCATTCGTGCTACAACTATAAGTACTACTAATATAGCTGCAGTTTAGCTCTACCACCTGCAAAAATTTTGTTGAGGTTTTAGGAGAATTTGACCCCAACTTAAGGCAGCAGACGGTCGATGACGGTGTATCTCAAGTTCTTAAGAACGCCTAAGCCGTCAAAATAACTTAAGGATTAAATTGGTACATTGAACAGTGGTAGAGCCAGGCGGCAGCTTTTGCTGTCGCACGGATGGGCCGGCTCGAACCGGGGTGGTACCACGACCTCACAGAAAACCAGCGTGAAGTAGAGGTTTACCTCTGCGTTTCACTTGGTGAGTGCAGGTGGCCGGAGGCCCTTTTTACTGGAAATGAGGCATTCCATCTTAGTCCTCACGGGTGACAATGCATCTACATTTTGATTTGTAATATAGGATAGATGTAGATGTCTATGGGCCGCAGTAACCACTTACCATCAGGTGGACTGTGTGCTCGTTTGTCACCCTATCCTATAAAAAAAAAATTAACATACTAAAAATTGTTTCATCGTTTCCACTTTCAATATAGTTCACATGCGCAGATTGTTTGTACTTAAAATATTACTTAACGGAATATTCATGACCGGTATTCCTAAAGTAATACTAGTACGTATGTAGTATCTAATAATGTAGCTTGTAATAATTTAAGTTTTAATAAAAATTACACCGACTTCAAGAGCTTACAACGATAATTTCGTCTAAGTAACCATTTATAACATTAACATAATCATCACCTTCTATTCTAACACCCTTAGGGATGAATCTTTTATTAAATTTATATTGGATTGAAGTGTAACTTATTTAATAATTTTTTTTCAGTCGGTTCAGTTATTTCAGAAAAAATATGAAAGTAAACATATATAATCAAATATAATTATTTTGTAGCTTTGTACAGCATAGAACGACGATAGAACTTTTTTTTAAACTTATTGCATACCTTAAGCGCTTAAGAAAGCGCAAGGTATGTTCTACTATCGCCTAAAAATTAAGATTCCAACGTTTTATCGAATAAAATCGTATCTAGCAATCATATTATACATATAAATGATATAAAAAGCACATTGTTAGAAAGATAAATGATTGTTGAACTTATTAATATTTTTTTAAAATCGATTAATTGCTAGTTTTAAATAAAAAAAGGGGTTTTAGTGGCTTATGGTGTGGATTTATCAAGCCCGGAAGGCTTGTAAACACTCTAACTTTTGAAAATATAAATTGTTTAACTCAATCTATTTTTTAATCTCTTCATCTATCATGTGGGAAGCCACTGAATGTAAATGACAGTGTAATTTTGTTTTGTTTAGCTATAATTAATTTTTTTCGGCTCCAAAATTGCGAAATTTTCGTTGATTTGGTAGCCTTGTATGTAAATTAATTCTGTAAAGGGAGCTATTCCACAGAGTAGTTTACTCACTCACTCAGTTCGACGCACAGAGTACTTTTTATATACTGGTCAGTCGCCGTCGTGAGTGGACATTGTTTCGGATGTTTGCAGCGGCTCAAAAAGATCGCTGTACAAATACACAATATTCGAATATCCAAATTTCTTAAATACCTGATTATAATAATAATATGAGATTTTTTTATTACAATATTTTAAAAGTACAGATTAAATAATAATAGTACGTACTAAAAGTAAGTAGTATCAATTTTTTTGTCATGGGTGACATTTTTATGGTTTTCGAGTGTTGAAACCGATAGGGTTGTCGAAATATAAATCCAACATGGCGGCCGCAATAAGTATAAATTTTTTCATCATGGGTGTCATTTTCATGGTTTTCAAGGGTGTTGAAGCCGATAGTGCTGTCGAAATGTAAATCCAAGATGGCGGCTGCAATAGATATCAATTTTTTCATCTTGGGTGTCATTTTCATGGTTTTCGAGGGTGTTGAAACCGATAGTGCTGTCGAAATGTAAATCCAAGATGGCGGCTGAATTAGGTACCAATTTTTTCATCATGGGTGTCATTTTCATGGTTTTCGAGGGTGTTGAAGCCGATAGTGCTGTCGAAATGTAAATCCAAGATGGCGGCTGCAATAGGTATCTTTTTTTCATCATGGGTGTCATTCTCATGGTTTTCGCGGGTGTTGAAGCAGATAATGCTGTTTATGGGCTGACTCGAACCGGGGTGATACCACGACCTCACAGAATACCAGCGTGAAGTAGAGGTTTACCTCTGCGTTTCGCTTGGTGAGTGCAGGTGGCCGGAGGCCCTTTTTACTGGAAATGAGGCATTTCATCCTAGTCCTCACGGGTGAAAACGAATCTGCATTTTGATTTGTAATAGAGGATAGATGTAGATGTCTATGGGCCGCAGCAACCACTTACCATCAGGTGGACTGTGTGCTCGCTTGTCACCCTTATCCTATAAAAAAAAATGTAAATCCAAGGTGGCGGCTGCAATGGGTATCAATTTTTTTTATCATGGGTGTCATTTTCATGGGTTTCGAGGGTGTTGAAGCCGATAGTGCTGTCGAAATGTAAATCCAAGATGGCGGCTGAAGCAGGTACCAATTTTTTTATCATGGGTGTCATTTTCATTGTTTTCGAGGGTGTTGAAGCCGATAGTACTGTCGAAATGTAAATCCAAGATGGCGGCTGCAATAGATATCAAGTTTTTCGTCATGGGTGTCATTTTCGTGGTTTTCGAGGGTGTTGAAGCTGATAGTGCTGTCGAAATGTAAATCCAAGATGGCGGCTGCAATAGATATCAATTTTTTCATCTTGGGTGTCATTTTCATGGTTTTCGAGGGTGTTGAAGGGGATAGTGCTGTCGAAATGTAAATCCAAGATGGCGGCTGCAATAGGTATAAATTTTTTCATCATGGGTGTCATTTTCATGGTTTTCGAGAGAGTTGAAGCCGATAGGGTTGTCGAAATGTAAATCCAAGATGGCGCCTGCAATAGATATCAATTTATTCATCATGGGTGTCATTCTCATGGTTTTCGCGGGTGTTGAAGCCGATGGTGCTATCGAAATGTAAATCCAAGGTGGCAGCTGCAATGGTTATCAATTTTTTTCATGATGGGTGTCATTTTCATGGGTTTCGAGGGTGTTGAAGCCGATAGTGCTGTCGAAATGTATTGAAACTCTTTAAAAATATATTCATGTTATACGTATTTTTTTTATGCGCTTAAGGTATGCCCAATTGGATTTACCAATTATTATAAATTATACTTTCACTTAGTTAAATATAGTATTATTAGTAGCTATACAAGTGAAATAATCTTTAGTTATTCTAATTAGTGTAGTATTAGTAGATATATTTAGAAATATTGGCTCTCTTTTTAATATACATGTTCCTTTGCATATTTTACTGATTAAATGCAAAGGCGGACACGTGTTAAGCCACGTGGTGGATTACTTAATTATATGCGAATTTGAGGTCGAGTAAGTCTATCAGTCTATCAGTTATGTAGGTTACATAAGCAGACTCGACTAAAGTGTAACAAAGTAGGCTTGTTGATACGGTTCGGTGACTAAGTGGAGATGATTTATTTAGCATGCTATGTTTATTTATATTAAATAACCAGTTGTGCCCCGCAGTTTCACCCGCGTATATCACGTGTCTCAGCCGCGCGACAAGACATGGACACCTAGTTCAAGCATTTTAGATAGGAATGTATGGAAAAATTGGTAAAATGAATGGAGTACTTTTAGCTATCGGTATATGTTTACGACATAATTTTATCCACTTTCCCTTCCTTTCCAGGGTGAACGTCACGCCCCCCCCCCCCCTCCAATTATTTATCAACAATCATTTTGTACCAACACACTTTTTATGGATCGTGTACTGTTTTCTTTAAAACTGGGGGGGACGCTCACTCTGGAGGGGGAGGGTGCCTCTATTTTTTATACTCTTTTTTTATAAAATTGTAGTGACGAACAATCTTACACTCCACGTGATGGCAAGTGACTACTGCAGCCCATAGACTATATGCTTACATAGCAGAATTTTCTGTGCTGACTCAGGTGTTCTTACACCTTCAAGAATTATTTCTTTTATGAATAATGAAGTCCTGATCAAGAATATTTTATTTTATCGTGACGTCTCTCAGTTATTACATCTTGTCCTTTGTCAAAATTAGTAATATATTCAGCATAAATTTGCAATATACCTACTAATAATGTTGTGTTACGCATGCTACGTACAGGTACCCAACGCTTAAAAATAAATAGTAATGATAATGAACTAAATGCAAAAAAATATCTTTAATTTATTTTCTGTCCACAGAACTCAATTACTCTAGAGTCGAGATGTTCTGTGTATTGTATGCTAACTTGCTAATCTATATAAGGCCGGATCCACATTCGATCATTTTGATGTAACATATCTCCGTCGCGTGTTACAGACGTGCGTATCTTTATGGATAGTTTGGACGTAAGATTAAACGAGCTTATATGCTACGCCGTTGTGATACCATATCTGATACGTCCCGTTTCGCACAAATCATCTCCTCTTGTTTGATATACGTACCGTGACAATGCAGTACGATATAGGTATGCCTGATACACGCCGCTGCACGGTCTTTAAAAGTTCGGACGCAGAGAAGATACAAAGATTACAAGAAAATTAGTAACGTCCACAGATTATAAAGAACGCTATGCCGATAAGCTGACATAATACGATATGGAAACGTTTTTGACTCGCTACAATTAGTGATACGATATGGTTGAAATGGGCGTCCATATTTAAAACACAAGTACTCAATACGATACGATAACTCTACTAAGCTTGGAGTGATAATACCTTAGTGGTTGAGAGTACGAAATTCAAATTATAAGTCATAGAACACCGTGTATTAGCGGTATAAGAATATCCACAACAAAAAAGAGAAACTGAAACAGGAGATGATCAGCAGCATCTTCCTCATAACAGCTCAAAATAGTTAATTTTTTTAATAGGATAAGGGTGAAAAACGAGCTCACAGTCCACCTGATGGTAAGTGGTTGCTGCGGCCCATAGACATCTACATCTATCCTCTATTACAAATAAAAAGCGCAGATGCGTTTTCACCCGTGAGGACTAGGAGGGAATGCCTTATTTCCAGTAAAAAGGGCCTCAGGCCACCTGCACTCACCAAGCGAAACGCAGAGGTAAACCTCTACTTCACGCTGGTATTCTGTGAGGTCGTGGTACCACCCCGGTTCAAGCCGGCCCATCCGTGCGACAAAAATTGTGGATGCCAGCGTGTTTCCCAACTTTAAACTATTAAAAATCTTCCCCGTGTGGCAATCCATTCGGAGGCCTATGTTTAACCTGATCAAAATACATCACGATGATCAAATGTGGAGCCGGCCTTACATTGGTAGATACATAGAGCGGCCGCAGCAGTACATCGATGTTGAATGCGTCATGAAATAATCTACAATTTCCTACTACTAGATTCATCCTGTTCAGCTGTGTTGATATAAAACGCGTCGACCTATTTTACAGATACGTCATATTGAATAAATTAAATTAAATATTTGTTTGAAGCTACAAGGGTTTCTTGCGATAACGTAATGACTTTAAGAAACAATTTTATCAATTCCTTTCTCGAGGTATAAAAGCTATTTTTATAATTTTTATACTTTTAACCAAAATCGATCGAGCAATTTTCAAGGTTTTGCGAGACTAATGGACAGTAATTGATTTTTATATATAGAGATCATTCGGGTAAACATTAACACTGTTTATGTCGTTTGTAAGGCTAAATACATTTCATTTGTTTTTAAAGATATTAAATTTAAAAAGTTACGAACCAGAACAGTTAAATATTATTTATTTAATTGGTACAAGTTTTAATCTGTCTGTTTTAATTTGTATTGAAGGCTGTTTTTAGTTTAGTGAAAATTTTTGCTCTGTATTTTTTTTCACATTATATCCGTGTTTCATACATACACAATTAACTTTAAGTTATTATATTTTGGGTCACGGTAGCTTAAAGCCTAAGCGCGTAAATTTCACATTACAAGAGCATTCCGGGTTCGATTCCCACCGGCCACAAATGACATTGTTAGTTGCAATTTTAAGTGCTGATTTATCACGCGCTCGACGGTGAAGGATAACATCGTGAGGAAACCTGCATGTCCGAAAAATAAATGACAATATTACGAAGATATATAAATATAACCCGCCAGTGGGACAGCGACACTTTCCTTCCACACCTTCTTAGAAATGAGAGGAGGTCTGTGGACAGGATTGAAGTTGAAGCCGAACGTCCACCGCAAACTAAACTAACTTAGTTTATCTTAGCTCGCATAGTTGAGCCAGTTTTTCATACATGTGCGTCCTCCTCAAACAATACCAGCTAAGCTAGTTAAAATAACCATAAGTCAAACTAAGATTTCACATTCACGATCAGTTTTTGGATGTACGTCAGTTAAACTGATCAGTTTAACTGACCGTGTGTGGCCACCAAAACTCAGTCGTGTAGGCCGATTCGAAATTACCCAAACTAAGCTAAGCACTTCTCACCCCCTTACCTTACCCCTCTGGCGCCTTTCGCCTAGTGTTGTTTGTTTTAGCTTAGTTTTCGGCGGACGTGCACCGGTTTTCCAGGATAGCTTAGCTTAGTTCACTGAGCCTAGTTTTGACATAGTTTAGTTCGCGGTGGACGATCGGCTTTACACATACATGGGTTGTAACTTATCTTTACTTTAAGTAATTTCTCCTAATATTTTGAACTCGCGACCCGCCCTGTCTTCGCTTGGATTTGATCTATTAATGTGGCGTTATTAAAATTTAAAATAATCAAAAACCGGTTAATTTATCGGTTTTTCCAAAAAAAATTATTGCGGATAAAATATAGCATCCTGGCATTACTCTTTATTTGTTCCTAAAGTTTCATCACAATCAGTCCGGCCAATCCAAAGTTTAGCCCGAACAGACAAAGACCTTAGCTTACAAATAACCCTCTGAGCTTATTATGAACCAGTTATTTGAATATTACAGACAGACATTTCAATTTTATTTATATGTAGATGTAGATTAACATTGAGTGTCTGCAGTTTTATATAATCATCATCATCATTACAGCCCTTCACAAGTCCACTGCTGCACATAGGCCTCCCTCAAGGAATGCCACAAAGCACGGTCCTGAGCATCCATCGACTTTCCTGCGTGTCTTACCAGATCACTCCATCTAGTGGGGACCGCTCTACACTTCGCCTACCGGTATGAGGCCGCCAATCAAGAACCTTTTCCACCGACATAAAAAAGGAGACGGTACTTAATTCGACTGTATGTTTCATTTTTTCATAACTTTTTACTGGGTGGACCGATTTCGATGATTCTTTTTTACTTGAAAGCTGGTGCTTCACACGTGGTCCCATATAAAGTTGATGAAGATCTGACCAATAAGTTTTTGAGTTATTCTTAATAATTTATATTGAAGTCGGGTACAAATTTTTTAATTTTAAATTATTTTCCCCATCGGTTGTCAGTTCTTCGAGCAATGTGGCCGGCCCATTGCCACTTCGGCTGACTTAGCAGTTTTATATATTGTATCACTTCAATTCAATGACTTAATGTGGAATGAAATGAACGACGAAATACAAAGCCTGGGGAGTACATTAACATCGTATAGGGAAAGATTAATGGCATAGACAATTTTTTATTAAAACTGTTCGTTCGTTTTTATCATATAATCAGACAATAGCCAAGTCGTTATGAAACACAGACGTAAATAAATTGAGAAATACATAAACAATATATGACAGCCAAGGTACTTATTATTATTATGAAGGTACTTATTACACCTTGAGCTGAGTATACTTCCGAAGTGAACGGAACCTGCAAGGTTTTGGCGATATTGCATTTTTTGGGTCAAACATTAACAAAACATGCTTAATCGAGCTTTAATTTCAAGTCAATAGAATTCAAACTACATTAACTTTGCTGAAGTGCATCTTGCAATGCAATGTGACGCAAAATTTAGTTGAAGATGTTCAGAAAATTCTAATTCAATAAATATGAAATGTTCGAATATGTACTTTATTATGCAAATATTTAAGATTTCTTTTCGAATGGCAATTAAAACGGGGTCTAGCTAAGTGTTGTTTTAGATTGATGATAAAGACCGAACATAACTTACTGCCTCATAATTAGTAATCTCTATGTATAAAAAACAATAGCTGTCCGTTAGTGTCGCAAAAACTCGAAAATGGATGGACAGATTTTGATGAAATTTTTTGAGTGTTTTTGAGTGATTTCCTGAATGATCTAAACGATTCACAATTCGACCCGGAAGGTGAGGCTGTTGTCGAACTCACAAAATATCCGTGCAAAGCCGGGGCGGATTGCTCGTAAAATTTAAAAACCAACCTGTTAAAGACATAGCCCTTTAAAGACCTGGAATACCAAAACTAATGTCGGAGAGCAGCGTGAAATGTTCCAGGCGTCTGCTCGGTAACATAGTCGCCACTCCTTCTACCAATATTTTGGCAGGTCTTCCTCATTTCGATAAAGCTTATGACCCCAGTGAGCTGTTGATTGAACGTTGGACCAACGAAATTTAAGAATTCTATACAAATAACTAAAATTGAAGTCTCTGTTTGTAATGTCAAAATAACATATTTTTACAAAATGCATATGAAAGTAGGTATATACAGTACTTATAACAAAATAAAACAAAATTTTCAAATTTTGTCTGTCTGTCTGTTTGTTTGTTCCGGCTAATCTCCGAAATGGCTCGACCGATATTGACGGGACTTTCACTGGCAGATGCTGATTTCACTGCCGATGTTATAAGGAGTAACTTAGGCTATTTTTATTTCAGATAAACAATTAGGGTTCCGCGCGAAAACAAAAAATCAAACCCCATGAAATCCAACAGTAAGAAATTCCACCGGACGAAGTCGCAAAGAACAGCTGGTAAAGAATAAAATAAAATTTAGGGTTATAAAATAAAAATGTGTCATGTTCACACGTGGTAGAAGTGGAACCTTCAGAAGAGGAGACCGATAATAGGAAACACTATACTGTATTCTATCTCTTTCTCTCGCAGCCAAAATCCTATAGGTGTATATGTTTATCTCTTTTTAGTATCACTTTTTCGTTTCATCGAGTTTCAAATCACGATTCTAAAGAAGTTATTATTTAAAAAAAAATCAATAAAATTTTCGTTCACTGCTGGCGAAGTTATCACGTAACATACATAAAAACATACAGTCAAATTAAAGAATCTCCTCCCTCTTTGATTTCAGGTAAAAATATCAGTAAGCCTAAAAAGCAACAGAACGTAACGTGTTACGTTAATTTTTTAATGTTCATTAGTAGGTAAATTTACAAGTGTAAAGTAATCATTTGTGTTGTAATTATTATCATACTAGTTAACTATCTTGATACATAATTTAACAACAAGATTTTTATCTGTTATATTTTATTACTAATTCGGTGTTTCTTTTACATTTTAATAATTTTACACTTTAATAATTGGCTGAATGAAATTGATGTATTGCAAAAAAATAATTAAAAATTAAAAATGAGATTTTTATTTTTTAAAAGAATGAGTGTGATAAACGAGCACACAGTCCATCTGATGGCAAGTGGATGCCGCGGCCCATAGACATCTACATTTCATCCACGATTAAGAATCAATGCAGATGGGTTGTCACCCGTGAGGACTAAGATGGAATGCCTGGTTTCATAAATTAGTTTAAAATTGTATTTATCAAACGGTGAAGTAAGTTAAGACATAAGTATGTATGGTAGTAGGATGTCTGTTAAATTATTTTTTACGTGGTAAACCCATGCTGCAGCTATATAATAATGGTTGTAGCATGAATGAGTCGGCTCGACCGGGGTAGGACCACGCTGTCACAGAACACCAGCGTAAATTGTAAGCTGTGTTTTTTATGGTGAGTGTAGAGAACTGGAGACCCTTTTTATTGGAAACGAGGCATTCCATTTTAGTCCTCTCGGGTGACAACGCATATGCATTTTGATTCTTGATTGAGAATAGATGTAGGGATCTCTGTAGGCCACAGCTTACCAAGTGGACTGTGTGCTCATTCGTCACCCATATTCTATAATAATTTAAATAACTCAATAACTATTGGTCAGACCTTAATCGAATTTGTATGAGACCACATGAGAAGCACCAGCTTTAAAAAAAAAGAAACATCGAAATCTTCGAAATATATCGATTTCGAAAGTTACCTCATAACATAAAAAAGAACATACAGTCGAATTGAATACCGTCTCCTTTTTGAAGTCGGTAGAAAAAACATTCGACCATTTGCAAGGCCCGCTGTGTTACCAGTGTTACGTTGTTATATTTTTTAAGTAAAACATTTTATGCCTGTATTACTTTTTAAATATTATAGTAAGCCATCATGCACTATATTTTACAGCTGAACGATGTGTGGGATGGAATGGTCATTGACTCTAAATGATATTGGTTGCACCAAAGTGAAATCAAGTACCAAACTAATGAATTTAGGTCAAATCAATTTAGTCTTTGTTGAGACAATACTATATAGTCGACAACTAAACTTTACTGTGTGTGTTTATTTAGAGTTAGTGTGCAGATTCTTTAAGACTCGTCCAACTCTGCAACAATCCTTCCAACACACTACAGTTGCGGCCTATTTATTTTTATTAAAAATACTAACAATTCTATTAACATTACTAACTTTCAAACTAACTCCTGGTAAACTGAAAATGCTTGTGTTGGGAATGGTTCACGACAGTAGTCGAATGGTGGATTCGAACCTACCACCTTTTGAGTTCGCGGTCCGCACTCTGCCTTAGGTTATTGTGTTAGTATTTCGCTACTGTCGCGATTTAGTATGTTCAGCCGTGGGTCGATGACCTCCTCTCACTTTTGAAGCCATTATGTGCGCCGCGCTGCGCTGTCCCAATGGGTATTGGTAGACTTCATATGTCTTAGATTTTTTTTAAATTTATTATACATGCAGATTTCCTTACGGTGGTTTCTTTAATCGCCGAACATGTGGTAAATCAGCACTTAAAATTGCAATTAACAAATTTATTGGCGCTGGCGATGATTAAACCCGGGTTACCCGGGTACTGTGAAATTTATAGCGAGCGCTTAGGCCCTGAGTTACGTAGTAACTTATCTAATCTGTGCCCCGACCTACCAAGACTCTCGGAAGTGTTTGAGGTGGTTTTAAACTTGGCGAGAGCAGCTGCAGCTTAATGGGTCGGCTCACTAGAGAAAGACCACGCCCACAACCAGAGACCCTTTTTACTTTTAATGAGGCATCCCATCTTTAACAACGCATTCCGCATTTTGATACTCAGCCGACAATATATTATGCAGGTGTAAAAAACACCGATAAAAATTTATCGGAATTCAAATCATGTGCAACCCTACTTTACGTGTGACAAGTATCAATGAATTTGTTACGCCCTTGACCTTGAACCGGCCGCTAAGTAAAAGTTTACGCGAGATAACATACTCATTTGAGTAGAATTTATTATTAGATCAATTTGATCAAAAATCAATGCAGCCTATAATTTCACTTACATATTTTAATATAATATAAAACTAGTTTTTACAGTTTTCATCACGTATATTTTAATCACGTAAATTATAAGTTATTTTTATATTCCCGGTGTTTTTTTATTTTATATCCAGGGGGGGGGGGACTGATTATGATATGTATAGTGCACGAAACGGGACTTGTCTTTTTCTTATTTTTTTTTCTTTTTAGTTTTCGATCGAACCAAAAATTTATTTTCAAAAACTGAAGGTAGTTGGGCTAACTATGACATCGGGACGTCAAACATCTCAGTCCCCCTGTGAGTTGCTGTTAAGCACCCGAAACGTTGGGAATTAAAATAATAAGCTACTTATAACGCGATAAAATCCGTAAACATAGTTTTCTGCCGACTTCCAAAAAGGAGACGGTACTCAATTCGACGCGTATGTTTTTTTTTATGTGTGTTAAATCATAACTTTTTACTGAGTGGACCGATTTCGATGATTCTTTTTTATATGAAAGCTGACACTTCTCGTATGGTCCCATATGAATTTGATCAAGGTCAGACCAGTAGTTTTTGAGTTATTTGAGTTATTCTTAATAACTTATATTGAAGTCTGCTGTACAAAATTTTTAATTTTAAATTATATTCAATGTAGATAACGTTGTTAATAGATAACGTAGTTAATAGATAACGTAGTAACGTTCACCCTATTATTATTAACCTATTTGTCCCTTTGGTAAAAAAAAGCTTCTGAAGTCGGTGCTAAACCATAGTGTAAGCCTCGTAAACTTCTGGAGCTGCGTGTTATTTTTTAGCGTTCCGTACCTCAAAAGGAAAAAACGGAACCCTTATATGATCACTGTTGTCCGTCTGTCTGTCTGTCTGTGAAGACCCTTTTTCTCAGCAACGCGTGGAGGTATCAAGCTGAAATTCATATCAAATACTTAAGTCTACTGTCCCTTGGTGCTGTGAAAAAATCAAACTTCTAAGCCAACGAAATCAAAAGATACAGCCGTTTATGCCGCAAATTTTCGACATTCGCAAGGGAATCAAAACCTACAGGGTACTTCCCGTGAACTCAGGATCTTGAAATTTGGTACGAAGTAACGTTTTATAGCACAGATAAAGGAAAAATTGCGAAAAGCATACATTTTTAGTTACATCATATAATAAAAATATTTTTAATAATTTTAAACTTATATACCTACGGATTTGTTCGGAACCCTCGGTGCGCAAGTCCGACTCGCACTTGGCCGGTTTTTTATTTGTTTTTCAAATCGGAATTACTTTTTTTAAAAGTTTAATTATTTTTCCCATTCGAGTGGACTATGGAGTGTCCCAAGCTCAAGGTAACGACTAGAACGTCATCTAAGTAGTTACATTAAAACTTTTATCCCCTATTATATATTATGAAGTATTTTCAACCTACTTCAAAAAAGGAGGAGGTTCTCAGTTCAACTATTTTTTTAATGTGTGTTACCTCTGAACTTTTTTCTAGGTGAACCGATTTTGATGATTCTTTTTTTATTTGAAAGCTGTTGCTTCTCACGTTGTCCCATATAAATTAGATCAAGATCTGAGCAGGAGTTTTTGAATTATCCTTAATAATGCGTATTTAATTGATTTCGACTACATTGATGATGTTCTCATTTTATCTGCCGACTTCCAAAAAGGAGACGGTACTCAATTCGAGTGTATGTTTTCTTTATGTGTATTACCTCATAACTTTGTACTGGGCGCACCGATTTGGATGATTCTTTTTTTATATGAAAGCTGATAGTTCTCGTGTGGTCCCATATGAATTTGATCAAGGTCAGACCAATGGTTATTGAGTTATTCTTAAATAACCTATATTGAAGTCGCTTATATTGAAGTCGGCTGTACAAAATTTTTAATTTTAAATTATTCTTTTTTATATTAAAGTCGTTTGCACAACATTTTTAATTTAACCACTTTCTGTTTTTAATTCGGTTTTACTTTTCCCATTCGGGTGGACCAAAGAACGTCACAAGTTCAAGGTAACAACTAGAATGTCATTTAAATAGTTACATTAAATAGCTACATAGGAAATAACATACTAAGTTAATGTTTTAATGTTACAGCCTATATACGTCCCACAGCTGGGCACAGGCTTCCTCTCATTTCTGAGAGGGTTTTAGGGCAAGGAAGCGTCCGCTGTCCGCTGCGCTGTCCCAATGCGTGTCACAAACTTCACATTACTTCAAAATATTTTTTTTCTTATTTATCAGACATGCAAGTTTCCTCACGATATTTTCCTTCACCGCCGAGCACGTGATAAATCAGCATTTAAAATTGCAATTAACAATTTCATTGGTGCCGGCGGGAATCGAACCCGGGTTGCTCGCGTACTGTGAGATTTACAGCGAGCGGTAACCATCTGAGCTACCACGGCTCACGGAAATAACATGTTACAGTTTATATGAAACTTTTCATTTTACAGGGCGTTTGATTCGAGACTTACTGAAAGTACTTTGTAAATAAAACAAAAAAAATATATTTTAAGAATTTTCAATGTATTCACATTTGTATGGGGATAAATTATTGATTAAATTATTTTTTCAATTCGAAAATTTATGCATATACTCTTGAATTAAAATAATTTTCAAGGTATTTAAATTTGTATGGCGAAAAATTATTGATTGAAGTATTTTTTTCAATTCGAAAATTGTTTTTTTTTTATAGAATAAGGGTGACAAGCGAGCTCACAGTCCACCTGATGGTAAGTGGTTGCTGTGACCCATAGACATCTACATTTATCCTCAATAAAGTATCAAAATGCAGATGCGTCGTTACCCGTGAGGACTAAGATAGAATGCCTCTTTTCCAGTAAAAAGGGTCTCCGGTTCTCTACACTCACCATACGAAACACAGCAGTGTCAAGCTGGTATTTTACGCTGGTATTCTGTGAGAGCGTTGTCCTTCCCCAGTCGAGCCGACTCATTCTTGCTACAACTATACTACTAATGTAGCTGCGGCATGGCTCTACCACGTACAAAAAAATTGATGCATATACTCTTTAATTAAAAATAATAAAACATTTTCTTCAGACTTCAGACTGAAGCCATTTAGCCTCCTGAAACATACGCGACGTATGCAGTAACTTCTCGTTTTTGAAACTCGGTTAAAAGCAACAATATACAACTCATCAAAAAGAAGCGCAACTAAGAAATCTTGTTGTAACACATCGGACATTGTGAGTGGACACTAATCACACAAAAACCAAAGTCAGTACTTGAGTGTTGTAACTTTGTGCACATATAACGATAGTAATTTTAAGGATTTCCTTGACACAAATGCAGCGAAAACTGTCGAGCAAATTTATTATTTACACGAGAATGCTATAAAAATGCATTCGATCATTATTTTAATAAGATGGAAGTGGTATCGAAATAACTGCTTATATTGACTTGGGGTTTACTTGCATGCCATTAAGTTAATAAACCATTTTTATATTTTTTGTCTGTCTGTCTGTCTGTCCGATTGCGATGAAACGAACAGATAACGATCAACGACAGGAGTGATCTAGTATATTCTTTTAAATAGAAAACGGGAATGTTTTTGGGATATCGAAAAACTGATAAAATAAATGGTGTTTGATTAATATCTTAAATCTAAATGACGCCACATTATTAGATTCAGACGAAGTCGGGACGCGTATTTAGTATGTAAATTAAATTGAAGGGTCCGTCTGTAGTATCGAAATAATTGTGTTTACATTGAGCTGAGGCAGATATTAAGATACGAATAACCGTTTTATAAATGTTTGTTTGTCTGTCTGTGAGAGATTATATTTTAACGCCTGAAGCGATTGCAATGAAACTACGAACAGATTAAGATGTGTTAGACCGCGTTCCGACGACACGCACCCGCTACGCGCACGCCACGCGCGTCAGCACCCGCGTCTAACTCGCTTTGAAGTTTGTTGCATTTAATTTGAATCTTATGACAAATCAATAAATCTGAAATTTTTGAATTTCTTTGCATTATATAATATTTGACAGGTAAACTTTTGGACAACATTAAAAAACTGTTGTTTTTGGTTCTCAGTTAAATTACTGTCACCAAAAGCTGCGAAGCGTTCTTGGTATGCCTGAGTTTTCTGTAGTAAGGTAAAGGGTCGTTTTTTCCCTTATTTAAAAAAAAAAAACCTGGATTATAATGACAGCCCGTAAATGCATAGAAACCAAGCAAACTTTCACTCAATAAATCACCACGTTGCTCATAAATTTTTGAAATTTTTATGAATCGTTCATTATTTCCTGTTCCCGTCAGAATCCATACTTGAGAAGAGCTATTTTTTAAAAGTAATATGTTACCAAGAATGGTTATTATGATATCCGTATCAGAGCGTACAAAACTAGAAAGAAAAAGACTGGATTAGAGCGAGCGCTATTATAGTACGCGCTTATGGGCACCCCAGAAGTTTGTTGTCTGCCTGGGTGATCCAACCACAATATGCGTCTGCCGTGAAAATTATACATGTCAAATAATAATATCAACAATATATATAAATTGCAGCTTTATTGAAATAACGTAAATTATTAATAAAAAATTGTACTTTTCAACCTGTCTGCCATGACCTTGAAACCGTTATAGGTGTCTGCCAATGTTATTTTTCGGTAACTTTCATTAAATATTTCAAGATGTCAAAGCGGCAGACTTATTGCTATCACGTTTTTTTGGGTAATTTTTTTACACCTTTAACACCTGAGCGTGTCTATATCGACCGCCGGTCAAACTAAAGAGTCCCCATTTCATGTACCTCAGGTATAGGGGATTAACTGAAAAAAAAGTGAAGCTTATTGAAATACCGTAAGTCTGCCGTTCACTGGCTCTTAAGCTATTAAAATTTGACTACTCTTTGAAAAATAACCCTGTAATAAGTACATGGTATATAAGTTTGTACAAACAAATGTTTTTAACAATTGCAATTATATTACACCAACGTAAAAAAAGTATGATAGACACATCATATGGATCAATTAAATTCAGACTGCGCCCAAGATAATGAGATTCTATTGCTTTTGCAATTATCTCAATGAATTAAAAGCTAAAATCCCTTCAGCTGAATTCGTTCAGATGATGCACGTGTTATTTACAGACGATTCTGAAGGGTATCTTTAATATCTAAACCCTCCATTAAACGTAATAACTCTGCTTATTATTTAATTATATATTCATTATGGTGTGATTTACTTTATTTAGGACTTTAAAATGGTATAAAGTAAAGCAAAATTGCAGCCGTCCCACTGGTAGGCACAAGCATCCTCGCATTTCTGAGAGGGTTTTAGGATAAGGAAAATGGACTCGGTATCACGTTTTCGAAATATTTTTAATTTTCCTGTGATATTTTCCGTCACTGCCGCCAACAAATTACTGATATAATTTTAATTACCCCCCCCCCCCCCTCTTTTTAGTGTTCCTTACTTAGAGGGTACAGGAACCCTATTACTAACTCCACTGTCCGTCCGTCTATCTGTCAGCGGGCTGTAACTCATGATCCGTAATAGGTAGACAGTTGAAATTTTCACAAAATGTGTATTTCTGTCACCGCTATAACAACAAATAATAAAAATAAAAATAAATTAAAAAGGGCTCTCCTACTAAAAAAACGTATTACGATGGTACGGAACCCTTTATGGCCGGTTATTTTTAATTTGTGCACAAGTTATGCATGTATTTGCATCGGTATTTCGATGTAATAAGGCGAAAATACGACCTCGAGCCAAAAGCTAGTAAATAACAATAAAAAAATCGAATGGAACTTCATAAAATATAAATAAAAGAAAGAAAACTTTAGGCCATGATATTATTCCATCATTTTTTAATTCATTTCACCACCACGACGATGCCCTTTCCGCACGAATTCATGCGGTTTAACGTATGTAGGTACTGCTGGAAATCGGGCTTTCCCTACGGTTCTCAGCATTTATTTTTATATTATACAAACAAGCAGTAAGCATTTTAATCCCGCTCATGGCTGGTGTGCTGGGTAATTGTGTGACAATGAGTCAAGTTATAAAATAACCTTTTAAACATTTAGTTGGTTTATCAAATTATTGAATTTTATCCACTTTTTTTTTAATTATTGTAACAGTACCTACATAATTGATCCATATAATATAATCCCACACTTTTCACCCAAAATATCATACAATAAATAATATCTAAGACAGTGTTTTATAAACAAGGCAATAGTTAATATTAGACTTGTTTTTATTCAGTATTCGGCTACTTTTATCCTATTCGGACGAATAGTACGTAGATATTTGGTATATCTACGTACTATTCGGCCGAATACCGAATACTTAAGTAAGTAAGAGGTTTTATTGTAGTCAATATAGTAAAATGAGAATATTTATTTATTTTATAATTAAATTGTTATCACCCATATTATCGTAATTAAAGTGGGATATAATGGTGCAGAAAGACAAATTTTTCTTCATTTTCAGGCAGTAGTTCACTCCTTTTCTTCTCGTAGACAATCCCAACTTCAGAGAATAGACGCTCTGAAGAATAAACACTACTTCCTTCCCGGCCGAATACGTTTTCCTAGTATTCGATTATTCCGCCAGGAAGTCCGCAGAACGTTCGGAGTGTGGCCGAATATACTATTCGTTGAAAGTCTAATTAAATATATTATATTATTGTATAATATTAGTACGAGTTTATATACATTATTATTAGTTATATAAAATTACTATGTTAGTTTGTATCTTTACTAGAAGATATTTCAGTAAATTATGGAATAAGTAAAATCTTTGTTCGAAGTCACTGTGAATGATTGTTTCTGTGTCTTGTTGTGTGTAAATAAATAAATTAAAAAAAAACAACAAACTACCACTTTCGATAGCAATTGAAAATTAGTATTAAACTGAAGATACAAGAAATACATAAAAGTGATTTAAAATGCTTAGAAACTGCTTATGCATACATTAGATGTATGTTCATACATCTAATGTATAAAAATAAGTTTTTGTTTGTTCATATTTTATGCGCTGCGATACCGTTCGTCAGACTGCGGTAAAACTTTGTCAACTTATTGCTTGCACTTGCGCGAAGGTTGTAGGCACAGTACAATTAACTTACACTAGGTGGTGCGCGTATCGTACCGACAAATTTGTTTGAAAGTTACATATATATATATATATATATATATATATATATATATATATATATATATATTATTGTATAATATATCATATATATCATTCAATTAAGTTACGGTAGCAACGCGCCGGGTAGCAGTGAGTAGCAAATAAAATTGTATATTAAATATTTACAATGCTCGACTATTCTAGATATTGTAATTAATCCCTTACAAATAGCGTTGTAAGTGATTTATGTAAAACATTCAGCATACTGCCTAATTTATAATCTCATTGGGATTGGTGCAAGTTATATAGATACAAAATAAATCAAAGTTAAACTCAATGTTATTATGCTAACATAGTCTATAAACGTCTAGCCAAAAGAACAGTCTGGAAAGAAACTGAGGTCATTTACGAGAGCGTTTTCCCCCGTTTTTATACTTAACATACTCACGATACTGATCTACTATTAAATACGAATTATTGAAAACTATTATTAAAGGTTCGGTAGCACAGTGGCTAAGTGTATGGCTGCGACGCGACGGGGCTGCATGTTCGAATCCCGCAGAATAGAAGTGTTGGGGATATATATGTCCTTATCACCTTTATCTAGGGCCACCTTTATTTAAGTGATCAACATTGCCCACGGAGTCGATGCCGATACGTTGAAATAACGTATATGTAATTTATGTATGTTATGGAAGCGAAACCCGTGGGTGGAAGAAACGAAGAAGAAGAGAAACAAGAAATTAATAATGTTATCACTACATGGATCATCCAACTCGCCAACGATCACTCGGTGCTTGCTTGGTCAGTACCACCGACACAGATTAAATAAACCTAGCAAGCTAACAGCATAGCAAAGTGGCGAAGCAGTGAGCTTTGTAGCGGTTTCTAACGGTTGCCGTTGAGCAATCAGTTTCAAAATAGGAGGTTCAGATGCCTGGGTGATCAGTAATCGATTGCTGAAAACAGAATTTGCAAATTCGAAACCGTTCTCGAGATAATCGTGGGACAGACGGACAGACATCGTGAAATCAATAAACCTAGCAAGCTAACAGCATAGCAAAGTGGCGAAGCAATCAGCTTTGTAGCGGTTTCTAACGGTTGCCGTCGAGCAATCAGTTTCAAAATAGGAGGTTCAGATGCCTGGGTGATCAGTAATCGATTGCTGAAAACAGAATTTGAAAATTCGAAACCGTTCTCGAGATAATCGTTGGACAGACGGACAGACGGACGGACAGACGGACAGACGGACAGACATCGTGAAATCAATAAGTGACTTCGCAAGCTTCGCCACTTAATAATAACCATTTATTTAACTCGTCGATCGCCGGCCGCGTTGTAAATTGGCACCATACCAAAGGAGCTCCACCATTACACAAGATAATCTAACACTACATATTATGATCATGTGGGTGTCGGGTGGGTAACAGGAGACAGAGTGCACGTCTTTCTAATAAAAACCCAAAATTACAAAATAACCAGCTGACCCGGCAAACGTTGTTTTGCCATATACATTATTTCTAGGTAATATTTTTTAGTTTTAAAAATCGCGATTAAAAAAAACAGGGGTTGATCGTACAAGGATGAAATATTTGCAGTTTTATGTATTTTTGAATGCTTAATCATAATTTTTTATTTTTATATATTTTAAATTTAATAAATATTAGGGGTTTGAAAAATAGCTGTTGGCCGATTCTTAGACCTGCCCGATATGCACACAAAATTTAATACAAATCGATTCAGCCGTTTCGGAGGAGTTTGGTAACAAACACCGCGACACGAGAGTTTTATATATTAGATTGGAATTGCCAAGTGTAGTGACAAATATCCGTATGAGTTAGTTTATGTAGAAGCAGAGCCCTCTGCCGAGCTATTACTTTATTTTATTATAACTTATAATTATCCATACAAATAAATAAAATTGAAGTCTGTTTGTAATGTCAAAATAACAGCCTTTTACTAAACGCGTATGAAAGTATATACGATACATATAATTAAATAATATTTTTGAATTTTTTGTCTGTTTGTCTTTCTGTCTGTGTGTATGTGTGTTTGTTCCGGCTAATCTCCGAAACGACTGGACCGATTTTGACGGGACTTTCGCTGGCAGATAGTTGATGTTATAAGGAGTAACTTAGGCTAAAAGAATTAGGATTCCGCGCAAAAAAAGTACATGAAATCCAATCGTTATAAATTGACGTAGTCGCGGGGAACAGCTAGTTGTAAATGAAGTTGTAATATAGCTTTAAAAAAGACCCAAGAGTTTCTAGCCGTATATTCCTGATAATGTTTTGTTTTAAAAAGTTGTGACTTTGACTTTGTTGAACAAAGTCTCGGACCGGAGGCGACTAAATCTAGTCCAGTTCAATCCTCAGAAGACACAAGCTTGCGCGTTTACC
The DNA here is from genome assembly GCA_033319125.1 of Parnassius glacialis. Lineage (NCBI taxonomy): Eukaryota > Metazoa > Arthropoda > Insecta > Lepidoptera > Papilionidae > Parnassius > Parnassius glacialis. The sequence goes on from JAVANC010000008.1 coordinate 6,232,247, forward strand.
GCTAAAAAGAACCCCTTTGTCGTATCTCCTCAGTTTCAAGGCACTCCCCTTCTTGCCTCAGCCACTATCGGAATCCTCGGTGTCGACATATCGAGTGACGTGCAGTTTCGTGATCGCTTGGAAGAGAAGGCCAAATTAACCTCTAAAAAGCTTGACGTGCTCAACAGAGCGGGACAGTATTTCATGCCGACACACCGCTTGCAACTTTACAACAGCACAGGTTCAGCCTCATATGGAATACTGTTCCCATCTCTGGGCAGGAACTCCTCAGTGCCAGCTCCTTCCACTTGACCGCATCCATCACAGAGCAGTTCGAATCGTCGACGACCGAGTTCTTTCCGATCGGCTTGACTCACTGGCATTGCGTAGAGATGTTGATCTCTGTGCGTATTTTATCGCATCTACCGCGGGGAGCGCTCTGAGGAATTGTTCGGACTAATTCCAGCAGCTCAATTTCACCATCGCACATCGCGACTAAACTCGCGATACCATCCATACCATCTGGATGGTTGGCGGTCCATCGCTGTGTGATTTAGAAGAAATTTTCGTCCTCGCACAACTTCCTTGTGGAATCGATTACCACCAGCGACTTGCGACAGGAAAGAGCCTACTCCTTTTTAAAAGGCCGGCAGCACATCCGCAGTTCCCCTGGGGTTGCAGTTGTTAATGGGCGGCGGTAGTCACTTACCATCAGGTGAGACGTATGCTCGTTTGCCCCTCTCCTATAAAAAAAACTAATGTAGCTGCAGCGTGGCGCTACCGGGTATAACTTGAGTTACTGCCTATATTTCTTCCGCAGCTGAGCACAGGTCTCTTCTCAGTTTTGGGACGGTATCCCCTTTTCCTCCAAAGGTTTTTTAGTAATGCAGACTTTCTCGAGACCGCCTAATATGAGAGAGTATTAGGACAAGGAAATTTGCGCCGTTTTGCCCCAAACCCCAATGGGACGGCGGACCTCAAACCACTTCGATTCTTTTTTAATTTCTCAGACACGGAGATTTCCCCATGATATTTCTCTTCACCGCTGAACACGTGGTAAATCAGCACTTTAAATAGCAAATACCAATTTAATTGGTACCGGCAGGAATCGAACCCGGGCTTTCACAATTATTATATTAATATCACAGCTATTAGCACTTTATCATAATATTATTGTCTCCTATGGTAATATTGAGTCGTGAATGCCCAGGGGCTCAGGTATTCACAGTATACGAGCAACCCAAATTCAATCCTCGCCGGCACAAATGAAAGTGGTTCTATTGTCTTTTTAATTTCGATTATTGTGATATCTGTGGAGTTTTTTAACGTTTCTTCTCCGAAGTGAAGCAGTAGTAAACTATAATACTTACCTACGTAGTAAATGAAAAATAAAGAGTTATTTTATTTTCTAGACTTTTTTTATAGAATAAATGTTACAAACGAGTTTCCAGTGGTCCATAGACATCTACATTTATCCTCGAATACAGATGCGTTGTCAGCCGTGACGACTAAGATGGAATACGTCGTTTCCAGTAAAAAGGGCCTCCGACTCTCTACACTCGCCATACGAAACACAACATTGAGCAGCTTCTTGCATAAAACGATGAAGCCGTGGTAGCTCAGATGGTTAGCGCTCGCTGTAAGCTTCACAGTACTCGAGCAACCCGGGTTCGATCCCCGCCGGCACCAATGAAATTGTTAATTGCAATTTTAAGTGCTGATTTACCACGTGCTCGGCCAACACGCATTAGGGCAGCGCGGCGGACATTTCCTTGCCCTAAAACCCTCTCAGAAATGAGAGGAGGCCTGTGCCCAGCAGTGGGACGTAAATAGGCTGCAACTTTGCATAAAACGGATTTCACATAACGTTACAGATCAGAATGTTTTGCTACGGTGACACATTGCACGCAAATTTTTTATACGTTCACACAAGATCTTCGGCAGTAGAGACTTGGTTAAGCGATGGCATAGCTTTCGTACTTTTAAAAGGTACTTTTATTTTATTTTGACTTTAATCTGGTAAGACAATCAGGACCGTGTTTTGTGGCATTCCTTGGAGGAGGTTTATGTTCAATAGTGAACTTGTGAAGGACTGTAATGATGAAGATGATGATATACTAAGGATAATAATTAGGGCAAATTAATAACGCTTATTATTATCTAAAAGCATAAAAATTAAAGTTATATTAGCGAAATTTTTAGTTCATCATCATCATTGTTCCTATAGGTTCTATATGTCCAAATAGATAGCTTCATATGGGGGATATTCACCATAGTCATCACGCTTGGCATGCGGGCAACCTCAGTTTTAATTTTTTTAGATGTTATTACGAAAATGCTGCTGCACGTCTTCTAATTTGTCACCTCTTAGGATACACACGGAACAATATGGGGTAGTGGATATTCCGTCAATGCCACTCAATTATTCATTTAAAATTAGTACAACCAATTAGACTTTAGACTAAAAACACATTAAAATCAAGTCTCAAGTTTGTAGAAGTATTTACTTTGCTTAAACGATTTAAGTATGTAGTAACTACTATATATGGTCTTGGTAACATTTCACAATAACTTCACAAATAAACCTTGATTAAGTTTTACTTAAAAATTGACAGAATTGACATTTTAATTAAAAGAAACTTTTCAAGGGCTCGAAGTATTTAGTGATATTTATATAAATTTTAATTTATCCTCGTTTCTAAACGCAACAATTAAAAATAAAAAAATAAAAAAGCTTTCATATAAAAAAACCCTAAATTGTGGAATACATTTTTCATTTCAAAATTATCCCATATTTTTTTCAATATTCACGTGATAGTAAAATTTTTGCATTTAAGTAAATTAACAGGAGTTTTACTCACAATTTAAAGACGTCGAAAAGCACTAAAAAATATGTCACAAAGCACAAAGTTTTCAGCTGTCACTGTCACAATTTCCCGCGCGTTTTTCGGTCCCGATGCAAGTCTATGCACAAAGGTAGGGGCAATGCGCACTGCCTGTACATTCGAACACTGGCAATTTATATAGGAGTTGGGTAATCGTTTCGCGTTGTCGTCGAAACGCAGGTGCCGGCCAGATTCTTATTACAGGCCTTAGAACTTTTTTTCTATTTATTCTTAAGTTAGTATGCGATTTTACAATCTTTAGATTTATGAATTGAAGCAGTTGTTTTACACTTCTATGAAACCTAACCTCTGACTGTTAAAAGGTGTAATGTCTCTTACAAAAAAAAAACTTAAATGATCGTTACAGCCTATGTAAAGTCCACTGCTGAACATCCACCACACTTCGCAATATAGCAACCGCAGTTTTTTTATTGTTATAAGGAAGACTCTGCTGCCCGTCTCCTGGTTTGTTACCCTCTGTCGCCACTAACGCTACGGGACAATATGGGTCATATAGAATAGTGGATATTCATACACCAACGTTACTCGGTCAACCCACGTGGGTTCTTTTAAACTTGAGACCTTTTGCAGAAAGTAATAAAAATAATATCATCACAATAAACGTGGTAGAGCCATGCTGCATGTATTATGATAGGTTAGCACGGTTGGGTCGGTTCGACCGGGGAAAGACCACACTAGGTCTTAACAGCTAAAAGTAACAGCTTAATGCTGCTGTGTCGTATGTCGTATGGTGAGTGTAGAGAACGGGAGACCCTTATTACTGGAAACGAGGCATTCCATCTTAGTCCTCGGGGATGGCATCCTATCTAAAATGATAATAGATGTAGATGGGCCACAGCATCTTTTTGATATCAGGTGGACTGTGGTTACGGGCTTTGTCACGCAAATTTCCTTCAACACTTGGGGAAGGTAATAAACCCTGAAGTCAACTAAAATATAATATGATCGATCACATTACGTATGACATTTTTCCTTGTATAATATGGTACTTACCCAGGTTAACGTGATAACGCCCATCTAGGAAAAGTTGAAAAGTAAAACATTACCTTTATATCAATAATTCTTCGAGAGCCGTGGTAGCTCAAGCAACTCCTCGGAAGGAAACACCCAGACGGCAGACTGTCTTTTAATTCAGGATCTTGACAATATATCCAGCTTTAGTCACCCGTAAATATGTTGAACACAGAATTTGTATCACCTTCGTTAAATCTTTAAACCATTTCACGACACCAATCAACACGTCGGAGTTTTTGGGCCTCTGTCAAATTATGAGGTATCCACCGGGCACAAAGCTTCCTGACCGCTAAATGTTCATGGAGGATTTGTGCACTTGACACATGCCGATGCCTAAGCTTACCCGAATCTGCTGATAAGTCACTCTTTTGTCATTCTCTATTATACGTCGCACAACACTGATGTTATCTTCAGTCGTCGCCGTAGAAAGCCGTCCCTCACGCAAATCATCGGTGATATTAGTGCGACCACGTTTAAACGCATTAAACCAGCTGTAAACAGTGGCACGAGATGGGGCTTCATCGTGAAAGGCCAATCGAAGTCTATCACAACTTTGTTGTTGACTTAAATGACATCGAAAGTCACAAAAAAATCAAATTAAATTCGTGCTGACCTGACACAGACAATTTTAAATTTGCCGCCAAATCGTAAATAAATGACAAATTAATAAAATGCAGACAAAATAATATTGGCAAAGCGTTCCATTTTCAAAATTAGAACTTATTTTTTTATTATAAAGTTTACAAGTGGCCAGTTCTAAAAACTTCAGTGTCGCCCTCGTAGGACCACGCTCTCACAGAATACCAGCGTAAAATAGCAGCTTAAGGCTGCTGTGACCGGAGATCCTTTTTAGTGGAAACGAGGCATTCCATCTTAGTCCTCAGGGGTGACAACGCATTTGCATTTTGATTCTTAATTAAGAATAGATGTAGTCTATATGCCCACAGTATCCACTTACGATCAAGTAGACTGTGTGCTCGCTTGTCACCCCTATTCTATAAAAAAGATATTGTATATATATTTGAACAGTGGTAGAGCCACGCGGGAGCTTTTGCTGTCGCACGGATGGGCCGGCTCGAACCGGGGTGGTACCACGACCTCACAGAAAACCAGCGTGAAGTAGAGGTTTACCTCTGCGTTTCGCTTGGTGAGTGCAGTTGACCGGAGGCCCTTTTTGCTGAAAATGAGGCATTCTATCTTAGTCCTCACGGGTGACAACGCATCTACATTTTGATTTGTAATAGGGGATAGATGTAGATGTTTATGGGCCGCAGCAACCACTGGCCATCAGGTGGACTGTGTGCTCGTTTGTCACCCTTATCCTATAAAAAAAATTATATTAGTTAAATTTTCTACCTTCTTTTGTTTTGATCTTTATTTTTTATTAAAAATATTTGTATTTGTAAATATTTCAATGGTAAACGGTAATCATATGACGTTTTGTTTCGGTTACATCTGCATTTATTTCTGAGATAAGTGTGTTATTGAATTATTACTGTAAGTTGGTCATGGAGCGATATGAAAGAGACGGAAGTAATCGTTTGTTTACGTAAAAGCGTTGGTGTCAGGCATCGACGTTAGATGGCGCTCGGCTCAGCTGATACGGGATGACGTTCGTGCGTGTTGAACGTCCGAGCTTGCTGAACGGTGGGTGTCGAGAGCGAAAAATTAGAAGTCTTCTGAGCGTCAAGATAGAAGGCGGTCCGTTTTGGTTGGGAGCTCTTAGATCTAATTTTATGTTAGGCGCGTATAGTAAATATACCACTGGGAATGGTAGCGCGTGTTGAGAGTTCTACCCGGGACTTTAGGTTTAACGCAGAATCTGTATAAGTGGATTCGACTGTATTAGTTACTAGTGCGGTAGTTAATATTCTAGAAATAACGGTGACCTTTGACCCGTACGTTCTGTGTTCATTTTCGCGAGTCAATCGTAACAAAGGAAGAAAGTGACTGCGGAAGGCGACCTTAGCTTGGAGAGGAGCTGAGGGCCGAACTGCTGCAGGGGGAACGGTCAAATAAGGTCAATAACACTACCAGCCACACCCAAATACACATCACTGACCTTTACTTTCTAGCACAATACATCCACACGAGACCTGACCGAATCCTGAGGGACCAGTCGCCTTGAATAGAGGTAAGTAAGCTCTGTTCAATAATTGTAACGCTCCCCCCGGATTGTTTAGTGTAATTAGACTTTTAACCCGTGGCGTGAGGACGCCCGACCAGCATCTGCCTGTAGCTTCTTCGTCTATGGGCCGCGAAGGATTCTACTCCTGGGATAGGCAGCTGCCGGCCGTAACATTTGGTAGCAGAGCGTGGTTCTGGGATCGATTCCCGGTCGATCCACCGACCATAGTATTTGATAAAAATTAAATAATTTTGGTGGCAGGGAGCGTTGGGTTGATTGGTTTAATTTTGTGTCTACAATCACGCCAGTCCGTAATACGTAAAAATATTTTTTTCTTATTATATACGTAATAATAAAATTCCTTTCTTTGTTAGCTTGCTTTGTTGTTTGCGGGTAAATTTAAAAAACCGCGCCCGTTTAGCGCGCAAGCGGGAGATTGCGTCATGTAGGTAGATGGTTATTTTTGCGTAATCGGTTAATTATCGTTGCGGATAGTTGTGGTGTATTACTTATCGAAGGGTCGATTTCCGAGCAAGACATTTTTTGTTGATGTGTATCTTCGTTATGTATCTTTCGTATTGTAATTTGTATTTGAACTAAAGATTGGTAATTTGTATTTACGTAATTTGAATTTAACTTGATTTGATCGCACTAGTATTTGTTATTGTTAATTTGATTTACCTTTTCTTTTGTACTAACTTGTGTTTGATTTGATAAATAGCGGTTCTTATTTGTGTACATTCTATTCAACTCGATTTGATAGGAACTGCATTAGTTAGCTGTTAATTTTTTTTGTATTTTTTATTTGTTATTTTTGTAATTGTGCTCGAGCGGCGTCGTAATTTGTATTTAGTAGTGATGTCCTCGCCCAAGATGCTAATCCGTTGCCTGCGGACTGAGTTACGCTGGGCCACCAGCGCCCATGCTTTGATAGGTCGACCGGATAGGGTCCATAATTTGATGAAGCGGTTCGAGCAGGTTGATGCTCGAAGGGCTGCAGTGGAGGAGGCTTACGCTGAGGATTCGGATGTGGAAAAGGGAGTCCTGGACTCCTGCTTCGCAGACTACGAGCAGTTCTTTTCGCTCACGGACGAGTTGATCGAGGCTGAAGGCAGGTATGCCGAGGAGGCGCGTGAAGCTCGGACGAGTGGCCTGCCCGAGTCCTTTCGGAAGCAGCCTCAGCCGGAGCTGTTGGGACGACTCCCAACTCTGGACTTGCCAAGGTTCTCCGGGGTCCTTTCCGAATGGCTGACCTTCATTGGTCTTTTCGACGGCCTAGTGGACGCCCGGAGTGACTTGACCCCGAGCCAGAAGATGGCGTACCTCCTGGCCTCACTGGAGGGGGAGGCCCTGGGCGTTGTCAGCCATTTGAGATTGTCGGACGACGCCTACCAGACTGCTTGGGACCTCCTAGCCAGAAGATACGCCAACGTCCGGCGAATTGCCGACGAACATGTTAAGCAGCTTCTAAGCCTTCCGCTGCTTAGTGACCGGGCCAGACTACGTCCGGACCTGTTGGATCCAGTCTTGGTGGCCTGTAATACGTTGAGGCGGCTGGATTTACCAGTAGGCGAATGGGCCTTCTTGTTGCTCCGCATCGTGCTGTCCCGTCTACCTCTCGACCTTCAAATGCATTTTGAGGAGAGGTACGGCGGGGACGAGGCCTCCTATATTCCGCCCTTCTATGACCTGCTGCGGTTTTTGGAGGAGCAGTGCCGACAGATCGAGCACGCGGCGGGCACCGTCGACGACTTACGAGCCGTGCCCAGTGAGAGGCGAAATCCGCCGGGCAAGTCGTCGTCAACCCCCCCCCTGCTCCTATTGTCGAGCATCGGATCACCGGGTAACGTCTTGCCCAAAATTATTAAGTAAGCCGGTTCCGGCGAGGCGAACTATCGCCAAGGAGCGCCGCTGGTGCTACTCCTGTTTGGAAGGGCACCTCCAGCGAGACTGTCCGCACCAGCGGCCCTGTCTACATTGCCAGGGCAATCACAATGTCGTACTGTGCCTGGGTGCGAACGGCGTCTCCTCTCGGGGCGCTGCCAGGCCCTCGACCCCCACGGGCGGGGGCACTCCGCCATGCCCTTTGACGGGCGACGCTCGGCGCCCGCCGGCTAGCCACCAGGCCCCTAGGTTTGAAAGGGGTCCCTCCCCCGACCAGTCGGGGGGTAATTCCCCCAGGGGCGGGGGTGTCAACACACCCCCTCAGCGTGCGGAGAGGAACTTCACGGCCACTCATCAGTCCGCTGGACCCTTCTCACTCCCTTTAGCTGAGTGGCCGCGACTTGTGGACCACTGTACCCCATTTGATGGAGGCGGCCCTAGCTAGCTGCCGCCTTAGCTCCCACCATGGCTGCCTCTACTGAGCCTTAAGCCGTCAACAGTCCACTTGTCAAGCTGTTCTGTTGCCGACGGCCTCAGTGAGGGCGTACAACCCGAGTGGCGACTGTTAGCGGTTGCGCTCTGTTAGTATCGGGTTCACGCGGTGTGGCCTCCACTTGGTGGTGGGAAGATTAGGGCCCCCTGGAGCGTTGAATCACGCTCTCAAGGGGTATTGGATTTGGTTTGGTCGAGCACTTAGTTAAGAATTCTTTGAATTAAAATTAAAATGCTTTGAGTTTTCCGCGAAATTAATATTGTAGCGGTTGTGATTAAAAGAATTGAATTTAAAATACTCCTTTAAATGCTGCTGCATATGTTTTGTAAATACATTTGATCACTGCGTTTGTTGTGGCACGGAAAATTGAGATTAAATTGTGTGCCCTTTTTTAATGCTTGTGCGTATGCTTGTAATTGTATTTGATTGTCGCGCCTGTGCTGAAGGGAAGTTTGGATTCATTTGAAATTTGAATGGCGCGCTATTTTGAAAATTATGTATATGTTTGTGATAGTGTTTAATCATTTTGCTTTGTGATAAGGAAGGTTGAAATTAGATAACCCTGTGGTTGCCAAAGGAAATAGGAGTCAATTCTCTTTTGGTTTAGATTTTGTTGGCACTGTCTAAGATATTTATTTGAAATAAGAAATAGGGCTGTCCCTTACGTTTATTGTTTTGTTTACTTTGCCAAGTTGACCTATGTGCATCGGTGATTACTTGATTAATTAATTCTGTAATTGAACATTGTTGCTTTTGAAAAATTAGTTGAAATATGAGCATAGGATCACCTGCTAGGGACTATCTGTGCGTTTCGTTCAGCTCTCCACAGACGACGTTCATGGGGAATTTGGGGGTGCTCTCTGCACTGAAGCTTGAAGGTCCCTCTGGGCCGCTTCGTGTCGCGTCGCTGTTTGCAGACCTGATCCGGTCGAGTTGCGGAACTAATCATAGGAGCGCAGATAGGTGTTTGAAGGAGGTCGTCTGACTTCTGTATAGAAATAGGACTTATTTATGTGCTGCAATGACCAGGAAGGGCATCCAGTTCAACTCTCCGGCTAGCCCACGTTGGGGCTGTAATTTTGAGGCGTTGGTCAGGGTTGCAAGATCTGATTGGGTGCGTAGGGTGGCCTAGTTTGGTTGTAGATTCGATCTTGCAACTTGCCGTCGCGACCCTGTCCCGCTGACCGGTTTGCTCGCGGACCTAAATCCTTATGTCCGGGACGGGGGTTTGTTTACGCAAAAGCGTTGGTGTCAGGCATCGACGTTAGATGGCGCTCGGCTCAGCTGATACGGGATGACGTTCGTGCGTGTTGAACGTCCGAGCTTGCTGAACGGTGGGTGTCGAGAGCGAAAAATTAGAAGTCTTCTGAGCGTCAAGATAGAAGGCGGTCCGTTTTGGTTGGGAGCTCTTAGATCTAATTTTGTGTTAGGCGCGTATAGTAAATATACCACTGGGAATGGTAGCGCGTGTTGAGAGTTCTACCCGGGACTTTAGGTTTAACGCAGAATCTGTATAAGTGGATTCGACTGTATTAGTTACTAGTGCGGTAGTTAATATTCTAGAAATAACGGTGACCTTTGACCCGTACGTTCTGTGTTCATTTTCGCGAGTCAATCGTAACAAAGGAAGAAAGTGACTGCGGAAGGCGACCTTAGCTTGGAGAGGAGCTGAGGGCCGAACTGCTGCAGGGGGAACGGTCAAATAAGGTCAATAACACTACCAGCCACACCCAAATACACATCACTGACCTTTACTTTCTAGCACAATACATCCACACGAGACCTGACCGAATCCTGAGGGACCAGTCGCCTTGAATAGAGGTAAGTAAGCTCTGTTCAATAATTGTAACGCTCCCCCCGGATTGTTTAGTGTAATTAGACTTTTAACCCGTGGCGTGAGGACGCCCGACCAGCATCTGCCTGTAGCTTCTTCGTCTATGGGCCGCGAAGGATTCTACTCCTGGGATAGGCAGCTGCCGGCCGTAACATCGTTTAATGAGATCAATTTTTATACTAAACATTTTTTTGTTTTGTAGAACACTAGAGCCCAATGACTTCGTCAATCTTACTTAGCGGTACCATGTAGCGACATCTATGGAAATGTATTAAATAAAGAACGATGTATTTAGCGCGTCAAATTTTCATATCGATATACATCGCAACCGCTTCCGTAGATAGATAATAGATGGCGCTAGAGTAGTCAAGTGAGCTCGGCCACGGTCCTAATTGCTTTGTAAGAGAGATAGGCGGTACAAGAAACCTGATAATGATGATGATAATGATTATACGTGATGATGTTTATTTTATAGGGTACCTACAGCTTTCTCTCGTTTGCTTAAATCATATAAAAGTGGGACCTAATTGTTTTTGCTAGTGCTAGTACCTTGAGCCATCGCGAAGATTAGGACAGAAAGAAAAAGTTAAATTAAACGCGATATAAAGCTTTTGAAACAACTTCGGAAAAACTTCTATAGTTTGGATGTTCAATCCTTGGTCAAACAGTGCATTTGTGAAGGGCTGTAATGATGATGATGATGATGATGACGTAAACCAATAACTATTATTAGATATTGATATGTTTCTCGTAATATTGTTTTCATTATTCATAATTTGACCTGGATACTGTTGTTGCTCAATGTAAGCTTCACAGTACTCGAGCAACCCGGATTCGATTCCTGCCGGCACCAATGAAATTGTTAATTGCAATTTTAAGTGCTGGTTTACCACGAGCTTGGCGGTGAAGGAAAACATCGTGAGGAAAACTGCATGTCTGAGAAATAAGAAAATAATATTTCGAATACATGTGAAGTTCTCCAACACGTATTGGGGCAGGGTGGCGTACATATCCTTCCCCTAAAACCCTCTCAGGAATGAGAGGAGGCCTGTGCCCAGCAGTGGGACGTAAATAGGCTGCAACTTTACTTTATTTTACTGTTGTTTACACGTTTTAATTTATTACAGCCTTTTTTCAATACAATATCGAACAACAAGTCAACGAATTAACCAACTTCAAAAAGAACTTTTTAACAGTGGTAGAGCCAGGCGGCAGCTCTTGCTGTCGCACGGATGGGCCGGCTCAAACCGGGGTGGTACCACGACCTCACAAAATACCAGCGTGAAGTAGAGGTTTACCTCTGCGTTTCGCTTGGTGAGTGCAGGTGGCCGGAGGCCCTTTTTGCTGGAAATGAGGCATTCCATCCTGGTCCTCACGGGTGAAAACGCATCTGTATTTTGATTTGTAATAGAGGATAGATGTGGATGTCTATGGGCCGCAGCAGCCACTTACCATCAGGTGGACTGTGTGCTCGTTTTTCACCCTTATCATATAAAAAAAAAGAAGGAGGTACTCGTTTCGAGTGTTTTTTTTTCTATGTATGTTACGCGATATCGCAGATTGTGAACCAATTTTGATGATGACTTTTTTAATTAAATACGTTATACTTCCAGAGTGATCCCATATAAATTTGGAGAAAAAAATTCCGCCCCTAACAGCCTGGCCACGGGACATTCGCCATAGCGAAAATTCGCGCGGTGCGAACGGCGAGGCGTCTAGCGATTAAAATAAATGTATAGAAATGTACGGATCAAGCCAAGCGCAGCGGCGAGTGGCGAAGCGACCGGCGAAATTTACCGAGCGAATCGCACGGGCGACTGGCGGCGCGGCGGGCTACTGAAACAAAGGCATGAATTAGCACGACGCAAGCCACGGAAACGAGCGGTAGACGCGGCGAATAGTATAGGAAACAAAATATTTTAGTTGTTTTCGCGGCGAAAAATGAATAGTGAAACTTTTATTGCCGAGAAGTATCTCGGCAAGTATGCTAGGCCTGCTAGCAGCTTTGGAAATAGTAGTTATTATTAACAAGAATATAATCGAAGGTAGGAAGGAAGAACTTTTTTCGATAATACTTCTAATTCTTGACTTTTCTTGACTTGAAGACATAGGCTATATATATTATGTGTACACACACACACACACACACACACACACACACACACACACACACACACATATATATATATATATATATATATATATATATATATATATATTATGGCTAAGAGTTGTGATGATATTTGTCAACTAAGTCGGAAAAGTTGTGAGGTTTCACAGCGTGAGCTGCATCAATAGGTAAAGTTGCATGAAAATAATGTATAAGTAACTGAATTTATCCTCTTAAAAAGTTCAAAAAAAGTCCGCAACAACATATATCTATCTTCTAAGGATAACTCACAATAACCATTTTTATATAAAAACGTTAACGTGGTAGAGCCATGCTGCAGCTATATTAGTAGTATATAGTTGTAGCACGAGTGGGTCGCCTCGACCGAGGAAGGACCACGCTCTCACAGAATACCAGCGTAAAATAACAGCTTAACCCTGCTGTATTTCGTATGGCGAGTGTAGAGAATCGGAGACCCTTTTTACTGGAAAAGAGGCATTCCATCTTAGTCCTCACGGGTGACATCGCATCTGCATTTTGATTCGCAAACGAGGATAGATGTAGATGTCTATGGGCCACAGCAACCACTTACCATCAGGTGGACTATGTGCCCGTTTGTCACCCTATTAAAGTCGTTATTCCAATAACTTTATTGCGAAACCTGAATTCACCTAATCTGTGCAAAAGAACTAGACTTCAAGTAAATGTTGACATGAGTATTAAAAACAATTAAATATATCCATAGAAACACGTCACGTTCGCCAGTCAAACCCACGTCCCCCAGCAAAAGGTACTGAGCTAGCGAACGTTTATTGAATATAATTATTTGAAAACTGTGGACGCTATATTAATAACAGCGAAGTGGGGGATATCCCGCCGTTTCCGTCTGGAGTCACTAATTGCGCTCAAGGTTCGCTCTGTAACTCCCTGGTTGCTTAGTCACACAGTTAAATTGATTTTGCTTGGAACATATCGATGCTTATTCATCTAGTTGTTTCCTTAAGCGTTCCCTACATAGAACACTATAAAATGTATTCTATGGTTCTCTATGTAACATAAGAATCAATTTCAGAAACCGCTCGTTGCTCACGTTATGTCGATGTGTAAAAATTCAATAAAAAATTTATTTTTACTAAAATCAACTTACGTTCAAAATAACTTAAATTAAAAAAAAAATAAAACCCCTGATACTAAGAACACTCGATTAAGACACCTTTCACATGAAAAAAAAAAGTTTAATCTAAATCGGTTCTTCCGTCCAGGAACTACGATGCCACAGACAAACACAGACACACAGACACGCAGATACACACTACAAATATATAATACACACTATAAATATATAATATATACCCTTCTATTTCATCGGGGTTATAGATAATTTTTATGAACGAAAGGTTAATTATTGGATTACCTAGAATCTCAAATCTTAGTAAATAATATTTAATTCTTGAATTGTTTTTCTGAAGATCTGAAAATTTTATCACTGACTGATGAGTGGTAACACACTCATCAGTGAGTGAAAGAACTTAAACCTAGGTTAGTTAGAAACTTAAAATTTGATATCACGTTATATCATTAAACGTATACAAAGTAAAAATACGGCGACGACAAAGTTATTAGTGCGATTTAAATACTGTTAAAAGTTTTTTTTTATATAGGATAAGGGTGACAAACGAGCACACAGTCCACCTGATGGTCAGTGGTTGCTGCGGCCCATAGACATCTACATCTATCCTCTATTACAAATCAAAATGTAGATGCGTTGTCACCCGTGAGGACTAAGATGGAATGCCTCATTTCCAGTAAAAAGGGCCTCCGGCCACCTGCACTCACCAAGCGAAACGCAAAGGTAAACCTCTACTTCACGCTGGTTTTCTGTGAGGTCGTGGTACCACCCCGGGTCGAGCCGGCCCATCCGTGCGACAGCAAAAGCTGCCGCGTGGCTCTACCACTGTACGAAACTGTAAAGGTAGACATAGAGTAAGCTGTCTACTTAGATTATTTACGCTGTCTACTCTACGTCCCACTGCTGAGCACAGTCCCCCTATCATTTCTGAGAAGGTTTTAGGGCTAGGAAAAGTCTGTGACGCTGCCACAATGCCTGTTGGTAAAAAAGTAATCAATAGTAATCGAACCAATACATTTGTATGATTAATTAATTAAATTTAATTAAAAAACAATGTAAAGTGCAAACGCAACCAACTTTTCCAAAATGATTGATATCCCACAAAACATAAAATGTGAAAAGGTACAAACAACTTTCGGTGTTGTCGGCATCACCGATAAATGGGTTGAGAAAATTTCTAACTCCAAGAAACAAGCTTACTTCTTTTTCGAACGCCGGCAACGCATCTGCAATTCCCCTGGTATTGCAGTTGTTTCATTGGCTGCGGTCGACGCTTACGAGGGCGGCACTGAAACTTTCGGGAATCAAGGAAGTGACACAACATTACTATTTAAAAATGTATTTAGTTCTCTTTACGGAGTTCAGAAACGACCTGTGGCAAACAAATGCTAGCATACCTTTCTGTATTAACCGTTCTTTGTCCCTCAAGAGGAATAGTCGTAACATGGCTGGTTTTGGAGACAAACGTGGCCACCATTTTTTTTGCAACACTCCGTGAACGAACAATTTTTGTTGGCTTTAACTCATTTTCGAATACCCAAACTTGTGACTGGTTTTTTGTTTCGGGTTCGTACGCATATATCCAGGATTCGTCACCTGATACGATGTTGTATACAGCATTTGAGGATCCTGCGTGGAATCTTTCGAGAGTTCTGACGCACCACGCGTAACGCGTAACGCGAGCCGCTTTTTGCTCTTCACAGAGCGAATGCGTTATCCATCGGGAAAACAACTTTTTTACACCTAATTGTTCATGCAAGATTATTTGTATTTGACTCATGCCAATGTCTAAAGTTGCCTGAATTTCGCGGTATGTCACATGTCGATCTTCCTCAATCAGCTTACGCACAGCATCAACGTTTTCTTAGGTGACTGCAGTTTTTGGACGACCTTGACGAGGATCATCACTGAGCTTGACACGTCCACGTTGAAATTCAGCAAACCAGCGATAAATTGTGGTTTTACATGGGGCTGCATCACCAAATGCAGAAATCATCCGGTCAACACACTGTTTTTGTGTTAAACCACTCCGAAAGTCATAATAAATCATCGCTCTTGAATTTTCTTGAGTCAATTCCATTTTCTCAACGACTAAACAAGTTTGACAAAACTTTGTAACAAGACCGAGAATCTTTTTTAAATAAATAAATGGTATTCGATTTTTAAAACCATGGAGTTTTCAATTAAAAATATTTTAATATGACAGGAACAGTCAAAATATTCCATTCCCGATACTTTTAGTGCAGCCTATGTACCATCAGATGAGCCGCATAATCGTTTGCCCCTTCTTCTCTAAAAACGTGTGCTGTTCACACGCAGTAGAAACCTTCAGAAAACTAAAGGAGAGTGAAACGAATAGAGTATCAGGATAATTGTACAGTTTATGCAATTAAAATATAAATAAATGTATAAGCAATACTGTGTATTGTATTCTATCTCATTCTGTCCTAGGCTAAATTGTGTGTTGTTCCCAAGGAAGGTTACAAGTCGTTCCTGTCCTGTAATGTTGTCTCTCCAACGTCACTTTTTCGTTACATCGGGCTTCAAATCACAGATTCTAAAAAAAACTTCACTTCAATAATAATACCAAAGTCTATGAATAATACACTACGCCACTAGGGAGCAAAGTATGACATTGCAACCCGCGTGGTACAATAAGAACGCGAGTTACGATGTCATATTTCCTCCCTATATAACGCAATAAGAACGCGGGTTGCGATGTCATGCTTTCCTCCCGTTGTGCGTATACTATTTTTTATCATACCTTGATCGAAAATACTAAAAAAAAACTAGCACTTAATTTTATTGTAAACAAATAATTGTGAGGTTAAAATGTATCATGTCATGACATGTACTTTTGACGTTTATAAACAATAGTCTCTAATATATAAATGTCGCAGTAAGATAGTTAAAGGCCGTGATATTGTTATATCCCTAGGGATCTAGCTACATATCGTAATATTTTTTATATTACATTCTTACTAGACTAATCTAGTGAAATAATTATAATTGTAGTTTGTTTGTAATTAGTTAGCCAAAACTACTTTTGACTTATAGTTTTGAATTTTTGAAATTAAAAGTTAAATTCTTTCAATATTACATTTTATGCCGTTATGATGTACGGAGCTTTAGGGAGGGCTAATGGCCACCAGTGGGTGTCCATTGGCTCTCCTACTGTCAAAAAAGGTACCTACATGAATAACAACACAACAGGAACGTCAATGTTGCGAAATTTGTTCCTCCTGTACATTCAGTTTACAATTATAATTTCACTAGATTAGTATAGTAAGATAGTTATGAACCGCTTTCATATAACTATAGCCATATCCCTAGGGAACTAGGGATACAACTATATCACGGCTTTAACTATCTTACTGCGACAGATACAATAACGCATACGTACTAAATTAATAAGTCATTGAATCGGGAGGCAATGTGGCACTTGCGTCACTGAAAGTAGGGTCGAAATACGAACTTTCGACTTTCGATCAAGGTATGATTTAAAAAAAAAAACTAAATCTAACGTGCCCCGTCATCCCCAGTTACTTAAAAAATTCAAACTCAACATTACTCTCGATGTTTATATTATAATATGAGTTAACAACACGTCTGACATATAAACAAAACACGATTAAAGATACTGCCATTTTTTTTGGATTTAAGGCCTTGCTTCACCTTTGACGATGAAGTCGTTGACTCATAGCGAATACATTTTGAAGGACTTCCGGGATCACTAAAGAGAAACGTAAACAAAGTTTTATGTGCTTATAACGTACAGAGGGATTTTCCTAGTAGGTTCCACAGTAATAACAAAATATGTAGAGTAGTGTCAGCAATAATGCAACATTATACATGTCTATAATTTATTATGTAAAGGTATTGTTTCAATTTAATATTAGGTCCTTAGATATGAAATTGGCGTTTTGTACGGGAGGGATATAAAGTAAATTTTTCTTGTAAAATATATTTAATTAATCAAAGTATGCACCGTTGTTACCTATGCACTTTTGCCATGTCATAGGTAGTTCATTGATCCCTTTACTAGAAAAACCATGGGGGCGAGAATCAATAAACTCTTTGAAGGCGGTTTGGACTGCCGCATCGGAGTTGAATTTTTTTCCTTGTAAGAAGTTGTTAAAATTCCGGAAAAAATAGTAATCTGTTGAAGCAATGTCCGGGGAGTACGGTGGATGTGGCAGACATTCCAATTGTAGCTCATCTAACTTAGTGGTTGTTTGTTGTGCAGTGTGTGGTCTTGCGTTGTCGTGAAGCAGCAGTGGCCTAGAGCGATTGACCAATCTCGGTTGTTTAGCAGCTAGTTCTTCCTTCATGGTTTGCAGTTGCTGACAATAGATATCTACCGTAATCGTTTAGTCAGATTTTAGAAAGCTGTAGTGAACGACACCGGCGCTAGTCCACCAAACGCTCACAAGTAACTTTTTCTGAGTCAAATTTAGTTTAGGGCAGGAATGACTGGGTCTCCAGGGTTCAGCCATAGCGATGAGCGCTTCCGATTATCCACTTTTCATCACAAGTGTTGATTCGATTTAAAATCCCTTCATTATTGTGTATGTTGAGCAAAGTAACACAGCAGTCGACGCGTGTTTGCAGATTCGATTCACTCGATTCATGAGGTACCCAAGCAGGGAAGCAGAGGAAGCAAATCGGGAAAGTAAAAAAAACTTGAACGATCAAGTTTCTTTTTACTTTCCCGATTTGCTTCAAGTGGTTTAATACAGTTTTATCACTTACCCTGAAGCCTCCAGCTATCTCTGAAGTGCTTTGTGATGGATCCGCTTCCACAATAGCCTTTAATTTTTCATTTTCTACTTTGATCTGCGGCCGTCCACGGGGTTGGTGCTGAAGGTCAAAATTTCCAGAACGAAAACGTTGAAACCAAAAACGTACCGTGGTTTCTTTTGCGACACTAGCGCCGTACACATCATTAATCCTTCGATCTGTTTCTGCAGCACTGGTGCCACGGTCGAACTCGTACTCGTATATATACCGATATTTTATGTTTTCCATTGTGCGGTAATAAGCGAGGCCAAAGAAAAAAATAATGGGGAAAAACAAATGAATGACTGTTTTTAAAACTCAAATGTACCAGCTAAATGAATTTATACATTTGAATTTGGAATTCTTAGCTAAGGAGCAGATAATATTTCAGATCAAAGTGGTCAGTACGACTAAACGCTAATTTCATATGTGTAAGGACCTAATATGTATATTCGTCACGACCCTTAACTTTTGATGCGCGTAGTGAGTGGTGTTTATACTATGCTATTGTAATATTTACTTTAAAAAATTATAAAAAGGCCATACCTGCGTAGTTTCTTTCTTCGTTTCTTCTCCGAACAGAAGAAAATAAATTTAAAAAAAAAACCTAATAGAATCAGGCGTTACTTTGCGGAAATCCATTATACTCGTATTAAAGTTGGTAAAAATTACCTCGCGTACATCCATCAGTTTGCAAACTAGGTAAACATCATTTTATTTCATCGAGCTGATGTACATGAGGTAATTTTTACCAATTTTAATAAAATAATATATTTGACATCATCATTATCATTACCATCATCATTACAACCCTTCTCAAGTCCACTGCTGAACGTAGGCTTCCCCTAAGGAATGCCACTAAACACGGTCCTTAGTCACCCACAACTATCGACTTGCTGCATATCTTACCAGTTTGTCCGCCAACTTCCAAAAAGGAGACGGTACTCAATTCGACTGTATGTTTTTTTTATGTGTTACCTTATAACTTTGTACTCGGCGAAGCGATTTCGATGATTCTTCTTTTATATGAAAGCTGATAGTTCTCGTGTGGTCCCATATGAATTTGATCAAGGTCAGACTAATTGTTATTGAGTTATTCTTAAATAACCTATATTGAAGTCGCTTATATTGAAGTCGGCTGTACAAAATGTTTTAATTTTAAATTATAATTATCACTCCAACTAGTGAGGCGCCGCCCCACACTTCGCCTACCGGTACGAGGCTGCCACTCGAGAATTCTTCCCCATCGGTGGTCGGTTCTTCGAGCTATATGTCCACCCCATTGCCACTTCAGCTTACCAATCCGTTGATAAATATTTGACAAAAGAAGCTTTATTTTTTTTAACGACGAAGAAATACGTAATATATTTTATTTCGATAAAGGCGAGCTGGTATTTAGCCTGCTTTAAAAAAGGAGGAGGTTCGATTCGACTGTTTTTGTATGTTACGTGAAATCTTCGCCAATTGTGAACCGATTGAATGATCTTTTTTTTAATGTCACCACCCTAGTAGGTACCTACTAAGTACCTACTCAAGGGACACGACTGGAAAGAATTCACGCGGAGCCTTTACGTGCTTTTCGAGGCACGGGTATGAAACACCGCCAACATAAAACTCCGGGCTAAAAACAAAACTAAATAACTGATTTGACCCGACCGAGGATGTGAACACGGGACCACAAAATCAGCGACCGCGCTTATAACCACTGGACGTACGAGACAGTCAAAGCTTAGCCACTCTAATCTATCTTTAACTGCATCCTTGGCTATTAGGTGTAAAAACAAAGAGCACTTGATTTGATTTCTAGACATTCACTCGTTTATTGCAAAGGTTACAGCATTCACACTTCATAGGCCTAATTACTTTTAATTGTTACCTTTAACTTTTTGTAGTGTTTTTGATAGAATAGAATAGAACAATTTTTATTCAATACTAGCTGTTCCTCGCGACTTCGCCCGCGTGTTATTTGGGGTTTTTATTTTTTTCGCAGAACCATAATTCTTTTTCTAAAATAGCCTAAGTTACTCCTTGTGACATCAGCTATTTGCCAGTGAAAATCCCGTCACAATCGGTCCAGCCGTTTCGGAGATTAGCCGGAACAAACAGACAGACGGACAGACAGACAGACAGACAGATAGCCAGACAAAAACTTTAAAAATTGAATTTTTGTTATTAGTACCGTATATACTTTCATATGCATTATAAACATACATAGGCTGCACTAAAAGTATCGGGAATGGAATATTTCCACTGTTCCTGTCATATTAAAATCTTTTTAATTGAAAACTCTTTGGTTTTAAAATCGAATACCATTTATTTATTTAAAAAAGATTCTCGGTCTTGTCACAAGGTTTTGTCAAACTTGTTTAGTCGTTGAGAAAATGGAATTGACTCGAGAAAATACAAGAGCGATGATTTATTATGACTTTCAAAGTGGTTTAAAACAAAAACAGTGTGTTGACCGGATGATTTCTGCATTTGGTGATGCAGCCCCATGCAAAACCACAATTTATCGCTGGTTTGCTGAATTTCAACGTGGACGTGTCAAGCTCAGTGATGATCCCCGTCAAGGTCGTCCAAAAACTGCAGTCACCCAAGAAAACGTTGATGCTGTGCGTAAGCTGATTGAGGAAGATCGACATGTGACATACCGCGAAATTCAGGCAACTTTAGACAGTGGCATGAGTCAAATACAAATAATCTTGCATGAACAATTAGGTGTAAAAAAGTTGTTTTCCCGATGGATACCGCATTCGCTCTGTGAAGAGCAAAAAGCGGCTCGCGTTACTTGGTGCGTCAGAACTCTCGAAAGATTCCACGCAGGATCCTCAAATGCTGTATACAACATCGTATCAGGTGACGAATCCTGGATATACGCGTACGAACCCGAAACGAAAACCCAGTCACGAGTTTGGGTGTTCGAAAATGAGTTAAAGCCAACAAAAATTGTTCGTTCACGGAGTGATGCAAAAAAAATGGTGGCCACGTTTATCTCCAAAACCGGCCATGTTACGACTATTCCTCTTGAGGGACAAAGAACCGTTAATGTAGAATGGTATGCTAGCATTTGTTTGCCACACGTCGTTTCTCAACTCCGTAAAGAGAACTGCAACCGCCGCATCATCCTCCATCACGACAATGCGAGTTCTCTCACCGCACACAGAACAAAAGAGTTTTTAGAGCAAGAAAACATAGAATTATTAGACCATCCGCCGTACAGCCCCGACCTAAGCCCTAATGATTTCTATACTTTCCCTAAAATAAAGAATAAATTGCATGGACAGAGATTTTCATCACCTGAAGAAGCTGTGGACGCCTACAAAACGGCCATTTTGGGGACCCCAACTTCCGAATGGAACAGTTGCTTAAATGATTGGTTCCATCGTATGGAAACATGTGTATATTACCCTCACGTATTATATACTTATTGAAAGTAATTTAAGTGATACCACTGGTTCGGAAAAAACCTCTGTACTGGGAAGAATCAGCTGGAAACCCGGCGAGACTTAATTTAAAGCATTAATTTATGATATATTATAATGTCCTCTATACCGTATTTCGGTCACAGCGGCCAGTCTTCAATGGGGACTAGCCATCTGCGCAGGACAGGATTAAATGACTTTCAATAAGTATTATGTAATAATCTATATTGTAGAAAAATTATTGTATTCTCTTCTATTCTATTCCATAGTGCCCAAGTGTAGTGTAGTGCGCAAGTTCCCATCTCTGGGCTTTTTTTTTTTTTTTGCGGATGGAAAATCATCTAATGACGCCTTTCGCTGTGGGTGGAGCGGAAGGGAGTGTCAGACTTTTACTGACTAAAAACCATCCGTGTTCCTTCAGTGCCCTTACGTTCCGGAGCCGCGGTATCTCTTTCGAACAGCCCGCAGCCCCGGCAGGCGTCGGCCCTTGCGGGCCCCTTCACGCTGCTGACAGCTCTTTGAGGCGCGCGTGGAACAAAACGCGCCGTCGACACGGCCTGTCGTCGTTAGACGGACGGACGGCGAGCTACCCATTGCTCGCCGTCCACAGGCCCGCCCCTACGGTGGTCGGGGGCCACGACGTAGCCCCCGACGCCCGGGGCGTCTCCCGCGGCGGCCGGGAAGGAAAGCTGTTGCTCTTTCCTTCTCCCGCTCCGCCACCTCCTTCGCTAGCATCACTGCTTCGCAGAAGGTGGTGACGGCATCCCATTCCGTCTCGCTCCGGACCATGGCTTCGACCAGGGCCGGACGCGAGAGGTCGCCGCCGTCTATCGCCGCTACGAGGACACGGCGGTGCTCCGACCAAGCAGGGCACACCTCCACGGTGTGCTCCACCGTGTCCTCCGGTCGATCCTCGCAGTGGGAGCACCCGGGCGTTTCCTCCCGCCCGATTCGGTGCAGGCCCATCTCTGGGCTGGGGTTCGAATCGTCAACGACAGAGCCCTTTCCGATCGGCTCGATTCATTGGCGCTGCGAAGCGATGTTGCATCCCTTTGCATTTTCTTTCGCATCTACCACGGGGGAGTGATCTAAGGAATAGTTAGGATTAATCCCAGCCGCCAAATTTCACGAACGCATATCGCGACAAAATTCCCGATACCATCCACACCATGTGGATATTTGGCAGTCCACCACTGTACGTTTCACTAGGAGTTTTCTTCCGCGTACCTCTGTGTGGAAAAGGTTACCACTGGTGATTTTTCCGGACTGATACAACTTGGGGACATTAAATAAAAGAAATTACTCCTTTCTAAAAAGGCCGGCAACGCACCTGCAATTACCCTGGTGTTGCAGTTGTTCATGGGCGGCGGTTCAACCAGCAAACAGTTATGAGGTAACACATAAAAAAAAACATACAGTCGAATTGAGTATCGTCTCCCTTTTGGAAGTCGGCAGTAAAATATTTACTATTAATAAAACCGCGTCGACACATGCAGCTTTTCGAAAAGCTTGCATCTTATCTAGAAGAGCAGCACTTGACATATATTGCTTTATAACCCTTCATCGATCGACTTCCGACAAGATAAGTGAAGATGTCACTCCATATTATGTCAAGTGTCAATTTTTAATAAAAGAAAAAAACTGCTAGAAAAAGTAGTTTTTGACAATTCTTTTAAGTATGTGTAGCTGTCAATCGACTTGACTGCCTCGTTGCTCTAGTGATCGTACACGCGAATGCTGCTAGGTCCCGGGTTCAAACCCGCGTCGGGGACATAATCAGTTATTGAGTTTTTATGTCAAAAAGTTCTCAGTAGCAGCCTATAGTCAGGAAGTTGGCGTTGTTTTATGTGTCTTTTTTTATAGGATAGGGTGTCAAACGAGCACACAGTCCACCGGATGATAAGTGGTTGCTGTGGCCCATAGACATCTACATTTATCCTCGTTTACGAATCAAAATGCAGATGCGTTGTCACCCGTGAGGACTAAGATAGAATGCCTCTTTTCCAGTAAAATGGGTCTCCGGTTCTCTATACGCACCATATGAAACACAATAGTCTTAAGCTGCTATTTTACGCTGATATTCTGTGAGAGCGTGGTCCTTCCCCGGTAGAGCCGACCCATTCGTGCTACAACTATACTACTAATATAGCTGGAGCATGGCTCTACCACGTATGAATATACATCCTGCGTCTGATTTCTCTCCGGTTGTGTTTGATTCCTATCCCATAGGACTATGAGAGTGAGAGAATAGAGAGTGCACCTGTGCTTACGCATTCACTCGAGCATTATAAGCTTGACCTACGCAGATGGCTAGTCTCCATTGAGGTTTGGAGGATTATTATTATTAAAGTTAAATAGTTGCTGTGGGCCATAGGTAAATTAATCTATCATCGAATCAGATTCAAAATGCAGGCAGTTGTCACTTCTGAGGCTAAGCTAGAATGTTCCGGTACCAGTAAAAATCTCCGGTTCTCTACTATCCTTAATTAAAGTATGCTGGTACTTAAACTGGTATCCTCTGAGTGTGCTGACTCTGGCCAAAACACACTTGCAGCTCCAGAAGAAAAGCATTTTTTTTAAATATGATATTAAACTGTCTGTGACGTCCGTATAAGCCACTAGTAGCTCAGATACTAAGCTAAGCTGGGGTGGTACCACGACCTCATAGAAAACCAGCGTGAAGTAGAGGTTTACCTCTGCGTTTCGCTTGGTGAGTGCAGGTGGCCGGAGGCCCTTTTTACTGGAAATGAGGCATTCCATCTTGGTCCTCACGGGTGGCGGCGCATCTACATTTTGATTTGTAATAGAGGATAGATGTAGATGTCTATGGGCCGCAGCAACCACTTACCATCAGGTGGACTGTGTGCTCGTTTGTCACCCTTATCATATAAAAAAAAAGCTAAGCTCTTGCTGTAAATCTCTTAGTGTACGAGAAACTTCGGGTCAGCTAGTTGAAGATAGATTTACATGTCTATTAACTACAGCATGCACGTATACATACATGTGGACCGTGTGCTGGTTTATCACCTTTATTCTATAAAGATAATATGCGTGGTAGAGCCACGCTGCAGTTATATTATGGTTGCAGCACGAATGGGTCGGCTCGACCGGGGAAGGTCCACGCTCTCACAGAATACCAGCGTAAAATAGTAGCTTAATGCTACTGTGTTTTATATGGTGCGTGTAGAGAATCGGAGACCCTTTTTACTGGAAACGAGGCATTCCATCTTAGTAGGTACTCAGTGGTGACAACGCATCTGCATTTTGATTTTGACTATGAATGTAGATTTCTATGAGCTACAGCATCTACTTACCGTTAGGTGGACCGCGTGCTCGTTTGTCACCATCTAATATATAAAATTCTCGTGTCGCGGTGTTTGTTACCAAACTCCTCCGAAACGGCTGAACCGATTTGTATGAAATTTTGTGAGCATATCGGGTAGGTCTGAGAATCGGCCAACATCTATTTTTCAAACCCATTAATGATAAGGGTGACCCACCCCTAAACATTTTTTGTAATTTTTTTGACAATTTTTTTATTTTTATTTCATTATGATTTAGTATTGAAAAATACATACAACTTTAAATTTTCACCCTTCTACGGTCAACCCCTGTTTTTAATCGCGACTTTTATATTATTCTGTTTCATCTACAGATACGCAATAGGGTTGCAAGATGGCAATCGAATATAATTATTGTAGTACTATTAATGTATAGTTTATAATTACAATTTACTTAAATTATATATTTTTTCTCAATTTAAATTAATCTTCAACCCTCGCCGGTTGATTACTGAACTACCAATCAATCAGTTATCAAAAAAATATTTCTTAGAAATAACGTGTATGGCAAAACAACGTTTGCCGGGTCAGCTAGTATTCTATAAAAATGAAAATAGATTTTTCAATATGAATCGACACATAATAAGTAATTCACACTTATCAGAATGCCGCTTTTTACCTCCTATGAACATACGGTTTTACCCACAGCTTTCCAAGCCCCATTTGTATATTATGAATATGAATCATGTTAACACTAACATACTGAATATTGTCACTTAAATAAACGCCAGTAGTTCTCAATATTAATGCAATACTAGGAACGCGCGTGTTATGGACGGTATTTAACGAATTCTTTATTTAAACTTCTCGTTCTTTATTTAACTATTTGTCAATAATGTAAATAGTTAAGAATTGATCTCGTGTATGCTTGTGCTCAAAATGTTGGTGAAGTGGCACATGGGTTTTTCATATTATATTTTGGTATATTTGCTATACAATATATTTCATAATTTCTTCCGCGTTAATAAAAGATTGCGGTTACAGCCTATTAAAGTCTACAGCTGAACATAGGCCTCCCACATAGATTGCTTTATAGGAGTATATTTGGCATAGTTGTAATGTCACTGTTGATTTGAAAATTTCACCTCTCAGTGGGTCATGTGCTCCTGGTAGATTATCTTCTTTACATCCATCCATTCACAGCCTATTAAAGTCCACTGCTGAATGAACATGGGCCTCCATAGATTGTCTCGTAAGGGGGATATTTGCCATAGTTGCCACGCTTGGCAAGCGGGTTGGCAACTGCAGTTTTTTTATTAGGAAGACGCTGCTGCCCATGATCAGCGTTCCTGATTTGTTTACCTCCATCGCCTTTTACGACACCCACGGAATGATATGGGGTAGTCGATATTCTTACACACACATACACGGTTATGCAAGATTATCGAACAAAATTTTTCTATGTATTATTAACAATTTGTTTAAAATTACAAACGAGCTTTAAGTCAATGGACAACTGCAACGAACTTCAAACTAAGAAACCACAAGTGGTTTGTCATTTTTAAGGACTAACATTTTTGTGCTCCGTCACAGTCGAATAACATTTTAACAACGAACATGTAAATTTTCACCAAATAAGAAGTTAATAGAGTGGGCCACCCACATCTTTTTTCATTGCTGCAAAAATCAAGATGGCTGTCACCTTGTCACTTTTGAGATATAAGATGGAAGCTCTCATGGAAATACATGTACAGGGTGAGCCAACTTTGTATGAAAGCTGAAAAATCTGCACACAATCATGATTTTGTCAATATGCGTGTTGGGCTTGTTAAAATAAAGCGAGATAAAATATCGCTGTCTCTTTCTTTAATTTTGTTTTAGATTGCCATTTTAAAAATTAGATAAACAAATTCATATTATATGGAAAGAAAATAAAAATATTAATTCGGTGTTAAACTTTTATTGGTTTGCTTTTGAAAGTATAATTACATACATATTACTCTGAGATTCGCACAATTAGTTTACCTATTAATTGATTTAAATAAAATTATTAAATATTAGCAGAATTTTATCAAAAGAAGCCATGAATTAATAGAAGAAGAAAAAAATGACATTTGTTTGTCAACGTCTATCATATTGAAAATATTTTCTGAAATTTATTAAAATTTATTTCATAGGTTTAGTTTTTAATATTTATTATTCATTTTTGCGTAAATTCAGTTAGATGGACTTTATTTTCGTATGTACGCAAATATACAGTCATAATATCGTCGTGAATGTACATTAAAGATTTTTTGTGAGATGTTAATTCTGTATAAGATATGGACTATAAATGAATTCATTATTTCAAAGTTTTATGCACGATTTGTGATCATCATCGAAAGTAAGTTAGGTGTTGTGTAAATAAAAAGCACAAAATCATCTGATCACTTTCTGCAAGTTTCCTATGATAGGAAAAGAAAGACTTATGACAATATTGTGGTAAGGCTATAAACATTTGGATTTATTGGCCGTTATTTGTAGGGTTTATAACTATATTGACTCGAATTGTATCTGTTTCAGATCACGTATTTGGGCTGAGTAAAGTTTTCATCATGAGAATTTTGCTGATTTAAATTTACGTTAATGTTCTGTGAAGAAAAACTCTCTGACAATAACATGTGTTATATATTAGTAACGTGCGTGGAAATATTACGTGCAAAAGCAATAAAAAACATCAATAATAATGTGTAGTTTATAAAACAATGTCTTCCAGAAAATAAAATTACATAACTATACTTATTTATAGTTTTATTTTATCCCACATATTAATCTAAATTATATTCGAGTAATTTTGGTGCAACCTCTCAAATATATGGGAATTTACCCCATAGGTTTATGAGGCTTGAGCCAAAATTACTCGAATAAGCCTTAAATAAAAAGTTTAAAGTTACAGAATACAAAGGTTTGGAATTCCCGCTAAAAAAGTTTTATATGGGCGTCCATCGTAGCGCTTTTCGTATACACACATGAACACGTGTTTTCGTTTTTTAGTATGAAGTTGGCGTTCTTCTCTTGATAAAGAGTAATTGTGTTCTGTGTACATGTACTTACTTCCGTGGAAGCTACTCTATCATAATTACGTGACATAATATGTCAAAAAGGAACGCTTTTTAATTCATTTTTTTTACAATATATAAGTAGGTATACATACTTTTTAAATGTTATATACGTCAAATTTTTGTTTTCATTTCATTTCTCTTTTTTAATATTGTCATACTATTTTTAATTGATGTCTATGATGATTGTAAAAAAGTACTTAATAATGTTTGTGGCGTATTGCAATAAATGTTTCTTTCTTTCTTTCTTTCAAAATTAACATTCTAGAACAAACCACCGCTGTGGTTAGGTCTCTATCGTTATTTATCTAGATACACTATTCTTATTATATTTAAACACAACCATAATAAAAATTCATCTAAAGTCCCGTGCTAAACCTCTTCCTATCTTATCTTAAATAGATTGCTAAATAGCACGATCCTGAGCCACCTGCATTATATTCAGATTTTTATTTTTTCGGGTTTCGGTTCGAGCACGCATCTTTGCAGCGCCGTAACCAATCAGCCAACGAGCCCTCAAATTATTAAATACCAAGAGATAAATGTCCAACGTTCGTAATGTCATTGCTAGTAACACGACGCTTGGAATCCAAGATCGGGTTCAAAGCCATGCCTTGACACTAGTCTATTTCTATTCACGCGTCAGTGGCTTATTCGTTGAGGCGTTTTCTAAAAAGGATTACCCTTTGAAGGTCATAATGTACATAACAGAATATACAATATCATTGTCATCGGTGCAAGGTGAAGGTACATATTTACTTACTTTCTCAATAGTAAAAAATACGGTACGAAAAATGCTTTAATCATTTGAACATGTTACTGGCCATTTCTAAAAGTACCGTGGTGTTTAAAAGCACGTTTTAAAAATCAAATTTTGCCTGCGACTGGCTGGTTTTCAAAGAAAACAACTTTTTACTACATTTTGTGGTGCGAACTCCGAAAGTAAATATCGACACTTAATAACTTTTAGTCCATTTTTAGGGTTCCGTACCTCAAAAGGAAAAAACGGAACCCTTATAGGATCACTTTGTTGTCCGTCTGTCTGTCTGTCTGTCAAGACCCTTTTTCTCAGGAACGCGTGGAGGTATCAAGCTGAAATTCATATCAAATACTCATGTCTACTGTCCCTTGGAGCTGTGAAAAAATCAAACTTCTAAGCAAATTTGGTACGAAGCAACGTATTATAGCACAGATAAAGAAAAAATTGCGGAAAGCATAAATTTTTAGTTACATCATATAATAAAAATATTTTTAATATTTTTAAACTTACATACCTACGGATTTGTTTGGAACCCTCGGTGTGCGAATCCGACTCGCACTTGGCTGGTTTTTTATTGAATTATCTCATTTCCTTGACATTTTAAAGTAGATATTATTATTGCTATTTAGTTGTCTCGAAATTGGTCGATAAATTGATGTAAGCCAGCAAAATTATTGCGCTGTTTGGAGGTGGGTTGCAGCTAATGCTTCGTGGCTCAGAGGCTAAATGTGGGTCGTTCGACAATTCAAAGGGCCTGGCAGCGCTATCAAGAGACCGTTTCCGTCAAGAGAAGGCTTGGTTCTGGAAAAAAGCCATGTACCTACTGAACCACGGGATGACTGTTTTCTAGTGAGTCAAGCGTTGAGAAATCGAAAATCATCGTATATGAACCTCAAGAACAACCTCGAAGAAGAGGAAAAATTGCAAATTAGTCTACGAGGGGCACACTTTCTAACAGTGGTAGAGCCACACGGCAGTTATTGCTGTCGCACGGATGGGCCGGCTCGAACCGGGGTGGTACCACGACCTCACAGAATACCAGCGTGAAGTAGAGGTTCATCTCTGCGTTTCGCTTGGCGAGTGCAGGTGGCCGGAGGCCCTTTTTACTGGAAAAGAGGCATTCCATCTTAGTCCTCACGGGTGACAACCCAACTGCATTTTGATTCGCAAACGAGGATAGATGTAGATGTCTATGGGCCGCAGCAACCACTTACCATCAGGTGGACTCTGTGCTCGTTTGTCACCCTTATCCTATAAAAAAAAACTGAAATTATTTTAGAATTTGAATACTGGCCTCTTAGAATCTTAATGACATTCAAACCATTAAAAAATGTTTAAAAACAAAAACTATGTTAGTTTAAAGTTGACACGTCGTTAACAGAAATGGAGCTCACGCGTGAACATTTCCGTGCCATAATTTATCACAATTTTCGTCGCGGCTTATCTCAAGATAAATGTCAGCAAAATTGTTTCGATTTATGATATTGAAGCACCGAGTCAAACGACAAAATAACACTGGTATGCCGAGTTCCGACGCGGTCGTGTGTCGCTCAGCACTATTTCTTCTGCAGGTCGGCCAAGAACAGCAGTCACGACTGAAAACACTGCAGCTATGCGAACTATTATATTAGAAGACCGTCATGTGACATACGAGCAGATTCGGGCTGTAATCAGTATCGGAATGACTGCAATTCAGCCGATATTACATAATGAGCTGTGTGTAAAAAAGCTAGTTTCCCGCTGGGTTCCTCACATTTTATCCGAAGAGCAAAAGGCGGCTCGTATAGATTGGTGCCGGAATACTCTGCAACGCTTCAACGGAGGGAAATCAAATGCCGTTTATAATATCGTCTCAGGTGACTAATCATGGATTTATTCATACGAACCTGAAAGAAAACATCAGTCAGCAGTTTGGGTCTTCGAAGACCAGGTCAAACCAACGAAAGTGGATCGCTCCCGCAGCGTGTCAAAGAAAATGGTCGCTACGTTTGGCTCGAAAAAGGGGCATGTTGCTACAACTCCTTTACAGGAACGCAGAACGGTTACCGCTGAGTGGTATATCACCGTTTGTTTGCCAGAAATGATAGCCGAACTCCGAAAAAATAACCCGAAACGTCGCATCATCTTACATCACGATAATGCGAGCTCCCGGCTCGGAAGACAAATAATTTTTGAAGCAGGAAAACGTTGAGCTGATGAGCCATCCTCCGTACAGTCCTGACCAGAGCCCAAACGATTTCTTTACATTCCCTATAATGAAAGATTTATTACGCGGTCAACGGTTTGAAGACCCCGAAGTAGCTGTGGAAGCGTACAAATCAGCCATTTTGTCAACATCAACTTCAGACTGGAATTACTGTTTCAATGATTGGTTTGCACGAATGGAAAAGTGCATTAAGTTGAACTGAGAATACTTCGAAAAACAATAAAATACAATTTAGCTATATCGTGCATGTGGTTTTTCTTATTCCCGATCATTTCAGTGTGCCCCCTCGTATGGACGATCAGAAGGAGGCTTCTCGCTACTAATATACACAGCATAGATTAATAATAGGTCATCGCGCGCTCTGACAGACAGTCAGAGCACGTGATGACTTATCATTAATCTATGATACACAGGCATCAAGACAAGCCAGCACACGGTCCCCTGATGGTAAGCGGATGATATGGCCTATAGACACCAGGATATCAGGAGGAGGCTCAAAGTGTTCTAAACGTGTTGTTCACAAATAAAGAGCTATAATCTCGCACACTATAAAAACATATAATCTCTACGTTTATGACAATAAGCGCGATTTTTAATTGCAATTTTCAGTCCGTACAGGTTTGCATTACGAACGTGAAGTGGCGATGTAATAATATCCAGTACCCCATATCGTCCCGTCGGTGTCTAAAATGGTGACAGTGAGAAACAAACGAGGAGATAAACAGCATCTTCATCCTAATAACAATTAGAAAGTAAACACTGCGGCTGCCAACCCGCCTGCCAAGCGAGGCACTTACCGACTCACTCTTGTGGCGCAGTGACCCAGCGGGTTTTGGCCTCCGACACGAAAACACGCCACTTCTCCCTATCCTGCGCAAGCTGTCACCAATTATTTTCAGCTTGAAGCGCGTGCAGTTCAGCTTCCACCCGATCGCTCCAGCGATATTTGGATCGACCAACCAGTCGGCCGACTCAAATATACTGTCTTTGCACTTCGATTTTCTTGCATCCGTTCTACATGACCGAGTCATTGGAAGCTATGAGCTTTTATTGCTCCGAAGATGTTTGGCTCTGCCATGCTGTCATTCTACATCAAACTAGGCCAAAAATCGATCTCAGGATCTTCCTTGCGACTACTAAGAGGTTCCTCTTCCTTCTGTGTTAGTATCCAGTAACGCTAAGCGAGGGAACTAAGGCAAATATAGGACACCTATGGGACCCTTATGGGACAATGTATGGAGACAACTGTGTTCAGCAGTGGATATTACAGGTTGTATGTCTGATTTACATAATGGTTTCGATTTCGACGCGAACAATACTCATTAAATAACTATACGTGGTAGAGCCATGCTGCAGCTATATTATGGTTGTAGCACGAATGAGTCGGCTCTACCTAGGGAGGACCACGCTCTCACAGTATACCAGCGTAAAATTGCAGCTTAATGCTGCTGTGTTTCGTATGGTCAGTGTAGAGAACCGAAGCCCCTTTTACAGGAAACGAGGCATTCCATCTCGGTCCTCAAGGGTGACAACACATCTGTATTTTGATTCACACTTATTATATACATAAATAAAACTACTTTAATGCATTTTATCGCGTTTAATTTAACTTATTTTAACTTCCGACGTTTCTACTGCACTGCCGTAAAAGTAAGTACAGTTTATTCACAATAAACGCTTTAAAAATGTAATTTAAAAGTGTACAATATATGAGAGTTCCGCAAACACAGTGTTCATTATAAAGCATTTTATTAACCGACTTCAAAAAGGAGTAGGTACTCAATTCTACTGTATGTTTTTTTGTATGTTACCTCAAAACGTTTTTCTAGGTGAACCGATTTTGATTTTTTTATTAATTTGAAAGATTGATCTTCTCATGTGGTCTCATATAAATTTGATCAAGATCTAACCAGTAGTTTTTGAGTAATCCTTAATAATTTATATTGACGTTGGTTATACAAAATTTTTAATTTGTTACAAAATGTTTATATGGGACCACATGAGCAGCACCAGCTTTCAAATAAAAAAGTATTATCGAAATCGGTTCACCTACAAAAGTTATGAGGTAACACACATAAAAAAACATACAGTCGAATTGGGTATCTTCTCCTTTTTGAAGTCTGTTAAAAAAAACAGCGGCTGCCAACCCCCTTGCCAAGCGTGGCAACTATGGTAAAATCCCCTCTATAAAGCAATCTATAGGAGAGGCCTATGTTCAGCAGTGGACTTTTATAAGCTGTAATGGATGGATGGATTGATCTTATTTTAAATGATCTTCGAATTAATTATTTTATTACACGCTTCTATTGTTTTTACTGTCTTATTCTTCATGATTGTTCTAGAATCTTAGTTCATAAAAAGCTATCCAAAGCCACGTTTTTGTATTAACGGAAACAGGTCAGTGAACATAATTCGATCTGCTACTTCTAGGTATTACTGATTGATTTTAACTAAATCTTATTTTAAAACGATATTTGTTATTAATGTCCAGTTCTTTTTTTAAATAATTTAATGTCTTCTAGACCGAATTTCGGTCACGGCGGCCAGTGTCGTTATAGTGCACGATTGTGTACGCAAGCCCAGGTGCATCCTCTATTCCCTCACTCTTATTGTACGATGGGACAGCAATCTGACACGACCGACCGGGAGATCAGGCACAAGGCTTTCCGTGCTTTCTCTGCGCTGCTAACTGAGAATTTCTTGACAAAAAACCCAATAGTTGACTTTGGCCGACTTGACATTTGAACCCGGGACTGGAAGACCGGAAACCAACGAGGTAATCTACTAGGACTAGTAGGGTTATTTTTGTTTACCGACATGTGGCCCAGTGGTCAAAGTACCAAGCTGCAACCACAGAATATCTGTTACGGTATGCTGGGTTAGAACTAGGCTTGCCAACCGTCCCGGATTTTCCGGGACGCCCTGCTTCTGTGTAAATTTTGGACCGTCCCGCCGTAACCCTTTGCAGGACGCCTTTTGTTCCGAAAATTGGTGTTTATATGATGTTAGTATCTATCTCGTACCAAATACACCTTAGTCGTAACTTTGATACCATTTTCAAATGCATCAGCATAGAGAGTGTTTTCTCTCTGTGGAAATGCATGGAGAGACAGCAAAAATAAGCTGTTTGTTGACCACGTCAAGGCTGAACTACAAATTAACATTAATTTTAATCAAAAATGCAGTAAATTTTATAACCAATGTGATTTTTTTTCTAACCAATTTGTATGTGGTGTGTTGTGTCCCGTGTTAATATACCCAAGTCCCGGATCTCGAGTTGGGTAATCCCGGAAATGCCTTTTTTGGAGTTGGCAAGCCTATTTAGAACTCATATTAAAGAGATTGTTCCTATTCCAGTTCCATTGCGACTGTGTAGCCCTGGCACGAAATTATTATCTTCGTTTTGACTTTTGGTTTAGTTTGAGCTACTTACTACTAGATTTTACTCCCGTCTCCCGTACTGCTCAGTTTTATGATTTTTCTCGTGATTTGATGCAGTTACCACCCGTAAAGGGGGATTATTGTTTCAAGCTACTTGAACATTTTCAAGGAGAGCCACACCTGTGGAAGTACTTCCGATTTTGCGTACTTAATGAGTCAGCACAAAGATACGGACTTTTTTAATTTACTCAACAATTTAAGAGTGGGAGAACTGAGCATGGAACAGTATCAGCTACTTCTAGAGAGGACTCGTGTTCCTCTAGAGGGAAACTTTGCCCCATGGGGTAGCTGTTCTCATACATCTCATCAGACTTCCATTTGGCACGATCCTGACACACCTCTTGCCGCCTTTATACCTACGCATACATGCTCGTGGGTTAAGTGTGCCCTTAATATAGTTCATCTTCAATATATCACCAATTTCGTCGATATACTTTCATCTAGGGTGTCCCTTTCAGACTCTGCCATTCACTTCGGCAACGTAGATTTGCTTTGTCACTCCTTCTCCATAATTAATAAAATTAAATTTAAACCAAAGCATACATACCACAGCAAAACTTAAAGAAAGCATGCGTGAGTGTCGTGGAACACTCGGTTGGCACGAAGTTTCTTCCTTTCGTATTATATTATTATTGATAAACGTAGGTATTATATTATTGATTAACAAATACCTAGTCAGGTCATAAATTCTGTCACATGTTTAATATAAAATAATTGAAACAAGTTTATTCATTATGTAACCATTTATATACCAAAATGAACTTATATAGATTCATGATATACATAGATTCTTATGACACTAAAGTTTATTCAAAATGACCTCCGTGATTTTGAATACAGGCCTTCAATCTGCGCGGCCAGTCGTCTATCGCAGCACGAACGAGGTCCATGTCAATATCGGTGGCTGCCTTAATCAAGGATGTCTTGAGTGACTCCAAATTGGGATGAGGCTTTGAGCACGCCTTTTCCTCCAAGTGTTGCCATATCTTGTAATCTAACGGATTCAAATCTGGACTGGAGGAGGGCCAGTCTTCGTGCCGGATCAAGTCGATTTCACGGGCCGCCAGCCAGTCTTGTGTGCTCTTCGCTCTATGGGCTGGCGCCGAATCTTGTTGGAATACCCAGTGCCTGTTATTGAACATGGTATGAGAAACAGGTTCCACAAGGTTCGTCAGGACTGTATTTTGATACACAACTGCATTCGTTTTTACACCTTTGTCACAAAAATGTATCTCTGTTAAGGCCCAATAAGAAACTCCCAACCATACCATGAGCGAGGATGGAAAATGACCTCGTTGGACACGCGGAATACGGTTACTCGTGTCTTCACTACTGTGTGCGTACACCTTATCATTTTGTTTGTTGTAGCTCTCTTCTACGGTAAAAATTTATTCATCCGAAAAAAGAATTTCCCGATATTTTTTCCCGCGTACCGCTTCAACAAACCGCGGGATCTCTTCAGTCTCAGGTCCATTAGACGAGCATTCAAACGATGTCCTGTTTTTCTTCGATATGCCCGAAGCCCTAAGTCTTCATTTAACACCCTTTTCACCGTGGTTCTGCTTAACCACATCTGAAGGGCCAACAGTTTCTGCTTACGTTTGGGATTTCTTTGAATTCTCGCCTCCACAGCTTTTATCACTGCTGGAGTCCTAACAGACCGAGAGCGACCTCTTCTTGACCTGTCATCTACACTAGGGTATTTATTGTATCGTTTGATGGTACGATAAACGAATCTTTTGGTTATATTAAAATTTTTCAGTATGTCAAAAATTTGAATTGGCGCGTAACCGCAACGATGCAACGCAATAACTGCAACACGGTCTTCTTTAAGCGTCCACTCCATATTTAAAAATGAGTAAAATTGTAAAAAGTATACAGTTTTATTTTCATGAATAATTTGAAATTCGTATTCAATAAACTTTTTTGTGGCAAGTATTCTAAAAGAAAAGTTTTTACTGTGTGGCAATACTTATGACCTGACTGTGTACAAATAAATGAATTACTAGCGTTTATTAAAATGAAGCGTCATATAAAATAAAATAATTTTGCTTTCATGGCAAGATAAAAAAAAGTGCGAGGGAGACCCCTTCTGACGTAGTGTAGACGACCTTGACGGCTTGACGGAAAAATCTTACACTTTTTCTCGCGCCTAGCCTCCATCCACCAAATTCGTACCATCCGATTAGGAACTTCGTTCCAATACTGTAACTATTCGTCGTTAACTTCGACGTCAGCACGTCAAAGAACGCCCCCCCCCCCCCCCCCACCCCTCCCGTGACTGTCGGTGTTGTAAAACACCCAAAACGTTGTGCCGTTATAGCCTATTAAGAGCGTAGACGGGCTACATTTTTTCCATACAAATGTATTCCTATAGTCTCTTCTTGGATAATGCCTCTAGAGTAATCGATTTTGTTTATAAAAATCTAGGTCTATTGAAGGCATGCCCCTGTCATTTATATTTTCCCAAAAAATTATTACATTAATAAATATGACTTTCTGAAAACCTAAAAAAGTGCCCCGTTTTTACCTCCGTAGTCAGATGCCTACCAAAGAAATTTGAAAAGCTTTTAAGATAAAAGCAAGTGATAGAAGCATAGATCTATTCTTCCTTTAAATGTTGATACCAAAAATAATTTAATCGGCTTAGTTTTCGAGGAGAAAACAGGGAAATATGAAATGTCGGTCGGTCTTCGTTTTTGTAGGTAAAATCTTTCTGAGCTGCAGTTGTCCCTATCGCACTCTACGGGGGGAGACCATATATAGCACGACGGCAATAGTTTCTTCAAATCCTTCAAATCCAACAGTGGTAGAGCCACGCGGCAGCTTTTGCTGTCGCACGGATGGGCCGGCTCGAACCGGGGTGGTACCACGACCTCACAGGAAACCAGCGTGAAGTAGAGATTTACCTCTGCGTTTCGCTTGGTGAGTGCAGGTGGCCGGGGGCCCTTTTTGCTGGAAATGAGGCATTCCATCTTAGTCCTCACGGGTGACAACGCATCTACATTTTGATTTGTAATAGAGGATAGATGTAGATGTCTATGGGCCGCAGAAGCTACTTACCATCAGGTGGACTGTGTGCTCGTTTGTCACTCTTTTCCTATAAAAAAAAAATACCTATTTCTCAATTGCCGCACAGACCGACTACGTTCTTAAAGTTTTGAGGCCTCCCCATAGATTGACTCATAGGGAGGATATTTTCCATAGTTGCCACGCTTGGCAAGTGGGTTGGCAACCGGAGTTTTCTATTTTTGTCGTTATTAGGAAAACGCTGCTGTCCATCTCCTAATTTGTTTCCCTCTGTCACCTCTTACGACACCCACGATATGATTTGGGGTAGTGGATATTCTTACACCGCCACTATACGGCACGTCGAGCATTAAAACTAAATTTAAAAGCAATAAAATCTGTAAAATTATTTTTATTCGAGTTGATGAAGCTATATTACACCTATTTCTGCCACCAAACAGCTTTGCATACTGTGATCCGATCTGAAGGATATACCAGTAAAATGGCGGATGACAATATATCTATAGCCTTCTTTGTTTAAAATTTTTTTTTGGAGTTTATGGCCTGGTATCTAGACCTTTAGGCCAAGTCTTGAGTATTTTTATTCGGTTTATTATAATTTCTCCAAGCCTAGTCTTTATGTATTATTATCTTTCATAGTTCACTGCTTCACAATATGTTGATCCGTCACATTGTGCAGCCCTTGGGAGATTTTGACGGCAACTTGAGCCAGCAGGCAGCTGACAGTTGGCGATGGTATCTAAAGGCGCCTATGCAAACAGCTTATCTTGAGAATCCATCACCATCAGAGCACTTGTTTCACCGTTTCCACTAATAGTTCACATGCGTAGACAGTTAATACATAAAATCGCACCACTTTTACGTATCAAAATCCACTTCAAACTATTATTTAAACTATAAAACAGGAGCAGCAAACCGCCGCCGATCAAGTTCCCGCCAAAAAAACTCTTTGTTTAAAATTTGTTGCAGGTAGGGTTACCAGATGAAAAAATTAAAAGTCCGGAGAAGAGGCCTGATTTCCATTTAAAAATCCTGAGATTTTTTACAGTTTGAGAAGAAACCCTTACTTAAAAAGGTATCTTCACATATTAAGTATGATAAAACTGTTTAAGTACCTACTTGAATAAATAAGTTTTGATTTTAATTGTGGGATTATTACCAAAGGAAAATTATTTTTAATTTGTTTAACTTTTTATTAGAGATCTTTAAAATGTAAGCTGTATTATATTGAAAGTTCTAAAAATCCTGAGATTTCATGAGATTTGCAAAATCCAGCCGCAATCCTGAGAAGAGACTAAAATCCTGAAATCTCAGGACAAATCCTGAGATATGGTAACCCTAGTTGCAGGTGTCCACGAGTTATAGTAGCCACTTACCAACACGTGGACTATTAGTTTCATTGTAACTTCAATTTTGTTCAAGCACAGCCACATCTAATCGGACATAAATATATGGTATACCAAAGCAATTGAACTGTAAGCAAAATTATAGCGTGGGCATATCCGACAATTGATACTTTATTAGATTGGATGTTAGAAGGAAAAATATTTAAGTTTATAGTCTGTTCGCTTAGATACGGTCGGCTTTGTGTCGCGCCGCCTTGGCAAGTGCCGCTTCTTTAAGGCTCCAGTACACGTTGGTCGAGCGCGCTTGGCGAGCCCGCTCGGCAAATTTTTGTGGTGCCGTTCACACGTTGGCGTGCTTCATTCTGCATTGGTAGCTAGATGATGATGGACGTTAGTGATCGCGGCCTTATTTTTATGTTGCTCATGTTTGGGGTTCCATATTATAACTGATTCATTGTTTTTTTTTTATAGGATAAGCGTGACAAACGAGCACACAGTCCACCTGATGGTAAGTGGTTGCTGCGGCCCATAGACATCTACATCTATCCTCTATTACAATTCAAAATGTAGATGCGTTGTCACCCGTGAGGACTAAGATGGAATGCCTCATTTCCAGTAAAAAGGGCCTCCGGCCACCTGCACTCACCAAGCGAAACGCAGAGGTAAACCTCTACTTCTCGCTGGTTTTCTGTGAGGTCGTGGTACCACCCCGGTTCGAGCCGGCCCATCCGTGCGACAGCAAACGCTGCCGCTACCACTGTTATTAATTGTGATAAGAATCAATGAACCTAAATATTTCCTCATTAGGCCATGTCGCCATGTGCCTGAAATAATTTTATTAAGTCGTAAAGCGTAACTATGAACTGAACACTCGGCCAACGTGTGATCGCTATTTGCCGCTAGCGCCAAATTTCTTTGATTTGTGGACGGAAAACCGACACTATACGGCTTGTCGACGAGTGTTGGCCGCAAACGCCAAATACACACAAAACCACATAAAACGGCCCAGTACACGTTGACCACAAAGTACTTTTTAGAGCCCGTTCGGCCAACGTGTACTGCTACCTTTACATAGGCGCCGTCGCGACGTCCAAGGTCAACGCGTACGGCGTACACTCGCAGGAGAATTTGGCGTTTTAAAACGAATCGCCGCGCCGTGCTTTGCTACCTAAGTTGTGTTTATTACTTATATTCGTGTTTTTTTACAATAACCATAAGAGTAAAATAGTACACTAGTTTATTCTTAGAATAGATTTTTTTAATTATTTATTTAACAAACATAGAAAAGAAATAAAAAATAAAAGCAAAATAATTAGTGCGCCTCTGCGTGTACCGACACTATCTTAATGAACAGACTATACGCGGATGAAAATAGCAGCAAATGTTAGAGAGAGAGGCAAATAGTTGGAAGTCAGGTGGGTCGATGAGTACTCGGTAATTGCCTGTCCCCATGTCCCTAATTGTAAAATTAATGAGGAAGCCGGTACTTTTACAATTACTCTCGGTGTGTTGAGATTTCGTTGGCGGTATACTCTAATGCATTTAAGACTGGTGAACCTACTGATACAAAGGTCATTCAAGAATTGGTTCCTGTTTACAATTGTTCAATAGTTAAATATTTATGAAGTTTGACTGACTGGTCACTGTTCTTTACACTTTATGCCAAAACAACCATATAGTGGCGGTGTAGGAATATCCACAACCCCATATCATTCCGTGGGTGTCGTTAGAGGCGGCAGAGAGAAACAAATCAGAAGATGGGCAGCGGCGTGTTCCTAATAACGACTAAATTAAAAAAACAACCATGGCAAATATTCCCCTTTTGACGCAATCTGTGGGGGAGGCCTATGTTCAGCTGTGGACTTTAATAGTCTGTAACGATTACGGTATGCCACAACGTAAAAACAAAAGAAAATTCTAGAATATAAGTAAAGCATAAAGTGGTTGTTTCTTCTTTCGTATCCATGATTTAATTAAGGGCAAAGGGGTATACTATTGCTCAAGTGTCACCTGGAACCATAATTTCTTCTGGGACGAAATTCGCCAATCATTAAGCTTATCTTAAAGATAAATACTCTCATCTACGTATGTAAATCTAAATCTAAATCTAAATAAACTAATAAACTGCATTACGCAGTAAGCAGGAGTGTTATCAAGCCTGGGCTGCGGCTTCGGCGACTCGGGATGTAAACACCAGCACACTTAAAAAGAAGTATAACTTCGCCTCCAGGTCCTTCAAAAGAGTTATTGCCAAGGCAAAGTCAGAGCACATAGGCAGAATTGGCGAGAAACTAGTTCGCCTTCCTTCGGGAACCCGTGCATTCTGGTCTCTCGCCAAGGCTGTCCAAGGGAATTTCTGTAAGCCATCACTACCATCTCTGCACAGGGAGGACGACTCACTGGCCCATGACGCAAAAGACAAAGCCGACCTTTTAGGCTCCCTTTTTGCGTCCAACTCGACTCTTGATGACGGGGGGAAAACACCGCCGACCATCCCGCGGTGTGAGTGCTCTATGCCGGATGTGCTGTTCTCACAGCGCTCGGTTCGCAAAGCACTTCTCTCCCTGGACATCCAGAAGTCGAGTGGGCCTGACGGAATCCCCCCAATTGTGCTGAGGACGTGTGCTCCGGAGTTGGCACCGGTCCTAACGCGTCTTTTTCGGTACTCCTACTCCCAAGGCGTAGTCCCGAATTCATGGAAGACAGCTTTTGTCCACCCGATCCCTAAAAAAGGCGACCGCTCAGACCCGTCCAACTATAGGCCTATCGCGATCACCTCCTCGTTCTCCAAAATAATGGAATCCATTATCAACTGCCAGCTCATCCGGTACCTTGAGGATCACCAGCTGATTAGTGACCGCCAATACGGTTTTCGTGGGGGTCGATCAGCTGGTGATCTTCTGGTCTACCTGACCCATAGATGGGCGGAGGCAGTAGAGTCCAAGGGGGAGGCGTTGGCCGTTAGTCTGGACATTGCGAAGGCCTTCGATCGGGTTTGGCACAAAGCGCTTCTCTCGAAGCTCCCTTCCTATGGGCTTCCCGAGAAATTGTGCAATTGGATCACCAGCTTCCTTGCAGATCGGAGCATCAAGGTTGTTGTAGACGGTGCATGTTCTGACTACAAGCCTATTAACGCTGGTGTTCCACAAGGCTGTGTGCTATCACCAACGCTGTTTCTTCTGCATATCAATGATATGTTGCTAACTGGTAACATTCATTGCTATGCGGATGACAGCACTGGTGATGCTCTATACACCGGCCGTGCTAATATTTCTCGGGAAAACGTCTCCGAGTACCGGAACAAACTTGTGTCTGAAGTCGAGTCTTTGCTGGACAAAGTCTCGAACTGGGGGCGACTAAATCTAGTCCAGTTTAATCCTCAGAAGACACAAGTTTGCGCGTTTACCGCTAAAAAGAACCCCTTTGTCGTATCTCCTCAGTTTCAAGGCACTCCCCTGGTTGCCTCAACCAGTATCGGAATCCTCGGCGTCGACATATCGAGTGACGTGCAGTTTCGTGGTCA
This sequence comes from Parnassius glacialis, assembly GCA_033319125.1. Taxonomy (NCBI): domain Eukaryota; kingdom Metazoa; phylum Arthropoda; class Insecta; order Lepidoptera; family Papilionidae; genus Parnassius; species Parnassius glacialis. The sequence goes on from JAVANC010000008.1 coordinate 6,274,610, forward strand.
TTTGGAAGAGAAGGCCAAATTGGCCTCTAAAAAGCTTGGCGTGCTCAGCAGAGCGGGACAGTATTTCATGCCGGCACACCGCCTGCAACTTTACAAGGCGCAGGTTCGGCCTCACATGGAATAATGTTCCCATCTCTGGGCAGGGGCTCCCCAGTGCCAGCTCCTTCCACTTGACCACATCCAGCGCAGAGCGGCTCGAATCGTCGACGACCGAGTTCTTTCCGATCGGCTCGACTCATTGGCGCTGCGAAGAGATGTTGCATCTCTTTGCATTTTCTTTCGCATCTACCATGGGGAGTGCTCTGAGGAATTGTTCGGATTAATCCCAGCCGCCAAATTTCACGAACGCACATCGCGGCAGAACTCCCGATACCATCCACACCATCTGGATGATTGGCGGTCCACCACTGTGCGATTTAGAAGATGTTTTCTTCCTCGCACGACTTTCTTGTGGAATCGATTACCATCAGCGATTTTTCCGGACCGATACGACTTAGGGACCTTCAAGAAAAGAGCGTACTCCTTTTTAAAAGGCCGGCAACGCATCTGCAATTCCCTCCCTGGTGTTGCAGTTGTTCATGGGCGGCGGTAGTCACTTACCATCAGGTGAGCCGCATGCTCGTTTGCCCCCTCTACTATAAAAAAAAAAAAAAAAAATGGAATCTCTAGCCCACAGTAATCAACATCTATCCTGGATTAAAAATTCAAATTAAGCGAAAGTAGCCTAAAAGCAAGGTTCAGACCGCGAACTCAAAAGATCGTTGGTTCGAATCTACAATGCGACTGTTGTGGTGAACCATTATTAACACAAGCATTTTAAGCTTACAGATGCGTTGTCACCCTTAAGGACAAAAATGGAATGCCTTGTTTCCAGTAAAAAACGTCTCCGGTTCTTTACACTCAACATACTAAACACAGCAGCATCAAGCTGCTATTTTACGCTGGTATCCTATGAGAGCGTATATGAAGCATATTATCTATTTTATCTGTGAAAGTGACGCTGTTACTATGGTAACGTGAAACATCCATGTTAAAGTTTTATACGCAATTTTTATTTTGTTTCATTAGTTTAAAAGTATTTATTAGTTATTGTTAATAGTTTGATTTTATATAAATTAGAAAAATGGAATCGGTTGACGAGGAGGACAGCTTTGGGCCGGTGATCGCTGTCGCTTCGGAAACGACAGACGCTGAAAAAGAGTTTGAAAAGGTGATTTTTCTATAAACGTAATTTTGCATACGTCAACCACGGAAAATTAACTTCACACTTTCAACGGATCAATCGATATGTGGGGTCCATCGAGCGGTGAAGTTCCTAATGGAACTATACGCGCGACATGTCGCCGCTGATGATAAAAGGGATTGTCCTTATCTTGGTCAAAGGCCAAGCTATTCAGTGAGGAAACACAGCCAGCGTTCTTGGCATTGTATGATAATTTAAGTTTTTAGTTTTAGCTTTTTTCGTTATGGTAAGTGATATACAAATACAAAATACGAATACAAAATAGTTTATTACGGTAACTAAGCCCAATACAATTTTAAGTAATTGGAGCTTTTTTTTATAGGATAAGGGTGACAAACGAGCACACAGTCCACCTGATGGTAAGTGGTTGCTGCGGCCCATAGATATCTAGATCTATCCCCTATTACAAATCAAAATGCAGATGCGTTGTCACCCGTGAGGACTAAGATGGAATGCCTCATTTCCAGTAAAATGGGCCTCCGGCCACCTGCACTCACCAAGCGAAACGCAGAGGTAAACTTCTACTCACGCTGGTATTCTGTGAGGTCGTGGTACCACCCCGGTTCGAGCCGGCCCATCCGTGCGACAGCAAAAGCTGCCGCGTGGCTCTACCACTGTTCAGCTTCTTTTTATTTTATGCAAATAATCTTGTTCGTCCTAGAAAGCACCGCTCTTCCATAACGTGTTTATACAATAGATTAGAAACCACCAAATAAATGCAAATATGGACTACAATTTAAATGTTAAAATAAATAAGGTACACAATTATTGCAAATATAAACATTTATTTATTGTATTTATTTAAAAACTTAATAACACCTTAAGGTAAAAGGGTACATAGGGCGGACTCAATGCCATATGGCATTCTTTACCAGTCAACCCTGGGTGCCAAAGACAATTGTTGGCAGGAGCGAAACATAATACATAAATAAAGTGTATTTATATTAAACATAATGATGTTATGTAAATAAATAAATAAAAGTTATTGCCTACTGCTGGGAAGAGTTCTTCCCTAATATCTGAAATTACATTGGAGCGAGGGCAACTAAATTGCCCCGTTTCTCCATTCGCGTGTTCTAATTTTTTTTTTTGTTAGACATGTCCGTTTTCTCACGATATTTTCATTCGCCGCTGAACACGTGGTAAATCGGCATTTAAAAGTTGAACTTAACAACAATTACTTTGGGTATCGGCGGAGATTGAATTACAATTGCTCACGTTTTATAAAATGTACAATGAGTGCTTTGTCCCTGACCTGAGCTACTACGGCGGTCTATCGGTATCATAAAATTGGAAGCTATTAAATTAGCAAGGTATATAATAAGTGGACATCGGATTATATGCACTAACAAAGTGCCAAAATATGCTTGCAGATATGCACTAAAAAGGCCGAAATAAGCACTTAAAACTGGTGATATGCCCAAAATATGCACAATGCAAAATTAAAAAGCCATTTTTATTTTTATATATTTTAATTAAAGAAGGTACAAAAACAGCGAAATGTTCTTAAAATTATGCATAGTTTTATGACAATATACAATTAAGTATTTTTTCTAATTTTCGAGTGCATTTGTCACCCAGTATCAATTTGACGTCATTGGACAAAATTTAAAATTTGGTCAGTCGGTTCAGTCAGCCACAGCCCTCGCGACCTATACGTCTTTGTCACCTAGGTCCCTATACGTACCTCCCGCTACTAAACGAAATATGCACGATTGGGAAAAAAGGCTAAAATATGCATTAACACCTTAATTAGAGATGTCTAATAATAAGACATAACTGTAATGTAAGGTAGTAGGTTAAGACTGATTATGTAGGTGGCGGGCGAATTCATTGTGGAATAAACTGTTATAGATTGCGTTACGTTCTTTGTGTTCTCTCCGGCTTTTATAGACATTACATTTGATTTTTTTAATTTCGATCCGTTCTTATGTAACTTGCTAAAGACAGCTTCTACGGCTTGAAGGTGGTCGAACTTATTTTTCGCACCGATTATGACGTCGTCTAAAAATACTTCGACATTGGGGATGTCCTTTAACAAATTATACATAATACGTTGAAATATTCCAGCACTCGATGCTAGCCCGTACACTAACCTATTATACTGAAATAAGCCGCGGTGCGTATTAACTACGGTTAACTTTTCAGTCTCGTCTAGCTCTATCTGATTATAGGCTTGAGACAGATCAACTTTTGAAAAATATTTCGACCCACTCAACCTAACAATTAAATCCTCAACTCTAGGTAATGGATATCGATCAACTAACAAAACAGGGTTTATCGTCGTCTTATAGTCAGCACAAATTCTCAACGAACCGTCAGCTTTGTTTATCAGTACCAGCGGCGAGGCCCCGTCGGAGCAGTCGACGGGCTCGATGACGCCGTCGCGCAGCATCGCGTCCAGCTCGGCGTCGACGCGCTCGCGCAGCGCGTACGGTATCGGCCGCGCGCGGTGTAACACCGGAGCTGCCCCCTCGCGGATTCTTATTATTATATATCCATTACCTAGAGTCCCGCTATGTTATTGTTAGGTAGACGACTGCGCACTAAGTTAGATATTTTAAAACCAGACAGGGAAAGCAGGATTTATAAGGTGCAACGACACCAGAAAGATTTAGCCAAAGGAGGAGACAGGAAACTGAATCCTTCGGAAGATGTTTGGTATAGACAATACTTGAATGGGGAAAAGTGGGGCAGTGGTCAAGTAGTAGACGTTAGGGGTCTTAATAGCTATACGATTAAGGGAAAAGGTGGCGAAATAATTCATAGACATATAGACCAATTAAAAAGGAGATCTTTAAGGACATCTATGAAAGAAGACGTAGTGACAAAAATTGAGAAAGGTATGCTGAGATGGTTTGGTCATGTCGAGAGAATGAATGAAGAACGATTGACGAAAAAAGTGTATAAGGCGAGTGTGAATGAAAGTGTTGTAAGGGGTAGACCTAGGCGGACATTTCTAGACCAAATCAGGGACGTCTTGAAAAAAGGCCAGGTCAAGAGTACCCTAAACCGTAAAGCATGTATGAAGGGAATAATGAAAGTGGACGAAGCGAAACAAGTATGTAAGGATCGTAGCAAGTGGAAAGAAGTGGTCTCTGCCTACCCCTACGGGAAAGAGGCGTGAGTATATGTATGTATGTATGTATCTATGACATGTCCTTACAATGATCCTCAGTCAGGTTGCAGCACAAATTCAACCAACGAGCCGACGGTGACACCAGATGTGGGAAAGGCTCACGGGTCGGTCGACGGATCGGGATGACCGTGGGGTGTTAGAAACCTCAGAGGCTAAAATCGGCTTAAAGGAGTCTGCAAGGGAGACGGCCGGTGAAAACCCGGGTTCACAGGCGTATCAGGGTGCCTTGCCAAACGTTGTACCGCCTACAGAGCCTCGGAGTCGCCCTATAAGGCAATGTAGACTCAAAAACCTTATTATTGATTAAGCGCGGATACAATAATGTTAAATAGTTAAGTTATATTTAAGATTAGCATAGTAATAAATAAGTGTAGAGGAGTGTAATGTAAGGTAGTAGGTTAAAACTGATTATATAGGTGGCGGGTAAATGAAGATAAGACAGCGAATTCATTGTGGAATAAACTGTTATAGATTGCGTTACGTTCTTTGTGTTCTCTCCGGCTTTTATATACATTACTTCTACTAGAAGCTGTCGCAGGAGACAATATATTGCGATAAGATTTTTTATACAAAAATGAAGTGTTAGTGTTAGTGTGTAGTCATGAGCAACTGCAGCCAATTTTTTTTTATAGGATAGTGTGACAAACGTGCACACAGTCCACCTGATGGTAAGTGGTTGCTGTGGCCCATAGACATCTACATCTATCCTAGTTTGTGAATCAAAATGCAGACGCGTTGTCACCCGTGAGAACTAAGATTATATGCCTCTTTTCCAGTAAAATAGGTCTCCGGTTCTCTACACTCACCATACAAAATACAGCAGTGTTAAGCTGCTATTTTACGCTGGTATTCTGTGAGAGCGTTGTCCTTCCCCGGTCGAGCCGACCCATTCGTGCTACAACTATACTACTAATATAGCTGCAGCATGGCTCTACCATTTATAAAAAAGGCTACAGATTGCGGACTAAGATAGAATGCCTCACAGACTTGTATACTGGCTCTCCAAACCCTCCATACTGAAGCACAGCTGTGCAAGCACTGCTATTTGGCGGTAGAAATAGGTAAGAGAGTCGTATCTACCCTGACAGACTCCTAGACTGACTAACATACAAGCACTCATACTTATTCATTGTATGTAATGGCTCCGCCACACTATGCCCTCGCGCTGCTCCTGACTCTGCTCCTCGTGCTGCCGCGGGGTTGCCCTCTCTGCCCACACACTGCGCTACTGGCGCAATTAATCGCGACGCTCCGCACTAGGTCGCTCACGTTTGCAACACAATAGTTGTTGTAACTGTTGCAGCGTGTACGCTGTATGCATATTTAATATAGCTAATTATATCAATGTCATAAAAAAGAAATATATGACGGCGTCCTCGCCAACGGAGATGGTGGATGACATCTAATAATCGCACTAGAACGACGCTCGATTCGGACTGCGTTCGCGCGATTATGTGCCACTCGCGCTCATATTGCCAGTCCTTTGACTTGCGCCTCAAAAAACCGACAAAACGGAGCGATGGGCATGACGTGCGGCATGACGAGTATTGTTGCCACGACTAGATCTTACTGGGGTTTCCCAGAAAGATCTACTTCGGGTCACGCGACGTAGAATCTCATCTAGTTTATGTGTTGTTACTGCTGTTAGCTTTTTGGCTTTTACAACTTAATCGGACCTACATGGAATCTCTCGTGCCGCCACCGCAATTAATTTTGGATAACTAAAATGCGCAATTTTAACAAACGAGTAGTTAGATCATTTTAGGCACCAAACTAAGACGAGTTAAATAAATGCCTAATTTACCTTTTATTAGGTGTTGGAAGAGTTGCGGGAGGCGGAGGGTCTGAAACTCTACGCCGACGTGTATACAAAACTGTACGACTCCTATTTCAAGCTCAAGGAAGAGAATGATGACCAAAACGAACAAATCAATATCCTTAAGGTAATATATATCATTTTGTCATAAACTAAGTAGTTATTATAAATCGTCAAAAAGGACAAAAAGAAGGTACCTATTTCTTTTGCCGATTCTGCTGTCATACAAATTCAAAATTAATTATAAAACCTTACTAGATTCGGAAAACCATTACGTCAGATATACGAAATTTAATTTCTAATGACAAAGAAAAAAATTGATTTCACTTTATTTAATATTACAAACATAACTAACAATTGAGCGAGGCGTTACATTAGTAACCAAACGATACTATCAGAGTTACTGTGCCCATGGGAGCTTGATCTAGAGACTGCGGGGACGCCCGAACCGCCAGAGATCGCCATCGGTTCCTCTCGCCCAGTCGCTAATCGGCCGCCCTGGGATTTTTCGCCGCCAGTTGGCGGGACAGCTTTTCATGAGTAGCTAATTCACTAATTGGGCCCCCAACTACCTGCTGTCGGCCAGAGGAGCACCGTGCTTCGGATCCCGCTACCCTCCACGACCAAGCACCCGACACAGCAACAACTGACGCTTCGTACCCTGTTTCCATACACAACGCTACTGTTCAGACCCATTCTCCATATGGCTTCACCAAGTATCATGCCGGAACACGACAAAGTCATTTGGCGGCAAGACTTTGCATTGGTGGGTGGTAACCGAAAAGCCAGCGGCCGAAACCTACCACTGGAATTGGTGCTGCTCGTTTAGCACTAACCGGGGGACACGTGTACGGTGTCAGATTTCAAGTATTTCCTACGGACGCGACCAGCCTCGGCCCCCACTCACTCTTCCTTGCTTTAAAACTCTCACAAAAATATAAGAATAACCTAAGACGTAGGTAAGATTTGAATGTACTAAGAAATTTTTATCTCCACAGACGAGACTGGGCCGGTTTGATGACACAGTCACCGACTATATCAGTGAGCTGGCCGACGCGCAGAAGACAATTGATCGCCTGCGAGCGGAAATAGGTGAGGATCCTTCTCTATTAACGTCCAATTGTATGACTATTGTTGGGGATTGTTCTAATTCTTTCAAATTCCGGTCTACAAAAAAAACGCGGCATCACTATGCTTCATACTTTCTAATAAAGATAATAATTAATAATAATAATAAATTTATTTATTGACTAAAACCATATGGATACAACAAAATTGAAGCCCTGACTCCCGAACTAGCAATAGCAGTGTGTCGGGATTCAGTTCCCTCCGATATCCACAAAGTTAAAATTACATAATTTAAAATTAAAAATTTTGTACAGCCGACTTCAATATAAGTTATTAAGAATAACTCAAAAACTATTGGTCTGACCTTGATCAAATTTATATGGGACCACACGAGATGTATCAGCTTTCAAACAAAAGAAGAATCATCCAAATCGGTTCGCCCAGTACAAAGTTATGAGGTAACACACATAAAAAAAACATACAGTCGAATTGAGTACCGTCTCCTTTTTGGAAGTCAGCAGAAAATAGCTCATTCCAAAACAGAATAAGGTAAGAAAAGAAATAAGAGACTTAATATATATTTAAGTAAAGTAAATAAAAAAATAACATCCAACCACAATTTTGCAATAATTCCGCGTAAAGAAAGAAAATGATGTGTCCTGCCCAGTTTTAAGGGGACCTCCCACCTAGGGTTGCCATCCCCTAAAATGAAAAAGCCGAAATCGGCGCTCCAAAAAGCCGGACTTTTGGTCCTAAAAGCCGGAGAGTAATTTTTAGAAAGCCAAACATACCTTTCTGAGGCCATGCAGCCAAAAAACTCACCAACTCCAACCCCCCGAGGAAAAAAACTAAAATACTCCGTTACATACGTTAATTGTTTATTAATCAATCACAGCACAGTTTCAAGTGTATACGTTACTTATTTATTTATTCTACAAGCGATGCGTGCAACGCGTTACACTAACACAAAGTCTAACAAAAGCCGGACAGGCCGGACACATAAAGATTTGGCGGGACACAAACCGAAAAAGCCAAACATGTCCACAGATGGCAACCCTACTCCCACCCTCCCTCAATCGCGCGCACTATACCCGTCGCCGTCAATTCCAGCACTACCATCCCTAGCAACACCACACTAGGCACGACACACCACTCTCGAAAATACGACACGTGTTTCGCGTCTACACGAGGCATCCTCAGGTGAAGCAGACTCTGCGGAAGCTGGCCGCTCCCCTTAAAACTGGGCAGGACACATCATTTTCTTTCTTTACGCGGAATTAAGCAAATTCGTTTATAACAACCCCATTATAATGGATTTCCGCAAAGTAACGCCTGATTCTATTAATTATTTTGTTCCAGGTTAATATAAAACTTCTCAATACTACTATTAAATTCCTTGGCACTTTTTTTCGATTTGTACTCGAAGCTGTAGGTCAGCTTACAGATTTTTACGTAGTAGAGCCATGCTGCAGATATATTAGTAGTATTGTTGTAGCACGAATGGGTCGGCTCGACCGGGGAATGACCACGCTCTCACAGAATACCAGCGTAAAATAGCAGCTAAATGCTGCTGTGTTGCGTATAGTGAGTGTAGAGAACCGAAGACCCTTTTAACTGGAAAAGAAGAATTCCATCTTAGTCCTCACGGGCGACAACGCATTTGCATTTTGATTCGTAATCGAGGATAGATGTGTCCTGTGACCCTTATTTCTGTTATTCCTGTGACTTCTTATTTCTACGAATAATAAATATTAAAACAATAAAGAAAAATAAATATTATTTGAAATTTGTAGGGGAAGGAAATGCCCGTGCGTAATCAATGTAATGTATGTTTAGACGAAGCAAAGGCCCTAGCAGATGCAATGCACGCACGCGAACTGGCGAGCGTGGAGAGCCTAGAGACCATGAAAAAGACTGTCAATAGACTGGAGAAGGAACTGGACGCCCGGAAACGAGCGGGCGAGGACGACGCGTAAGTCGTATCACCGTTACCGTTGCAAACTATTAAAGTCAACTGCCTAACATAGGCCTCCCTAATAGGGGAGATATTTGCCATAGTTGCCAAGCTTGGCAAAAGGGTTGGCAACCGCAGTTTTTTACTTTTAGTTGTTACTAGCTGTTCTCCGCGACTTCGCCCGCGTGTAATTTCGGGTTTTAATTTTGTTGCGCGGAACCCTAATTATTTTTCAAAAATATAATTAGCCTAAGATGGAGTGACGACCTGGTAAGACATGCAGGAAGTCGATGGATGCAGGTGGCTCAGGACCGTGCTTTGTGGCAATCCTTGGGGGAGGCCTATGTTCAGCAGTGGACTTCTTAAAGGCTGTAATGATGATGAATGATGAAGTTACTCCTTATAACATCAACTATCTACCAGTGAAAGTCCCGTCAAAATTGTTCCAGCCGTTTCGGAGATTAGCCGGAATAAACAGACAGATAGACAAACAAAAATTTTAAAAATTGTGTTTTTGTTATAGATACCATATATAATTTTATATGCAATTAGTAAAAAGCTGTTATTTGACATTACAAACAAACACTTCAATTTTATTTATTTGTATACTTAGATTAGGAAGACGTTGCTGCCCATCTCCTGATTTGTTTCCCTCTGTCGCCTTTTACGACACCGACGTGATCATATGGGGTAGTGGATATTCTTCACGTCTTCGAAATATTTGTTTTATTTCTCAGAAATGCAGTTTTCCCCACTATGTTTTCCTTCACCACCGAGCACGTGATAAATCAGCACTTAAAATTGCAATTAACAATTTCTTTGGTGCCGGCGGGGATCGTACCTGAGTTGTTGCGAACGGTACCATGGCTTTTAAGCCATAAAAAAATTTGCATTTTGTCATTGTCGTTTTTTACGCCACACATGGGACGATATGTGGTAATGGATACTCGAACGCCGCACCATACGGCACCCGCCATCTGCCTACATCATGCCAAGATCTACCTTCGTCTGTTTATTTACTCCGACATGAATGTTTCCTCTGAATACTTTACTTCACCCACGTGATAAATCAATACACAAAATTGCTATCAACAATGAGACTAGCTAATGAGGGCTAGGGATGGGCAAAGGAAAAAAATATATCGATATATATCGAATCGATACATTTAAACAGTATCGATATATATCGCGTGATAAATATCGATATATCGATATATCGTCATCATTTGCATGATGCAAAGATAAGGTCCAAACTTTTATTTACTGACGATTGGACGACGAAAAAAACGATACAATATTTTAAAATATATCGAAATTGATACGAATTCGATACTCGAAAATAAATATCGTTATATCGATATATCGTGATTTATAATATCGACGATATATATCGATATTTTTATTAAAAAATATCGATATTTCGATATATCGATATTTTTTACCCATGCCTAATGAGGGCTAATAATTTTCTGCTCACCACACATAAAGTCACAATGTCATTAATTGAGAAATTTGTTTTTAATAAAAGTTTATTACTTTCTAGAATATTATATTAATACGCAAAACACACAACAATAATAAATATCAAACCGCAGGCATTGTGGTTTGATATTTATTATTTCGCACATTTTTAACTTTACTTTATATAATTACTAGCTGACCAGGCAGACGTTGTTCTGCCCTTTCCGAACAACCATTTGCTTTCCCAAAAAAACTCCTGAAATTAACAATAAAAAAATTGAGGGTCACTTATCGGTATAAAAACTATCCTATCTCTCAAGTTGGACCAAACTGCACACAGTCTGCAAATTTTTTTTGAAATCGGTTCTATCTGTTGAATACTTACAGCAACACGTGGTGGTTATACTACTAAATTGTAGCTTATAATATTAAACGTTTGTATTTTTAACATAGCGCCATCTATTAAATATTTACTCAATCCTGTCAACAGATATCGTCATCTGACACAATCGTTTGGAGCTAACAGATAATTGTAACTGTCAAATAATAGAGAAATAATTTTCAATAAAATAATATTGCATTGCGACTATAAATTGAGATGTAAGCTATCCTATCTTTTAAGTTGGACCAAACTGCACATTGACCAAAAATTTCATTGAAATCAGTTCAGTAGTTTAGGAGTCCATCGCGGACTAACAACGTGACACGTACTTTTTATATATAAAGATTTTATTTATTTTTAATGTTATTAATATAAAATATAGCTAAATAGTACAGAAAGAAACAATACCCTTTACATTTTTCGTACAAAACTTCCCCGCTATAAAATAATATTATTTTAAGCGACAGTAGCCTAACGGGCGCGGACTGCGAACTCGAAAGGTCGAGGGTTCGAATCCGCCATTCTACTGTCGTGAACCACTTCTAACACAAGCATTTTAAGTTTACCAGAAGTGGTTTAAGGGAATATTAGTAATGTTTAATAGGATTAAATTATACCGCACATTTAAGTGGCGCCGCTCTGGTGGCAGAAAAAGTCGTGGATTCATTGCAGTTTTAAGAACGCAGGCCTATTCGCTAACCTTGCTGATATCAAAATGATAGTCACTTAGCAGTACACTGCGTCGCATGTTTTATAATATTTCCTCTTTAACAGAGAAGCTTTAAAATACACGAAGCAATTTTTCGATTTTGATGTTAACGTAGCGAATAGGCCTGCTGATTACTGGATGCCGTGTATTAGCGACGTTAGAGCATCCGCTGCCACATACCCCGTGGGTGTTGTAAGAGGTGACAGGGGAGTTACAGAGCAATGTGAATTGAGAGGCAGCATTTTTACGAAAACATATCAATAACAAGCCCGCCCGCCAGGCGCAGCGACTATAGCAAGTGTGTTCCCTATGAGACAGTTTAAGTAGAGGCCTATTGCCAGCAGTAGACTTTTTATAGACTGTTACATGTAATGAATGGATGAATGAAAAATATCATTGGTGTACCAGTAGGAATTAAATTCGATTTGCTGGCATACACGCACGCTTTACGTGGTAGAGCCATGCTGCAGCTATATTATGGTTGTAGAAGTGCGACTGCTGATCATGAGGTCCCGGGTTCGAATCCCTGGTCGGGAAAAAAAATCAGTTATTGAGTTTTTCCATCAAGAAATTCTCAGTACCTGCCCGGAGTCAGATAGTCAATTCCAAGTTGGCGGTGTTTCACCCCCGTGCCTCGGAAAGCACGTAAAGCCGTTGGTCCTGCGCCTGATCTCTCTCCGGTCGTGTCGGTTTACCGTCCCATCGAGCTATGAGAGTGAGGGAATAGAGAGTGCACCTGTGCTTGCGCATACACTTGGGCACTATAATCCTGTCCTGTGCCGATGGCTAGTCTCCGTTGAGACTGGCCGCCGTGGCCGGAATTCGGTCTGGAGGACATTATTATTATGGTTGTAGCACGAATGAGTCGGCTCTCACAGAATTCCAACGTAAAATAGCAGCTTAACGCTGCTGTGTTTCGTATGGTGAGTGTAGAGAACCGGAGACCATTTTTACTGGAAATGAGGCATTCCATCTTAGTGTTCAGGGATGGCAACGCATCTGTATTTTGATTCTTAATCGAGGATTGATGTAGATGTTTATGGGCCACAGCATCCACTTACCATCAGCCGATCGTATGTTACCTTTATTCTATAAAAAAAAAACGCGAACGCTCAACTCCTGAGCAACCACTGTCTCAATTGATAAACATAAGTTAATTTATTAGAGGAGCGACATCTGCTGTGAAAGAGAAAGAGAAGTTCGAAAAAGAAAAGGCACGACTGCAGGGCGAACTGGACAGTGTAAAACTGCGTCTTAACAACGCACTGAGCTACATAGAAGAGATGGAACAAAAGAACACGGCGGCTGAGGAGAGCATTGCTAAGTTGGAAGAACAGCTTGAGGTAAGTCATTAGGTTTTTTTCATTAAACATGTTCTATTTTTAGCTTTCAGCTTTCTCATGGAATTAAATTATTGTCTGTCTGTCTGTCACTCACTTATGACTAACAGAACAGAAACAGTAACCGAAACTTTTTTATTCAATATAGATTATAAATAATACTTATTAAAAGTCACTCTTTTGTTTAATTTACCTTTAGTTTGGGAAATAAACCTCTGTCCAGGGAAGAACCAGCAAGAAAACCAGCGGAAGTATTTTTTGAAAAAAAACTAACACATACCTAATTAACACACAAACCAAGTTAGAAATAGCTTGGTAGCGATCACCTAATTCCCATCTATCATCCATAAGGCCCTTAATATTATAATAACGCTTTTTATACAAACTGTTCAATAAAGTTTTTGAATTTTGAGGAGGTTAAATTTTGTATATTTTCTGGAATTTTGTTGTAAAAGTATACACATCGCCCCAATAATGAATAATTGACTCCATGGGGTAACAGACCTGAAACGTGGTCGATGTACGAGGAAGTTCAAAGTCACTCAGCATGCGATGGAAAAAAGTTACGCTTGTTCTGTGCGGCGTAAAATTCGTAACGAGGATACCGCAGAAGACCAAGAGTAACTGACATAGCCCAGTCGATCAGTAAAGTGGCAATAGGCTCTCCATATAGCTCGAAGAACACACAACAAAAAGATTGTTGAGTAGTAGTCGTACTGACAAGAATAGTGTTCATCGACTCCCCACTAGATGGAGTGACGACCTGATGTAACACGCAGGCACTCGATGTATGCAGGTGGCTCTGTAAGTGCGGCCGTACTCTATGGCAGGCCTGTGTTCAGCGGTGGACTTGTGATGGGCTGTAGTTGTAGTAGTAATAGTGATAACAACTGCCTAGTTTGTCTAGGGTTCGAATCTCGGGCAGAGGCAAAATCAGTTATTAGATTTTTCTATCAAGAAAACCTCAGTAACAGCCCGAAGTCAGGAAGTTGACACTTACACACGCCCCTGCCTCGGAAAGCACGTACAGTCGTTGGTTCTGCGCCTCTCTCCTGTCATGTCTGACTGCTGTCCTATCGGGCTATGAGAGTGAGTGAATAGAGAGACGGTTACGTAGCAATTAGTCCGGCGCTCTGCTCCAATCCGTGCTGGCTGACTCAGATGTTAGTTGTTAGTTAGTTAGGTATTAGTTATGTTAGTTAGTTGTCTTAGACGTACAAGTTTCCTAACGATGTTTCCTTCACTGCTGAGCACGTGGTGAATAACCACTTTAAATTACAATTTACAATTTCGTTTATGTCGGCGGGGATCCAAGCCGTTACATCATCCTGAGTGAGTTCTCACTTCATTTAGTGCAATAGGGGTCAATATTTTATATAGGGTTAAAGATTTTGTTTTAATAATTTAGATACTATTGCATGCCTTATGCGCAAAGCACGTAGCTATGTTTTACTAGTGCCTAAAAATCAAGATTCCAACGTTTTTTCGCATAAAATTGTATCTCACAATCATATTGAATGTTGAACTTATTAATATTTTTGTTAAATCGATTAATTGCTATTTTTACACAAAAAAGTGGTTTTAGTGGCTTATGCTGTAGATTTATCAAGTCCGTATGAAGGGGTAAACCGATAACTTTTGAAAATATCAATTGTTTAATTCAATATATTTTTGAATCTCTTCATCTATTTAACCTATGATTAATGTTTTGTATGTAAACAAAGCTTAATCTACTACATGGGGTAAGGTAACTAAGAATAGTATAGCTTCGGAGACTTTTTTTCAGATTAATTTTTATCTTTTTAAACTTCCGACAACTTTTGGAAAAGTTGAAGACATCTCGATTTAACTATGGAATCAGGTACTCAAAAACCTTAGTCCACCCAAAACCATGGCTAAATAAAATTCTTCATATTTTTTTATCCGTTTGCACTGAATTAGTTTTTCCACACAATACCACTTGGTGGTAAGTGGTAATGTAGTCCTAGATGGTAAATGGCACTGTCTTAACGTAACAAAGCCTGTTCGCTTTTGCCTTGTTGAAGTCGGCCAGCTTGTATTCGGACTGAAAGACAGACGCCGGCAAATTTTTCCACTCGTTTGCTGTAAGTATTACAAAAGACGAAGCAAACCGTATGGTTCTAATGCATAGAATATCGATAACAAAGGGGTGAAGACACGCCGACGGTCTGGTTGTCCGATGGTGGAAAGGAGAGGGAGGAATTAAAGCATGTAATTCCTGCGCACACTCACCGAAATGCAGAAATGCAAATGCTGAATACTGAGAAGCTGGCTACTCTGCGCCTATGCTCGAGGCTGACAGTTATGTTTTTAGGATGTATGTATGTCTAATCCTATGTTATCTACAGTAGCCTATATTGCTTGACGGCTTTTATAGTACGAGGTGCCTAAGCGTCTTAAGCCTCTTGAGTACTTTGCAGCATCCAAGCCATTGCTAATGAATCGTTTATTTCAAAATATATAACGAAATAATAAAACAAAAAAATGAGTACATAAAAATATTTAATTTCACAATTATTTAATGACACATTTATTAATTACGATCTAAGTGAATCGATGACACCGATGATTGAATAGATAATATTATAATTACAGGGCCCTACTATTTCAATTTAGTATTGATACCTAATTATTTGTCTCTTGTCGTAGTCATATAGTTAAATTAACGTCGATTTTTATGTGTAAGGTCGATATGTGTACGATATGATGTGTCGATTGTACCGCGCAGCTGTGGTCACCAACTTTCAGTGAGTGTGTGCGTTGCTCATTATATTACATACAGCCTATCATACCTTGACTGCCTGGTTGGTATAGTGGATGTAGTAGTGCGACTGCTGATCATGACGTGCCGGGTTCGAATCTCGGGTTGGGACAAAAAAAACAGTTATTGAGCTTGGCTATAAAGCCGTTGGTCCTGCGCCAGATCTTTCTCCGGTCGTCGGTTGGGTTTACCGTCTCATCAGACTATGAGAGTGATAAAATAGACCTGCGCTTGCGCATACACTTGGGCACTATAATCCTGTTCTGAGCCGATGGCTAGTCTCCGTTGAAGCTTACCGCCGTGGCCGAATTTCGGTCTGGAGGACATTATTATTACGACTTATCAAGAGTCAAATGTTAAACATAAGCTCCCACCATAGATTGCTTTGACAACCGAAGTTTCATTTCCCTCTGTCACCTCTTACCTACGCGACTGACAGCGGTAGTGGAATATCTTACGACGACTCATGCAGCATGACTCTACCACGTAAACGTGATAGTCAATGAGTAAATGTAATATCATTTTGATTTGTTTAGCCATGTAGAGTGATATTTCAGACATCGACATTTGGAATGTTTCTTTATTTAAATGTAATGAAACGATAACATTTTCCGTGGAACGTGTTTATTGTGATAAGTAACAGAATTTTTATACGTGGTAGAGCCATGCTGCAGCTATATTAGTAGTATGGTTGTAGCACGAATAGGTCGGCTCGACCGGGGAAGGACCACGCTCTCACAGAATACCAGCGTCAAACAGCAGCTTAACACTACTGTGTTTTGTATGGTGAGTGGAGAGAACCGGAGACCCTTTTTAGTGGAAAAGAGGTATTCCATCTTAATCCTTACGGGTGTCAACGCATCTGCATTTTGATTCGTAAACGAGGATAGATGTAGATGTCTATGGGCCACAGCAACCACTTACCATCAGGTGAACTGTGTGCTCGTTTGTCACCCTATAATATTAAAAACAAAACTATAGTCTGTTCGCTTAGAATCTTAGATACGGTCGCCTTTGTATCGGGCTGCCTTGGCACGTGTCGCATCTTGTCATATCTCGCCACCGCGACATCAAAGGTGGTATGTACGGCGTACACCCGCAGGAAAATTAGGCACTTTAAAATGAAACACCGTAGTGAAAATTTATTTGCTACCAATTATTTATATTCGTATCTTATTACAATAACCATAAGAGTAAAATAGGGGTGACAAGCGAGCACACACAAGTCCACCTGATGGTAAGTGGTTGCTGTGATCCATAGACATCTACATATATCCTCGTTTGCGAATCGAAATGACTAAGATGGAATACCTATTTACCAGGAAAAGGGTCTTCGGTTCTCTACACTCACCATACGAAACACAGCAGCATTAAGCTGCTATTTTACGCTGGTATTCTGTGAGAGCGAGGTCCTTCATCGGTCGAGCCGACCCATTCGTGCTACAACTATACAGTTAATATATCTGCAGCATGGCTCTACCACGTATAAAAATGATAGTATTCTATTATATTCTTAAAATAGAAAAACAATTATTTAAGAAACACAGTAAAAAAAAAAGCAAATTAATAAGTGCGCCTCCGGGTGTACCGACACTATCTTAGTGCACAGATTATACTCGACAAAATGTGTGGATCGAAATTCTATATCTTATGTGCCTTCGTTAACGTTGCTTATAAGCTCGCGATCTTTGTTGTTGTTGAAGTCTCTCTTCGTCACTACTATACATTCATCATTTTATGGTTCGTCCAGGAAGCAGACAACAACGCAGTACGGCAGAATCGACTGGTGGAGCATCTGAAAGCGGAGACTGCCTCACTGAAGTCTGAAATTGAGCAAAGAGGTGCTCACATCGGTAACCTCAACGATAAGGTAAATATATAAAGCTAAGTCTTTGACATTAAGTACCTACATAGAACGTTTTACTTTATAAAAACAACCATTTTAAAGGGGCGTCCATTAACTACATGAGGCGATTTTGGAGATTTTTTCTACCTTCCCCCTAACACTGGTAAGAAGTCGTGAGATATGGTTCGATACCCTCGCCCTCCCTCCCCCCCCCCCCCCCCATCTCACTTGAGATTTTTCAAAATGTGTATTTTTCGTGTAAATACTTTAATGTTGCGACTGATTGCGTTGGGTTTATTTATTGTGGTAGTGGTGGTGGTGCGTAATATTATTTTGTATATAACGTATAATATTATATTGTATATGGTGATATATGTTTGTATTATTTATCCATATTTCGCATAATTTAACCCGATTTTCTTACACCGCTTAATGCGGAAAAAAATTACACGTGATATTTGTCGAGTCGAATCTCACCTGTCCTCTCCCCAACGTGTGGTTGGGTGAGATTCGGCTCGGCCCCTCCCAGCGTAAACACCTCATGCAATGAACGGACCTAGCCCTCAAATAATCTTTTTTAACAACATTTCGAGTGGAGATATCATCCAATTTTAAGTTTTACTTGATGTTGGAATATGTCGCCTTTTTCGCCTAGTAGTTCGTCTGGCGAGGTACCTCGTACCTATTTTTTTTTATAGGATAAGGGTGACAAACGAGCGCACAGTCCACCTGATGGTAAGTGGTTGCTGCGGCTCATAGACATCTACATCTATCCTCGTTTGCGAATCAAAATGCAGATGCGTTGTCACCCGTGAGGACTAAGATGGAATGCCTCATTTCCAGTAAAAAGGGCCTCCGGCCACCTGCACTCACCAAGCGAAACGCAGAGGTAAACCTCTACTTCACGCTGGTATTCTGTGAGGTCGTGGTACCACCCCGGTTCGAGCCGGCCCATCCGTGCGACAGCAAAAGCTGCCGCGTGGTTCTACCACTGTTAGTTTCTACCGCCAAATAGCAATGTTTTCACTACTGCGTTCTAGGCTGAAGGTTATAGCAAACCAATACAATTACAGGTTGTAAGGCATTCCATCTTAGTCCTCACGGCTGACAGCGCATCTCTAGCCTTCTTTGTTTGAAGTTGTCTGCAGGTGCCCATGAACTGCAGTAGTCACTTATCGTCAGGCGGACAGAAAGATCGTTCGTCACTTCTACTTTATAAAAAAAAAAAGTAAAAAATTCCGAGCCGGTAATAGGCTAAGTTTCTGCAAAATTTCATTGGGTATCCAAGCTCTATAAACAAGATCCTAACTTAAACTTTATATCTCATGCAATAGATTTCAATATTATAAAGTAAATTTTGATATATGTATAGGCAAAAAGGTTCAAAATTCAGTCAAAATTGCGGCGGTTTACGCTACCTCAGCTATGTACCAGGTATATATTGTTGATTAAAAATCATCATTGATAATTGCAACTACAAAGTTATCTGTCCGTTGGTAAACATATAACCACGCCTCTTTCCCGTAGGGGTAGGAAGAGACCATTTCTTCCCACTTGCTACGATCCTTACATACATGTTTCGCTTCGTCCACTTTTATTCCCCTCGTACGTGCTCTTCGGTTTAGGGTACTCTTGACCTGTCCTTTTTTCAAGACGTCCCTGATTTGATCTAGAAACGTCCGCCTAGGTCTACCCCCTCCAACACTTTCATTCATACACGCCTTATACACTTTTTTCGTCAATCGTTCTTCATTCATTCTCTCGACATGGCCAAACCATCTCAGCATAGCTTTCTCAATTTTTGTTACTACATCTTCATCATATCATCATTGAAAATTGTAAGTACAAAACATATTCCTGTCTGTCTATTAATCAACATTAAAAATTGTAAATATATATTGATTTCTTTGTATGTTATTCAATATTAAAAATCGCACTAATTCATCACACTGTAATAAGTAGCCACGTAGCAACCACGCATACATAGTCTATTTTACGCTATGGGCTATGAACTTATAATATGGGGTAGTGGTACTGACCGGAATAGAGCATTCGTTGCCCAAAAAAATGTATTCGTGCAACATGCGGGATATAGCCAGAGGAATCCTTTAAACCACTATTGAAAAGATTTGGTATATTACCTCTCCCGTCGCTATTCACTAATAAAATTGGAATGTTTGTTTTTAAATGTAAGTCATTGTTTATTAAAGCAAGTGATATATCACTAAAAAGAACCCCTTTGTCGTATCTCCTCAGTTTGCACTCCCCTTCTTGTCTCAGCCAGTATCGGAATCCTCGGAGTCGACATATCGAGTGACGTGCAGTTTCGTGGTCACTCGGAAGAGAAGGCCAAATTGGCCTCTAAAAAAAAGCTTGGTGTGCTTAGCAGAGCGGGACAGTATTTCATGCCGGCACACCGCCTGCAACTTTACAAGGCGCAGGTTCGGCCTCACATGGAGTACTGTTCCCATCTCTGGGCAGGGGCTCCCCAATGCCAGCTCCTTCCACTTGACCGCATCCAGCGCAGAGCGGCTCGAATCGTCCACGACCGAGTCCTTTCCGATCGGCTCGATTAATTGGCACTGCGAAAAGATGTTGCATCCCTTTGCATTTTCTTTCGCATTTACCACGGGGAGTGCTCTGAGGAATTGTTCGGATTAATCCCAGCCGCCAAATTTCACGAACGCACATCGCGGCAGAACTCCCGATACCATCCACACCATCTGGATGATTGGCGGTTCACCACTGTGCGATTTAGAAGATGTTTTCTTCTTCGCACGACTTCCTTGTGGAATCGATTACCATCAGCAATTTTTCCGGACCGATACGACTAAGGGACTTTCAAGAAAAGAGCCTACTCCTTTTTAAAAGGCCGCCAACGCATCTGCAATTCCCCTGGTTCCCCTGGTATTGCAGTTGTTCATGGGCGGCGCTAGTCACTTACCATCAGGTGAGCCGCATGCTCGTTTGCCCCCTCTCCTATAAAAAAAAATCGATGGTCTAGAAGACAAACATGCTAAATGCAAAATTTTATTATGATTATAATATTATGATTATATATAATAAAATGCAAACTACCTAAATAATTTTAATGTAATTTAATTATTAAGCGGAAGATTATATAAGAAACATTTGTATAATTGGTTAACAACTGAATGCTTTTGTAGCTTAAAAGATTTTTAGATAGTAATTAATTAATATATTGTTATCTAAACAGTTAAAAATTATAATGTACATGCTATGAATTATTTGTTACGAACCACAACTGCACGGTATTAAACGGTAACATTTTTTAATACCGTGATTCTTGTAAATAAAAATTAATGATTTATGAAAAAACAAATATTTAGTAGTGTTACTTTTACAATTTAGTAGGTTTAATAATTGGTATTAACTGTATAATTTGGCAATTTTCTCACATTTTTGTCACGATTTTAACTTAGATACGGGCCAGGTGTTGAGCTCTCGTTATAAATTTCATAAGGTGTATTGGGATAATATCGGTTGGATTTTCGACTAGTTGAAAGAGTCTTACAAAAACTTAATTTTCTCGACATCCGTGTACGTCAGATTTCTGAAACATGGCACAAATGGTTAATGATTAAACGTAGTTTAGCTCTGATAATCTTTTGTTTTTGTAAACTCAACGGTTTCTGTTTTTAACGTGTGTGAAGACAAGACATACTTTTTTTATATGCATGTTGAAGAATTTGCCATTGAGGGGTAAGACCGGATTTAAATTTAAAGCCACTTCTACTGCTTTGAGGACAAAGTTTATAAAAGGGATTTGTCCTATATTTACCGCTCAAAAACATATTTAAATATAATCTATAAATTACGAAATACATAAATGTTCCAAACGATTGTCTTTTTTGCGGTTCACGGCATCCCATCTTATCCCTGATATTAAAAAAAATGTGGATCTCAAAGTTTGTTATGGCACAAGATGGGATTGCTCAATATAAGGGAAAGATAAGATGCATTTGATTTTTGAAAACCGGATGGACAATAAAAATAGAAAAATTACCCTATTTTATAAAATGCCGCGCAGCACACGCCGTACTTCTCGGAGCGAGTGGAGGGAACTTGGGGCCAGGGCAGAATGAAATGGCGTCGGGTACCATATTGCTAACATTTAAAAATAAAGCATAATTTGCCGGAAATTTGAATCTTACGATCTCGCCTCATCACCGATCTTACCCCAACGCACCTTACGAGTTCAATTTTCGCCCGCACCATCGAAGTTTCACTTGCTCACCTGTCACATGTCTGGAATAATAAAAATATTTTAGAATATACTATGTGAGGTACACTAATACACATTTTCATCAAAAACAAATTTATCGGAATTTTTAATAATGTCACCTTAGGCGTAATACGGTTTAAATTTCTTAGTAAAATAGTAAATGCAATTCGCAGCTAAGCAAAGCTGAAAAGAGCATCGAGCGACGTGAAAAACAACTCAAGGATATGGGACACAAACTCGATATAGCACAGCAAGAGCAAGAGGCGGCATGTGCGAAGGCTGCCTCGTTGAAAGAACAACTAGATGCGACCAATTCACAGTTAGACGCAACCAAACAGAAGTTACAGAACACGTCTAAGGAGTTAAAGGTAATTTTTAAGGATCCTCCTAATCCTAATAAGCTATGTCTACACCAGTGCGCTTTCCTGTTCATCTTGCGTCTTCCTCTAACGCATGCTTGAGCAACCATAGCGCATGCACTAGCGTATGCGCCAAAACTAGTTAGACAACTGGGTGGGTTCGCTTCGCATGCAAAATTTCCTGCGTTTTAATAAACAATATGGCGGAACACAAAGATAAATTATTAGATAATGAGTGTTATGTTTCGTAATTTTTGACTCCACTATTTTCAAAAGCTTGTAGAAATTGGCTTTAGTCATTCGTGTGAAATTTTTAAAAAGAATGTCAGTGTTTAGCTATAAATCTTTCAATATTGTGTTTTTTTGTTTCTTCAAATAAACTTTCACCCAGATACTCCTTTGCTTGCGTTTTTTCCCTGCACTTAACACGAAATTAGCCGCGCCGATACTATAACTATAACTATAATTATAACTATAATTATATTGCCGAGTCCATCTCTAACCAAATCTAACCGAGACCCGTGAAGTATAATACGAGTTGCATGCGACAAGCACACGGGTATAGACGATAAGCTGCATGCGTCTTATGGCACAGCGCTTGACGCAAGAATAACTGAAAGTTGATGAAAGCGAAATTGAAAGCGCAATGAAGTAGACATATCTATACTAATCTTTATCCTAATATCGATTCTAAACGACATAAATATATTACTCACTGACTGTGGTAGGACTCTCTCCTGCCTAGGAGTACATCAGGATAGGCACCCCCTTCTTACCTAGTTGTGGCTCCAAGCAGCAACGCGTGCACTACTCTTTTTCAGTGAGAAGGTATAGAGAACCAGTTATAATATGATAAATAGACCATGAGACATAACATCTCAACTATCAGAGGTTACAACGCATCTGTGTGTTCTATATTCCTGTGTGTTCTATGATTAAAGTTGGCTGCAGAAATCCACGGGCTGGAGTGAATTGTAGGTTCGTTTGTCTTTCCAATTTTATAAACAATTATTATTAAAATAATCATAGCTAGTGTTCTCGTCTAGTTAGGATCTTATAATACAAATAAATGTAATTTTTTTAAGAACATGACAGACGACAGCGTCAGACTGCGCAACGAGATAACGAAGCTGAGCAAGCAGTCCACGCAGCAGACGAAGAAGTATCAGCTTCTGGAACAGAGCAAAGCCAGTATTGAAGCAGAAAGGTTAGAAGACAAACAAAGACAAACATTCAGAGAAATCTTGCCAACCAAATAAGAGTATAAGAAGAATTGGTTATGAATTTTGGGCGTAACGGTGAATTATCTAACGTTTCTTCTGACATGGTAAAGCACGCTGCAAATGTATTTCTGACAACAGCAAAAATTGATCGGTTCAAACAATAATTTAAAATTAAAAATTTTGTACAACCAACTTCAATACAAATTATTAAGAATAACTCAAAAACTATTGGTCAGACCTTGAACAAACTTGAGAGACACCACCGAGTGATGAGACTAAGATTCGCGCGCGAACATGCGAATCAAACCAACGATCTATGGAGCAAAGTCTTATTCACATAATTTAAAATTTTGTACAACCAACTTCAATATAAACTATTGAGGATAACTCAAAAACTATTAGTCAAGCCTTGATCAAATTTATATGGAACCACATGTGAAGCATCAGCTTTCAAATAATAAAAGAATCATCGAAATCGGTTCACCCAGTAAAAAGCTATGAGGTAACACACATAAAAAAATAAAAAACATACAGTCGAATAGAGTACCGTCTCCTTTTTGAAGTCGGTAGAAAAAAGGATCACGCTTGCAGAGCCAGAGCCAGAGATCCTTTTTACTGATAGCAGAGCATTCTATACTAGTCTTCAGGGGTGACGACGCATCTGCATTTTGACTCTTAATCGAGAATAGATGTAGATGCCCATGGGCCGTAGCATTCAATTACCATCAGGTGGACTGTGTGCTCGCTTGTCACCCTTATTCTATTTAAAAAAAATGAAAAACGCAAAACCGAAAACATTACTTGCAGGCTACACAAATACTAACTACCCGTGTAGTGGGGGTGTAAGAACAACTACCTCATATGAACCCGTCGTAAGAGGTGACAGAGGGAAACAAATCAGGAGATGGGCAGCAGCGTCTTCCTAATAACGACTAAAAATAAAAATAAAAACTGCGTTTACCAACCCACTTTTAAAGAGTGGCAATTATGAAATATATCCCCCCCTAATCTATCTATAGGAGAAACCTATTTTCAGCAGTGGACTTTAATAGGCTGTAACGGTAACGGTAATGAGAACAAATTATTTCCCTGCAGCATTCGGGGCCTTTAGTGCCGTTACTCGATGTTTAACCGGTGTACCACGGAGCCGTTGCAGAAATATTTTAGTCAAATATAAAAAAAAACTACAATAAGGAAGATAAACGAGAACATAGTCTATCTGATGGTGAATGGATGCTGTGGCTCATAGATATCTACATCTATCCTCGATTAAGAATCAAAATGCAGATGCGTTGTCACCCGTGAGGACTAATATGAAAGGTCTCATTTCTCGCATTAGCATTAAGCTGCTATTTTACGCTGGTATTCTGTGAGTGCGTGCTTATCCGGTCGAGCCAAAACATTCGTTTCATACAATATAAAACAAGATGTTGTCCGACCCATAATAAATTTATTTCAAAGTATTTTCTACCTATACATTTTTAGTAAATTTGGACTAAAGCAGCCTTCAACAAAATCATTTCGACAGCTCATAAAAAGCATTCCTATTGGCATGTGTGTCTGTCTATAGGAGAAATTAAAGTTTTTTTATATAGGATAAGGGTGACAAACGAGCACACAGTCCACCTGATGGTAAGTGGTTGCTGTGGCCCATAGAAATCTACATCTATCCTCGTTTGCGAATCAAACTGCAGATGCGTTGTCACCCGTGAGGACTAAGATGGAATGCCACATTTCCAGTAAAAAGGGCCTCCGGCCACCTGCACTCACCAAGCGAAACGCAGAGGTAAACCTCTACTTCACGCTGGTTTTCTGTGAGGTCGTGGTACCACCCCGGTTCGAGCCGGCCCATCCGTGCGACAGCAAAAGTTGCCGCCTGACTCTACCACTGTTAAAATAATGTAAGTATGGCGGCACCGTTTAAAAATATTACGTCACAATTCATTCATTCACTACAATTTATCAAAAGTCCACTGTTGAACATAAGCCTCCCCCATAGATAGATTAATAGGGGGGTAAGCCTGTTATTAACCGCAGTTTTTAGTAGTATATATAGTATGTTGTTGTTAACAGAAAAATGCTGCTATTTATTTTCTGTTTCACTTCGCTCTGTCGCCTCTAACGACACCCACGGGAAGACATGTGGTAGTAGATTACACTACGCAGCCACTACCCGGCAAGTTTTCACAATAGTTACGTTAATATAAATTCAAAAGTATTTTTTTTGTCCAGAGAGCGTCTTCGCCAGCAAGTGAGCGTGATGGAAAGAGAAATCATGCTCAGCAACAAACACGCGGAGGCAGATAAAAGGGAGATTGAGAACCTCAACAGGGAGAAAGATATTTTGAACAAGACTGTTCAGAAGATACAGAGTAAGTTAACTGTGATAGTAACTGTGACATTTTCTACCGACTTTAAACAGGAGGAGGTACTCAATTCGATAGTATGTTTATTTTTTATGTGTTTTTTTATAGGAAAGGGGGCAAACGAGCATACGGCTCACCTGATGGTAAGTGATTACCGCCGCCCATGAACAATTGCAATACCAGGGAAATTGCAGATGCGTTGCTGGCCTTTTAAAAAGGAATACGCTCTTTTTCCTGAAGGTCCCTAAGCCGTATCGGTCCGGAAAAATCTCTGGTGTTAGTCAATTCCAAAAGGAAGTTGAGCGAGGAAGAAAACTTCTTCGAAATCGCAGACTGGTGGACCGCCAGTCATCCAGATGGTATGGATGGTATCGCGAGTTTTGTAGCGATGTGCGATGGTGAAATTGTGCGGTTGGAATTAGTCTGAACAATACCTCAGAGTAACCTCACTCCTCGTGGTAAATGCGATAAAATACGCAAAGAGATGCAAAATCTCTTCGCAGTGCCAGTGAGTCAAGCCAATCGGAAAGAGTTCGGTCGCCGACGACTCGAACAGCTCTTCGCTGGATGCAATTAAATAGGAGAGCTGGAAATGAGGAGCCCCAGCCCATAGATGGGAACAGTATTCCATTTAAGGCCAAACTTTCGGCCAAGGCAAGTTGCAGGCGTTGTGCCGGCATAAAATACTGTCCCGCTCTGCTGAGCACACCAAGCTTTTTAGAGGCCAGATTGGCCTTCACTTCTAAGTGACCACGAAACTGCACGTCACTCGATATGTCGACGCCGAGGATTCCGATACTAGCTGAGGCAACAAGGGGAGTTTTTTTTCATATTTATTTATATTTATATAGGATAGGGTGACAAACGAATACACAGTCCACCTGATGATAAGTCATTGCTGTGGCCATCGTTTGCGAATCAAAATGCCTCTTTTCCAGTAAAGAGGGTCTGCGGTTCTCTACACTCACCATACGAAATACAGCATTGTTAAGCTGCTATTTTACGCTGGTATTCTGTGAGAGCGTGGTCCTTCTCCGGTCGAGCCGACCCATTTGTGCTACAACTGTACTACTAATATAGTCGCAGCATGGCTCTACCACGTATAAGGGTGTGCCTTGAAACTGAGCAGATACGACGAAGGGGTTCTTTTTAGCGGTAAACACGCAAACTTTTATCTTCTGGAGATTGAACTGGACTAGATCTAATCGCCCCGTAGTAGTTAGTACAAAAAAGTCTAGACTTCAGACACAAGTTTGTCCCGGTACTCGGCGACGTTTTCCCGAGAAATATTGGCACGGCCGGTGTATAAAGCATCACCAGTGCTATGATCCGCATAGCAATGAATGTTACCGGTTTGCAACATGTCATTGATATGCAGAAGAATCAGCGTTAGCGACAGCACACAGCCTTGTGAAACACCAGCGTTAATGGGATTGTAATCGGAGCATGCACCTTCTACTACGATCTTGATGCTCCGATCTACAACAAAACTTGTGATCCAATTGCACAATTTCTCGGGAAGCCCATAGGAATGAAGCTTCGTAAGAAGCGCTTTGTGCCAAACCCGATCAAAGGCCTTCGCTATGTCCAAACTAACGGCCAACGCCTCCCCCTTGAACTTTACTGCCTCCGCCCATTTATGAGTTAGGTAACCTAGAAGATCACTAGCCGAGCGACCGCGATGGAAACCATACTGAACGGTCGCTAATCAGCTGGTGATCCTCATGGTACCCCATGAGCTGGCTGTTAATAATGGACTCCATTATTTTAGAGAACAAGGAGGTGATGGCGATAGGCCTATAGTTGGACGGATCAGAGCGGTTACTTTTTTTAGGGATCGGGTGCACAAAAGCTGTCTTCCATGAGTTCGGCACTACGCCTAGGGAGTAGGAGTACTGGAAAAGACACGTTAAAACCGCTGCCAACTCTGGAGCACACGTCTTCAACACAATATGAGGGACGCCATCAGGCCCACTTGACTTGTTGACGTCCAAGGGGAGGCGTGCCCTCCGCACCGAGCGTTGGGTTACGATTCATATTTGGACTCCGTAAATATGATCACATTGCAGAATTTTATAAACGTCTCAAATGGCTGCCGATTCGCATCCACAGGAATACTCACATCCTTTCTACTTTATACAACATACTGTTCTTTGTTTATATGATAAGTGTGACAAACGAGCACACAGTCCACCTGATGGTAAGTGGTTGCTGCGGCCCATAGACATCTACATCTATCCTCTGTTACAATTCAAAATGTAGATGCGTTGTCACCCGTGAGGACTAAGATGGAATGCCTCATTTCCAGTAAAAAGGGCCTCCGGCCACCTGCACTCACCAAGCGAAACGCAGAGGTAAACCTCTACTTCACGCTGGTTTTCTGTGAGGTCGTGGTACCACCCCGGTTCGAGCCGGCCCATCCGTGCGACAGCAAAAGCTGCCGCGTAGCTCTACCACTGTTAAATTCAATTCAATCCCTCTACTCCACATAAACTGAAAGACCGCTTTGAATTCGTTTCCTCCTCTCACGATCGTCATCTACGTTCCACTAACAATTTTTTGCTTCGTATTTCAGCACATTTATCCTCCTTTTTCAATAAATCTTTTTCGGTTACAGCTGTACACTTGTGGAACTCCTTGCCTTTATATATTCGACGTGCTCAGCCAATTTATTCCTTCAAAAATCTACTAAAACTTATTACTTGGAACTCTAATATTTCCCATCATAATTCCCGTCCTTAATTGTATCTATCCTATCTATCCACAACCGTTATCATCTTGTGTGTATTTATAAACTATTTTTTTAACTTGATGTACATCTTCCCTATTTGCAATTTGCTGTAAACAACAGTTCTTTGCTAAATAAGGGTTGTCTGGAACAATCGGCTTGACTCACTGGCACTGCGTAGAGATGTTGCATCTCTTTGCGTATTTAATCGCATTTACCACGGGGGTGCTCACGCTCAGCCGTGTAGTGGCGGTCAAGAATATCCACTACCCCATATCCTCCCGTGGGTGTCGTAAAAGGCGACAAAGGGAAACAGGCGGGAGATGGGCAGCAGCATCTCCCTGATAATAGCCAAAATGACAATAAAAAAAAAACTGCGGTTGCCAACCCGCTCGCCAAGCGTGGCAACTATGGCAAATACCCCCCTATGAATGTAACAAAGAGACGGCCCCCAGTCCCCAGTGGCCCCGCTATTCCTGGCTACGGTGGCGACCATGGTAACGGCGGGGCAGGGGGTGCTAAGAATCTCCGGTGGAGGTTCGGTTGCCACCTACGACGACTCGACCTGGCAACGTGCAACGCACGCACCCTGAGGACTGACGAGAAGATTGTGGAGCTGGAAGAAGAGATAGACAAGTTGCGCTGGCATATTATAGGATTATCCGAAGTCCGAAGAGAGGGGGAGGACACGGTAATCCTCGAATCCGGCAACTTGCTCTATCACCGGGAGGGCGACCATCTGTCCCAAGGAGGTGTCGGATTTATCGTCCACAAGTCTCTCGTTAACAACGTTGTAAAGATCGGGAGTGTGTCGACGAGGGTTGCGTACCTTATACTCAGAATCACCAAACGGTATTCGCTGAAGGTAATACAGGTTTACGCACCAACCTCGGCACACCCCGACGAGGAGGTGGAGGAAATGTATGAGGATATCTCTAGAGCCATGCATTCCCCCAAAACCCAATATACGGTGTTAATGGGAGACTTCAATGCAAAACTAGGCACAAGAGAGAACGGTGAGCTGAAAGTAGGGAAATTTGGAATAGGGCAACGGAACCCAAGGGGCCAACAGCTGGCCGACTTCATGGAGAAAGAGGGACTCTTTATGATGAACTCTTTCTTCAAGAAGCGGCCCCACAGGAAGTGGACCTGGTCGAGCCCCGACGGTTCGGCAAAAAATGAGATTGACTTCATTATGACGACCAGACGACAACTGTTCAGTGATGTCTCAGTGATCGCGAGGGTGAAAACCGGCAGCGATCACCGAATGGTTAGAGGCACACTGAACCTAAATGTTAAGTTGGAGAGGTCTCGTCTGATGAAGTCAACGCTCCGTCCCCCTCGTGCTCTAATCCAAGGTCCCGAAACCTTTCAGCTCGAGTTACAAAACCGTTTTCAGTGCCTAGAAGACTGCAATGAAGTGGACGATATGAATGACAAGCTCGTGGAAACTGTCCATGCGGTCGGGGCTAAGTTCTGCAAGACCCACCGCAGAAGAACACAAAAACTCTCCGATCACACTCTTAATCTCATGGCTGTTAGACGGGAGATGAGGCTACATTCTTCAACAGATTTGACAGCATACAGGCAACTGAACAGACAGATCTCCAAATGCATGCGGCGGGACTTGCGCAACTTCAATACAGCTCGTATTGAAGAAGCGATCGAGCGGAACCAAGGCTCCAAAGTCTTTGCCAGAGATCTGTCTGCCAGAAAGAGCCAACTGTTACAGCTGAAGACCGAATGTGGCAGCATCGTTTCCGGGGCACCTGAGATTTTGAGTGAGATTGAGAGATTCTATGGGCAGCTGTACACGTCATCGTTGGAGCCACACGCAAGTGTGAGTAACGATCCAAGAGCGAGTCTTATCCGACATTATTCCGAAGATATCCCGGACGTCAGTCTGAGCGAGATTAGAATGGCTCTCCAACACCTTAAAAACGGCAAGGCCCCAGGCGAGGATGGAATTACAGCGGAGCTTCTGAAAGCGGGTGGAAGACCGGTACTTGAAGTCCTTCAGAGGCTCTTTAATTCCGTCCTCCATGGTGGCATTACACCGGAGGCGTGGAGCAGAGGTGCGGTGGTCTTGTTCTTCAAGAAAGGTGACAACGCTCTCTTGAAGAACTACAGACCGATTTCCCTTCTGAGCCGCGTCTACATGCTGTTTTCGAGAGTCATTACGAATCGTCTTGCGCGCAGACTTGACGACTTCCAGCCTCCCGAACAAGCCGGTTTCCGAAAGGGCTTTAGCACCATAGACCACATACATACCCTACGGCAAATTGTACAGAAGTCCGAAGAGTACAATTTGCCACTATGTCTGGCGTATGTGGACTATGAGAAAGCCTTTGATTCCGTCGAAATTTGGGCGGTGCTGCAGTCCCTTCAGCGGTGCCAAGTTGACTGTCGGTATATCGAGGTGCTGAAGTGTTTGTACAGTAGAGCTACGATGGCTATCCGAGTACAGAACCAGAGTACGAAACCTATCCAATTGCAGAGAGGTGTAAGACAGGGTGATGTTGTATCCCCGAAACTCTTCACCGCTGCATTGGAAGACGTTTTCAAGCTTCTGGACTGGAAAGGATACGGTATTAACATCAATGGCGAGTACATCACTCACCTTCGATTTGCCGACGATATAGTCCTCATGGCAGAATCGCTGGAGGGCCTAAGCACTATGCTCAATGACCTCAATAGTGTCTCCCAACGGATAGGTCTTAAGATGAACATGGACAAAACAAAGATTATGTTTAATGTCCATGTCACACCTATGCCGGTAGTTGTTGGGAGCACTAAGCTCGAAGTTGTTGACGAGTATGTTTACCTGGGACAAATAGTCCGACTAGGTAAGTCCAACTTCGACCGAGAGGTCAATCGACGGATTCAACTCGGCTGGGCAACGTTCGGGAAGCTACGACACATCTTCTCGTCAGACATACCTCAAAACCTTAAAACGAAATTGTACAACCAGTGCGTGTTGCCAGTGCTGACTTACGGAACTGAGACGTGGTCCTTCACTGCTGGCCGTATGAGGAAGCTCAAGGTCGCTCAGCGAGCTATGGAGAGGGCTATGCTCGGAGTTTCTCTGCGTGATAAACTTAGGAATGAGGTTATCCGCAGTAGAACCAGAGTAACCGACATAGCCCAACGGATTAGTAAGCTGAAGTGGCAGTGGGCCGGACATATAGCTCGAAGAACCGACAACCGATGGGGAAGAAAGGTTCTCGAGTGGCAACCTCGTACCGGTAGGCGAAGTGTAGGGCGTCCCCCCACGAGATGGAGTGACGACCTGGTAAGACATGCAGGAAGTCGATGGATGCAGGTGGCTCAGGACCGTGCTTTGTGGCATTCTTTGGGGGAGGCCTATGTTCAGCAGTGGACTTGTGAAGGGCTGTAATGATGATGAAATGATGACCACGGGGGTGCTCTGAGGTATTGTTCGGACTAATTCCAGCCGCTCAATTTCACCATCGCACATCGCGACAAAACTCGCGTTACCATCCATACCATCTGGATGATTGGCGGTCCACCATTGTGCGATTTAGAAGATGTTTTCTTCCTCGCACAACTTTCCTGTGGAATCGATTACCACCAGCGATTTTTCCGGACCGATACGACTTATATATATATATTTATATATTTTCAACAGTGGTAGAGCCACGCGGCAGCTCTTGCTGTCACACGGATGGGCCGGCTCGAACCGGGGTGGTACCACGACCTCACAGAAAACCAGCGTGAAGTAGAGGTTTACCTCTGCGTTTCGCTTGGTGAGTGCAGGTGGCCAGAGGCCCTTTTTACTGGAAATGAGGCATTCCATCTTAGTCCTCACGGGTGACAACGCATCTACATTTTGACTTGTAATTGAGGATAGATGTAGATGTCTATGGGCCGCAGCAACCACTTACCATCAGGTGGACTGTGTGCTCGTTTGTTACCCTTATCCTATAAAAAAAGAAAAAATATATATATATATATATATATATATATATATATATATATATATATATATATATATATATATATATATATATATATATATTTAAAAACGTTCCCCTCACACTAGGATTTTCTAATTTATCGTGGAGGCAGTTTACAAACACAACTTGCACAAGGACAAACATCCAGACCCGGAACAATTATTTGTAGGCCATACAAATACTTGGATATTTATTTCATTTTGTTTCGTTTTAATGTATATTGGTGTACAATAAAGAAAATATTGATTGATATGGAGTGCTTAGCCCTTGAGCTACAAAGACTTCTAAATACAATGTTTTAAAATATTTACAACATATAACATGAACAAGTTGCGAACAGATGAAGCGCTGGAGAACCTGCAGATGTTGGCCCTGCAGGAGCAGAGGCGCAAGCAGCTGGAGCACGAGCTGCAGGTGCACGCCGCGCAGACCAACAAGCAACGCCTCACTATCCGACAGCTGGAGAAGGACAAGGACAGGTAACACCTTTCAATGGAGCCTTTAATAATAGGAAAAGTAAGTTTCGATTGTTTAACTCTACGGCTACAGCCGTAGTATTATCATTATCACCATTATTAGTCCACTGCTGAACATAGGCCTCCCCCAAGGAATGCCACAAAGCACGATCCAAAGCCACGCGTCGACTTCTGGCATCTCTTACCAGGTCGTCACTCCATTTGGGGGGGGGGGCACCCTACACTTTGCTTACCTGTACGAAGCTGCAACTCCTAATCCTTTCTTACCCATTATTACGTGCCACGTTTAAATTAAATACAAAGAACTAAATTGAACGGACTGTATTCAACATTTTTTAAATTTATAATGCCGCATTATAGCTGCAGTAAGATAAGGCACAGTAAGGCAGTAAGGACACGCCACCGTCGGTAAAACGGTAAAACGACACGTGTTTCGCCTCTACACGAGGCATCAACGGATGAAATCGACATTGCAGTGTAGTCTCAGCTCAGTCTCGAAGCAGCGAACAGTGCTCTTCAATCTGTTGTTGCTTGTTATACGTGGTAGAGCCATGCTGCAGCTATATTAGTAGTATAGTTGTAGCACGAAAGGACCACGCTCTCACAGAATACCAGCGTAAAATAGCAGTTTAACACTGCTGTGTTTCGTATGGTGAGTGTAGAGAACCGGAGACCCTTTTCACTGGAAAAGAGGCATTCTATCTTAGTCCTCACGGGTGACAAGGCATCTGCATTTTGATTCGCAAACGAGGATAAATGTAGATGTATATGGGCCACAGCAACCACTTGCCATCAGGTGGACTGTGTGCTCGCTTGTCACCCTATTCTATAAAAAAAGAACTAAGTAATGCCCAAATACTCAAACACTGTTCAATTTTAAGATGCCGTTAAGTTTCGTGCTGTCTCTATCACTTTAAGTCAAAGTGACTGATACCAAGACATTTAACGACATCTTATAATGAGGGCATCCACGACTTTTTCTGCCACCAGGGCGGCGCCACAACAATGAGGTAAAATATTTGACAGATTTCATAGAGGCGACGATAATTTCTTAGAAAAATGTAAACTTTAATGTTTCTTTCTGTATTATTAGTTATATTTTATATTAATTAAATTAGAAATGAATAAACCTAACTAAATAATAAATTAATGATCAAATCACTGCCGCACTGACAAACAAATTGAGCTTAGTGTTTTTCTTTGACGATTGAAATACTTGCCCTTTAAGTTCTATACTGGTGTAGTTGCGGGCACAGATCAGAAAAGTCACTACATAAGAGCTGGTATACGTACATGATGATGATGATGATTTTCGTGTTACCTATATTTTGTTTGGAATTCCCACAGCCTAACAAAGACTTATTTAAAGATACCTTTATTTACACCTCGTGTGTATTTTATGGTCACATAGGTTGTAAATAGTAGTTACAATTTGTTAAACCTTAGTGCAGACATGACAATTACCCATCAATAACTTATTATTTATTTATTAATATAACTAAAAAAATTACGTCGAATGTGTATAAAACTGAAAAAACCTAAAAAATATATTTTGTTCGCAGAATGTTAGAAGAAACGATTGCCCTCAATGACAAAATTGATGAAACCACAGGTACGTATGAATATTGTTTATTGTTGCTTTTGAAGTGAAAACTTCTTTAAGCGTATTCGGCGATTTTGGAATGGGTAAAATCCATTGAGTTATATTATGTACTACGTACTAGAGAAGCCATTCTAAACAAAAAATGTGTACTACTCTATGTCTTTGCGCATGCGCGTAAGATAATAAAGTCGCGCATGCGCAGTTGATTTATGCGCGTTGCGCCTGCGCGGTCAGTTTTTTAATTTAAATTTTAATTTGAAATCTTGTATTATTAGCGCCGCTCCACACTGCATGTATATTGAAACCACAGACTAACTAGTAGATTGGAACCACACCAAATGACACTGTACGGATTGCAGTACAGTTCAGTTGAACATAGTGTATGTTCGGAATGAGAAATCTAGTACGTAGTACATATCGCACCTCCGCTCAAATAGTGTCATAACTCAAAAAAATCAAAATTCTTTTTTATTGTTTCCTTAGGTTCAGAATACTTCAAAGTTTCATATCAAAGAGTGTCTTAACTAGTGATTTTACTATTTGTCGCTAGATGGTATTAGTGTCATTATAATGTTAACCGAAACTAATAGCACATCGAAGCATCGAACTTAAACAGTGTCATATCACGACTTGCGCAAGGTACTCGTGTATCAAAATATTGTATAAAGTGTTGTTTGTCGATATATGACGGTATATGCGATGGGTGAAAAAAAATAATCTTTAAATTTATTTAATTAAAGTGCACTGTCTCGACATAAGACAGTTTATGGGATTAAGGTGAGTAAATATTACTATATTTTTTGCAATAAAACTGATCTGTGTCTAGTTATGACGATATATGTGATTACGTCGCGCCAAAAATCATATTACTTTTACAACAAGTTCTCTAAGGCCCGGCGCCCACCTACGTAACGTAACACGTGATCTGACGCGTGATTTGACGCGTAACTTGTCACTCGCCTCAACATTCAAAGGGAATGTATGTAGTAACGCCCATTTGCGTGGCGTGACGTGACGCCGCATGATCTGACGTGCCATTCAGCTTGCTACTAGTGACGCATTGAAGTGGCACGTAACACGAAACTTGTAGTTTTAATATTAAATTCATTGATTTAGTTCATGAAAAACCATGTTTATATGATTATCCTAGACACGATTACAATAACAGGAACTCGCAAGATGCTTCTTGCAACTTGTAGGGCAAATCTATGCGAAATGTAATTCTAATTCCTTCATAAAATTGAAAGTACCACCACTTTTCAAATTTTTTCCCTTAGGGATGTACTCAAAATCTTCAGCTGGCACTTTGAATGTTTGAAATCTGTAGCAAAACAAGGGCATGTTTATCCTCTTCTGGCGAGATTTTGGCCCAAAATGAACTTTGCGACATGCTATTGTTGCACAGGTTGGTGCAAGCAGTGTCACTCGTGGTCACGTCAGAGCATCGTCAGAATCATGCTACAAGCCATGTCGAAATCATGTAGCTTAGGTGGGCGCCGTGGCTTAGTCATAATGATTTCTTATATTTACGCGAACACTACACATTTAAATAAAACTAATTTTACGGATTTTATCGCGTATATTAACTTATTTTATATTCCCGACGTTTCGAGCACTTTACAGCACCCATGGTCACGGGGGGGACTGAGGTGTATGACGTCCCAATGTCATAGTTAACCACGGCTACCTCCAGATTAAAAATTATTAATTTTTGTTCCGATCCACGCAGTATGAACTTACAGTATCATGAAGTCTTGCAGTTGTATGCTTGGGTTGGGATTTAATTTTATTAATTATGGGATCCCAAGCAGATGGTAGCACCCAGCCATCTTCTCTATTGAAATTAGGATGTTTCTTGATTTCAATAGCCTCGCGAATCATCCTTGGAAGGAATCGGTGTTCTTTAGCGAGGATTTGTGGTCTATCAAATCTAATGTAATGACGGGGGCGATCCTGTACGTGTTCACAGACTGCAGACTTCCCGGAGCGTCTATTCTTCACATCAGCTATGTGTTCTTTAACACGGGTTTTTATAGATCTTTTAGTTTGTCCTATATAAGAGAGACCACATTCACAATCAAGCTTGTACACTCCTGCATCTTGCAGAGGAATATTACACTTGACTGATGGTAAAAACTGACTAATCTTCTTCGGCGGCTTGAAATATGTTTTAATGGAAGCCCGCTTCAAGATGTAGCCAATCTTGTCAGTGACACCTCTGACATATGGCAGTACAGCAGGCACTCGCTCGACTGTGGCCGGCTTCACTCGTTCACTGTGACGTAGGCGCGGGACCCGAAGCTTATTGTCGTGCAAAACTTGCTTGACGTGTTGGAGCTCGGCGGCCAGGTGTTTACTGTCACAGATCCCTCGTGCTCTCTGAAACAAAGATTTACCCACGGTAGCTAACTGTGAAGGATGGTGGTGAGAATCACCGTTTAAATATCTATCTGTATGGGTCTTTTTTCTATACACAGTGTGGCTCAAGGTGTTATCAAAAAAAAAAAAAGACCCATACAGATAGATATTTAAACGGTGATTCTCACCACCATCCTTCACAGTTAGCTACCGTGGGTAAATCTTTGTTTCAGAGAGCACGAGGGATCTGTGACAGTAAACACCTGGCCGCCGAGCTCCAACACGTCAAGCAAGTTTTGCACGACAATAAGCTTCGGGTCCCGCGCCTACGTCACAGTGAACGAGTGAAGCCGGCCACAGTCGAGCGAGTGCCTGCTGTACTGCCATATGTCAGAGGTGTCACTGACAAGATTGGCTACATCTTGAAGCGGGCTTCCATTAAAACATATTTCAAGCCGCCGAAGAAGATTAGTCAGTTTTTACCATCAGTCAAGTGTAATATTCCTCTGCAAGATGCAGGAGTGTACAAGCTTGATTGTGAATGTGGTCTCTCTTATATAGGACAAACTAAAAGATCTATAAAAACCCGTGTTAAAGAACACATAGCTGATGTGAAGAATAGACGCTCCGGGAAGTCTGCAGTCTGTGAACACGTACAGGATCGCCCCCGTCATTACATTAGATTTGATAGACCACAAATCCTCGCTAAAGAACACCGATTCCTTCCAAGGATGATTCGCGAGGCTATTGAAATCAAGAAACATCCTAATTTCAATAGAGAAGATGGCTGGGTGCTACTATCTGCTTGGGATCCCATAATTAATAAAATTAAATCCCAACCCAAGCATACAACTGCAAGACTTCATGATACTGTAAGTTCATACTGCGTGGATCGGAACAAAAATTAATAATTTTTAATCTGGAGGTAGCCGTGGTTAACTATGACATTGGGACGTCATACACCTCAGTCCCCCCCGTGACCATGGGTGCTGTAAAGTGCTCGAAACGTCGGGAATATAAAATAAGTTAATATACACGATAAAATCCGTAAAATTAGTTTTATTTAAATCTCTAAGTCATGTTATGACGTTATATTATGTGATTAATTTGAGTCTAAAATCATATTCTTTTTACAATAAAAGTGCTCTACCTATATCGAGTTATAACATTACATACGATTGGGATTATTTAAAAAAACAAAATTATTATTTAGAATAAGTGCAATGTATATGATTTATGACAATACACATGATTAAAGATAGTCGAAAAATAATTGGTGTCGCACTCAAATCTAATCTATATTAGGTATTGTAAAGAGGTACTTTATTATATTGTTTATGTGTCTAGTTGAATAAAGATATTATGCATTCTTATTTACTAATTTAAGGTTTTTTGTCATTAGGTGGATGTATCTGCGAGTATATACAATGTCAAGATCAAGTAAATTATTGGCTCTTTACTTGAAGGCAAACGAACAGCGTAGTCAAGAAGCAGACGAATCGATTTTCGTAAAAATAAGTAATTCAGAACCACTGAAAAATAGCTTAAACACGGAAAATATTTTGAATTTAACTTCCACAAATATAAATGATTTGCCTGAACAGTGTTATAAAGAAAACGTAGAACATAATATGCAATATTTAACTGAGGGTGAAGAAACAGATGATTCTGTTAAAGATCCAAATTACAAAACAACTCGCAGAAAGAGTAAGAAAAATAACGTCGTTCCTCGTAGTCGATCATCATCATCGACTAGTACTTCGAGTTCTTCATCAACTAACTCAAGTTTTTCATCGTCCAGCTCAAGCTCATTCTCAACCAACTTATCACCGATGCCACCTAATGCAAAATCAAGTGAAAACAATAGCGATCGTCCATCAACCTCACAAGAACCTAATAAAGATATAACACAAGAATCAACGCCTACACGTAAGAAACGGCGTTCTGAAGATCAATGGAAGCAAAATGTGACTGAAGTGCTACGAAACTCGGGATTGCATTATCAAACAAAATCTGGACGATATATTCCTAAAAAAAGTATGAGGGAGGGTTGTGGAGAACTTTGTAGACTGAAATGCAGTTCTTTTCTTACCGACGAAGTAAGGCTACAACTGTTTAATTCTTATTGGGCTTTGTAAAATTTAGAGAAACAGAGGCAATTTATACATAAACATTTAAGACCCATAGAAGTTACTATTTTGATGAAAAAGGTTAAGTTATATGACTAAATATGTTATCTTTTTTACTTATTACATATAAATAAGTTTAATTAGTATTAAAGTTTTATGTTCCTGTAATAATTCTTACATAGAAAATATTTTTCGTTCGTTAAAATGTCGTTCATTAAATAATATTTTATGAGTTTTTCGTTTTTTTTATCTATATAGTGTCACAACTACAAATTTTTTATTTATTTTTTTATTTTTTGAGGATAGCAAATATACCATTTTGTGGAGCATTTAAAACCATTATAATTTACTAAAAATAGTATAATGA
Organism: Parnassius glacialis; assembly: GCA_033319125.1. Taxonomy (NCBI): domain Eukaryota; kingdom Metazoa; phylum Arthropoda; class Insecta; order Lepidoptera; family Papilionidae; genus Parnassius; species Parnassius glacialis. The sequence goes on from JAVANC010000008.1 coordinate 6,314,182, forward strand.
TAATTTTGTTAGTTTTTGAGTTATGCCCCAAAATGTGAAAAATTAAGTTAGAGTAATTTTTAAACGCATTTTTCTCGACGATTTGTATTTCGGACTTATGACGATATTTGAGCGGATGTGCGATATTTATATCGACGGTAAAATGTTATAAGTTCGCGTCACCAACATACTGCAACAGTTAATATTATAAATGTATATCAACTGTTTTGACAACTAAATTGCATTTATATTTTGTACTGGCCTTACCTTTAAATAAACCATATAAAAATGTATACAGGGTTATTTTTAAAAGAGTAGCCAAATTTTAGAATTAAGTTCAAATATATAAATAACTAGCTGACCCGGCAAACATTGTTTTGCCATATACTTTATTTCCAAGAAATATTTTTTAGTTTTAAAAATCGCGATTAATAAACAGGGGTTGATCGTAGATCGATGGTAACAAACACCGCGACACGAGAATTTTATTATTTTAGATGATATACCGTTATTGCAGTTTTTTAAAATACTTGTAAATAAGGCTGCTACTTTTATATGAAATTATCGCAAATTGAATGTGATTTATGGGCAACAACGTTTTTGCCTACTAATCGACGCTTACGAATGTGTGCGTACGCAGTAAAATCAGTTAAAATACTGCAATACCACGCATTTTGAGTTTAATAGATAAAAAGTACAGGATATTTGAGTTTTTTTCAATTGATTTTTCTTCATTATATATTACTTATTCTGAACCTTCTCTGCAAATTTGGCCGGTTTGCTCGGAGTTCCGAAACATGTGAAAACTACTAGAAGACTAATAATGTTAATGATGTTAATTTACTAATTTTAAAATTATAATTTTTAATACTACAATTAATTTTAAAATCCACAAAGAAAACGGTGTTTATAGTTTTGAGTTTTCAATTCTGTCGGTAATCCATAATGACAAAATGACAATTTTATGGGTCACAGCAACCAGTTACCATCAGGTGGACTGTGTTCTCGTTTGTCACCCTATCCTATGAAAAATGACTGCACTTTTTTTTTAAGTTACAATTGACAGTCTTCTTTAAAAAAAAATCTTGGTAAATTTATTTATATTATATTCTATGGTATTCTATGTTCAGCAATGGATTTAAATAAAACTAGCTTTTACGGATTTTATTGCGTATATTATACGTGGTAGAGCCATGCTGCAGCTATATTAATTGTATAGTTGTAGCACGAATGGGTCGGCTCGACCGGGGAGGGACCACGCTCTCACAGAATACCAGCGTCATATAGCTGCTTAACACTGCTGTGTATTCGTATGGTGAGTGTAGAGAACCGGAGACCCTTTTTACTGGACACAAGGCATTCCATCTTAGTCCTCACGGGTGACAACCCATCTGCATTTTGATTCTTTATTGAGGATAGATGTAGATGTCTATGGGCCACAGCAAACACTTACCATCAGGTGGATTGTGTGTTCGCTTGTCAACTTGTCGACATTTAAGCACTTCACAGTACCCATGGTCACGAGGGGTGTTCGACATCCCAATGTCATAGTTTAACCACGTCTACCTCTAGATTAAAATTATTAATTTTTGTTCCGATCTACGCAGTATGAACATATATTATTTTGAAGTGTTGCAGTTGTATGCTTGGGTTGGGATTTAATTTTATTAATTATAAGATCCCAAACAGATGATAGCACCCAACCATCTTCTTCATTGAAATTAGTATGTGTTTTGATTTCAATACCCTCGCGAATCTATCCTTGGAAGGAATCGGTGTATAAGAAATCATTATTCAGCAATGTACTTGTGAAGCTCTGTAATAATAATGATAATGATGATTTTTATGCTACGAAAATATTCAAACCAACGTCCAATGTGCGCCACGTCGTTTCCATAACCATACGCTTGGCAGACGATACTGTGATTACCAATGCGCCTGCCAAACGTAACGGTTAAGGAAAATTCAGCCTACCACCGAATAGGTCTATCAAGGTGAGAAGATTGAATACCAATTGATTATTTGATTAGTACAATGATTGTGACCATTACTTCCTATATATATAATATAGGAAAATATATAATAGAGACTCCAGTCCAGTCGTGAAAGGGTTGTGATGTTAATAATGATCCATAATTGCAGAGGAGGTCCGTCTCCGCACCGCCGACATTTTGGACTTGAAAAAGGCGCTCCGAGAAGAAGGCATCAATTCGCGCAAGCTCTCCGTCTCTCTCGACGCGACTCGAACTGAGAGGAACATGCTGCACAAGAACTACACGGAGGCACTGGATGAAATACAGGATCTCAAACAGAAACAGAAGGTGAGGATGGATATTCTGTCGGCAACTTCAACAACGGAAACAACTGCTGAGTTATTTACTACTGGAAGTATTTAGCGCAAGACGAGAAGTAGAGTTCAAGAAGAGAAGTGAAATATTATTTTTTAAAAAATATCAAAAAACTGTAGTGTTTCAATATATTATTAAGAATCATTTAGAAGGACAACGTTTATATTCCGTGCTATATACATATACAATCAACAAATTTGGCACCTACATGTCTGATGTACACTCATATCATTTCATCATCATCATCATCATCATCATCATCATCATTACTGCCCTTCCAAGTCCACTGTTGAACATAGGCCTCCCCCAATTAATGCCACAAAGCACAGTCCTGAACCACCTGCATCCATTGACTTCCTATCATTTAGGATACATTAATTGCTTATTATCATTTCATGTCGCAAATTTTTTTTGACAGTTTATTTCCACCATATTTATTAGTTAAGTATTTTTAGTGTTCACAGATATATCTAAATGAATAAAATAGTGCCTGAAGATTTTATTCAGCTAAGTCAAGAGATAGTAGATACAGTAGCAGCCCGGAGTCAGAAAATTGGCGGTGTTTCACCCCCGTGCCTAAGATAGCACGTATAGCCGTTGTTTCTTCGCCTAATTCTCATCCTTTATGAGACCCATCAAAACATGAGTGTGAGGGAATAGACGAATAGAGAGCGCAACTATGCTTGCGCGTTCACTCGAGCATTGGAATCCTATCCTACGCAGATTTTTTTTTTATAGGATAAGGATGACAAACGAGTACACAGTCCACCTGATGGTAAGTGGTTGCTGCGGCCCATAGACATCTACATATATCCTCTATTACAAATCAAAATGCAGATGCGTTGTCACCCGTGAGGACTAAGATGGAATGCCTCATTTCCAGTAAAAAGGGCCTCCGGCCACCTGCACTCACCAAGCGAAACGCAGAGGTAAATCTCTACTTCACGCTGGTATTCTCTGAGGTCGTGGTACCACCCCGGTTCGAGCCGGCACATCCGTGCGACAGCAAAAGCTGCCGCGTGGCTCTACCACTGCTAAAATACCATCACCGATGGCTAGTATACCATCACAATGACCGAAATTCGGTCTGGAGGACATTATTATAAACACGGTGATGGAAAGAAGGTAAAAGGGGTTTGCTCTTCCCTGTTTGAACTTGGTTAGAAATATCCATGGCCAACATCACATCGACTATTATCTCGCATGCCACTTTTTATAATTATATATATATATATATATATATACACATATATATTAAACTACTCGCCGTTTTTACATTGCTACAGATGCTAGCTTACCAAATAGAACAATTAAAAGAAGACATCACCGGCAAGGAGACGGGTCTGAAGACGTGCGAGGGCATGCTAGCGAAGTGCAACAAAAAGAACGAGCAGCTACGAACCGAAGTGCAAGCTGTCACAGCAAAGTTGTCTGAAGCGAAAGCAGACATCACTGCGCTCAGACAGGAGGAGGCGCGACTGAACAGAATTATTCAGGTAGGCCCTAACTGAATTGTTGTGGACTGATTTATCTTGACAGAATTTTTCTGGTGTGACGTAACGGAATCATTTAGGTGTCACATAACAGAATTATTCCTAACAAAATTATACAGGTAAGACTTAAAAAAAAAGAACGAACCTTATAGTATTCGTTCGTTCGTTGGTGGTAGTTAAAATTATATCATGCAAAAAACTATTTGTTTTTTATTAAAATTAAAAATATATATTGAGCAGCGGTAGAAATTAACCTAAAAAATTTTGAAAGCTAAATACTGAAATATTAATTCGAATAATTATTCATCATTAATCACTGCATATTTTATCAAGACACTTGTTATCAATATTAAATACATTTATTAATATAAACATATATAAAGTAGGTTATATAGGCGTACTTTACAACCACCGCGCGCGCTCATTGGTCAAATCAAATAGCACACGCTTCCTCGGCTTCCTGTTACACACTTCCGTCCCTTTTCACGAAATCACTGCCACAGAATGCGGGAAAGCGAGAGGAAAAATGTTACACATCAAACAATTATTCTGGTGTGACTTAACACAATTATGCAAGTGTGACTTAACTTAATTATACAAGACTTGAAGAATTATGCGGTGAACAGAATACCAGCGTAAAATAGCAGCTTAACGCTGCTGTGTTTCGTATGGTGAGTGTAGAGAACCGGAGACCCTTTTTACTTGAAAAGAGGCATTCCATCTTAGTCCTTACGGGTGACAACGCATCTGCATTTTGATTCATAGTCGGGGATTGATGTAGATGTCTATGGGCCACACCAACCACTTACCATCAGGTGGACTGTGTGCTCGTTTGTTGTCCTTACCCTATTACAAAAACCCTAGCTAAAGCAGTAGTAAGTTACGTCTACAATCCTACAATACTTTGCTACATTTACACCCTTGAAAAGTAATTGAGAACGTATACTCTCTGCAACTCAATATGCTATTAAAAATAAAGAACCTTTTTTTCGTCATGAGGAAATATGGGAGGGCATACCCGCCTCATAGGGAGAACGGGTTACGTCTGACTCGCGCCAACTAAAATCCCATGGTATTCCACAGTCGCTGTATATAAGCCAGGTCACATGAACACTTTCGCACACATCCGCGGCCCCACCAGTAAATAAAGAACATACTCTATTTTCCCTTAGTTTAATTAACATAGGAACTATAATAACCTTAATCATTTCACCATAGGAAAGTGATGCTGGCCGGGCGAAGCTGATGAAGGAGTTGGAGGGTCTGATGAACGAACGCGATGTAATCGGCGCCCAGCTGGTTAGGAGGAATGATGAGATATCGCTGCTGTATGAGAAGATTCGGATACTGGAGGTCACACTCCACAGAGGTAACAAAACTTAATTTATTGCCATGTTATAACGTAGCAAGTTGTCCAGTAAAAGATTTTTTCACGTGGTAGAGCCATGCTGCAGCTAAAATAATAGTAGTATAGTTGTAGCACGAATGGGTCGCCTCGACCGGGGAAGGACCACGCTCTCACAGAATACCAGCGTAAAATATCAGCTTCATGCTGCTGTGTTTCGTATGGTGAGTGTATAGAGAACCGGAGACCCATTTTACTAGAAAAGAGGCATTCCATCTTAGTCCTCATGGCTGACAATGCATCTGCATTTTGATTCGCAAACGAGAATAGATGTAGATGTCTATGGGCCACAGCAACCATCAGATGTACTGTGTGCTCGTTTGTCACTCTTTTCCTGTAAAAAAAAATGTAAAAAAAATTCAGATAAACGATGTCATAGAGAACGATATTCTTACAATGGTATATCCACCATGTAGTGGGGATGAAAGACGGGATAAATGGAGAAAAACAGTGGTTAGCACCAGCGTGTTCTTAATAACAATCACAAATTTAAAAAAAAACTCCTGTAGCCAACCCGCCTGCCAAGTCTGGCAACTAAGACAAACAACCCCCCTTATTTAGCCAACATAAGGGGAGTCGTATGTTCATTAGTCAACTTTGATAGGCTGTATGGTAAAGACTGATAATGATGATGATGATGATGTTAGAAGGGTGGTAATAGAACGCACAGTCCACTTGGTGGTAAGTTTTTTTATAGGATAGTGTGACAAACGAGCACACAGTCCACCTGATGGTAAGTGATTGCTGTGACCCATAGACATCTACATCTATCCTCAATAAAGACTCAAAATGCATATGCGTTGTCACCCGTGAGGACTAAGGTGGAATGCCTCTTTTCCAGTAAAATGGTTCTCCGATTCCCTACACTCACCATACGAAATACAGCAGTGTCAAGCTGCCATTTTACGCTGGTATCCTGTGAGATGTGTGTGGTGCATGCTAAAGCCCATAGATGCTACAATTATCCTTGATCAAGATACTCTATACCTTAGTCCTCAGGGTTGATAAAGCCTATTTATACCTGTTTACTAGCAAAAAGGATCTCCAGTTCTCTACATTCATTATATCATTACACATAATACAACAGCTAAGCAGCAATATTCTGCTTTTCATACTGACGTTCTGTTGAACCGTTCTGGTTCCGGTTGAACCATTGGTACTGCAGCCGTAGTAGGTATTCTGCAGCCTGCAGCATGGCTCCACGTAGAAAAATTTATAAATTGTAAAAAAATTGCAAGAGCCAGGAATTACCTACAATTGACTCGATTCTTTTATTTATTTACAGGGGAGCGTCAATATGAGCAACGAGTCGAAGACATCCGTCTACTTCGCCTGGAGATCATACGACTGCGCAAGGAGAAGAACCTACTGTCAAAGGGCATAGAGAATATGACAGATTTAAGGCTAGAGGTTCGTTCCTTTTATCATTAGCCCTTTTATTAAAAAAATTGTTTAGAAAATAATTTGACAGCTCCGTGGCGCAGTGGCATTCCTATGATTTGCAGCGCTGAGAGCCGCTGGTTCGATTACCGTACGGAACAAGCATTAATTTGTATGTCCTACAAATAATTGTTCCGGGTCCAGATGTTCGTCCTTGTGAAATTTATGTATGTAAACTATACATGAAAAAATCCTAGTGATGTATGTAATGTTTCAAAAAAAATAATGCGTAGACATACTGAGGTTCCTTAGACTTTTTACTTATGTATTTAACTAGAGCCCAATGACTTCGTCAATCTTACTTAGCGGTACCATGTAGCGACATCTATGGAAATGTATTAAATAAAGAACGATGTATTTAGCGCGTCAAATTTTCATATCGATATACATCGCAACCGCTTCCGTAGATAGATAATAGATGGCGCTAGAGTAGTCAAGTGAGCTCGGCCACGGTCCTTATTGCTTTGTAAGAGAGATGTATTTTATGAGGTTAACTGTGACTGTTACGAAAATCGTCAGTTTGAGAGTTTCTTGCCACTTCTCCTCACAAGTTCGCCCGCAGTAGGGTTTTGTTGAAGCGATGGTGTAGCTTGCGTGACCTTTAAAGAGTGCTTTGTAAAGGCCAATTTAAAAGAGACTACTAACCATATTAATTAAGATGGTCCTCCTAAGTAAGCACCGACTGGCATTTAATTCCCTAACACTAAACAACAGGTATGACAATGCTGTTCCCCGTTAGGTACCTGTCTGTTACCAAACCACTAAAGCATTCCTCTCTTAATCTCGATCACGTCTTGCAAAATAAATATGACTTAAATTAAAATATAGATTTTTTTCTTTTTACTTTATTGCTACACCTGTGTCGTCATTTAACCATTCCAAGTATGGACTCATAATAATTCCTTGAGAATGCAATAAATAAAAAATAAATAAATAAATATAATTAATACAGTATAACAGTGTATTACCAACCTCATTTCTCAAGGAAAAGCCACATACAGGTTAGGCACCTGTATGTGGCTTTATTCTATTTCTATCACCCGTTCGTGATGCAATCTGCCCAACAAACGAGGCTCTGTCGACTAACAAATGGCTCTGTTCAAAAATACCAAACCCAAACCAGATCCTTTTCATTACTCACCTTATCCGTGCTGACCCAGCTGTTTGCCCTGCTTGGTGAGTCTGGGTAAATTTTCACACTACTCGTAGCTGCATCAATTGACAAATATCTTGTAAAATATTCGTCTTCTTGTAGAATAAAATCTTGTTTAATATTTGAATAAAATTTCGTAAAACATTTACTAAGGTGTTTATTGTTATTTAAAATTATATAATGCGATAAATGACAAATATACATAAGTTTCCTGAAGATCCACTAGTCATATGGTCATGGTCTTTTCGATTTTGAAGAGGGTTGTTGAAGCACAGAAGTACTACTTCTCTGACCCAATGCATGGTGGTAGAAGATGCAGATTTCCTCGCCATCTTTACTTCACCTCGAATAAAAAACTAAATCAGCACAAAAAATTGCAATTAACAATTTGATTTGTACTCGCCACGATTGAAATTTTTACTCATATTTTTTTTGCAATTTCGGCGACCGTTGACCGCCTAAAGAATAAAAGTAGTTATAGAATGTTAATCAAAATATTGTGTTGACAGGTGTTTAACCTAGAACGCGAGCTGGGACGATCTAGACTGCGCGTACGAGCCCTGGAGGAAGCTCTGGAGACGCCGCTCAACGTGCACCGCTGGAGGAAGCTGCAAGGAACCGATCCCGAAACTGTGAGGCTCACGCACAAGCTCACGCTCACGCAGAAGTAAGTACACGGCTTAATTTATACTTGCGATCTCACTTAAAATATCACCTATTCAAACATTCACTAGTCAATACCTTCGACATCACAAACAAATCGCTTGCGCCTTCTGCCTTATGGGTATCACTTACAGTTTTCCCGTGCTTCGGAAAGCACGTAAAGCCGTTGGTCCTGCGCCTGATCTCTTTCCGGTCGTGTCGGTTTACCGTCCCATCGGGCTATGAGAGTGAGGGAATAGAGAGTGCACCTGTGCTTGCGCATACACTTGGGCACTATAATCCTGTCCTGCGCCGATGGCTAGTCTCCGTTGAGACTGGCTGCCGTGGCCGAAATTCGGTCTGGAGGACATTATTATTATTATTATTATCACTTAAAGCATTTACTTCATGTGATACCCACAGAGTACATGGTGTCGCGACCCGATCACTACCAAATTATTTTATAATTTAATTATTTAAATATACAATTTGCCTATCGTGTGAGTCGCCTATTTTATTCATGTTCCCTAATTGAACACATGGACAGTTGTTTGGAAAATTTGAAAGCAGAAGAATGCGGGTTAAGAATGGGTGAGTTAACCGTCAAATGCCTTTTGTACGCCGATGATCAAGTCATACTTGCGTCGTCGGCAGCCGAGTTGCAAATGATGGTTACATTAATGAACAGGACATTAAAAGAAAAGGGAATGAAAGTGAACGCAAGTAAGACGAAAGTTATGGTTTTTGAAAGAGAAGAAAGTAAAACGATATGTGAAATAAGAATAGAAGGGGAGTTGGTAGAGCAAGTAGATGAGTTTGTGTATTTGGGATGTGTGTTTAGCAGGGATAGTAGATATGATAAGGATATAGAACGACGAGTGAATGCAGGAAATAGATTGAATGGGGCTCTACACTCTATTGTGAAAAGTCAGAATGTGTCCAAAAAGGCACGTTTGGCAATTCACAATGCTGTGTTGGTGCCTACTTTAATGTATGGTAGTGAAAGTTGGGTGTGGCAGAAGAAGCACGAGAGTTTTTTTTTTTATAGGATGAGGGTGACAAACGAGCACACAGTCCACCTGATGGTAAGTGGTTGCTGCGGCCCATAGACATCTACAACTATCCTCAATTACAAGTCAAAATGTAGATGCGTTGTCACCCGTGAGGACTAAGATGGAATGCCTCATTTCCAGTAAAAAGGGCCTCCGGCCACCTGCACTCACCAAGCGAAACGCAGAGGTAAACCTCTACTTCACGCTGGTTTTCTGTGAGGTCGTGGTACCACCCCGGTTCGAGCCGGCCCATCCGTGTGACAGCAAGAGCTGCCGCGTGGCTCTACCACTGTTACAACTGTTAGAATAAATGCTGTAGAAATGCGGTCATTACGTAGTATGCTAGGGCTGAATCTGAATGACAGGGTGAGAAATAGTGTGATAAGAGAAATGTGTGGTTTGCAAGATGATGTTGTGACTAGGATTAAGAAAGGAATGCTTCGGTGGTTTGGTCATGTAGAAAGAATGAATGAGGAAAGAGTGACAAAGCAAATTTATGTTGCAGAGGTGAATGGCAGAGTCGGGAAGGGTCGCCCTAGGCGAAAGTTTATCGACCAAATTGGCGATATATTGAAAATGGGCCAAATTAAGAGTACCTTTAACCGACGAGCGTGTATGCGTAGGTATATGGATGTGGAGGAAGCGAGAGAGGTGTGTCAGGATCGTGCCAAATGGAATTCCATAGTCTCTGCCTACCCCTCTGGGTGACAGGCGTGAGTGTTTATGTTATGTTATGTTTATGTGATACCATTCTTATTTGCACTTGAGATTGTGGTTATTGAAAATGGCAGTGTTTAACCCTCATGTCTTGAAAAGTACGAAAAATCGTTGGTGCTGCGCCTGATCTCTTTCCGGTCGTCGGATTGCGGTCCTATTGGACTGTGTCACATTCTATTTCTATCTTCATACTTCAGAACCTTTCTTCCACATCGATTGCCGGTTTTTCGAGGTCACTCACGCAGAGAAACATCGAGCAAAGTCCTATCCATAGCTCGCTGAGCGACCTTTATATGTTTACCTAGAACAAACTGTCCGATGTGGTAAATCAAACTTCAATTGAGAAGTCAATTAATAAATCAAATTTCGCTGGGCGGCTTTTGGGCGTCTTCTTGTCAAGTATACTTTAAAACTTGAAGACAATAGTTGCACAAGCTTAATTAAAATAAAATAAAATTTATAGAAAAGTACTGGCCCAGAGCGAAATGCTGGTGCTTAAGGACCGCGAGCTCAAAGAGACGAAAAATCTTTACGGTGCAGTCAAAGACATGCTCGCTTTACAACCCAGTCCTGAGATACAGGTAAGTCGAGACACTCATTTTTTATGATGCAGTAGGACATTCTTAGCATTTGATCCTCACTCATAGTAATTACAATGGCTGCGAAAAAATTTTGCACCTCCTACACAACCCACTTGAAGTTGTTACCACACCAATCGATGGCACATCCATTGATGGTGGAATGGATTAGAGATGGTGGAATCAAATCAAAATTTCTACCATACCGCTTGATTATTCGAGAAGCTTCACCGACCGCTCCCTAACATCACCCGCCACCAACTGCGTCCCGCTCCCGCGCCCTAGCTATCTGACCTGTGATCAGTAGTATGTTCTCGTTCGATATTACAGAGTCCACAACCACATCGATTAGTTGTCGATCGACGTCGATCCATGATTGAACAACGTTTTATCGACTTGTATCCGTAGATCAGCTAAACAACAACAACACACGCCAATCGATTGACGTCGATCAATGTCACTGATCGATTGGTGTGGAAGCACGCTTAGAGCGCTATGGAAAACAAAGTGTCACCTTGACAGTTTGATTCTTAACTTTAATCATGTGAATTCTTTAGTTTAGTTTATGGAGTGTAGAGAGAAGGAGGACCATCTCTATATATGAAAAGTGTCCCTAAAAACGTGTCCAATAAGGGTGGCGTTGCAGTAGCATAGGTTAAATTAAAAAAAAGCGTCAAAACTAATTAGAATAAGATGGAGGAATAAACAAGGACCGACAAATCCGCTTGGTTTTGTACTACGTAAATAGTTGAGATTTTATATACTGGCATTTTACTAACTACTCTAATCATGAATTTTTTTAAGTATTTGAATTCATCTAACTTCACTCCGTTCACAACAGCTATCTTCATATCGTAGTTTTTCAGACGCCAGCGCTATTGTGGTAGGTTTTGGAACCTCTATTTTCAGTAAATAGTAGGACACTTTATCAACTTTCGCCCCTTATAAGATTGTAAGACTCCTTGTACTCTACACTCCATAGTTTAATTCTTGTTATTCGTTACTTGATCCACTAAAGCTACCATGAAGCCGCTGGCTCGTCACGATTCAGCATTCAGTGTTTCGATTTGGAAAATGATATTACATAATTGATTTTTTTAATTGGCTTACACACCGTACCCCAATCATCATCAACTAATTTTAAAGTTTTAAATTTTAAAGTTTTACTTATAAAAGAGCTTGAAATAGAGACATCAAAACGATAGGTCCATACCACCACACCCCTTACACACCCGGATTGAGACGACCCTATGTAGAAATGTTGAACAACAATTTAAAGTAATATAAAAATTGCAATTTCAGCAAACTTTAGTTCGAACACAGCGTGCACTGGCGCAAAGAACCACGAAAATGAAATGTTTGGTTGCAGGTAAGTTCATTTGATTATATACCTACACAGCACTTCTTCTGCTACCAATAGCAGTGCTTGCTTCGCTGTCACATGAGTAAAGAAACCGTATCCGTACTGTACAGAGGCAAAGCTTCATACAACCTCGCTATGATAGTTACACTACTACAAACTAGACGCACATGTGTGCGTGACCACTGGCGACTTGTCACGTACAGAGAGAAACTGCTCTAAACCGGCTCGGCCAGTGCTCAAATTCAGGGTTATGTAAAGAATAATAAGTGTCAAATTTTATTTTTCAAAGAATTATTATTCGTATCAAATGAAATATAAAAAAGTGTAAATATGGTTTACTGTATTGTTTATATGAAAAATAATAGAACAAATAAAAAATATCATTTTTTAATTATCCCAAAGACACCACTAGGTAAGTAGTGACTAAACTATAATTTATTATTTTTAATGTAGCAGATAGATACCTCATACATATAACTCACATTGAAAGAAAACGTAAAAGTACCTCATTTTTTACACGTTTATAAATTAAGAACATAGGTTCATGTTCTTAATTATAATTTCAAACGACAAGAATGGTAAAAAGCTGTCAGACGAAAAGATCTCCTTTTAAAACTTTTTGATTAAAAATAAAAGCAACAACATAATATAATCTGTGAGGATCACTTTGAAAAATCCTGTATTAAGTTTTCTAAAAAAAGAAGTAAAATATGCTTTTCCAACACTCAGCTTGCCAACACACGACGGTGCTTATACGAGTTCCATCCAACGAGAGAATGTATCTGAAATTAATGTATGAATTGCTTGAACAAAAATTTCGCGAATATTTTAATCTCGAAATAAATATTGTAAATATTGGTTCGTTTTATAATTAAAACGCGTGCAAGACTATATATTTGTTATGTCATGTGAGTGCTTTCTAATAAATTATTTAAAAAAAACTTACAATAGATTATAATTTACGATTTAATTAACAGGCACAACAAATTGTTGAAGAACAAAAATTATAAAAATAAAAAATTTAGAAAAAGTACGAGGGTGGATTGAAAAGTACTCGGCCTAACACAGATCCATTCAATTCTAAAAATCAAATCTACCCACATTATTTAGTTCAGTTCAGACTAGTTCATTGTGTGAAGTTCGAAACGTGTGCGATAATTAGTTGTGATTTTATAAATTTATTAACAAAGTAATCGGACATAATTTCCGCGAATGGAGCAAATCGAGCAGCGTGCCGTCATTAAGTACCTCCATAAGAAGGGGCTATCCTCAAAAGCCATCCATGATGACATGGTCAGTACATTAGGCGATTGTGCTCTGTCATATTCATCCGTCAAAAAATGGATAGCAGAATTTAAGCGCGGTAGAGAGAGTGTGAAAGATGAACCCCGCTCTGGAAGGCCTTCGACGTCAACTACTGACGAAAATATTAAAAAAGTACTTGATTTAATAATGGGAGACCGCAGATTAAAAATTAGAGAGATAGCCGAGATTATAGGCATCTCTTATGAACGAACTCAAAACGTCATTGTCAACGAGTTGGGTTTCCACAAGGTGTCTGCGAGGTGGGTTCCGCGACTGCTTTCAGTTGAACAAAAAAGGACGCGATTGACTATTTCACGCGACTGTTTGGAGTTATTTGAAGCCGATGCAGATGATTTTTTGAATCGTTTTGTTACTATAGACGAAACATGGGTTCATTACTGTACACCGGAAACAAAACAACAATCAAAACAGTGGAGAAGACCTGGTTCACCACCCCCTAAAAAGGCTAAGTCGATTTTGTCGGCAAATAAGGTGATGGCTTCAGTATTCTGGGACTCGAAAGGTGTGATTATGATTGATTATCTTGAAAGGGGTCAGACTATAAACTCTGATTACTACTGCACCTTACTACGTCGTTTACGAGAGGAAATAAAAGAAAAACGTCGAGGAATGCTCAGAAGAAAAGTCCTGTTTCATCAAGATAACGCCCGTGTTCACACGTCAGTACAGTCAATGGCTGAAATTCACAACTGTGGCTTTGAACTGTTACCGCATCCGCCGTATTCACCTGATCTGGCACCATCAGACTTCTTTCTGTTCCCTAACCTAAAAAGCACTTGGGAGGTCAAAGATTTTCGACAATAGACGAGGTCAAAGCAGCTGTAGACGCATATTTTGACTCTAAGGAAGAATCATTTTTTTTCAACGGTCTAAATGCTTGGAAGGGGAGGTGGCAAAAGTGTATTGAACTTGATGGTGATTATGTAGAAAAATAAAAATATAACTGATTTAGTATGTGTTTATTTTCTTGGTTAGGCCGAGTACTTTTCAATCCACCCTCGTAGTTATTAAAAAAAATATTGTATCTTAAGTATATAATAAAAGCTGGTAAACGTTTTCTTATTTAATTTTATCCTCCTGTGCCAACCCTACCAAAATAGGTAAAAATTTTGACACCTCTTTGGCTTTGCCTCTGTACGGTTTCTTTACTCATGTGCCGCTGTGTCCGGCTGAAGGGAATAGAGCCAGTGGAATTAGTTCCATACTGTGAGGTGTTCCATCTTAGTCCTCAGCGGTGAACATGCATATGTAGCCTTCTTTGTTTGAAGTTGTCTGCAGGTGTCCATGGATTGCACCAGTAGTCACTTACCGTCAGGAGGATGGTCAGTTCGTTTGTAAGATCAGCTTTCCAAAATAAAAATAATAAAACAATTGTATAATAGCACTGAGTGCACAGTTTATTAAAAAAATAATTGTTAATTGCCTAACCTGTATATAGAAATAAAATTGAAGTGTCTATCTGTAACATTTAAATATCTGCCTTTTATTGAGCTCGGGTGATTATTTGCAGGTTCTTTTTTTTAATAAAATAACGGTGACAAATAAACACAGTCTATCTGATGGAAAGTAGATGTTATCTATAATCAAAATGCAGATGCATTGTCACTAGGGCATCGGAACCGGTTGTTCCCGGTTTTCTGGGATCACGAAAAGAACCGGTTCGAAAATTTAAAACCCGGTTGTTACGGTTCCTTTTCAAATTGTATTAAAAAGTATATCACTGCAATGTAGTGTTATAAAAAAACGTGATTTTTAATCATTTCTGCTATTTATGGCAAACGTATGATTTGTAATAATATTTTATTTTTTTGAATGATTGGTTTTTTATTAATATATAAAATTTAAGTAATGTTAAATAACCGTTTACGTACAATTGTAATATGAATGTTCCTAGTTAATGAGATGTTTGATTTGTTTTATATTTAATTAGAAAGAAACTATTACAAATATTATTTGAATAATTAATTTTAAAAATACTTTATTTTAACCAAATAAAAAGAACTGATCATTTATAATATTTCGATGGATTAGGTACTTACTTAGTATTATTCCATTATGATTGTTACCAAAAGACTTGAAAAAGCTTTAAAAATAATAAATAGTATCTACGATTTGCAATAAACTGTTTTATTTGTGAATATGATTATAACATCGTTATTCACATTTTTTTTATAGGATAAGGGTGACAAACGAGCACGCAATCCACCTGATGGTAAGTGGTTGCTGCGGCCAATAGACATCTACATCTATCCTCGTTTGCGAATCAAAATGCAGATGCATTGTCACCCGTGAGGACTAAGATGGAATGCCTCATTTCCAGTAAAAAGGGCCTCCGGCCACCTGCACTCACCAAGCGAAACGCAGAGGTAAACCTCTACTTCACGCTGGTATTCTGTGAGGTCGTGGTACCACCCCGGCTCGAGCCGGCCCATCCGTGCGACAGCAAAAGCTGTCGCGCGGCTCTACCACTTTTGAACCACATTGAACGAAAGTAACTTTCTAACTTAAATAAAGAAAAGAACCGAAAGAACCTTGTACCCGATTCCTGCAAAAGTTTGAAACCGGTTCCTGCAAAGGGACCTATTCTCGATGCCCCAATTGTCACCCCTGAGGATTAATATAGAATGCGTCGTTTCTAGTAAAAGAGATCTCCGATTCTCTACACTCACCATATGAACACAGAAGCATTAAGCTGCTATTTTACGCCGGTATTCTGTGAGAGCGTGGTCCTTCCCCGGTCGAGCCGACCTATTCGTGTTACAACTATAACACCTGCAGCATAGCTCTACCATATACAAATTTTTTGTCTGTCTATCGGTCCGGAGCGACTATTGTTCGGAATGGCTGAACCAATTGTCATGAAACTTTAAGAACAGCACAGCGTGATATAAATTTATAGTTTATCCAAAAAAAAACTTGGGAGAATTTTTTTTTTGTGAGATGGAAAAATTTATAAAATAAACGGCCTTTGATGAGTATTAAAAAAATCTAAATGATGCCACATTAATAGTTCCTAACCAGGCGAAGCCGGGACGGGTCGCTAGTTTCAAATATTAATCTATCGTCGTTCTCTTTAACGGGCTAATTCACTCGATGAAGTTATTATAACTTCAACATATTATATTTGGTCCTTTTCCCCATAGCTACCCTCAAATATAACAAATGTTAATTCCAAAAACCAACTGGATATGACCTGGTATTGATGTAGGTACCATAGCTAGATAAAATAAAAAATATATAGACTCCTAGCTGGGTCATTAGTTGCCTTTGTCTACCTTTTCGATCATAGAATCCTTAATTGCAGAGCTAGGAATGCGCGAACGTCAAGTATCTGACCTTCGACGAGAGCTGGATCGCGCGAATGGAGATTTGAACTCATTTAAACAGCGCTACTACGAGATGAAGCGGGCGCTGGACGCCGATGAGGCGCGCAGACTCCGCGTCGCAACGCCGCTCCCAATAACCTCTCACGCTCAAGAAACACCCAGCTAACATTAACCTTTACAACTAACCAACTTTCATACTTTAATGCTAGGGCGACACATACGTTAATTGTCACACTGATATACGCCTAAGAAGTTATACTTTACACGTAACGTAACGTTTTAACGTAACTTTTTGTAAAAATAAATATTTTCTCTTTGCAATATATTGTATTATAATATCAAGGCAGCGACTGTGTACAATACATTATACATTTTTTATTAAACACGGTAAACTTTATTTTCATTCCCGTGCAAAGTAGCATTATCAAGTCCTACGAAATGTCGAATAAAGTTGAAATGAAATACACAGTAAAACCCTTTAAAGCTTTGACGTATTGATAACCGAATCGCAGCCGTAACTTTGCAATGGTAGATGATAACAATTGATCTATTAAAGGGTCGTTACGTTTACGTGTATCGTGTAATGGCGTGAAGTTTCATGACAGACGCAAATGTGGACCCAGCATTATACGTACACCACGTTCATCTATGATTACCAATAATAAAGCTACACATTCACCACAAGTAAACATCTATATATACGTTTCTATGTTTCTGCTTTTGATATATATTACTTCAATTAATGACTCCCTCTTAGCGATATAAAACATTAGTTGAAAGTTTTTACTGGTGTATACGTGTTATGAAACATACATATTTCATCCATCATTCAAGCTGAAATAATTTTTCATCCTCTAATCTAAAGGATAATGGCGTATTCAACTTTTTTTTACAATATAGAAACGTATGCAGCTCAAATTTCGTGAACATTAGAAAAACTAAACATCTAGTTATGAATCTAGAACCGATGGATTTCCAACATCGTTTACTAGCTAATGTGTGGCTTTAAAATTTATATGTAACTAACTGAATTATGCCAAAATATATAGTCTAACTATATAGTAACAGATACTGAAACAAAATAGTAGGCCGGCAACGCATCTGCAATTCCCTCCCTGGTGTTGCGGTTGTTCATGGGCGGCGGTAGTCACTTACCATCAGGTGAGCCGCATGCTCGTTTGCCCCCTCTCCTATAAA
This sequence comes from Parnassius glacialis, assembly GCA_033319125.1. Taxonomy (NCBI): domain Eukaryota; kingdom Metazoa; phylum Arthropoda; class Insecta; order Lepidoptera; family Papilionidae; genus Parnassius; species Parnassius glacialis. The sequence continues at coordinate 6,332,201 of JAVANC010000008.1, forward strand.
AAAAAAATCTCGGGTTGTGTTTGTATTCTCAAAAGTTAGTTAATGAAAAATTCAAAAATAAGGTTTATTCGAACTAAGAAATAATCACATTCAAGACAAAAGCGAAAGAGTTAATTAGTTTACTAATAGTTTTCTAGCTGATATTCATATATATGAATCATTATATTTTGTCTGTGATTACCGAATTTTTACATTTTAATATATTGAGTATCAGTCTGCCCTATAGGATTTGCCTTAAATACTTGTTTACTTTATATGAAATCAGCACAATGAAACATTTGTCTCAGATAGTTCTCAGATACACCAACATTACCTCTTTTTTATGTACATAATATGTGGCCTTCTCAAATAAGCTTAAACAAAAAAGCTTTAAAAAAATCTGTTAATTCAAGATTAAAAAAAATATTGTTTTAATTTTTTGGTAAAAAATTGGACATGTATTTTGTTTTTGTTGATTTTATGAATATGTACCAGATTTCTTTTTATTATGATTGATCACCAGAATTTACTTCTTTTGAGGTATTTTAATGTATTAAATAAAACACAGAAATAATTAATCCGAAAACAATAGTTTTATTTAAGAACTTTCACTTTCTCATAAAATATACACATTGTTTTGTCATTAAACTAAACTGTAAGTAAATACTAATTTTAAATACCAATTCTCACGATTTTCCAAACAGGTGGCTACTGGGACTTGCCCGCTATTGCATTTCCATTTCAAAAAATTTATCCACTTATTGGCGTTTGCTCATGTACAAATCCTCAAATTTACTTAACTCTATTTAGAAAAAAAAATGTAATCAAAAGCGTGATTTTGTACATTAAAAAAAAAACGAACTCCTGTTTTCATTAATAAAGTGTGATGATAGAATTCTACAGTCCTCTTGTTGATAACTTAAAAATAACAGTTCGAATGCATGCGTTTGGAGTAAGGACCTGGGCTCGGTGCTTGGTAAAATGCGTTAAAATGCTTTCCACAGCTGGGCCTTTGCTAAACTTTACTAGTTTCCATTCTATACATATAATAGAAGCTCGACCGAGTGATATACCATTAAATCAAGCTTTATGCTTTACTTATATATTCAAATATCTTCTTCAGTGGTCTCATAGCATCTTTTATAAAACATAAGGTATTTTTGATACAAAATCTCCACATATTAAAATATATATCAAAATAATATAATATGTATTTCATGCTAATAACATGAAGTATTCAATTTCAATCAAAAATCTTAATTTTTCTAATAGTACCTAAAAATGAACTCAACCAAATTTTTAAACAGTTGAATGTTTAAAAAGTTCTAATAAACTCCCCAATTATAACTTTTCACATAAAACACCTATGACACTATTTTCCTAGTCACGCTGCTCAAAACATACATTCCTTCACTTTATTTGTGTATGAACAACAAATAATTTATACCCACAACACACATGTCCACATTCTATTATTGCATGGCAACTACATATGCGCAGCCTTAATGAACTACGAATCTATAAACTTATTTAGCCACTTGCTAACATAATGTCAAATGGAATATATTTTTTTTACAACTGGCTTTACGGCTCTGGGTTCTATCCCTTCTGAGCCCGAAGTTACAATGTATAATTATCCTTCATAGTACACTGATTCACAATATGTTGATGCGTCACATTGTGCAGCCCTTGGGAGATTTTGACGGCAACTTAAGCCAGCAGACAACTGACAGTTGGCGATGGTATCTCAAGGCACCTAAGCAGAGAGACACCTTATCTTGAGAATCACATCATCCTCAAAGTACTTGTTTTATCGTTCCCACTAGTAGTTCACATGTGCAGAGACTCTTAATACACAAAATCGCACCACTTTTACATATCAAAATCCACTTCAAACCAATATTTAAACAATAATACAGGAGCAGCAAACCGCCACCGGTCAAGTTCCCGCCAAAACCCCATGGAATATTAAAATGTCCTTAATCACTCGGTCGAGTCTCGTTGGTATTACAAGTATAGCAAGGATTACATTTTCAAAAATGCCTTATCAAATTATACAAATATAAACATATGTTAAAGAGAAGAAACTTGTAATAAAATGCTTTCTATAATTTCAATGTCCATAAGCAAGGAAATAGCAAATGTCATAGACAATTTAAACAACAAAGTAATCCTTAGCCATACTCGTGACCAAAGCATCTGAACACCGCTAGCCCCTCAATCAACCTGTCCACACACACATCGGTCCACTATGTCACACGCATATTACATAACAGTTATATTTATAGCTGTCCCAACTTACCAAATACAAACACAGACTCAACTATTCGCTCAAATGTTTTTATACCGCGACGTTTGCACTGTCACATTTTGCAGCGGGTTAAATTAATTATCTCAGTTTCTTCACAAGCCAACAAAAACACAAGAATTAGTGCACTGTTCCGTTCAAGCATTGTTTAGCGTTTACTGTCTACAGAGTCCGCTTCGGTAACCAAATGGGCGTTGCAAAAATATATAGAAAACTCCTCAGAAATTGCAGCCAACTAATATCCTTTTTACTGTGGAATGCCATTTACCCAATTGTTCCTTTCAGTTCAATTAACACCTTTCTTTTTCTACATCTCGAGTACAGCCATACAAAGCCGTGTCCCAATGCAAACGTCGCCCCCACATGGTTTATATCACTCGTTGGCTTACGACATAGGTACTTATGACATAGTTGCGATGGAATCAATAAAACTATTGTTTGTTTGTATTTTTGTCTGTCGCTCGGCGCTCGTACGGTACTGCAACGTAGCGTAATGTCGTCGCCTAGTGGACGTCGGAGCTCTCCTGCTTGGTCATCTGGTGGTTGGCCGGGTCCGAAGTATTGATTGGCTGAAAGTGAAAAAATAATCGAATTACCATCTCTGAATAAATAAAATATTGTATCATTTGAAAAACTAATTCAAAAAATGTACTAGTGATCTTCCCTTAGTTCATGCAACTTTTAAATTTTCTTATAAGAAGACATAAAAGTTTCAACCCTCTTCTTAATGGAGTAACAACCTGTTCATGTTCGCTGCTTGTAGTTGATGGATGCATGTGGCTCAGGACTGCGCTTGGGGGCAATCTATGAGGGTGCCCGAAGTCCAGCAATGGACTTGTGATGGGCTGCAATGATGGTGATGAAGGTAGTGCTTAGAAATTGTGTCTTATTAACATAGATATGAAAGTAGATAGTCAACTGTATGGTGAGGTTTTTAAGTTATTCAATACACATCTCACAGTGGTTAAATTCTAAGTGACACATATTTGTCATTGGATTGATCTGCAGTTATTTATGCTATCTGAGTACCTGTGAGCAGTGACAGATTCTATGGAACTAGTTACTATATTAGAGGGTGTATTCAAAAAATCAATACACTTATATTTAACTAGCTGTGTCCGGTTACTCTTACAAACGCCTCTTTTTTGTCGAAAACCAATGCAGATGTGCATCCTACACCTTAGGAAATATAATGCTATCTGAGTACTTTCTGAGCAGTGACAGATGCTATCGAACTATTTACTATATTAGAGGGTGTATTCAAAAAATCAATACATTTATATTTAACTAGCTGTGTCAGGTTTCTCTTACAAACGCCCCTTTTTTGTCGAAAACCATTGCAGGCGTGCATCCTACACCTTAGGAAATATAATCTTAATTTACAATGTAGATTCCTTTTATTATCTTCTGGTGTATCACCACTTACTATCAGGTGGGGTTATTAGTCAAGCACAGGTATATAACAATTAAATAAATCGTATCAATGGTACAGAAACACACAAAAGACAAACAATCTAACAAATATTCATTTTTGTATTCAGTGATATTTCTTCAATATATAGTAATAAGGTAATTGCAATGTATTGGATAAAAAGACAATGTGTTAACTGTTAAATGAACGCACTGGTTTGGTGTAAACCACGGTTAAACTTTTGCAATTAAATGTCTTTAATCTCGATTGAAACAGGTGGCCAGAATAAGTGGGAATGTAGAATGATTTCCAAAATTGAGTAGTTTCGGGTATAAATTGATACAGCGCCATACTTACGAGCATGATGGCAGTTTGTACACCGGTGTTCGTGCTGGCGCAAAAGAAAAAGAAATAGGGAAAAGAAATGCTGTACTTACGAAAAAGGCGGTCGCATATACGTAGCGTCGGGAGTGCAAGAGAGAGGGAAAAGAGAGCGTTGTACTTGTAGGCCGAGGGCGGGTCGTGTAAGTGCCGATGCGAGTAGGGTTACCATATCTCAGGATTTGTCCTGAGATTTCAGGATTTTTAGACTCTTCTAAGGATTGCAGCTGGATTTTGCAAATCTCATGAAATCTCAGCATTTTTTGAACTTTCGATATAATACAGCTTACATTTTAAATATATCTTTAATAAAAAGTTAAAATTTTTCCTTTGCTAATAATTCTACAATTAAGATCAAAATTTATTTATCCAAGTAGGTACTTAAACAGTTTTATCATACTAAATATGTGAAGATACCTTTCAAAGTAAGGTTTTCTTCTCAAACTGTAAAAAAATCTCGGGATTTTTAAATGGAAATCAGGCCTCTTCTCCGGACTTTTAATTTTTTTCATCTGGTAACCCTAGGTGTGAGTGAGAGAGCAGTGAACTCACGAGCGAGGCGGGCGGCCGAGTGCGAGCTCGAGGGAGTGAGGTGGAGAGTTCACGCAGTGTACTTACGAGCGAGGTGGCGGCTCATGTATATATGCTAGTGTAAACGCTGTAGCTTGTGTATATTCCGTTGTTACCAGTGCAAATGAGACGGAAAATGCACGCTGTTTTCACGAGCTTGCGAGCCAGTTCGAGTACATATGTGCCGGTGTGAGTGAGAGAGCGGAGCGAGCGGGACGGCGTGCACTCACGAGCGAGATGGGCGGCTGCGGCGGCGGCGCGGGCTGCGGCGGCAGCGCGGGCTCGTGCACGGTGGTGGAGTGCGCGGCCTGCGCGCCGCCGTAGTAGCCGCCGTTGACCGCGTCGGTGTACTGCGCGGGCGGGGGCGGGGTGCGAGCGGGACGGCGAGTACTCACGAGCGAGATGGGCGGCTGCGGCGGCTGCGGCGGCGGCGCGGGCTGCGGCGGCAGCGCGGGCTCGTGCACGGTGGTGGAGTGCGCGGCCTGCGCGCCGCCGTAGTAGCCGCCGTTGACCGCGTCGGTGTACTGCGCGGGCGCGGGCAGCGGCGGCGCGGGCGCGCCCAGCACAGGCGCGGCGCCGGCCAGGAAGTAGTCCTTGTTGACGCAGTTGCGCAGGCACTCGGGGATGCGGCCCACGATGGCGCGCCGGATCTCCGACGCCGCCATCTCGCGCAGCTCCTGCGCCGACGCGTCCGAGTAGAACGCCGCGTGCGGCGTGCACAGCACGTTCGGCGCCTCCTTCAGCGGACCCTACACCACCACACAACGTTACACATTCTATAATTGTACTCAAGTAACAATCGACAATGAGCTTAACTAATAATTGCTCGACGGACCATACAACCTTTTGACCGTTGAATGAAAAGGAGACATCCCCCACCGGACAAGTTGTGATACAGTCTATTCTATTTATACTACAGTACTTCGAAACTTTCATAGCGGTGATTTATAATTCGGTGAAATTTACTTGTGACACGATAACAACACCACCGACGCAGGGTTTTATATGAGGTATAATGCTTGCATCTAAGGCCTAGGTATTAATTGATACATTTATTTATAGTATAGCATTATATTAACATAATACACAAATATATTAATATAATACGAAAAGCATTCAGCATTACAGCCTCGTACCTGTAGGCGAAGTGTAGGGTGACCCCCCACGAGATGGAGTGACGACCTGGTAAGACATGCAGGAAGTCTATGGATGCAGGTGGCTCAGAACCGTGCTTTGTGGCATTCCTTGGGGGAGGCCTATGTTCAGCATTGGACTTATGAAAGGCTGTAATGATGATGGTGATGATGAATACGAAAAACCGAAAACCTATGAAAACAAAAAATCTTAACTGGTAACAATAACAATAATAAAGAAACAGTCAACAGTAAGCTGAAGTGCATAGGTTGACCATATAGCTCAAAGAACCAACATCTGATAGAGTACTAAAAATTCACCACGTGATACATTCCGCCCGCAAAAATGGAGTTAGAACCTAGTAAAACATGCAAAAAATCAATGGGTGCCAGTTGACTCAGGACATTATTTTGTGGCATTCCTTGGAGAAAACCTATGTTCAATAGTGAACTTGTACAGAGCTGTTATAATAATAACGAAGTAACAAACCTTATAAGTTCTAGAGATGAACACAAAATATACATAAGGCACACTATCATTCTTGGGAAGAGAATTTAATTCTCATCTTCTTTAACCATGCTACCCCAATGCTTAATTAACAGACATCACATGTCGTGAAAATTTTCACTATTAGCATATCATCAATAGTGCTAAAGCTCAATATATAAATGCAACAAATGAAGAATAAGATATTTATCTTATACACATTGGCAAAAGTTGGCAATAATTTTCTTATAATGATGTATACGCCTATAAAGACATAACATGTTTTGTCTAAAAAAAAATGTATTTCGTTTGTAACAATGCATATTGATATTGTCGATGGTGTGTCTATCTATGTAAATAAATTATAAAGTAAGTAAATACATGTTCACTTTGTTGAATCATCTCTACCTATCAGCTTCTTTCACCTGAATGTAATGAAATAATGTATAGCATGCCTAATACAAAAACACTTGTCTTAAGCTACTCATGACAATGTGTTCATTTATAATGAGTTCATAAAAAAATATCTTACAATGTTACAAAATATAAACTTAGCTGAGTAGAACTCATGAGTATTTAACAATTTATAACAAGAGATCAGCCCTGTGTTTGAAACCAACTTCTAATATGAAATTAAACTGATACTTAGCATTTAAGAAAATCTTTACAAATCCAATAAAACACCCTGAAAGAATCACTCACTTTTGAGATGCTCGAAATTTAAAATTGGAACGCACCCGTGTTATATGTTTCTAAAAATCAAATTTATTTAAAAATGAAACTCCGTAAACCAATTGCTCAATATTAAAAAAATAACAATGTTCTATTAATTTTCCTGCAACGCTTCCCGCGCTTTTCATTCAAAACCATGGATCTTAACCATGAACATTTGATTTTAAATTAGGTTTAACCAAACAATTCAGTTTACAACGGTTACAATTGCTTGCTGTTATAAAGTCTTTGCAGCATTTTAGCAAATATCTTCTGGGGCGGAAATTCCACTTACGAACTGACCATGCTGCAGTGAAATGGCTATTGCAGTTCAAAAATCCGGAAGGACAAGTTGCGAGATGGATTGAACTACTGCAGGAATACGACTTTGTGATCGAACATCGCAGCGGGAAATCTCATGGCAATGCAGATGCATTGTCAAGAAGTCCTTGCCCCGAATATTGCAAGCATTGTACTAGGCAAGAGGGTAAGGAAATGGTATCTGTGAGGATACTTAGGACAGACCAGCTCAGCAGGACAGGCCATTGACGTTGCGGGGCCGTTTCCGGAAAGTGAAAGTGGTAACAAGTATTTTACGGTTGTGATGGATTACTTCACTAAGTGACCAGAAGTCTTCGCCATTCCAAATCAAGAAGCTTAAACAGTTGCAGATAAACTAATTCATGAAGGCTTCTGTCGTTTTGGAGTACCTTTAGAGATTCACAGCGATCAAGGAAGGAATTTTGAGTCTCAAATATTCTAGTAAACTTGCCAAGTTATGGGTACTCATAAAACAAGAACAACTTCTTACCACCCACAATCTGGTGGAATGGTAGAACGATTTAATCATTGGAGAGGTACCTAGCAAAAGTTGTGGAAAAACGGCAACGAGACTGGGACAGGCACATACAACCATTTTTGTTGTCATAACGAAGAGCTGTTCACGAAAGTACATCAGTGACACCAGCTTTCGCAAACATTGGGAGAGAATTACGGCTACCTGCAAACCTGATCACCGGAATACCACCTGAAGCCCCATGCAGTATAACCGATTATGCAAATGACTTGTGGAACAAAATGTATGACATTTATGAGCACGTCAGACAGACGGGCCAGCAAACGTCTGAGAAGATGAAAACACGGTATGACAGCAAAATGAACAACAAAGGGTTTGACCAAGGTTCACTAGTGTGCTTACACAATCCAGTTCGTAGCAAAGGGAAATCCCCTAAGCTTCAAGCTAAATGGGACGGACCATACCGGATTGTGAGAAGGATCAGTGATGTAACCTACCGGATACAGAAAGGTGCCAGAGGTACTCCTAAGATCGTCCATGTGGATCGACTATCGCGTTATTATGGGGCCAATAACGCTCGGGACGAGCATGCCTTAGGAGAGGGCAGTGTTGCGCGCCACTATTAATTCTTGTACATGCCAACACTAGTTACCACTAGCGCCCTCTAGTGTCGAGTAGCAGAACTAGGAGAGTCAAGATCCTTCTAGAAATTTTGGGACCGATATGTACTCGAACATTCTAGATGTCGCTACAGTAAAAGGTTCTGGAAACTATCTGGCCCTATACAAGGCCGGTATAGACCACAACCGAGTTAGTATTGAATTGGCGACACAAGCGAATACTTCGAAGTGATATAACTTCGAACTAAAGTGATCAGTAATACAATTGTGTTTTATTATTAGTGTGTTTTTAAGTTGTAATTAGTGTTCCGTAATTAAAGTGTCAATTTTGGTAATTCAATCGGCAGTTTTTAATTGTCTCAAACCCCAAGCTCGTAACAATACTTACTGGAGACAATTATTTTATATTATAATAGTACATGATATTCTCTTTAAAATGACACCAATATCAATAATATCTTATACACTCAATATACATAAATATATTATGTTTACCCAATATAAATTTGAATAAATAAGTAAATAAATAAATAAAAATAGGTTTTAATAATTTTTAGACACATCTCAACAGATATTTCGTTTATAAATTGCTATCAACGTGTTAATAGTGAATCATTCTTTTATATTTAGCATTCATTTAACACAAAAAACTGATTAGAATACATTTTAAACAACATATAATCAATAAACGATGATCGCGTATAGTGATTAAAATTTAGAGCTAAATTATTATATGTAAACGTTTTGGAAATGTCGTAATGATACATTTTTACTAAAGAAAATATATTCACAATTAGTTTGATGTACAATAACATTAGAAATAACGTATGAAAACAGAAAAGTTATCACATTTTAATCGAATTTCTCACACATTACCACAAACAAAAATGGCGAAATTTAATTTTAACTTTTTTTGTTACTATTATACAGATAAAATTCACATTCACAGATGACAAATTTCATATAGGAGCATCTATAATTACGAGGGTGGATTGAAAAGTACTCGGCCTAACCAAGAAAATAAACACATACTAAATCAGTTATATTTTTATTTTTCTACATAATCATCATCAAGTTCAATACACTTTTGCCACCTCCCCTTCCAAGCATTTAGACCGTTGAAAAAGAATGATTCTTCCTTAGAGTCAAAATATGCGTCTACAGCTGCTTTGACCTCGTCGTTAGTCGAAAATCTTTGACCTCCCAAGTGTTTTTTTAGGTTAGGGAACAGAAAGAAGTCTGATGGTGCCAGATCAGGAGAATACGGCGGATGCGGTAACAGTTCAAAGCCACAGTTGTGAATTTCAGCCATTGACTGTACTGACGTGTGAACACGGGCGTTATCTTGATGAAACAGGACTTTTCTTCTGAGCATTCCTCGACGTTTTTCTTTTATTTCCTCACGTAAACGACGTAGTAAGGTGCAGTAGTAATCAGAGTTTATAGTCTGACCCCTTTCAAGATAATCAATCATAATCACACCTTTCGAGTCCCAGAATACTGAAGCCATCACCTTATTTGCCGACAAAATCGACTTAGCCTTTTTAGGGGGTGGTGAACCAGGTCTTCTCCACTGTTTTGATTGTTGTTTTGTTTCCGGTGTACAGTAATGAACCCATGTTTCGTCTATAGTAACAAAACGATTCAAAAAATCATCTGCATCGGCTTCAAATAACTCCAAACAGTCGCGTGAAATAGTCAATCGCGTCCTTTTTTGTTCAACTGAAAGCAGCCGCGGAACCCACCTCGCAGACACCTTGTGGAAACCCAACTCGTTGACAATGATGTTTTGAGTTCGTTCATAAGAGATGCCTATAATCTCGGCTATCTCTCTAATTTTTAATCTGCGGTCTCCCATTATTAAATCAAGTACTTTTTTAATATTTTCGTCAGTAGTTGACGTCGAAGGCCTTCCAGAGCGGGGTTCATCTTTCACACTCTCTCTACCACGCTTAAAGTCTGCTATCCATTTTTTGACGGATGAATATGACAGAGCACAATCGCCTAATGTACTGACCATGTCATCATGGATGGCTTTGGATGATAGCCCCTTCTTATGGAGGTACTTAATGACGGCACGCTGCTCGATTTGCTCCATTCGCGAAAATTATGTCCGATTACTTTGTTAATAAATTTATAAAATCACAACTAATTATCGCACACGTTTCGAACTTCACACAATGAACTAGTCTGAACTGAACTAAATAATGTGGGTAGATTTGATTTTTAGAATTGAATGGATCTGTGTTAGGCCGAGTACTTTTCAATCCACCCTCGTATGTACTGTATTAATAACAGCTATCTTTTGCGCTGTCCACGTTTAAACCGAAAGATATTGTTTGGTGACTAGATAGGTGAGGCAATAATTGTTTTTGGGGACTGTAGTCACCGTGGACGGTTGAGTAGATAGGAGCATGATGGAGAATATTTTGAAAACATGTAAAATAAATATTAATAGTATCTAGAATACTTTTTGTATATCTTAAAACTTATTGAGTGTCCTACGTATACCACCACCACTTGAATATATATGGAAGCTTGTAGCAGATAGTGAAATATATAAGCTATTGTTGCTAGATATACAAAAACCATGATATTATGACAATGCTTACCTGGAAAACATTGAAAGGCTCGTTTTCGTGTACATCAAGTGCGGCGGCACGGATTCGACCTTGTTTTAATGCGGTGGCCAGGCCTTCGTCGTCCACTAAACCGCCACGGGCAGTGTTCACTAGGAACGCGCCTGCGAATGAGTTACATAGTTAATTAATTTACAATCTTTACAAACATCGACATATTAAATGCAAAAAATATTGAGTACTTTGACACCCCATCTCTAGAGAATTACCACATTATATAATTAGAATTTGCTATTTTTAGTAACAGTCTTAAAAGTTGGTTGCTTTAAAGATCTTTATTACTTGTTTCGATAAGAAACTATCTGGAAAATATATCTCAATAGACAATGTCAAACATTCATACAAGAAACATTAGATTCAAATGAGAAATTAAAAACCAGTTTCAAATTTAAATGTCTTTAGTATGGTACCACCACAGTCTATAAATCCATACAGTCGTCCGACGAACACGTCTAGATGGGGCAATCGTGCGGGGTGTGAGAGGTGAGACGCGGAAAGGACGAGCCCGAGCTGCTCATGCCAATCGTATTAGAATCTCGGGACACGACTTCCAGGGTTGTTAACGCGCGTTTGCTTTTATACTTTTTAAATTTAGTGTTTATATATAATCTGCGATTTCACCAAATCCCGCACATAAAAGAAAGGTAAATAAATATTGTTATTATTTTAACATTATGTGTATATTTTGTTATGTCATGCCAAATTGCTAACGTAAAAAAAATGGCGGACGTAAAAAATAGGTACTAGTCGCTGGGCATTACTGTTTCGAAGTTTGAAGTTCTAAATCGTGTGGTTGGACAGGCTAAGGTTTTAGACCATACTATAGTACCTCGTCTTCGGTCTTTCGAAGTTTTTTTATAAAATATTAAGATTTAGGGCTCAATTTTTAGGTTTGTCGGGGTGCTAATTAAGAAAATAGCATTTATTTTAAATCCAAGATGTTTTTAATATTTGTATGATATGGAGGTCAATTCCAAGGTTTATTGGGGCGATGATTACGAAAATGGCATCCATTTTTATATCCAAGATGGCGGACATTTTTTTAATAATATGATATGGGTATCAATTTCGAGGTTTCTTGGGGTGCTGATTACGAAAATGGCATCGATTTTTATATCCAAGATGGCGGACATTTTTTAATAATATGATATGGGTATCAATTTCGAGGTTTCTTGGGGTGCTGATTACGAAAATGGCATTGATTTTTATACCCAAGATGGCGGACATTTTTTAATTATATGATATGGGTATCAATTTCGAGGTTTCTTGGGGTGCTGATTACGAAAATGGTATCCATTTTTAAATTCAAGATGGTGGATATTATTCTTTTAATGTTATAGATGTCAATTTCAAAGTTTCTTGGGGTGTTGATTACGAAAACGGCATCCATTTTCATATCCAAGATGGCGGACATTTTTTTTTAATAATATGATATGGGTATCAATTTCGAGATTTTTTGTGGCGCTGATTACGATAATGGAATTCGTTTTTAAATCCAAGATGGTGGACAAATTTTTTTTAATGTTATGGATATCAATCTCGAGGTTTCTTGGGGTGCCAATTACGAAAACGGCATCAATTTTCATATCCAATGTGGTGGATTTTTTTTAAATAATACAATATGGATGTCAATTTTAAGGTTTCTGGGGGTGATAATTGTGAAAATTTATTTGTAAGTATTGTATTTAAAAATTTCAGATGCAAATTATGGATGGAAGTTATTGGAAGACCTGATTTAGTTGGAAGAACTTTCGAAAGCCTAAAGAATCAATTATAAGAAAGAAGTCATTGTAACGTTAATAATAATATGGATTTGATGTCTAGCTAAGAGTATAAGAACGATTTTATGTAGCGAAATTGAGGTATGGCCACATATCGAGAGTAGAGCACTCCCTCACGTTGTTAGGCGTGTTAATAACATTTTGAGTACTTTCAGGAAAATCTAAGAACAAATTGTTACTTATTTTTTATATTAGTAATCATACTGTTGATGACGAAGTAGATCTAAAATAAATAATTAAATTAGTAAAAGTTGTTAATTTGTGACAACCCTAACCTTCCATTCGCTGTCTAGACGTTGTCGGCATTTACCACGAGATCAAAGGCGTCGTCCTACTGTATGTTTATTATACTGTGGGTACCACGTTCGGTTTTTGTTGGACACTTACCAAAATTCTGATTCTTTAAGATGGGTTTTAGAAGTTGCCAGGTGAGAATTACGGTATTCTGGTCTAGCTTTATTTTTATAGCAGTGTATGTTTTGCATGGCCAATCACAAAATAATTTGATACAAATTTGAACTTGGCTCTTGTATACTGGTAAAGTACTACTTAATACAACCAGTATTTATTGCAGTTCTGATACTACAATCAGTTCTCTTTATTTTATATTGTTGGTTATTGTAGTTAGGTCACAATAATTTTACCAGTATCTGGGTTTTTGGTTATGTCTTGAGGCTTCTCAATAAGAAAGGTGTTGGTCATTTTCAGGTGAAAATGAAACTAAATACAAAACCAAACTATACATAGAGTTATGGACAACACAAGACAGAACAAACATCTAGTTATGGGAGAAGAATAGCCTGAACCAGTATTATAAACTTTTGGAGTCCCTGATTAAAATATTTTGGTGGAAATCTCACTTGATAAACATTAAAAACAAATGTATTATTAAAAGCTTCTTTCTTATTACAACATAATAAAAAAGCATGCAAACATTGTTTTTCTAACTCTATATATGTAGATAGGCTCACAGACTACTCTCGCATTTAATTTCATAGGACGCCAGCAACTAGAGAATGTACGATTCCCGCCGATACCATTGAGATTAGTAGTTGAGCTGCAATGAACGCTGATATCACAGGCTTTGTGATTTAGATTTCAAAGCTCGCATATTAGGCTCATTGGGCGGCGACTTTAAGATTTAATAGTATTGTGCAATGCTAGCAACAACATAAAGTAATTAATTAATATTAATGATACCTGGACGCATCTGTTTGATAGTGAACTCGTTGATGAGGTGATGATTGTGCTCGTTTAGGCTGCAGTGCAATGACACACAATCACTCTGGAATAGGAGGTCCTGCAACACAATATACTAAACTATTAACAACTTACGACATGCAATTTTTGTTTAGTGGTAGTCATAATGTGTAACAATAAATACTATATATACGTAATACAATAAAATACTTTAATATTTTGTCAAAATTACGCTTAACATGTTAACAATTTTTGGTTTAATTTGACTGATGTTTGGTTTTTTTATGATTAGTAGGAATAGTATTAGGCAAGCATAAACGTGAAAGAAGCTGAGGGATAGTTCTCCAGACAGAATTTAGGTCACGGTGGCCAGTCTCATTAGAGACTAGCCATTTACACAGGACAGAATTTAAGTGCCAGACTCAGGAGTATCAGGTAAACATAAATCAATATAAGTAGTTTTAATGTACAATATATAAATACTATAACTATACCACTTCTTCTTGCAAGTTTATTCTTGCCTAGTACTATTTCTAAAATATGGATGTGAAAGAAGCGAGAAAGGTGTGTCAGGATCATGGCATGCTATCTGTAGTCCGTGGTGTCTACCTACACTGATAAAAAATTCCATCTATTTTATATAGTAGGAATGAATTTTTTCCTCAGTGGTACCAGTCAGGTCTCCTTGGTAAGAAAATTCCTAATAATCTTACTTGTAGGACTATTTGATAAGACTAGTGGGAAAATACCCCATCATATAACAGTGACAAGTATATGTTCAGCAGTGTTCTTGTGAAGGGATATAATGATGATGACGAGAATGATATAAACATAATTTCGTGTGTGTGGAGCTCAGTCTCAATGGAGACTAGCTATCTAAGCAGGAATATAGTGCATGAGTGGGTGGACAAGCACAGGTGTAATTTTTATTTTATAACTCGCACAGTCTAATGGAATGGCATTCCTACACGGCCGAAGAGGTCAGGCGCAGCACCAACAACGGTTTTACGTACTTTCTCCTTGGAAATGTGGTTGAAAAACCGCCAACTTCATGATTCTGGTTTATTACCAGGATTTCTAGACAAAAAAGTGTGATTTTGACCAAACCCAGGTTCGAACGTTTTGACGGCTCCGTGGCGCAGTGGCTTAGCAATCAGTTGTTGCGCTGGGGGCCGCGGGTTCGAATCCTGCACGGACCAAGTATTTGTATGGCCTACAAATAATGCTTCCGGGTCTGAATGTTTATCCTTGTGCAATTTATGTTTGTAAACTGCCTCCACAACACAGGAGAAAATCCTAGTGTGGGGGTAACCTTTTTTTAAAAAAAAGAAATTAAACCCAGTATCACATGATCATCTGTAGTGCTTAGGACCATTAGAACAATGAGGCAGTCAACGATGTGATAGCCTGTTCCTTTATAATGTATCAAAATAAAGATTTTGATACATTATAAAGTATGTAAAGTAGTTTGTGATACAAACAGCACACAGGTCACCTTTTACTCCTTTATGTATGTAGTGTATGAAGACTGTGTAAAACTGAAAAATTAATTTATTTGCAAACCATACTAAACTAGAAGTGCTTTATAGCCAATAATTCTCTCGTTTTCAGCATATGACAAGCAATGTGGTGTAAACTATAATTTTAATGCTTGTGATGAAAAACATGATAGAGCCAAGCTGCAGCTATATTTATAATATAGTTATAGCATGCTCAACCAGGGAAGGACCACACTCACACAAAATACCAACGTAAAGTAGCAGCTTAATGCTTGTGTGTTTCGTATGGTGAGTGTACAGAACCGGAGACCCTTTTTACTGGTAAAGAAGCATTCCATCTTAGTCCTGATGACTGACAACGCATCTGCATTTTGATTCGTAAACGAGGATAGATATAGATGTCTATGGTCCACAACAAAACCAGTTACCATCAGGTGGACTGTGTGCTCATTTGTTACTCTATTTATATAAAAAACAATATTGATTAGGAGTTTAGATAGGATACAAGGATAGTTTTATAGTTATTAGTGTTGTTCAGTGTTTTGTCATCCTACTCCTGACGTGATTTGTGTGTGAAGTGACTTCTGAATCAATCGAATTTTACTCCCAAAACCAAAGCTAGTGCAAATCGAATTGTGATTCGAATTGTAATTATCAGAACTGAAGACTATTTGTTCACTGCTAGATGGCACTCGAAGTCGCAAGCAACAAGAATGATTTGTATTTAGAAGTTTGTCCTATTTAAGTAATAAAAATATTTAAAAGAATTTTTGTTTTTTTTTAAATGATCTTCTGATAAAATAATATCCAGATGTGCCTTATGGGCGCTGATAACTCTTGATTGTGTTTCTAAATTCAATTTGATTAGGGAGTAAACTTGCAGTTTTATGAATAAGCTTGCTTTAATATCTATCTGTGGGGAGTCTCTTTCTGTGGGGTTTTTCCATGTGGATAATTGAAATTCATCAGTTATCCATGTGAAAAATTTATGTTCATATACATTTACAAAAATACAGATGCAATAATAGGAGGAATAGGAGAATGAAATGGGAAGATAATTTTCATCATGTAAGTCATCAATAAAAATATCGTTGAACGATTTCCACTAAGGCCTTAAAATTAAGTAAACAAACAATTTTCTGGACTGAATTTAGTGCTTTTACCTATTTTATAAAAAAAAAATTGTTGGAAAATATGTCTTCCTTTGGAAGAATTAGTAAGAAACTCAGCAGCAAATTTTACCTTTATAATGGAAGCGGCATGCAAACAATCTCCTCGTTGCCAGGGGTTATTTTCATTCATGGCCCAAGAGGGAGATGTATACAGTGTTATCTGGTGTAGAGTGAGAGTGGGAGGACGGGGACGCACCTGCAGCGTGTAGACCCTGGTGAGGCCGAGCGACTTCTCGATGCCGTCGGGCAGGTAGGGGTCGTAGAAGATGACGTTGAAGCCGAAGGCCTTGGCGCGCAGCGCGACGGCCGAGCCGATGCGGCCGAGCCCCACGATGCCCAGCGTGTCGCCGCGGATGCGCGCGCACCCCGTCGCCGCCTCGCGCACCTGCTCCGGACCTGCCCCGTACACATGCCCTTATATTTACCACTCGCGCACAGTAACAATAGGATTTTAAATGGCGCCACCTCTATTCACCATTCGCTTGCACACTATTTCTGTCTACACCCACACCCGCCGGCAACGACCACAAAAAATAACGTTTTTG
Source organism: Parnassius glacialis (assembly GCA_033319125.1). Taxonomy (NCBI): domain Eukaryota; kingdom Metazoa; phylum Arthropoda; class Insecta; order Lepidoptera; family Papilionidae; genus Parnassius; species Parnassius glacialis. Next base: position 6,349,433 of record JAVANC010000008.1, read on the forward strand.
ACGCGTTGTAATAACCGTTTTTTGCCTTTTATTACTTCCGGTTCGGGTAACAGAAATTAACCTTTATATTATATTATATACTTTTATTTTAAGTATTATTAATTGTTTTATTTAGTAACGTCAAAAATTACATTACTTAAGTATTTGTATATTAATTTATCTCCCACCTCCCTATTTTAATATTCAGTTAATAATTTTAATACAAAATTCAATAGATCTAATATACTAATCAAATTATTCCAATTACTAAAAATTTCCAAATAAACCAACATAATGTTTCAATTAATATAACTAAGAACTGAAGCATCAGTGACCTAATGGCAGGGCGCGAACCTCGAACTCGAAGGCCGTGGGGTTAGAATCCGCCATTCGACTACTGTCGTGAACCACTTCTAACACAAGGATTTTAAGCTTACCAGAAGTGGTTTAAGGGAATATTAGTAATATTTAATAGCATTACTAGAATTTAATAAAAAGATATATAACTACGAACAACACTTATGCATTGTTTTTTATTTTTAGTACTATGTATTCCGACAGAGCAGGTTCGATAAAGCCGCCATTTCTAATCCCATTATTTATACGCACGGGTTATAAGTGTTTTAGTTTAAAAAAAACAAAATGATATATCTATGCATGATTTCTTAAATGATATTTCTATTTAAAACTAAATACGATGATCTAGAAGATAAACATGCTATGTACAAAATCTTGAATTTTGGACATTTTAATGCCAATTGACCTGGTTTTATTATATTATGCACTCACCAGATTGCTAATTTTTATCCAACTTAAATTGCCTTAATATTTTATAATAACACATTGACAGCTCACTGAATTGGAGAACTCAGGTTACTGAAGTCAGTCGTAAAGTCACTGCTACGTTACGTACTCTGTATCGTTTAAAACATTTTCTCCCCACAAAATCTAAGAATCATGCTTGTCCAATCACTCATATTACCCATAATTGATTATGCAGATGTGTGTTACCCGGATCTGTCCCAGGATCTTCTGAACAAGCTGGAATGCCTTCTCAATAACTGTATAAGATTTATTTTCGGGCTTCGTAAGTATGACCATATTTCGCAATATAGATCTAAGCTTAATTGGCTTACAATCCGGCAGAGGCGTATTTCCAGAATGTTACTTGTTCTTTTTTCCATATTAAATGACCCATTTTCGCCTTCTTATCTTAAGAGTAAATTTCACTATCTCTCCTCATCTCATGATAGGGTTCTACGTTCTTCTTCTAACAACAAAATATGTATTCCAGTTCACTTCACCGAGTTCTATGGTAACTCCTTTACAGTTCAGGCTGCACGCCTTTGGAACTCCTTGCCTGACGACATCAGAAAAGCACCCAATAAGATTGCTTTTAAAAAGTTGGTGTGTAATCATCTATTAAAGACAACGCTTCTTAGATGAATCATCCATGTCATTTATATTTTGGACGTATATATTTATAGTTATTTATATGTGCTATTTGTATATGTATGTCGGTATGAATATATGTATGCTTATGTATGTACATATATATTTGTATACTTGTATATATTTTTATAGTTTATTTATTGTATATATTAGTAAAATTTATATATAATGTAATTAATTACAAATTTCTATTTTGTTTTTATTCTATATTGCTACACCTACTTCAAATTCTCACCACTCCATGGGTTGACTGGTAGAGAATGCCACAAGGCATTAAGTCCGCCCTTTGTATTCTTTTAATTTAAGGAATGCAATAAAGAATAAATAAATAAATAATGTTTATAAAAATGTAATATCTTGAATTGTCAAGATTTACATACTTACTCTGCTAGAGTCCAGTATAAAATGTTTGAATATTTGAAAGTAAATTGATATTGTATATTTTTCAATAGTTATGGAAAAAAAACTAAATTTATCTTTAAGTTCAACAGCCTCAACTCGGCCACTTCACCTATAAAATTTGGAGGTAAAAATTGGTGTAAGAAAACTTTCTAGCAATGCATTTCCTGCCTTCCTTGGTTCCATATGTGTAGTATCATTAATTTATGTAAAAAAAAAAATGTAAATAATAAAGAAGACCTGTGCTTTGCTGCAGAGGCAAGACAGACATGGCAAACACTCAGTGTCAGCAAGAATATTCCACTAGAAGATAACCAACAGAACAGTGATATATTGTTTAATAAATTATATCAAACATTAATATTTATCTGCATTCTGTATCAATTAATTATCTGTATATCCCTTTTTATTTTCTTATAATTTATCTAATAATTCTGATAATATTTGAGCTTTTGTCTATTTTAGTTTTAATTATGTTATTCATTACTAGTTAATCACACTAACGTCGAAGTGTGTGAATGTCTCAATAAATGACGTGGGGTACCTCAACACCCCAGTGACATAGTGTAACCATATGAAAATAAAAATATCGTATTTTTATTATCATATGATATATTATCATATGATGTATTACAGTGTTCCCAAATTATTTAAAGTATTGGTATATTTTGAGTGAATCCTTTACATAATTTTATTTTTTATTAATGAAAGCAATATATAATATATGAAAAAAAATAACTATTTTGCAAAACTGCTTAGTTTTAGATGACAATCAGTCAAGGATTGAATGACGAGGAAGTTAAGTCCATGTTAGACCACGAATTAGGCGATGAAGAAGATAACAATGCGACAAATCAAAATCACATAACTGAAGATTCTAATGATAAACCTTATATGGTCTTTTAGAAGATTCCGCATAATCCATGAGGGCATAAATGACAATAATATTTTAGATACCAATACGGTAGTAATTAAAGATACGGCATTAGATAGATACATTCATAACAGTGGCTATGAGACTTTCTAAGAATTTATTTCATAATTTGAGAAAATAAGGAAAAGTATTGGCCAAAAATCCTTTTTGTAAAAGGAATAAACAATCGCCAAAAATGAAGATGGAGTAGTTAAAAACCAAATAGACTTCTAATTACTTAAGATAACATAATTCTGAATGTGATGGGCAATCATTTGAAGACCAAATAATAAGCCGACAAAGTTTTGACACATATTTGTGAAAAAAAATTGATTCAGAGCCTTTTAATGAAAATTTGGAGAAAAGCTCTATAAAACCGAATTTGAGGAGATATAAAATAGTATATAATAGCTACCCTTAAAAAACTATGGTTAATCAAAGTTTCGATCCTGTACATCAGACACAGGGACACTATGACTTTTCCCCAAGAAATAAGGAGAGATAAAGTAAGATGACGTACAATACTAGTAAAATACCAATTTGAATGGAGCAACAAATGAAAGACTGAAAATGCTCAAATTACTATTGAATTTAGATGTTACGACGGATTTGTAATCTCAAGATTTTCGCCCCCATACTGTAGCACCCCTATGTAGGAATAACAAGTATACCGGATAGAGTAGGGTTCTAGGATTAAGTTTACAAATTTTTATGTTCACAACTTCCCTTCAGATTTCTGATTCAGGGTGTAGAACGGCTCTCCAGCAAATAATTATTAAATAAAGTTCCAAAGTTAAATTTAAACTTGCATTTTATTTATACGTGTAAGTTAAGTGGTCCTGCGAGTCGGATTTTAACCCTTTCGCTGTCCCGTGCACTACATATAGGGCACTGCTAATGTCTTACTATTGTGTCTGCAAACCGGACAGTGAAAGTGTTAACCTATTAAAGGCTATTGACATAAAATACGAAGAAAATATTGAGATCTCGAGAAAAAATATTTTTCAATTGTTTTAAAATTATAAAATATTATGTTCTGTCATGTCATGTCTACTGTCAAAAACAACAACTGGCTCGTCTAATATTGACATACCTGTATTTAGTGGTAAAGATTATAATAAGTATACTCCATTCATATATTTATTTATGGCTATATTTCATAATAATCAAACACTTCCTGATATTCAGAATTTATATTTTTTAAGAAAGTATTTGTAGTCAATGAGTCATAATATAAAGAAGCCTTAGATTTGCTTAGGAAAAGATAATATGTCTCATGTGATAAGTTTTTTTTTATTGAATTAGGGTGACAAACATGCACACAGTACAACTGATGGTAAGTGGTTGCTGTGGCCCATTGACATCTACATCTATCCTCGATTACGAATCAAAATGCAGAGGCGTTGTCACCTGTGAGGACTAAGATGGAATGCCTCATTTCGAGTAAAAAAGGGTCTCTGGTTCTCTACACTCCCCATACGAAACACGGCAGCATTATGCTGCTATTTGACGCTGGTATTCTGTGAGAGCATGGTCCTTCCACGGTCGAGCCGACCCATTTGTGCTACAACTATACCAGTAACATAGCTGCAGCATGGCTCTACTACGTAAGAAAAAATAATCACATTTACATAATTTGTACTGCCTAATAAGGTCTTTTATTTCAAAATTGCAGCAACAGATATATGGTCTTAAAAATTTACAGCAACCAATTAATAAATGGGATATGTAGCTTATTACTTAGTATATTAACAAAAAAATTTGATCACTATACCAAGGGCATTTCAGCTTGATAAAGAGTCTTGAAACTATCAACAATTTATGAGTTCTTAATTTTTTTTAGAAAAGCGTGCAATGGCGCTTGAGGAGAGGGGGGCAAGAGTGCCCATGATAATTATTCTTAAAATCATATAAAGTAACCAATATTTCCACAAAAAGCACTTATGAAAAACAATACTTGCTGTATTGTGACACTGTTTGCCATATATTGTTTGAAAGTCAAAAATTTTAAATGGACCCTGTGACTGAATGAATTAAATCTGTAGATAATCTTAAACTATGTACAACTTGCCTCAATAGTCATAGAGGATGCTGTAGATTTCATTTCGAAATATAGGGTCTATAAAAAAAGCCACAATATACCGCTGCATAGTAATATATTAATGCAGATCAAGAGCAAACTCTTTGCACAAATATATCTTCTTCCACACAGGTACTTTTACCAAGAGTTTAAGTAAAAGTGCTTAATGTTAAGGGACAAAAATTATTTTGGAGGATATTACTTGGCACTCAAGCCTCATATATTATTACCTTGTTCATGAATAATTTGTCATTATTGGATCCTATGATTCAAGAAACCCGTATTATTGTTTTTTCGGGAAATGTGTATAACTTGTCAAAACAGAGTAAAGATATTGTAAGTAATCTTGTAATTTGTGACTCGCAAAAACTTGAAAATGTGGTGGTATAGTTTTGGTTAAGTGGAACAAATCCTGAAGTAGCAGATGAATCTTCCACAGAGTTCCAAAAAGCAGAGGATATGTTTTGTTAGCTCAGTCAGACTTAAGGAGCCATTCATTAATTACGTAAGGATCCTGAGAGGGAGGGGGTTAAATAAATCTCTACATGGCCTTACCTTGGGGCATTCTTACGTAATATTTTGTAAGTCGAAATTTAATCTAGTTCCATTTCGAATGCTGAATGTTTTCTTCATTCTATAATGTACACTTAGATTTACATCTTATTATACAAATTTTTATTGTTTATTAAAACTTTATTAACTTAAATGTGTCCATTTTTATCAATTTTAAATGATATTTTTATTAGTGATCTATGGTTATAAATAATAATTATGGTACATTTTTCCTGCATATTAATCATATTTTAATTATTTGGAGTATAAAAAATGATTCTTTAATATTCAAGCAACAATAGCATTGAATGATTAAAAGAATTTTAGTCAATAATAATTCCAGTCACAATAGCATATTTATTTTACTCAAACTGACATTATTTCATAACTTTAAAAATCAAAAATGTAGTATGCCATACAATCCATCCTCCTACCAGTGGCAAAGATGCAGAGTGGCTAGTGGAAGATGAGGTGCCAATAGATGTGCCAAATGAAGTTCCATCGATCACTGCATCTGATAAGTTACCAATTGTTGCCGATTGGACAACATGGTTTACTAACCTATTCAGTCCAGACGACGACTGATGCCTTCTTACCTCAGACAATTAGAAGTGCTCAATCCATATGTTCCAGAAACAGATTAAGGAATACTATTTGTCTCTCTCACCCCTCTCACTTCCTACACTTAATTATGGTCATATATCTACCTGAAGAATGTTTGTCTTTTTAACCGACGAAAAAACGGAGGTTCTCAAGTCGACGTGTATATTTTTTTTTATGTTAGACCACGCATAACTTTTTACATAGTGGACCTATTTTGATAATTTTTCTTTATTAGATAGGGTATACCCTGAAATTGGTCCCATATAAATTTGAAAACAAAACGTCTACTCTAAGGGTGGTAAAATAGGGGTGATTTATTGTTTACTCACATATTCTAATGCTGAGTTGTGTATTACTACATTACATAATAATTACATTACAAAAAACCTCACGATGAATGAGCTTTAGACCTGTCAGTTTCTTGTGCGTGGTCGGTCTACATTCAGTCAGGTCATCTCAGTCTCTGCATTTCTGCTAAAGCTCGTTCATCCTGAGGTTTGTGTAATACCTTATTTGGCTCTAGATTAGATAAAGCAATACCCTCAAGTTCTTGTACTCTACTCAGTGCCACATATACCTGTGCCACATATACAGTGTTTGCCCTTTGGCAAACACTTCCTTTCCGAGGTCGATTACAGCTTTATCAAGGGTCGTACCTTGTAATTTGTGCACCGTGACGGCTCAGCATAAAATTATCGGCAACATCCTGCGCTCAGTCGCCATAACCCTTCGTACTTTGAAAAGTTGCTACCAGTTCACACAACCATAGCTATCTTTTAGTCTGCTTCTTATGCTTACAGTCTTTCCTCGCGATGATCTAAACTCTCCTGTTAACATGTTAATCTAATTCTCTTTCTATTTGCTTCCCACCTTTTTTTTCTCATTATTACATTCTTCTAAATATCTCTTTCTCATTCGAGCAGCATTTTTGGAGGCCTACCCATGGTGGTATATAAAGCCTGTTTTTTTTAAAAAGTATTTATATTCTACAACAAATAATAGTAAAAGTAGGATTATATAACAGTTAATAGCTATAGTAAGGTAGGTAACCAATTTGAAAGTATTCAAAAATTAAGCATGTAGTAATTAGTAGATTATAGCTACGAAAAATTATAAAATAAAAACTTTTTAACAAAAAAATTAAACCGCCGAAAAAACTAAAAAGCAAAAAATAATAAACCTTTTTATTTAACCTTAATAACTAAGTTCTTATACTAATTTAAGTATACCTAAGTATATATTTTTGTAATTATTTTGAGTTTTTAATTAACCTTAATAACTAAGTTCCAAAACTAATGAAAGTATACCTAAGTAATTTCGAGTCGTTAGGGGGGGGGGGGGGGGGGGGGTCGTCAAGATTCGCCAAAATCATCAAAGATATTCTTCTTCCAACTGACATGGATCAATAATTACAACTTGAAGGTTCCTTCTCTGCAGCATTACAAAGATTTCTCGCATTAGAGAGTATATTTAAAAGAGATCCATGTATTTTCGATTATATAAAAAATTTATTCATGAATATATTGCTCAGGTGATCCAGTATACTTTTTATCCCATCATGCTTTTTTTGTATAGGATAGGGAGACAAACAAGCACACAGTCCACCTGATGGTAAGTGGTTGTTGTGACCATATACATCTATATCCATCCTCGTTTGCGAATCAAAATGCAGAAGCGTTATCACCCATGAGGACTAAGATGAAATGCCTCGTTTCCAGCAAAAAGGGTCTGCGGTTCTCTGCACTCACCATACGAAACACAGCAGTGTTAAGTCGCTATTTTACGGTGGTATTCTGAGTGTGACTCTCGGTCGGGCCGACCCACTTGTGTTACAAATATACCAGTAATATAGCTGCAAGCTGTAGCATGGCTCTACCACGTGTTTAATATCCTGACTCAATGGTTAACAAATCTGGCTTGCAAATATCATATGCCACACATGGACAATGTTAGAACACAGACAGACTCTTAAACAGAAAAGGAGTAAAAGCTCTTACTAGTAAGTGAAGTATAGTTTAACTATCATGTAAAAGCATCTGATTATTTAAAAAAATAGGTTACAAAGAATCAAATTTTGTGCATTTTTAAATTGCAACTATATTTTTATTGTCAATTGTTATATACATATCAGTTTTTGTAATTAAGTATTTTATTTAATGGATTTTTATACAGTTTATAGCCTCTAAGTGCACTAGACGGAAAGTTCTAAAAATCATGAAATTTACTACTTTTGTTTAATAAAGTTATAACATTAAAATGACTATAGTATTAAGTAAAATAGTGCAATATTGATAACATTTTGTGTAGGAAATATTAAAAATACTAAGTTGCTAAATAAATCTTACTTTTGTTCTAGTGTGTAATTCAATTTATAAACAAATGTTTGATTTTCAGCTCACTATAATTAGTGTGAATCAGAACTCTGTTCCAAAACAACAATATATAGAAGTAAGAATGTATTTTAGACAACAAATTGAACCAAAATAATTAATTTCCTTTGCTTGGGTTGATTTACCCTAAATAATAGTTGGTCATTGTCAACTCAAAGAAATGTGAATTTCTATTTTGTCACACATTATTCAGGACAAGCCCAAAAAGCACTTTATGTATTCTCATAAACAACAACTACAATCTGATATTAAAAACGATGATGGCCACTACTGATAACCAACTAACTAAACTGATACCTAAAATACTTTAAATTTTTAGGCTAAAATAATAAGGGTTATTTCACTAAATACAATAACTAATGCCCATGCCTCATTTGCTTGCTAGTTAATCGCAAGTATTGACCACCTAAGTTATTAATTAATTATTGTAACATTATTACGTTAAGTTTAAAAGATTACATTATCTAGTAAAGAAATATTAAATAATAGTAAAATTATAAGCATATATATTATGAATTACGAGTAGCATACACAGATAACCACATCTATTTTATAAATATTTTTGTTTGCAATATGTTAGTGAGTTTGCTTCTATAATTATTAATTTTATTTGTAATCCATTGTATATAAGGTAAATGGCAGTGTGCAAGAATTTTCAATGCTTCTGTTCATTTTAAAACATGTTATCATGGTAAAATAGTAAGTTCATTTCTTAGTTTGCAAATAACTTACCTTTCTTGTTTACATTACAGTATACAGTTTCATAAAATATTTTAACTTAAAAAGGCATAGCTAAAGCAGACATGTATTAACAAAATTACCTGTGAATTTCTTTCCTTCCCGCACCATATTCGCGAGCCAATATGTCCGCCGGTATAAGTTCAATATGAGACACATCGTCGTGTCAGCCACTTCCTCAACACCATAACCCGGAACGTTACATACGGCTATACCTGAAAGTTTACGCAAATAAATTGAGTACAACAGGTCTAAGTTGAATTAAAAACAGCAAACAGTCTCTCGTGACTAGAATTATTTTTTTCAATTCATTAAGTACCTACATCAATAATTTTTTAGTGAGAATTTTTAATGAAAACTCTACAAATATTAGGTAAATATTTGGCTTTGTCTCACTATATTCGACATCTATTTTGTACATACCACATCATTGCAAATTTTTTTTCTAGTAACAAGAATATTTTTTTTTTCGCGTCGAGAGTGTAAAAAATATATAATATATAATCCAGTGTTAGATATAGAATAATCCAGATAGATACTCTGAATATCTCTGATATTGTAAATGAAATACTGTCTGAAATAAAGGCTATTATTATTTATTATTATTATTAACAAGAATATAATAGAATGTATTTTTTTTAAATACACTTAAATTTTTTCATGTGGCCTTAAATAATCTATCAACTAATTTCATACCGTGCGTTTCGTAAGAGGTGATTACGTGAAGGATTTCATGTAGTCGGATGGATGGCGATAAACCATTTTTTATAAGTCAGAAAGAAACATACAGACCTACACCAGGGAGTAATATTAAAGGCGCTAGATGTTTAGCTCTACAATCTCAAAACCAAAGCTTAGTTAGGAAAAACGTTTAAACATCGGGAGGCCCATGTACTACAGTGGACCATTACGTTCTGATGAAGAATTAAATTCTTCTTCACAAGCCCATAACAATTGACAGATGACCTTTTTTTAAAGAATTTTAGAATTTTTATCTTTATATTGTAGTGAAATTGAAGTCTTTTGAGTACCAAGACTAGTTACTATTAGAATACTTTTTTTTATATACAGTGGCAAACTAGGGTGTGAAATGCACACGAATCGAAGTCTTTTATTACTTCGAAAATAAAAGCTCGTAATTGGAACCTTCTGTAAGAATACAAGGAGTCTTTTCTATAAGACATCTAAGTTGAACTAAACCTAACTCACCCAATTCTCCGGCCGCTTTGACATCTATATTGTCCACGCCGGAACCGATGCGCACTATGATCCTCAGCGCTTTGAACTTCTCGAGGTCCTCCTTGGTGAGAATGATCGTGTGCCACATCAGTGCCCCTACAGCCTCGTTCAGCACCTTCTCGTGTATCTCCGACGTGGACTGAGCGTCGCAAAACGCGACTGTCGCGACATCCTTCAGTATTGGCATCTCGACGGTGCAGTCGCGACCGTCTAATAACGCCACTAGGGGCCTGAAAATTAAACATAATCGTTATTAAACAATTACTTAGGGCTAGACGTGTTATTATAATGGAATAGGCACTTTATATGAAGGGGTGTGTGAAACAACGTCTGCATATTTGTAACATCTGTTTCATGTTTTGTTTTCTTTAAAAATGACTGTGCTCGTTTGTAAACCTTATTCTATAAAAAAAAGCAATAATACTCGTATCTCCGTTGCCTAAATATTAGCTTCGAATGGAATTCAATCTATTACACTGATTACTATGTCACGTGGTATACAATATGCGTACATATCGGCTGAACCAAACGGCCGTTAATTAAAGCGACATAAGCAGATGTCATCGAAGCCCTGGAAATAATGGCGTAGGAGCACGTAATCCGATTGTGTAACTGTTTTTATAATAAAGGACGTTCTAAAATAAATTGCGATAAGTACTTTACTATGGTTAAGCGCCTTTCGATTTAATCAGATCAACATTTTTTCACATTTATTTCAGGTTTACTTTGACTTAATATCATGTCGAATGTATGTAACACTCAATACCATAAAGTGGCCCAAAGGTTTATCAGGAATTGGTCAACAAACTAAGCATTATTTAAGGGATGTTTAAATTTAAGTAGGAGTAGCAGTCAAGTGGACTGTTTTATTTAATGAAGTGGATAATTTGAGATTAAGATGTTTGAAGTTTGAGTTTTTTCAACCGTATACGTGGTACCTACATAACGCTGCTGTGTTTCGTATGTTGACTGTAGAAAACCGGAGATCCTTTTTACTGGAAAAGAGGCATTCCATCTTAGTCCTCAATGGGTGACAAAGCATTTGCATTTTGATTATTTATTGAGGATAGATGTAGATGTCTATGGGTCACAGCAACCACTTACCATCAGGTGGATTGTGTGCTCGTTTGTCACCCTATCCTAAAAAAAGAGAGACCCTTTTTACTGGAAAAGAGGCATTCCATCTTAGTCCTCAATGGGTGACAAAGCATTTGCATTTTGATTATTTATTGAGGATAGATGTAGATGTCTATGGGTCACAGCAACCACTTACCATCAGGTGGATTGTGTGCTCGTTTGTCACCCTATCCTAAAAAAAGAGAGACCCTTTTTACTGGAAAAGAGGCATTCCATCTTAGTCCTCAATGGGTGACAAAGCATTTGCATTTTGATTATTTATTGAGGATAGATGTAGATGTCTATGGGTCACAGCAACCACTTACCATCAGGTGGATTGTGTGCTCGTTTGTCACCCTATCCTAAAAAAAGAGAGACCCTTTTTGCTGGAAAAGAGGCATTCCATCTTAGTCCTCAATGGGTGAGAAAGCATTTGCATTTTGATTATTTATTGAGGATAGATGTAGATGTCTATGGGTCACAGCAACCACTTACCATCAGGTGGATTGTGTGCTCGTTTGTCACCCTATCCTAAAAAAAGAGAGACCCTTTTTACTGGAAAAGAGGCATTCCATCTTAGTCCTCAATGGGTGACAAAGCATTTGCATTTTGATTATTTATTGAGGATAGATGTAGATGTCTATGGGTCACAGCAACCACTTACCATCAGGTGGATTGTGTGCTCGTTTGTCACCCTATCCTAAAAAAAGAGAGACCCTTTTTACTGGAAAAGAGGCATTCCATCTTAGTCCTCAATGGGTGACAAAGCATTTGCATTTTGATTATTTATTGAGGATAGATGTAGATGTCTATGGGTCACAGCAACCACTTACCATCAGGTGGATTGTGTGCTCGTTTGTCACCCTATCCTAAAAAAAGAGAGACCCTTTTTGCTGGAAAAGAGGCATTCCATCTTAGTCCTCAATGGGTGACAAAGCATTTGCATTTTGATTATTTATTGAGGATAGATGTAGATGTCTATGGGTCACAGCAACCACTTACCATCAGGTGGATTGTGTGCTCGTTTGTCACCCTATCCTAAAAAAAAGAGACCCTTTTCACTGGAAAAGAGACATTCCATCTTAGTCATCAATGGGTGACAAAGCATTTGCATTTTGATTATTTATTGAGGATAGATGTAGATGTCTATGGGTCACAGCAACAACTAATCAGGTGAACTGTGTGATCGTTTGTCCACCCTAACCTATAAAGAAAAAACTTTTCTAAGTGATCCGATTTTGATCATTCTTTTTTTTTTGAAAGCTGGTGCTTTTTTTTATGTGTGTTATCTCAAAACTTTTTTCTAGGTGAACCGATTATGATGCTTCTTTTTCTGCCAACTTCCAAAAAGGAGACGGTACTCAATTCGACTGTATGTTTTTTTTTGTTTATGTGTGTTACCTCATAACTTTATACTGGGTGAACCGATTTCAATTATTATTTTTTTTATTTGAAAGTTGGTACTTTTCGTGTGGTCCCATATGAATTTGATCAAGGTCAGACCAATAGTTATTGAGTTATTCTTAATAACTTATATTGATGTCGGCTGTACAAAATTTTTAAATTTAAAATTATTTATCTGAAAAGTCACACGGTCCCACATGAATTTGATCTTGATCTGACCAGTAGTTTTTGAGTTATCCTTAATAATGCGTATTTAATTGACTTCGACTAAATTGATGATGTTCCTATTTTATTTGTATTGTTATCAGTTGTACAAAATTGCTAGCCAGCAAGGTAAATAAAAATGTATTTTCATGTTTTTACTGGTTTAAGGCGACACATTGTAGCGGGCTATCGCCGGACTGGCCCGAGTGAAACATAATTTCTATTAAAACTTCAAAAACGCCGTCAGGTCTAAAATTACGAAGCGCCCGCGACTATAAAGCCCTCTTAGAAATCGCTTAGATTCTTAAAATACTTTTAAAAAATTATTGATTTTAGTAACTAAAATAAGGAGCAATTAAATTACGAATATTGCTGTTATGAATGTATTTGAGTAGTTCCCAAGCATATAGATTAAGTAATTTCGTTTAATTTAGACTATAGTGATTTTAGAGGTGATTTCGCAAATAATTATAATCGAGTCAAAATTTTACAACCGTGTTTTTGAACAAGCAAATTCAAGAAAAAGACATGAATTTACCTATATCAAAATTCCAGTTTCGTTAGTTGTCTTAAACTTATTTTTTATATTTTTTTTATTGACTTGTTGGTCATTGTATTTCCAGAAAATATTAAAAGATGCCACTAACTGGTTCTCGGGTTGCTCAGGCGATTTTGTTAACGGACCAACTCAACGTGATGTGGCTTTAATTCTCAATGTGCGCTCTCAAGAGGCACCGAGAGACTGGTCTACACACGCGGCGACCAGTAAGGGGCATAATAAGGTGCACCTCTGCCTGTGATAGGACTGGAGGATCTGACGATAGGTTCATCATACTGACTGTACTAAGAAATCCATACCTCACCGCTATTGATTTCAACTAGCGAAGGATGGAGGAACGCGATTTACGTGCCAGAAAAACCAGCACGAGGACCTGAACTTGAGAGACACCACCGAGTGGTGAAACTACGATTCGCGCGCGAACATGCGAATTTAACCAACGATCTATGGAGCAAAGTCTTATTCAGATAATTTAAAATTTTGTACAACCGACTTCAATATAAATTATTGAGAATAACTCAAAAAATATTAGTCAGACCTTGATCGAATTTATATGGGACCACATGAGAAGCACCAGCTATCAAATAGAAAAAGAATCATCGAAATCGGTTCACCTAGAAAAAAGTTATAAGGTAACATACATAAAAAAGAACATCAATCGAATTGAGCACCTCCTCCTGTTTGAAGTCGATAGAAAAGAAACAGATGGTCGTGAGAGCGCTTATAGACGACGAGGAGAACGTTTTCTTCCCAACACGATACCTCAAACCGTTATTTACCAAGGCGGGTCTGTCATGGTATGGGGTGGGATATGCTAGGATGCCCGCACAGAGCTGGTCATCGTAGATCAGCGCCTAACAGCAGCCGCATTGAAGAAATCATTCAAGATCATGTTGTACCCTTCGTGGACTTCATTGGTTAAGACGATTTCTTCCTAATGCACGATAACGTAACTATTCACGTCGCTGGCATCGTCGAATCGTACCTGGCTACTGTCGATATTCGAAAACTGACATGGCCTGCTCGCAGCCCAGATATATAGATGATGAGAACTGAGACTACAGACCATGTCTGGGACTTGCTCAAGAGGCGGATTAGAACACAGCAAAACCCGCCAGAGACTCCGTGAGCTGAAGTCCGCTCTAAAGACAGCTTGGGAAGAAATTCCCCAAGTTGACTTACAAAACATACTGCAAAGCATATTATGTGTTATAGCGACTCGGGTCAAACTGAATGGATGCTTTACGTCAGACTTCACCTTCTGTCAATATACATACCATTTCGGCAGCTATTAATTTTTATAATTCAACAACGTTTTTGTTTGTGTCAATTTTACGCGATGCAGACATGTTGCATACGACTTGCATCTAGAGGGACGTATCCTATTTAACTCAAGATTCATATGCATTATTATTTATAGCGAGAAATGGGAATCGCAAAGAATTGTCTTTGTCAAAGTAACATTCCTTTTAACAAAAAATCAGGTGTATGATGGATGGGCAATATAAAATATGGCAAAAAATGGGCAATATAAAATTAATGAACAATGATTTTGTTTCCAAAATACAGTATTTTACGTTCAGAATTTAACAGCAGCAACGAATATTATATAGCATGATTAATTATTATATACTCCTCATGGATTTAGAACTTTCGAATAATTTATACTCTATAAAGCAACAGTATCCTAATGGTTAAGGGTGCTGACTGCAATCTCAGAAAGTCGTGAGTTCAAATCCACTATTAGATTAATAGGTTACGTTGCAGACTATAAGCAGCCCACAGCTGGGCACAGGCCTCATCTTACTTCTGAGAGGGTTTTAGGATAAGGAAATGTTCACCGCGCTGCCCCAATGTGTGGACTTCACATGTCTCCGAAATATATATCTTTTATTAATTCTCAGACATGCAGTTTCCTCACGATGTTTTCCTTCACTGCCGAGAATGTGGATAAATCAACATTTAAAATTGCAATTAACAATTTCATTGGTACCATGTATCATGGCTTTATTAATGTACCATACGTAATGTTACGGCTCCATGGCGCAGCGGCTTAGCAATGAGTTGTTGCGCTGGGGGTCGCGGGTTCGAATCCCGCACGGAACAAGTATTTGTATTGCCTACAAATAATTGTTCCGGGTCTGGATGTTTGTCCTCGTGCAATTTATGTTTGTAAACTGCCTCCACGATACAGGGAAAAATCCTAGTGTGGAGGTAACGTTTTATGTTAATAAATAAAAAGAAGAAAAAAAAGAAAAAAAAGAAAAAGAAATGTGTATCATATTAAATTAATTATGTGTTAATCCACTCTAATCACTTATTATAAGTTTAAACTTTAGTAACGTTAGGTGCCCACTGACATGCCTGCCGCAGGAGCAATCTAGGGTGTAGGAGTAGGGATGACCCTTAATTGCCTCCTTAATTATTATTGTGATGTATTGTAGGCAAGCAGGGGCAATTTTTTAAGTCGGCCTGCGGCGGGGCGGCAGGAGCGCAAGACCTTCCTTGTAGGGATGGGCAAAGGGAAAAAATAAATCGATATATATATATCGAATCTATATTTTTAAACAGTATCGATATATATCGCGTGATAAATATCGATATATCGTCACATTTGAATGATGTAAAGATAAAGTCCAAAATTTGATCTACTGACGGTTAGACGACGAAAAAAACGATACAACATTTTAAAATATATTGAAATCGATACGAATTCGATACTCTAATATAAATATCGATTTGTCGATATATTGCGATTTAAAATATTGACGATATATATCGTAATATTTTTTAAAAATATCGATATTTCGATATATCGATATTTTTTACCCATGCCTACTTCCTTGGCGACTTTCGCGCGGAGCACACGTATGAGTACAAGTCAGACCCGCAGAAAGAATGTTATTTGAATGTTGTAACTTTCAAGTAACATTACTGGGATTTGTTACCTAACTTATCATACGGGCTAGTATGGGAAAGTAAATATTCCAATAATATTAAAATTGCTGGAATATAAATAAAATGTCATTAAATAAATATTTAAACAAAAATACAAATTTTAGTAAATAAATTTTATTAAAACCATCATTAGAAAACTATTCTGGCTATTTGTAACACTAGTTAAATTATAGTTACTAAGCACTAGATAGTTAAGTTATATCACAGAACAAATTGGTTATATTAAATTCTGACGAGTAAAGTTAGTCATATTTAATTGTCTTTGATAGCCTAAAAATAGCGTGGCAGAGCTATGCTGCAGCTTATAAGCACTATATTATGGTTGTAATTATTAATTAATTGGTTGTTTTATTGATAAATGTGGGTGTCTATAGGCTACAGTGTCCACTTATCATCAGGTGGACTGTGCTCATTTGTCACCCTTATTCTATATAAAAAAGAGTCAAGGCTATATATACTGATTCATTGAGATTTCGATAAAACTGGCACCATTTTCAACGCGTGCGTCCAGCGAGACGTACACTCTCATACTGATATAGAGATGAAGCGTATATAGTAGAACAGATCTAGGCACTAGCTATTAAACGAGACTAGGTTACACCTGTTCCAGCTTTTAAAATACTTGATCCACCTAGTCTCACTGTGCCTACGCATCGCACGGCATAACGCGGCGGCCCGCTCGAATCGAAGAAGTAGAAGTACCGGCGCGGCAAAGCGAGATAGCATTTTGTTGCCATAGTTACTAGTCTGCTTTGCCGCTCACAGGTGTTTGCCTAAATCATTTGTGTGTCAGTCATTTGAATTTGAACTATATTTCAATGTGTATAAAAATAACACGACGCGCCTCGTGTTGTGACTGCGCCCTCTTCTCCCAAAAGGGGGTCGCTTCCGATTCGGCAGAGAGGCCTCAAAGGTTGCTGCCCATCCCTTAAAGTGGAGTTTAGCAGGTATCACTTAGGGTCCCCGTTAGGTAGTCACAGTGAGTCCCGCATAACCACGACAGACCGGCTGTCGTGGTATGCATAAAGCATTCTCCACTTCCTCGCGTATCGGGGTAGCGCTTTCCAATTGCTTCTGGGAGCAAAAAAAAACTCGTGTTGTGCAAGAATATATTGCCCTCTTTTTAACTACACTATTCTGCAGTCTTTCTATCTTTGTCTGTCAATACTCGAGACTAGTAGGGACTAGTCCCGGGGACTTCAACCAAATACTAGGCAGATTTTATAGACTAGGTACTAGTAAATACTCTATGCGAATGGAGACCATATGATGCAGTCGAGTGTCGCTTTGGGATGATGTCTGAGTGTAACATTTGTAAAATATAATTTAGTTTTAAAAATTCTTAACACTGATTTTTCGCGCGTATGTAAAAAACAATAATTGTAGATAGGTAAGTAAAAAAACGAAACAAAAATAATAAAAAAAAAATGAGAAAAAGACAAAAATCAGATTACTCTTAAATAAAAACTGAATTGAAATCTTTTAAATACGCTAACAATCTAGAATGTAGATAAATCTTAACGTTGACCAGTCATAAGCCTGTGTAAATGGAAGTATGAATGGACGATTGATTACTATTCATTACCTTTACGTATCGGGATCGGCTGTACGTAAAGACTAAGCGTACTTTAAAGTATATACTATTTCAACAATACCAAAGTCAATGCGTACTTCATGGACTAGGTGGAACAGGTATTTGGATTGAGTATTTGTACGTAATTAGACTAAATGCACCTAGTACATAATTTACCTAGTACGACTCATCTCTAATACTGAACGGCAGGCGTGTGTGTAGAGACAGCTCCGATACTGCTCCGATCGCTGTGCTCCCTAGACTGCCCCTGCAGCAGGCATGTCAGTAGGCGCCTTTAATAATATTACACGTATTCTTTCTAAAAAAGCTGTACTACACAGGTACCACCTTGGCTTTCAAGCGCCTCATATAAAAGAATTAATGCAAAAACAAAAGGCAGACCAGATAGTACAACTATGAGACATGAGGATATTCCTCATACCTTAAAACTCGAAAAATAGACTGTACAAAAAGTACGTATTGCCAGTGATGACCTATGGAATTGAGACGTGGTGGTTTTTCACTGCTGGCCGTATGAGAAGCTCGAGGTCGTTCAGCCACGTATGGAGAGGGCTATGCTCGGGGCTTCTCTTCTCTGCGCGATAAACTTAGAAATGAGGTTATCCGCAGTACAACCAGAATGACCGACATAGCCCAATGGATTAGTAAGCTGAAGTGGCAATGGGCCGGCCATATAGCTCGAAGAACCGACAACCGATGGGGAAAAAAGGTTCTCGGGTGGCAGCCTCGTGCCGGTAGGCGAAGTGTAGGGCGACTCCTCACTAGATGGAGTGACGACCCGGTGAGATGTGCAGGAAGTCGATGGGTGCAGGTGGCTCAGGACCGTGCTTTGTGGCATTCCTTGGGAGAGGCCTATGTTCAGCAGTGGACTTGTGATGGGCTGTAATGATGATGGAGATGAGGATATTCACAACACAATCCAGATCCGAAACTAAGATTTCGTTTTATACACATTTTTGCTCCAGTCTTGAATGGAATTCAAATCGGTAACATAGTAATCAGATATTATAAACATTAGGGTCACGCGGTAGTCGTTAGACCGCTGAATCATGTAGAGACGCTCAATAATCTTGCTATATTGGATTATGTTTTTTTATTGCTGTAATGTTATAGTTGCAGGTAATGACTCTTTAAGGACACAAAGACAACGTGTCACCACATAATGTAATTAATTTAAGAATTCCAAGATTTATTATTAATGATATCAAAACAGCGATTGAATTTATTTATATAATTTAATGTACATTTATCATTGCAAAATTAGAGCATTTACATTCGCTCAATTTGAACACGGACTGCACGCATTTATTCATGCAAATGAGTGGGTAGCCGCGATCTGAATACAAAGAAGTTATATTAACATTTTACAATTACAACATTTGATATTCTACACAGTTGTAGGTTACTACAAAAGCTGCAAGTTGGTACAAAAATCTGCACTATGCTAATTAGCAACAATATAGCGTCCTCAGTTATAATAGTCGCTGTATATCGAGCATATCAAGTCATTTGACTTGATGTGCTCGATATGTTCGACTTTTTTTACTGCTAGGAATTTCTCCTTCTACGATACAGGACAAATTCACAAAGACAAACATACAGATCCGAAACAATTATTTGTAGGTCATACAAATACTTGTTCCGTGCGGGATTCAAAACCGCGACTCTTAGCGCTGCAATTCATTGCCAAGCCACTGCGCCACGGAGCCGTTTTTAGTATAAACTAGTCAGAAGCGCAGCGTTCGTTAGTAGACCGCGCTATAATCGAGTGGACAAACACGTCGTCATCTTCGGTATAGGAACGATACCCCGGTTAAGCACCGACATAGCGCGGGTCGTGGACAACGAGTGCCGAGCAAGTTTACAACAAAATATGAGTGGTCTAAAGTAGATAACGCGGCACGGTTAGCGCTCTAAATACATTTAATATTTAAATTTACAAAAAAAAATTAATTTGGCGCAATATAACCTCACATTTTGCCTTAGGTCCGGTTGAAATTATCTTAGTGCTTTAGGAGAGTACATAAGTAGCACTCGTCTGCAAGTGCTTGAAACAAAAACAAAAAGCTGTTCTATTCAATAGAAATACGAGAATCGTACTAAAGCGCGCCATTAGTCTTTATTGTGAAATTTAGGAGACGTCCGTAAAACTAGAAATGTGTAAACGGTAGCTTTTAATGATTAGGTACACTACTCACTTTCGGACGATTCTAAAAACGTTTGTCACCTTTCTATTAAAATATTTTTTTCCTAGTGAATCCAGAGCCGTTGTAACTTAGGGGCTAAGTGCTTGCCGTAAATATCGTGATACCTACTCCAGCAACCCGGCTTCGATTCCCGCTAGCGGCACAAATGAAATTGTTAATTGTAATGTTAAAATGCCGTTTTACTGTGTGCTCAGCGGTAAGGGAAAACATCATAAGTAGACCTGCATGTCTAAGAAATTAAATCAAAAAAATATTTCGTAAACATGTGAAGTCCGCATTTGGGTTGGAGCAACGCGGTAGAAGTTTCCTTTCTATGCCCTAAAGTCCTCTCAGATATGAGAGGTCCGTGCCCAGGAATTAGGCGTTTGAAGGCTTTAACTTGACTTTTTTATTTTTTATGACACTAATGCACTCATATTATATCTTGTAAACCGGCCATTAATTTGATTCAAGTTGACAGCGAGTTCTTACAATGATTACTGTAATGTAAGGTAGTAGGTTAAGACTGATTATATAGGTGGCGGCTAAATGAAGATAAGACAGCGAATTCATTGTGGAATAAACTTATAGATTGCGTTACGTTTTTTGTGTTCTCTCCGGCTTTTATATACATTACAATTACTATTTGCAGTCTTCAAGTGATTCCCTGAGACTGAAGTGTAAGGCCCGTTAGGCTGCCATTACGTACTAAACGTCGCACGCAAATAAAACTGTTTTCCTTTTCAAATTTAGATTATTTAGACCAAGTTCGTTAATAAACTTAGTCAAAAAATCCGCAAGGCTAAGGCGCCTACTACACACTCGATAATTATCACGATATTTAACGTGATTTTTATCTTGCAATATTTTGGATCGAATCTACATACTACACACTCGATACTAATCGCGTCAGTACAACGGTAGATTTCATTCACTAAAGACGTGTACGTTCCATAATTCGATGCCAGTAACGTAATGAGTGACTATAAAAATAAAGCTCGCGTTGCTATTATATTAGAGATAGCATTAAAAAGGCGTATAAAGAGAAAAAAATGGATGAAGCATTGGCTCCATCCATATTTTTCTTACACGTCTCTCTCACGTGAATTCTTTCAAGGTTTTTTTGGTCATTCGTTTGAGGCACGGCTAGCGCCGCCACTGCATCAAGAAGCGCGTCCTCCACCATCGCTGACAATGAATACTGACGATAAATATCGACCCGAGACTAGACACTCGATATTTATCGACGATACTTGATACAGATCGTTGGATTTCTGGATTTTTAGAAATCCAGCGATCCGTATCACGATCCAAGATATGCTATACTACACACTCGATAAATATCGTACTCTTAGACTACGATCCAAATATCGTGATAATTATCGAGTGTGTAGTAGGCGCCTAATAAAAGTCGCATTAAAACAAATATGCAATGAGTAATATAAAATACCTAAATATAAAAAGTAATTAAATTTCAGTAAAATTTAAATCTTCCGCGGAATTATGCTCTACAGATAAAAAGACCATATTAATAGCCATTCAATTTAATCCGATGTTGCTGAAATTAAAAATGAAATTAATTCATTTCAACATTGGCGCAAGGTAATGGGTCCTTTTAAGTTGATGAAAACGGGACGAGTACAACGTTTGGACATTTAATCGCTTAATTAATCATAATAATTACAAGCTGCAAAATGAAAGGACCGAAAAATTATTGCGTAATAATTTTATTCCCCCGTGAAATTAAGTGTCGTCATTTCCGCGGTATGATTATAAAATAAATGTATTCTCCATTTTTGGTAATTTATTCCAATAAAATGTTACGAATGTTTCGCTTAGTTATGGCAATCTTATGTTGATACTTTAAATCTGCTAGAGCCATGGTAGCTCAGGGGCTAATCACTCGCTGTACATTTCAGAGTACGCGAGCAACCTGAGTTCGATCCCCACCAACACCAATGAAATTGTTAATGGCAATTTTAAGTGCTGATTAACCACGTGCTCAGCGGTAAAGAAGAAAATGCCGGTTTACAGGTCTGAGAAATAAAATATTTCACGACATGTTAAGTTCGCCAACACGCATTGGGGTCGCGCGGCTGACATTTCCTTGCACTAAAATGAAGGATTGAAATGAGAGGCATGTTGATCAGTGGTGGGATGAATATAGACTGTAATTTTACTTTAGCTGTTAATCAACATGGGTGTGTTTGTGGCAAATTTCTTCATCATGATTTGACGAAAGATTTGCTAATAGGTTAATGTTATAAATGCTCAAATAATAATCGATGAAATTATCGAGACATCAAAGATTGTTTAATTGAATTGCTAAGTAACATTTTTTAAATTAAATATCGCCACATTGAAATTAAAGTTACGTTACAAAGGACAGCGTTTTTTATTATAATTAAACAATAAACATTTTCTTAAATTTAATATATTTTTCAAACAGTCTTACAATGTTAGCTATGACAAGTGTAAATTGCGTCATTTTACTTAGGAACAAAGTATAAACTAAAATTCTATTGACTCGTTAAATTTCGAGAGTCACTGAATTCCTAATGCGATTTGCGTCTGCGAACCTTTAGCTTCGAATTATATTTTTGTTAACAAGCCTCATTAAAAGTTGTAAAATTGTTTAAGGAAACCTGTTTTAAAACTATTGTTTGCGAAGATACGATATTTCCCTGTTACAAGACCGGTCTTCTGATGACTATGAAATAAGATATTGTTCGAAATTTGAAGGTTCCCAAATATTTGAAAAAATTTGTCTTAATACTCGTAATTCATTTTTAATGGTATAAATAAATTTATAATCCATTTTATTACAAAAAGTGGTTTATAGATTTAGTCTAGGGTTTAAACTGTGGTTTTAGAAGAGTCCTTCTTACTAAAAGAAGCTAAGCAGCCGTGTCGATGCCGCAGTCAGATTGTAGAATTGATCATTACATAGAATTGATCATTACATAAAACCATCATCATCAAATGTATTATTATCTACACATGTTTTTGCAAATAAATATATCTTTATCTTTATCTCTTTATCTCTTTATTATAATTTCAGCCCTTTACAAATCCACTGTTGAACTGCCTCCCCCAAGGAGGCTCAGGACCGTGCTTTCTGGTATAAGTACGGTCCTGAGCCACTTACATCCATCGACTTCCTGCATGTCTTACCCGGCCGTCACTTCATCTAGTGGAGTGACGCCTTATACTCCGCCTGCTGGTAAGAGGCTGCGACTCAAGAACCTTTCTTCCCCATCAGTTGCTGATTTTTCGAACTATATGGCCGGCCCATTGCCACTTCAGCTTACTAATCCGTTGGGATATGTCGGTCACTCTGGTTCTACTGCGGATATCCTCATTTCTAAGTTAATCACGCAGATAAACCCCCAAGCATAGCCCTCACCATAGCTCGCTGAGCAACCTTGAGCCTCCTCATACGGCCAGCAGTGAAGGACCACGTCTCAGATCTATACGTCATCACTGGCAACACGCACTGGTTGTACAGTCCCGTTTTCAAGTTTTGTTGTTTACCTGATGAGAAGATATGTCATAATTTCTCGAACGCTGCCCAGCGGAGTTGAATCTGTCGATTGACCTCTCGGTCGAAATTGGACTTACCCTAGTCGGACTATATTTCCCAGGTTTTATACATGTATACCTGGTATACTCGTCAACAACTTCGAGCATAGTGCTCCCAACAACTACCGGCATAGGTGTGACATGGACATTACACATGATATTTGTAGTGTCCATGTTCATCTTAAGACCTATCCGTTGGGAGGCAATATTGACGGCATTAAGCATTGTACTCAATGACGTCAATATAGCGATTCTACCATAAGGACTATAGCGTCATAGGTATAATATATTCATAAAATAATGACCGATTATTGAAACGCTTGGCCAAATCATGAAGTGATCAATAACTGGCAACGACATTGAGACAGCAAAGGTCTTCGCGAAATTTGACATTTGCTGTCAAATTCCATAAATTTCATTTTAACCGACTTCAAAAAGGAAGAGGTACACAATTCGACTGTATGTTTTTATGTGTGCTATGGTGAACCGATTTCGATGATTCTTATTTGAAAGCTGGTGCTTCTCATGTGATCCCATACAAATTTGACCAAGGTCTGACCAGTAGTTTCTGAGTTATCCTTAATAATTTATATTAAAGTCGGTTGTACAAAATTTACAAACAAATTACAAACTTCTTTTTAATATAAGGTAGCTTGAAAGACTTACTTGAGTTCTTTTTTATATATCGACGAATTTAACTATTGCGAAATTCAGATATTTCAGTGATTATATTTTAATCATGGCTTAGCATGGAGTAGCAGCTGAATACTGTTGTGTTTCGTATTGTGTAGACGGCTCCTAATACTAGATTTGAGGCATTCTATTTTAGTCTACAAGGGTGACAACCTATTAGCATTTTGATTCTTGATTGTAGATTGATGTGTGTGACTGTGTGCTCGTTTGTCACACTTATTCTATAAAAATAAAAATATATGTGCACTAGACTTGCAACGAATATTCGGCTATTATTCAGGGTGCCTAGTGCGAGATGTTGTTTTACGCGCTCGATACCGAGAAAGTTAACTACAATTTGTATGGAATAAAATCAGCGCCAACTAGTGGCAATAATTGGAATCACCATCGAGCATTGACTCTCATTCGTCAGTGAGAACGTTAACGCACGTGATTGGTTGGAGCGGCAATTTCGATCATTCGAGACGTAAAATTTACGCGGTCGATATAGAAAAAGTATTCACCTAAATTTTTACAGTGAGATAGAAGAGTGAGAATAATTGTTGAAGAGTTAATTTTATTACATTTTGTGAGAACGATATATAATTTAGGCAGGCCGTTTTTTTTTCGTTAGGAGAATGTTTGCAGCCACAAAGACATTAATAACTTATAATAATAGATGACTACTATTATAAAGCCAGTGCTGAAGCAAGAGCTTGTGCATATTTTAGTCCGTTGTTACACCCCAATGACAGGTAGGTAATATAAGGATAGATACCGCCTTTTCCAAGAAAGTATTCAAGTTTTTGTGTAAATAGCGTTTGATAAATCCAAGTTCCTACCATCAATATTTAATAATTAAGTCAGTAGTAAGTATCATAAGTTCACTTAACACTAAGTAACTAAATTAAATTTACTGCTCCATAAATGTCAACATAAAATCATATTAGAATGAAAACACCTTCATGTTTTTCGTTTTCAATTTAATACTTTCAATAATTAACATTAAAATAAAATGGCTAATTCTTAATCTCATAATACTAACACAAACTGACGAAACCTTGATCAAATTACGAAACATAAACAAATAGCTAATAATGAATTGTGATTCCGATTATTGCCACTAGTTGGCGCTGATTTTATTCTATACAAATCGTAGTTAAGCCCGCTTTTCACTACGGAATATAATATAATATATATTACATCTCGAGATATAAATTAATATCGCTCACCATACATTTTATATGGAACCGTTTACACTGTGCTATAATATATATTACATCTCAAGCTATAAATATTTTTTCGATCGACCGAGCGATATTTTCATTTTATATTTCTCCCCCTGTACCCCGCACACCGTTCCGTGCCCCCGCAGACGGTGTACGGGGTAAAGGGGGGTAATCCAATGACCAATGACGAATGCATACTGGTTAAAAGATATATCTCACAGTGTGAAAGCCAATCACGGGATATAATTTATATTCGGGATATAATATATATTATATCCCATAGTGAAAAGCCAGCCTTAACGTTCTCGATATCGAACGCGTAAAAACAAAATCTCGCACTAGGCACACAGTA
Source organism: Parnassius glacialis (assembly GCA_033319125.1). Classification (NCBI taxonomy): domain Eukaryota; kingdom Metazoa; phylum Arthropoda; class Insecta; order Lepidoptera; family Papilionidae; genus Parnassius; species Parnassius glacialis. Next base: position 6,375,634 of record JAVANC010000008.1, read on the forward strand.
TTCGGCTACTTTTATCCTATTCGGTCGAATACCGAATACTAAGTAAGTGAGAAGTTTTATTGTAGTCAGATAATTGGTAAAATGAAAATATTTATTTTTTAATTAAATTGTTTTCTTGTAGTCATGAAAGTAGTCATAGGTTCCATATTATAAAAATTAAAAAAGATTATCACATACATGTATGTATGTATGTCTATCTCTGCTATGTATGTCTCTGCACTCGATTTATCGTAATTTAAGTGGAACATAATGGTGCAGAAAGACTAATTTTCTTCATTTTCAGGCAGTAGTTTACACCTTTTCTTCTCGTAGACAATCCGAGCTTCAGAGAATAGACACTCTGAAGAATAAACACAACTTCCTTCCTGGCCGAATACTTTTGCCAAATATTCGGCTATTCGGCCATAAGTAGTCAGAACATTCGGTGTTCGGCGTGTGGCCGAATGTACTAATCGTTGCTAGTCTAATCTGCACTGTATACGTGAACGAAGCTTAGTTCGCAGATTACGTATTCCGTACGCCAAATGGCAACGGCACGGACCTAAAAATATTATTACATACATTATTAATTTATGGGAGCATTTACAAAACACGTATGTGAGCGTAAGCATAATCGCACGGACATGGTACCGACACCGGCCACCATTGTCGGCAACAATGTTCTTTATGTGAAGGTGGCGTCTCTACATGTCTGTAGTAGACTGTAGGTGTCAGCGCGGTTAGTATCAAGGTGCCAAACACACGCACAAACAACTAGCACCAAGCATAATGAAAAATTAATTGAATTAGTAAGAACGAAATGTATAGGACATTTCGTGATTTAAATGATCGCAGATACTGTGATAATTTACGTGTCGTTATGGACAGTAAAACCTTCTTTTCATCTGTGGCTGTTTTACATAACTAGATTCATCCTCTTCTAACAAAGCTGCAACTATAATTAGTTCTTCTATCGAGAAGTAATTTTTAAAAGACGCGTGTTTACTCTGTAATTTGTATAACAACGTCTGTGCAATAGGCTAAGTGCTGGTGCTGTGCTGGTAGATGTGAATCGAACTCTATACGTAAAGAAATACACATACATAAATACATCTTAAAAACGCCAATAAAAATACAAACAAAATTCATCAATGTAGACGCTTAAGAATATTAATATAAATAGTCCCATCTACAAATGTAATGTCATGTTTAACATAACCACGGTTAAAAATTACCATTATTTATATATTTATTATTTTTATTATTCTGTAATTTAAGTAATTATGTGGTTAAGTAATTATGTGTTTCGGTAGTTATTATTCGCATATTAAACGGGATATTTAAATACAAAGGCGATCTTTTAGGCAAATCAAGTCGTAAAAATAACGCATAACGCAACAAACATATTTTAAAATGCGATGAAATATAGAAACTACGTTTAAAGGATTAATTAATGCAGAACAATCAGACTGAAACCACTTCGGTTACGCAATATGCACATTAATTTAGTGTTGTTATGTTATCGGGTTGGGAGCTGTTAAAGGTTAAATATTCACCGAAGTGAAAGTAGAAGAGCGTCAGAATTCTTATATTGCTTTTAATTTAATTTATTCAGCAATGGACTTGATAGGCCTTAATTGTTTAATTAGTGGTTCTTTCAGGATTAATCAATTTACTGAATTATGGCTCATTGTTATTTATCTATACAAATAAATAAGATTGAAGTGTCTGCTTGTAATGTCAAAGTAACAACTTTTAACTTAATGCATATGAAAGTATATACGGTACTTATAACAAAAACACAATTTTTAAAATTTTTGTCTGTTTGTTCCTAATCTCCGAAACGGCTGGACCGATTTCTACGGGACTTTCACTGGCAAATAGCTGAAGTTAAAAGGAGCAACTTAGGCTACTTATATTTTAGAAAAAGAATTAGGGTTCCGCGCAATACCCCTGAATTACACGCGGGCGAAGTCGCGGGGTACAGCTAGTTTCAAATAAGGTTACAATGTGACTAACTGACTTGGTCTAGACTATAACTAAAGCCCCTTAATAAAAACAGATATATTAGGAAAATATGAAATATGTGATACTTAAAAAAAACATGGAAAATTGTAGATACTTCTTTTGTAATATAAATAATTTGTTTACATCACAAGTTTCCTTACAATATGATGCCATAGGAGAATACCGAATAAGCATGTGTATAGCAAGCCAGCTAACAAGGGCAGTCGTAAAATCTGTCACACGTTTAAGGTGTTGTCGAGCGTAGATAAAAGAGGATATTTTTTTACAACTTTTTGTATGTGCCTTTTTCAACTCAAATGTGTATCCAGGTCTATTCCTAACAAAATAGCAGAGTAAACAGTTTCTAGTTTTGTGTTTTTATAGCTTATAAGATATTAGTAAAGCAGTCTTTTAGTAGGGTTTAAATTGAATAATTTTAGTTTTATTAAGGTTAAGTTGTAGATTATGTAATTCTAGCCAGTTAGTAATTTTATATAATGTATAGTTCAATTTTGTTGCTAAATCTGTAGATTTAGTGCAAGGGATTAAGATGGGGATGTGATTGAATTGACAATATGAGAGAATTTACTGTTAAATTATTTAACAATTCTTGTGAGGACACAATTCTTGCCATAATCAGTATGATGTAAGGCAACACTGAATAAAAGTGTATTCTAGTCGTTGGGGCACGGAGGAGATTTAGGAGATTAAAGTAGATTTGTGAAAGTAGAACCCGGCAACCAAGTTGAGCGCGTAAAATATCAAATAAAAAACCCAACACGTACCACGTAAAAATCTTTTACGTGGTAAAGCCATGCTGCAGCTATATTAGCAGTATAGTTGTAGCAAGAATGGGTCGGCTCGACCGGGGAAGGACCACGCTCTCACAGGATACTAGCGTAAAATAGTAGCTTAAAACTGCTCTGTTTCGTCTGGTGAGTGTAGAGAACCGGAGACCCTTTTTACTGGAAAAGAGGCATTCCATCTTAGTCCTCACCAGGAATGGAAAAAAATCATGATTTTAATTTTAATCAAATCATGCTGATTTTTTTGTATTTTTTGATTCTTTTTGTATATTTAGAATTTCACGAGTTGGTAACACTTTTTAATATAGTAGGATTAAAAGTTTACGAATATATATGTATGACACTTATTAAGAGTAAAATAATTAATACTGTATTAATTACAGTTCATATCTTAAGGGTGAATTTCAAAAAATATTTGGTTGATGTTACTAAGTTTATGAGACTGACAAACCTCATCGCTATGTTCGTTGATTTTCCAAAGTTTATGTGACTATTGTAGTAGAATAATAAGAATAACATAAAACGATAAAAGAGTTTACTTTATTTTAAGGCAGTTTTATTTCCTTTTTTGCCTATTACATTAATTTATACATGTTGATTTAAATCAGACATCAGACAGAAATCATCATCATTTCAATCAACCCTGGCCCTCACGGGTGACAACGCATCTGCATTTTGATTCACAAGCGAGGACAGATGTAGATGTCTATGGGCCACAGCAACCACTTACCATCATGTGGACTGTGTGCTCGTTTGTCACCCTATCCTATATAAAAAAAATGTCTAACATCTCACGGCGTTTTTCTAACGTAAGAAGATTAAATTTACGACAATTATCACTAAGACATGAATGCGTGCGGGAGGACATCGAATCTAAAATTTAAAGATTTTAAAAACTTATCTGAATACGATCTAAGCGTGCCGTCTTTGTATAAAGTTCGTATGAAGGCGACCACACAGGACTAGCGTACTCCAATACGCTTCTCATGTATGCAAAATATAACGTTTTCAAAACTATACTTTTAAACGGTTGACAGGTTCTTATAACAAATCCAAGCATACGGTAAGCTCTATCTATTATATTATCATAAAGCATATACGGAGCATCTTAAAGTCAAAACAAACGCCGAGATCACGAATTTGAATCTTATAGTTATAAGGAAAGACAATAGGGCTTTTTTTAAATTAAGAAAATTACAAACGTATATTACAAAAGCCAAATATTAACACCAATGTAAAAAAAAATAAGTTTTTTTATAACACTTGTTTTTCTATTTACATCATGACGGGCATATGTGAAAGAAGTGCCAGGCGTGAGTTTATGCTATTTATTATTTTATGTCATTACGTTTAGTAACTAAGGTATATTATTGAGAAATGAAAACGAATGAACCAGCAATAAATATTGTCTGGTAACTCCCGAAATTTGACACTAGATTCGCTGCACAGAGCGCCGCCTTTTCTTCATCATAATAAAATAATTAATGCCACGCCAGTGCGAATAAACTAATAACTTTAACTTTCGTCATAACGGAGCAAAATTATTATTATTACTAAAGAAACTTCTAGTTGAGAAACGAGAAAGTAACGGCGCGGCGCGAAGGGAGTTTTCAGAATTTCGGCAAACTTTCCCGGAGAATTCGAAAACGGATTTTGGGGAGCTACAAAGGGGGTAGGAGAAAGACGACTCCCGTTCCTAAGTTATGATAGAAGCCAAATAAGATTAGCGTTTAGGCATAATAAGTTGAATAGATAAGGCCTGAACTTTTGTTCTTTCATTACGTCTGCCGATTTTAAACTAACACTTACAGTAAAAAAGTAATAAAATAAATGCAATCGACAAACGACCTCAAAAAATTAAAGATTTCTACGCTTTTGAACGGATCGCCATTGTCTCTATCCGCTATGTTAATACGCTACATTAACAGAGTTCCAGAAAAAAAACAGCCAATTGCGAGTCGAACCCACACATGAAAGGTAAAACACCTTTCTAAACCTTTCTAGTAGGGAAGATCCCTGTAACTTTTAATTTATATTTAGTTCTATTTTTGTCATAGAGACAACATTCTGTAAAAAATTTAACTATCTTATGTAACTATCATGATACTAACGGATCATGATACGGAACCCTAAAAAGGAAGTCACATTATATTCTTTATGTTACCGTTACTGTTACCGTTACCACTAGATTTCAATTTACCTATTTAAACGATATTTACATTATTAACTTGAACTTGTGATATTTCATAATTTTAATTTTGCATACAATTAATTTGGGGCATTAAAAATATAAAGTGCATGTAAATTTCTATACAAACGTACTTATATTTTGGGCTGTTTCGTAAAACTAAAATTACTTAAATATATTTGTATTTATTCGCCTTAAGTTATTTATTTATAAGTATCACTGACAGACGCTACACAAATACTAAAAACAAGATACAAGCATTGTGAGAAACATGCAATGTGCTTGCCCAGTTATAGGCAACCACAGCTAACACAGAGTAACCTTATTGAAGTATAATAAGGTTTTGCATCCAATTTGAGTCAAAGTTGCACGGGATAATTATCATGATAATAACGTTTATTCCTGTGTGTGATATTGTGCGTAGTCATAGCGTGTATCCGAACGCGGGTAATATATTGTGCGTCAATTTTTTGGCGTCAAGTCTACTATAGTGTGTATCCGAACACGAAAAATGTCAATGGGTAGGAATTCTTGTCCTATTACCGAACTTATAGATGAGGTGGTAATATGACAAATAATGTTGGTTTGTTTAAATTTTGTTATTGTCAATTGTATCAAACAAAGAGCATTTTTTTTGTTTTGAAATAAAATAATTAAAACTATTCAAATACTTTTATTACACATATTGCTGGATAAAAGTGTAATATTATCAATGAACATTATTATCTTGTTAATTTGCAACCCTGCTCGAATAAAATGAAATGGCATTCAACGGTAGGACCCGAACAAGAAGCAGTTAAGGTAGTATGATATTACTGAAACTTATGATTATACATATAAAGGATGAACGATATATCGCTTTATACCTATACATTCGTTTAAAAAATAGTAACAATATAAAGTACACAGCAAAATTGTAGCGCTAAAGCAAAAATTCCATAAAGTATTTACGATCGCACCGCAATGCATGCACCGAACGTAATATTTATGAAAATACGAGGCCATAAATCTCGGCACTAGAATCCGCGTGTAGGTGCAGCGGACGGCGATACTGAGTATTTTATGATGGTGCCGCAACGCTAGCAGCCTTTTACGTCGCGTAACCATGTCCAAATTGTTAAAGGTTGCTATTTCAGGTAAAATTAGGAATATCTATATAACCTAAGTATTATAAATAATGAGTGTGTTCTACTACTTATTTTTATTCCTACCGTATAATATGTCCGTTGAAAGAAAAATACTTGGACAAAAAGATAAGCATAGCTTCTGTTACAGCAGAGTGCTTTGAAGTGCAGTATTATTTATGCCTAGTGAGGAATTTTGGCACCTTCCTCGCTAGGCATAGGTTTACAATTTTTAACTCTCTTTTTTATAGGATAAGGGTGACAAGCGAGCAAACAGTCCACCTGATGGTAAGTGGTTGCTATGACCCTTGACATGTACATCTATCCTCGTTTGCGAATCAAAATGCAGATTCGTTGTCAGCCGTGAGGACTAAGATGGAATACCTCTTTTCCAATAAAAATAGCTCCGGTTCTCTACATTCACCTATAAAACAGCAGCTTTTACGCTGGTATTCTGTGAGAGCGTGGTCCTCTTCCCCGGTCTAGCCGATCCATTTCTGCTTTAACTATACAAATTAATATAGCTGCAACATCGTTCTACTTCATACGTGGGTATGAAATTTTAAACTTGACTTCTCTAAACATAAAAAATGTATCTGGTTCTCAACCTCACCATAAAAACAGCAGCAATGAACTGCTTTTTACAATGGTATTATTCTGTGAGAGGTAGTATTATCTATGAGGTATGGTATTATTCTATGAATCTTTCCACGATCGAGCCGACCTATTCGTGTTGCAACCATAATTTAGCTGCAGCGTGGCAGTGTGTATCGCATGGTGTGTGTAGAGAGAAAACCGGAGACCCTTTTTTTATTGGTATCGAGACATTCCATCTTAGTCTTCAGGGGTGACAGCGCATTTGCAATTTGATTCTTAATCAAAGACAGATTTTGCCATTCTTTTAAAAAAAATGTGTGATGAAATGATAACATTCTTGAAAAAACTAGGAGGTATTTATTTATAACATCAAAAGTCCATCTTAGTAATACGTTATCGAATAATGAATTATTTAATATTTATTTATTACATGATAATAATTACATTATAGGTTTGAAAGATGACCTTATCACAAAAATTGATAAGGGCGTGCTTCGATGGTTTGGGCACGTTGAGAGAATGAGTGAAGACCGAATGGTGAAGAAAATATATAGCGCGAAAGTTAATATTAAAAGGTGTCGAGGTAGACCGAGACTAACTTTCGAAGACCATGTGAGCAAACTGCTCGAAGAGGGGAGGGTCAAGAGTACTCAGATACCTAGACGTGCATGTATGAAGAAGATAATGAATCTGAAAGAAGCGAAAGAGGTATGTAAGGATCGTGACACTTGGCGATCTGTTCTCTCTGGCTACCCCGTCAGGGATTGTGCGTGACGATAAGTAAGTATTTATTACATGACATAACAGAACCCCTAATTGTAATTGGTGCTGTGGTTCATACACACCTTACTGTACTTAATTGACTATCGTTACCTACCACCTGACCTAATACTGAAATTTGTATCTGAGTCATTCGGAAAAATGATGTAACGGTTCTCATCATGAATAATGCAAAATAGAAAGGAATTATGTTAATATTTTAAGGTAATATTCAGTGTCAGCGCGGTCCTACTCCCGTCAAGCAGAACCATTAACGGCGCAGCCAAAAGTACACTGTAGATTAGCTCTACCTCGTGAATAATATATTTTTATACGGAGTGACTTTAAAAGCTTTCTCATATGGCCAGTAGTGGAGAACCATGTAGCGAGCAGCCCGTAAGTCACCCACCCGTAAGAAAAATCTTAAGGCTCTGAAGAAAATCGCAGTGTCGCGTATTTCGATTCCTCGGTTAATCCTCTTGATCAAAATGGAATTACAATACAATTTTAATAAGGAAACAAACTCACCTAGATTGCAGGGGTCCGTTAGCAATGGGACCCCGCATGCTATCCATACGCGCTCTCTTTGGCATCATCTTGCGTTTGTCCATTTAAAGCGGCAGAGCCGCTTTAACCACCGCTCCGCAGCGCGTCACCTGAAACAAACAAGATACAAAATTATAATCTATTGAATATTGCACAATATACATACCAATGCATGACAATATACATCGGAAATTATTAACAACCAATTATCTTCTAAGGTTTGACAGAAGAATCCTATTTCATATTTCCTTTTTGTTAAAAATATGTGTAAACTTAGTTTTGACCAAGTTTTATGTTAAAATGATAATATAAAAAAAATATTTTTATAAACATAATATGACTAATTTTATAACTTTTTTTATGATAAGGGTGACAAACGAGCACACAGTCCACCTGATGGTAAGTGGTTGCTGCGGCCCATAGACATCTACATCTATCCTCTATTACAAATCAAAATGTAGATGCATTGTCACCAGTGAGGACTAAGATGGAATGCCTCATTTCCAGTAAAAAGGGCCTACGGCCACCTGCACTCACCAAGCGAAACGCTGAGGTAAACCTCTACTTCACGCTGGTTTTCTGTGAGGTCGTGGTACCACCCCGGTTTGAGCCGGCCCATCCGTGCCACAGCAAAAGCTGCCGCGTGGCTCTACCACTGTTAGACTTAACTTAGAACATAACATTAATGTAGGGCATTATATTTAAAGGGTAAAGAAACGAACATCGGTTAATTTATTTCAAAGTACAATTTCAAAGTGCAAAATGATACTGTACAATATGATAGTTTCTTTTCTATGAGGACAGTACACATTGAATGAATTATAGAACTATTTTATATTAATATATTAAACGCGATAAAACCCTTCAAAAAACTAGTTCCATTGACTGATAATATGTATGTACAAACGTAAAGGTGGCGTGGAGATGGTCCTCTATACTACAGACTTATGTCCAGAGGCAGAGGAGGACGATCACTATGTAGGAAAAGTAAGACAGTTAGAAAATTTATTTTCTACTTTTATTTGTTTTCATAAAACCGAGCATAAAATTAATATAGAAAATTTTTGTTACGATAAAAATATATAATACTTTATGATCTCAAATGATGTTTTTAATGTCCGCTACGAGAAATGATATCTTATCGTAATAATGTATAAACAAAATTTCATTCGTTTTTCAGCCTATCAAAGTCCACAACTGAAGATGGTCTTCCCAGATTGCCTCACAAGGCGGATATCTGCCATGGTTGTCATATTGCGGTTTTTTATCATTAAGTTAATATTAAGAAGATGCTGCTGCCTATCCACTATTTTAGTTTCCTTCTTGTCGCCTCCTACCATACCCACAGAATGACATAGAGATAGTGGATTGTCTGACGTTGCACTACACGGTTAACCTGGTGAGATATGCGGGAAATAGATTGATGCAGTTGGCCCATGACCATGCTTTATGGCATTACTTGGGCATGTGTGACTTGTGAAGGACGGAAGGACTGTAATGATAATGATGAAACAAAATAGAAAAAAACTTAAACTTGTGCTAACATTATTGTCGATGTGTTGTGTTCATTATCAACAATTCTGAACGACCCACGTTGCTGTATTACTCTGTTTTTGTGCTGGTTGAAATTAATATCTCATGACTATTTTTACTTTCTTTCATTATGTTCAACTACAAACTAACTAATTCGACTTCATTATCATTTAAAACATTTTGTCAAAGAAAACGCAAGAATCAGAGCATGCAGCGACGAATAAGAAAAAGAGCGTAACTTTACCAATTCCCTGCTTCTTAAAAGGCTTACTCGTAAGTGCAATAGAAAATTCTTAGTCGGATATACGATTTTACCATTTGATTTGAAGATTGAAAGATTTCGAGAATTGAAAGGAATACTATTTTCCTTTCAAATGTCAAAATCTTTGAATGTAAGGAAAATATTAAGAAGACGATAAGGTAATAAATCGATAAGCACATGTTAGGTATACAGAATTAGTGTTCCGTCCACTAGCTAATCCCGACCTCCCCAACTAAATTGTGCATAATTATTTTAATTTTCGCCTACCTAATCTCTAGTTCAAAAGCAATTTTTTAATCTCCTTTTTGTATTTTGGTAAACTTCTTTTATATTTTATAAATAATAATATGCCAAACTTAGAGTATCTACATTAAACTCTCGTAGTTTATAATGCGAAAACTTCATTCTTTTATCATCTTAACTGAATAATTTATTATAATCTAATAATATATACGTAATACTCATGTTAAACAAGAACTGAATTATGAAAGCAAGGGTAGGTAATGTTATTACACACGTACATCAATCAATCTATCATACGTACGTGCTTTTACCCGCATCGCAACAAACGAATATTATGGTAAATTAAAAGCAAGCAAAATTATTCGGGTCGCACGATTGAGTGCTTAAAATAAATGCAAACGCGTGCAAATTGAAATGACATTTTTTACCGCAATCCAATATTTATTATTTGTGATTCGTGTTGTTTTTTAATTCACTTTTATTTTGTCCTGAGTTATGGTTGTGAGTTTGTCAGGTAGGCGTTAAATATGATGATATTTATATGACACGAGCACTCATCGAAATAAGCAATGAGAATTTTCTTGCTTTATAAAAATAAAATTTAATAATTATTGCTAAAATTAACCATAAACAGTTTTAGTAAAGCAATTCCTCCTTCCTCCTTATACAAGTAAAGGTACATATCCAAGTAATGGTAAGTGGATGCTGTGGTTTATAGACAACATTTATCTTCGATTAAGAACCAAAGATGCAAATGCGTTGTAACCTCTGACCTTTGAGAACTAAGATGTAATGTCTCGCAACGTATAAAACCTATCGATTCTAGAAAAGCATCCGAGGCTGAAACTATAGTGGCTATAATATTGACGTGACGTTTATATCAGCTAACTTCGAAAATTTTTTTTTTATAGGAGAGGGGGCAAACGAGCATGCGGCTCACCTGATGGTAAGTGACTACCGCCGCCCATGAACAACTGAAACACCAGGGAGGGAAAATAACATATAGTTACTTAGTATTACTATTAAGTATAGTTTCTGTAATGATTTTTTGATTGCGGAAAAGGCAAACACGATCTGTAATATACAACCCAACTGCCATGTAAATAGTGATAATAATATGTTAAAACATATATTTTCACTGCTGAACACAGGTCTCTCCCATAGATTGCCTCATAGGGAGAATTTTGCCACGCTTAGCGGCGGGTTGGCAACGGCAGTTTTATTTTTATTCGCTACGCTGCAACCCATCTCCTGGTTTGTTTCCCTCTGTCGCTTCTTAGGCCTTGTAAACGATGTTGCGTAACCAAACGCTTGGACTAAGCGTTTGGCGTACACATGAACCTGCAGCTACCCGTATACAATTTGTACACGTGTGTCGACTCGCGACGAGTCGGCGCCAGTCGATTTTTGGTCGCACAATGACAAGGGCCGCAGTGATGGTGCACACGACAGCAGTGTTTGGTTGGTCGACTTGCGACTTGTCATCACGCGTTCATAATCCCGCAATGCATAACGGTGCCCTGTATGCGTATTCAATATATCTAGATTACATTATTTACATTTTTAACAGTGGTAGAGCCACGCGGCAGCTTTTGCTGTCGCACGGATGGGCCGGCTCGAACCGGGGTAGTACCACGACCTCACAGAAAACCAGCGTGAAGTAGAGGTTCACCTCTGCGTTTCGCTTGGTGAGTGCAGGTGGCCGGAGGCCCTTTTTACTGGAAATGAGGCATTCTATCCTAGTCCTCACGGGTGACAACGCATCTACATTTTGATTTGTAATAGAGGATAGATGTAGATGTCTATGGGCTGCAGCAACCACTTGCCATCAGGTGGACTGTGTGCTCGTTTGTCACCCTAATCCTATTAAAAAAAAAAAAATTACGCGTACATTGGAACGCTTAGTCCGTACAAGGCTTTACAACACCCACGGGACAATATGGAAAAGTGGATATTAATACACCGCACTACACAGTAAAGTAAAGTAAATATACGGTATATTCTCAATCACATTTACCATTGAATATATAAAACGGCCAATATTTATTGAACATGTTAGTCGAGACTTACTTGTAACTATGCCACTTGTACTTGCCTCGCAACAGTATATACTATACATACATCGCAAGTGATTGTGCATGCGCAGGCGGCGAGGCATCGCGCGTCAATTTAGTAACGTCTACAAGTTAATAGTCTCGAGGTCACACCATTCCACGTACACTGTCAATAAACTGTTATCGTAAGTGCCAGGGATATTTTAATTTAAAAAAATAAGCAAAAACGTTGCATACAATATGTTACATAAATTACGCTGTACTAATAATAGAAAGGTAGTTAAAATTTTATTAAGTTAATAACAATTCAAATTATGTTCAGGGTATCGTCTAAAAGGTGAATGGAAGTCTTATAACTTTCCATTGATGGCGGTATAAGTATAAACATAATCAGCTGGTATACCTGCATAATATGTATGTTACGCGCACTTCAACAATGAACAAAAAAATTTAATATTTTTTATATTATTAAACAGGTTACATAAAGTGGTGTACATAAAGGATGGTCATTTTTCCAATTTGAAAAACTAAATCCACTCTGGGGGATAATCCACCTAAGGGATGATATTTTTTTTAATGTAACTATTAAAACGAAATTCTTGTTGTAAACTGATTGTGTATTTCTAAATCCACTTAAAAGGGTCAAAAAATTAAAGCTTGGCAGCTCACAAGAAAAAGAGCAAACCAGGCTCAAGGGCCTCAACTTCCACTCCTGTTTAAGAATGATTTATCTGACTTGACAGGCGGATTGACAATAGCAGTACCAGACGTCTCGAACCTTGGATAGTATTTTTACTGCTTAGTTCGTATAGTGCCCCTAAAATGGCGACTGCTCATCATGTGATCCCGGGTTCGAATCCCAGATCTGGCCAAAGTCAGTTAATGGGTTTTTCTATCAAGAAACTCTCAGGCAGTTGGCAACATTTCACCGCCGTGCCTCAGGAAAGAGCGTCATTGGTAGATCGAATTTTCGATCGTGTCTGATTGCCGTCGGACTATGAAAGTGAGAGAACAGAGAATACCTCTGGGCTTGCACACTATAACTTTGTCTTGCTCAGATAGGAGCCAAATTTACTAGCAAATAAGGCATGCTAGATTAGTCCTTTACGTAACTTCAAGGGAATAAGATAATATGCTTTAAGCAAGGACTAAGATAGATGCAATTGTATTTTGATTCTCATTCAAGTATAGATGTTGTACCTGTAAGCCACAGCATCTACGTAAAGTGGACTATGAGCTCGTTTACTATGGGTTTAAATATTTGTTCATGAGCAATTTATGTATGTAAAATGATATTCAGCGACACACGAAAAATCTTCTAGCGTGGCGCTAATTTCTTTATGACAAAAACAAAAAAAACTAACCCAGAAAAGGAGAAACGTAAACCGAGAAAATTAAAACATACCATGTGATAATGTGTCTATGACAATGTAACAGGATTTAGTGACGACGCGTCGTAAAGAAAACACGACATAGCTTGGAAGCCTTCCAAACGGGGCAGTGCTTGAGTCTGCATAAATAAATGTGGCATAGAACGCGACTCCATGCGACAGCGAAATAAATCTGTGTGAACACACTTTTGAGACGTAAATAAATGTGCGGTTAATTCGTGCAATATGGAATTACTTACGACAATATTATTAGTGCAATTTAGTACAATTACTACGACGTTACGAACTATACACTAGTGTAACAAATAATAATTATTGTATAATTAGTTAGTTGGTAATGTCCCACTAAAATCTATAAATTATTTATTATCTCAATAGCCTAATTTTTCATATTTTTCGGATCGATGCTTTTTCAGAATACGGATACGGGCTTAAATAAAAAATATTATACACGATTATTAAAAAAAAACCCATTTTACTCCATAAAAATAAAAAATAAAATTCCAATTGTAAGTATGCCGCATTTCAAACATCTGCAAATAAGCTGCGACAAACTGGCAGAGAAATACCGGGTAATTCGGGGTGGTTTCAAGTAGGTACGAAACACTAAAAATTGGTTATGCATGATGATAACAGTATCGTTGAATAGCAGTGTAGTAGCAGTGTAAGATAATTCCTCATTTACTCCACTTCGTCTCGTGGCTGTCATATGAGCCAAGTAACGACTACTTCTAAAAATAAAACTTCTACCTGTTACGTCCTTATTATATCCCACCCTATGAAACAATTTATCGAAGAGGCCTATGTTCAGCAGTGAACTTTAATAGGCTGTAACGGTAACGTTCTTATAATCCGTATATAAAATACAGGTATATACTGCAAGCAGCAAATCTACTACTGTAAATAGGCATCACCCGTTGCAGTGAGGATTTTCCTTGGCAAGCGGATTGTCAGTCGAAATACGAGAGATCTCTAGCCCCTGACGCTGGGTTTTGCTGACGTGACGATACGGTTATATCGCCATCAGTCGGAAGCAATGAGATCTTTGGTATTACGTCAGTCGCCTCTTACGACATTCAAGTGAAAAAATGGGATGTTAAATTCCCTAACGCCGTCACTACAGGGAAAAAGAAACGAACAAAGTTAGCACATTGAACTCTTTAACGAATTCACGCGGTGTACGCACGAGTTTTATTTATACATTTGAATAAAGAAAGTTTTACAAATAAATTTGACGCAAATCGACGTAATAAAACGATTTAATTACGTCAATTTGCACCATGGCATCGAAGATGAAACCTTAGTTCGTTGGTACCATTTTAGGGTAGTGGAGCAGTGGGCAAACGTGATACGGTCATTTTCCTTGATAAATGCGATGTCAAAGTTGATGCTTCAGGTAAAAAAAGATTTTGATGTTAGTAGAAATTTGGATACACAGAAAGGCCAATTATGGCCATTATGACAAAACCTACTTAGAAAGGAGAGGTCCCATATCCAGCAATAGACTTTAACGAACTGATGATGAAAAACTATTAACCTTATACGTGAACAAGTACATTTATACCGTATACGTAAACACATTCCATAGCAACCATTGTAAAATTGTCATTTTATAATAACAATTTGCAATAAAAGACAAGGCAAAAGTCAATTCAAAATGGGCACGTTCCAAATGAATATCAATTGCATGGACATTGTAATTTGTTAACCTTCCAAATTGGCTATCAACACTTTTTATACATATGAAAGTCATCGTTTTGTAATAAATTTGTTTCTGTACTGTATTCATGCATGAATAAATTATAAGGAAGATTCGTTGACGACAGTTTTATTGAACAGATATAGTATCCATTTACGTCATGAGTAAAATAAACCTTATATCGTTTATGGTGTAATTAAATAAAAAGATTTTGAATCTTTATGTTCGTATACTCTTGTTTAAAATTCTTTCCTATTATAAAAACATAGTTTGTCAGTTGTCATACATACTTTGTAATATTATATTATGTAGTCTT
Source organism: Parnassius glacialis (assembly GCA_033319125.1). NCBI lineage: Eukaryota > Metazoa > Arthropoda > Insecta > Lepidoptera > Papilionidae > Parnassius > Parnassius glacialis. The sequence goes on from JAVANC010000008.1 coordinate 6,391,138, forward strand.
AATGGTCACACAAAATCCTTAATATTACAAACACAATTCATAAAAGGTATTAAAAAAACATGTATATTTATTATACATACGTGGTGAAATATCGGTGAATGCCAAAAACTAACTAGTTTGATAGAATGAAAGCGGTTCTGATAAAACTTAAAGTCGCAAAAAGGAGAGCGCTTACAAATATTTAAGTAAAATTTTCATATTTATAAATTAAATAAATGCATACATTATTGCAAATCTTAAATAATAAAATCACAACATAAAGCGGTAGCCTCCACAAACCGTTTTGTAAAATATAAGTATAATCTATTTATATATATATAGTTAAGTTATACTAAAACGCAACTGAGCGAAGTAAGGGCTAGCCCAGTAACATTTTATCAAAAGCAATTACTACGGAGTTAGCAAAAGTTGCATTAATTTATACAATCGTAAACGAAAAAAGAAATAACAAACAGAAGAAAGAGAATACTTCAAAATAAATGGGAATGACATAACATCTCAAGTCACGTGACTCACGTCATTTAATGTTTGTTCATGGTATTTATTGAATAGGGTATTTTACACCATGTAAAAAAAGTCAAAGAATAAATATTTATGATAGATTTTGTAAAAAGTAAAGGAGAAATATTGATATCTATCTATAAAAATGCATTATAAATTTTATATTTCAATTTAAAGAATATTTTTTTTACCTGTGCCTCAAATCTGCAAAACAATGTCCGCCATATTAGATAGCGTCGTGACGTCACTAGGTCAAAGAACTAAGTTATGTGCTGTGTACTAACTAGCTAATTTCGAATTTTTTCAAGTTATTATTACGATTGTTGACTTTTATTCTGAATTTTATTCAAAAGGCATCATGGAAGACGGATTTGTAAAAGCGAGTTTATTACTTCGCTTTTAGCACTAATGTTATAGATATTATAATATAAGCTTAGGTGAGAAAAACATTTTGTTAAATTTTTTTGTACAAACTCTCAGACGAAATAAAAAGTCACTTTTTTATTTGGTCTGAGTACAAACCATGTCTTTATTCCCATATAATAGAAGAAAACAGGAATTAAGCAAAACACTGCACTGCACTTGCAAGGGCCATCAAAATGGCCCACAAAGGGCGGGACAGACGAGCGATAAACCTAATCTATTACAAAATTTGACTTGCAATAGGTACCTATCATGTCATGATGTTTTGTTTTGTTTAATTGATAGTTAAATATAAATAATTAAATCAAAGTGATCTTCACAGAAGTATAGTTTAGATTTTGTAGACAATGCATTCGGGTCTCTTCTTGCCAGTTTTAACCAAGTATTTCTCATATTTAAATCAGTTGGCACTTTAATCCATAACTTCCCCGGCGTTCTTGTGCTCGTATTTTTGCATAACACAACAATGACATAAATGATAACTCATTATTAAACATTCAAAAGTATATTATTCCTTTGCAAAATTGTCAAAATTCTACGACAGTGACGTCACGAGTTGAACAGTATGGCGGCTAGCGTTTTCACGCGAAAATTGAAAATGATAGATTAAAAGTAATTTTTATGTCACTATTCGGTTTTAAAAAAATTTAATAAAAATTATAGTGGTTCATTATCACTCTAAAATTCATTTAAAACACTTTTTAAAAATGGGTGTAATACCCTATTATAAAGCAACCACAAGAATGCGAAAAACATATCGACACTAGGAAAATGCGAATGCCTTTCAATTTTTAAGAGGGCAAAAAAAAAACGTCTCTTAAAATAGATTTTTGAAGTGTTAACTTCTTTAGGCACGTTGGGCACTTTAGGGATGGGGAAAAGCACTGAACTCGCGTGACCATCACATATATAGACAGATATAAGAAGTTAAGTAATTATCATTTCTGATTTCTGACGAGCATATGGCTCACCTGATGGCAAGTGATTACCGTCGCCAATAAACATCTGTAATATAAAGGGAGCTAAATGTGCGTTGCCGGTCTTTTAGAAAAAAGCAGGCTCTTCTCTTGTCCTATTATTCGGTAAAAACCGCTGGCAATAATAAATTTCACATGGAGTCGTGCATGATTCCGTGTAAAAACGCATGGACATCTATGGACCGCTAACCATCGAGATGGTTTGAATGTTTTGGTAGATGTGGTGGATGGTTTACGTGGTAGAGCCATGCTGCAGCTATATATTAGTAGTAGGTATAGTTGTAGCATGAATGGGTCGGCTCGACCGGGTAAGGACCACGCTCTCACAGAATACCAACGTAAAATATCAGCTTAATGCTGCTGTGTTTCGTATGGTGAGTGTAGAAATCCGGATACCCTTTTTATTGGAAACGAGGCATTACATCTTAGTCCTTACGGGTGACAACGCATCTGCATTTTGATTCGTAATCGAGAAATGATGTAGATGTCTATGGGCCACAGCAACCACTTACCATCAGGTGGACTATATACAACAACTACAACTACAGACAAGCTGTTACCCTTATCCTATAAAAAACTGGAATTTGAAGTTCTGTCGCAGAGTATCAATTATAAGTAAAATCACATAAGAGAAATTGGAAATATTTTCATATTCGACCTCTTAACCAGTTGCATCTATATGAAATATTATAAGAGTAATAAAATTTTAAAAACATTCATTGTATAAAAGTTATTGGCTCTTGGTCTATGCATTAGAATTGACTCGCATACTGAACCCGGAAAATCTTGATTCACATGGCTTGGTAGTTAAGACAAACAGTCACGTTCAAACACTCTTCGGTATAATGTAGCATACTTTCTTCAAGATCCTAAAAAAATTATAAGTAGTTTACAAAAGTATTGAAAGAAAAAATAAAAAAAAACTTTTTGGTATTCGAGCAATAATAGTCTGAAAAGATAATATAGCTTCGATGGAACGATATACAAGTTGAAGAGCAATAAAGAGAAACTTGGCAAACTTTAGAGATATTGCCAAATATAAGTCATCCTTCGTCTAGTAGATCGTCTTGTTTATTGTGCAGATAGTATTATGGTGACAATTACTTAAAGTTAATGTCGCAAGAAATACATAAAACTGTTTGTCAAAAGGGAATCAAAAATAAATATATTTAGTGCATAGTTTCTCTGATTACAATAAAATGTACTGTGCATGAACGCGATAAAAGAGCGAAAATTGAAACAAAAAATTTAACTTCACGAACCTACCGTTTAAATATTCCTATGGAATCTATTGGTTGATATATGTTCAAATTTACTAAATGAAAAAAAAATTATAATTTAAATATTTGTTTGTATTTTGATTTCTGATTGCCGCTGTACAATTTAATAAAAACTATTAATACCAGCCGGCCTGCCAAAGAAACTAGCCTTACAAATTATGTTTATTGTTTATAACTAGTATCGAGCTTTTCACAGTATTCACCTTGAACACGTATTTTACACGCATATGCTTTGGCCTTGTTTGGCACTTCTGACCACTCTTTTTTAGACAACTCTACTCTCGAAATTATAAACAAACAATGCGTCTTTTTTGCTTTAAAAAATCTTTAGAATTGTTTGATTTTTGGAAACAGGTGAAAACCACAATATGCTAGACCTATTTTTAATTAAGAAAAAGTCGAACGTTCTGGCTGCTTGTGGACCGCGTTATCGTGGAGCCATAGAAGGAGCCGGGCTCTTAACTTTGGTCGCTTGTCACATCAACTTGATAATACTTATGCGGTACAAAATAACACATCCCCTAGTACCACAGTACTAATATGACGCTTCGCAGAAAAACAAATCGACCTTTTATTTGTTAACATTTTGTTTATGTTGGCTCATCTTCAAAGTGCTATTCAGTTGATTATCTCTTTGTTCCGGGTTTATAGTTTATATTTTCTTTGTCAGCGTTGAATTTTACTATAATGAATTGATTTTTACGCTTAGGGAGAGAGATAGTTGGTAGCGACCGATGATTTACCACTAATCCAATAAGTCTAGTTTTAGCTAAAGATCTATATCCGAATTACACAATCGGTCTGTTTTCTCAAATAAGTTTTATACTGCTCGAAGATTTTCTAAGTGACCGCGAATAGCGGTGTTGAGTCTTCGCTTTATCTACACTGCTACGCCGCGCCGCCCAATTATTTAATTCAACACCAAAAAATTCATTCAGCAAACAAATAAGAACTGTTACTTGTGAACTAGCTGACTCGCAAAAGCATATTTTTTTTTTATACCAAGGTTTACATACGTCGATTAAGATCTTCCAGTTTAAATTTTTTTATGAGTAAATATACATACAGACTTTACGATGATGTAGGGTTACCCCTTGCCAGTGTTAAAGAATTATGTAAGGACCTTTTATTAACCTTTTACCAATAGAATTACAGCCAATTTTTACTTATTACATTTTTTACAGTTTGTAACAGATATTCTGTAGTAGATATATTTTTGCTATAAAATATATTGTCCGTGGGTTACTGGAAGATGGCCGTTTCTTACAATATTCTAGATATTATGAGATAATTATAATACCTATTGCTGATATATCTCTATGTATATTATCACGGCTTTAATTAAGATTATAGTACCTTGGACAGATTTCGCGTATACGCTAACAATAGAGTACAAATTTTAATTAGCTCTAGAATTGTGATAAATATTGACATTAACTAAGACCAAGACTAAGAACAATGCAAGTAAATACGGTGGTGTCCACAGAGCACATGATCGTCAAGAATATAAATTAAACAAGATTTTCACAAGTGAGTTTTTAAATATAAAGGAACAATTAATACTAAAATGAAGATACGAACCGATCTACAACGTAATCATTGGCACGAAAGAAGAATTTTAAAAATATCGCATTGGTTTATAAATAATAATCTCGGCCCTGTAGCGTATTGAAGCGCCGCGCCGTGAATCGCTTTATTTATTATTTCTGTCCGACGCAACTACAAACGACCGGGGAACGTGGCGTCGTTTGCCTGCAGTAATATCATTAAAGCATACCATGCATTACACGTGTTGTCGCGTACCACGAGGCGTCGGGCTACACGTAACTATCGGTAGGTTACGCAAATGAGCCGAATAAACCAATATTGAAAGTTGTTTACAATTATTATTACCTATAACTCCATCGCGAACGGTTTTTGTAAAACCAACTTATGCAATAACTAATGTTGCTATAATAATTTTACTAACAATATATGTATGTATTTACTATGACTAATAATAAAACATTGTTCTAGTAATTTAATAATAAAAATATGTATACAAAAAATACAAAAATACAAAAATATTTATTCATAACACAAGTCTCATTTACAGTGTTAGATATGGATCTCACCCTTTTAAGTTTGAAAAACCTGTAGTAGGATGAGTCCGCTCTTCCTTTAATCAGTAAGTCATGATAGATATTACTTGTATTACATAAAGATAAATCAACAGAGAAAAGTAACAATAATTATAATAGCTGTGAGTGCGTGTGTTTGTGTGTGTGTGTGTGTGTGTGTGTGTGTGTGTGTGTGTGTGTGTGTGTGTGTGTGTGTGTGTGTGTGTGTGTGTGTGAGTGAGTGAGTGAGTGAGTGAGTAAGTGTGTGTGTTTTTCAATTTATACATAAAACAAAATAATAAATGTAATATAAGAAGATTCATACGAACAAACGTATGTTACGTGTTGTGTGAAAGTAAAGATTCAGTACTGTCATAGTCAAGCTGTTTCAACCAAGAAGTAATCAACTTTTTACACTCAAAATAATGTTTGCTGTAAAACTTGAGTTTGCCATTTAATTTATTATACAATAAGTGAGATTACGAATAGAAATTTGTACGAGAAAATTTTGTTTTAACAGTGGGGTAGGAAAGCGTAGCGGTAGAGCCACGCGGCAGCTTTTGCTGTCACACGGATGGGCCGGCTCGAACCGGGGTGGTACCACGACCTCACAGAAAACCAGCGTGAAGTAGAGGTTTACCTCTGCGTTTCGCTTGGTGAGTGCAGGTGGCCGGAGGCCCTTTTACTGGAAATGAGGCATTCCATCTTAGTCCTCACGGGTGACAACGCATCTGCATTTTGATTTGGAATAGAGGATAGATGTAGATGTCTATGGGCCGCAGCAACCACTTACCATCAGGTGGACTGTGTGCTCGTTTGTCACCCTTATCCTATTAAAAAAAAAAAAAAAACGACAGAATAGGGATTACGCTTACTTAAAATTTTTGTATCTAGGGTAATAGTTTTGTGAATTTTAAGAATACATTTTAATATGTAAAGTTGCCTAACAGTTAAAACATTGCAGTCCCGATATAGTTCAGAAGTCCCCGATGTAATTTTCCTGAATGTCATAACTTTAAGGAGTGAGCGTTGAGCCCTCTCAATTTTAATCATTTTGGTTTTGTGGGTACCACCCCATATTGGCAAGCAATATAGTATGATGGATTGTACCAGAGCAGTATAAATGTAAGTAATGAGTTGTTTGTCGGCGACATGTCTTATGTATTTGAACAACCACAATTGCTTTCTGACTCTGTGGGTGCAAGTGTCAATTTGTTTATGCCAATTTAGTTGCTGGTCGAGAGATATCCCTAAGTATTTTGTGAAACTAACCTTTTGCAGGGCCTGGCAGTTACATTTAGGCGCTCTGTAAGGGTTTTCACAGGAATGGGAAAATATTTATATATAAACAAAAAAAAAATTTGTATATAAACACGCTAGAACAATATTTAATTTCAGATACAAAAAAATAGAAAAATTATCTATAATATAAAAATGAATCGCTGAATGTGTTGCTAAGCGCAAATCTCGAGAGCAGCTGAACCGATTTCGCTAATTTTTTTTTTTATATTTCTTGAAGCACGAAGATGGTTCTTACGGAGAATAATTTAAAAATTTGCCTGAAAAGTCTAAAAACAAAACTTTTCTACTATCGCCTAATATAAGCAATTCTGAATTAAAAAACGTGTTAGAGATAATTTCTTTGCATCCTGTTAATTAATATATTACATTATTTTATTATTATTAGGTTATATATATATATATATATACATACGAGGGTGGATTGAAAAGTACTCGGCCTAACCAAGAAAATAAACACATACTAAATCAGTTATATTTTTATTTTTCTACATAGTCACCATCAAGTTCAATACACTTTTGCCACCTCCCCTTCCAAGCATTTAGACCGTTGAAAAAAAAATGATTCTTCCTTAGAGTCAAAATATGCGTCTACAGCTGCTTTGACCTCGTCGTTTGTCGAAAATCTTTGACCTCCCAAGTGCTTTTTTAGGTTAGGGAACAGAAAGAAGTCTGATGGTGCCAGATCAGGTGTATACGGCGGATGCGGTAACAGTTCAAAGCCACAGTTGTGAATTTCAGCCATTGACTGTACTGACGTGTGAACACGGGCGTTATCTTGATGAAACAGGACTTTTCTTCTGAGCATTCCTCGACGTTTATCTTTTATTTCCTCTCGTAAACGACGTAGTAAGGTGCAGTAGTAATCAGAGTTTATAGTCTGACCCCTTTCAAGATAATCAATCATAATCACACCTTTCGAGTCCCAGAATACTGAAGCCATCACCTTATTTGCCGACAAAATCGACTTAGCCTTTTAGGGGGTGGTGGACCAGGTTTTCTCCACTGTTTTGATTGTTGTTTTGTTTCCGGTGTACAGTAATGAACCCATGTTTCGTCTATAGTAACAAAACGATTCAAAAAATCATCTGCATCGGCTTCAAATAACTCCAAACAGTCGCGTGAAATAGTCAATCGCGTCCTTTTTTGTTCAACTGAAAGCAGTCGCGGAACCCACCTCGCAGACACCTTGTGGAAACCCAACTCGTTGACAATGATGTTTTGAGTTCGTTCATAAGAGATGCCTATAATCTCGGCTATCTCTCTAATTTTTAATCTGCGGTCTCCCATTATTAAATCAAGTACTTTTTTAATATTTTCGTCAGTAGTTGACGTCGAAGGCCTTCCAGAGCGGGGTTCATCTTTCACACTCTCTCTACCACGCTTAAATTCTGCTATCCATTTTTTGACGGATGAATATGACAGAGCACAATCGCCTAATGTACTGACCATGTCATCATGGATGGCTTTTGATGATAGCCCCTTCTTATGGAGGTACTTAATGACGGCACGCTGCTCGATTTGCTCCATTCGCGGAAATTATGTCCGATTACTTTGTTAATAAATTTATAAAATCACAACTAATTATCGCACACGTTTCGAACTTCACACAATGAACTAGTCTGAACTGAACTAAATAATGTGGGTAATTTGATTTTTAGAATTGAATGTATCTGTGTTAGGCCGAGTACTTTTCAATCCACCCTCGTATATATATATATATATATATATATATAGCTAATGTATGTATTATTTTTATTTATGGTATTATTTTATTTTTATTTATAGTATCATTTAATATAATTTACGTATGTTTTTTTTGTATATTATTTACATATTTTTTTAGTATTAGTATTGTACGCACTAAGTTTGCCTTTTTAAATATATTTTTAAATAAATTCACAATAATAATTGACTGTCTCGTACACATTAATTTAAAGAGAAAAAAGGAAACCCACTTTGCCCTTTTTACGTAAAATAATAAATAAAATTATGACTCAAATAAACGCAATTTTTATATATTCAACGTTGGGAAAATGTACTTTTTAAGAAATTACTTTAGCTTGGAATAACGTTGTGCTGTTAGCCCCGACCTTGGTCTGTCGTCTTCATTTTCACACGTAACTAATGCGAACGTTTTATTTCACACGCGTGTACTCTAATGGTGATGCAAATACGGTGCAAGAAAATACAATTTGTTTCACTTTAATCATTCAACCACTGATCACTGAAATGTTATTTTAAGCAAGTCTGTCAATGTAACTTAAAAGTACAGATACTAATGAAAACAGTGATCTAAATAATAGCTATGATTTCGATACACAACACTAATATATTTATTTGCAGTGAGGTGGCAGAGTAAGAGAATAAGTTACTCTTATTAATTGTAATGGACGACAAGATATAATTATTAAAAAAGAACGGCGTTTAAAAATTCTATTATAATTTTTTTAAATGTACATAGGATATTTGTACAATTTTTACTCTTGTATTCCACGTCACTTTTTACTGCTTCAAGCGCTTTTAAGCATTAATCTTCTTGCACTAGAAGAGTTAAAAGGTTACTTACGTTACTTTTCTAATGAATTTGTTATATATAATAACGACTGTGACCTATAATAATTTACAGTCTAAATATCATTGAATAGCAACATATATTCTTAAGAAAATATTAAAAACTTGAAGGCAAATACTATAAATTTTAGTAGTATACATATACGTAAAAACTTTTAAAATATTACTTAGTAGACGCCAACAAAGGGTAAAAATTGTTTACATTGGTACATATCAATGATGCCCTAAAAAGAACCTACAGTGTGCCACAGGGCAGTGTGTTAGCGCTTAACTTCAGTTCTTATTAAGAACTAGCTGTGCCTCGCGGTTTCACCCGCGTCACCACGTGTCCGAGGTGCGCGACATGACCTTGTTCAAGCATTTTATAACGGCTAGGGTTTAAGCGTCGTTCGCGCGCCCAGCCAAGTATTGAATTATTTCTATTTTACATTATCTCTTAAACTATGCGTCCAAATAACATGGAATAAAGAATAAAGTTTATCTTCATAAAATTGTCTTGATCATGAAGTAACTTTCGTTCGTAAGGATAAATAGGCCATGCCTAATAATAACGCTCATAAATCACTTTTAAATTTTCTACATTTTTTTGTCACAAAATACCAAATTATCGCTTATGTATAAGAAATAGACATATGGTATCGCGGACTTTTTTTTAGACGGAGTAGGTCTATATTTTTCTAGAACATTGTATTTACGTATTCTTAACGATAACACCAGCGTACGCGGATAAATCATTTCGGGAGTGCTTTTTCTTCTGACTTGCTTAACAAATATCCATATTTAAGGCTAGCTGAGTAATATAGCTTAATGCTAGATAGCCTATACTATTCCACATGACTCTGGCTATAATATACAAAAAGAATTTTTCAAATCGGACTGGTAGTTCCAGAGATTAGCGCGTTTAAACAAACAAAAAAACTCTTCCGCTTTATTATATTAGTATAGATATAGATTAATGTTTTAACGTTTACAATCAGCCAATCATTACAGTACAGAATGTAACAACACGTAGAGATGGGCAGTACAGAATCAAACGTGCAGGTGTAGGTGGTCAATATAATTTACACCGGTGCTTTCATATATTACATAGTTCATGTTTATTTTTTTACTTTTTCATGTAAGTATATAATTTGTGAATGTTTAATATACACAATGTCGTCGTATGTACTATAAATAAAGAAATATTGTAATTACTTATTCAATTAGTGGAATTTTCATATCATCAGTAAGAGAGAAAAAATATTGAACGTTCGTTTTTGTCATAGTAACAAAAATATTATAATTTAAAACGTATTTCAAACTACCAAAAAAAACAATAACTTATGTAATTTGCGTTGCTATTTAAATTAGGATTTTGGATTCATCTTAATTTAAATAACAACGCTTACGTTATTCATCCCATCCCATCAGTTTTCGCACAGTACATCAACGGTATTTTATATACCGGTATAATGAAGTCAATCTATTTATTTAAAACATAAAAGATTTTTAATATTGATATGATCACTATAAGATGTTGTTAGGTTAGCTAATTACGTGATAACTTGAGACAAGGACCCTTAAGTAGGGACTGAATAAATTAACCGACTTGGTATTACATGGACCTCACAACTTTTTTACGGTAGAAGAACTGAGTTGCGAGACTTGGTTTTTTTACAAATTATGTTTTTGATGGCATAATATTGTTAGGTTTGTTTTTAAATATTCAGACCTGCAGTTTTTCTCACGTTGTTTTCCTTCAAAGTCAATCACTTGATAAATAAACACTTAAAATTTGCAATAACAATTTAGTTTAAATGTTTCGAACTTAGATTATTTGCGTATCGCGTATTATAAAACTTTAATATGTGCTTGCTTACTTTTTTTGATCTACCATTTTATTATAGGACAGGGGTGTCAAACGAGCACATAGTCCACCTGATGGTAAATGGTTGCCCTGGCCTATCGGCTGGTCTCCTATCATTTCTAATAGGGTTTTTAGACAAGGAAATGTCCGCCGCGCTGCTCCAATGCGTTTTGGCGAACTTCACCTGTTTACGAAACATGTTTTTCCTTTATTTTTCAGATATGTAGGTTTCCTCTCGATGTTTTCCTTCACCGCCAAGCATGTGGTAAATCAACACTTAAAATGGCAATTAATAATTTCATTGGTACTGTGAAATTTGCAGCGAGCGCCTGAACTACCACGGCTCTACATATACCATGGCTCAATTATAATGAAAATATAGACACAGATACTTTGTTGGCATGACTGTTTCATTCTACGACTTTATAAATAATAGCATGTCGTCTAACTTGTCAACAACATTAACAAATAATATGGAAAAACACGCTTGGAAATTTCTACCAGCTGCTGACCGAAAAGATTGCAGCTTGCGGTCAATTAATGTTACAAGGAGATTTGTAAATATGTGAATTTTTATATTATTATTGATATTAAAACTTTTCGCTGTGGAATTGTGTTTAGAGTATATGTTATTTATTTGTAGAAATAAAAATACTTGTTATTATTAAAAAGACGTATTTTTTAAACAAGATTCTAAATGCCGTTCATAATACTAATGCATTATATAATAAGTTGGATGAATTCTTTTTGAATTTCACAAAAAAACGACACAATGAAATGTTTTTTTATCCTGGGCTTCCTTCCACACGCATGAACTACTCGTAAGCACACTTTACCTACATTTACTTTTCACTTTTCTAACTACTTTAAACCAGTGCTTGACTACTATATTTGATAAGAATACTAAGTTAGACACAATCATTTATCAATTTTAGAGAGTCGTGGTAGCTCAGATGGTTAGCGCTCGCTGTAAGCTTCACAGTGCTCGAGTAACCCGGGTTCGATCCCCGCCGGCACCAATGAAATTGTTAATTGCAATTTTAAGTGCTGATTTACCACGTGCTCGGCGACGAAGGAAAACATCGTGAGGAAACCTGCATGTCTGAGAAATAAGAAAAAAAATATTTCCGAAGACATGTGAAGTTCGCCAACACGCATTGGGGCAGCGCGGCGGACATTTCCTTGCCCTAAAATCCTTTCAGAAATGAGAGGAGGCCTGTGCCCAGCAGTGGGACGTAAATAGGCTGCAACTTTAACTTTAACTAAGTTAGACACAATCGTTTATCAATTTTTTTTTAAATCTGTTCATTTGTCAGTCAGAAAAAGTTGTATTAACGTTTAGCATTGTAATTCAAATTTACGGAATGTTACGTAACAACGGCCTTTTAGAGATTGCACGACCGTCGCGTCGCCCATCGACTACAGTCGACGGACAAAATGTTTCTCTCCCTACATAAGTTCGTATATACATACGCATTTACCGTGATATAATACGCAAAGAGATGCAACATCTCTTCGAAATGCCAGTGAAGTCAAGCCAATCGGACAGAACTTGGTCATCGACGATTCGAGCTGCTCTGTGCTGGATGCGGTCAAGTGGAAGGACCTGGCACAGAGGAGCCCCTGCCCCGAGATGGAAACAGTTATTCCATGTGGGGCGGAACCTGCGCCTTGTTAAGTTGCGAACGGTGTGTCGGCATGAAATACTGCCCCGCTCTGCTGAGCACGCCCAGCTTTTTAGAGGTCAATTTGGTCTTCCAATTGACCACGAAACTGCACATCATTCGATATGTAAACTGTCATACAGTAGAAAATCCTAGTGTGGAAGTAACATTTTTTAAAAAAAGAAAGAAGAAAAAGACAATTGTGTTTATGCCAGTCGTAAAATACCCAGTGAATGGTGTGGAGACAGGTCTGGTACTGAAATCGTCAATACGCCTCCTGTCACGCGTGACGATTAAACAAATAATCCTCCTACAACGAAAGAGGCCCACCCATGCCTAGCAGTAGTTTTTATGAGCTGATGATGAAGAAGAAACTACCAATCGTCGAATTATAAAGAAATACTTTATCATGATTCATGTTGAAAGTGTAACGTTAGATTATATTACAAGCCACATTAACGGCTATGAGAATAATATACTTTTACCTCTGTTCATAACAGAGCTGAGTAGTTTCGGGTCGGTTATAAATTTGTCTATCAAATATGAATTCTTAGAAGCACGACAACTTACTCATAAATTTTTATTGTATACTTTGAATTATTTAATAGTTTCTACGTACCAAGTTATCATACTAATATAGTAAACAAAAACATAATATATCTGATATATTGCCAAGCTATAACCTCTATTATTCATGTATACTGTAGAAAGAATATACACAGTAAATAAATCGCATGTCAGTATCCTTCAATATATACATTTTTTAAGGTTCTGAGGTTTAATTGGACGAAAAGATTTGTCGCTATTTTTCGAACGAGACCCAGTCAAAAGAATTGCGTCGGTTGACTTTTTTGTTGAAGTTAGACTTATCTAATCGAATATCTTTATCCAGGTGCACAAATTCGAATGCAGTGTTCCGAGTGCAACTATCGTTACAGGTGTGACATGGACATTAGAAATTATCTTCATGTTGTTCGTGTTTATATTAAGTTATCCGTTAGCAAACAATATTGAAGTCATTGAACATACTGCTAAGGTCTTAGATAAGTGATATATTCTTCATTAATGTTGATTTCGTATCCCTTCCAGTGCATATTAAGTTTGAAAACGTCTTAAGATGCAGAGGTGAAGTTTCGGAGATATAATGTCACCCTGTCTCATACCTTGCTGCAGTTGGGTTCGTACAATCATATTTCGTAACTTAGTTCTGTATGCGATAGTTCACCTAAGAGAGAATAGCACCACACAAATTCGAATGAAATTTATTAACCTAATCCACTATTGTATTCATACCAGTCAATTTACGATATTCTCAGATATCGACATATATCATACGTAGATGCCTTGTCACCTCTGAGAGATGAGATGGAATACCTAGTTACCTAGTTACGAAGTCTTCGGCTCTCTACACTCACCAAACGTAACAGCAGCATTATGCTGCTAATTGACGCTAGAATTCCGCATGAGCGTGGTCCTTCCCCGGTCAAGTCGACCCATTCGTGCGTATCCATAAATACGTCTCTACCAAGTAAAAAAGATTTTAACAACGAATCCTAGTCTTGTTTCGAGTGACATACTCTTATAAGTAAAAAAATAAAAACGATGTAATACCTCTACGTCTGAGTCTTAATTTGTGCGATGTGTATCTACGCAAGGCCGGATTGAAGGTAGGACATCAGAAGATTGATGCTCTGAGATCTCCATTGGCCAAGGTAGATAATTTCTAACAATATATTGTTACAAATATATTATTATATATATTTTTTTTATAAAATTGGCTAACAATAAAATTGAAATTAAATAGTAGAATTAATAAAAAAAATATACGGTAAAGGGTCTGGAGGAAGGAGTAGCAATCTTGTACAAACAAGCGGTTTGTATGGCAGCCACCTGCTGTGCGGCACCATGAAGTGACGACCTGCTTAGTGATGCAGGAAGGTGATGGATGCAGGCTTAGGACAGTGTTTTGTAGCAAATCCTGGTGGCGGCCTTTGTACAGCAGTGGGCTTGTGATGGGATGTAATGATGATAATGATAATAAATTTAAAAAACATCGTCAATTTGCATTAAAGATCTCCCATCTTCCAAAATGATGATCATTGTCTTATAGTTTTACGTGGTAGAGCCATGCTGTAGCTATATTAACGGTATAGTTGTAGCACGAATGGGTCGACTCGACCGGGGAAGGACCACTCTCTCACAGAATACCAGCTTAAAATAGCTGCTTAACGCTGCTGTGTTTCGTATGGTGAGTGTAGAGAATCGCAGACCCTTTTAACTGAAAGCAAGGCATTATATCTTGGTCCGTGTTTTTTTGTCTTGTTTATAAAAATTACATAAATCAGATTTGCACTTACCAGCGCTGCTCTTGTGATGTAGTCAGGCCGCGATCACCGCTCCATCGGCGCACCGGCATTGACTTGACGCTCGCGTCGGCGCCACCACGGACGCGCGCACTATATCACCACACTTCCGCGCACTGCACAAACTAATTATACACCGCACTGCCTAAATCACACGCAGTGACCGCACCCAACTCACTCAGCACAAGTTAGCACTTAACACCTGGAACAAACCAAATTGACTACGTTAGATATTATGTCTGCATAAACGTAACTTTCTTAATTCTTCTCAAAACTATAGTATTAAAATAATTTTAATGGACATTTACGCCCATATTTTATTTAGGAAAAAATCTGCCGGATGCTAAGTTTCGTATGGTGAGTGTAGAGAACCGGACACCCTATTTACTGAAAATGAGGGATTCAATCTTACTCCTCAGGAATGGCAACGCATCTGCGTTCTTTATCGTGATAGTGGACTGTGGGCTCGTTTTTACCCTCATTCTATAAAAAAAATATCCAATTCCATGCTACAATAGGTACAAACTAGAGATGTTACGGAGGTTCGATTACGATTCCGAAAGTTCGGAACTTCCGATTGATTTTCCACTTTCGATTCCGATTTCGGTTCCGTTAAATTTTAATCGGAAGTTATATATCCGAGGTCTCTGCACAGTGGTGGCGGCGGCCGCGATCAGCGTGTACAAACAATTTTATACTTGTCGCCCCGAGAACTTCCATTCCCCCTTGCCTTCTGTCGATTAGTCTTTAACTTCATGATTTGTTTCGTATTTGGCAATTGGCATGTTGTGCGTTCGCGCTTCATTTATACTTATCCGAGTTTTTGATTAGTTTTAATAGTGTTTTATTTGACGTGTAACAAATTTATTTAAATTGGACAATGAAGCCAAAATCCAGGGCCATTTGGAATTATTTCAATAAAGTTTCTGAGAATACGGCAAAGTGTAAACTATGTTAGAAAATATATTCACGAAATACCTCCCCTTTAAGAAAATTTACTTCGTTAAAAAGTCATTTAAAGTCTGTGCATGCCACTTAATTCGAAGAACTGAAAAAATATGAAAATGAAAAGAAAAATACAGTGCAATAGACCTTAACACATCTCTTTTGCCTCCACCTCCGATTCCGGTTCCGATTTCGGTTCCGGTTACGACAAACAAAATTTAAAAAATCCGCTTCCGAATTCGGTTCCGATATAACCACTTCCATAACAAACAAACCACCACAGAAATAATTCGAAGTATTCTCCACTTTGATTGAAGACCACATCACAAAGTTAGTTGTTTTCTACTAGATTATTTGGTTAGATGAGAAACAGTAAAAACTCTCGTTGGAATAAAATCCTTGATAGAAACAAGGATATCCAAAATAATCTGTTTACGTATACGTTATATGACTAAATAAGTTAGCAAGATTACATGCATATTGCCTGTCGTAGATAGGTAGATTCTTTCTTTACGATGGCTTACAATGTTCACAAAACTTGGAACAACAAGGAAACTGTGGCAACAGGAAAAAGTTTACGTCGAAAGTGGAAAAGTTATCCGAAACTTTTTTTTACAAAGCTACCTCAAAACGTGAATAGAATTGTTTCTACTATGAGTTCAAGATTATTAGCTTACGTAATTTTTATGTTTTACGTTCTAACTCCAAATTCACTGCACAAGTGGTATCTAGGTACTTTAACTTTATTGATTTGAAAGCTTGCAGCTAAGACCACAAACTAATATATTAAAAAAGGACAAGGACAATTATAACCTTCCAAAGACAAAATCATATTATTTATTGAATAATATACTGATAAATGTAATATCCAAATTCACTTATTACGTTTCTGCTTAAATTGGAAAAAAATTATCATATTATGTGTTACTACAGCAGTACGAAGTACTATGTTGATGTTATTTTTTATAGGATAGGGTGACAAACGAGCACACAGTCCACCTGATGGTAACTGGTTGCTGTGACTCATAGACATCTAAATGTATCCTCAACAAAGAATCAAAATGCAGATGCGTCGTCACCCGTGAGGACTAAGATGGAAAGCCTGTTTTCCAGTAAAATGGGTCTCCGGTTCTCTAAACTCACAATACGAAATACATCAGTGTCAAGCTGCCACTTTACGCTGGTATTCTGTGAGAGCGTGGTCTTTCCCCGATTGAGCCGACCCATTCGTGCCACAACTATACTACTAATATAGCTGCAACATGGCCCTACCAAGTATAAAAAGATTTTAGATGTAATGTAAGCTAGTTGTTATTAAAAATCTTAAAAAAGTTAAATTTGTTACATTCGTTTCAAAAGAATGTCGAATGTTACCGACATATGTTCCAATATCAGCTACGTGCTTTGTGTCTAGTATAGTAGTGTAGCTAAAATTCAGTGTGGCCTTTTGGGTGTTTTATATGTAGCGTACAATTAAGTTCATGCCAAATGATGCCAATGTCTTAGTTTTGCAAAAGTATAGTCAAAATATGATTAAATAATTTTAAAAGAAATTATACAGAGATCAACAGATATTTTATCCAGGTCTGTTATTTATTCGAAAATAAAAATAATCGAATAGATGTACTTTTACGTATGTATGAATGTGATTGTATGAACTTCGAATTACTAATTCATTTCAGAAACTTGCTTACTTCATTAATATTAATTTCTGTCGGCCCGTTCATCGATAGATATTATACGTTTCTTCAATTTTTTTTTAATATGTTTACTTATTATTATTACTACATTTTGTAGTTTAAGCAAAAGAACTTATAGTAAAACCAGGACCAGGCAGACGTTGTTCTGCCCTTTCCGATTACCATGTGTCTTAAAAAAATCATTAAATTCACAATAAAAAAATTGAGCGTCACTTATCAGGATAAAAACTATCCTTTCTCTCTAGTTGGACCAAACTGCACACATTGTGAAACATTTCATTGAAATCAGTTCAGTAGTTTAGGTGTTAATCGCGGACAAACAACGTGACACGTAATTTTTATATATAAAGATTAGTTTGTCCGTGCAGTTGGGGTCATAAATCATAGCTGGGCCTCAGCCCGGCTAGGGCGGTGAGCATGTTGCGCGGGCGCAACGCCATTATCGATAACAACAAATTTATATTAAGATATAAGTTCTTATCCTTATATTTATTTTTAATATAACTTGTTGCATTCCCAACATTTGTACTTATAGTTTTATTTAATACATAGATACTTAAGTAATAATTTATTTTAAATCATTATTATTCTTATTTTAATAAATACGTCGTTTCATCTATTTTTTTTTTCATTTTCATCACTAACCCACATGCGCATCACTATGCTCGCCCCTAGCCACATGTGCATCACTATGCTCGTCCTTAAGGGCCGTGAGTGTGTGTGTGTTTTTTTTATATAGAATAAGGGTGACAAACGAGCACACAGTCCACCTGATGGTAAGTGGTTGCTGCGGCCCATAGACATCTACATCTATCCTCTATTACAAATCAAAATGTAGATGCGCTGTCACCCGTGAGGACTAATATGGAATGCCTCATTTCCAGTAAAAATGGTCTCCGGCCACCTGCACTCACCAAGCGAAACGCAGAGGTAAACCTCTACTTCACGCTGGTTTTCTGTGAGGTCGTGGTACCACCCCGGTTCGAGCCGGCCCATCCATACGACAGCAAACGCTGCCACGTGGCTCTACCACTGTTTAAAATGTGAGAGTGTGTGTGTGTGTGTGTGTGAGAGAGAGAGAGAGAGAGAGAGAGAGAGAGAGAGAGCGCGAAATACTACGATGATTTATGACCCAAACTGCACGCACAAAATAATTCTAGTACAGTGTTAGATAATCTCTTGTATGTACTTAAGATTTTCCAAATATTATCTGGCTTTATGTATTGATCTTCTTCAACCACAAAACAGTAAATATTGTGCACGATTTACGACACATGGCAGCGAAATATTTTTATCGCCTAAGTTATGGTTGCTCGGTGGCGCGCAGTAATATTTTACGGTTCATAAAGAACGCGAGACGGACAGTCGCGACAATGTATCTCCCTGTGCCTCTTTCATTTCCATTGTTTCAGAGTAGCTAATATGTCTCAGTATTCTCTAAGCCTCATTGTTATATTGAATAGAATATGTAGCGCCAATATTTAAAATTAATGTACACTGTGTTTTTCTTAAGCGTCTCGAAAATTATGTCTGAAACAAGTGATGTAAATGAAAATGCAACCCTAAATTTAAACAAGTTTATGTATATTATGCTGAAGTCTATTTGGAATCCTGACCTAATATCATAAATGAATACTTTCCAGTACGTGTGGCAGCGGAAGACTAAAAAAATAACCACACCGAAAAATCTATTTTATTAAGATAATTAATAGAATCAGGAAATCCAATACACATTTAAGATGTTAAAAAATTAATTATGTAAGACCCGCTTAATAAAATAAAATCACTTAGCGGTCAACCACCGCAGTTTATTTTACCCGATGATGCCTCATTTTGAGGCGAAACACATGACGTATTATCGACGTTGGTGTCTGTCTTAGTGTATTAGGATTAGTGGTGACGGGTATAGTGCGATTGAGGGAGGGCGGAAGGCGCTCTACAGAATAAGACACATCATTTTATTTAATTACAGGGATCGTTGCTAATTAATTTTTAACATCCTTAATCGATTATTGAAGTCACATAAAGTGTTTAATAATATCATTCCACTATCTAAAACGCAAATAGTGAGCGCTCGTAAAAACATTCATTTATACATATCTTATCATAAATCCATATAACGACCAACAGACATACCACATAGCAAGATACGTTCATACTACAATGTTGAAGTATATAAAAAATATACTATACATGTTTTTTTCATCATCATCACCATCACAGCTCTTCACAAGTACACTGCTGAACATAGACCTCCCCCAAGGAATGCCACAAAGCACGGTCCAGAGCCACCTGCATCCATCCACTTCCTGCATGTTTTACCAGGTCTTCACTCCATCTAATGGGGGGTCGCCGTACACTTCGTCTACTGGTTGGTACGAGAGGCTGCCACTCGTGAACCTTTCTTCCCTATCGGTTGTCGGTTCTTCGAGCTATATGACCGGCCTATTACCACTTCAGCTTACTAATCCGTTGGACTATGTCGGTCATTCTGATTCTACTGCGGATATCCTCATTTCAAGCTTATAACGCAGAGAAACTCCGAGCATAGCCCTCTCCATAGCTCGCTAAGCGACGTTGTGCGTCCTCGTACGGCCAGCAGTGAAGGACCACATCTCAGATCCATAAGTATCACTGGCAACACGCACTGGTTGTACAGTCTCGTTCTCAGGTTTTGAGGTATATCTGACGAGAAGACGTGTCGTAGTTTCCCGAACGCTACCCAGCCGTGTTGAATCCGTCGTCGAGGTTGGACTTAACTAGTCGGACTATTTGTCCCAGGTAAACATACTTGTCAACAACTTCGAGCTTAGTGCTCCCAACAATTACCGCATAGGTGTGACATGGACATTAAACATGATCTTTGTTTTGTCCATGTTCATCTTAAGACCTATCCGTTGGGAGACACTATTGAGGTCATTGAGCATAGTGCTTAGGTCCTCCAGCGATTCTGCCATAAGGACTATATCGTCGGCAAATCGAAGGTGAGTGATGTACTCGCCATTGATGTTAATACCGTATCCTTTCCAGTCCAGTAGCTTGAAAACATAACATTTTTTTATTACTCCTAAAACATTCAAAAAAATAAATGCAAATAAAGTATTACCTCTGATTTGCAACATGCATTAATTTTATGATATGATGATTTTTGTATGCGTTATATCTGATTAGAGACCTTGGAAATGTAGACCAGCGGTTCCTAACCGTTAGTAACGGTAGGCACCCAAAGTGCTCAGTGAAGTTAATAATTTTCTTAAACTATAAAAATTGTACACTATTTTCGCATACTACTGTTGTGTGCGGATACTACCGATACTGTTCATAACACAAGGTGTTGATTTTACATTAAAATAAGGGGCCACAACAATGAGGCCTCACATTTATTTTAGTGTTGTATGAAACAGCACAAACTAAAATAAACTTTACCATAATTATTATTATGCCTAAAAGTTGGTGGTCCATGGCATGACAAAAAATCTGTTATTGGTACCCACAATTAATCCCTCATCACTATCACTAAAATGTAAAGCACTGAGAGTATACATAAGCAAGCTACGCTTATGTATATACTCTAATGTTAAGAACCGCTGATGTAAACTAAACGGCTAGACGGATTTTGAAGCGTAAGTTGTTTTTAGACCTATTTTATCTCCCGAGTACTATACTGAACTATATTTTAAAATTAAAATACCAATACAATACTTGTGAAAAGGCAATATTGCGCTTGCTTGAAGCTTATTCCGATAAAGGTATTATTTTTATTAGTTAATTTACTACATAACTGCAGTTGAGTCCTGTGTTTTAACGATAATTTGTTTTTTCTGCCGACTTCCAAAAAGTCGTAGTAAAGTACGTCAGTAGTAGTCGTACTAAATTCGACTATGTTTTTTTTTATGTGTGTTACTACATAACTTTGTACTGGGTGAACCGGTTTCGATGATTATTTTTTTATATGAAAACTGATACTTCTCGTGTGGTCCCATATGAATTTGATCAAGATCAGACCAATAGTTTTTGAGTTATTCTTAATAACTTATATTGAAGTCGGTAGAACAAAATTGTTAATTTTATATTTTTTTTATGTGTGTTACCTCATAACTTTGTACTGGGTGAACCGATTTCGATGATTCTTTTTTTATTTGAAAGCTGGTACTTCTCGTATGGTCCCATATGAATTTAATCTAGGTCAGACCAATAGTTTTTGATTCATTCTTAAATAACTTATATTGAAGTCGGCTGTACAAAATTTTTAAATTTAAATTATATTAGCGTGATATTTTCCGAATAAGTATTATCATCAGCGTCATTACAGCACTTCACAAGTTCCAATGCTGAACATGCCACAAAACACGTTCCTTAGTCTGCTGCATGCATCGTCTTCCTGCTTTTGTCTTACAGGTCCTCCCACCATTTAGTCCTCCTTCCACTTCCTGTACCGGGACAGACTTGCCCTCGATAACCTTTATTTTTCATACATCAGTTATTCGAGCTATATGGCTGGCCCATTGCCACTTCCGCTTACTGACTCGAACTTTCATTATAAGACTAACAAATCTAAATAATTGTGGCAAATTTGAGGCAAATTATATAATATAATTAGTCGTTGAACAAAATCAAATACAAGCTTTTAAATAGCCGTACTCTTCTACTCGTTATATACATAGAAGTTGTATTAGGGACAAACATCGTATCATACATATTCGATAAAGTACTGAAGGAATGTTGTTCATTTCTAATTTCATACATCGTTAAACAAATGACATGACAAGTACGCGATGATAAATGTGAAAAATGAATTCGACGCAAATACACTTTCGAAGTGAGACATTCCTTGTAGAATTCAAGACAGACAACAAAGCCGCTAAAATGGAAAAATTATATAAATTTAGAATGAAACGTTGATGAAATATCAACGTTACAATGTTAGACTGTTTCCTATTTCTAACGCCTAGATTCCTAGAATATTAGCACTGCAATACTCCGGTGGGTCCACTGTGTGACAACACATCTGTAGCATTCTTTGTTTCAGGTGGACTGTTGGTTCGTTAGTCAATCTAGTATAACGTCTATTTTAAAACTTTAAAAAATAAAAGTGCAATTAAAAACTATAACGATAAACATGTCGTTAATGGAACCTTTTAATTATTTATCCAATTAACGAAACATATTGCTAAACAGTATGTGTAATATAAATTGAAACCTTCGCCAATTTCATTTTAGAACATGGCTCTATAAATATTTATTTTACTACTAGTACTTCAGACTAATAATATCAAGTAATTATTATACAAAAACATTCTCTTTCTCATATAAAATTTATTTCTGTCAAAACAATTAGATATTACTGGAGAAGCATGTTAAATCCGTGATGTGTAATGAACCGACGTTCAAAATCTAACGGCGGAAGTGTCCTACTTTCCGTATCTTTTCTAGAATTCGTAAAACTGCCCGTGCTCACTTTGTTAATCATTAATACACGTGTAGATACAAGAAATTAAAATCTATGTAAATATTACCACATTAATTTATTACACAGCGTTGTAATCGTGGTTGATTTTGAAATTATCGCATATATTATAGTAATTTATGAGAATTCGCATTAGCGGTTATTAATATACATGTCAAATCTTAGCACAAAATTTGAAATTGTACAAGTCTGGTGTACACTACACTTGCGATTATGTTCGTGTTTGTGACACTGCACTGAACCAACCTTCCTCTAATCACGTTAGTCATCGCTTTTTCGGAAGGGATTACTTTCTATTTAGAAGTAATTCCATCACATGGGTAGTTACTGATGATTCAAACCGAATCGTATCTAGATTTGACTTTATCTATAATTTTAAACACCATCTCATATATCTATAATTTTAAACACCATCACACTTTTTACTCTACTTAGAAATTCTCAAAGTACTTCGCTTATATATTTTACATTCCACTGTATAAATTCTAACCTAATAAACTCTTCCTTACCTACCTCAAACAAAGTATGACGGCCTCTTTAATGTATTAAACTCGGGTTAAAAAAAAGCAGGGACGAGCGAGTTGTTGGAACAATGCCGTCGCGCCGCGGTCCGCAAACGGGGCCCGGGAGAAACTTTTAATTGAAAGGGCCATTGATCGCATCCGGCGAGGGAGTAGAGGGGCCAACCACAAGTCTATACTCGCTGATTACTTGCTTGTTGGAATGGATAAAACTCTTTGAATTTAGAGAACTCGTAGAGAATTAAACACGTGTCGAATCAATCTAAAAAAATCAAAAAAATCTTTGTTTAGTTTTAATAGTAGTTATAGTTAAATTATGACTGCGTATTTTATAAGTTTGTGAAAACTTTCATTCTTATTGATGACTACATAAAGTTGCAGCCTATTTACGTCCCACTGCTGGGAACAGGCCTCCTCTCATTTCTGAGATGGTTTTAGAGCAAGGAAATGTCCGCCGCGCTGCCCCAATGCGTGTTGGCGAACTTCACATGTCTTCGAAATATTTTTTTTCTTATTTCTCAGACATGCAGGTTTCCTCACGATGTTTTCCTTCACCGCCGAGCACGTGGTAAATCAGCACTTAAAATTGCAATTAACAATTCCATTGGTGCCGGCGGGGATCGAACCCGGGTTGCTCGAGTACTGTAAAAAGCTTACAGATAACGCTAACTATCTGAGCTACCACGGCTCAATGAATGAACGGCACGAATGAATACTTATAAAAGTTTAATTTTTGCAAAACCAATGTCGCCGTTAGTATCATTTTATAATCACAAATGATTTAACCATACAAAATAGTCGAATGTAAAGGGAAATCAACAATACTTGTGTTAATCGAAATAGAAGTTATACTGACTGGTGGTGCGCCAAATTTATAACCACGATGTTTTGCGCGTTGGCTATCTTGACAATGGTAATGAAAACAAAAATCAGTTTATTTCATTAATCAGTGCTTTCCATTCGCAATCATTTCTACCAAACAACTACCAAAGCACCAGCTGTTTGCAATGAACGCGCCACGTATAATTAGCTCTCACGTTTTCTTATCGCTGTCTGTCGACTAGCTGGATCAGTAAGAGTTGGAGCAATAACTCGTTACTGCGGGGTCGTTGACCTATCGATCGCCACCGACCGGCTCTATCGGTGTTTAGTGTCTTCTGAGTAAGCCCTATTTCTATTGAGTGCTTAAGTGCAAGGGTATATCTTAAATCATTATCATCTTGAAGTTAAAATTTAGGATTGAGGAGTATGTGTTAATTAAGATAATAGTCAAGGCTATTTAATATGAATTCTATATATAAGTATGCAAAAAGAAAATGAATATAAACAAATAACATCTACTGGAATAAATAGTTCCGTGAATAATAGAAATAGAAATAGTAACTAAAATTCACCAAATAAATCACTTGAACTGGAAAATACAACCGTTCTCTCGTACATTTAATCCCTGTTCATTCAAAGACAATGGCGACAATGTCGCTTTGCTAACCACAGAAGGTTCTGGAATTGTCGCGATACTGTCAAATGGCTCGATTCCAAGTTACAACGTTCTCTTAAAGCAGAAAATGGCACATTACTAACCGGATATGTTTAAAAATGTACGAGAAGCAATTTTAGCCGATAGAAGTAATTCATCAAAAACTTAATCTTAATTGTCGCATTTTAATAGAGTGACTGACAAACGATGTTGCAGTACTAAATCGTGAACTGTAAAGTGTCTCCTCCAAAACATTAACAGTAAAACCACCTCAAAAAAAGACTACACATGCACTGAGCTCCTTGATAGCAAAATTCATAGCACCTTATTACATCAAATGTCAAATTTCTAAGGGACTCTTTTCGTGGTAAAGACGTTAAACCATGTTTTGTAATTAGACCGTGTCTGATCTACTCAGAATCAATACTCAGCCTAAATATGATAGACAACACAACAATATCATTATTGTAAATTACTACGACGACACTAGTTTTTACGCAATGATTGATTACATTTAAGTAGACTTACATATCATTTACAAATATTTAAAAGTACCATAACGTCGCATTAATCAGTGGAATTTCGGCTAGTGCAAGTGGTTTTGGACTGTGTCTTGGAACAGTGATTATTGCATACCTTAAGCGGAAGCGCAAGGTATGTTCTACTATCGCCTAAAAATTAAGATTCCAACATTTTATCGAATAAAATCGTATCTAGCAATCATATTATACATATAAATGATATAAAAAGCACATTGTTAGAAAGATAAATGATTGTTGAACTAATTAATATTTTTTTTAAATCGATTAATTGCTATTTTTAAATAAAAAAAAGGGTTTTAGTGGCTTATGGTGTGGATTTATCATGTCCCTGTGGCTTGTAAACACAATAACTTTTGAAAATATTAATTGTTTAACTCAATCTATTTTTTAATCTCTTCATCTATCATGTGGGAAGCCACTGAATGTAAATGGCAGTGTAGTTTTGTTTTGTTTAGCTATAATTAATTTTTTTCGGCTCCAAAATGGCGAAATTTTCGTTGATTTGTTAGCCTCGTATACAAAAATATTTCTCTAAATGGTTGTTGTTGTTGTTTTTATTATTCGCTCGAGAGAGCAGGCAAAGGAACTATGCCATACAGCCTTGTCTTCAAGTATAATTTTCCTTCATATTTCACTGCTTCACAATATGTTGATGCGTCACATTGTGCAGCCTTGGGAGATTTTGACGGTAACTTGAGCCAGCAGGCAGCTGACAGTTGGCGATGGTATCTAAAGGCGCCTATCAGACCATCAGAGCACTTGTTTCACAGTTTCCATTAATAGTTCACATGCGCAGACACTTAATACACAAAATCGCACTACTTTTACATATCAAAGTCCACTTCAAACCATTATTTAAACAATAATTCAGGAGCAGCAAGCCGCCGCCGGTCGAGTTCCCGCCAAAACTCTTTCTCTAAATAGGAAGCTACAGCCACAGAGTAGTAATGAGTAGTTTAGTTTGGCTCACAGAGTACATTATATATAGGGAATAATGTAAAATAAATAAATTATACTAAAAATTTAATTACAAATTTGTTTTGTAACAAAATAGTAAGTTAGCAAGGTTCGATTGTATTTTAAACTATTCATTAATTTGTTTGATTCTTAATTGGCCAAGCATGGCTAAATTTAAAAAAGCGACATCTACTGCAACATGGACAAACTGTCATGACATAATAATACCTCTAAGAAAAATTATAGTATGGACTGTATGCCACTGGTTTGGTAGTGTTTCTATATAGTTTGTGCTGGTTTTTTGTTTTTTTTTCTGTGGTTTGGCTTCAGTCGCCTTCGTGAGTGGACATTGTTTCGGTTGTTTGCAGCGGCTCAAAAAGATCGCTGTACAAATACACAATATTCGAATAACCAAATTTCTTAAATACTTAATTATAATAATAATAAGACATTTTTTTATTACAATATTTAAAAGCACAGAATAAATAATAGTAGTACGTACTAAAAGCAAGTAGTATAATTTTTTTTGTCATGGGTGACATTTTCATGGTTTTCGAGGGTGTTGAAACCGATAGGGTTGTCGAAATGTAAATCCAAGATGGCGGCCGCAATAAGTATCAATTATTTCATCATGGGTGTCATTTTTATGGTTTTCGAGGGTGTTGAAGCCGATAGTGCTGTCGAAATGTAAATCCAAGGTGGTGGCTGCAATAGGTATAAATTTTTTCATCATGGGTTTCATTTTCATGGTTTTCGAGGGTGTTGAAGCTGATAGTGCTGTCGAAATGTAAATACAAGATGGCGGCTGAATTAGGTACCAATTTTTTCATCATGGGTGTCATTTTCATGGTTTCCGAGGGTGTTGAAGCCGATAGTGTTGTCGAAATGTAAGTCCAAGATGGCGGCTGCAAAATATATCAATTTTTTCATCTTGGGTGTCATTTTCATGGGTTTCGAGGGTGTTGAAGCCGATAGTGCTGTCGAAATGTAAATCCAAGATGGCGGCTGCAACAGGTATAAATTTTTTCATCATGGGTGTCATTTTCATGGTTTTCGAGGGTGTTGAAGCCGATAGTGCTGTCGAAATGTAAATCCAAGATGGCGGCTGCAATAGATATAAATTTTTTCATCTTGGGTGTCATTTTCATGGTTTTCGATAGAGTTGAAGCCGATAGTGCTGTCTAAATGTAAATCC
This sequence comes from Parnassius glacialis, assembly GCA_033319125.1. Lineage (NCBI taxonomy): Eukaryota > Metazoa > Arthropoda > Insecta > Lepidoptera > Papilionidae > Parnassius > Parnassius glacialis. The sequence continues at coordinate 6,418,968 of JAVANC010000008.1, forward strand.
AAGATGGCGGCTGCAATAGGTATCAATTTTTTCATCATGGGTGTCATTTTCATGGTTTTCGAGAGAATTGAAGCCGATAGGGTTGTCGAAATGTAAATCTAAGGTGGCGGCTGCAATGGGTATTAATTTTTTCATTATGGGTGTCATTTTCATGAGTTTCGAGGATGTTGAAGCCGATAGTGCTGTCGAAATGTAAATCCAAGATGGCAGCTGAAGTAGGTACCAATTTTTTCATCTTGGGTGTCATTTTCATGGTTTTCGAGAGTGTTGAAGCCGATAGTGCTGTCGAAATGTAAATCCAAGATGGCGGCTGAAGTAGGTACCAATTTTTTCATCTTGGGTGTCATTTTCATGGTTTTCGAGAAAGTTGAAGCCGATAGTGCTGTCGAAATGTAAATCCAAGATGGCGGCTGCAATAGGTATCAATTTTTTCATCATGGGTGTCATTTTCATAGTTTTCGAGAGAGTTGAAGCCGATAGGGTTGTCGAAATGTAAATCCAAGATGGCGGCTGAAGTGGGTGCCAATTTTTTCATCTTGGGTGTCATTTTCATTGTTTTCGAGAGAGTTGAAGCCGATAGTGCTGTCGAAATGTAAATCCAAGATGGCGGCTGCAATAGGTATCAATTTTTTCATCACGGGTGTCATTTTCATGGTTTTCGAGGATGTTGAAGCCGATAGTGCTGTCGAAATGTATTTAAACTACTTTAAAAATTCCGTATAATCATGTTATACGTAATTTTTTTTAATGCGCTTAAGGTATGCCCAATTGGATTTACCAATATTAATGTTTTGCAGAGAATTTGTGATGGGCAGCAGTGACAACAAAATGAAACGATCATGCATTTCAAATTAAATTGAAATAACATTCGTTAAGAGTTATTTATCTAAATTCACTTTTTTATTACTACGTAACAATTCAGACCCGGAGTATCTATAACGTTATTTTTCGGTAGCGGTCTGATTATTTAAAGTCTAGCGTAAGCGGGATAATATGACTGTCATCTTTCGGACATAAGATCTTTCTGCGATTTCCCATAGTCGACGCTTGCAACACACATAAAACGAAATGGGCTAATGAATTTTCTTGCGCCGTCACCACAGAACATCGCCACAATAACTTAGGCGTGCTAACATGCTATCATCGCTTATTAGTAACATGTATATCTAATATCTGTCTACGTACCCATAAACCACTGACCGTAAAAAGCAAACATTAACATCTCATCGATTCATCGTCGAGCGTATATCACTCGAACACGAAGACTTACGATCGTGTGATAATCTTGAATGACAAGCAATCACGTCGATATTAATTGTCCGGATAATCGTGCAGTCGTGGACAGATAGCGGAGTAATTATGGTACAAAGCAGGCGCTGATGGGACCGCGATTATATTTTACAACACGATCCTACGTCCTTAGAGTTAATGGTGATAATAACTTAACATCAAGAACTAAAATATCGGCGAAGATTTACAAGTGTATCTAAGTAGGTTGCGGTAGTTCGACGTCAGTTCATTGTTAAAAATATATTCTTGTATATAGGGCGAAGATTTACACTTACGGTTGCGGTAGTACGACGTCAATTCGTTGTTAAAAATATTACTATTATTATAATTAACAATTACTGAATGACGTGAACCCCCGCGAAAATACCAAACCCAAGAAAGTCAAGTTTAATATTTAAAACATACTTTACTAAGATTTGCGCTTCATTATATTTTCTTCATTCCATTTTTGATAAAAATTACAAAAAGAGATTTAGTCATTAGTACCAATAAAAATCTAAATACCCCTCGATGATAAGTTCAAAAAATAAGCTTCTACAGAAACATAAAGTTATTTATTCAATACCTTTATTTTTGCGTACGTACATTACATTTTCATAAATGTATTGAGAGGCCAAAGTTAATATATTAATTTTCTTAAATTTTTGTCGGAGCGACTCCTTAGATTTTAAATCATAGATTGCTCTTATAGCCCTCTTCTGTAAAGCATAACAAACGACATTATGCTATGGAAATAGCTAAAGTAAACAAGTCTAGCTGTTTCCACACTGGTAAGATTTCTAATCAAGACAAGACACGAACTCAAACCCCGAATACAACACTTAAAACGACAACTATTAAAATTGATAGAACATCACCGTGTTGTGCTTTTATCGAACTTAACAGTGAAACAGTTCTGAATGTTGTTAAGCTAATGTGCACAAAGCGCCAGCAAACGTGACATAAAAGCGGGCAAATCCTCTCAGCTACTGCACCGCGCGCCGTACTATTGCATCGTGTAACTCAATTTGCATATTCATCGGCAGCATATAAAGTTTGATAAGTTCACTCCCTCTCAGTCGTACAACTACTAAAGACTTGGAGTAGTGAAGTTTCCAAACTTGCGAGATATGGCGAGGTGGCCACTTCTACAAGTTAAATAGGTTTATTGCCAGGATTGCTTGATGAAAGGGAATTGGATATATTGTTTTATAATTTTTTTGTGATTTTTTCTTCTACTTTTATTTAAATTTTATTATGTAAATATTAATAAAAGTCAGAAATTAATGAAAAATGACCACTATATGCATTTCGAGAAACATTTAGATGATTGGCGGTCCGTGCGATTTAACAGAAGCTTTCTTTCTCGCATAATTTTTTGTGGAATCGCTACCACCAGCGATTTTTCCGGACCGATACGACTACGTGACTTTTTAGAGCCATGCTGTAGCTTTAGTATTATAGTTGTAACACGAATAGGTCGGTTCGACCGGGGAGGACCATGTATGGTGAGTGTGGAGAACTGGAGCCCCACTGGAAACGAGGCAGTCCATCTTAGTCCTCACGGGTGACAAGGCATTTGTACTTTGATTCGTAATCGAAGATAGAGGTAGATGTTTATTGGCCACAGTAACCACTTACCATCAGATGTACTGTGTGCCTCATTTGTCACACTTATCCTATAAAAAGGGACCTTCAAGAAAAAAAGCCTAATTTTTAAAAGACCGGCAACGCACCTGCAATTACCCTGGTGTGCATTTGATCATGGGCGACGCTAGTCACTTACCATCAAGTGAGCCGCACTCTCGTTTACCCCCTCTTATATAAAAAAACGGGATTTAAGGGACAAAACCTAAGCCTAATATATGTTTTATATATACAGTAAAGTATTTATAAGTAGAATATTATAGAAGAGGTAGAATTTATAATTTGAAATCCTTTAAACGTATCCCAAGTACAAAATTAAATTACAAAACAAAATTCAAAGTCTAACCCTATAACACATACGATAAACATACGAGTGTACTTAAAACGGGGAGGGTTAACTTGCGAACCGACTGCAAGTTGGCAGGGAGGCGGCGAACTCGCACGAACAAACTTTCTCCTCGGGGCCAACGGGTAACTAGTTACGTGTCATAATCTCTCTACCAACTCAGCTCAATGTTATTACAACAAAATGCAACATAAATAATAACAATCAATGACCAGTTTGAGTTAATTAAGAGATGACGTCGCAGATCCATATATTATTATCAATAGCAACTGGTTGTATACTCTTGTTGTCAGATTTTAAGGAATACGTGACGAGAATATAATATATCGTAATCTTCCGAACGCTGTCCAACCGCGTTAGATCCTTGGAGAAGCTGGGTATTACACAAACAAATTCTTCAGTTCAAAACAACATTCTATAGAAGAAAAAAAAACTCTTTTACACATGCTAAGTTTATTTGTCATCGTAAATTTATACAGAACTAAGCACAATTAGAACGTACAAGTAAACCTGCCACGCTAAACGGGAAGTTAGTTCAAAAACAATCTACGACTTGTCAAAAAAAAAAAAAGAGAAATATGTGTAGTATTTCTAACTATGTATTTATTTATTTTGTTTGGACACGTGAAAAGAATGAATGAGGAAAGAATGACAAAGCAAAATTATACCGTAGAAGTGAGTGGCAAAGTTGACAAGGGACGCGTTAGACAGAAGTTTATCGACCAAATTGATGATATATTGAAGATGTGCCAAATTAAGAGTACCCTTAACCGACGGGCATGTATGCGAGAGAGGTGTGTCCGTATCAAAATCATACCAAATGTAAGTCCCATATTCTCAGCCTACCCCTTTGGATAATAGGCATGAGAGTTTATGTATGTACGTACGTTTTTTTTATAGAATAAGGGTGACAAACGAGCACACAGTCCACCTGATGGTAAGTGGTTGCTGCGGCCCATAGACATACACATCTATCCTCTTTAGCGAATCAAAATGCAGATGATGCGTTGTCACCCGTGAGGGAGGTAAGATGTAATGCCTCATTTCCAGTAAAAAGGGCCTCCGGCAACCTGCACTCACCAAGCGAAACGCAGAGATAAACCTCTACTTCACGCTGGTATTCTGTGAAGTCGTGGTACCACCCCGGTTCGAGCCGGCCCATCCGTGCGTGTATCTCTGTATGTATGTATATATGAATTTACTTATTCTATAATGCCACAAATCTTAACCAAATAGTCTTGAGAAATGTCGAAATTTGACAGTTCGGACATAACTAACCCTTGCAAACTATTGGCGTCTTGCCACGAACTCCATTGTCTCTGTGAAATGGGATCGTTTGGCCCTCGAAGGCAAGATAATGTCTTTACACGTCGACGAATGTAGACCACGAATGGAAATTTTGCAGTCGTCGGCAAATTGACTGTCGTGTTCGCTTTCTCCGCCGGCCGTCATGCGAACAGAATGCAAGGTTTATCTATTGCGATCGAACAGGCAACGTTGAAATTTCACACTCTGGTATAATATTATTTTATCAGGCATTACTTTTAATTCACAAATTGGGTATCAATACAAATAAGTAAAAAGGTGTAGATGAATATTTTCCTTTTTATTCCCTTACTACACAAATAGTACTAGCACTTGGTGCCCTTTCTGTCTTACCTTACCTATATCTTAAAAAAAAAGCAATTTTAGTAACAGAGGTATTGGTGATGATGATATTAGTGGTATTTATGAAATGATATAATATTTTTTAAAATGATAATAACGTTCTTGATTTTTTTTTTTTATAGGAGAGGGGGGCAAACGAGCATGCGGCTCACCTGATGGTAAGTGACTACCGCCGCCCATGAACAACTGCAACACCAGGGAGGGAATTGCAGATGCGTTGCCGGCCTTTTAAAAAGGAGTAAGCTTGATTGCCAAACTCCCAGTCAAAGGAGCATTACCGTAAATCTGTACTTATATTATCGCACAAAATGAAAATATTGCATAAATATGTAATTATATCATATATTAAATTTAATATATAATGAAATTCAACATAAGGCCACATACCTTTCATTGTCGTAATGAAGTGAGTGACATTGCCTAGCGTTATTGTTTGTTTGGTTGAAATAATTTTGTTTCATAACTAAATAAAGTATTGAATATCGTACAAATTTAAATGTGCGAATTGTAAAAAATATTGTTTCGTGATACCAGTCAGGCGTTTCCATGGGCGTTAACTTCAGTACTCAATGTGAAATCATTCTTATGTGATAATTTTTAACGAAAAATGGTGACAAAATGGTGAATAAGTGATAAATGTTATGATAGAACTTTGTGTTATCTTACCTGCATCTACTAAATATCAAACTACATTTAGCGTCCATATATAGAGTAAGCAAAATTAAACTGCAAATTTCACAAAATCTTAAGCAATAAGCATAGCTAAGAGGCTATAGTGTTGGGTTAATAATCCATGAGTTGAGGGATCGAAACCAGCCGAGAGAGGAAAGATTTTTAAAATTGTTTTTCACATTTTTTTTTGAGTGAAAATTTGTTTATTTTATTTTGAATTATTAGTTAAATAAAAGATATTTATACAGATTATTAAGGAGAATTTAAGATGACCAAGTGTTCTGGATGTAAGTCAAACGTGCTCGTTACGCAAAAACGAATAACGTGTTGCAATGTTGGTTGTCATCGCATATATCATAATGAATGTGTTGATTATACCGAAGTTGTTTCACGTTCTTCATGGATTTGTCCTGTATGTATTATGAATCGTAAAAAAGGTGACAATACAAATACACCGGTCACTACACAATATCGAAAACAAAAAGATACAATCACTCCAAATTCAACACCACCAACTGAGACCTCTAATTATGACCCTATCATTGCTGAAATTCGTAGCCTGCGCGCCGACATGAATGTGAAGTTTGAAGAACAGCAATCATCTTTAAACGATTTTAATATCACGTTAACAAATATGCGACAAGATATTAAGGAACTCAGCACTAAGTTCTCACTTATGCGCACGGAGCTAGATGAAGTAATTAATTCTTTAAAATTTCTTTCCGATTTTCATGATGAGCAAGTAAAGTTAAATGATGATAATAGCAGTAAAATTACTAAGCTACTTGCGGAAAATGTAAAATTACAATCAGAGGTATCGAATATAACTACCAAAATGACAGCTTTGGAACAATACAGCCGGGATTCAAACTTGGAGATCCAATGCGTACCCGAACACAAATCTGAGAATTTGATTTCGATAATACGTCAAATTGGAAAAACAGTTTCCTATGAGTTGTCTGATGACGTGATTATGAACTTCCATAGAGTGGCCAAACTGACAAATGAGACGAATAGACCCCGTAACATAGTGGTTAAGTTGTCCAGCCCTCGTATTCGGGACGGATTTTTGGCAGCCGTAAAAGTATTTAACAAAAAAAATGCGGAAGACAAACTTAATACGTCTCATTTAGGACTCACTGGGAAAAAGCAGCCCATATTTGTACAAGAACATCTGTCGCCAACGAACAAGAAACTTCATGCGGCTACAAGGATAACTGCAAAACAGAAAAATTATCAGTTTGTTTGGGTCCGTAATGGGCATATTTTTATACGTAAAGATATCAAGTCACCTCCTAAATTAATTAAAGATCTAGGTTGTTTAAGCTCGTTATAATATTTAACTCTTATATTATATAAATATTGCATGTTTATAAGCTTTTTTTTTTTAATCATTCAAATTCAAACTTAGTATATATTATCAGAATGTTAGGGGCCTCCGAACTAAAACTGAGGACATATATGTTTCTATTTTATCAAATAATTATGATGTTATTATTTTAACAGAATCTTGGTTAAATGATACTGTTTTTGATCATGAGTTGCTGGATAATCGCTACTATATTTTCAGACGTGATAGGTATACAACTTCGTCTCATAAAACTAAAAAAGATGGCGGGGGAGTGTTAATAGCGGTTTTGAAAAAGTATCAAGTTTATAGAAAAAATGGTTGGGAATCTACGTGTGAAGATTTGTGGTTGTCCTTAAAATTCGGCAACAAGTATATTAATATAGGTACGGTTTACTTTCCACCCCCCTTAAATGAGGATTACGTCACAACTTATTTGAACACTTTAACTAAAGTAATGCATGCTGATGTTGACAATGCATTTCTTGTTATCGGAGATTTTAATTTAAATAAGATATCGTGGCATATTGACAATAACAATAAATTAGTACCGATAGCTAATGGTAATTTAGAGAACTTATTTTTAGATGCTATGTCATTTAACAATTTGAACCAATGCAATAATATATTAAATAAAAATAACCGCATTCTTGATTTGATATTATCAAATAATAGGGCATGTGTTTCGGTGCAGAAAGCTAATATACCATTGGTTTCATTAGATGAACATCACCCTGCGATTGAAATAGAATTCCAAAAAAACTCACAAAGCATACTAAAGTCAAAACGGGAGCCGACATACAACTTTTTTAAAACTGATTATGGAGCTTTGATTAAGGAATTAGAGACGATTGACTGGAGTGTTTTATGGCAGGATTCAGCAGATGTCAATGATATGGTTAATGTGTTTAATGAAACAATAATGTATTATTGTAAAAAACATACTCCTTTATTTAAACCGAGAAATAAGAACTATCCTCCATGGTTTACAACTTCCTTAATCAAGGCTCTTAAAGAAAAATCGAAAGTTCACTGTCGGTTTAAGAAATATGGGAATGCATTGGACAAAGTCACTTACAACCTATTGAGAGCTAGGTGTAATCGACTTATAAAGGAATGTTATGCTAACTTTAAAATGCATGCCGTAAGTCATTTACAAAGTAACCCCAAATACTTTTGGCAAATATTTAAAAGTAAAAAGTCAAATTCTGCTTCTATACCTAATGAAATGAAATATAATGACAAGCGGGCAAAGGATGGTAAAGATATAAGTAATCTATTTGCAGAATATTTTCGGTCTGTATATAAAAAAAGTAACAAGCAAATATACTCTAGAGATGATTTATGTGGAACAATATCGTCTAGCATGTCGCTATACGGTTGTCATTTAGATGAGCATGAGATACGTGAATATTTACAATCCCTCGATAGTAACAAGAGTACGAGTACCGATTCCCTTCCTCCAATTTTTTTCAAGATCTGTGCGAGTTGCTTGTGTAAACCTCTTTCTAGAATTTTTAATAAGTCTCTATCTTCCGGTATCTTTCCTCATCAGTGGAAAATTGCCAGTATAACTCCAATATATAAATCTGGTAATATTGATGACGTAACTAATTATAGACCAATTTCGTTGCTACCTGTTTGTGGAAAAGTATTAGAGGCACTAGTACATAAAAGAATACTAAGTCACGTCAAGAATGAAATAAGCCATAACCAATATGGATTTCTTCCAAAAAGATCAACAGCTTCTAACCTTGTAAGTTATATATTGGACATTTCTGATGCCATTGATAACGGAGAAGAAGTTCACGCCATTTATACAGATTTTCGTAAGGCATTTGATGTCGTAAATCATGACATATTATTGCTTAAGCTGGAAGCAATGGGTATTCATGGAACACTGCTTAGATGGTGTGAATCATACTTGAGGAATCGTTCACAACTTATTTCTATTAATGGATTTAAGTCATTCTCTAGTGAAATCCTTTCTGGTGTTCCTCAAGGTTCTCATCTTGGTCCGTTGTTTTTCTTGATATTCATAAACGATATAAGTAAAATCCTTAATTCCAAATTCAAAATGTATGCAGACGACTTAAAAATTTATCGAACTATAAAAAGTGTCCATGATGTTATCGCCTTACAGCAAGATCTCGATAAAATTGATAGATGGTGTAGGGATAACCTCATGATATTAAATATACAAAAATGTTACCATATAAAATTTAGCAGAAAAAAGAAGAATTACACAGCTGAGTATTTTATTGGTGACAATGTCATAAAAGAAGTGTCTTGCTTGCGGGATTTGGGGGTTTTTGTAGATACTACTCTTTCTTTTCGACACCATTTTGATTACATAATCAAAAAATCTTCAAGACTCTCAGGCTTTATATGTAGGCAAATGAATGTTTTTAAAAACAGTGAACTAACTATAACTATTTACAATTCTCTCGTTAGAAGCCATTTGGAGTACTGCAGTGTTGTTTGGAATCCTGTTTATACCATCCACTCTGAGCGAATAGAGCGTGTTCAAAAACGTTTTTTGTATGTCCTCAGTTATGCCGAGAACAAATGTCATATACTTCATTCCTACAATGATCGGCTAAAACATTTTAAAATGGTTCCGTTGCAAATGCGTAGGAAAATGTTTGATATAATGTTTTTGTATAAATTGATTAATGGTTATATTGACTCACCAATAATTTTAGAGCGCATACAATTTTTAATACCTCGTGATAATAGTCGCCTTCATAATCGTAAAACATTTAGTCTTCCACTTTGTAGAACGGTTCTCGGACAACATTCGCCATTATACCGCATGTGTTCATCCAGTAACATGGTTCGATCTGAAGTGGATGTTTTCATGGGTTCGGTGGCCTCCACAAAAAACAAATTATCACAGTACCTTTTTTCCAAGTATGTAATTTAATTTAGCCTTAATTTAATTTAGTCTTAATTTAATTTAGTCTTAATTTAATTTAATTTGGTATTTGGTTTAGCATTACTATAACATAACTTTAAGTACCAAACTTTATTGTTAATCACAGATACATTTTGTGCAAGCTGTGTCTACATATATATTAGAATACAATTTTTGAAATCTTTGTTATATATAATACCTATCAGCATGTTAAAATTGTGTTCTGTTTTGTAGACCAAATAAAGAGAAAAAAAAAAAAAAAAAAAAAAAAATACCTCGATGACTCTTTCATACTTGGCATCACGCTAATTTAGCTCGTAAAGCAAAAATTCGTACAATTTCTACAAATGAGGCAACAATCCTCGTTTAAAGACATTAAATAGAAGGAGAGAGTACTGCACAAAGTTATAATGAAATTCACAAGCAATAAAACTTTCCTTTTGACTAACCCCTAGATATACATTTGCGGGCAGGGCTGCGAGAGCTCACAGAGTTGCGGGAACTTGAACAAGTACCGTAGTTCTAACAATTTCGCGTTACACTGTTTTATTTTTACTGCACACCGGAAAATTGCACATAATTCACGCAAACCGCGTGCTCATTTCCCCCTTGCAAATGAGCACGCGGTTAAAGATCAGTCATGTATTTTTCTTGATGCTTAACGCATTTTAAACTTTATTATTATTTTCATTCAGGCTGTAGGTTAATATCATTTTCTCCGTATAATTATCAACAAAATTATTATTTAAATTATATTGAGTATTAACATTTATATAAATAATTTAATTAGGAACACTAAATAGAAAAAGGAAGGCATAGGTCACGCTGCAGCTATACTGGTTGTAGCACAAATGGGTCGGTTCGATCGGTGTAGGACCACGCTCTCACAGAATACCAGCGTAAAATAACCACTTAACGCTGCTGTGTTTTGTATGTGGAGTGTAGAAAACCGGAGACCCTCTTTACTGGAAACGAGGCATTCCATCTTAGTCATCAGGAGTGGCAACGGATCTGCATTTTGATTTTTAAACGATGATAGATGCAGATGTCTATGAGCCATAGCCTCCACTTACCATCAAGTGAAATGTGTGCTCGTTTGTCACCCACTCTAGTCCACAACCTACATATTAAATAATTTGACTACGCTTGGCAAGCAAATTAGCAGTCACAGTAGTGGTCCATTTTGTTCTTATTTTCAAGCGTAATGGTATGTTACTTTCTATGTTTAATAAATTTGACATCTTTATTGCAAAATTTGTAGGAACCTTTGCCTTCTGGGTCGAATCTGGAGTACGGTAGATGCTTTGCTTACCTGGAACCATAGGATTCGTAAATCGTAATCGAAGAAATTCTTTAAGCTGACGGGCACTGGATGGACAAGCGGAGAGATGTTAGCGACTCAATTTTCATTTACAAAATAATTAGAAACTACGTATGTTGTTCAGAACTCCCCTCAAGGTTTTATTTCACAGTACCGGGAGAAATACCTGGGGATCCAGATCAAGCCTACAGTATGCCTAGGAAGTTATTGAGATCGAATTCCTCAATCTTTAGACAGTGCCATATGTATAAAAACAGCTTTGAAGCATTTTTGAAATCGTGGACACGTTAACCACAAAATAAAAAAACAATTTTAGAGATATTTTTAGTAGTTTACAGTTAGTTAATCTTAGTGTTTTATTTATGACTTATAGATCTGAAACGTGGTCTTTCACTCCTGACCGTATGAGGAAGCTCAAGGTCGCTCAGTGAGCTATGAAGAGAGTTTCTCTGAGTGATAAACTTAGAAAAAAGGATATCCGTGGTAGAACCAGAGTAACCGACATAGCCCAACGGATTAGTAAGGTGAAATGGCAATGGGCCGGTCATATAGCTCGAAGAACCGACAGCCCATAGAGAAGTAAGGTTCTCGAGTGGCAGCCTCGTACTGGTAGGCGAAGTGTGGGGCGGCACTCCATTAGATGGAGTGACGACCTGGTAAGACATGCAGGAAGTCGATGGATTCAGGTAGCTCAGGACCATGCCTTGTGGCATTCCTTGGGGTATGCCTACGTTCAGCAGTGGACTTGTGAAGGGCTGTAATGATGAATGATAATATTATGTTTTGTTCTATGTAAGTGATAATTATCTTCAAGTGAGTGTATTTTAGATTCTAAACCTGCAATATTTTTAGCAATAGCTGGTAATCTAATAAAACAAAATAAGATGAAAATTTAATAATTACAGTTTTATTCGTTGACAACCCTGGAACTTTCGAGTTATGAACGGAAGCGAGTCGGCGGCGGGCAGCCGAGTACCGAAACTTAGACAAAGACATAGTAACTTCCATTAAATCTTTTGCAATAAAGTTTTGCGTCCCCGCTGACTCCTGTCCGTTTCCATCCTAACTACCCTATAAGTTTTGTTACAGCAATGTGAGTATCTCGCTAGTAACAAGAAATGTACACGGAATAATAAAATATGACACAGTGCTTTTATGGCCGCCCAACCCGTATTATAAACCATGTAAAACGGAAATTGTGCACTTAAGGCAGGAGACGTTTATATTTTCACTACTTAGTAGAAAGTGAGACTTTAGTATCCCTAGTAACGTATAAAGAAATCTAAACGTTTTTGCATTATCAATACATTATGCCATTTATGCCTAAATTAAGTCCACGATTTTGTATTATTCGAAGCTGTTGATTAGAGTGGATGTTTTAAATAATGTGACCTAGAAATGTATATTTTTTTATCAGCCATCATACAACTAATGTACAATATTACAAAGTACTTTAATAATAAATAAACAGTTGTTAACTCGTTTTACTGTAAACATTAGTAATCTTTTGACGTCATCAAACCAAACTTATCGACCAAATAGCTACGATATTATCTACAAACGAAAACGCCGCTCTAATTAAAGTATTTTTTCCAAGAAGCGTCCACCTCGCCACATTAAAATTGCGATTATTCAAAGACAGAATCGTCTCTTTCCTTGTAAATTAATTAGTTAGCCATTGTTTATTTTATTAATTCAGAAGGTAACAAAATATTGTAATACACATTTGACCGACAAATAATAGAAACGTACAATCAAAATACGGCAAAAAATAACTAATGGCTTACACATTAAAATGTTTAAGATTATTTCTTACCAAAACAATTGTCGCAATAAAGTTCCACAATTTTTATATTCATATTCGTTTTAATTAAAGATTTACGGATCACTAATGAACATTACGATAACGAATATAGTGTACACGAACAACAGTCCAGTCATTTATTGTAAAAATGCTCAACCTTAGTTACATAAACTGAACTTTAATGACAGGTGAACCGACATTCAAATTACGTAAATCGAAAATATAACCTTGAATTAAAATATTAACAACGCAATAGCAATACAACAGCAAACTGCAATAAATTATACAAAATTTAAAAAATGGCTGCTTCATCGAATTTAACGTCATATAATAAAATTTGTTATATTTATTCATCGTTTAAGATAATTCATAATGCAATTACGGATTTAATTAATCTCGCAATATAGATAATGTACGCATTTAATGCGAGAGCTGTTGTAAAAAGCTTTTAAACAGACAGACATGCATGACAACTCAAGTCAGGCAAATCTTTTGTAATGTCATAATAAAACAAGGATATGGAACTAATAGAAACGGATAGGAAGATCAGATCATAATCAATGTCAGCCATAACTACTACTAGGTTAGACATAATCCTTTGCCATCTTCGTAGGATTAACAATATTGTCATGGCTGGTACCTATAGTGGTGATGGCATACAGTTGATAAGTGCGTACGTGATTTGAATGTTAACCCAACCCTAAGCATTGGTTAGTACCATTCAAAACACAGCAACAGATTTAGAATTATGCCATTATTTATAAGGCTCTAAGGTAACTAACAACGAGGAAGCTAAAACCACCTCTACCTGTGTAACCCCGTTTTAACTTCTTTTACACTGCCGTAAACAACTTAATTTGTAAATTATCTACTATAACGTAAAAACATCTGTGTAACACAAAAAGAGTATACGCAGTATACATAGTTCCGTCCACCTTAGCCTATAATACAATCTCTCAGCCATAAAAATAATGCACGGCTTGCTCTGAAGTAACGCAGAAGCAATTTTCACTAGAACGACGCCTGGAGCAATGTATCGCAATCACTCTTGTTAGATTCATTGTCCGGTATAGTTAATACTTGTAAATCCAAGTAGGCTATATAGCTACGTATTTTTGCGCCAGCTACGCTCCTGATCTCTTGTGGCTTTGGGGCAGTTAAAATTGTAGAAAGTTATTATAAATTCTCCTTCTAACTGCAAATTACCTAATTACATATTGTAAAAACAAATAATGTAAGTCCATCGCCGATTTGAAAGAGTGATAGATGTATAAATCATAGTTTATTAAGGTACGATAAATAATCAGGAACTTATCAATGAAAAAAAATGAATCACCGAATAAAATTAATAAGTCTAATTAATAATAAGTCTACATATAATCGTAATAATTAAATAATTCATTGAAAATCTATCTTTAAAAACGAATAAAACAAAGCCATTAAGATGGTTTTGTCAAATTCCTCTGAACGTTTAAATGTAGCTTTGAGAACGATCTGCCAGAGACCGTAAACGAAACGGAATTATGAGCGAAATTATTTAAGTTTATCTCTTGCGTGCGAATTAGAGTAAATTTAATTGAAAAGAAGTCGCTCTAAATGTTGCTAAAATGTTGACAATATTTGACATTTCACAATAATAATTGGTGCATCCTCTTTATTTTAAACATTGGATGTATGTTTTGTTGGTTGTCTATTTAAATTATTGCTTGACTTTTCGAAATTAAGCATTTTTTTTACGGAAATTCGTTATTAAAACATCAAACATTTCACAGTTTCGATGCATAGGCGCTGAGAGCCGCGGGTTCGAATTCTGCACGGAACAAGTATTTGTAAGGCTTAACAATAATTGCTCCGGGTTTAGATGTTGGTCCGAGCAGCTGCCGCTTTCATAGTTCTATGTATCCTCTCTGAGCGCTTTATTATGGTAAAAACTACTTTTGCTATTCCACAGACGCAACGAACACACAAATAATGAACAAACGTCCCAACTGGCACGCGCGCCAATACTTTGATGCGCGGTAAAAAACCAACACCAGATGGCGCGCACTCCAAGGCAGTGTATCCATTTCGCACGCCTGGAGCGCGCGCCAATGTTCGACCTCTTGAAGCGTATAATCGATACGCGGCTTCATTGTAAATAAGCTCTTTTGATTGTTATTTACGTGTACACAGTACACACAGCTAAATACAATACCTACGAGTAACAGGTACAGATGAGGACATTATACAGCCGTACATGTATTTTATATGGTAACACGTGTACGCACATGTGGTTGTTTGCCTGTAGCCTGTAATCAATTGACAATGTAATAAAATGATAAATTTTAGACGTATGTAAATTAATGTGTGTATTTTCTATAAGTTTTGTAACACAATTCGGTAGTGCAAAATCCATACTGTAAGTGGAGAAAAGAGAATGCGTGACAATACATACAGTAATTATTTCATAGAAATACACAGTCCACTCGATAGTAAGTGAATGCACATAGAAACCTACATACTAAATTTATGTTCGATTAAGAATCAAAATGCAGATGCGTTTTCACCCCAGCGGACTAAGATGGAATGTATCATACCAATACCAATAGAAAATGTCTCTGGTTCTAGTTACTCACCATACTATACACAACCGCATTATGTTGCTATTTCATTGTGATATTCCTTGACAGCGTGCTTCTTCCCCAGTCTTCGTGCGTCAGCAATTAAACGCTGCAGAATGTCTTTACCTCGTATCATAATTAGCTGAATATAAGCGTAAATCTACCAAAGAAAACTAGACCAGTCTAGCAAAATATGATACGGCTTTAGCGGTGTGATCATAAAAAACTTTTTTGTTTCTATACAGAATAGTTCAATAAAATGTTTAAATGTAACGAATATAGATAGTGTGACAACCGACATTGAATGGATCGAGCATTCTGTCTAAGTCTTTACTTTGTTACATCTAAATTACTACCTAATCTGTTATATACATTATTATAATATTTTATACTCTTTTCGTGGTTGTCCATAGTTTTCATTAAAATTAAAGAACTACGTAAATTTGCTATGTAAATCTGATTGCTGTATAAAAGCTCAAAGTAAACCTTTGTTCTTGTTTACATATTGATGTTTGTACTTAAACAACAATGTGTCTAGTATCGCTTTCCGCGATTACTTAGAGTAATTTATAAAGCAAAAACAGCACCTTTGGTAATATAAGTTGGGTAGTTGACACAATAAATTACTTTATTTTGATACTAGCTGGCCAGGCAGACGCTGTACTGCCCTTAGCGGCAAACCTCTGTACTATAAAAATACTTAAATTCGCAATAAAAAATTTTGAGGGTCATTTATCGGGATAAAAACTACCCTATCTCTCAAGTTGGACCAAAATGCACACAGTGTGCAAAATTTCATTGAAATCAGTTTAGGAGTCCATCGCGGACAAACAACGTGACACGTATTTTTTATATATAAAAATAATATGATGTAATTAATGTAACAATTTATTAATATTTTTCATACTAACTGTAGCGTCTCAAAACATGGTTCCTTTTATATTTTATGTTTAATTAGATTTTAATTATATAAAAATATTTAAAAAAATGTTAATTTGACTACAATAACCTATGATTTTACTGGTATTCCTATATAACCTCTAAAAAAATCGTTCTGCGAGCTCGTAAAAAGCTTTTCTACTATCAACTATAATACTGTATAATGTATATAAAGGCATGGATAAATATAATATGAAACTTACAGCTATACAAGCTTGTAAAAGAGAGTGTTATATTTATCTTAGACCACAGTGACTGCCACACGGAATAAATATTGCCTGAAAAACTATCTTAAAGTTAGAATAAGGATTTATGTTTATAAGGTTTAATTAATAAGTTTCGTTGTAACTGACATATTTTCATAAAACGAGTTCAACATAAACAAAGTAAAAATACAAAAAAATAGCACGATACATATTAAAATAAAATATTGGTAAATCCAATTGGGCATACCTTAAGCGCATTAAAAAAATTACGTATAACATGATTATACGGAATTTTTAAAGTAGTTTAAATACATTTCGACAGCACTATCGGCTTCAACATCCTCGAAAACCATGAAAATGACACCCGTGATGAAAAAATTGATACCTATTGCAGCCGCCATCTTGGATTTACATTTCGACAGCACTATCGGCTTCAATTCTCTCGAAAACAATGAAAATGACACCCAAGATGAAAAAATTGGCACCCACTTCAGCCGCCATCTTGGATTTACATTTCGACAACCCTATCGGAGTCAACTCTCTCGAAAACTATAAAATTGACACCCATGATGAAAAAATTGATACCTATTGCAGCCGCCATCTTGGATTTACATTTCGACAGCACTATCGGCTTCAACTCTCTCGAAAACCATGAAAATGACACCCAAGATGAAAAAATTGGTACCTACTTCAGCCGCTATCTTGGATTTACATTTCGACAGCACTATCGGCTTCAACACTCTCGAAAACCATGAAAATGACACCCAAGATGAAAAAATTGGTACCTACTTCAGCTGCCATCTTGGATTTACATTTCGACAGCACTATCGGCTTCAACATCCTCGAAACTCATGAAAATGACACCCATAATGAAAAAATTAATACCCATTGCAGCCGCCACCTTAGATTTACATTTCGACAACCCTATCGGCTTCAATTCTCTCGAAAACCATGAAAATGACACCCATGATGAAAAAATTGATACCTATTGCAGCCGCCATCTTGGATTTACATTTAGACAGCACTATCGGCTTCAACTCTATCGAAAACCATGAAAATGACACCCAAGATGAAAAAATTTATATCTATTGCAGCCGCCATCGTGGATTTACATTTCGACAGCACTATCGGCTTCAACACCCTCGAAAACCATGAAAATGACACCCATGATGAAAAAATTGATACCTGTTGCAGCCGCCATCTTGGATTTAAATTTCGACAGCACTATCGGCTTCAACACCCTCGAAAACCATGAAAATGACACCCAAGATGAAAAAATTGATATATTTTGCAGCCGCCATCTTGGATTTACATTTCGACAACACTATCGGCTTCAACACCCTCGGAAACCATGAAAATGACACCCATGATGAAAAAATTGGTACCTAATTCAGCCGCCATCTTGTATTTACATTTCGACAGCACTATCAGCTTCAACACCCTCGAAAACCATGAAAATGACACCCATGATGAAAAAATTGGTACCTACTTCGGCCGCCATCTTGGATTTACATTTCGACAGCACTATCGGCTTCAACACTCGAAAACCATGAAAATGTCACCCATGACAAAAAAAATTATACTACTTGCTTTTAGTACGTACTACTATTATTTATTCTGTGCTTTTAAATATTGTAATAAAAAAATGTCTTATTATTATTATAATTAAATATTTAAGAAATTTGGTTATTAGAATATTGTGTATTTGTACAGCGATCTTTTTGAGCCGCTGCAAACAACCGAAACAATGTCCAGTCACGACTTTGAGTATTAAACTGAATACTCTAAGACTCACGAAGGCGACTGAAGCCAAACCACAGAAAAAAAAACAAAAAACCAGCACAAACTATATAGAAACACTACCAAACCAGTGGCATACAGTCCATACTATAATTTTTCTTAGAGGTATTATTATGTCATGACAGTTTGTCCATGTTGCAGTAGATGTCGCTTTTTTAAATTTAGCCATGCTTGACCAATTAAGAATCAAACAAATTAATGAATAGTTTAAAATACAATCGAACCTTGCTAACTTACTATTTTGTTACAAAACAAATTTGTAATTAAATTTTTAGTATAATTTATTTATTTTACATTATTCCCTATATATAATGTACTCTGTGAGCCAAACTAAACTACTCATTACTACTCTGTGGCTGTAGCTTCCCATTTAGAGAAAGAGTTTTGGCGGGAACTCGACCGGCGGCGGCTTGCTGCTCCTGTATTATTGTTTAAATAATGGTTTGAAGTGGACTTTGATATGTAAAAGTAGTGCGATTTTGTGTATTAAGTGTCTGCGCATGTGAACTATTAATGGAAACTGTGAAACAAGTGCTCTGATGGTGATGGAATCTCAAGATAAGCTGTTTGTTTGCATAGGCGCCTTTAGATACCATCGCCAACTGTCAGCTGCCTGCTGGCTCAAGTTACCGTCAAAATCTCCTAAGGCTGCACAATGTGACGCATCAACATATTGTGAAGCAGTGAAATATGTAGGAAAATTATACATGAAGACAAGGCTGTATGGCATAGTTCCTTTGCCTGCTCTCTCGAGCGAATAATAAAAACAACAACAACAACCATTTAGAGAAATATTTTTGTATACGAGGCTAACAAATCAACGAAAATTTCGCCATTTTGGAGCCGAAAAAAATTAATTATAGCTAAACAAAACAAAACTACACTGCCATTTACATTCAGTGGCTTCCCACATGATAGATGAAGAGATTAAAAAATAGATTGAGTTAAACAATTAATATTTTCAAAAGTTATTGTGTTTACAAGCCACAGGGACATGATAAATCCACACCATAAGCCACTAAAACCCTTTTTTTTATTTAAAAATAGCAATTAATCGATTTAAAAAAAATATTAATTAGTTCAACAATCATTTATCTTTCTAACAATGTGCTTTTTATATCATTTATATGTATAATATGATTGCTAGATACGATTTTATTCGATAAAATGTTGGAATCTTAATTTTTAGGCGATAGTAGAACACACCTTGCGCTTCCGCTTAAGGTATGCAAAAAACCTTTCAGATTTAGATGTTTATACATTATGCAATTAATTGCAATTAAAATTTCCAGTTCAACTAAAGAAACTTACTTGCACATCTGGAACGCGATGCGAGTGGTTGGACTTTACTGCCGACTTGACAATTTCTATATTATTATCGTTATAATCGTTCGATCCTATTATTACAAAACGTTTCAATTGGAGACTTGATCGAAGATTAGAGCGTTAGTTAGACCTTTAGCCCAATTAATTATTAAGGTTCAGACATATTCGCATGTTAGCTTCAACGATATTTTGATTAGCAGACCAAAAGCATAAAAGGCATAAAACACTAACTGCCATGAATACTCGTATCACGCTTAACATAAACGGATATAATGTTACTAAATGACCTACTAAACATGTTGCGCCTTCCAAACTAATACAGATAACAAGTACTAGTATGCAATAAAACGATGAACAATTACAAGGAGTTCGCATGTACCTATGTTAAGTTAATATTAATTACCTATGTACGTAAAACATTGTACTTATTTATATTTTAAAACACGGATCACAACACTAAAAATACGATCTCACAGTTAATTATTAATGTTATTTGTTCGGAATATTACGAGGGTGGATTGAAAAGTACTCGGCCTAACACAGATCCATTCAATTCTAAAAATCAAATCTACCCACATTATTTAGTTCAGTTCAGACTAGTTCATTGTGTGAAGTTCGAAACGTGTGCGATAATTAGTTGTGATTTTATAAATTTATTAACAAAGTAATCGGACATAATTTCCGCGAATGGAGCAAATCCAGCAGCGTGCCGTCATTAAGTACCTCCATAAGAAGGGGCTATCATCAAAAGCCATCCATGATGACATGGTCAGTACATTAGGCGATTGTGCTCTGTCATATTCATCCATCAAAAAATGGATAGCAGAATTTAAGCGTGGTAGAGAGAGTGTGAAAGATGAACCCCGCTCTGGAAGGCCTTCGACGTCAACTACTGACGAAAATATCAAAAAAATACTTGATTTAATAATGGGAGACCGCAGATTAAAAATTAGAGAGATAGCCGAGATTATAGGTATCTCTTATGAACGAACTCAAAACATCATTGTCAACGAGTTGGGTTTCCACAAGGTGTCTGCGAGGTGGGTTCCGCGACTGCTTTCAGTTGAACAAAAAAGGACGCGATTGACTATTTCACGCGACTGTTTGGATTTATTTGAAGCCGATGCAGATGATTTTTTGAATAGTTTTGTTACTATAGACGAAACATGGGTTCATTACTGTACACCGGAAACAAAACAACAATCAAAACAGTGGAGAAGACCTGATTCACCACCCCCTAAAAAGGCTAAGTCGATTTTGTCGGCAAATAAGGTGATGGCTTCAGTATTCTGGGACTCGAAAGGTGTGATTATGATTGATTATCTTGAAAGGGGTCAGACTATAAACTCTGATTACTACTGCACCTTACTACGTCGTTTACGAGAGGAAATAAAAGAAAAACGTCGAGGAATGCTCAGAAGAAAAGTCCTGTTTCATCAAGATAACGCCCGTGTTCACACGTCAGTACAGTCAATGGCTGAAATTCACAACTGTGGCTTTGAACTGTTACCGCATCCGCCGTATTCACCTGATCTGGCACCATCAGACTTCTTTCTGTTCCCTAACCTAAAAAAGCACTTGGGAGGTCAAAGATTTTCGACAAACGAGGAGGTCAAAGCAGCTGTAGACGCATATTTTGACTCTAAGGAAGAATCATTTTTTTTCAACGGTCTAAATACTTGGAAGGGGAGGTGGCAAAAGTGTATTGAACTTGATGGTGATTATGTAGAAAAATAAAAATATAACTGACTTAGTATGTGTTTATTTTCTTGGTTAGGCCGAGTACTTTTCAATCCACCCTCGTAAGTTACTAGCGCTGATATTGTAATACGTTTGAATTTTTAGGTCAATTAAATAAACTATAAACTAGTAGTTATTTTGAGGTATCAATTTTGTTACAATTTGCTTGATGTTGAATGAATAGAAAAATATAATATATACGTTTTTGATCGAGATACTGTTGTCACTTCTAAGAATCTTATATAATTTAAATCGGAAATATTACGACTTCCATCTTAGGACTATGTTTAGTAGTGATGATGACTTCATTAATTATAAGAGAATTAAAAAAAATGGACGATTGATAGAGAAACAATGCAATAATATTGCTTTACATAGTTTTGTCTAAATATCCTTATCCAGACAAAATTATGTTATGCAATGAAACACTGCTTATTTTCCTTATTTGGATGTTACGATGAATGTCTTTTATACAAGTTAGTAACGTGATTAAGAAGTTTCTGCAACGATCTCCATCTATAAACTCTAAAATATAAATAAAACACTTATTCGTACATTTCTAACGCAACAACATTTAACATCCGGTTACCAGGGAAGCAAAACTGAACGGAAAGGCCCAATGGTAAAGCCATTTTTATTAGCAGAAAGACCGCATCGACTAGCGCGGAATGCTAGCAGTTGCGACATGGCGCTAATAAATATTGCGCGTAGACGCGCCTTTAAAGCCGAAGGGGGGGGGGGGGGGGGGAGAGAGGTTTACCGTACTCATACATACCGCTGGTTTAATTATTCACAATATTTTACTTGTGTATAATCTTGTTTGAGTACTTATTGCTCAGCCTACTTGAAAAAAGCCTGTCAAATCGACTAGAACTTTTTAAACGAATTTAATTAATATCGTGCAAAAAATTGCACATACAAATCAATTTTAAGCCCGGCTACATAAGAATACGTTTACAACTCAAAATTTTATCAGAAACAATTCGAAAGGAATACGTGGACAAAGGCAACGCGTTAATCGAAAGCATTGAGTATCCCCCGCCGCGTACAATTAAACGAAACTAGTTCATGTGTACGCGAGTGTATACATTCATATTGGCGGGACACAACAGCTCAAGCGAACATCGATCTTATTTCTATCAAAATAAGTTTATAATATGGTTAGACACAAATAAAACAAGTGATTGTAACTCATATTCATTCTATAAATGGGTATAAGTGTACTCTTCACTATTCAGGGTTAATGAACGATAAAAACAGCGATTATCGATTTTACTAGCGCACAATAAGGTGCATGGAATGAATTAATACTTTGCCGCTACAATTGGGGCAGGAGCAGGATGAGCGCGGCATGGAGCGTTCGATCGCGGGGACGCGCTGAGGTCGTTCACCCCGCGCTCGCCTGGACCGACCGGCTGGCCGTTCGTTGCTAGGGCTGCCAGATACAGTGTAACGGTTCGCTCTTTACATACTTCGAAATTTTAATTCTTACTTTGATTGAATTTCATTTTTTTTAACTTGGAGTAGAAAAAAAAGTTTATTTCCATTTTTATAACGATTTAATGCGTAGAAAAAAATACTTTTTATGTTTGATATAATAAGTTATAACTGTACAAAAGCAATATCAATTGTAATGAAATTTTGAATACAATTACTTCTTTGAATCCCTTGGGGCTAAA
The DNA here is from genome assembly GCA_033319125.1 of Parnassius glacialis. Lineage (NCBI taxonomy): Eukaryota > Metazoa > Arthropoda > Insecta > Lepidoptera > Papilionidae > Parnassius > Parnassius glacialis. The sequence goes on from JAVANC010000008.1 coordinate 6,442,250, forward strand.
TTATTGGGTTATACTTGGGGATGAATACATTTTCTCTAACATCCCGAAAAGATCAGCCATAAAGGAAAAAACACAGCAGTCGCCTAGCTTTCTCCATTTTTTTATTCAAAACTAGCTGTTCCTCGCGACTTCGCCAGCGTGTTATTTTGGATTTTAATTTTTTGCACGGAACCCTAATTCTTTTTCTAAAATAAAAGTAAGTAAGCCTAAGTTACTCCTTGTGATATCAGCTATCTGCCAGTAAAAATCCCGTCAAAATCGGTCCAGCCGTTTCGGAGATTAGCCGGAACCAACAGACAGACAGAAGAACGGAAAGACAGACAAACAAAAACTTTAAAAATTGTATTTTTGTTATTAGTACCGTATATACTTTCATATGCATTTAGTAAAATGCTGTAATTTTGATATTACAAACAGACACTTCAATTTTATTTATTTGTATAGATGTATAGATTTTAAGCTTACAGAAGTTTGCCGCGGGTGACGTTTCACAAATCAATACCAAGTTTAAATGGATTTATTGAACAACGATGCCGAGTGCGCGAAATGAAACGAAGTAATGAAATGAATCTGTGTAATTTGGTTTTTAAGAGCTATTATTTATTTTGTCTGTCCACTGTCTGTTAATAAAGTTATAAAATAATAAAAATTATAATACTAAGATGTAAGAACATTCTAGTCTATTAGTGATCTTGTAGTTTGCATGTAAAGAGCCAATTGTGTTCAAATCAAAGAACTTCATTCGCACCTTTCTGTCCAGCGCGCTTCTAATTTGTTTATGACGGTAACGTTACAATATACGCATTTCAAATTTACTATGAAAAGTAATATTATAATGGAAAGACGCTTCTTGTATAATGGTTATTAACTTCCAGGGTTTTCTTATGTATGACGTAAATAAGAGTACAATCGTGGCCAAAAATAAATTGAAAAAACTAGATACAATGGCCTTTAGCTCTTCATTTGATCAAATCTTAAAATTTCTAAATTTACCCTCGAAGTCGAACATTTGCTAAACAAAGAACGTCGAGTAGGTATAAGGACGTTAGAGTCGGTCAGCCGTCCGTGAAGGCCCCCACAGACAGTCAATCAGTCGATCTTGAAACTTTCTCGATCGCTCCCATTCCGCCGAACCGATATCAATGCACATGTGCACTATCTAATGAACACATCTAATGAAAGTAAAAAAAATTGGTAATAAGTTAATAAATTGCATATCAATGATATGTTGCTAACTGGTAGCATTCATTGCTATGCAGACGACAGGACTAGTGATGCCTTATATACCGGCCGTGCCAATATTTCTCGGGAAAACGTCGCCGAGTACCGGGACAAACTTGTATCTGAAGTCGAGTCTTTGCTTTACAAAGTCTCGGATTATGGCCGACTAAATCTAGTCCAGTTCAATCCCCAGAAGACACAAGTTTGCGCGTTTACCGCTACAAAGAACCCCTTTGTCGTATCTCCTCAGTTTCAAGGCACTCCCCTTGCTGCCTCAGCCAGTATCGGAATCCTTGGCGTCAACATATCGAATAGTGTGCAGTTTCGTGGTCACTTGGAAGGGAAGGCCAAATTGGCCTCTAAAAAGCTTGGCGTGCTCAGCAGAGCCAGACAGTATTTCACGCCGGCACATCGCTTGCAACTTTACAAAGCGCAAGTTCGGCCCCACATGGAATACTGTTCTCATCTCTGGGCCGGGGCACCCCAGTGCCAGCTCCTTCCACTTGACCGCATCCAGCGCAGAGCGGTTCCAATCGTCGACGACCGAGTTCTTTCTGATCGGCTCGATCATTGGCACTGCGTAGAGATGTTGCATCTCTTTGCGTATTTTATCGCATCTATCACGGGGAGTGCTCTAAGGAATTGTTCGGACTAATTCCAGCCGCTCAATTTCACCATCGCACATCGCGACAAAACTCGCGTTACCATCCATACCATCTGGATGATTGGCGGTCCACCACTGTGCGATTTAGAAGAAGTTTTCTCCCTCGCACAACTTATTTTCCGGACCGATACGACTTAGGAACCTTCAAGAAAAGAGCTTACACCTTTCTAAAAGGCCGGCAACGCATCTGCAATTCCCCTGGTGTTGCGGTTGTTCATGGGCGGCGGTAGTCACTTACCATCAGGTGAGCCGCATGCTCGTTTCCCCCTATTCCCTATTCTATATAAAAAAATTAAGTAATGGCCTCCTATAAGCGCACGATAAGAATAGGACAGCCAAATTGAAATTGTGTAGATGTGTGCAAACTAAAGTATTTATTATTTCATTAGCAAGATTTCACGGCTAGGAAACGAATGATAAATGATAATGATTGGTAAGTTTACAATAGTTACGATTTGTTTTACCTTTATATTTTTATTTTCAATGTGTTTTTTTATGACAGCCGATGCAAAAGAATTCAGCGGTTATTGCCTAAGTTCTCGAGTGGCAAATTCAAACCGATGGTAAGCGGTGTGCTGGCGGGGCCCTAACTACTAAAATAACACTTAATATAATGACTAACATATCTATCTCTATATATATATATATATATATATATATATATATATATATATATATATATTAATATCATCATACAGCCCATCACAAATACACTGTTGAACATAGTCCCTCCCCAAAGAGCACCACAAACCACAGCCCTGAGTAACCTACAACCATCGATTTAATGCATCTCCTATCCAGGTCATCACTCCATCTAGTGAAGGGCCTTACACTTCGCTTACCGGTTCGAGGCTGCCATTATACAATATCTATATAGTACTTAAATTTCTATAGTAGTGAGAAGAAGCCGCATTCGCTGAAACTAGAAAGAGCATTTCTCTTTGTTCCTTTTACATTAGCAGCAAATACATTCAACATTTGTGCTTAATTACAAGCAGCTTCTCCGTGCTCTTATTTTAAGTAAATAATTATACAAGATTTTTGTTCTTCCACATTGTGTTCGCATAAATATACGGGTGGTATTATAAAGAGTTACGGCAAAATCATTAAGTGATATAATAATATGTCCATTGAAATTGTACTTTTTACAAAAATGAAAAAAAATTGTTTAATATTACATCAATATCATATATAATAAAATTTATTTCATTCTTCTTAGCAGTTTCAAACAGGACAATCGATGTGCATGTTTTTTTATGTATGTCCACCGATTTATTGGAAACTCCTGAACGCATTTCTTCTGGTTTTTCTAAATTTAAAGATTTAAGATATTACTTAAACCACAAAGCCATGGTAGCCCAGGGGCTAAGCGCACGCTGTAAATTTCACAGTACGCGAGCAACCCGGGTTCGATCCCCGCCGGCGCCTATGAAAATTTTAACTGCAATTGTGAGTTCTGATTTACTACGTGCCCGGGGGTGAAGGAAAATATGTTGAGGAAACCTGCATGTCTGAGAAATAAGAAAAAATATTTCAAACACGTATTGGGGCAGCGCGGCTGATATTTCCTTGCCCTAAAACTCTTCCAGAAATAAGAGGAGGTCCGTGCCTACCAGTGGGACGTATGCGCATATATGCTGTAACTTTTACTTAAAACACTCAAAAGAGCAAAACGTAAAGATTAAAAACCGAATTCGAAAACAAAACAGAATAAAATAACTTCTACATAACAGCTTCTGTAATCAGTGCTAAGACAGTGTATCATTGAAAAATGAAATCCACGGTGTTTTTTATTAAAACTTTAATTTTTCTTCATAGGAAGAATTTAATTTATATTTCCAGACATAATATACTTATGGTGAAGGTCACATCATAATGGATATAAATAACAGGATCAGCTGTAATGTAACACAACCGTGTAAGTGCTAGTTAGTTACCTTTTAAAGTTAAAAGAGAAAAAACTTAAATATCGACTGTACTACTACTTGGTTGTTAACAAGTTTCTATACAGCTGTACGTGTAAGTAATGTATTGTTATCAAAGCGAAACCGTTCCGCACTGAACAAACTGGCGTGAATAAGAAACGGCGTGATAGATTGTCCGAAAGAGAAGTTGGAACAATCAAACAACGAATATTTGAAACACAATATAATAAATTCACAACATCGAGTCACTTTTTCACCGAATTATTTATACTATTTTATAAATTTATCTGTTATTATTTTATAAAAGAAATGCAGTCTAGAAATTAGTTTATTTCTAAATATAGCATCGGGGTTGTAAATATGTGACCTTAATGTTACTATAATAAAAGAAAAGTTTGCAAAATCTCTTCTCCAACCAACGAAATTGCACGGTCCAGCCGATAAATCCTCCAGAGAAGCAGAAAACAATACTGCGACGTTAAAGTGATCTATGTCCAAATTTCTTTCGTAAGACTAAGATAATTACTTACATTAATTGGACCGCTTGGCAAGAGCGCTAGCTCTACTTACCCCGCCTTCAATAAGAACCAGCGGCTGTTTAACAACAAAGGCCAGTAGGTGGAACAATGCGGTTATTGTTATGAATACGTTGTCGTGGTCCCCCGCAGCTCGAGCTGCCAACTGGCCAGGCACACTGTAAAACTTTTTACGCTGCCCGCCGGCGACCGGAACGAGCCAAACAAAACTACGATGTGATGTTTTACTGACCGGCCTTTGTCCATGTTTAGTGTAACCAAACCTCAACTGTTTAGGCGGATTATTCACAATGCAAACGAATGATGCCAATTAATTTAATCTTGCAACTTACCCCGGGTTTCCCCATAGATTGATTGATTAATATTTTTTTAAACTTACTTTAAATGATTTTACTTCTCATAACTTAGCACTTATATAAACATCTATGTTGCCAAATTATTCGAAATCCATTTCTAAGTAGGGTCGTTGCGCCGGTAAGCCGACCGGGTCTAGTTTTCGGCCTTTGGCACGAGGTGATGCAGTAAATTTGATTTAATAACGATTTTAATAAATATTATCGTCCAAAATTAAGTTTAATGCATTTCTTAATAGTTGCATTATATTTTGCAACATTACTTCATCGGGTAAACACAACACGCGATTTATAATAAATAGTTCAGTTTGACGCCAGCACAGGAGCTGTTAAAGAGTGTAAGAACGTGCAAAAAAAATAGTGGCACGCGTTTCACTCAAAAGTAAATTTTGCACTGTATTTACAATGATTATTTAATAATGTGCTTATATTTCACTGTATAAATAACTTAATTTTAAATTTTCACATAGATTACTATAATATTTTATTGTAAAAGTTAATAAATTAGGTGGCCGAAAAGTGACACATGAAATTTTCCTATTATTTGGTTATCGGCCATGTGGCCGGAAAGTAGACCGTGTTTAGCCTAACTACTTTGTCTCTTTCATTTATTTGGTTACCTACTATTAGTCTTCTTTCTTTTTTATAATGAATTGTATCCTTGCGGAGACACTAGCTTTCAGTTTTCGGCCACCAAATATTGCAATTTAAATAATTATTGATGAAACTAAAATACCCATTTTAGTTGTGGCCGAAAACTAGATTGAGTCTAAAATTATTATTTAGTTTTCGGCCAACTTAAAATTATATGAAAGAATAGGGAAGCCGAAAATTGAATACTGCTTTGGTTGACGAACATTTCATGAAATATTTCATTCACGTTGCGTTTTAGGAAGAAGATTCAATAAGACATTATTTTCTTCAGATAGTTCCTCCAAAAAAAAAATCCTCCAAAGAAATATAATAAGTAAATAGTTTCAGAAAATGTAGACTTAATGAATTTGATCACCATGTAGTGGATTACTCAAAATGTGTCCGGAATACCCCGGAAAGACTAATTAGTGAAAATTCAGACACTAGAAAAAATATATTTCTAAAAAAATAAATAACGCAGACCTAGTTTCCACAAGAAAAGTTTTGAAACATTTAAAATCAAATCTGGCAGAAAAAAAACATGGTTGGCGATGTTCTAGTAACTATGAATTCATCTAGCGATGCCTGCCGTTTATCGATAACAACATTTCAACATCCCATTTGTAAGGAAGTTATTTGGATATCGGTTCCTTAGTATCGTTAGATAATGTTCTTGTAATCCCAACTCAAATAAGCCTACCAATGACAACAGTACTGACAATGCCGGAAATGGTAATAGATTCCAGTAACGCAATAATAACGACTCAAAGTAGTACAATGGCCAGGATGATACCACCACCACTTACACCGATGATAACAAACAACCCCTTTGTAACTTTAGAAAATGTACTGGTTGATATTCCAATAAAACAGACTAGTAAACCTCTAGAAACTAGTGAAACTTCGGCTTAAGTACTATTAAATAAAGAATACAGAGATGCGATAGAAAAAACATTTATTTAAACCGGAACTCGTGAAAATTCAACCATTAACAGTACACGTACACCTTCTTCTGTAGCAATTTGAAATGCAGAGTGACGAAAACTTTATAAAGATAAAGTTAAAATAGAGAAGTTAGAACTAAGTTAAAAAAGATAAGATATTTTGAAAAAGAAAAGAATATAAAAAGAAAAGTTCAAAAATGCTAAAGTTCAAAAACGAATAATCTCAAAATCCAAGAATTCCATGAGAGAAAATGAAAGAGTAAAAGTAAATTGTACCTGGTGTTATGACATTTTAATAAGCGATACAGAAGAAGATATGGAAATAATTGAATGTGACTTTTGCACCAAATGGATTTGAGAATTATAGATTTTGTTGGAATAAAATATGAGGTAGCGTTCGGGAAATTACAGCACATCTTCTCGTCAGGTATACCTTAAAACGAGACTGTACAACCAGTGCGTGTTGCCAGTGATGACCTATGGAACTGATACGTGGTTCTTCACTGCTAGCCGGATGAGGAAGCTCAAGGTTGCTTAGCGAGCTATGAAGAGGGCTATGCTCGGAGTTTCTCTGCGTGATAAACTTAGAAATGAGGATATCCGTAGTAGATCCAGAGTGGCCGACATAGCCCAACGGGTTAGTAAGCTGAAGTGGCAATGAGCCGGCTATATAGCTCGAAAAACGGACAACCAATGTGGAAAAAGTTCTCGAATGGCAGCCTCGTAACGGCAGACGAAGTGTAGAGCGTCCCCCCACTAGATGGAGTGACGACCTGGTAAGACATGCAGGAAGTCGATGGATGCAGGTGGCTCAGGACCGAGTTTTGTGGCATTCCTTGGGCGAGGCCTACGTTCAGCAGTGGACTTGTGAAGGGATGTAATGGAAAGGCTGATGATGGTGAAAATATGAGGAAGTACAAAAAAATGAAAAGATTTGATTGCCATATTTAACGACACGAAATTTTATTATAATTTTACAAAAATTATATTAAGTTAAGGTTAAGGCATCTTTTATATTGTGTCTAATGCAGTGGCCGAAAACTAAAATTCTTGTGGGCCGAAAAATAAAATTTGGGGCCGAAAACTAGCATTTTACATATTTTTCACATCAAAAATTATTATAAAAAAGAGATTTTTCTTGTAGCATCAATGATTTACAAAAATGAAAATTACATTATGTAAGCTACAAATTAACATTAACAACACTAGGCCAGCATAATGGCAATTATTTTTTCTAGTATCTTAAAGTTAACAACTCCACTAAAAGGCCGAAAACCAGCGCAACGACCCTAATTCTTTCTTAATATCCCATACCATTTAATGTTAACGTCCAAAAGACGAAATAATTCTACAGATTTATTTAAAAAAAATGGGGAATTCAATAAATCAGTTCAGTTATTAACAAACACTATAATCAGCCTATGATATAGTTTCGTATAAATTTACAAAAATAGTCTATAACAGTCCAAAATGTTGTCTGATGGTAACCCTATCTATGTCCTACAAAAGTAGCCGCCGAACAATGCATTGATTGGAGTGGCAAGCATGACTGGAAAATTCACCAGGTAATAACGGAGACGAAGAAATTAGAAACATGTTGTAACTCTTGAGATATTGTAATATGTACCTTATAGTTCTCACGGCAACGCATTGATTGCAAGGCACGCCGAAGTCCAAATCAGTGATAATTAAAATTCATAAGACGAACCACGACTATCGCGACGGTGAACTAAAGACACGCTAAGATTCTCGAAGCGTGTGGGCTGCTGCAGTCAAAATGTATTTTATGTAAAAAGCTATTGTGATTTACACTTATAATTTTACAAATTACACAACCTTGTGTAATGAAATATGTAAAAGCGCATAATTACTTGTTCTTTTGTTGTCTAAATTTGATGCGACCATAAATACTAGGGGCTAATGTTTATAAGATGGAAATTAAGTTTTATACGTTCAACCAATTTGTTTTTATAGGATAAGGGTGACAAACGAGCACACAGTCCACCTGACGGTAATTGGTTGCTGCGGCCCATAGACATCTACATCAAACAAAATAAAGATGCGTTGTCACCCGTGAGGACTAATATGGAATGCCTCTTTTCCAGTAAAAAGGGTCTACGGTTCTCTACACTCACCATACGAAACACAGCAGTGTTAAGATGCTATTTTACGCTGGTATTCTGTGAGAGCGTGGTCCTTCCCCGGTCGAGCCGACCCATTCGTGCTACAACTATACTACTAATATAGCTGCAGCATAGCTCTATCGCGTTAGAAAACAAATTAACAATCCACAAATAACATTACAAGTAATCCCTTTTCGATGCAATATGAGCTATCGTATGACAGTACACCTAAGTTGACTAACACTTCAGCGAAGTTTTGTTTTTCGCTTAATAGTGTGTATTTCTTACGTCCAAAAACCGTATAATATATGAAAATGATTTTTGTAGGATTTTAAGTTATTAATTATTTATAAGCGTGTATTGTTAACTTTGATTGTTGGTTTTGGAAACGTTTGAAATGTAAGAGTGTGATTGTTTGTAGTGAGAGCAGTTTAAAATATCGTATCTATACATTGTTACTGGAAATCACACCTGCCCCGTTTGTCTTTAGCTTAAACTGTTAATAACTTTTGCCACATAAACAATATCGGTTTGCTATAACTCAAAAGAAGTATTTACCATTAAGCCATCGCTTAATTTATATCCCACCTGATGGTAAGTGGTGAAAGTTCTTTCAAATCATCGATTTTCTTACTTTATAAGAGAATTTGAACAACGAAAAGCAGTTTCAATAGTATTGGTACATACCATTCATTGCTCAGTTCAGTTATTGAGACTGCAGCAAGTTATGAGGAAGTTTTATATATGTACATTCAAAAAAAAAAAGAAAGAAAACGGCAGTCACAACTATATTTTTAATGCCCCTTGTGGTGGATAGAATTTCATATAATCAGTACTTAGCGATTTATAAGATGCCAAAAAGAATATTCTGGCCAAGTTTTATACCTATAAGAGCTACAGTTTTAAAATGTTATTTTTTTATTAACGCCCCAGCAACCCCTTCGGCGGGTGGAATTTCGTAAAATCCGTTCTTAGCTAACCTCTACTCGGCGAATAGTTTAATAAATTATTTCAAAACAATGATGAATCCAACTGCAACTAGTACTAGATATTAAGTAAATCTTTTTTATTATAATACTGTATGCACTGTGTTAATGTTCAAAAGTCTTACACAATAAAAAAATCAGTGTATAAGTTTACAATTGTCGTAGAGCTGTCGTCGCTGGCTCGTGTAAACGTCTCCCATCGGTTGCTCGAGGCCGGTTTTATTCCCGTCCGAGTCAGCATTCCTTTTCAGCGAACTAAGCGGAAGCGCGTCGAGTGTCTTTCAGTATTATTACTGCTTACAATACCCAACGTTTGCAATTTTGCGTAGCGTGAATGACGCTCTGCGCTGTAAGCGGAAACTGTGAAGCCGAGAGCGTTTTAATGTCAATCGATGGATACCATATTTCAACGCGTCGATAAAACCAACATAAAATTTATTATCGTAATAAAAAATTAAAAGTAACCTGCATGCGTCACTTATAAGGCAAAGATCATCTCATTACTGTCGTTATAAATATATTATTAATAAAAGCAAGCTTACTTACTATAATTAATGATCATAATTTAACTTCAACTTGCTTAAAAAAGCTTTAGATTTTGAAACTCATTCTTGTGATGCGGTTTTAAGACAAACTATTAGAAAAGAGGATGGAAAAGAATCTGACGTAGCATTAGAAAGAAGGGAAAAGTTGTTAATAATGTATTAATTTAACATCATTTATTTTGTGAATGCTCCAGGGAATCTATGTCAAAAATAGTGTTGCGAAAGTTTGTAACGCGATGAGTGTATGCGTGTCCATTATCTTAGTTATTTGGTAAGTAACCGACTTCATTTATCAAATTTCTTCTAAATATAATTCGTATTATTAAACGTTATCGTTGCGTATTGAGTTTAAAATACTATAAACATACATTAACAATGTAATATGAATTAAACTTACATTTGTTAATTACTGTACACTACATTTTTATCATCAGCGAGTTTGCCAAATTAATTAATAAAGAAAAGATTGCAATAAACATGGCTGCTATATCTAATTTAAATTCTTAATCGTGTGCGTGTGTAACTTGAAAAGAAATACACATTACCGTTTAAGTCAAACCAGATAATAAACACCATCAATTAATCAGTAGTCTGCAAAGGACGAATATTATTTTCAACAACGCAAAACCGGTACCGCGCGAGCCTCGCGACGACATATAGCAACAAGAGTCATTTAGTGCGAAATCGTATAAAAAGATAAAAACGTACATCGTAGAAAAACTACGATCGCGCAAATTCAAAACGCTGTGTGGTTTTTATAACCGAATACAAGTAGCAATATTATTAACTATGCAAAAGTCATATTTATAATGTTACCATACAATATAAAATTCAAGAGGCCTAGAACAATATCACAAGAAAAATTGTCTATAATATTTTTAAAAAGGTAATTATTATCGGTGGTCGGCCTTTTGCAGTGTTTATGTTTAGTGTTAATACGCGAATTCGAATTACTGTTAATACACAAAAAATAATACGCGAAGTAATTCCTATCGCATATATGTACATATACAACAAGAAACGAAAACAATATGAAATTCAAAATTAACTACCGTTAAAATATTTAATTTACTATCATATTTGAATATGTTATTCAGTTTTTAAAAAGGCTTTGTTAAACACTTCTAATTATCCTCTCGATGACAATAAATTAAGGAACTTTAGAACAAGACGTGGTAAATCGTCGGTAAATTCCTCTCCATGTATATAGATTGTATACCTATCCGTGAAGAACGAGGTTGATCAATGATCACACAATTACCTATTAATTTAGGAAATAATGTATATTATAAGACACATTAAAAAATAAACAACTAAGTTATCCTTCAGTCAGCCTCGGCAGGCAGTGTTGTGTAAAGAATCGGTTCAAAGCCTTCGCTCTAAATACCTCCCTCTGCCTCAGCGTCGGTCCACGCCCTCTGCTCACGTAACGGACATCACACACACGAGGGCGCGGACATTAATAAATCACACGTTACAGCTCGCCAGGCACTATAAATTAATGCTGATTAATCCGCAAAAGCTATACATGGAATAGTTACAAAAGTCAAAGCACTGTGCGCTGTCATTTATACGCGAAGCGCACGCGTAAGTACGCCTATTAACATGATTTGTTACGAATTTAGAGGAATGCTCTAACTCTAAATCTATTTTACGAGTCAACGCGCCCTCAAAATGCAAATTTTATCGTTGTTATGCATGAACGCACAAGAAACATTAATTCCATGTGTTTGGGGCTCTCTGGAGAAATTTCAAAGAGCAGAATGTATTGTGTACGTCTGGAGTGAAATACGATATTAAGCATTACTTCTTTTTGTCATGTCAGGTAATGGGACAAAATTTAAGGCAAGCTATAACTGCGATAAGTGTTTTGAATTAATTACACATAATATGTAACAACTAAAACGGAACGAAACGCGAAGAAACAAACAGTAGCAATAATTTGTATCGTACACTGCAAATGCATGCAATTAAATACGACGTCGTAACTACGAGTATCAACAGCGAAGGGGACGCTACCGGCCGGCATAAGTTCATCCAAGTTGAGAAGTAGACGTACACAAAGTAACGGCTGTAAGAAGAATCCAGAGTGCAAAGATCGCATTCAGCGGTACGGGTCACGGGTCGACGTACGGGTCACGCAGGCAGCGATGCAGGGGTCATAACGCGCATGGGTTGTCTTCTAGTGAGGGTCAGTAAATTACATTGCTGTCGATTACATAAGGCAAACGTAAAACTCCACAAGTCACAATAGTGCGATAAAGTTTTTATGAAGTTAATCTCTCAAGAATAATGTCTAAATATAAAATTTCATATAGATATTCAATAGATACTTGGGGACGGGTAACGTTTGAAAAATGAAATTTGTTTAACATTAATAGAAATTCTAGTACTAGGCAGCTATCAAGTGTTATACACCTAAACCTAAGAAACGTAAATATTCCTCGCTATGATGAAAATCAACAAACAATTGCTAGTACAAAATAGACAACACAATGAAAACATTGTCACGTAGTCTAAATTATAGTGAAGAGTACTATTTAATTTTAAAAAGAAATTTCAATACGAGTATGACAAATACATAGATAATATCTAAAATTGAGAAGAGCTGTAAAAGAACATGTAGCTTTTACACAACTAATTAACAAACTCATCGAAACAATTTTGGTAGTTCTCGCGACGCAAGAGTTATTCTTGTAAATGTCAGTTCAGCAGACAAGACCAAAACAACACATTTTGTGGTGTCATTTTCTCGACGCGTTCGACAACCGACACTGCGCCGCGTCTAGTCGCACGCGGTCATACGAGAAAGCTAACGAAAGCGGATCGGTTTCCACGCGTTGCCACACATTGCTCGATACGCGGTTGGTTTTTAAGTAGGTTGGCCAACAATTCCCATAGTAGACATGTATTTTACAAAGTAAAACTACAGAAAGTACATGAAATAAAGTCAATTAAGCAACTACTTAAAATTAGATTTATCTATTTATTCGTCTCACAATCGGACGAATAAATTAAATTAGTTTTATTCGTCCAATCAATATTTTAATTTGTGAATTCTTATAACATATGAAAAATTTGAACGTATTTATAATATTAACCTTAACAAAAATACGAAAGCACCTATTAAGCAATATCAGCGAAAGTAGGCAAAGGTGCGGCACATTTAATGTTCATCCATTTGTTGGGACAACTTTATACTGAAGAGTATTTATTTTATACGATTGTCAGAAGATTAGCAACAGCTCAAAAATTAAGTTAACACAATCAAGACAATAAATTAATTTTTATTATCCTTTTTAAATATTGACATCGAATAATCTCGCAGGTAAGTCAGCTATGAGAAATATTTTTACCATGGTAGAGTATGTTCACACTCAAACAATTATTGTTGAGAAATTAAATTAATAGTAGTAACAATTATTACTGCAACGTCATTAAAAATGAAAGTGCAATATTTATTCTTGTAATCCTAAATTTATTTCCTGATTCTACACGTACAAACTGTGGCAACCTTTTCATGTTTATCTAATTACTGCTAAGCGGGTTTGTAAATGCTTTTCAAAGGCAATTTTGAATAGAAGATTTCATTGGCATATTGAAATTAATATTTAATAGTATATTACGCAAAAAACATACATATATAATGTTCCCAAAAATATTAGAAAGACAACTAAGTTCAATAGGCCATTTGACTAGAAGTAAATGGAAACCTTAGTGTTGCATCACTTTAAAATAAACATACGCGACATAAATTACAAACAACCAGCGTATCTATCTGTGTGGAATATTTATCTGATCGCACGTCATATATAGAGCCGTGGTAGCTCAGGCGCAAAGCGCTCGCTGTATATTTCACAGTACGTGAGTAACCCAGGTTCGATCCCCGCTGCCACCAAAGATATTGGTTAATTTCAATTTCTAGTGCTTATTATACCACGTGTTCGGCGGTGAAGGAAAACATCGTAAGGAAAAGTTTTTCTTTACGTAAAACAACTGTTATTGGTAACAAGTGTATTCGTACAGGGCGTAACATTTAAGCAACATCGTAAGCGAATTGCGAACTGATTCAAGTTATATATTATGTAAGCGCCTTAAGCGAGAGGTAAACGCCCTAGCAACAGCATCGCTAAATTACTTCGTGCACTTCCAACATGTCGACGGACCGTCGACGCGTGCCCAAGTGGCACTCGCAAGAAAAGTGCCACCTAACGTTCGGCCAGCGACCGCTTCTCTTGCCTCTGTATGTAGTGCAACACTGGCATCAAGCCGCGCTTTTAACGTTCGTAACTTTAGATAAGAAAGAAAGACTTGGCACGTACCTACCATTGATGGACGGACACTTGTGCCATATGTATATGTCTACCATAATTTAATACATTTTTATTGTTATTTTTATTGAGTGAATAAACATGAACACACTTTTTGAACCCACCATACACTATAATATGTATTGTATATAAATTCACCAACGACGATACAAATAATTATTATATTTCGAACAAAGACATTTTTAACATTAACATGGATCGTAATAACGTACTTATTTTAAGTGACATAACATGTAAACAAAAAATTAAAAACTATAACTAGTACTATTATATTATATTCTGTAGCCAAACGGCGACACATTTTCCACTGTGTACATATATATGCCGATTTGGCGTTACTGGCGCAATGTCATCGACCGCCTCTATCCGTTCGCTGCACTGAACGAAACAGTTACGTTTGGGAATTGTCTGTGTGCTTTTTTGTTTGCAATTGTGGCCCGACGCGTCCGCTTTTATTGTTCGTAAAGCTCGTGACGTCCCAACGGTTGCGCATTGGAAATTTCTATTTGAATTCGAAAACATTGCGGTGTGACGTGAAATTCAAACGAGTCAGTCATTTTTATCATCTGGATTCATGTTATGAAACGAGAAAACTCTAGTTACGTAAGCGATTCACGAAACTTTATCTTTTGTTCAAATATATTATTCAAGAAGATTTAAGAATAAGGTAGGATTTACATTTATCAAGAAAGGAATATCGGAAATTCACTGTCATTTGGTTTTTAAATAAAAGAGTCGTGTTTAATAATGGTTATATTCTTAATATTATGTAACTTAGTCACACTATTGTCTTAAAATTGGGCAATAAGTGTGTCTAATCTTAAAACATTTTCAAAGTTTCTATATATCTACCCGGTTCACAATATTAACATATCATGCGAGTCCATCCGTGTTATATAATAATGAATTGTTTTCTTCATAAATTTTATAGAGAAGTTGTATATTATATGCATTTAAATATAACCACATGAATTGAATTATAATATGTTATGAAATTACTAAAAATATTGTTTCAACTTATAATTCCTGAAAATGATCTAAATCGCTTAAAATAGTATTTCCAATATCCTTAACGTAAAATTTAAACTGTTTACGGTTTAAGCAGTTGCATACGAATTCCGCATACTCGTTCATATTAAGATACTAAAATGCGCAGTCTGAACAAGAATGTAATTACACAGTATAGTTAACAAAAAACCACTTTAAAAAGTGTATGTAAGAAATGTTCAGTTACGGTGTAGCCAATTTTTTCTATGGTAATAATAATAAAGAAGCACACAAGCCATGAGAGAGTCACCAAAGAGGTATGTAAGGATCGTGACACTTGGCGATCTGTTCTCTCTGGCTACCCCGTCAGGGATTGTACACAAGCCATCACGCGATAAGTGGTCGGACAGGTCATTTCCATCCAGGGCGATAACTTCGGAACACTGTAAAGGGACGAAGAGCTGATGTGTTATATAGCTCAAACCCCTCACGCCCACGCCCCCCCCCCCCCAAATCCCATGTGACATTTTTTTAAATGCGTATTTTTAGTGTTAATCTGTACTTATTATTTTTATATAATTAAGCCACTATAAATATTATTGTATAGGATTTAGCCATATTTTACTGAATTTAACGCAATTTTCTCAAAATTTTAATTTGGCGCGGAAAAAATTTACGCGAAATTTGCCGAGAGCCTCCCTAACCGCTCCGTGAGATCGGATGAGATTTGACTCGACCCCTTCCCATCCCTAAATACCTCACGTAATTAATGGTAGCCCCCAAATGAAACAATGATAAGTTGGCACGAAGTATATTTTATCTTTGTTTAAATAAAATTGAAGTGACAGACGAACTTACCGTCGCCTAATGATAGGTGGCTACTACAGTCTAAGGACCCCAGCAAACAACTTCAAACAAAGAAGGCTACAAATGCGTTCTCACCTATGTACATACGGCCTATAATCATACTGGCTCTCTAGATCATTCAGACTGGAACACAACAGTGCTAACAATGCTATTTAGCGGCAGAATTATGTATGTATACCCAGACACACTCCCAGACACTACTCTTCCAAACCTTCCCATGTCGGAAGAAGAATAGAATGCAATGTCAGAGACTGGGACAATCGCAAAATAACCGGATACAAAAAAAAAGTACCTAATGTAGCCTGAGATAAGGAAACTGTGCGGTTCTCGACATTCTTCTCTTCTATCTATGATATGATATCTACTTAGGGAAGTTGCACACATTCGTTACATACATTAATCAACCTATAGGCACATAACGTAACACATACGAGCACAACTGTATTATATGCATTAACGCAAGCGGCGCCTCATGTATATTTGATTGCAGACGACATGTTGAATAGACGACTCATCAAGCCCGCTTGTAATTACAGTGAAATTTGATTGAAATTCCGTGCCAAGTTAATCTACACATGTGACAACAAAATAGTTGTCTGTATTGATTCTACATGAAGAACTGGCTCCCATTAAACTCAGGGGGTTATTTGCATACTGTTAAGACTGTTTTGTCATACTATTGTCTGTCCGGGCTAATCTTCGGAATAGCTGAACCGATTATGATGACACTTTACGAAAAGATAAAAAGCAATTCCAGGAGAAATCTCGGCTATATTTTATCCGAAAAACATGAGGGATTTTTTGTTAAGTGGAAAAACTTTGAAAAAGAAAAAAATTATAAAATAAATGGTTTTTTATTATCTTAAATCTCAATAACGCCAATTAAAGAGAACCTATCTGGGTGAAGAACAAAATTCCAAATCGTTTTATCCGATCTGAGTAAACTTACAAAAGTTATAAAAGTCCGATGAAATTGACACGTTCTCCTCAGATATTCAAGTAGATTTTTTTTAATATATAGAAGAGGGGTCAAACGAGCATGCGGATCACCTAATCACAAGTTCGCAAGTGACTACCGCCGCCCATGAACAACTGCAACACCATGCGAATGGGTAGGGTAAAAAAGGGTAAGCTCTTTTCATAAAGGTCTCTAAGTCCTATCAGACCGGAAAAATCGCTGGTCGTTTTTGACAAGGAAGTTGTGCGAGGACGAAAACTTCTTGTAAATCGCACAGTGGTTGAATGCTTTTTTTTACTAAAGTTTCATTGTTTTGTATTATTGTATCATTCATTTCATGTTATACATTTTATTTAATGTAATTCCCCTAAGCTGTTTAATGTTTGATTGAATTATTGTATGTTAAAACGTTGTGAATTACTTGAGTTAGAATAGGTTACGTTAGTATTCAAAGTTACTTTAGTTGGCTATTTATGTATATTTCTTTAATAAAATTGAAGTGACAAACAAACTTGTCCACCGAATGGTAAGCGGCTAAAGCCCATTGACACCTGCAATCAACTTCAAAAAGTCAGATCCGATGTCACTTCTGAGGATTATGCCTCCCTTAAAACCTGTAACTATAATGGCTCTGTACACACTTTACACCGGAGCACAGCAGTGCACGCACCACTGTTTGGCGGCAGAAAAGAATTAGTTACCACCTGGTTGTAGACACAGTTTAAAAACAACGCAAATTTGTCGTGGTTATTACTGAAGTTCGCCAGAAAATCATCCTCTATGGTTTACTTTATCATTATATTTGCCAGCCTTCACTAAACTTTATCTAAGACTATTTAACTTATCTTCACGCACAATCCCTGACGGGGTAGCCAGAGAGAACAGATCGCCAAGTGTCACGATCCTTACATACCTCTTTCGCTTCTTTCAGATTCATTATCTTCTTCATACATGCACGTCTAGGTATCCGAGTACTCTTGACCCTCCCCTTTTCGAGCAGTTTGCTCACATGGTCTTCGAAAGTTAGTCTCGGTCTACCTCGACACCTTTTAATATTAACTTTCGCGCTATATATTTTCTTCACCATTCGGTCTTCACTCATTCGCTCAACATGCCCAAACCATCGAAGCACGCCCTTATCAATTTTTGTGATAAGGTCATCTTTCAAACCTGCCATATTGCGAATCTCTTCGTTTCGCTTTCGGTCGGTCATGGTAACGCCGCAAATTTTACGAAGAGATCGCATCTCCACTGCATTCAACTTGCTTTAATGCTTCTTCTGGCATACCCAGGTTTCGCTGCCATATAACAAAGTCGGTACCAACACTGCGTTATGTATTGCAAGGCGTGCACTCTTCACTACGCCTTGGCTTTTGACTAACGCAGTCAGGGCACCATTGACTTTGTTCCCGGCAGCGACACGCCTGTCCACATCTAAATCACATCTTCCATCCCGGCTAAAAGCACTACCCAAGTATACAATTTCATTTACCTGTTCTAGACATTCCTGATTTACCCATATTTCACACTTCGTTCTCTCTTCGTCCCTTTGAAATACCAGAACCTTAGTTTTATTAGCATTCAAACGGAGACCTTTAATTTCACATTCCTCTTTCATACACGTGACTAATGCCTGCAGTTCTGCCTCTGATGGTGCAATAAGCACTGCATCATCAGAGGCTGACTGACTATTTAAGAAGTGATAATGCACATTTTGTTAATTACTTCACCTCGTAAATTGTTTATAAGTATTACGCAATACAAGTAATAGGTATTGCTTTTTATAAAGATTTGCTTATGTTATAAAATTAAAACTTTATGCAAATGGAAATAAATTTCTAAAAAAACTTATATTTTGTAAAAATCTATTTTCGTTTTATTTTATTACGTTATGTTTGAAAAATTTAATAAAAAGTGTTTAAGTATAAAATGGTATCTAAACCGATAATAATGCTATTCTCCTTGTACTGGGGATCGGAAGATTATGTGATGTTTCAGTATTAATAAAAAAACACTGAGAAATTAGTAACAACAAAGTATCTTCCTGTACCTAAGGAAACTAATGCAGTCAATAAATCCGTTCAGTTTCTGAGTAATCGTTACGCATAACATAGAGCAAAGCTCAATAAATACAACAATCGGTGAACTGTATCAGTCGGTTAGTTGTTAGCGCTGTGTATCTAGACTAGTCTGCTATAAATAAGTACAAGAAGGGTGCAGAGAAAGCCGGTCGCTCTGTCTGTGGCTAAGCACGGATTATTGACCTGAGTGCTATCAAAAGTATGAGAGTAACGAAACTAACGTAAATGTAATATGCTTTTTCGCTATATTCGAGGAATATGGCAGGGGTTTTTTATAACGCACGGAAACCGTACTTACATTTTTTTGACAGACTTTTTCAAAACAGGGCTAGTGTCGAAAACGTTGTTTATATATATTATCATAATATGTTACATAATTAAGAGGAAAAAAGTGTGATTGATAAATTTTATTATAGTTGTTTTAATATATATATATATATATATATATATATATATATATATATATATATATGACAAAAAAAAAAGTAAGTATCATACAAATTATTGTGATGTGATTCAAGTCTTACCTGTATCCGATGTACCCTGCTGATATGAACCAGGCTGTCGCTGCGCTTTATCGACTGCGTCACAGACTGCGTGATGGCGGAATATACACCTGAAGGTGAGGACCTCCGAGGCTAAGATTAGTATATTTGTCCAGCTCAAAATAAGAGTGTGACATTCGTTAGACACAAAGTTACTTAATTTAAAAACGTCTGCTTATTATTCGGAAATAAAGGATCTTATAAGAATGTAGCTGATTAAGAATCTAATTCAATGATGTCTTTCATATTATCGAAAAACATATGTTGTTATTGTCACAAAATCTTCAACGCATTCAATTTAGATATAATAGAGCACTCATTGTGACTATATGTAATGAACGCGATTAAAACATCTTATATCAAATTTAAAGAAGACTTCCAGAATTTTTTTTCGACGAAATACAAGAAGAAATCCTTCGATGTCTGGACTCTGATTTTATTTTCCAAGCGCATGAACACGTCCTAAATATCTTCTGCTTCTACCGCACGAGACGCTGGTGTAAGAAAATATTGAATATTGCACTTACGAAAAGATAGATAAAGTTGATTTTTGCATGTAATACATAATGATGTATTGCCCACATATATAGAGGTAGATTGCGACCAACGGCCAACGGCGATACTTCAAGCATTTTCCTGTTTATCGAATCTCTTTATAAGTGGTAACACAAGACTGCATGAATCGAGGCGTAAGGGAGCGTCAAGCCTATACCTCTTATACGATATCTTTATTCATACCACATTTGCTTCGTGTGTAAAATGAAAAGTGAAAATAACGCTGGGAACAAATTACTAATATAGCACATCTTTGTAAGATGTGAAATTGAAAATTACTAGGTGTCGGCTTTTAAAGTTATTGTTTATTGCCCATTTGGTTATCGCAAAAAAGCTTTGATAGTTGCGTAAATTGGTTAACAACTTGATTGCAGTGGATAATTGTGGATGAAATCGTGAAGTGGCCAAAGTATCCTTAATAATTATTTTATAACAAAGAACTTGACAAGGACTAATATTTTTTTTATATGATAAGGGTGACAAACGAGCACACAGTCCACCTGGTGGTAAGTGGTTGCTGCGGCCCATAGACATCTACATCTATCCTCTATTACGAATCGTACGAAATGTAGATGCGTTGTCACCCGTGAGGACTAAGATGGAATGCCTCATTTCCAGTAAACAGGGACTCCGGCCACCTGCACTCACCAAACGAAACGCAGAGGTAAACCTCTACTTCACGCTGGTTTTCTGTGAGGTCGTGGTACCACCCCGATTCGAGCCGGCCCATCCGTGCGACAGCAAAAGTTGCCGCGTGGCTCTACCACTGTTCATATTTTTTTTATTCAATATATAAATAAAATGTCATTATTATCATAATCATCACCAGTAAATATAAAACGCCCTGTAACTTCGCGGTCCTTTTAAAACCTTCCCATTATTTAAATTCAACGCGAGTCACAAAATTACAAGAACTAAATACTACTTTGCATTTATATTAAATTCTATGATTTAATAACGACAAAATATTTGAATATAATATTAACACATACTTACACATTTACATCGAACAATCGAATAAAATTAAAGAATTCCGAGAAATCATGCTAATGTAACGGATTTATCGCGACGAGGCGTGATACGTATCACATCAAACGATTCGTAAAATGACGCATTCAGATAAATAGCGCGATATAGGGTTGCCAGCACGTAAAAAGGGGCTCACCTGTCTTTTTCTCTATGCACAAAATTAGACTCGTATTTGTAAAAATTTCTTATGTTTATAATGTTCACTGACTACAACATTAATTACTAAGGCAGCAAAATGCATCAAATGTGAATTACATTTTCATTATTACTGGCTTTTTTTTAATACAGAATGTCATATTTTTCACGGTTTATACTTTTGCTTTAAATATACAAGTAAGCCATGTTTCGAGAACCAACCAAATAATTTACTTACTACTATTTTATTAATACATTAGGTTTCAAATTGAATGTGCCATTGGCTTACGATTCTGAAACAGGAATCAGTCAGCAGCAGCGTCTCCCTGATAACAATTTAAAATAATAAAAAACTGTGGTTGCCAACCCGACTGCCAAGCATGGCAAATATCCCCCCTATCAGGCATTCTATAGGAGTAGGGTTACCAGATCCCATAATGAGTTTTCCTGGCAATATACCTGACTTTTCAATAAATTTCCTGACATTGACGCAGAGGCAGCAAATAGTCCGAGAGCTGGTAGACATTTTTGGGTAGGTATTTGACAAGTTTTCAGCGCGCCTGAAATACCTACCCAAAAATGTCTTTTTAATAGGATATGCTGACAACCGAGCACACAGTCCACCTGATGGTAAGTGGTTGTTGTGACCCATAGACATCTACATCTATCCTCAATAAAGAATCAAAATGCAGATATGCTGTCACCCTTGAGGACTAAGATGGAATGCCTCCTTTCCAGTAAAAAAGTCTCTGGTTCTCTACACTCACAATAAGAAACACAGCAATGTTAAACTGCTATTTTACGATGATATTCTGAAAAAGTGTTGTCCTTCTCCGGTCAAGTCAATCCATTCGTACTACAACTATGCTACTGATATGCAACATGGCTCTACCACGTATAGAAACCAACTCTCCAAATAATATACATATATATCTAATTGTAAAAACTCGCGCATGTACTTGACATACGAGGGTGGATTGAAAAGTACTCGGCCTAACACAGATCCATTCAATTCTAAAAATCAAATCTACCCACATTATTTAGTTCAGTTCAGACTAGTTCATTGTGTGAAGTTCGAAACGTGTGCGATAATTAGTTGTGATTTTATAAATTTATTAACAAAGTAATCGGACATAATTTCCGCGAATGGAGCAAATCCAGCAGCGTGCCGTCATTAAGTACCTCCATAAGAAGGGGCTATCATCAAAAGCCATCCATGATGACATGGTCAGTACATTAGGCGATTGTGCTCTGTCATATTCATCCGTCAAAAAATGGATAGCAGAATTTAAGCGTGGTAGAGAGAGTGTGAAAGATGAACCCCGCTCTGGAAGGCCTTCGACGTCAACTACTGACGAAAATATTAAAAAAGTACTTGATTTAATAATGGGAGACCGCAGATTAAAAATTAGAGAGATAGCCGAGATTATAGGCATATCTTATGAACGAACTCAAAACATCATTGTCAACGAGTTGGGTTTCCACAAGGTGTCTGCGAGGTGGGTTCCGCGACTGCTTTCAGTTGAACAAAAAAGGACGCGATTGACTATTTCACGCGACTGTTTGGAGTTATTTGAAGCCGATGCAGATGATTTTTTGAATCGTTTTGTTACTATAGACGAAACATGGGTTCATTACTGTACACCGGAAACAAAACAACAATCAAAACAGTGGAGAAGACCTGGTTCACCACCCCCTAAAAAGGCTAAGTCGATTTTGTCGGCAAATAAGGTGATGGCTTCAGTATTCTGGGACTCGAAAGGTGTGATTATGATTGATTATCTTGAAAGGGGTCAGACTATAAACTCTGATTACTACTGCACCTTACTACGTCGTTTACGAGAGGAAATAAAAGAAAAACGTCGAGGAATGCTGAGAATAAAAGTCCTGTTTCATCAAGATAACGCCCGTGTTCACACGTCAGTACAGTCAATGGCTGAAATTCACAACTGTGGCTTTGAACTGTTACCGCATCCGCCGTATTCACCTGATCTGGCACCATCAGACTTCTTTCTGTTCCCTAACCTAAAAAAGCACTTGGGAGGTCAAAGATTTTCGACAAACGACGAGGTCAAAGCAGCTGTATACGCATATTTTGACTCTAAGGAAGAATCATTTTTTTTCAACGGTCTAAATGCTTGGAAGGGGAGGTGGCAAAAGTGTATTGAACTTGATGGTGATTATGTAGAAAAATAAAAATATAACTGATTTAGTATGTGTTTATTTTCTTGGTTAGGCCGAGTACTTTTCAATCCACCCTCGTATTATGCGCAATAAAAAGTACGAGCCAGATCAGATGAATGAAATAATTTAACTTCGAGATTGATTCATATATTATTATATTTTATATGTAAACTGTTTAATAAATATATTAATTTGTACTTCTAATATTTTTCTTTCTATTTAAAAATTCCTGACAATTTCAATTTTTTCCTGTTTCCCTGGCAGAGAGCTAAAATTCCGGACATGTCAGGAAAATTTCTGTCATCTGGTAACCCTATATGGGAGAGACTAATGTTTTTTTTTTCTTTATTTGGGATAACAAACAATCGTACAATATAATCACATTATAAAATGTTCTACTATAGACTGTGATAAATGAATGTATGACTAAAATCGGACTGATTTTGCTTATAACATAAGTAATAATACTGCTTGGGAGTTTCGACATCCCTAGCTATACCTCATCATGCTATCACCCACTCACACTCCTGTACACATATATAACGTAAACACACGAACACACGTAGAGTCGAATTCCGCCGGCCTTGCTCGAGACGTTATCGACAGGCGCATACCAATAGCGGCGGCTCGTTCTTGCGAAAGACGAATGGCCCAAATGTTGTAAGGCTAAACAAACGTTTGTGCGAATATATGTAAACGCTGTTGATACAATTTTATTTATAAAGTAAAAAATTATAAATTATAATAGGATTTTGAATTCAAGTGGGTCCTGTTCGATTGAGAAGTCAAATAAATGTAGCCTACACTTCACTCATAAGATATCGAATATAAATCAATGAGTAAATTAATAAACATATCATATGAAATAGTATATAAAATAACTTAAGATAAATATGCCCGCCAATATGCATTTAAAAAAAAACGGTAAAAAATCATATGTATTTTCTTGTAGATAAACTATTATACTATGTAACATTTATATTACATTTACATTTATATAACTATTATATTATGTAATTAGATATCAGCATAATATGCTAGGTCGGTCAGTACACAAATGTGTAACACCCTTATATTCGAACTATTAGCGAGTCAGCACGCGTTGCCGGAGATCACGTACGGGACCGGTCGTAGAGTCCGCCTCGCTGCGGCCGGTCCTGTGTTTAATTGCCGCCATTCGCTCCGAGCCATCGTAGAAATGTGCAACATAACGGAAAATCTAATGAAGCCACACGAGATGAAAAATAGTACTACTTAAGTTCTTCATTAAAATCATCATTAACCCTAAACCGTTCATGTTTTACGGATTTTAAAAAGGATATAGGCAATTTGCGTATATTCAATTAATAGATTTGAAATAAGAAATATTAAAAGTATCAGACAGTCATTCTAATTTATCAATTTGATATTCATTTTAAACAGAGCGTATCTCTGACTAATTGCAAACTTCTTTTATTGTTATGTTAGAACAGTCTCCAAAAAACCTTGCATGGCAAGGTTGAAGTGACTAACGCTTATTTGCTTTGTTCTCATGACATTTCTCCATGTAGCATTATTTTAAGAGAAAATTACATCTTAATAGTTTTATTACAGCATACCTTGACACACAGGTATTTATGCTGGGCTGGCAATTAGACAGAACCACACCCTCTGAGACCCTCCGCACATCTCGCACTAGAACCGCTGCCTCTATCATCAGCTAGTGATATTTGAATTATCTTATATTTATGTTATTGGTTGTCGTTAGAACCTGGTGCCTGTCATCCAGCAGGATGCACCACGGTTCGTGAAAAATTTGTCATCCGCTAAGAGACGAGACATTAATAATCGACAACGTAGAATACAAAATACGTTCAATTTCAAACGGTGAACAAACGCAAAGGCTTTAAGCACTTCTTAGTTTATATAGCAGTTAAAACCGGTCGATAGGGCAGATCCACGTTAACTTTATAAATTTTTTTCAAACACAAAGTACTTTATAAAAAGAATTATTTTTCAAATAAAAAGTACTTAAGAAAAAGAATTATTTTTCAAGTACTATATACGAATAATTCTTTTTCAAAAAAAAAAGTATAATTCTGTTACTTTACAATTGATGTGCCCCATAAGCACTTACAGCTTAAACTAAGCATAGATATAATATTTGCGCAGGGAGACTGTTACTGTTACAGCAGAAAACTTACAGTTTAAATCTTAAATTTTTACATCAGCTGTTCGTATCCTTCCATTGTGCTACTTTCACTTCGAGTTCTATAACATACGTGTTTCATGATTTAAACAGATATCTGCTATATTTAGGCATTAGTACAAATGTAGTACTGAATAATAATAAAAATTAAAATGTTTTTAAATTTATAAAAGTACAAGTCATTATAAATGCCGCGAACTGTAACATGAATGAAATGAACATTACTTGTGGTAGGAAGATGTTCCTTATCAAGCTCCCAGAGTCACGTATGTGATCTTTGACACGAAGAGAATATCTAGTGGTTCATATAAAATGTATGACAGAGTAATCCTAGTTAAGCTGTAAAGCCCATTGGAGAAACTAAAATAATATTTACACATTTCTACGCGAACTACGAATTTCAATCTTTGTCCAACTATTAAACTATAATAGCAATGTTAAAATGTTTATTATATACGTGCGCGCGCGTGCGCGCTTGTGTGTTTGTGTGTGTGTGTTTTAATAAAACGTGTTAAAATTTATGTGTTCTTATAAATTAGGCGCTTTTTTATATTCGCATGTTCTACATATTTGTTTTAAATTTAATTTGTTAAAGTATTTTTGGGTGTTTGCGTTGAGCTTATTAAACCAGAGTTGTTCAAAAACAAAATTCTTTTATTTTATCTGCACTAGTAATAGGATTAAATCCAAAACATGCTCAACAATATCTTTAGGCAACCACAAAATTTCCACAAAAATCATATGTGTAAAGTAACATATAGAAGAAAGATATAAATACCATTCATATTAAAAATATACTGTTACTTAAATACTGTACTACTGTAGTGGTAAATAAGGCAATCATTTGAAAAAGATGTAAAAAAAAATTGATAATGAAGGTCAATAAAGATTAAATTTATGTCATATTATGTTCGTTTTTAAATAATTTTCTACTACCTAGTTATTGTCTACGAGTACATAAGAAAACCTCATATACGTTAACAAAAATATAATTAATTCGGCAAAGCTCTTAACTATAACGAGCCTACAGTATAACCTATCGAACTCATCACGTAGTACTTAAATAGAAAACAAGCTCATCTCAAACTTTTTGCTTTATGATATTTAAGCGCATATTATATGTGCGCAAATGAACATTTTTCCACGAGACATGTGCGCGATAATTCATACACGTCACGCGCACACACGCGCGTGCAGTGCCAGATCCATTCAAGCGTCACAAAGCGATTCTGAATGCCATTTTATCTCAAGATGCGCCCGGCAACTGCGCCATAACTCTCCGCGCACGTACAACCAGACAATCGCAATTATTATTATTAACAGAGATACACGTTTAATGATCGTGTATGCTGCTCGAGTGGCCCGGTGTAATTTCAACAGAGTTACCAGCTGAGCAACTCCAGTGTTTAAGTCATAGGCATTTAATTCGAGAGTTGCTTATTGGATAAAGAGTGTTGTATCGTTTTAGTGCGCCAATTAGTTAGAAAACGACGGGTGATAACGGGCGAGTAAGGTGTGGCGCGAGTACCACGTTCTTATGGAATGCGGTGTGAATTAAGATTTCCAATAAACTTATATTTTATATTTTTAATTTTGAAATCGAAAATCAATCAATATGTCATGATTGTTTAGGTAATTGAATATTGTTTATTTCTAGTTCTCTGACGATTACTTTATTAAGAGTTTAAAATTACGAAAAAGTTATGATGTAAAGTGAAACTTACCCCTTATTAGTAAAGTAAAAACAAACATAATCCTCACTAGAATTTTTTTTGTATCGTAGTGGGGGCTCATGTAGCAGAACGACCACACGCGAACATAATTCATGTGAACAAAGACAGATCGCCGCGAGATAACAAAACAACTTGAACGATTAAGCATTTCAATGGAACGTGAACGGACGTATCTAACGGACATAACTTATTTCATCAGAAGGACAAAGCGCGCCCGATACGTTTTAAATTTAAAATTGGAAATAAAACCAAAGTATTACCTATTCAAAAATGATTATTTTTATTATATATATACGTGTAGTGGCGGCATATGAAAGTCCATCATCTCATTTCGTGCCGTGGGTGCCGTAAAAGGAGACAATGGAAAATGCCAGAAAAACCTAATGTCTTTCGATAGATAACGGTATAACCACCTCGTGTATTATACTATAATTCAATTACCCAGACCAGCGACAAGCAGAAGATTTAAAGGTGCTCATGTCTGATACTGCGATCGTTAACCCTCGCCAAGAACAAAAACTCCATGTTCATCGGTGGTCCACGAGCTGACAAAATCGCAGAATATTTATATATTTGTCTGTAGCTATGACCACTGCTAAACATAGGCCTCCCCTTTAGATTGCCTTATAAGGGGTATATTTGCCATAGTTGACACGCTTGGCAAGCGGGTTGGCAAACACATTTGATTTTATTTTTGGTCGTTATTAGGATGAAGATGCTGCATATCTTTTGATTTGTTTCCCTCAGTCGCCACTTACGACACCCACGGGATGATATGGAGTAATAAATATTCGCCACTACACGGTAGCGCTATATGACATATTATATAAAATTGTCTTACTTTTGGGTCCAAGCAGTGTTATTCGCCGTCTGCAACCTAAAACAAACAAAGAGGTAGTATCAGTATCAGTAGTCAGTAAAATACTCTAAAAATACAATTATTTGTTCTTCTTTAAGGCATTATAAAAGTTATCTATAGGTACCAATTGTACCAATTCAATAATCACCTTATACAAAATCCCTATTAATAAATGTTTAAGCACACTTAACTACACTGCGACAAGAGCGCCATTAGATCGACACGAACAAATAACCGCTAATCGAAATTTCTTTTACAGAGGCGAAATAAGACTCAAATTATATAGGTGTAAATAACACAATAGTCAAATAGTGTCAAATTATACACATGTTAAATAAGCTACCCTTTATTTTGTCAATTACTTTCTTGTTACATAAAACTACAAATATTCTGCATTTCTGCAAAATTATTGATAACTCTACCATTTATAATTGACAAAAAATAATCAGTTTACAAACTGTTTCCTAATTACCACTCTTCAAAAACGGGGGAGGGCTTAAGTTTGTGATTTTCCTTAGTTTACTAAAAAGTGTCAAACATTTTAACATACTAAATTTTAATACCAAGAAAATCAACACGCAGATGCCTTGTCGTCACTTGTCAAGAGTTTGAGGCCTAAAATAGAAAAAGGGTTTAAGGTTTCCTTTACTATCATACGAAACACGGCAGCATTATTCTGCTAGTTCGAGTTGATATTCTAAGATAGCTTGGGGGGAGAGGGGTGAGGGGCTATACCATGATTATTGCAGAAAATAACTCTTAAGAGCGCCGTTATGATAATGTTTCTTAAATAACTTTCTGGTCTTGCACATAATAAGTATTACGCATTGATAATAATTCCAGTAGATATGAATAATAGTGTACATTTTTCAAAGTGTAATGTGCGTCGTTGCAAACCGGGGGCGTTACGGTAGGTACGAACGAAATGGACAATGCGCATAAAAAATCAATAAAAGTTGGGCACGGCCTTCACTGAGGTGGAATGACGACTCTACGATCTTCGACCGCGCTCATTCGAGTTAATGTTTACACGATCATAAAATTTGACATATAATATAATTTGGAGTGTTTTATGTTTAAATAGATAAAAAAACATTATTGACGCCTCTTTTGGTATAAATAATTAATTTATGCACTTATCGCATCAAAAATATTGTCATAATGTAAGAAGACGCAGCGTAAACTATTGGTTTAAAAACATTTAATTTAAAAAACCTGACTGCATTAAAACTTTAATTCCAACAACAACTGTCAAGTTCCATAACTAAGATGAATCTAACGACTCCCATATGTTAAAATCTATTAAGCCATACATACATACATAATACACTCTCGAAAAACATTATCGTCCTTCTAGGGGAGTCGGATAAAAATATGCTCTTACTAAATACTAATTTAATGAAACAACAATATAAAATTTATGATTTGCGCCACCTTTTTAACAGTGGTAGAGTCAGGCGGCAACTTTTGCTGTCGCATGGATGGGCCGGCTCGAACCGGGGTGGTACCACGACCTCACAGAATACCAGCGTGAAGTAGAGGTTTACCTCTGCGTTTCGCTTGGTGAGTGCAGGTGGCCGAAAGCCCTTTTTACTGGAAATGAGGCATTCCATCCTAGTCCTCACGGGTGAAAACGCACCTGCATTTTGATCTTTAACAGAGGATAGATGTAGATGTCTATGGGCCGCAGCAACCACTTACCATCAGGTGGACTGTGTGCTCGTTTTTCACCCTTATTCTATAAAAAAAAAAACCTACTAACGCAAAACAAAAGAAGAAATATATTATCGAA
Organism: Parnassius glacialis; assembly: GCA_033319125.1. Lineage (NCBI taxonomy): Eukaryota > Metazoa > Arthropoda > Insecta > Lepidoptera > Papilionidae > Parnassius > Parnassius glacialis. The sequence goes on from JAVANC010000008.1 coordinate 6,472,424, forward strand.
TTTTTCATAACCCACATAGATATTTTAGTGATTACGCGGACCGAATACGCTATATCACAGCCCGCCTAAAAATATTGCACTTGGCACTAAATGAAATGGCGCTAACGCTTTGAACTAGAGCCAAGTTGATTTTTCTTCTATTTACTCGTATAGCTATATTTGCTTACGGCCGGCGTTTGCCTTGATACAGGTTGGCTTGCTGATAAGGTGAGCTTGGTTTACACAGTACTAACTCTCGTTTGTGTCAACGACATTATTTCTTTTTAACCGACTTCAAAAAAGGAGAGTTTCTTTATATGTGGTAGAGCCATGCTGTAGCTATATTAGTAGTATAGTTGTAGTACGAATGGGTCGGCTCGACCGGGGAAGGACCACGCTCTCACAGAATACCAGCGTAAAATAGGAACTTAACACTGCTGTGTTTCGTGTGGTGAGTGTAGAGAACAGGCGACCCTTTTTACTGGAAAAGAGGCATTTCTCACGGGAGACAACGCATCTGCATTTTGATTCGTTATCGAGGATAGATGTAAATGTCTATGGGTCACAGCAACCACTTACCATCAGGTGGACTGTGTGCTCGTTTGTCACCCTATCCTAAAAAAAAGGAGGAGCTTCTCAATTAGGTTGTTTACATACATTTTTTTTATGTATGTTCGGGCATAACTCCGTCATAAGTGGACGAATTTGCCATATTCTTTTTTTGTACGAAAGAGGTTTATCCCGATATGGTCCCATTAAAATTTATCGAAGATCTGAAGATGAGTTTCGGAGATATACCACGGAACTCTTCAATAAATGCCAGCAAATCAATCGCGATTGCTGCTATCGCTTATCTATGCATTGTTTACGCAATTACACAACATAACATCACGCCTGTACCCTCTAAATTGGTACGCAGATGTGTGTTCAGTCTGCCACGGTACACCCTCTTTTCAAAGCTTACTTTCAACCTTACTTGTAAGAGAGATATTACATACATTTAAAGTGACTTGACATATAATCGTCAAACCACGCACACAATTTTGTATTCATAATAAACTGTGGTTGCGCAACGTTTCGTACGTAAGTATACGAAATTTCTTGACAACTCCAACATAAAAGCTATTCTGTAAATGCGTAGAACTAGTTACAAACGAAATTAAATTTTCTCAATCTCGAAAGGAATCGCACAAGCGTACTCAGCTCAGCGGCTACATTAGAACCGGTCTAGCGAACCGTTGCATATATAAACATGTGTGTACATTGCATCGTACCGGGATCAAAGAAACTTGCAGTGGTGTAGGTCGGAGAGCGTGGAACTAGCGTGTTATAGCTATACTGTAATATAGTTGGTTACATATAATGTAGTACAGTAAAAGGTAGGGCTTATAAAAAGCTATACGATATCATCGATAGAGGATAGATGTGTGGCTTTATACCATTTATATATATAGGTACATAGATGATATAAAACCACACAAATGTAAAAAGATACAAGTACATTCCTAAACATAGACTTCCCCATAGATTTTCTCATAATATGGGGACATATTTGTCGTAACTGGCACGCGGGGTAAACGAGGTGAGAACAACAGTTTTTTATTATTTAAAAATAATAAATACGTATACGCACTGTTAACGGTTAGTCCAAAATACCAAAACAGGTAACGTAGATTATTGAATGATAAATACTATTTAATATACAACTTTGTTGCTACACTTAAGAATCGGTAAAATTATAGTCAAAGAAGTAGTATATTTGATTAGTAAAAATAAGAGGAAATGCCCGACTTACCTTTTCTAATATTATTCGAATACTGGTCGATTTCTCAATATATTGTGAACGGCTCAAAGATTGTATAAGACAAAATATTTTATTTACAATTTATTTAGTGTAAGTTAAGTGTTATACATAAAGTTACAGCCTATATACGTCCCACTGCTGGACTCAGGCCTCCTCTCATTTCTGAGAGGGTTTTAGGGCAGGGAAATGTTAGCCCCGTCATAGCAATATTTTGTTTTTATCTATCAGACACACAGGTTTCCTCACGATGTTTTCTTTCACCGCCGAGCACGTGGTAAATCAGCACTTAAAATTGCAATTAACAATTTAATTGTCGCCGGCGGTGGTCGAACCCGGGTTGCTCGCGTTTACAGCGAGCGCTTAACCCCTGAGCTACCACGGCTCTTTATTATACATAATTGTTTATAATATTACGTGTCTTACAACTTAACCACCAATATATTTAATTTATTTATTTTTATTTATTAAAGAGATGAGGCAGTGACAGACTGCAATATCATGATTGGAGATGAACAAATTGAACAGGTGAAAAAGTTTGTGTATCTGGGTTCAAAGTTTACAAGAGATGGAAAGTGTGAGAGTGATATCGAAAGAAGAGTGAATGCAGGAAACATGGTGAATGGAGCTTTGCACTCCTTTATGAGCAGTCGGAAGGTGTCTAGCAAGGCTCGTTTGGCTGTGCGTGAGGGGGTGTTGATTCCGACACTCATATACGGAAGTGAAAGTTGGGTATGGCAGAAGAAACATGAAAGCAGAATAAATGCAGTTGAGATGAGAGCGTTAAGAAGTATGATAGGAGTTAAACTAAGTGACAGGGTAAGAAATAGTGAGATAAGGAAACGTTGTGGTCTGAAAGATGTAGTGACAAAAATTGAGAAAGGTATGCTGAGATGGTTTGGCCATGTCGAGAGAATTAATGAATAACGATTGACGAAAAAAGTGTATAAGGCGAGTGTGAAGTGTTGGAAGGGGTAGACCTAGGCGGACATTACAAGACCAAATCAGGGACGTCTTGAAAAAGGCCAGGTCAAGAGTACCCTAAACCGTAGAGCATGTATGAAGAGAATAATGAAAGTGGAAGAAGCGACACAAGTATGTAAGGATCGTAGCAAGTAGAAAGATGTTATCTCTGCCTACCCCTACGGGAAAGAGGCGTGATTATATGTATGTATGTATGTATGTATGTATGTATATTTAAATCGCATTCGTTTCCGTTGAAGCGTTATCATCTATCTACCTCTCATTTTTACATGTTTTCCTTCTTTGCGAGCGATTGTTGTTGGATTGTAAATATACTTTTTTAACTCTGCAAATATTTACCTAGTTTTGCTTCCTTAATCATAGCTTTGTCGACGAAACTTACCGGTTTTGTTCATTTACAGTTACAACATGGCAAATTTGATTACAATTTAAAAAATATAATATCAAGTAAAGGCAGACTTCGAGGAACTAAAAATAATGAAATAATTTCACATTCTGAAGTCCGTTCTAAGAGCTAAGACACATTACGTTTTACAAGTGAATGTATATATAAATTTGCGTGTATGGTATGGAGATAGTTAACTACATCCCCTCTATTTTGCTACTATAAGGGTTGATTTTTTTTCTCTTCGTTTATATGGGCCACTCCTGTAACTTATCATAAAAAGAAAATCATCCAAATCGGTTTACATTTACCTTCGGTATCGAATAACATACACACAAAAATAAAAACGCAGTAGAATTGTTAAATTCTTTTTCTTGAAGTCGGCTAAATATATTAAATAGAATTCACGCAACATTCTGCATCTAGAAATTGTTTCGTCGTATAAAAATTGACGATAACCTAATCTTCTATATATGAAAACGCGCAGGGAAAACTTTGTACCCATTTTAAGCATATTACGCGTACGGAGAGTGTGAGATTTGGCAAAGTTAGTTTATATGAAGGAGTGTAGAAAGCTGAAATTTATGTAATATAATGTGTTACAACTACATTAAATTAAATAAAACATACATTGTATACGTTCATACCTCTAATGCCAAACATTAACGAAACTCATCCATGCTGCCAATATCTCGAATTTTAAAATGATACCAACAATTGATTACTGCCAGACTGACTGAACAAGCTGTGAATTTCGAAAACTAAGCGACAACTAGTTAAAATTATTGTGTATAACAAGAGCCAGGCAATTAAATAAATGGGCGAAAGGTAAAGAAGAGAAACCTAAAATCGGTTCCAGGTGCCAGCACCCAATGTAATTTTTTTAAGCTGCACAAGTAATAAATAAACGTATTCGGCGGTAGAGGCAATAATCGTGAGACATGAATGTTATTTAATGATGATTTTGCGTGTGCAGTATATAATATAAATATCTAATATTTCGATAAATCATTTTAAATCTGGTTTTACTTACTATCTACACTGGTTTAGTTCGTTATTGTCTACCGTCAAATAAAGATAAGGAGGAAAGAAAGAAAATAATAATTCGTGGCTACAACACAATGTACAATAACAAATTCAACAGAAAGAGAGAGAAAAAATCTTATTAAACATGGGCTGCAGCAATGAAATGGTCACCGACTCAGCATACGCTATCAGAATTTCCGCAGCACTGTTATTCTGCATATGGCATACATTGTTCCAACCCTGGCAGAAAATAAAAACGGACTTATCAAACAAAAAAAGTCAAATAATTTAAAAAATCTTAACGGATCTCTACGGGTATATTTATGTACATAGTAGATAATATGTTACAATCTCTTAAACATAAAAACTTATTGAAAACAAGAACAAACACAGTGAAGGAAAACTAACAGCAATAATTTGTGGTCTACCTATAGATATATATTCTTCTCATCTTATCAACTTATCAACATTACTACCTTATCTTATATATATATATATAACCCCCTGAGCTTAACAGCAGACAGTTATTTCAATGTAACAGGCATACTCTCCAATTTTATTTGTATAGAAAATAGTTCAAATATATGAAAATATTTGTTTTCGATAAGAAGCCTTGAACAAGTTGTAATTTTAAATATGCTTCAGAAACAATGTCACGAACAAGTGGTGAAATATTATTCTAGCACTTTAAGACTTTAAACAACGAAAATTGCATCTAAAAGCAGCAGTGACGTGTCCTGAGTCAACAGAATATATATATAAAAGGCAATAGATTCAAAATGCTTTATCGCAATCAATGTGAAACACTAACCTCACAGAATAAGTTGCTTGGATGTTTATTGGATACGTTAACATTTTGTAAAAACGATGAAATGGAAGACTTAATTCGATGACATTACAAATGAAATATTTCAGAATTGATTACATTACTAACACGTCCGCGGCGCGTTGATTGTAAGTACACTCACGTTTTGTAACTGCCGCATCTTCGGCATTGACTTTTTGCTGCGTGCGCTTTTCCTTGTAACAAATAACATAAGTACTCAAATTATGCTAAAATTACAAAAATTTGCCGAGTTAATGGAAAAAAATGCATTTGCGACATCTTCCGGTAAAAGACAATGGTGCCAACATTGAAAGATATTTTTATATAACGCATTTGATCGTTCTATGAAGATATAGAATTAAACATTTTTTTAAAATATTAACATGTAAGTGATACACGAGCTAACATTCAAATTAATGGTTATAGCTACCGCTACATGGTTTCTATAACATTTGTGCTGAGTAGACGCAATTTCAGTTCCTAAATTATTTTGTCATGTTAATGAATTTATATTTGGAACAAAATAAATTATATTATTATGTAATAATAATAATTTTATATAGTTCCAAATATAAATTAACATTAACTCCATGAAGGTGTACATAGAGTCAATGTGTTGCTAACTTCTAAAAAGGTCATAGAAAAGGTCACCTAAAAGGACAAAGATCGAGCCGACCCAACCACCTAAAAGACAACATCGGATGCTCTGCTGGTCAGCCGCAGAAAAACGTAAGAGTGGTATCCTCCCACACGAACTCTTGCCAGCTAGTAAGTCAAAACTTCATACTGATGAAACTAATAAAACAAAAGACGCGCGACTTCTTTTTGGGCTCATATCTAGTTTGCACGTGACACAATTAGCATACAATTCATTTTACTATGTATAATATAATTCGCTTCCATGCCGTTCCGCCGCAATACAAAGGCTAAAGGTGACCAACGAGCACACAGTCCACTATGATGATAAGTGGATTCTGTGGTCCATAGACATCTATATTCTACATCTATTCTCAAATACGGATCAAAACGTACATGATTTGTACTCCCTGAGGACTAAGATGTAATTTTATGTTAAAAAAAGAAGAATATTTTTTGTTTATGTAAAATCGTAAACGTAAAAGATGAAATCCTTATGGCAATTCATCACAGTGCAGGAGAGATTTTAAAAAGGGGACAGTGACGTAAATATATTGCTAGGATTATCTTTTATATTAAAAAATTGGTTACCAAGATTTTATCGCTTATTATGGGGTTAAAATGATTGCGCCGTAATTGGAAAGTTTTATAACGGAATTGGTTGGTGAAATGTGGAAAAAGTGTATTTCAAAAAACAAAATACATCATATTTAATAATTTTTATCCATTTATAAACTCTGTGCGGAGCACAGCCCACACGAGCTATAAAACATGACTCGCAATATAGCTTAAATGGAATGGCTGTATAAATCTAGATCTTTTCCGCCCAACGGCGGCATGCCTTTGTCTGCGAATTTATTACAAGTTCACTGTCAAGAGCCCTTTTATAAAGTGATTACGTAAATTAGAATAAGTCCTAAAAAGGCAGAATCAATCCTCCTATTTTCTTATAGGAGGGTGACAAACGAGCATACAGTCCACCTGAAGTTAGTGGATGATGTGGCCCATAGACATCTACATCTATCCTCGATTAATAATCAAAACGCAAATGCGTTGTCACACGTGAGGACTAAGATGGAATGTCTCGTTTCCAGTAAAAAGGTTCAGGTTCTCAACACAGCAGGATTGAGCTGCTGTTTTATGTTGGTGTTCTGTGAGAGCGTGGTCCTTACCTAGTCGAGTCGACACATTTGTGCTACAAGCATAATATAGCCCGTAGCATGGCTCTGCTACGTATGGAAAGGAATCGGTTAAATAACCTAAAAATAAAACCGAAATATAAGTTAGCTTTTGTTGAATTTGATCTAATAAATAACGTTTATTAGATGATTGAAAAATGAACCCTAAACTAAAAAGACAATATCATACTCAATGAAGAATATATTTATATCCACTCGTCCGTATAAGCAGAGTGTACCTATTAACCATTATCACAAATAGTAGAAGCTTATTTATATATGATATTTTTGTTTGTCGGTTTTGCAGTTTCATTCTACAATACATTGGTACTACCCCGGGTAAGAGCCGTAGTTCTTCGAATTAAATATCTAAGAATTTGAGTAATAACACGCTTTAATGTGATATATACATTGGTTGTACGATCGTTATCGTTTTACTCAAACATATTTTTTTTAATAGTATAAGGGTGACAAACGAGCACACAGTCCACCTGATGGTAAGTGGTTGCTGCGGCTCATAGACATCTACATCTATCCCTTATTACAAATCAAAATGCAGATGCGTTGTCGTCACCCATGAGGACTAAGATGGAATGCCTCATTTCCAGTAAAAAGGGCCTCCGGCTACCTGCACTAACCAAGCGAAATGCAGAGGTAAACCTCTACTTCACGCTGGTATTCTGTGAGGTCGTGGTACTACCCGGTTCGAGCCGGCCCATCCGTGCGACAGGCAAAAGCTGCCGCGTGGCTCTACCACCGTTAAAATATTACACGAAATCATTACTTTAAAACACACAATTCATTACAAAGTCCACTAACCCTAACACAAATAGAAAAATACATCATGCGTTAAAACATGAACAACAATGCAACGATCAACTCTAGCGAGCTGAAAAGTTTGTTGTTGCAAACATTATCAACTTTGTGCGAAGTTTGTACACGCTACGTAATGAGCAGAATAACAGTAAGCCATCATAACACTGTAGCACCGCATTATGTAGCATATGCGAGACATTTTAAAAGTAAAACTGTTGTGATACTGTAATATACACAATAAAATGTACGTTATGAATTAACATCGCGTGTCCGAGGGCGTGATTATCGTCCATTATCTACTCTTGAATATATAGCGCATAGAAAAACAAACAAACAAAAAATGCAGCAAACACACGATGCAAGAAAATACCGCACTTCGTCGCGCAAGGTCACTGAACGCTTCCGTCCAAACTAACTCCTCCGACCGTCTCAACAGTAAACAAACGAGTGGGAAGTGGGAGCCGTCATTGTTTACTAAGCAAGCGGAGTTTGCACAGTGAACGTACCAAAGTCCTTTGGGTACGAAACCGAGCGAGTCAATCACGCCGCGTGTGTGCATGGGGTGACAAAATGTACTCTTTACCCGGAATCGGTGTCTCTGACTGTATACCGACGCACATCGAAAATAAAGCCATTTCTAAGACAAAAAAATTATAACTATATTACCACAATAGTTTATTAATCATCATCATTACAACCCTTCACAAGTTCACTGCTGAATATAGGCCTCCCCCAAGGAAAAGTTAAATAACAGTAATTACATAAACGAAAGCCGTGGTAGCTCAGCGTTAAGCTAAACGTTGGCAACTTGGGTTCGATTCCCGCAGAGAAAATTGTAAAAAAATATTTCGCAGACATGTGAAGTCCGCAAACAAACATTGGAACAGCGTGGCGGACACTTCCTTGCCCTAAAACCCTCTCAGAAATGAGAGGAAGCCTGTGCCCAGTAGTTGAACGTACATAAGCTGTAACTTTAACTTTACATAATGATTTAAATTACTCAAAAAATAAAGCTACTCATTAAATTGAAGTAATTTTAGGGATTTTATCGCGGTTTAATTTTTTTTTATTAAACGCGGTAAAATCCGTCAAATTTGTTTTATTTGAATTATCCCACATATATATATATACTATTAAGTAATTACACTATTTTGGATGTACTGTATTTATGACTCATTATCAAACAATAAAAACAATAACCATAGACAATCTGACTGCTACTTGCCTTGCTTGCCCTTTAGGGTATAGTAATGAGTATGTTATAGTGTTAACGGCTCCGTGACGCAGTGGCCTAGCATTGAATTGCAGCGCTGAGGGCTGCAGGTCCGAATTCCTTAAAGATCAAGTATTTGTATGACCTACAAATAATCTGTACCGGGCGTGGATGTTTGTCCTTGTGCAATTTAAGTATGTAAACGGGCTCCACGATATAAAAGAAAAATCAATAATAATATTACTCAAAGAACAATGGCAGAACTGCAGCAGAAAAGATAACAATTCCAGCACGTCAAGCCAGGAAGCTGGAAGCGACTGAGTTGAAGCTATTTTTATACGCATGATATTTTACACACACTGCCACGAAAAACACATGCCTATTAGCGTTCCTTTAATAATTATTAGGGGCCTTTGCAATGCAATAAAATTTATACTATGATTATGATTGTTGTTTAAAGATAAAAATAAATATTACTGATTACAAACCATGATATTATTCGTGTTAATACAAAATAATTCACAGAAAAAAAATGGGTTATGACTAAATAGAAAATTAATCTTATTTGTAGTTTTCCATTAAGTCTAATATATTTAATTTTCTGATGAAAAAAAGGTAGTAATCGGGGAATAATAAACTTGTTCTTGCTCTCCTGTAATTTTATGAAAAATTGAGGTTCGCCTCTTTGCGGCGTCGACGACGAATTGTCGGTCACCGGAACTTCAATTGTAGTTAGTATTCAATACGAAACATCATAATACCGACAACCCTACAAAATAATAACAGCAAAAATCCTGCAGCTGGCAGCCCTGAGCGTCGTCATCGGCACACATCGCGTAGCGTCGGCACGCGACCGCGCGGAAACTTCTCGAACGCCGAGATAATACGTGTGTATTTAATAACGCCGGGAATTGCGCAACAATATAGTAACTGATAACAATGTTTGCAATGCGCGTCACCTACACAAATCACATGTGCCAAAGCGAAGGTAAATTGTAGTATTTTATCGTGTCCCCAACACGGTAAAAGAATGAACATTATATTAGATGTTAAAGAAGTTAACGTAAATCTGATCGTTAGTTGTGTAGCTCATGGACATTTTTTATTTATTTATTTCTGAAACTTACAACTAGCATTACAGGATTACCTAATGCGATAGTGTAGCTGTCTAATTGGTTTGTATTCATGCTTCAATTTTGTAACAAATTACAAGCAATGCTGTCTTTGTGAATTTACTCAGATTACAACAGAACAGGTCCGTCTCGTATAGCTAGTATTGAGCGTATGGATTGCGCGCGTCAGAGGCGTGTTACTCAGAAGGTTGGTCCGACCGCGCGGCTCCACCAACAGTCGCGGCTGCCGTCGGCGCCACACATACCTCTCAGGATCACATAGGTTTAATTGCCCTAACATTTCAGCATTATGCAATTTTCCATATTAAGTAGGTGCCAAAATTAAACAAAAAAAAAACGATGCACGTGTTACCGATGATGACGAAGACGAAATAACCTGTAATTATAGTGGTTGTTTGTACTCTTCAGAACGAAACACAGCAGTGTGAGTGAACATCTAGTAAAAAATGGGGCCTTACCCCCACCACCATTACCACACCACCTTGTGATGGGAATAAAAAATACATTATTGATTTTGAGTTGTTTTTATAGTATAAAACATTTTAATTATTAATCTTAGTATTAACACCCTACACATTTGTATGGATAAAAACGTGCTTGTTAAAATTAAAAAAGTTATTCAAATAAAAAACGCGGTAAACTGAGAGTTCAGTTCATATGATTAACCAATTTTTTTCTTAAACGGAACAGTTCGTTTTTAGCCGAATGAATCACAAATAAACGGGCTTTGGAAATATACGGGCGGAAATTCTCACTAGACGCCTATTGAAACGTGTACAAAACGAATCTTCTAAATTGGTCCATCTGCGGTCGCCGTCGCCGAGTGCGACTGTCAGCGCCAGTGAATAGGCGTGTATAAGCAATCTTGGTCACCGCGAGCGACCGACATGATTTGAAGAGATGCCGTAACGACCACGCCAAATTACTCTCGTAAAAGAATGTTTTATATTTTTCATCCCTTCATCCATTTATTGAAGAAAATATTTGAAAATGTGATGTTACCAATAACAATATGGTCTCCTTACCGATAATAGAAAAAAAATGTTCATAATATAACTTTGATTGGAATGTGATATGATCAGAAATGATTCAAAAAGTTCTTTTTTCTTCGGAATAACCTAGTGATAACGGAAGCGATTCTGCAAACTAATTAATAATAGAATGAGGCGTTACTTTGTGGAAATCTATTATATTAAAGTTGGTAAAAATTACTTTGCCTACATTCACTCAATGAAATAAAATATGTCTTACATAGTTTGAAGAGCATAGTGCTCTTCAACCAATGATCGCCAAGTCAGCCCACCCTTAGTCTAATTCACCTGAGGATGCCTCGTGTAGAGGCGAAACACGTGTCGTATTGTCGTCAGTGGTGTCTTTCCTAGTGTAGTGGTGCTGGATTTAGTGGTGATGGGGATAGTGCACGCAATTGAGGGAGGGCGGGAGGTGCTCATCAAACTAGGTAAGGCATATAATTTTATTTCACTGAGCGGATGTAAGAAAAGTAATTTTTAACAAATTTATTTTGCAAACAACTAATTACATGTGCTACGAACAACGAATATTATTATTAAGTATTTCGTTTCCTATTCATGTCATTAACCCTAAATCAGGCGCATGAAGAAAATCACAACTAGTCGCATGGGGTCTCTAGTGACCCCAAATAAATATTTGAGAATAGTGTTAGAAATAAATAAGACAAATTATGTATTATCAAAAATATTAAAATTATTTATTATAATTAATTTTAAGAAACTAAAACATAACTTTGAATTAAAAAAAAAACAATAACAAAACTTCTAATCTCCCTTTAAACGACTAATTTTTGGCGAAGCCGAGAACAACGTTAAAAAAATTAATCCTGAGTCATCAGCAGATTCTTCTATTCTGCATCCGATGCAGTATACGGTAGCGTAGCCTCCATAGAAGCCTAGAAGCCGAGAAGCCGGGCTTGCCCTATCAATATTCCGGGTTAACATCGAAATCGCAGTTTATACACGAGCTTGCTGCTCCCCATTAATCAACGTATTCTGCCGCGTCGCACTTTCAGGTAAAAATTATATCCATATCTGTGTACGAAATTGTTCATTATTATTTTTTAATAATTTCACTCAGCACGAACGCTCTCCGATAAAACCAAAACAGAACGGAATCAAATTTGTATCTCTTACACAATACACACAGTATAAAAAAGTCACTTCCCTCCGTCCGTACGCTTAGATCTTTTACACTACGCAAAGAATTTTGACGCGGTTTTAATCAATATACACAATGATTCGAGAGGACGGTTTATATGTATAATACATGCATTTTATATATAAAATAATTCTTTTGTCCGTGTGTATATGTGACTGAACCCCTCCTAAACAGCTGGACCGATTTTGATGAAATTTTGTGTGTGATTAAGTTGATTAGAGAATGGAACAATTGGACCCGGTGGGTGGCGTTGTTGTCGAGATTCAGAAATCAACAGTGCGAAGCTGGGCCGGATCGATAGTTATATTTTTGAAACTGATGCAGGAGAAAAAGGTAGAAAATATAGGACATGTAAAAAAAATTGTTTTATATAACTTATAACGTAACGACATATGAATTGTTAATGCAACCACAAGCGCTAATGAAGCATAACGTACGCATGCAGGGGACTACAATGCCTTTTTTGACAATTAGCTTGGCACCGGTCCGGGAATTTGAGCGCTCGGCCGAAAATGTCAAAGCCCCTACCCTTATCCAATCGAACGTGTAAAAAAATCAAATTCTTCATACTGGCCAGTTCTTTATTATTAACAATGGTTAGACAAACAGTGCTGTAGATATTCTACAATTACCTTTCTTACAAATTACAACAGATTATAGAAATATGAAACAATAAATAATTAAATTTAGTTTAACCGAAGGTTTATAGATACCTACACAAATAATCTAAGAAGCGACAACCCTAGCACAATAGACAGCTCTGACGTGTCCTCACGTAACTGAGCTATTGCGATGTACATTTTCCTCTTTACAATAATACCTATGTAACTAATAATAATGGAGACCGGACTGTGTGTACAAATACGGACGCTGATTGTTCTGCAACACGAGCCCGACGTAAACAGGTGCCATCACGCGTTTAGATAATTCTCTAAGAGCAAAGGAAGTCTTAGTTCCAGACCCCCGCGTTGTAAAGTAAACGGCTCTAATTAATATAAATTATAAACAATATAGAAAAATTGGATTAGTTTTAACAAACGCAAAAGTACCACGTAATATGTAACACTGTATTCTGAGAGTTAACTAGGTCACCATAAGCGAAGGTTTTCGCAGCACTCCTCGAAGAACCCAACGTCGTAACAGTCTGGGAAAACTTTAAATTATATAGTAATTATAAATTCTTAAACTCTTAATGAGTGAACATTATGAAAAACATTAGTTTACGAATGAGGGTAAAACTCTCATAAATGTAAAAATATGACGTGTTTTTACTAACACTACGTCACCGCGAGTTGCAATTTGACCGAGGAAACAGTTATTACGTTTTATTTTCGCTTGAGAAATAAAAGTATAGGTAAGAACAATAAATACTCAAACGCTACTCAATTTTAAGATGTCGTCATTTAGTCTCGTAGTATCACTGTCACTTTAACTTTGAGTGATAGAGACAGCACGAGACTAAACAGCATCTTAAAATTGAGTAGCGTCTGAGCATTTTAACATAAGAGATATAAATACTACCAATGTCTCAAAACTTCAAGAAGCTGTCATAACATAAACGTTATACTCGTAAATAATGTGATAAAATTAAATTATTAATATGTGAACTAAAAACATACATTATAAAGCAATAAAATAAATTGATTCCAAAATAGATTACGGTGATGGAATTCGTATTTACTGATTGGTCCGACTTTGGTAAGTTCTCTTCCATTACGCGTTGTCATTCCCACTAAGAATTTTATTATATTCAGGAATTTCATCATAAAACTGTAGATAAAGTATAGTATGGTCAGTATCCATATAGTTTAATCCGGATTCTGCTTGTACCGTTTGATTTTCTGGATTGTAAAAGTTTGTTTGCTATTCTACTTTATCCACATGTATATGTATTATGTATATTATGTAGAGCCACGTTGCAGCTTTGCTAGCTTTACGTTGTTGCAGCACGATTAATCATAGTGAAAAAATAACAGCCGGTAACGTTTTCGGTTTATATACGTCCTACAGTCTACATAACATGTATCTACTCTTAGTTCTGAGTGATTCGTGCTATAGCTATGTATATGCTTCTAAAACCAATTGGTCGGCTCGCCGGGTTAGGACCACCCTCTCATAGAATACCAGCGTAAAACAGCAAAATAGTGCTGATGTGTTATATTATATATTAAAATCGCATCCATATAATGTATCAGACAATTTTATTGACTACATAATCATCGCATCACTTGAAACTTAGTTTGTGTTTCATCTACTTTGAAAAAATATTTTAAGACAATTCTTAATCGCCACTTCTTTTCTATCTTCTTTCCACAAACGTTTTGCAATATTTCATATTAAAACCTTGGTGGTAAGTGATCACTACCGCCCAAAAACATCTGCAGCACCAGAGGTATTGCAGGTGCGTTTGCGTGCTTAGAAAGGATCTTGAGGGTACCTAAATCGTATCGAAGTGGAAAATTCGCTGGCGACAGTAAATTGTATATTCTGGTCGTGTGTGTTAGAAACGCACGGTAGTGGACTGCCAACCATCGCGATTAATTGGAAATAAAATGTAGAAATTGTGATTTATTTTAATAAAATTCTAAATATTGTCACTAATCACAATACGATACTTATACAAAGCATGATATGTTTACATATAGCTAAAGTAATTTATTCATAAATATAACATATACAATAAATATATAATATATACAATAAATATATAATATTTATGTGTTCCTTAAACACAAAGGGTTGCCAGCTAGCAAGCCCTTGTGAGCACATCGATAATGCTTATCAGACAGGTCAGTAGTGGCTCTGCATGTGTATAGGGCATAATTTGATACAGTTCAGCTATTGGATTTACGTAACATTAGAGCCGAATAACGGGATATCTACTGTTAGTTTCAAAACTGATATAAGCACAATACAATAGAGAGTTTTCGTACATCTAGTTACACTTCAAATACATAGATGACATAATTTCAAAAAAAAATTAATGCGTCAATAAAATATCTTCTTTGAGACCACAACGACCTAGTATATCATACATATTCTATGATTATTATGGCACCTCAGGATATAAAACATGACCAGGTTTACGCGCAATATAATTAATTTAATTAATGTTAAAGCACGTCGTGAATTCATAAACTAGCCGACAGGAAAAAACGGCGAGGAGCGAGCGATGGGTTTCATTATTGTAAAAGCCGAAAATGACTCACCCGTTTCCACCTTTGACGGTTCGGTGTCAGAGTTGCTACGGAATGAATTGGACACGGCCTTACCTGAAACACACAATGTAAATGATGTAGAGATAGCACAAACTAGCAAATTATTTTCCTACGTCTAAACATTTCATATTTATCATGAACAACTTTTTGAGAAGTTTGATGATTAACTTATGTAAATAAAGTATCATTCTATGGACCGGACGAGAGTCAAGAACGTCCTGAAAAGAAATTTGTAAAACAAAGTAAGGCAAAAGTTAAACATTAATATCATTTAACGCGTACCTGTTATATCAAATTTCATGGTGGTTTTATCGCCCATATCTATTTGAAATATTTTTAGGGTTTACGCTATTTGGCAGGTGAAATTTAACTACCAGCAAACATGGTTCCCACAGCAGGGCACTGATATTTTATCAGGTCTTTGAAGCGGAGAGAAGTCTACTGCAATATGCAATAAGTATTATGTAATAATCAATATTGAATAAAAAATTATTCTATTCTATTCTATTCTATTCTATTAACTCAATGAATGTCCACGAAATGTCCCGAGCCACGTAAATGGCAAATCTGCACGTAAAATTGAAATTAACAAAATTAACCGTAGGTGGTAGGGCTCTCATCCTCTTGGTAAGTACGAACCTTACTCCTATTTGTCGCCAAATAGTAGAACTAACACTGTTGTAAAACTTAACATGTTTCCGTGTGAAGGGTGTAGACTGTAGACCCACTATAATTACAGGCTGTTAGGCATTCGATCTTAGTCCTCAGAGGGGACAAACGCATTTGTAGTATTTTTTTATTTGCAACTCACTTCAGGTGGCCATAGGCTGCACCAGCCACTTACCATCTGGTGGACTGTACGTTCAGTTTATCACTTCTATTTTATTTAAAAAAAAGTTGTGCCGAAGGGGATCTAACTCGGTTTAACAGATAACAGCTATATTAAGCTTGAACAAAAATGGTAGTATTTACATCAGGCACAACGAATAAGGTAAAGTTAGCAGCTGCTGGTAAGACAATTGAAAAATTTGTTTTAACCGTATTGTCCTTATAATACGTTCTCACTTAACAATATCTATATCAATCTATATATAAGACATAAACAACATAATATTATATTCGAAATAAAACTGGTATATAAACTCTAGCAGTTGGAAAAAAAGTAATTCGCAAAGTAAGGCTGGCAACAAATTTAAAAATACACATTCATAACGCAAAGAAAAAACAAAAGGGTGTCCAAGTCTGAACAATAAAAATTCTCGTCAGCTTCGCTTCCAGAGTTCGACATGAATAAACTACGTACCTACAGACAACCGTCAAAGGAATACATTCTCAAAAGTCAGCTCACATCTCACCCCCTACTATGGGCTTGGGTGGGGTGGTTGGGGTGGTATAGTGCCTCGGGCTTTGGGGGGTAAGACGCGGGGGCGGCTCCAAGGTCACCGCCCTTGTCTACGTAACCTACCAGCGACCTAGCTACGACGCCGGGCCTCAAATACTCGTCGATTAATATTGAATAATTCGCAAGACGACGCTGTGAAAATGATCCCTAAACGAAACGGTCGCACTGGAAGTTGTGAATTTTTTTTTTCAATAACAATAAAATTACGGTGAAACTTTAATGGTTGAAATATTTAACAAGATATTATACAAAATAAGTCTAAAAATCTAATCGTTTACGTTGATAACATTCCTTTGCGTATAATATATTATTCTATTTATATCGTTGGAGATATAAGAACTTTTGCTTACCGATTCATTAGATTAGCAAGTACTAAAATAAAAAATTCATGACTTGATAAAATTATATAGTGACTCGATTCTCTATTAAATTCCTTATTTTGATACATGGTTATCGAAATAAAATCCACTTAAATCCGCACGATAATTAAAACTAGAGAACTAAATGTGTTTTTAATTACTCGAATATAAATATCTGCAACACAAAGCTTTTGTCTCAAATAATACATAGGGTACATTATCTCTACTTTTACTTCAAAGTACACTTTTGTTAGTTGCCCAAATTTTTCGAAAACCTAAAAGCATGTTTGTTGCGTTATTTTTGTTTCGTTGTTTATTAATTGAGAATGGTGACTCCCCGAAATTATAAATCAGTGCAAACAAAAATCCGTACCGGTAAACACTATCTATTAAAATATTTCTCGTCGATCAGGTTCCAGAATACGTCGTAGAAGCAACGTTATTACTTTTATTACCTATTTAGATCAAATGTACACTTGTTATGCAAATACGGTAAATGAGTCACACGACCGCCGCTGAGTTATTGCATCATGCTTATTATTAGCTATGAAAATGTATTACAGCGGATAAAATAACAAAAACCTTATCGACAGTTGTGAGAAATGTACTAGTTAATACATGCATTTATTAGACCTACTTATTTACTTTGTGATAGAAGGACGAAAACGACTAGTCGCAACCACTTAGTGACTTAAAATCTTACGCTGCGGTTGGCGAGATATCACGTTCAGCGGAATCTGTTCTGTGGTAAGATATAGAGAAAACTCGTTTAAAATTGTGTCCACCGGTCCCCGTATACTGTGGGTATTTTAAAATCTTCTTCCCAATAAGAGCTCACTATTCGGTCGAAAGTCTTAATGGTTAGAATACAATATGACTCCTATTAAATTATTGCTATAACTATAAAATTTGGCAATCAATCTGCAACGTAGTATTATAGTTAAATAAAAACAACCCCACTGTTAAATCAGTTATTACAATGCATTTTAATGTTTGCCAAGCGACATTTTTATATATTTCCCAGTTTTGTTTTATGAGAAACAATTATTTTGAAAACTTTTAAGCTCATACTAAAATACAAATAAGAAAATATTTTTGTTTATAGTATAGTAGTAGTACTGGTATAAGTAAAATATTTCTCTATCTGTATATATTAAAAATCAATTGCTGTCCGTTAGTCTCGTAATTTTTTGTGTGTTTGAATGGGTCCTTAAAATAGTTTGGATTCACATTTGGACCCGGTAGGTGGCACTGTTATTGAAAACCACAAATCACCTGGGCAAAGCCGGGGCGGATCGCTAGTCGTAAATATTTTTATGAAATAAAGACAATAAGCGACGTAGTAATAAGAGAAGATTTTCAAACAACAATGAATAAAGCAAAGCGAGAATTTTTAGGTGACAGGATTCTTTTTCTGTCTCTCGGTGTCTGTCTGGGTAGGTACCACCTTCTGTCCGTCAATTCGTATGTCACTTTAGTTACTTGTATCCATTATGTGCTTCAGTTTAACAATAAAAAAAACTAGTAACAGTTACCTATACGGAATCTAAAACAAAAAGCAAAAATGCAATATTATCGCACGAGGCCTGTACAACTAATGGGACATCATTCATTGAATTATTTACGTTTGCTTTTCTATGAAATCTCATTCATTATGCCTTATTATGGGCCTATCCGTAGCGATTTTATTCTTACCCCTCGCCAATCAACATTATTCAGCAACTCCTTGTTAGTAAGCTCACTATAAAAACAAGTGTAATATTTAAAGGAACATGCATTACGATTTCCTCTTAAACTGGTTTCAATGTAGGCAGGTGGATTGCGAACAACGTTGAACGCATGTCAATTGAAAAAAAAAAAGAACTGAAGACCTCAAATTGTAATTCTCACATGTGCATGTTAATATTCAAGAAATTTGCAGTTTATTTTGCAAGAAATCGTTCTTGTGATTATACCATATCTCTTGGTAAGTATAATATAGCTAATGAGACTTCTTAAAACTAAGTTGTTCGATATATACGATTATGTATGATAATCGGAAACGTTTGACTGGGGCTGTCAAAAAACCATGGTTCAAATGCAAGTTGAGACATTCAAAAGGAGCAACTTGTGTTAGCATAGCAGACCAGTGTCGGTATTATTCCTAATAACTTCTTGAGTTCTCACAACTATTACTGCATAGGTAATAGGGTATGTCAGAAAAATCTCAGAGATTGTTCATATTTTTGAATTAAACTGAGTCAATTACTCTAGTCTAAAACTCCCTTACGCGACGCTCCCACAGCACAATGTACTATCCTAATACAAGAGCTCCTACTAGAACCTGTGCGGTCTAAACCGTATAGAGAGTAAGACTGTTAGTTCTATTTTTCGGCTTTTGCAAGAATTTTTATTTTAAAGGTCAGACATAGTATTTGATTTTTATTGAAAGATTATTCTATAGGGATTTTATAGTTATAAGATTAGTTTTTTTTACAACCATAATAATCATTGTATTATTACAATTTAAAGTATTGATAAATACATTTTGCTTATAATATATTTGACTGCGAGTGCTTTATACTCGTATATTATACAATAAATACGTAACCAAGCGAAGCCGGCACGTTTCATTAATTATATAGAAAGCGGCGATATCTTAATCTTTCTGTCACGTAGTGGCGTTTCGAAGAGTATATACATGTGTATATATGAAGGCGAAACGCGCAAGTCATTTCAGCACTTATCGATAACAATCGAGAATGATGTATCGTTGCAGGAATTTCTTATTAAAACACGTCCCATATCTCGTTCAAAGTGCCAATATAACATACTTTGCATAGCTTTTAACTGCATGTTAAAAATCACAAATAGCTACTTTATTTCAGGTAGTGAGCAACTCGGTCCATTATCTAACACGGATCAGGTATCTACTTTCGCTTTTCAAAAGCAACCCGGGTTAGATACCCGATGACACCATTGTTAATCACAGTTTTATGTAAAAATAAAGGAAACCTGCTGAAAACTAAGAATATTTCGACATTTATTTACTTACTTTTTTAATAAATTCACGAAAATATAAGAAATTATTTTAATCACGATCTTTTCTATCACATTATGTCTAAAACTAAAACATTTTTCAGCTAACGTACGTAACGACATAAAAGTGAAGCACAAAAGCTGTGGGAAGAGAATCGAATCTCCAAATTAGTGGGGTCGACTAACTAGGTATATGGAAACGATACATTATACAGTACATAAGAGAGCGCTGTGTGTGCAATGATTACGTAGGTAACGTATAGTGAAATATTAAAAGGTTCCGTGTTTTTGTATTGTAAATTATAATTTTTTTGACATCCTATTATATTCATCAAAGTATCAGCATTATGTAAGCAATACTGTTGTGGTGCTGGTGTTTCGTATGGTTAATATAGGGATATATAACCCTTTATAATATAGACCCTTTTTACTGAAATGGTGCATTCTATCCTAATCTTTAGGGATGACAATACACTCACATTTTCATTCTTTATCGAGAATAGATGTAGGAGCTATGGGTCATAGCATCAACTACAATCAGTGGAATGTGTCCGTTTGCGACACTTATTCTATAAAAAAAAGTCCAGTGAATATTATGGTTATCTACCAAAGAAAAAACTTACCAAAGTTCCGCAGCTATTAAAGACGTAAGAGAAAACACTTTTGTGTTCGACGAGTACATCTCGGTGAGTAAACTTCGCCTAATTAAAAGAAATTGTAATTGTGCGAGTAGCGTTAATCGCAAAGCGATGATGTGGTTTATGTTACTAACTACAAACTTCTTTACAATAATAATTCAAGATCGTAAAACGTTTCATCAACCTTATTAAAGTGTCACGGCTGAAAGTCAAAGTGCGGATAGCGTATATACCTAGGTTTAGCTGGCTACAACAAAATGATAATAATCTATCTGAATGAGGTGATCTCTACTAACCTATTTCTAATTTGGTTTTGTGTAATAAATATGATTGTAAGCCATTCGAAAAACGCAAAACAAAGGTATTTAACCGAACCAGTGGTAAATTAAACAATAGTAACTTTTAATAAGTATTATTTACAATCTATACTATATTGAACAAAAAAATATCTGTTTCAGTTTCTGTTTAGCCGGCTATAACTAGGTGCAGCCGGTTGGGGCTGTTTTTAAAATTTGGTCGATTTTTTTTACATCGACGTGTATAGAGACGGCAAAGGAAAACTGAAGAAATAGGAGATTGGCAGCAGGATCTTGCTGATATACTTAAAACTTCAGCAGTGGACTTCTGATGGGTTGTGAAAAATGAATGAATTATTTATTAAAAGTTAAAACTAGGCGGACGGTTGCTTACGGCTGTAACTAAGTCTAAGAAATCTGAATCATAATTAAAATGACTATGAATTCTGTTAACTGTGCCAAAAATACAAAAAAACACCAATCAAGTACTATCACCCACAGAAGTTAAGGCGCGGCCAAAAGCCGCGGTCATGTCATTTATTGAAAAATTCTAAGCTAACCAAGGTGAGCCTAGGTATTTCTACTGGCATTGCCCGTGCCATGAGTAGATATAATAAGATTCTAGTTCAACATCAAACAAAACTGTTACTTTTAAATTCATGGTTTTATAAAGTTTTTTTACAGCAAATATTCTCTTGAGTATTATTAGTTATTCCGCAAAAATATTAATTTATAGGATAGGGTGACAAACAGCACACAGTCCACCTGACGGTAAGTGGTTGCTGCGGCCCATAGACCATGGCATGGTCCTTCCCCGGTCGAACCGACTCTTTCGTGCTACAACTATACTACTAATATAGCTGCAGCATGGCTCTACCACGTATAAAAGATAAAATATTAGGGGGCGAGGACGTTTTAGGGGAGCGATTTTTATTTTCTTGAGTTGTTATATGCGTCCTTAACCAGCAATAACCTCATTGAACGTAACATTGCTGTTGGAATGCATGATAAGATAGTAAAACTAGATTTTGCTGGTAATAAATGTCATCGGGCTATCAACTCCGGGCCGGCTTGAGAAAGTAAACAATATAAAATTATTTCTTAATAATTTTTAATAGGTTACATGCAAACGAAATTTTTAAATGACCGTTGGTATAAACGCAAGTAATTTCGTCGTCGGAGTTTATTAATTCATAATTTGAATTTGAATAATCTTACCTAAACCAGTTGTCTTACTGGTTTGTATTTCGATCACATTTCTTATATGATAGTATACACGAATAAAATTACCATTATTTAAATTAACATAAACGTAATATAAATGTTTTAATAAGCGGCATCCATGGGACATTAAATAATAACAGATGACCAAATTGTATTGCGCCTAAAATAGCACTCTTTAACATCATTTACACTAATCATATACATAGTGCAGATCAAACATCAAACTACCAAAGGTCAACAAACTCCAACTTTCAACGTACTAAACAAATGAACTGTAAAGTCTAGTAGTTACTTTATTAATGAAGTCAAAGTGCGTTAAAGAAAATTCCGCTGACGTTATTAGCCTAATAATTAAAAAAACGTGTTTAAAACAGCGTTAATCAGGTTGATACGTAAAAGAAAACTTATAAATGCGTTGTGCATATAGAGTTGCGCAAATAGCGCTACAAGAATTCGAGCTGCGGGCAAAATAAAATGAGTAAACTATGACTGAGTCGGTTGCCATGCACGGCGGAAATAAAAATTCTAACAGTAGACTGTTCCCCGGCGGGTCGTGGCCAACTTTGTGTCGACTAAGTAATTGCCTTTTACAGTTTTGTCGCAAACGAACTTCCGAGCCGATTCATCCTGCCTTCAGAAAGAAAAATAAAAACAAAAATGATGTTAATAAACCCTAAATATTTCGAGGCAGTGCTGAATACAGTATACGGCTTATATACATATAATATAATGTATAAAATAAAAAAGTATATGGATCACCGTCGTAGTGGTTTGTCACTTCATCTAAAAACTTCGTAATTTACATTATCGCGTTACTAAATACGTTAACCAATACTCAAGTATCGAACTTTTTGGCTAATCAATTTATACTTTAAACATTATTTGCTAGTTTAAAAAATTAAGTTATAAGAAAATAATAAGAAATATAGTAATAAGAAAAACCACAATAAAAATAATTAATAATATATGCTTTATGAAATTCAGTTAAAATGAGAGAGCATTATTTAATCCCACATCTTAATCATAATGTGTGAAACTGCTACAAAAACAGAAGAGCTACGTTTTAGGATTCTCTGTTTAATATCAGACCGCAGATAACAACTCGAGAAGATGCACTTTACGTCCCTTTGTCCTTTGCCAATCCATCATAGTCAAACTTGCAGCGGTCTCCAGTGCAAGAGACTTTGAAACTACAACCACGAAAAAATAAAGTATATGTGACCAAGCAACTTATTAACTTCCCATTTAGAATCTAAAAATTTTAACACGTATCCACGTTTTTAGTTCAACGGCGTCTGATTTAATCTTTTTATAGAATAAGAATGACAATCGAGCACAAAGTCCACTTGATAATAGGTAAGTGGATATTGGATCCCATAGGCACCTACCTACATCTACCATCGATTAAGAATTGAAATGCGTATGCGTAATATGGAATGTCTCGTTTCCAGTTCTCTATACTCACTATAAGAGACACAGCGGAATTTTGCTGCTATTTTACGCTGGTATTATGTGAGAGAATGATTTTTCCTCGATTGAGCGGACCCATTACCAATTCCTGCTACAACCATAATATAGCTGCAGCGTGGCTCTAGTACGTATGAAATTTTAAAAGCATGTGTCTTTGTGTGTTCGTTCCTTGGCATGTGAACTCTCTCGCTCTCGCATATCTTGAGAATAAATGATGACATCATATCTAAACCGGTAATAGATTTGACGCTTAATTGCATAATTTTCAACAGTGGTAGAGCCAGGCGGCAGCTTTTGCTGTCGCACGGATGGGCCGGCTCGAACCGGGGTGATACCACGACCTCACAGAATACCAGCGTGAAGTAGAGGTTTACCTCTGCGTTTCGCTTGGTGTGTGCAGGTGGCCGGAGGCCCTTTTTACTGGAAATGAGGCATTCCATCCTAGTCCTCACGGGTGAAAACGCATCTGCATTTTGATTTATAATAGAGGATAGATGTAGATGTCTATGGGCCGCAGCAACCACTTACCATCAGGTGGACTATGTGCTCGTTTTTCACCCTATTCCTATAAAAAAAAATAATGAATAGCTGATTAAGTTTTTATTCAAATCGTATTTGTATTATTAAACAAAAATTGAACATACAATAACGATTAGTAACCTAATGTAAAATAGAGGGCAGATCGAAACGAACCTACTCTTTTATTCTTTTATTAAAACAACTAGCTGTTCCTCGCGACTTCGCCCGCGTGTAATTTAGGGATTGAATTGTTGCGCGGAACTGTAATTCCTTTTCTAAAACATAAATAGCCTAAGTTACTCCCTATAACATCAGCTATCGGCCAGTGAAAGTCCCGTCGAAATCGGTCCAGCCGTTTCGGAGATTAGCCGGAACAAACAGACAGACAAAAAATTTAAAAATTGTGTTTTTGTTATAAGTACCGTATATACTGTCACATGCATTTAGTAAAAAGATGTTATTTTGACATTACAAACACACACTTCAATTTTGTTTATTTGTATAGATATAGATTTGAAACGATACCTTCTCATACCTAAATTTCTAAACTGATCTGTTACCGTTTAGGAGTCTCGTTTAGTGCACTATTATATTATGTATAACGTATGTACTTTTAAAATATACCTAGTATTTATATACATCATAATGTACACTGTTACATTTATGTAACAAGCATGTTAGAATCCGATCCCACGGATTCAATACAACACTAAAGTGGGTAGTATAGAATCTATCGCCTTTTACGGCATTGCGAGATAAAACACGAGATGTACACTTGCACAGCATAAATCTCGAGATCTTTTCAAACGTGGCACACAGTACACAGGGTTGCCGTCCATTCCCGTAAATCTACATATTTTTAGCTATTATAATCCAATGCTTGATTACTATCCCAACTGATGGTAAGTGGTGGTGCAGACGAAGATGGTAGATTGCACTGACTTGGCTTAACAAAAGCTTATTCACCCTTGAATAAATCTAAATTGTAATGTATGTATAACTGACTTTCATGCTGCATTGCCAAATCAAAGATTGGAGTCAAGGATTCCTTGTATTCCTTTTCCAAATATTTGTAAAATAAATGTAATACTACGACCGAATAATACCTAAGAACTTGCGTTGATTTATGGCATACATTGTGATTTCAAATATTTATAACTACATCGAATTCGAGAGCACAGAATATTTTAGTGCCATACATTTGTAGTCTACACTTGCCAGATAATTTTGAACACAATACTAATATCTAGGGCAAAGGACGATAACTTTTAATATTTAGAGCTGTGGATATATCTTGTGAAATGTTGATCGACATTATTGGCATCATCGTGAGTTATTATTATAACTAACAGATTTAATTCAATAGTACTTAATAAACTTCCTTATTATTTTATATTGGGTTAAAAAAAATTGTAATAAAATATAAACAATTGAATAGAATATATAGCATTAAGCTCGCCTTTTGTACAAATATTTGGTGCAATAAAGAATAAATACATAAATATATGAAACCTACAAAATGATTCTTCCACAAGTTCTTACTTAAAACAAGTCAACATCCGACCCCCACCTGCCGCTTACACGTGGTATTTCGATTTCGCTGACACCCCTGCGCGCAAAACCCAATTGGCGGCGGCCACGCGGCTCACGTCCTGTCGCTGACACACCAGTCTTCGCAAAAACAACGTGCCCCCACAGTACTACAATAGGTGGCTGAGCTGAGCGGTTTCCTCCGAGCTCCCCGCTCCGCCCCACCCCACCCCACCTCCCCACGGCCACTTACGTGACTCAGCAGCGGGCGTTATATCAAATTCGACGTCGCGCGACTCCAATGGCTTGTTTTTCGTTTGTAACGTAGTTTTTTGAACTCAATAAAACATCCGGTAATGGCGCTATTGGCAATGATAAACGTGTGTACCAACTGAGAATAAATTACAAAGACAAAAATTCGTTTTATTCTTTTATTAAAAGTTTAGAGAGAAGAGTAGACGAAGTGCCGTGAACGGAAAAGTTTCTTGAGGTTCCGGGAACTATTTGAGAATTGCCGCAAGGTTAAAGTTACTTTCGAACATTTCCGAAGGCAAAACTGAATCGAAAGAGTGCTGTTCAAAGTTGCTTTGGATTTCTAATAAAACTTCTCTCGTAACAATTCTGATTCAAGTTAGCTGGAAATATATGCCTTAGAATGGAATTCAAAGTATTTTCAACATTTAATTTGTTAAGCTGTATTAATATTTTTCGAAGCAAATATTTAAACATATAGGTCTAGATATATGTAGGTAGGCATCATCATCACAGCCCGCACAAATCCACAACTGAACATAGATTACGAATTTATTACGTATTTATTTTTAGATTAATTATTACATAGTAGTAGTATAGTGCTGCTGGTAGTAGCATATTGTTCCGTAGGTATCGGTATCATAAGAGGTGGCAGAGAAAAACTGAAAACTAAGATGAGTGTCGTGATCCTCCTGATGATATCTGAAAATAATAAAAAACTGCGGTTGCCAACCCGCCTAATAAAGAACTAATGGCAAATATCCCTCCTATATGGATTTCGATAGGACCCATACCTGTAAAGGTAGAAAAACCCAAAGTTTTGGTAGGATCGCGACCACTAGCAATACTTTATTTTTGTTTATTAGTAAATAATATAGCGTCGTTTTTATGTCAAATAGTTTTGGCAATTAATTCGGCGTTTTGCCACAGAGAATGCCGCACAATCGCTTACTGATTATAATGGCATATTTTATATATATAATTTAATTTTGAATAGATTAAACATCTATTGTATTGATTCTATATATTATAAACTTGAGATTCTATATATTAAAAGCTTAAGATATGGTGGCCAACATTTCCTATTCCCATATTTCCCACTGTCGTAACCAATATTTTTATTGTTAAAAAATCTATCAAGAAAGTCTTCATAACTTCATTTTCTTTTCATATATAGTTATATATAGCAGATGTTTAGGATTAGTGAAGCATGCTTATACTGTATTTATACATTAAACAATACGACTTTAGAGCTGATATCTCAATCGTCAGATCAGTTATCGAATAAATTATAACCTGACTGAATATAAGTGTGAAACAATCGAACTATTTTATTCATACAACATTTCTAATTTACTTATGTTGTACGTTATACTATGATTACTTAGTAAATTTATTCTGAGGATTGACAAATCGACCTTATATATCTCTTTTATGCCCGTGTAATTACGATCTATAGTACTATTAGTACCATAAGTACATTTAGAATTCCATTGTGTTAACAATTAATGTGTACATAACCACTGCATTCGTCACGAGGTCAATGTATCGTCCATCGCTAGACAGACGGCAACCAACACTGAATACACAGTATTCTTTACACAGCATCTATTCAAGACACATTTAAAGCCAGACCACAAGGCCCGCGAAAGGTGAATAACACTGTGACAAACGTGGCCGCCTCGTTTCCAACACAAAACGATATCCAATTAGCCGTAGCAATCGCTTCGGCTTTCATTAACCGACCCGGACGGGCGGAAACCGTAAAAAACCTAATCCGAAACGACTGGCACAGCGAAAACGACTTACGAAATGCGCCTATCCACATCGCAACTAGAGAATTTACATGAAATGTGTAAGCAGAATTGGTTATTTTTACATAGTTAACATATAAATTATGACGCGATTGTAACTGTACTGCGAATGTAACTGGTTTATTTTGTAGGCAAGATTTAATACTAAAAGGAGTTTTATTTACACTGCCTAAAACGAAACTAAACTCTTGAAAATACATGAAATTATTTCTATCCTATCTATAACATTCGTCACTAATTTACATAGGTTTGAAATCTTTTTTGCAACATATCCAAGTACATAAAACTAACTTTAATAAGCTATCAACACCATTTTGTGAAGGATGTTTGTAGTCAATATTGGTTTATTTGTTATAACTATCATAAAAGCCACTTTATTGGACAATAACGAAGATCAAAAACTTCAAACTTTTGTTCAAATGCAATATATTTTATAATGTATTTCGTACGTAACCAGTCAGAATGAACTTATAAATATTACTGGGTACAAGAACATACCTATGTTACTGTATCCAGTAACATAATATGTAAGATGCGAGATATCGTGTACTGCGACCGCCAAGCCGTCCCAGCCAAGCGTGGCAGTGGAATCGATTTTGGCAAATCCATCCTGCGGTGGAGTGTTCAGCATTGGACTTTTGTACCGGGCTAATTAAAAAGAAGAATATCTTGAACTATCAGCATTCATCACTATACCTACATTTTAATATTTGAGATGAACTTGTCTGAG
The DNA here is from genome assembly GCA_033319125.1 of Parnassius glacialis. Classification (NCBI taxonomy): domain Eukaryota; kingdom Metazoa; phylum Arthropoda; class Insecta; order Lepidoptera; family Papilionidae; genus Parnassius; species Parnassius glacialis. The sequence continues at coordinate 6,501,064 of JAVANC010000008.1, forward strand.
ATATTAGAGATAGAAATAATAACATTTAACAGCAAATTTAGAGAATGGCTCTTGTGTGCACTAAAAACGAACTTATTAAACACATAACAATGAATTTATATCCCTCTATTATATAATAAGGGTGAAAAACAAGCATACAGCCCACGTGAAGGTAAGTGGATGCTGTAGCCCATAAACATCATTTTTTTTATAGGATAAGGGTGACAAACGAGCACACAGTCCACCTGATGGTAAGTGGTTGCTGTGGCCCATAGACATCTACATTTATCCTTGTTTACGAATCAAAATGCAGATGCGTTGTCACCCGTGAGGACTAAGATGGAATGCCTCGTTTCCAGTCAAAAGGGTCTCCGGTTCTCTACACTCACCATACGAAACAGCAGCGTTAAGCTGCTATTTTACGCTGGTATTCTGTGAGAGCGTGGTCCTTCCCCGGTCGAGCCGACCCATTCGTGCTACAACCATAATATAGCTGCAGAATTGGTCTACCACGTAAAAATCTATAAAAATCTTTTTACTACTTAATTATTATAAAGACCCTAGACTAGTGTACGAAGTGAAACGATTGAATGACTAAATATCGTAAATCCATATTCTACGATATATAGTCACGTATGCATCACAATTGTGAACGACATACCAATATTATATAACGTCTGCGAACGGGCGCGTGAAATTGACTCATAAATTGTATGCGGGTCGCGATCGGCGCAATAAACAACCAAATGATCGCCTAGCACTACTGACACTTCGAGTTTTATACATAAAGAACACATTTAAAGTTATATTTTTGTAAAAGATAAACGGTAACAAACAATATTTTTATTAAACCCAATTGCATCGGGTTAATCGTAATATAATAGGCGAAACGAGCTATTGGGAATCCTACTTTTTCTTTTCAACCAACTTCAAAAAGAATGAGGTACTCAATTCCACTGTATGTTTTTTATGTGTGTTATATCTTAAAACTATTTCCTTGGCGAATCGATTTCAATGATTCTTCTTTTTTATTTGAAAGCTGGTGCTTCTCATGTGGTCATATATAAATTTGATCAATCGTCTGGCCAGTAGTTTTACAAAATCTTTAATTTTACCACCACTTGTTATGTTCTGTATTTCTTTCTATTGCCTGTCTGTTTGATTTTAAATTAAATCAACACTCAAATAAATTTATAAATTAGAGTAAAAAATATCAATTAAAAATAGATTTAAAACAAAAAAGAAAGTCATTTTAAGCCTAGTTGACATTAGTTTTGTTTAATATATTAATAAGGGTACATAATAAAAAGTTTAAATATCACAGATTGAATATTACATTCGCAGTTTTAAATTATCACAATGTTAGACTATTCACCCGTTATTTTTGAATAAGCAATCGCATCCAACTAAGCATTCAGCTTATGTACTTGCACAACTTTGGCAATTTACATGCAGAAATTAAAGCAAGTTTTCAACTGTGGAATATTTGTCCCGTGAGACTGCTATACTGAAATTCCAACTTTACACATAAGAGTACAGATAGTTCGAGAAATTCGGGAACAATAACTTATTACTTTACACCTGTACTAAATTCTGCTAAAATTCTACCAATCAATAGACCGATGAGTGCCTACTGTTTACATTGGCACGTATAATAACCTTCTCTATAAAGCAATGTTAATAATAACGACAATTATTTAATATAATATGATTGGATGCTAGGTATTTCTCAAAACAATTCTTTGTTCGTGTTGAATGAGCCAATTTTATTTTAAAAATATCTACGAAATACAAGCTATATCGCCTTGAAATTCACACTATTCGTTAAAAATGATACATCATGATATCAAATAATTGATATTGATTTATCGAAAGGTTTCAATTTTAAGTTGAAAACAAGTAATATTATGTGGCTTAAAAGAAATAACTATGCAAATTTATTTCCAATAATAAATAACTGTAATGATAATTAAATAGGTCATTAAAAATAGGACGAATGTATTTTTTAATAATATTTGATATTATTTTCACATATTACGATTCATAATATTCTATCTATCTCATACTACAAAAAATATGAACTGCCACAAGTTATTTTTTAAGATTAACATAGCCTTGGTAGACAAAAATAAATTAAATTCTGTAGTTTCAAATGAAGGTGACAAACGAATAGGTACACAGTCCATCTGATGGTAAGAGGATGACGTGGTCCATAGACATCTACGTCTCAGTTTAGAGTCAAAATGAAGATGCGTTATCACTCCTTAGCACTAAAATGAAAAGGTTCGAACCCGATACGAGAAAAGAGATTCTCATTTTAAAACAAAGACATATTAGTTAAACCGATACGAATTACTTTTTAAACTACAAAACCGATCGTAAATATTGCACGCCTATAAATCAAAATAAAGACGCAATTCCTTCCAGATTCCCTCAAATGAGACCTTGATAAGTGAGTTACGTCAATCGGAGGGGACGAAACGAGGTCATATCTTGTATCTAGGGGATGGTGTGCTAGTCATACGTCCGAGAGCACTCAAGGGACGACGTCCCTCCTCCTTCTCCCATTCCCCTCCTAGATGCTCGGATCTTTTCTCCATTGTGTTAAATTCATATTAAACGTAGTTCCAGTATGCTCTGTTTATATTTTATTACACGATATACATACGAAGTTTATACTGAACTTTCTTTTATGGAATTTGAATAAAGATTGCTATCACCAACACAAAAAGCGTAATACAAGTTGCGTCGTTAAACTTTTATTGCTAAAAATAGCAGACTTCAAGAAAAAGAAGCGTGTTTAATTCGACTGTAGGTTTTTTGTATGTACATTATGCGATATTTCCGTCAATTATTATTTTAATTTAAAAAAATACTAGCAATCCTATTAACATTACCAATATTCCCTCTAACCACTCTTGGTAAGCTGAAAATGTTTGATAAAAGTGGTTCACGACAGTAGTCAAATGGCGGATTCGAACCCACGATCTTTGGAGTTCGCAGTGCGCACCCTGCCATTAGGCTACTGTCGTTGTAATTGTGAACCTATTTAGATTTTTTTTAAATATAAGTACGTTACTCTTCAGGGGTTGTCCCACTAGAAAAACATTCCAGATTGGCAAGATCGAGGATGAATATTTTATAATGTAAGTATTTCTATGACATTGAGATTGTGATATTCCTTAGTCCACTCAAACGAGGAAAAAATTACCCTTCTTTATAAAAAATTACATTTTTATTATAAGTTGAGTTCTCAAACGCCTACACTTTCAAAGACTATACAACATCTCTACATATTAAAAATCAAGTGCTGTTCGTTAGTCTCGCTAAAACTCAAAAAAGGCCCGACCCATTTTGATGATTTTTTGTGTGTTTGAATGGGTCCCTAGATGGTTTAGATCCACATATGGACTCGGTAGGTGGCGCTGTTGTCGAGATCACCCGTGCGAAGCCGGGGCGTTGCGCTTAGTAAGTAATAAAGACATTTGAAACACCTATTTATAGATTTACGATAATGGTATTAGCTTCATCATCATCATCGTCATCGAGTTTCGATTAAGGCTATCTTTTGGTGATAGTAGTCATCAATGTATACAACGTGTACAAACCTAAACGCAGAAGCACTAATTATTCGTCTATTATATCATTTTTTATACAATAAGGGTGACAAATGAGCACACAATCCACCTGATGGTAAGTGGAAGCTGTGCTCCATAGGAATCAAGATGTAGATATGCGTCGTCACCCTGAGGACTAAGATGGAAAGCCTTGTTTCCAGTAAAATGAGGTCACCGGTTCTCTACACTCACCATACGAAACACAGTAGCATTAAGCTGCTATTTTACGTCGGTATTCTGTGAGAGCGTGGTCCTTCCTCGGTTAAGCCGACCAATTCGTGTTGCGACCATAATATATATTATATTATATGGAGAATTGCTCTATTACGTTAAAAACCAATACAATTCCTTCCCTTTTTAGCAAACTTCAAAAAAGGAGGAAGTCATTAATTTTTATGTTTTTGTATGATGTTACACGATGTCTTCATCTATTGCGAACCGATTTTGATGATTCTTTTTTATTAAATAACTAGCGGTCCACCCCAGCTACGCACGGGTGATTTCTGTACCTCGACAACAGCGCCACCTACTGGGTCTAATTGTGAATCTAAACCGGTCTCGAATCAACGAAATACCAGCCGTTTAGGACGTGTTCAGTGACACACACGGACAGAGGAATTATGTATAAAGATTGAGATAACAACTATTGTATTTCTCAAGTTGGACCAAACCGCAGTGTGCAAAATTTCATTAAAATCAGTTCAGTAGTTTAGGAATTCATCTCGCAAACTATGTGATTCGTAATTTTTATACATAAAGATTTATCCTTCAGGGTCAGACGGTCAGTGGTCACCATATTATAAACTTTGAAGTTAAATAGGAAATGATTTTTTTAATGTCACTTTTTAGACGACATTTAAGTCTCCACAAATTAAAGTTACCTCTACAAATAAATAAAATTGAAGTGTCTGTTTGTAATGTAAATATAACAGCTTTTTACAAAATGCATATGAAAATATATACGGTACTTATAACAGAAACACAATTTTAAAATCTTTTGTCTGTCTGTCCGTCTGTTTGTTCCGCCTAATCTCCAAAACGGCCGGACCGATTTCGACAGGAGTTTTACTGGCAGATAGCTGATGTTGTAAGGAGTAACTTAGGCGGCTATTTACATTTTAGAAAAAGAATTAGGGTCCCGCGCAACATAATTAAAACCCTAAATAACACGCGGGCGAATTTGCGGGGAACAGCTAGTAATAAAATTACCGTAAGTTAATTTAAGTAAAATAATAGTATTTATAAAAAAAAATAACTTTATGCGATAAAAACTAAGGCTAATTTGAACCAAGAATAAAACATCCGAATGGGGCTGTAAAACAAACTGCTGATTACTGTTGTATTTATAGACGTACTTCTGCTAATGTGAAGACATTTTCGTCTTATTTTCTATGAAGATTCAGAGCGAACATAAAATTTCTTTATCTACATCTATTCTATGGAATTTTCCGAACTTTATGTTTCTCAGACGTCTCCGTGCAATAATAGCCGAGTATTTTATCGCCGCCGCTCGCGTCAGCAATTGCCTGCTCTATCGTTTGTTAAAACGACTGGCCGAGTTGGCGATACGTTCTCTCTTCCTTCGGAACATAATAAGCAGCTTTGTAGAGCAAGCCAATGAGAAAATAGCTTTAATTACTCAACATCTAATACGCAACGTGAACGCCAATTACTTCGCTGTAATACCGACGCTGATTTCAAGAACATACCGTACTTGTGGAATAAATTAAATGTGATGATGAATGCACAAAGGGAACAATTTAGCTTACATTGCACATAATTTTTTTTAATAGGATAAGCGTGACAAACGAGCACACAGTCCAGCTGATGGTAAGTGGATGCTGTGGCCCATAGACACACATCTATCTTCAATTAAGAATCAAAATACAGATGCGTTTCCACCCCTGAGGACTAAGATGGAATGCCTCGTATCTAGTAAAAAAGTTCTCCGGGTCTCTACACTCACCATACGAAACACAGCAGCATTGAGCCGCTATTTTACGCCCGTATCTGTGAGAGCGTGGTCCAACCCCGGTTGAGCTGACTCATTCATGCTACTTTCACAATATAGCTGCAGCTTGGCCCTACCACGCTTAGTTATAAAATTCCATTCCACTGTTTTGACTGTCGACATAGTTATGCACCGAAGTACCTACATTTGTTCTTAAAAATTATATGATAGAAATTGTATGGCGTTATATATCTATCCCGATAAACCCAAGCAAGATTAAATAATATTATGAGTTTGCTTTTGCACTTGTAAACAAATTTTAATGTTTGCAGTCAACGCCGCAATGTAATTAAAACATTATTCGCACACCCAATGAGCAGCGCTCATCTAAAATCAATACGAAATCATTTCAGCTATAATAATACGGAAAGCTGTTCGTTAATTACAATTTTAATGGCTCGGCCAGTGGAGGGTGTTACCTCCCACCACAATCCGCGCGAGATGTGGGGTGGAGGGAGGACATAACAATAACACAATAGAGCTAAAATTATATAGCCTCTGATAATGTTATTGAAGAAGTTGACGGAGACGTGATTCTTGCTGGTACTTCATGATATTATGTTAGTTCAGTCAAAATATTTTTATTCGAAATTGACCTTTACAAAGTACCTTTGAAAGTCAAAAAGCTACACCACCGCTTCGACAAGTCATTAATGTGCGTGTATTTGTGAGAAAGAAAACTCACAAGTAACACTGACTACTTTTTGGCCCAACAGTTACAATATAGCCTTGGAAAATATATAATATGAGTATACATAAATGAAATAAATTCTAAGAAAATTTTGTTATAATCTTACTCCGAATTAAGTTTCCAAACCAATTAGACGTTTGGGTCGCTACCTAAGACGCGGCGTACAAGTTTAGAACGTAGCCATGTAAATCAATCGAGGAGTTAAGTACTCTGCGAGTGCTTACGATTAAATTCAGTAACTTGCTATTTTCTTAATTAATTAACTATTCCCAGAATGTTGAATATGGTTTCTTGAAAAAACATTTTACAAAAAAAACCTTTAATGAATATTGGAGTTAATTTTTTACGGCGAAGATATCAAAATGATAATTCAGCAGCCACACTATACTTACTTAAAAAGTGTAAAATTGACTAAGAAAAATATGCAACTAATAAATTAAAATACCTATGCAAAATGCCACCGTGTGACGAGGCCAATTTGCGAATTAAGTGAACCGCCGACAGAAAAATGAGCACGCTAGTGTAGCGTCGAGTAAATTATGCGCATAAATTACCTTAACAAATCGCGAACGCATACAATTAACCAGATACGTATACGTGCGTGCGCAGAATTTTAAATTTCCGTAACGACTTTTTACGTATAACGAAGAAAGTTAAGCATAGTACTATGTAATATAACAAACAACATCTTTTTTTATAAAATGAGGGTGACAAACGAGCACACAAATCACCTGATGGTAAGTAGATGCTGTGACCCATAATAGACATCTAGATTTATCTTCGATTAAGAATCAAAATGCAGATGCATTATCACCCCTGAGTACTAAGATGGAATTGCCTAGTTTCTAGTAAAAATTGTCTCCGGTTCTCTGCACTCACCATAAGAAACACAAAAGCATTTAGCTGCTACTTTATATTAATAATCTGTGAGAGCTAGGTCCTACCCTGGTCTAGTCGACCCATTCGTGCAACCAGAATATAGCTGCAGAGGCAGCTACCAAATTATGAAACGACCTAACGAATATTCTTGTTCTCAATGCAAAAAAAAAACATTAATTTTACCTGATTCTACCAGATCTTGAAGAAGCGTATAATGTATTCATAATTAACCCGTAAAAACCACAGAACGTACAATATTAAATTATATTATATTTATTCATACATATATCAACAACATATGATATCATATATTATATCAACGATAACAATGGTTTTTCAATTATACATTATGCTTTATACTGGGTTGTTTAAAGTATGTTGTGAAATAAATAATATAAAAATCAATTGACATTTTATATAGTTAAGAATGTATGTAAACTTAAAGAAAAGTATTACCTATTATTTATTCTGTGATATTACGTAAATCGCAGATGGTTTGAAGGAAAATATGTTGTAATATATTTAAATATATAGTAGTAGTAGTAGATATTGTAAATTATGATTGGCACAAAGTATTAAAATGGGTTTTAAGTTATTTACATACTAAAATAGTAACATTTTAACGTCTCTCGTCTTTCTAACAAGACAGGGAAGCAGCGATGGACATCAACAAGAAGTCATTGTATTTAGAAGGGCACTCACACACGGAGCCGTCACAAATAGGATAAGCTTTATAATTTGTTTCTTGCCATTTGGATGCCCAACGGGTTCATCATTTAGTATACATATATCTGGCATTTTCATAGAGGTTAGGTAGATTCCGTCTGTAGAGGATAAATAAAAGAGCAGTAGGCACGTATTTAAAACGGCCGCAATCGATACCCGATCGACAAGAGGTCGAGCCGGTTGGACAAGCAGCGTGTGTGCGTGGGAATGCACACATCTATACATGTGTATAAAATATACCAAGTGTGTGTGAGGGCATAACAGCGTGCCTGTGTACGTGTGTGAACGTATGCGGTCTGTGTATACATTGAACGACTATTTACTGAGAAGTATCGTGCTGAGTTCTATGGATGTACATTGTTAATTTATTTCAAGGAAATTACAATACTCATCAAACAGAAATCCTAAATAATAAATAACAACTACATATGAATATTTAAATACAAATTTATTATAACACTATCGGCCCGCTCCGGCTTTGCGTATTCTATTAATATAATGTTATTTAGATTTAATATTATCATCAACGACCATATTTAATTTTATGAATTTTTAGATATCTCAAATAGCCTAGATCATCCCTGGCATTGCTGTTTATCTGTCCGTCAAGTTTCATTACATTGGTTACGCCACTCCGAAGCCGGGCAGACAGACAGACATTTTAAAAATGGTTATTGATGTCTAATTGGCATGCCACTAACCCCCTTAGCTCAATAATAGGCAGCATTTCGATATTACAGACACGACACTTCAATAATATTAGCTAGAACAGCTTTGCGTATTACTATACCGGTATTATTACGGGTAAAAGCCAATAAAATAACTACTTCAACTTCTTTTCTTATTATAATTTTGTCTCGGCTAGCGTATTCAGTACAGGATTTTACAAAATATCTATAAATATAAAAAGTACTAACCTTTATCTCTAATAAAATATATTAATTTTATAAAATAGTCTGTTTTTACTGTACTGATAATATAAAATAATAATCAAAAGCCAATTTCCATCCTAACCTACTGAAACTGTAAATAAGTATGTTCCGTTCATATAGAACTTCCGATTATTATTATATTATAATATATAATAAGTCTGTTAAAAAACCGTCAGAAAAAATATTAAATAAGTCTTCTTATTGCGCAATCTGTAAAACACAACAGCACTATGCGACACCCCTAAATGCTAGATCTAGATATAAAGCATCGTCTACTATTATAGGTATTTGCAGTGCAGCGTTCAATCTTGACATCGCAAGAGTAGGGCTACCCCGCAAGCGATATATCGTATCTGCCCCAGTTTCTAACGCATTTTATAGTATCGGACAAGTTTTAAACTTATGTTTGTACCAATTTAGTTACAGTAAAAATACAAAAGGTAATATTGGAATAAAATTAAACGTAGTAAAATTAGTTTATTAATTGTGTAGTCGTTTTTACTGGATACGTTACGTGTTACGTTTATAATTATGTTAATTACATTTGTAAGGGATACTCGGTGGCAGCAAGCAGTACTCGGTAACATACAGTTATGATAAAAAAGAAATTAATCAATCTCTGGTCTATGCGTGTATTATTTAAAAACGACCTAGTTTATCAACAATACAGCATTAAACTGTCATTTAACGCTGGTATTCTGTAACAGCGAGGTCCTTCTGTTGAGCCGGCATATTTGTGCTGCAACAATTGGATAGCTGCAGAGTGGCTCTAGCATGTATAAAAAATAAAATAATATGTCTATCGGCCTCAACTTGGTGACCGCTGGTCACATCAGCGAGAACACCTCGATCGAATCCGCACACCATCGGTAGATAACATATACGAGGTCAGTAGAAAGAAGATTCAAAGATAAGGAGCCAATCAAAACAAAACCTGATCGGTAAACCTTTAATTTGTCTTTGCAAATAAACGTTATCGCAGCAGGCAGGTAGTACTTACTCTGATCACTAGGCCACGCAGTCTTAAAATCACCTAACTTTAAATTTCAGAATGTAGGTTGAAAGACAGCTAATTCCTCATACAGTATAATATTACAAGTTTCACACACACTCATTTTCACACGCGCGCGCACGCACGCACACAAGTGTTCACTGCTGTCAGAAACAAGTAATCGAACACGGAGATTTGCGGACTACTGCTTCACCATTACAACACGCACGCACACTCATCTCTCAAAACGATGGACTACCTGGACCTACCATCTTAATATCCCTCCTGATTTGGCACCGTGTGACTTCTATTTATTCCTTAAAATAAAACTGAAAGGGTTACCGTTGTCGTCGCCGGAAGATGCGCTAGCAGTGTTCGAATACACCTACCAAGGCGGTAGAAGAGGTCTCTCAGTGGGCTGGAAAGTGTTTAAAAAATTGGTTCAAACTTATAAAACATTTATGGAGTCCTTTAAAAATATTTTATAGTAAAAATTTTAACCATAGAACTTTTTTATAGTTTCGCCAAACTTTTTAGTGGGCCACGTATTTATTAATTCATTACACCCTATCAAAAGTCCACTGCTGAACATAGGCCTCCCATAAATTGCCACCTTGGGAGACTGGGTTGGCAACCGCAGTATTCCATTTTTTTTGACTTATTATCAGGAAGATGCTGCTGCGCTCTCCTGTTTCATTTCCCTCTGCCGCCTCTAACTACATCCACGGCATATGGGGTAGTGAATTCTTTTACGACGCTATACTACATGGCACGTATTATATGTATATTCGTTGTATTCGGCAGTCCTTGGGTATAAATAACACAGGTCTTTGCCCGGGTCAATACTATTGTGTCCATTTAATTGTCCATTCATTTGAATAACTAGTTTGTTATGGATATATTATCATTAACATTATTTATTTTACTATTTTTACTAGTTCGCCCGTTATTTTGCTGTGAACTTCGGTCTATTTTCAAACTTCTCGCCCTCTTCAGTGGGAGCGCATTGTTTGGTATGGCACTCACCCCACACGGCGTTGGTCTGAGTGGAACCATGAGCCTCCCCTACATTTTCTAAAATCTAAGAGAGCAAAACCCTTGTATCAGATATTTTTAAATAAATAATGTAAGCCCTTTCCAAGCGGAAAGAAATTCATTAATAAGAAATTGACTTATGTAAACCTGATACATATGGAAAAGGGATGAATTAATGTTATTTTATGTCTTCTGAGTTATCATTGAGAAAAGGGTTGTTTACACAAAATAATTTAAGCCATACCAATGGCTGTTGATTGCTCTAGTTAATATGTATTCTTCCAAGAGACATCTAAAGGAATTAAGTTACCAAACAAACAACGTAATAAAGGTCCGAGCTAAAACGATCACGCCATAAAATAATTAATAAACGGCTTTTAACTAACCTTTGGAAAGATCAATATTCATAAGCCTGGTCATGTAAATTTATATATTTGAAATTTTAATACAGCAGCCGACATTTATAGAGGGGAGAAGACTGTTACAATATCATTCATGATCTCTGCTGCTCATGCCGCGCTGCCCAGCTCATGAACGAGCTGAGCAGCTTGGCAAACGAGACTAGTGATAATGTATGAAAAAAGTTGATATATCTTTTTGGAGAGGAGAGATTATCAATCATTGGTGGTCACCAAACTCCATCTACAGCTTTTACATCATTTGTTGGCATTAATTTAAATTATCAGCTTTATACACTACAGGGAACTAAGAAATACAGAGCAATATTTTTTTTAAACTTCCATCTCCACACTAGGACTTTCTCTTGTATCCTGTATCACTTCTACAAGCACAAACATCCAGACCAAGAACAATTATTTGTATGCCATACAAATATTTGTTACGTACCATCGATCATTAATAAAAAACTAAACACACAATCAGAGACAAAAAATGTGCTTGCCGAATGAGCGCCCACTCGAACATTTGAGTGCGCTTTTAATTTGTACGTAGTTTAGGGAATACAACTTTAGGTAATGCATTTAAGGTTGAATTTACATTAATGTATATTTATTAAAACTAGAATTACATCAAAACAATTGGCGTCAATTTTAGAGAACTTTTACAAAGGATTGTGTATCTAGTTTTTTATTAGTGACCGATGTTGCGTACGGAATTTGAAACCACGGCCCATAACACAGTAACTCGTTACTAAGCCCCCTGAGCCACGGAGCTTCCCCGTATAATTCCTTTATAGCGGTAGCGAAGCTTCCATAGAAGCCGAGAAGTCAGGCTTGCCATAACAATTTGCTCAATCAATAATATCAACTAATAAAATATCTCGTAAACTGTTTCAAAGCTCTCCTCTGTTCTACACAGGTCGTGACCTCGTAGCTTTATTATGTAACGTCAACACTTGGCAGTTTGCTTTACTGCACGATACTGCTGTCATAAAAAAAGAGTTAAGTTGAGCGATAAGTCGTCTCTCTCGCACGCGTGGGCTTTATACCGGGCTTTCGAGAAGACGATCGCTCCCTTTCTAACCTGTAGCAAAATGTTCTATAATGAAATATAACTACGATTGTTTATATAGCAATTAGTATGAAGCCAAAAGCTCGACTTTTGGTGTGAAGTTAGTCGAGCGCGGAGGCACCCGGGCGATAACGATACGTTTGCAACTTCACATTTCAATGTTTACTTTGTGTGTTTACTTGAGCGAATTAATATTGCAAGTTGAAAATTTATCTTTTTTTAAATATTTTTAGTGAAAATAGAGGATAAAAGTGCTCTTTGTGATGAATTGAAGTGTGTTAAAGTGCTAATCGGCGAGGGAAAGGTAAAATCTTCAAACTTTGTTGAGAAATACATATGCATATGTTTTCACCAACGACGTAATCAAATCTTTCCTTAGCCGGTTCGTTGCGGCACCGATTTTCGACAACTTTATGCTGTGGCGGCGAACAATATATTACGACACGCCTTGTGTGTCAAGCGCCACAGACATTGATGACACGTATATTGTGCCATCATCCATGTGTAAAAGTAATGTACTTTTTTTTTCGAATCGACTAATTGCAGCAGGGTTGGCTGAGACTGACGAAAAAGATCGATTTTTAAATCGATTCAAATCGTAAGCTGATTGTCGTTGTCAGTAGGGATGTTGATACTTTCCGAAAAAGTTCGATTTTTTAAAATAGATTCGAATTGTAAGGTGATGTATCGATTCACAAAAAATCGATTTCTAAAATATCTATATTTTTTCATGTTTGCATTTATAATGTAAATATAAATCCATTTTATGAAAAACAAGAAAGATACAATAATAAATGATCTATTATTGAAATTTGTTTTATTTTAACAGTACCTATTAGGACAGATAACAAAAAAAATAACTTAGGTTCAACTTATGTCACAGAACCGAATTGATTGAATCCACCAGGTACGAGTCTGTCCTACCCCTAGAGTGGTTTTATGGAGCCGGAGGCGCGTAGGGGGAGCAGCCTCCGCCTTCTGTAACCTTTCGCAGCTTCGGCTTGTTGGTCGCCTTCGGCGACCAGCCTCAGCCGCAACGCAACGAGCCGTATCATTTGATGCCAACGATTTGTTACGCATAGGAGTAGAGGCTGCTCTTCCCGGAGCGCCGGAGACGTAGCAGTTTCAAAATAGATACAAAAATGTTTCTGAATCAGTCCCCCTATTTATTTATGATGAAGGGGATTTTTTTTTCATAAAATGGATTTATATTTACATTATAAATGCAAACATAAAAAATATAGATATTTAGAAATCGATTTTTTGTGAATCGATACATCACCTTACAATTCGAATCTATTTTAAAAAATTGAACTTTTTCGGAAAGTATCGACATCCCTACTGACAACGACAATCAACAATACAAAATAGCGTCAGTTTTACGCTAGCAATTGACATAAATATTGCAAAAATTGTTGATTTTCAATTTTATTTTTCTCAAAAAGTATGTCTCCGAATGTTGAAACTTTGTGTGTGTGCTTATAATAATGAAACATTTCTGTGAAAAAAATATATCAACATCCAACTCGACGGATGTCAATGTGGATTGGCATAAATATTGCAAAAATAATTGATTTTCAATAAATTTTTTTCTCAAAAAGTACGCATTTCCGCATGTTGAAACTTTGCCTGTGTGCTTATAATAATGTAACCTTTCTGTAAAAAAAATATCAACCCCCAACTCGACCGACGTCAATGGAAAGTCCTAGCAAAAATTTTTTGAGTGTAATACCGGAAAGCTAAATTTGCCCAAACTAGCTAGTATGCCACCATCAGAGAAATATGAAAGGTTACAATCTTTTGGGGACGTAAATATAAATACACCATCAATGTAATGGAGTAATTTAGAAAGATCAATTTAAAACCTCAAAATTTATTTCAAATCTGCCTTGTATCATAAAATTCACTTTGTGAATTAATCAAGTACAAAGAGCTTTGGGAACAAACTTTGATGAAGAAATAAATGAAACTCTAAAAAGAATTCCAACAATACTCAAGATAACAAGTGTAAACAAACACAAAAGCTATATAGGTAAATAATGAAAGGCAAAAACTTTCTAATGAAATTCATTCAAAGTTTTTACCCAATTCAAAGTTAGTCGAATGAGAAGTTGGACTAATTTAACTTTACTGAAATAGTAAATATGTCTATTTGATATTTTACCATATAGTGACGGTATAAGAATATTCACTTAACCATATCATTCCATGGTAGCACCCATGATAAAATGCAACAGAGGGAAACAAATCTGGTGGTGGACTGCTGCATCTTCTTAATAATGACTAAAAATAAAAAACTGCAGTTGCCAACCTATTAGCCAAGCATCACAACTATGGCAAATATTCCCCCTATGAAACAATCTATGGGGAGACCTATATTCAGTAGTGGACTTTAGGCTGTAACGGCTATTTGATATGAAATAGAATTGAACTGGCACCATAAATGGAAGATACTGGTACAATACCATATAATAATACAAAAAATGCAATCAGGTAATCAACAGAATAATAATTATTCTGTTAAGTATTATTGGTCTTATTGGTGACATTCATAAAATTTGATTACAGAAAAAGACTTAAGCAAAATTGCAATACTATTTTAATTAATTAATAAATATTAGTTCATGTCACTCCAGAATTATAACCAAATATATTTAAAAAAAATAATCAATTGTATGGGGGAGACATTGTTTATCATTTTCTGCTACATCTATCTTTTCCAAAAAGAGATAGCAATCCTCACAAAAAATTGATACAAATAAACAGGATCCTGTACCTTCTAATCTTGATTACCTTTAAAAATACTTTAAGTTTTATAATTTTCCCCTTTTTTTGTTTTGGTTGGCCTTTTGTCAGTTCGTGTCCGAATGTTAATATTAATTGAATTGATATTAACACTTCAAGCTTTAATCATGATTGTTGCTGCTCTTTTTAATTGATGCTGTTGATTTTTTTTTTGCATGTCTTTCCTTTATTTCTTAACAACTTCGACTTCTATTAAAGACCCTGTAATTACTTCCCAAGACAATACTGCCTTGTTACTTGATCGTGCACCCACTTCAAACAACCTTTGTCCTTATATTAGTGGAAAAATATATTTTCATTTATGATGATTCCCAAAAAAGGAAGCAAAATAGCATCAATATTACAATATTTCTGTTATCCAGTATAATATGGTCGGAGTACAGGAAGCAGTTGCATCCATGTGATTGCTAATGCCTGTTTTTCTGGTTTAGCCGAGGTTTTGCCCCCAAATCATAAACCAGCCTAGTTCCTATGTGAGAAGATAGTCATGTATTTTAAATTAATAGGGATAAAAAGACAGAAATATATTTCTTTTGTTATAACTTCTAGTATAAAATAAAATTTTGAATGAGTTAAAAAATTTAATGTAAAAAATATGTGCCTAGGTCTTTATCTTTCAAGTCGACCCTAGCCTATTATTAAAATGTTAAAAGATATATTTTAAATAAACGATGCAATGATAAAATAAAAGTCAATCATATACTTAATATTTTTGAGTTTATGGATTATTTTTAAAGAAATAACTATTATTTGAGGATATATATATATATATTTAAATCATTGTTTATAACTCGAAGTACTGAAAAATAAATACAATATAGGAATACCAGATTACGTACTTATGTAAAGAAAACTTATAAAACTAAACTTAAAACAAGAAAATATGTCCTTCTTACTTTATCAATCTATACCTAGTATTATGGAAATTCAATCGGTATTATCCGTAGATTAACCAACTTTCTAATGTAAGTAGGTCATTAGCATCACAATACCGCGCCGATTAGGACTACCGCGTGCTCGAAAATCTTCCAGCTTTACCGAAAAATTGGTAGATTCTAGAAAGTCATGACCCGTACGGTTCTCCGGCCGTGAATTTGTGACGCGTCGGTGGCGTCGGCGAATATGTCGTCGCCCGTCAACTAGACCACGGCACACAGCCGCTCTGCCACCATTACGATGACGCTATCACATTTTTCACAGATTACAGATATCGTAAAACTTTGCAAAGTTAAAGTAAGTGCAAAAGTTAATACATCATTTAAATAGCTTCTTTTAATACAAATATAAATTAGCTTACCGTTTTAAATGCAGAATCCAACAACAAAGAATCACAGGCCACGCGCTCCAGATACAGGGCACTCACAAATCACGAAAGCACAACAGTAAATAGTAAATTTTAGTCACAAAAAGATTTGTTTTGTCCACAGTCAATAAACAAAGTCAATTTGAATAAAGTTTCTAGGTTTTTCTCGCAATAAACACTAAACCGGGAAAGCAAACCCTGAATCACCGCCAGCTACGTACAAAATGGCGGATTAGCGTAATGAAAGTGACGCGCTGACGCGCCGACGACGGGCATAGATTAAAAAGCAATTTATAGTCTGTGTAAAACATAACATAGAGTAAAGGACAGTGCTAATACTTCTTAGTAATTTGTGACTGTTTAAACCAAGGAGATTGTAAAATATATTATAACCTCCTTGGTTTAAACGCGGTTTAACTTAGATGATATTTAAAAAAAATTACAGTACAATAGGTTAGTCGTTTTTTTTTATGTTGATTATTTTGCAAATAATTTCATTTTAATAGGTTTTCACTTTCTTTATATTCAAAACTATGCATCATATCAGAAAACGGATTTTACCAGTAGATGCAGCTTGAATTTCCCTATCGGTTGGTAACTCATTTTCACAAAAATTTGTCAGATAATTGGTTTTAGTTGTAAGGCAATGCAAAGGCAAATGCAACAACGCTGAATCTGCTTGGATGAAAATATTTCAAAGTCATGATGTTAAGGCAGGATCTTGGTAATCTTATGTAGCGGCGGCGTAAAATACACTACTAACTCCTACCAAATAATATGTATATTATTACTTAGAGGCTCTAAGACATTGAGATAAGAAAAATAGAGGATAAGCAGTAAATTGCATATATATTTTTTGGTTATACAAATATCAAGCAAACATGAACCTTGCCAACAAAAATATATCTGTCTCATTCTCACACGTTATGATTTTCAAATGTAAAAAAAGATAAGTACTAATGTTAGACTTCAATTTTCTGTTGACAGTTTTCATAATTTAACCAAGCTCCACATTGAAGCATGACGCCATTTTAGGATGACGTTCATTTATGGTAGTTCGTTTGTCATCTAAGCCTTGTTCGGAGTTATTTTGCAGTGTTACAGTGAATTTTGATTATTTTGGAGCTTTTTTGTTCATTAGTAAAGGGTAATTGCGCAAAAACAACATGACAAAGTGTTGCATCAATGGAGGTAATTCAAATTCTGGTAAAAATGAAGAAGGATTTTCATTTTTCAGGTTAGTTGTAATTTTTTTCCATAATTGTATATTTTTCGTGTGAATTGCGTTTCGTGTTCATGTTATGGGTTCTAAATCGTGTTTCCCGTTATTATCTAGAATTTCCAATGACCATTATCATGTAAATTTAAACAAGTAAACATTTTGATCGTTTACATTTTTACATAGTGTTGCCCTTACTTGCTTTCATGTTTTTAAATCATCGATATAAATTTTAACAATAATATTAATGTAGTCCTTTGATCAAATAACGTTTTAGATACGTAAACTGTATATTTAATCAAACGATCGATTGAGATCCTTTCATTTAAGAAAAGAACTTGTGTAAATCGTAAATTTTCTATAATAGTTTTTTTCATCAAAAGATTTGATGATGTTAAGATTATTTTTGATTGATACTTAAGGATGCATAATATTTATTTTAGGTTGCCAAAAAATGGAGGCCTTCAAAATTGTGGATTGATAACAAAGGCCATGAAAACATAAAACCTGCAGTAATAAGAAGAATATGCTCCTTGCATTTTGAAAAAGAATGTATAAATAGAACGCTAGATGTAGTTCGACTTAAGGGTGCTGTAGTTCATGTGTCTAAAATAAATTTTCTGACTAAATAATATTATTTCGTCACGAATAAATGATTTTAATCAGTATACATTATTGTTATTTAATTTATTTTTAATCCTTACTCTCTCGTTTACCTCCAGTATCCACCACTAATTACGCTACTGGTGGAAGTCATTACAACTTGCAGGTTGTAAACATTATAAAATTGATATTTTGTGGTGTTACACAAATGGGATATAATGAGAAATGAGTATGGAAGTGGAAGTCTGAAGTGGCGCAGCCACCCCTGTTGATCGAAATGTTGCATGGAAATTGGTTGTCATATGGTATGACCATGGGATGCTGAAGATTGAGGAATACGTTAGGATAGTTAAATGATTAATGGATTGTGTGAACGATGATATGGTTAGAAAGGGGCTGCTCAACTCGATTAGATTACTAAGATAAATAAATAAATAATCTTTATTATCAAAAAAAAAAAGAGAGATGACGACTAGTAACTATGAAAGAACACATGCTCCACAAACTTTAAATAAATCAAGATAAAGGTCAGTCTACTGCACGTTCATGTTGGCTTGAACTGGTAACCGACCATTACGTCGAAAGAAAGGTGTTGTCGAATCTCTATGGCGGCTTGGAAGTTAAGTGCGAGCGCTAGTCCGTGCAGATATAGTTGAAAGAGAACTTAATGGTTTCTCAGATCACTGTACGTAAAGCGAAGCGTGAAGGTACAGGGCTTGCGCTCGCAACTAACTTCCCAGCTGCTATAAAGTCTATATACATGATATAATACACGCAACCTGGACGCATACCGTTGGGGCTGGTTCGATGTGGTGCAGGACAAAACCACTGAGAAAAACTTAGGGGAGACTTCTGTCTAGTAGTGGGAAAGCATAGGCTGGACAAAAAATCATACATTGCCTATAGTAGTGGTTTCGTTAATCTCTGCAGAGGAGAAAAAAAATGCATGCGTCGAGCCAGGGATGCACGGATGAAGTGCTTATGTGCAGATTGCCGTCATTACGAAAAAACATTAGCTCGTTGCACGAACTCAGTATAATATTCTGGTGCACGTCGTATACGTCTTCTGAAAAGAAAGGAGTTAAAGCTTCAATCAAGTGGTCTTTCCTTGATATCTTCGCTCACTTTTGACTGTTGCTTCACCATATTTTAAAGCAATTACAGTTTCAAAACTTTCCTATTCTGAGTTGAACGTAAGATTTATTTATTTAGTATCTAATACAACTATTATTATAGGATTAACCCAATGCAATAGTGTAGTAATCTAATATTTGTTTATTTAATATATACCTATAAGATGCACATTACGTCATAATTTATATAGCATCGATACTGAAAATATCGACAAAAACAACGCTATTTCTTGTGGGTGGAGTCGTTGCCATAGTTGAGAAACACTTGACTTCAGATCACGTGACCACACCCCATATCCTCTATTTTTCTTATATCTATGCTCTAAGACCCCATACTATCCCACAAAGTATCGTAAGAGACGACTTAGGGAATTAAAACAGGAGATAGGCAACAGTATCTTCCTAATAACAACTCAAAATAATAAAAAAATGCGTTTGCCAAACCACTTCCTAAGAGCGGTAACTATGGGAAATATTTCCCCTAAGTTCAGTAGTGAACTTTTGAAAAGCTGGAATTATATAATGAATTAATGATGGATAATATCACGAGGGATCAGAGAGAAAAAACGGGTACTCCGTTCTTAAGTGCGTTTTACTTCGTTATTCAGAGACTATTATCTTATTAGTTATGAGAAATAAACTACATCTAGAAGCAAATTATTCATGTTCAATATTCTATCATCACATTCCACGTTCTAATTTGTTTTTATGTGTTATATATACATTTAAAATCTGCTTTTAAATAAAAAGCCTAAAATTATTGATTACATGTATCTGTTGCTAAAGGCAACGCTTTAATCATTTGAGGATTATACTAATGGATAGATAATTTAAAAATCTATATTATTCACGTTTTATTTAATTTTTAAAGTTCGCTTTTCTTTTTTAATTAAAATTAAGTCCAAAAATTGGGTGAATTCTTTGATAAATAGGCGTACGCAGAGAGCGGGCGGCAGTGCACTGCATGCTCAAGGTTATTTGGTCAGCGAAACGCCTTAATGGATTTATTGGTAGTTGTGACCTAGGGACAAAAGGGAAGACGGACTGCGGTCGTGCCGCGGTTATTGTACTATCGTACAAAGCCAGTGTCGATTAAACAAACACAGTTATTATTCCCTGTGATATCCATAATAAGTCTAAGGATAATTCGGCAGAAATATACCAACTGAATTTAAGTAGATTTCATAATAATCTTTTAACGATATATTTTAAATTATACAACGATAGTACGAAATTCCGCATTATTTGACTACGTTTTTGTTCTAAGCTGTCTGATTAAACTTCCATAAACTTTCATTGGTTTAAATAAGTATTACGAACCGTACTTATAAAAATCCCTAATTTGACTATGTCATAGATTAATGAATTTATTATATCTCTATGGAATTTATCAACAACGTTTTTTGTTTCGCTAACGATACATCAATAGAGGTGTCTATGGAATGAAAACCCGCCACAACCTTGTAAAAGAAAGAAGGTGAGAATATTATAGCTGTCTTATTTTATACTATGTTAAATTTAATATGTATAAAGAATTCAGCTATAAGAATTTTGTTCTTATTTTAGAACTCTCTCTATAGTAATTACTCTGAGAAATAAACGTAGACCTTAAAGTACACATTTATAAGCAAGATATAAAGCGCGCGTATAGTTCATTGCAAATTTATAATTTAGTTTATAATTTTAATTTGTTAAACTAATAAGTAAGTATTTAGTAAACATTAAGTAGTTAAGTAAATATGGTAGGTTTTCGCAAGTCAATAAAAAACAGGAATGAATTTACAAAACGATGTTTATTCACACGTAAAAATCCATAGATTTAGTATATACTTAGATTGGCAATGTAAAAGAGAAAGGGCATAGCATATGCTTATGTTAGAACGAGATAGAATGGCTAGACCATACACGTACACGCTATCAGCCTGTATCAGCCTGACGTCAATGGTTAACGAAACAAATTCCGCTTATTTTCGCGATATTTTTGATTTTGAAGTATTAATAAGTACTTAAAAGGTGTAATTAAATATAGTGTGGTGTGCCATACCTGAATGCAGTTCATCGAGAAAAGAAAATCCACAAAATTACACATTTTACATGTAAGTACAATTAAAATATTTAGCACTCTAAATTCAACATTTCAGAATTGGTACAAATGTTTTATACATAAATGGATAGGGAAAAATATCGCATCTCACGTATCTCACGTAATTAGGACGATAATGTCCTAATTACGTGAGAATTATATTAAAAATAATAACAAATACGTGAATTCCCGCTATTTTTGATCAAATTTTTGTAAGGATTGACACTATTAATATCATCTTATCGATAATATGTTTATAACAGGCAAAGGCATATCCTTGGATGCAGCCTCTTGTGACTTCGTTTTTTTTTTTTAATTTTCTATTTTAACGTTTTAGTTTTTCGTAATAGTAAATACTTACGCCTTATTGTACATATTTTAATGAGAGGATTTAAACTCTTATAATGTTTCAGATTTCCAAAAAATATTCTGGTTAAACAAAAATGGTTAAAAATTATAAATAGAGAAGGATGGGTTCCCAAAAAAAAAATCAACTACATGTAGCAAGCACTGAACAAAAATATTTTTCTCATAGAAGTGCACAAAGAGTAAAGCTGCGTTTTGGAGCAATACCCACATTATTTGTGCCCGTGCGTATTTTCTTAATTATATATTTTGCTGTACATATGTTCATTTCGTTTGCGCATGTTCAAATGTGTACAACTTGTTGTTGTCATTCGCGTGGAGTATATTTTTTTATAAAACGAAAGTAACAAATGAACTTACAATATCACTTGATAATAAACGGCTACTGCAATATTTGGTCACCTACAGTCATCTTCAAACAAATAAAGTTACTATTTTTTTGTAGAGGCATGTTGCAGCTATATCAATAGTATAGTTGTAGTACGAATGGGTCGGCACGACCGGGGAAGGACCACGCTTTCACAGAATACCAGCGTAAAATAGCAGTTTAATGCTGCTGTGTTTCGTATGGTGAGTGTAGAAAACCGGAGACCCTTTTGACTGGAAAAGAGGCATTCTATTTTATTCCTAACAGCTGACAACGCATCTGCATTTTAATTCGCAAACGAAGATAGATGCAGACGTCTATGGGCCACAGCAACCACTTACCATCAGGTGGACTGTGTGCTCGTTTGTCACCCTAATTCTATGAAAAAAATGTGTTTTCACCCCAGAGGACTAAAATAAAATGTCTTACAACTTATACTCGTAATTATAGAAGCTCTCTATACTCAAATGGCTAAAACGCGGCAGTGTAAGCACTGCTGTTTAGCGGTAGTGTAAGCACTGCCGTTTAGCGTCAGAAATAGGTAAAAGGGTTGTATTTTATTATTTTTCAATCATAGATAAGTACATAATGTGTACACTAATTATGTTTGTTTGTAGGTTGTATTAAAGCCGGTACGCAAAGCATCGTCATGTGTCTACAGAGATATATTGTCAGTACCCAGTAGTTCACATACATACATTTCTGTTATAGACGATTACACAAAAAAGAAAAAAAATGAAGAAAACTATTGATATTCTTCGGAGAAGATTAACAGAAACAAAAAAAACTGAAAAATGTAAAAGCACAAAAAAACGGGCTAGTAAAAAAGTGGAAATGTTGTATTAAGTGACAAAAAACCTAGAAAGGCTTCCCTCACTTAAAAATAACATTAGTGCTGCAATACCATCTAGTTCAAATGATTTGTTGCAGCATTTCATCGAAAGGGTGATTAAGAAAAAGTTTATGAGATAGGTATTCGTTCTGAACTGAACTGAAGTTTTCCGAAAACATGTGAAAGGAAAATTGTAAACGAAAATATGTTTCGAAAATTAGTAAACGAATGCCTTGTCTTGCAAAATTTTTTTAAAATACTTGACATACATAATATTTACATATTATGTACGATTCGTCAGCACTATCAAACCATAAACACTTAATTATTAAATTAATAATCGAAACTTATTTGATTATTGGATTGAAGTATGAAGCAAAATTGCAAAATACCTGTTAAGGAGAGCTTATGATATTTTTGTAATATATTCGTTATTTTTGGTGGAAAATAAAAATCGCAAACTTTTTGTTTGTAGTTTTATTTTTATGCCCTCAAACATAATAATATTCATTTTACGACACAGACACAGTGTTCTGTATCGATAATTGAAGTTAATACATGGCGCAGCACTATTGTTGTCGCACACATGCACATTTCACTCACACGGGCACATTTCGTTTTTGGTCTCACCCTAACCACGCCATCGCCAATCTAATGTATACTATATCTATGTAAAAATCTAACTAATTAACTGCCCCTTAAAAAGCGTAAATTTATAGTATATTAGTCGTTTTGATTGCTTGATCACAGTTTTATATAATATATTTTTTTCGATATTTCAATCTACTATCAATATAATTTTGAATGACACTCATTTGTTTTGACAAAATCGTGAACATGCACACGTAATAACTTTGGTACTACATACGTAAATAACTGCGGAAGCCAATTTTTTAATTGATATTGCACGTCCAACCAGCTTGTGCAATGCGCCCGTAGTTTTAGAGATGGCGAAGCACTGATATGTATGGATCAAAACCCTGTTGCCTACCTGTTACACCTTGTTATCGCTATCACCCACTTATTTGTCAATTCACGGCTTTTCAGAATTCTGCAATAAGATATTTAACCACACTAAACTTTTTTATGTTCCTACATAACAAAGATCCTTATGGGTTAGGAATGCTAACTTTTAATACTATGATTATATTACAATTATTAGAATCTAATCTAATCTAATTAAGAAATCATTTTATTAAAAATATTCGAGTACAACGTGGAACAGCACTAGCTCTTATTCGGGGAAAACCTGAAGCGCGATGCGCGGGTCACGTGCTGTATCTTAAATAACTTTTTTTATTAAATACTTTATTGTACTTCGAATAAAACAAGCTTTGTATGTATATTTCTAATTAGGTAATACAACAAAAGTAATATTGTTTTCGGAGTTCAAAATAATGCATGGAAATTTTCTTAATAAGTAAAACACTGAGATTCCTAATGAATTTTATTTTAAAAATTACTTGAATTTATAAGGACAATAAATTTTATCTAATATCGCTAATTTCATGTCATATCAATGAGGACAACCACGACGTTTTCTGCCACTATTTCGGCGCTCCTCAGGAATGAAGAAAAATATTTCACAGCGGCTGAATTTAATTTGTTATTGTTGTAGAGATTAATGTTGATTTCTAAAATGTTTGTTATATATTCACAAAAAGTATATAATTATGTTATTTGGATTAAAAATGGTTAAATACCAAACTACGTATATTTCTAAATGTAGACGAATTAAAATTATATTAAAATATGTAAAAATTAAATAATAATGATTTCATATATTTACGCGAACACAACACATTGATTAAAACTATTTTTTTTTACGGACAAATCGAACCAAAAATTAATATTAAAAAACTGAAGGTAGCCGGGCTAACTGTGACATTGGGACGTCAAATATCTCAGTCCCCCTCGTGACCATGGGTTGCTGTAAAGCACCCGAAACGTTGGAAATTAAAATAGTAAATTATTACATGCAATAAAATCAGTAAAAAATAGTTTTATTCAAAATTAAAGAATACACATAAACACGACAGTACGCAGGCATTGTTTTATATTTATACGTACACTAGAAAACGAAAAACTTCTAATTACATTTCAATGATTATGACACTGTGCGACCAGCGCCATAACGAATAAGCTTAACATGGTCTCAACTACTTACATCTGGTGAGCGTAAGATTATTAGCCCCCAATACATAATTTGAAATATTATGTTCTAATAATAAACAAAAGTAGTGATTCACCACTATCCTTCACAGTTAGGTACCGTGGGAAAATCTTTGCTTAAGAGTTCACAAGGGATCTGTGACAGTAAAAACCTGACCGCAGAACTCAAGAGACACATCAAGCAAGTTTTGCACGATAACAAGCTTCGGGTCCCTCGCTTATGTCACAGTGAACGATTGAAGCCAGGCACAGTCGAGCGTGTGTCTACTTCTGTACTGATAGCAGTCACAGTCACGTCACACGTTAAAACATACTTCAAGCCGCTAAAGAAGATACGAGGGTGGATTGAAAAGTACTCGGCCTAACCAAGAAAATAAACACATACTAAATCAGTTATATTTTTATTTTTCTACATAATCATCATCAAGTTCAATACACTTTTGCCACCTCCCCTTCCAAGCATTTAGACCGTTGAAAAAAAATGATTCTTCCTTAGAGTCAAAATATGCGTCTACAGCTGCTTTGACCTCGTCGTTTGTCGAAAATCTTTGACCTCCCAAGTGCTTTTTTAGGTTAGGGAACAGAAAGAAGTCTGTTGGTGCCAGATCAGGTGAATACGGCGGATGCGGTAACAGTTCAAAGCCACAGTTGTGAATTTCAGCCATTGACTGTACTGACGTGTGAACACGGGCGTTATCTTGATGAAACAGGACTTTTCTTCTGAGAATTCCTCGACGTTTTTCGTTTATTTCCTCTCGTAAACGACGTAGTAAGGTGCAGTAGTAATCAGAGTTTATAGTCTGACCCCTTTCAAGATAATCAATCATAATCACACCTTTCGAGTCCCAGAATACTGAAGCCATCACCTTATTTGCCGACAAAATCGACTTAGCCTTTTTAGGGGGTGGTGAACCAGGTCTTCTCCACTGTTTTGATTGTTGTTTTGTTTCCGGTGTACAGTAATGAACCCATGTTTCGTCTATAGTAACAAAACGATTCAAAAAATCATCTGCATCGGCTTCAAATAACTCCAAACAGTTGCGTGAAATAGTCAATCGCGTCCTTTTTTGTTCAACTGAAAGCAGTCGCGGAACCCACCTCGCAGACACCTTGTGGAAACCCAACTCGTTGACAATGATGTTTTGAGTTCGTTCATAAGAGATGCTTATAATCTCGGCTATCTCTCTAATTTTTAATCTGCGGTCTCCCATTATTAAATCAAGTACTTTTTTAATATTTTCGTCAGTAGTTGACGTCGAAGGCCTTCCAGAGCGGGGTTCATCTTTCACACTCTCTCTACCACGCTTAAATTCTGCTATCCATTTTTTGACGGATGAATATGACAGAGCACAATCGCCTAATGTACTGACCATGTCATCATGGATGGCTTTTGATGATAGCCCCTTCTTATGGAGGTACTTAATGACGGCACGCTGCTCGATTTGCTCCATTCGCGGAAATTATGTCCGATTACTTTGTTAATAAATTTATAAAATCACAACTAATTATCGCACACGTTTCGAACTTCACACAATGAACTAGTCTGAACTGAACTAAATAATGTGGGTAGATTTGATTTTTAGAATTGAATGGATCTGTGTTAGGCCGAGTACTTTTCAATCCACCTAGGTAAGTCAGTTTTTACAATAATTCGATTCCCTCTGCAAGGTTCAGGAGTGTACAAGCTTTATTGTGACTATGATTCTCAAGAGAGAATGAAAAAAAGTTATTACATAGAAGAAACAAAAAAGTTTTTTTTGTTTCTTCCATGTAAGAACATAGAAGAAAAAAAAAACGATAAAAACCCGTGTAAAAGAACTTATAGTTGATGTGAAGCACAGAAGAAGTCTGCAGTCTGCGAACATGTTCAACCCGCCCAAGTGCCTGATTTATAGTTCTGACAGGCCTAGGGTAACTATGAATACGCGCCCCCCACGGGCCAGATTTGTCGGTGCCTGCCCAGCCTACGAATTAGATTTTTATAAAGGCTTATTTTGCAATATACGGCCAAATTTGCAGAGAAGGTTACTATTTTACTACACACGCACACATTCGTAAAGATCGCTCAGTTACAAATTTAGGTACCTGTGACTACTGTGTGTCGCGCATCTTCCCGCGCCAATCCCTTCCGTTAACTTACGTACCTACAGCTGACAGTGTTGATCGTGACCTCATTACGTACGAGTATGCTGTTTTTAAATTTAGTAGATAGAGTCGCTTCGTTACCAATGACTGAACAAAAATATTAGAACCACCATATAAAATGGTACGGTGTTACATTTTAAGTAATGAAAGTTTATGTGATGTGCAAAGATTATACGAATGTGACTTTACCGTGGCAAGAAATTAACTTACGTGCGTAACGTATTTGAAGAACAATTGACAACTAATCAAACTCTTCAGGTGCAGTGAGCGATAATTTATATAATGAATGTGAAGAAATGTGGTTTGCGCATGGAGGCTCTATACTATGGCCTATAAACTCGCCTGATCTTTCACCGTTAGACTTTTATCTGTGGGGTGAACTAAAAGTCGTGCTTACGTATAGGAGGCCTAAAGTTATGAAGACAGCTGCAGCAAAATTAATGCTGTAAGTGTAAAAATATATTTTATTTTTATTTTAAGAAAACTATGCATGGAGAGAAACGAATTCCATTTCCGATTACATTGTGGGCGTCTTCAAGGCTAGAGTGAATAAGTTTTTATTAAGTTAGTGCGCTTCAACGTCTTAGGCTACATCATCACTTACTATCAGGTGGGATTGTAGTTAAGTTCTGGCTTAGAATAATACAAAAAAGGTACCAATATTAATTATTGGGACTACTTGCGTAATTTAGCTGTAAAAAGTTGTAGTGTAGTTGTTAACTTAAGCTAGTAAGTAACTAGCGTTAGTTACGAGCGTGTAACTTTGTAAATTAAATCGCACACACAGGAGCGCGCGTACAAATGGTTATTGGTGATAAATCACATTTAATTTTGGATAACTTTAAATAATAATAAAGACCATATTTACTCGTATTTTCAAAAACTGCAATAAAGGTATATATTTATTTATATATTTGAACTTAAATATACAATTTGAATACGCGTCTACGTGCTGTTTTCGAGAGTCATTAAGAATCGTCTCGCACGCAGACTTGACGACTTCAAGCCTCCCGAACAAGCCGGTTTCCGAAAGGGCTTTAGCACCATAGATCACATATATACCCTTCGGCAAACAGTGGTAGGGCCACGCGGCAGCTTTGCTGTCGCACGGATGGGCCGGCTCGAACCGGGGTGGTACCACGACCTCACAGAAAACCAGCGTGAAGTAGAGATTTATCTAGCGTATGTGGATTATGAGAAAGCATTTGATTCCGTTGAAATTTAGGAGGTGCTGCAGTCCCTTCAGCGGTGCCAAGTTGACTGTCGGTATATCGAAGTGCTGAAGTGCTTCTACAGTAGAGCTACGATGGCTATCCGAGAACAGAACCAGAGTACGAAACCTATCCAATTGCAGAGACGTGTAAGACAGGGTGACGTTTATATCCCCGAAACTCTTCACCGCTGCATTGGAAGACGTTTTCAAGCTTCTGGACTGGAAAGGATACGGTATTAACATCAATGGTGAGGACATCACTCACCTTCGATTTGCCGACGATATAGTCCTTATGGCAGAATCGCTGAAGGACCTAAGCACTATACTTAATGACCTCAACAGTGTCTCCCAACGGATAGGTCTTAAGATGAACATGGACAAAACAAAGATTATGTTTAATGTCCATGTCACACCTATGCCGGTAGTTGTTGGGAGCACTAAGCTCGAAGTTGTTGACGAGTATGTTTTTCTGGGACAAATAGTTAGACTAGGTAAGTCCAACTTCCCCCCCGAACGGGTTCCCGCCTTGTCGTGGCGGGGGGGCTTAGTAGCCGTGGCCTGGTCAACCGCGGTGAACAAAGAGGAACCCCTTGGCTGGCTCGAGGTGTAGGGCCGGCCCGAGGTGGCCACTCCGAGTGGGCTCGACGAGCCCACTATGGATGTGTGTTGGTTGGCTGCGGTTAGAGGGGTGTCCGCCCCCTCTACCGCTGCAGCCGAGGTGGAGTCGCGGAGGAAGAGGAGTGTTGGTATGGCGATGCGCCACTCGCCCTATCCTCCGCGACTCAAACGGGGCCGCACCGTTGATGCGGTGGTGGTGGGGCTGCGGGGGGAGAGGAGTGTCGGTATTGCGAGGCGCCGCTCTCCCTACCCTCCGCAGCCGAATCTTGGTTGGCGGCGGAGCCATAGACCAGATCCGCCGCTGGGGTCAGACAGGCTGGTGCGTCTGAGTGCTAGTTTTTCCTGGCCCCACGGCCTTCGCGCATCGGACACGGGGGCGTCCGTTGCGCATGTGAAATTAAAGGCCGAGGAGGAGGGCGCGCCATGTGTTCTGGTGCGCCTTACCTGAAAGGGAGATGGGGGAGGAGTAGTCCTCTCACGAGGAGGGGCCGCCATGGGGCGGCCAGCGCAGGTGGGGCCGCGGAAGTGTGCGAAAGCGTTCCCGTGGCCCTGCCAATATGCGACGAGGGTGGAACACCATGGGGTTTTAGTCGGTGCGAGTCCGACATAACCCGTCCTTGCCCCGCGATGCGGGTATGCGTAGGCATTTCCCCATGTAAAAAAAAAAAAGGTAAGTCCAACTTCGACCGAGAGGTCAATCGACGGATTCATTTCGGCAGGGCAGCGTTCGGTAAGCTACGACACATCTTCTCGTCAGACATACCTCAAAACCTTTAAACGAAATTGTACAACCAGTGCGTGTTGCCAGTGATGACTTACGGAACTGAGACGTGGTCCTTCACTGCTGGCCGTATGAGGAAGCTCAAGGTCGCTCAGAGAGCTATGGAGAGGGCTATGCTCGGAGTTTCTCTGCGTGATAAACTTAGGAATGAGGATATCCGCAGTAGAACCAGAGTAACCGACATAGCCCAACGGATTAGTAAGCTGAAGTGGCAGTGGGCCAGCCATATAGCTCGAAGAACCGACAACCGATGGGGAAGAAAGGTTCTCGAGTGGCAGCCCCGTATCGGTAGGCGAAGTGTAGGGCGACCCCCCACGAGATGGAGTGACAACCTGGTAAGACATGCAGGAAGTCGATGGATGCAGGTGACTCAGGACCGTGCTTTGTGGCATTCCTTGGGGGAGACCTATGTTCAGCAGTGGACTTATGAAAGGTTGTAATAATGATGATAATGATGATACAATTTGAATACCCTGCGGTTTCGCCTGCGTTAAATGAATTTTTCTTGACGTTAAATGAATACGATGCGGTTTCGACCATCGCCCATGAACAACTGCAACACCAAGGAGATTGCGTGTGCATCGCCGGTGGTAAATAAACAAAAGTAACGGTCAAGGCTTCTCTTTTGGACTCTACTGCTTCCGCCTCATCTATGAGTCAGGTTAACACTTTCATAGTCCGCTTTTCAGGCACCATAGTAAGACAATACCAATGATTACAATACAAATGACCTATATGTAGTACACGGGACATTGAAAGGGTTAATTAAAAGGTCACCAGTTGAGCGACCCCGATGGAATCTGCGTTGGCGGTCACTAATCACCTGTTGGTCTTCAATGAACCTTATGAGCTTGTAGTTTATAATAGATTCCGTTATTTTGGAAAACAAGGAGGTGGTGGCGATAAGCCTGTAGTTGGACGGATCTGAGCGGTCACCCTTTTAGAGATTGGGTGCACTAAAGCTGTCTTCATGAATTCAGGATTACGCCAAGGGAGCAGAAGTACCGAAAAAGAAGTGTAAAAACCAGTACTAACTCCTGGGTTCCAGTCATAAGAGGAGGGACTCCATTAGGCCCGGCTTGGCACACTAAGCGCTGTGTAAACCGCACTGTGCAATCCAGCATGAAGCACTCATTCGCTGGATGGTCAGCGCTGCGTACTCCCCGTCATCGAGAGTCGAGTTGAGCGCAAAAAGAGAGCCTAAAAGATCAACTTTCTCGTTTGCGGCATGGCCAGTGACTTGTCTCTTCCTGCGCAGAGATAGAAGACATGCCTGACAGAAGTTCCCTTGGACAGCCTTAGCAAAACACCATAATTAAATTAGATGTAAAGAAGAAAGCTTGAGCAATTTAAGGTGGAAGCTCTAGGGTAGCCCGCGAAATTCAAATTTTCTTGCGATTTTTGGAATTTGAAGGTCAGGGTTAGCTATATATTTAACAAAATGTGATTTGCGACCATAGCGATCATGTCTTTACAGAATTATTATCATTAAAATCACCAATACAACCTTGTAAGTTCGTATTAGCCCTTTGTATGGCTATTTCCAGAAAAACTCATTCAAAGGGCTAATATGAACTTACAGGGTTGTATTGGTGATTTTAATGATAATAATTCTGTAAACACATAATCGCTTATGAGTCGAAACTTATGTTTCACAAACAATTTCCGGCTTGGTAGGGCTCTATAAAGAGAGAAATTGTTCATTGGTCATTGTTACTGCCATTATGTAGACACTAGTTACGATACGTACAAATAAAATTTAAATAAGGTGCATGCGATCACTCTGGGAGCTTGTAGCAAACTGAACGTGCGCCCAACGTGTAGACGCAACGGTCAATACTCTGCCACAACCGTTTGATCTTTTGCAAAAAACCGACATTACACGGATCTCGCGCCAACTTGTGGGCCATCGTTCCAATACATACCAACGTAGCTTAAACATCCGCTCTACACGATGGCCATCGTTGTTGGCCAACACATTCGCCAGTATGTTGGCCAACGTGAAGAGCCGCCGTTAAGTGGTGCTTGCACCTTACAAAGGCAAGAAGTTCTCGGTTCAAGAAGTTCGTCCTCGGACCTTGCGCCATGGGTTATCTGTGATGATTAATGATTACATACTCTTTGGAACCTAGAGCCGTAAAGCCAGTTTATAAAAAAAGCATACTCTTTGGACAGAGTTGTCTAGTCTACGTCTACGATTTTATTTCACAAGTTCATAATGTCAGATATCAATTTCCAATCCAAAAAGTATTATTAGAAGTGCGTTGCAGTGCCATTGTATAATTTAAAGCAATATTGTACATTAGTAAACACTTCGGGGCTTCGTTTTATAGTTGATTGTAACAAATTCCATTAAATTTACGTGTTTTGCATTACCATTGGATCAGCTGAGTTTTGTTTGTTGTCATTATTCCTAGACTCCATTGTTTGTCAGTAAAAGGCGTTTTCAATCCTACGCATTAGAAGGGACAAGGAACTAAAAAATAAAAAATGAATGAAATTAAGTCACTTGAACACGCAACTCTGAAGGTATGTTATGAAAGATATAATGTCTGATGTGTAACACTAATATTTTTTGTACAGTTATTGTTGGACATTTTCGTTACATTCATAATTTATTTACTCATCAATATGGTATAAAATAAAAATAATGATTTGTTTATAAACGGGGTTATTAAATTCCACGATTTCGATGAATGTATTCGTTGTCATTAATTTGGCTGGAAACAGCTTATACCCTCATGTCGCAATGTCTGCATTGTGTTTATTCATTAAATATATGATAAGAATATTGTTCATAATCTGAGAGCTAATATAGTATGCTGCAGTAGTTGTTAATTATATACTATATTAAATTTAGTTATTCATTACTACTGCTTGGAACATAATATTCAAGATTTATTGGTAAAACCTTTGGTAATTACCCACTTTTTTAATTACTTCATTCTTATTATATAAATAGCAGAATGATTTTATGGCCAGTAATATGAACTGGAGACCTTTTTTACAGGTAACAAGGCTCAATCCATATGTCTTTGTCCTTTTGGATAGGAATTTTTTTTGTAACTATCTGTACCCCACGACTTCGCCGTGTGTAATTTGCTTTTAATTTTTTTGTGCGGAACCCTAAATCTTTTTCTAAAATAAAAGTAGCCTGAGTTACTCCTTATAATATCAGCTATCTGCCAGTGAAAGTCCCGTCAATATCGGTCTAGCTGTTTCGGAGATTAGCAGGAACAAACAGACAGTAAGACAGACAAAAATTTTAATATTTGTGTTTTTGTTATAAGTACTGTATATACTTTGATATGCATTAAGTAAAAAGCTGTTATTTTGACATTACAAACAGACACTTAAATTTTATTTATGGTAAGACTTTCCATTGACACCCGTCGAGTTGGGGGCTGATACATATTTTTACAGAAAAGTTACACTATTATAAGCACACACACAAAGTTACAACATGCGGAAGTGTGTAATTTTTGAGAAAAAAGTTATTGAAAATCAATTATTCTTGCATTGTTTATGTCTAATTCTACAATAAAACTGACGCCATTTTTATTGTTATTGTCAGTAGGGATGTCAATTCTTTCCAAAAAAGATCGATTTTTTAAATAGATCATAAGCTGATGTATCGATTCACAAAAAATTGATTTCTAAAATATCTATATTTTTTTCATGTTGCATTTATAATGTAAATATAAATCCATTTTATGAGAAAAAAATTCCCTTCATCATAAAATATAGGGGGACTGATTCAGAAGGATTTCTGTATCTATTTTGAGACTGCTACGTCTCCGGCGCTGCGGGAAGAGCAGCCTCTACGCCTTAGTGTGACAAATCGCAGGTATCCCTCCTCACCTCCGCAGCTTCGGCTTGTTGTTCGGCGACCAGCCTCAGCCACTCCAGCTCGTCCGATGCCTACGATTTGTTACAGCAGGCGGAGGCTGCTCCCCCTACGCGCCTCCGGCTCTTTAAAACCACTCTAAGGGTAGGACAGACTCGCACCAGGTGGAGTCGGGGTCAATCAATTCGGTTCTTTGACATAAGTTGAACCTAACCTATTTTATTTGTTATCTGCCCTAATTGGTACTGTTAAAATAAAACAAATTTCAATAAGAGATCATTTATTATGGTATCTTTCTTGTTTTTCATAAAATGGAAAAATGTTGGTCTAGTGGTTAGTGACCCTGACTGCTATGCCGGAGGTCGTGGGTTCGATTCCCACCCAGGACAAATGTTTGTGTGATGAGCACGATCATTTATTCTGTGTCTGGGTGTAATTTATCTATAATATTTATGTGTTTAGAAATATATAAGTATGTTTATCAGTTGTCTAGTACCCATAACACAAGCTCTGCTTAGCTTGGGACTAGATGGCGTTGTGTGGTAGTTGTGGAATATTATTATTATTATTATTATTTACATATAAATGCAAACATAAAAAAATATAGATATTTTAGAAATCGATTTTTTGTGAATCGATACATCAGCTTACGATTTGAATCAATTTAAAAATCCACCGTTTTCGGAAAGTATCGACATCCCTACTGACGACAATGACATTACAAAATGGCGTCGGTTTTATGGTAGGATTAGATATAAACAATGCAAGAATAATTGATTTTCAATATATTGGTAAATCCAATTGGGCATACCTTAAGCGCATTAAAAAAATTACGTATAACATGATTATACGGAATTATTAAAGTAGTTTAAATACATTTCGACAGCACTATCGGCTTCAACACCCTCTAAAACCATGAAAATGACACCCATGATGAAAAAATTTATACCTATTGCAGCCGCCATATTGGATTTACATTTCGACAGCACTATCGGCTTCAACACTCTTGAAAACCATGAAAATGACACCCGAGATGAAAAAATTGGTACCAACTTCAGCCGCCACCTTGGATTTACATTTCGACAGCACTATCGAATTCAACACCCTCGAAAACCATGAAAATGACACCCAAGATGAAAAACTTGATATCTATTGCAGCCGCCACCTTGGATTTACATTTCGACAGCACTATCGAATTCAACACCCTCGAAAACCATGAAAATGACACCCAAGATGAAAAACTTGATATCTATTGCAGCCGCCACCTTGGATTTACATTTTGACAGCACTATCGGCTTCAACACCCTCGAAAACCATGAAAATGACACCAATGATGAAAAAATTTATATCTATTGCAGCCGCCATCTTGGATTTACATTTCGATAGCACTATCGGCTTCAACAGCCTCTAAAACCATAAAAATGACACCCATGGTGAAAAAATTGCTACCTACTTCTGTCGCCATCTTGGATTTACATTTCGACAGCACTATCGGCTTCAACACCCTCGAAACCCATGAAAATGACACCCATGATGAAAAAATTGATACCTAATGCAGCCGCCACCTTGGATTTACATTTCGACAACCCTATCGGCTTCAACTCTCTCGAAAACCATGAAAATGACACCCATGATGAAAAAATTGATACCTATTGCAGCCGCCACCTTGGATTTACATTTCGACAACCCTATCGGCTTCAACTCTCTCGAAAACCATGAAAATGACACCCATGATGAAAAAATTGATACCTATTGCAGCCGCCATCTTGGATTTACATTTCGACAGCACTATCGGTTTCAACACCCTGGAAAACCATGAAAATGACACCCAAGATGAAAAAATTGATATATTTTGCAGCCGCCATCTTGGATTTACATTTTGACAGCACTATCGGCTTCAACACCCTCGAAAACCATGAAAATGACACCCAAGATGAAAAAATTGATATATTTTGCAGCCGCCATCTTGGATTTACATTTTGACGGCACTATCGGCTTTAACACCCTCGAAAACCATGAAAATGACACCCATGATGAATAAATTGGTACCTAATTCAGCCGCCATCTTGGATTTACATTTCGACAGCACCATCAGCTTCAACACCCTCGAAAACCATGAAAATGACACCTATGATGAAAAATTTTATACTTATTGCAGCCTCCACCTTGGATTTACATTTCGACAGCACTATCGGCTTCAGCACCCTCGAAAACCATGAAAATGACACCCATGATGAAAAAATTGATACCTATTGCGGCCGCCATCTTGGATTTACATTTCGACAACCCTATCGGTTTCGACACCCTCGAAAAGCATGAAAATGTCACCCATGACAAAAAAAATTATACTACTTACTTTTAGTACGTACTACTATTATTTATTCTGTGCTTTTAAATATTGTAATAAAAAAATCTCTTATTATTATTATAATCAAGTATTTAAGAAATTTGGTTATTCGAATATTGTGTATTTGTACAGCGATCTTTTTGAGCCGCTGAAAACAACCGAAACAATGTCCACTCACGACGGCGACTGAAGCCGAACTGAGCCGAAGGCGAACTAAACTTAATACAAAGGTACTCTGTGAACTAAACTACTCTGTGGCTGTAGATCCCCATTTACAGAAACAATTTATATACGAGTTGGGGGTCATTGTAGAAGCGTGCTCGTCGCGACCCCTGCTAGCCCTTTTCAGGGCTGCAATTCTACTCAGCTGCGCACCCATGCCAACGAGGGTTAGGGCGTCCCCCCAAGGCGACGCACACCAGCTCGTCCCCGTTGGTGTGGAATGCAGCGCGCAAAGCGGCGATGGGGACCGCCACCCGTCACGCACAGCCCGACACGGCGGAAGGTGGAGGACAGAGTGCAGAGTTGGCACGTGGAATGTTAGAGGAGGCATGAGAGATAAGACGAATGAGTTGATTGAAATAATGAAAGAAAGAGAATTAGATGTCGTGTGTATGTCGGAGACCAAACGGAAGGGCAGTGGTACTGAAGAGCTCCCTGGCGGGGCGTTAGCTCTATAGTCCGGAGTCCCGGAGAGCGAGAGCGCCCGCCAGGGAGTGGGGGTGCTGCTGTCGTCTCGGTTGGTCGATGTTATGACTGAATATAAGGTTGTGAACTCAAGACTTCTCTGGGTTCGCTTTAAATTGGGACTGACGAAGTTATTCCTCTTGGCTGTTTATGCGCCGGTAGCTTCGTCGTCCAGGGCTGAGCTGGAGGAGTTTTGGGAGAATGTAAGAGAAGTTCTAGATTTGGCTAGGGGAAACGAAAGAATTGTTGTGTGTGGTGATTTGAATGGATGGGTTGGTACCGCTCGACCAGGGTACGAGTCGGTGCTTGGAAAGTTTGGCGATAAAAGGGTTAATGATGCTGGCAAGCTTATACTGGCGGTATGCAAGGAAAAGGGTCTTCTTGTGACAAACACTATGTTTAATCACAAGAAAATCCATATGTATACTAGAGAAAGAAAGAATGAGAGAAGTATGATCGATTTGTTTCTGGTGGATGACCGACTGCGAAAACAGGTGATGGATACGCGAGTGTTCAGGGGTGCTGACCTGGGAACGGATCACTATCTAGTGATTACTAGATTTAGGGGTCTGTTCGCGGGTTGGCGCTACCGGACGGCGGTAACAGAACCACAGTCGGTCTGTCGCATCCGAAGCTGGAAGCTTCAGGAAGCGGATACTAGGGACAAATATCATGCGAGGGTAGCCGAAAAGCTTGACACCATCGATGGCAGAAATGAATGTGTGGAAAGAACATGGCAGAACCTTAGGGATTGAATGGTAAGTGCAGCGGAAGAAGTGTGTGGAACAATAAAAAGAGGCAGTAGTAAAAGAAGAGATGCATGGTGGAATGATGAAGTGAAAGAAGCTGTAGAGAAGAAGAAGAAAGCATGGTTAGACTACTTGGCCTCTAGTAATGATAAGGATATGAGAGAGAAGATGAAAGAAAGATATAAGCTGCAGAAAGTTCACACGAAAGCATTGATTGAGGAAATGCGTGAAAGGTGTAGAATGGAAGCGGACGAAAGGTTGTCGCACAACTTTAAGGAGAACTCCAAACTCTTCTGGAAAGAGGTTGGAAGGACCCGAAGTGGTGCGACGGCCTTAAGAATGAACAAAGTGCTTTCGAGAACTAATGACGTCCTCACAGAAAAATCGGACGTCATGCAGCGATGGAGCGATTTTTATAGAGAAATGTATGCGTGTGATGATCTTAGTGAGGGATCCGGGGATGACGCCGTGACTGGTACGCCAGACCTGGACCTCGATGACACTGAGGTCATCAGTATGAAAGAGATTGAACGTGCGATTCGAAGTTTGAAATGTGGTAAGGCTGCGGGACTAGACAGAGTTACTGCTGAAATGGTCAAGTATGGTGGGCCTCGCGTCTGGGACAGCTTTTATCTGCTCTGCAATTTGTGCTGGCGGACGGGGGATGTCCCGGATGATTGGCGATCCGCAGTCATTGTGCCTTTATATAAAGGTAAAGGTTCACATTTTGACTGCGGGTGCTATCGGGCGATCAGCTTGACCAGTTTAGCAAGTAAAGTTTACTCGAAGGTTTTGACACGTAGGATGCAAGAGAAATCGGAAAGATTTCTATGGGAGGCACAATGCGGATTTAGACCTGGAAGAGGATGCACGGATCAAATGTTTTCTCTACGCATGATCACGGAAAAGCTTCTGGCTGCTAACCAGAAGATTTTCTGTGCTTTTGTGGATCTCGAGAAAGCATTTGATAAGGTTGTAAGGAAGAAAATGTGGGAACTGTTGCCGGGGTACGGTGTGGATGGTCGATTGCTAAGGGCTGTGCAGTCACTTTACTGTGACTGCCTGTAAAGCCTGTGTGCGGGTAGGGCATGACCTGTCACCCATGTTTAGCGTCCAAACGGGCGTAAAACAGGGTTGTGTCATGTCTTCCTGGCTGTTTATACTGTATCTCGACAGCTGTTTACAGAAGCTGAAAGATAGCTGTTTGGGTGTGAAATTGGGTGACATAAAAGTAAATTGTCTGCTGTATGCTGATGATGCAGTGCTTATTGCACCATCAGAGGCAGAACTTCAGGCATTAGTCACGTGTATGAAAGAGGAGTGTGAAATTAAAGGTCTCCGTTTGAATGCTAATAAAACTAAGGTTCTGGTATTTGAAAGGGACGAAGAGAGAACGAAGTGTGAAATATGGGTAAATCAGGAATGTCTAGAACAGGTAAATGAAATTGTATACTTGGGGAGTGCTTTTAGCCGGGATTGAAGATGTGATTTAGATGTGGACAGGCGTGTCGCTGCCGGGAACAAAGTCAATGGTGCCCTGACTGCGTTAGTCAAAAGGCAAGGCGTAGTGAAGAGTGCACGCCTTGCAATACATAACGCAGTGTTGGTACCGACTTTGTTATATGGCAGCGAAACCTGGGTGTGCCAGAAGAAGCATAAAAGCAAGTTGAATGCAGTGGAGATGCGATCTCTTCGTAAAATGTGCGGCGTTACCATGGCAGACCGAAAGCGAAACGAAGAGATTCGCAATATGGCAGGTTTGAAAGATGACCTTATCACAAAAATTGATAAGGGCGTGCTTCGATGGTTTGGGCACGTTGAGCGAATGAGTGAAGACCGAATGGTGAAGAAAATATATAGCGCGAAAGTTAATATTAAAAGGTGTCGAGGTAGACCGAGACGAACTTTCGAAGACCATGTGAGCAAACTGCTCGAAGAGGGGAGGGTCAAGAGTACTCGGATACCTAGACGTGAATGTATGAAGAAGATAATGAATCTGAAAGAAGCGAAAGAGATATGTAAGGATCGTGACACTTGGCGATCTGTTCTCTCTGGCTACCCCGTCAGGGATTGTGCGTGAAGATAAGTAAGTAAGTATTTATATACGAGGCAACCAAATCAACGAAAATTTCGCCATTTTGGAGCCGAAATAAATTAATTATAGCTAAACAAAACAAAATTACACTGTCATTTACATTCAGTGGCTTCCCACATGATAGATGAAGAGATTAAAAAATAGATTGAGTTAAACAATTGATATTTTCAAAAGTTATAGTGTTTACAAGCCACAGGGACATGATAAATCCACACCATAAGCCACTAAAACCCTTTTTTTTATTTAAAAATAGCAATTAATCGATTTAAAAAAATTATTAATAAGTTCAACAATCATTTATCTTTCTAACAATGTGCTTTTTATATAATTTATATGTATAATATGATTGCTAGATACGATTTTATTCGATAAAATGTTGGAATTTTAATTTTTAGGCGATAGTAGAACATTACCTTGCGCTTTCGCTTAAGGTATGCAATAACATTTTTCTCAAAAATTACGCGTTTCCGCATGTTGTAACTTTGTGTGTGTGCTTATAACAGTGTAACTTTTCTGTCAAAATACGTATCAACCCCCAACTCGATGGGAGTCAATGGAAAGCTAAGCCTTATTTATTTGTATAGATTGGGGATAGATGTAGGTTTATGTTACCCAGAACCCACCATAACATCAAGTGAAGTTTGTGCTTGTTTGTCATTCTTACTTGTACTTAGGAAATATGCTTAACTTAAATATCCTTCATAGTTAATAAGATGCAAATCATCAGTAAAGATGTTTGACTACATATTATTACATATTGTTTTTAATTTTACTATATTATTATGATTCTATTGAGGGGT
This sequence comes from Parnassius glacialis, assembly GCA_033319125.1. Classification (NCBI taxonomy): domain Eukaryota; kingdom Metazoa; phylum Arthropoda; class Insecta; order Lepidoptera; family Papilionidae; genus Parnassius; species Parnassius glacialis. The sequence goes on from JAVANC010000008.1 coordinate 6,541,560, forward strand.
TATATAAAAGTTAAATATTTTATTATTATATTGCTTCTTACCCATTAGTCTTTCTCTTGTTGTATATAATTATTTTGGGTACCTGGAAGAAATTTCTGTGTCCAAATCCATAGATTGGTATAAAATGTCAGTAGAATTCCGTAGATGTTATTTCAAAATATCTTTAGATCTGTATACTTCTTAAGAGGATCAAATTTTTTTTTTGGAGACATTCTTTCTTTCATGTAAAATTCTTGTTGTAAGTTCAATTGTAGTATAACATTGAAAAAAACGTACTATAAAAATTGATTATTAATTATTTGTTTTCTTTTAAATACCCGGGTTCAATCCCCACTGGCACCAATGAAATTGTTAATTGCAATTTTAAGTTCTAATTTACCACGTGCTCGGCGATGAAGGAAAACATCGTGAGGAAAACTGCTTGTCTGAGAAATAAGAAGAGAAAAAAATATATCGAAGACATGTGAAATTTGCCAACTCGCATTGGGGCAGCGCGGCGACATTTTCTTGCCCTAAAACCCTCTGAGAAATGAGAGGAGGCCTGTGCCCAGCTGTGGGACATAAATTGAGTAAAAAAAGTGATATGGCACTAGTTGTGCCATGCTGACCACACGGCCACCTTTGATACTGTTGTGCACAAAATGTAATCGAGGACAATTATGTGGTCGAGCCTCCACTAGTTGTGCCATGCTGACCATACGGCCATCTTTGATGCTGTTGTGCACAAAATGTAATCAAAGACAATTATGTGGTCGAGCCTCCACTAGTTGTGCCATGCTGACCATACGGCCATCTTTGATGCTGTTGTGCACAAAATGTAATCAAAGACAATTATGTGGTCGAGCCCCCACTAGTTGTGCCATGCTGATACACGGCCACCTTTGATGCTGTTGTGCACACTCAAATTTATTAAAATGTCATGAATTGAAAACTTTACTACCTGTATACACTAATAAAAATAAATTTGTATTTGAATAAACCGCCATACGTCCACCTGATATAGTGGATGCCGATGTCCATTTACTTTATTTTTATATTTATATATTTTTTCATTCTTCACTAACCATCAATATGTTGTCACTCTTAAGGCTTTAGATGGTATGCCTCATCATCCGCTAAGAATGGTATTTGATTGTCTTCACTCATACTGAACAACAGTATTAAACTGCTATATTATGCTAATAATCTGTGAGCACATGTTCATTCCCTGCCCAAACCGACTCATTTGTGCAGCATGTATTATGGTTGTAGTTGTTTTATGCGTGGTATAGTTGTAGCACGAATGGGTCGGCTCGACCGGGGAAGGACCACGCTCTCACAGAATACTAGCGTAAAATAGCAGCCCAATGCTGCTGTGTTACATATGGTGAGTGTAGAGAACCGGAGACCCTTTTTACTGGAAAAGAGGCATTCCATCTTAGTCCTCATGGGTGGCAACGCATTTGCATTTTGATTTTTTATTGAGGATAGATGTAGATGGCTATGGGTCACAGTATCCATTTACCATCAGGTGGACTGTGTGTTCGTTTGTCGGCTCAACCCGGGTAGGGCCATGTCCTCACAGAATAGCAGCTTAATGCTGCTGTTTCATATGGTGAGTGTAGAGAACCGGAGACCCTTTTTACTGGAAACGAGGCATTCCATCTTAGTCCTCGGGGGTAACTACGCATCTACATTTCGATTCTTAATCATGAGACATGGACATCAGGTGGATTGTGTGCTCTTTTATGTGTCATCATTATTCTATTTAAAAAAATCTGTATCGCTTGCAGAACTACTAGCCTATTGCGTAATGTATATGTGTTTTTCAAAATAATTGTACATATCGAAATTGTAGTTACTAAAAAAGTAACGAAATCGTTGTAATTGTTACTAAATTGTAACTATTAAGCCACGTTTACACTGACTACTGAACTATTCCGAATTACTGATTACCCTACTACGCATAGTAAAAAAGGGTTGTGATAAATACTCCTAGAATTATATTGTCAGTTTGTGGTCAAGTGACATTATGTGTATGTGTGTGAATTATAACTCTACCAATATAACTCCCAAATTATCAATAAAACACCATTACTTGATTAATTATACTCTTTTTATTTAAATTTATACAATTTTTTACTTAATATTATTAAAAATAAATCAGATCTTCGTCGCAATATAATACATATTCAACGGGGTTTTCCGATATTTGAAGCATTTTAATATGTTTTACAATGAAATCTTTGGGTACCGTGTCCTTATCGTCACGGATTGTTTTACGGAACTTTAATTATCTATTTTACCGATAGTTTAAAAAAGATATTGTTTAATGTTTCTGCTAAATTGATGTGTTCAATTATTCCAACATAATATTTCCAAGAATGTCCTATATAATTTCGTAATAGTACAGTATCTTCTGTATTAAATATTTCATTCTCTGCAGTCTCAGAGTAATACTGCTTTTTTCCATTACTCATCTCTGGCTCTTTCTGTAAATCATAAATCTGTATTTCTTCCTCTATATTACCCTTATTTGCTAGTATCTTGTAGTGTTATACTACTTACATTTCATTGTACACTAATTCTCCATTCTGTTTTGATATTCTGCATTCATGTTTTGCATCACTTTATACTATTTCTCCATTCTGTTCTTGATTTTCTGCATTCATGTTTTGCATCACTTTATACTATTTTTCCATTCTGTTTTTGATTCTCTGCATTTATATTTTGCATCACCTTTATTTATATAGGATCCTGTAACGTTTTTACACAATAACATATCATTTTACTGCGTATTTTCACACTATTTAGTACTTTTAAACTAGCTGTCAACGAAGCATTACCTTTTTTTTGCTCTTTTATTGAATTCTCTGTAACTCTACAATTTCAGGCTTCATGCACGCAGCCGTGCATAAGTTTTTCCTATGTGAATCATCTTCTAAAGGCCTTATCCCGGGGCCGCTCAGCCCCGGGATCCTGCAAGCCTCCATCTACATCCGGCGCATCCTGAAGTCGTCGGCGCATCCTGCAAACCAGGCACATCCTGCAAGCCAGGCGTTGGAATCCTGCAAGCCTTTAGCCGTGTTGGGCGGTAAGGCTTCCCAAGGCGCTGCTGACGTTGAGAAGATCCTCAGCTCTGTGGGTATTGAGGCACTGAATCCGAGATACTGAAGAAGGTCATCTCGGAACTCAATGGCAAGAGTGAAGAACTGATCGCGCAGGGTCGTGAGAAGTTGTCGACCATGCCCGTCGGTGGAGCAGCGCCCGTGGCCGCGGTCGCCGCTGCTGCAGCGCCGGCAGCTGAGAAGAAGGAAGAGAGAGTCCAAGAAGGAAGAATCTGAGTCTGACGATGAAGTTATGGGCTTCGGTCTCTTCGACTAAAGCTTGCTTAATTTAATTTTTAATTCTTCACCTTTACTGCGCCTTGTCTATTCCCTTTTGATATAATTGCTTTCCCTTTCGTTCTTAACTCATTATTCATCATTCATTTATACATCCTTTTCATACCTTCAAAATTCTAAAACAAAACTTCTTCTAGTTTTTCAACTTATCTGGATTGTATTTAGGCTTACATATAACACTTCATTTACATTCATCACTCTAAGTTACATTCATCACTCTAATATTTTTATTCTAGATAACTTAAACAGGTACAATTTTTAATAAAATCTTTATTTCTTAAACTTAACTTTACAATTTGCACTTTATATAAAATTGTTTTTGAAAGCTGAAGTGAGACGAACCATAACTTTTCTAAACATTTATTAACTGTTCATTTGTATATATGTATAAATATCACCACGTTCACCTTATTATTTCTATACATTTATTAACTGTTAATTTGTATATATGTATAATTATAACTTTTAATTTGTATATATGTATAAACCTTCACTTGGGAGCAACTGACTACTCCCTTAATTTTCTTTATCTTTATCTTCACTTAGGAGCGACTAACTACTCCCTTAATTTTCTTCACCTTTATCTTCACTTGGGAGCAGCTGACTACTCCCTTAATTTTTATCTTCACTTAGGAGCGGTTGACAACTCCTTAAATAAGCCTGAATGTCCTTTTGAAAACACACTTCTAAGAGTGGTGTTTCTTCGACTAATTTTTTTTTCCCACACAGGAGCGGTTGACTACTCCTTAAATAAGCCTTAATGTCGTTTTGAAAACACACTTTTAGAGTGGTAGTCATTGAATGTGAACTCCACCCTTACCTGAATGCAGATGATGAATGTAAGAGATAGTATATCTGATTTTGACTGGTGATGTCTGTTTCTGCAAAGCTGTGTTTTTATGGTTTATTTTAGAATGTATATATCAAAATTTTTGCTGAGTCAAAAATTTTCCAGGGTCGGGGGGAAAATGTAGTGTTATACTACTTACATTTCATTGTACACTAATTCTCCATTCTGTTTTGATATTCTGCATTCATGTTTTGCATCACTTTATACTATTTCTCCATTCTGTTCTTGATTTTCTGCATTCATGTTTTGCATCACTTTATACTATTTTTCCATTCTGTTTTTGATTCTCTGCATTTATATTTTGCATCACCTTTATTTCTATAGGATCCTGTAACGTTTTTACACAATAACATATCATTTTACTGCGTATTTTCACACTATTTAGTACTTTTAAACTAGCTGTCAACGAAGCATTACCTTTTTTTTGCTCTTTTATTGAATTCTCTGTAACTCTACAATTTCAGGCTTCGGTGCGCTGTCGCGCATCAGTTTTTCCTATTTGAATAATATCTCATTTCTTACTTAAAGGTAAAGATTTTCCAATTATATTCCTAAAAACCAAAAATTTTATATTTGATAACCATTGTTTTTGTAGTTGTCATGGTAACTTTTATTCAAATTCGTCTCTGGTTTGATGTTCTTTCTTCATAAATACTTTTTGGCTGTAGGTCATTTACAATAAATTTCCTTTTAATTTAAATAATTTTTCCGTTCTCTCTAGAAAGATATAAAAGCCGAACAATCGGTGAAGAAATTCAGTCTTGCTTCAGTTCTCGTATCGGAAGCATCTTCTAAAGGCCATATCCCGGGGCCGCTCAGCCCCGGGATCCTGCAAGCCTCTATCCTGCCTGAAGCCACTGGACTCTACGATCCGTTGCTCTGCCTGAAGTCGCCGGATCCTACAAAACGTTGCTCTGCCTGAAGTCGCCGAGATCCCACAAGTCTCTACTCTACCTGGAGTCGCCGGAACCTACAAACCTCTGTTCCGCCCGAAATCACCGGAACCTACAACCTTTGTCCCGCCTGCAGTCACCGGATCCTGCAGGCCACTGCGCTGTCTGAAGTTGCTGAGGATCCTGCAAGCTCCTGTCTGGGCTGAAGTCGCCGATCCTGCAATCGCCGCATTCACCTGAGGTCGTCGCCTAGAGACGCCCACGCCTACCCACCTACGCCGTGCGTGCTCGTTCCAGGCGCTGAGAGCACGCTTGGGATCCTCGGACTCAGCTACGACATAAATCTTTTTTTTATTACCTTTTTTTTAAAATATAATTTGTAAATCACATCATCCATCATCTTCATATATCATTTTTTTTTTATAAAATTGTAAATACTCTTTTAAAAACTTAAATATATTATTGTCTTGGTCTATTTGGTTGTTTTGCTGATCGTAGGTTAGGTTCTTTCTTCTTTTAATTGTCGCTTCACGACAATCTCTTTATCTGTCTCACCAATCTGTATTTCATCCTGTTCTTTATCATTCTTAATCTGTAACTCTTTCTATTATCTCATTAATTTTCATCAACTCACCTTTTACATAGTTGAGTAGACGTTGTGTCTAAGCAAGACGTCTTGTACAGGAGCGACATCGAACGTGCAGCCGACAAAATGACTAGAGTGCGCGTGTCTGATGCGACATAAGAAAAAAATCTTATAATATGTGTGGTCTCATATAACAACTAATGCGACTGAATTTTTATAAGACATTTCTCATAAGACACAAGAAATTTTCTTATAATGTGCAAAAGGGCTCAATTTACTCACCTACCTAGTAATACTTATCACTACTACACCAGTGTATAGTGTATACGTTACTTAAGACTATACAATTTCGTAACATAACAAAAAGTTACGAAATTGTTAGTGAAAAGTAACGTTAAATTAGTTTTTACATCAAACCTCAAGTTTATTGTTTACATGAAAGCATATGTTACGATATATCAGTCTGTTCAACATATGAAGCATTAAATATATATATTTTTTTAAATACCCATAAGAAAAGTCAACCGTTACTAAATTGTTAGAATATTATTTAAGCAAAACGCGTTAGCTTCAAGCCGTTTTCTTTTAAATTCAATATGGCAGCTACAGCTAAAAATTGACTAATCAGAGATGGCCGAGTGTTACTAGTGTATTAAAATCAGAATGCATTCAGAAAGTGAATACACGATCGTGCAAATAGTGTTACTAAGCTTGTATAACGAAATTGTAAAAAAGTCGTGACATGTTATTATTGCAATTTCTTGTTTTTTTTTTTATTAGTATATCTAAAAGAATTATGATTATACCGAATAGATTAGAATTTACTATAAAATATGAATATTGTAAAAAATAAAACAACGTAAAAGAACTTTATGTAGTGAGGGGGGAATCTTGTGGGGAGTAGCAGTGACATTTCATATTGGTATGAAGGTTTAAAGGCAAGGTGTAAGAAAAAAAATGCTAATAAATAATTAGGATGAATTAGAACATTCTAATATCGTTTTGATAATGAATGAAGTGCTAATTTATTTTTATTGATAAGAAAAAATGGAAGAACACTTACCTATACATTTTAAAATAATGTTTAAATGCTAGTGACATACTTTATTTCGAACAGGTACAATTATTTTGAAAAATACTCATATATACCACATCATTTTAGGTGCCGTATGAAGTATTCAACAAGAAATACCGTAACGCTCAGCGTATTCTGGATGTTGAGGCACGGCAGGTGGGCAGTGCGGCTGGAGACTTGGACACTTCTGCGAGGAAAAGTGGTGTCACTACCGGGGAAATCGACTCCTTACTTGGAGGAATGGTTGTTAATAAAATTATAATCACTTTAATATAATAAATTAATAAATAAAATGTGTGACGCTTATGGAAAAATCTCAGCCAATGCTTGGTTTTATTAGATAAAAATTCAGTTTGCGATGATATTATTATAGGCATGAAATGTAGTAAGACCTATAGAAGGTCTATGGTATTGAATAAAAGTAAAGGATTGTGTTGTAAGCGTAACCTTGACCTATGCAATAGTATTTTGTATCTTTGATGAAGTAAAAGGGATCAATTATTAGTAGAGAAACTGGACAAGTGGTAAAATTAAAAATTTTGTACAACCACTGGTCTGCCCTTGATCACCTCACCAGCTTTCAAATAAAAAAATAATTATCGAAATCAACACACATAAAAAAAACATACAGTCGAATTGAGTACCGTCTCCTTTTTGGAAGTCGGCGGAAAATAAATATACAGTTGAATTTAATACCTCTGCCTTTTTGAAGTCGGTAGAAAAGAAAATGTTAGGATCTAACCTCCGAGCGAGTCATCTTGTAGATTTAAAATATGTGAGTCAGTAATGGGAACAGAGATAACATAAACTCTCAACACGCAATAATGGGAACAATTCACCTGCTCAACCAGGCGATTATGGTAAATCCTTTCTAATGCAAGGAATCGTGGATGGATGGATCATGGATTAGGGCCATCAGACTGTTGCCACTTATGACAACTGCAGAAAAATAAATTGTTTATATTGTTTGGCCAGTATTTGATGCGATGGGGAAATGGAAAGTCTAATTTTCAATCACACATCCAAGGATTTTACAACGGATAAAAAAAGTTGGGTAACCAGGACATTGTAAATTGGTAGTGTTTATAGTTGAGAACTTCTTTAAGTATCAAAGTTTGTGGGTCACGCAACACACATTTGAGCGCACGCGTTTGTGTGTGTGTCTGTGTCTGCACTTAACGTTGTTTTTATTGTCCGACCGAAGGTCGATTTCTGGCCGAAGCCCAATAATCGACTATCGCCACAACCTTCGACCGTAGCCGAAAGTTTAAAAACCCTAACAAATTCAGTTCAATCGGCTAAAAATAATAATATACTATACTATGAACTATGGATATTACACTTGGCGAGTCGCAAGTCCAATACACAGCGTGACCCCATGCGCTTCGCCACTTCCGACGCGCTCCCGCTTTTTCGTAACAGTTCGTTTAATTTCGGCGCTTAGTAGAAACCTTTAGCTTCGGCCAAAACTACGGGCGCAGTTTGGCCATAACCGAAAGTGGTATTTTTGACCGAAGGTGGTTTTTTGGGCTGAATGCGGTCTTTTGCTGCTTCAGTCGGACACTACTCATTTTATAACTATCTTTTAATGTTTTATGTTGTCATTTTGTTGTAGGTGGAGAAGCTGACTACAATGAAACGCAAGGCATCCGAAGCTATCAATGAAGAAGTGCAGGCGGCTTATGTGTGCAAGAAACGGCTCGAGCACCTCAAAGAGCAGGCTGAAGCTTTGCAGGACCCCACTTCTGCACAAGTAAGTAAAAATATTTCGGAATACACTAGGCCCCCCCATTATAGTAAGAGATGCAGGAAGTCGATCTATGGCATTATTTGGGGTAGCCCTATGTTCAACAGAGTGGACTTGTGATGAGATGTAATGACGATAAAGATTATGATACTCATAGTTGTACTCCTCAACTTATTTGTATTTTACTTGGTACTTCTAAAACTAACCTGTTATAATTTTTAGACTAGTCCTATATTTGAATTAAGAATGAATTTGATATTAATGTGAAATAAAAAAAAAATCTCTGTTTTGCGGCTTGATGTCTCCGAGCTTAGTGCTAAAACGATAATGAATGTCTTTTAATAGTTCGAACAAAGGAGCAGAATGCATAAGAAATTTCGAGTGGACATATTATGGGATTTAGCTAAGATATTATCTTGTAGCGATATGACCAAATTGATTAATTGTAAAGGTTTGATGAATGTTCCATTTATATTAAATTGCCTATTTACAAAATAGTTCATTCTACCTGAATTCGATTTGTGATATCGGAAATAAAATAACCTATAAAAAGTAACCTAATTATTGTATAGTGATCTGTAACTAGTGCTTAGCACTTGGTCTCCTTTATTTAGGCTGCCTTTTAAAAGTGATTTAAAAAACCACGTAAATATCGCTGAGTATGTGTTTAAAATTTTCATCTTAATCTATTCTAATTTTAGGTAGGTTTTTAACAGTGGTAGAGCCACGCGGCAGCTTTTGCAGTCGCACGGATGGGCCGGCTCAAACCGGGGTGGTACCACGACCTCACAGAAAACCAGCGTGAAGTAGAGGTTTACCTCTGCGTTTCGCTTGGTGAGTGCAGGTGGCCGGAGGCCCTTTTTACTGGAAATGAGGCATTCCATCTTAGTCCTCACGGGTGACAACGCATCTACATTTTGATTTGTAATAGAGGATAGATGTAGATGTCTATGGGCCGCAGCAACCACTTACCATCAGGTGGACTGTGTGCTCGTTTGTCACACTTATCATAAAAAAAAATAGGTGTATGTAAAGATCCTCATTGTCTTCGATAATTTTAAATTCAGATTATCCGATAACCCGGAATTTTTCGATAATTTACACATAGCCTCTATAGTTGGACATTTTGCGAGAGTTGCGTTTCTGTACAAATCATATAGCACTGTAGGAAAAACCCTCTTCTCAATTTACAGAGGGAAACGGAGCCGATGAGAGTTCGCTACGCGGCTCCAGTACGGGTAGGTGGTCTTAACATATCAAAAGATTTTTTGTTTCTCAGACATTCAGGTTTCACGTTGTTTGCTTTTACTAAAGAACATAATTATGGTAAATCAGTACTTAACTGGGGTACTATGAAATTTAAAAGGTGTACTAGCTACCAGATCTCGGGTGTTAATATTATTTACGAGGTCAAGATTACTACGTTTTTACTACAGTCCACGAGTTTTCCTGGGAGTTTTCTTCTTCGTATGAATTTTTTGTGGAATCATTTACCACGAGCGGTTTTTCCGGACCGACACGACTTAGGGACCCTCAAGAAAACAGCTTACCCCTCTATAACAGGCCGGCGACGCACCTGCAATTCCCCTGGTGTTGCAGTTGTTCATAGGCGGCGGTAGTTACTTATCATCAGGTGAGCCGCATGCTCATTTCGTTTCTATGAAAAAACTCATGCTTGCTATGACTGCTTTAAAAACAAATGAAATATTTAAAGGTTGTGACTGCTGGCAATTGGCTATTGTTTTCAAATTACATTGAAAAAAGTAATTTTTTTTTGATAGTATAAGGGTGACAAACGAGCACACAGTCCACCTGATGGTAAGTGGTTGCTGTGGCCCATTGACATCTACATCTATCTTCGTTTGCGAATTAAAATGCAGATGCGTTGTCACCCGTGAGGACTAAGATGGAATGCCTCATTTCCAGTAAAAAGGGCCACCGGCCACCTGCACTCACCAAGAGAAACGCAGAGGTAAACCTCTACTTCACGCTGGTTTTCTGTGAGGTCGTGGTACCACCCCGGTTCGAGCCGGCCCATCCGTGCGACAGCAAAAGCTGCCGCGTGGCTCTACCACTGTTAAAAACGTATCTCTGTATGTATGTATGTATATATGAATTTCTATATCTATAACATTCTTTGTTTAAAGTTAGCTGCAGTGTACATGAACTACAATAGGCACTTACCATTCTGTGGATTGTAAGTTTGTTTTGTCACTTTAGCTTTATAAAAAAAAAAGAAGTACAAGTGCGTTACCACCCTTAAAGACTAAAATGTCTCATATTCTTTAATTACACTATGGCCCTCTTACACTTAGTGTTCAAACTTTGTCAACTGCTTTCAACAGTGGGTGTTTTGTTGCTTATTGGTAGAAATAGCTAAAAGGGTGGATTACGACATACACTCCGAAAGAAGAAATCCTTCCACCTAGCACAGCCATACATCAACTGCCACACTTTTAGTCGAATAACAACGCAAAATTGTTCCCAAGGTATGCTGCGAAATGAGGGTATTGCAACTTATCCCGCTAGCTGTATTATTTTTCTTAAATATTTTGTCCTCAGTGTGTTCTTTAACAATAGATTTAGTATTTATTTGTTATAAATGGTACTCTTGTTCATGTAACATGTAAATATGTAAGAGCTTTCTAATTCAGCTGTTATTATTAAATAAAATTCTTAAACGTTTTAGACGTCTTTGAATCATTGGCGCAAGGTGCGTCTCGATCGTATGCTCGTGGATTATTTCCTGAGGAATGGGTACTATGACTCGGCCAACAAGCTTGCCGATGCCAAGAATCTGAGGGAATTGACCAATGTTGGTAAGCTAATCTTGTGTGTTACATTTTATTAAATCATAACTTAAAAATATTTTAGCAAATTATGTATACTTAAAGTCTGTTCAGCGAAAGTTAATAAATATTATAAAAACGTCTCGTAACGGCGAGTGTCGCTTAAGGGCACTAATTCTCTTTCACTTTAATCTATCTTTAACAGCTGGTTACCCTTATTTGCGACCACTTTAACATAGGCAGCGGTATTCCATCGTGCTCAGAAAAAAATAGCTTTAATTTTATATAGAAATAATGAATATACGTCATGAACGTATAACTGTAACAAAGTATTATCTGTTTACACCTGGCTGCGGAGAGTTCTCGTCCTCGATTGAGAATCAAAATGCAGATGCGTAGTCACCCCTGAGGACTAAGATGTAATACCTCGATATTAGTAAAAAGGGTATCCAGTTGTCACCATACGATATAAAAATCCACTGCTGAACTTAGGCCTCGCCCATAGATTTTGGGAGGAGTTTGCCATAGTTGCCACGCTTGGCAAGCGGGTTGTTTTCCACAGCTTTTTGTTATTTTGAGTTTGTTATACCTAAGGAAGATGCTGCTGCCCATCTAATGTTTCAGTTTTCCTTTGTCATCTCTGACGACACCCACGTGATGATTCGGGTAATGGATATCCAGATTCTTACACCGCCATTACAGGGTAACCCGGCACAAGTATATTTATATATTTTGTCTTACTTTCCAACCCATAAACGCATAGTCGATATATTCTAGTAACGCTGCTGTTCATTATTATTGTGAATTTTTTTTCATTGGTCGTAAAGTTTGGTTCATTGGTAGCAGACCTCAATTAGTTACCAGTATATTATACACATGCAGATGTTGGCACACATGGTTGCGTCACTTGACATGTACGCAGCTCTTTATTTCTTTGTGGGTTTTGGCGGGATTTTGACCGGCGGCAGTTTGCTGCTCCTGTATTATTGTTTAAATAATGGTTTGAAGTGGATTTTGATGTGTAAAAGTGGTGCGATTTTGTGTATTAAGCGTCTGCGCATGTGAACTATCAGTGGAAACGGTGAAACAAGTGCTCTGATGGTGATGTGAACCTCGAGATAAGAAGTCTGTCTGCTTATGCGCCTTGAGATACCTATCGCCCATCGCCAACTGTCAGCTGTCTGCTGGCTCAAGCTGCCGTCAAAATCTCCCAAGGGGTGCACAATGTGACGCATCAACATATTGTGAAGCAGTGTACTATGAAGGATAATTAAACATTGTCACTTCAGGCTCAGAAGGGCGAGAACCCAGAGCCGTAAAGCCAGTTATAAAAAAATATTTCTTTGTTGGTCTGAGTTTGCGGCAAATAAAATAGAGAAGCTTGTTAAATGAGTACTCTCACGAACTGAGCGACACTGAGCTAGAGGCATAGAAAGCAGGCAAATTTGAGTCGAATTGACTTGCGCTGCCATTAGAAGTGGATATATATTATACGCGACAATCGTAAGCGTTCAACAAAGTGGTTAGATCTAGTGGCTGAAGCCAAACAGTGTCCGAAAGGAAAGATTAGCTAGAAGAAGCCCGTAAGAGAAAAGCTTCTAAAAAAGTGCATTGTGTCAAAGCCCATCGATGGCCTTCGCTATGTCCAAAGAAACAACTAATGTCTCCCTATTGGACTCTACTATCTGCTCTTATTTATGAGTCAGGTAAATTAGATGATAACCTGCTGACGACCCCGATGAAAACGCATTGGCGGTTACTAATCATCTGGTGGTCCTCATTGTACCTTATGAGCTGGTAGTTTATAATGGATTCCATTATTTTGGTAGAAAAAGAAGGTGGTGGCGATAAGCCTGTAGTTAGACGGGTTTGAGAGTTCAGGATTACGCCTAGAGATTAAGAGAACCGTAAAAGAGGCGTTAGAACTGGTGCTGACTCCGGAGCTCTTCAGTACAATAATAGGATTCGATCAGGACAACTCGACTTGTTGAAGTCCAGGGAGAAGAGTGCTTTGCTCACTGAGCGCTATGTAATCCGTACATACGGTATGGAGCAATACCCTGGGATGGAGGACGATGTGTACTTCCCAACATCGAGAGTCGACTCCTTTGCGGCAAAGGTCACTGAGACGTCCTTCATATGAAGAGATGGAAGAGGTGACTGACAGAAGTTTGCTTGAACAGTCTTGGAAAAAAACTTTACCTAAATATATTTTTTTTATATTATTATAAGCCAGCGCTTAACTACAATCCCATCTGATGGTAAGTGGTGATGTAACCTAAGATGGTGAAGCGCACTGACATAACAAAAGCGCATTCACTCTTGCATTGAAGACACCCAAATGGTAATGGAATGGAAAGACAGATACTGGCAACTTATTCCACTCCTTTGCTGTACGCATGACAAACGATGTAGCAAACCGTTTGGTTCGAATTCGTGGTAAGTCAACAACGAGAGTGAGACTGGCCGAACGTCTCGTTGTCCGACAGTGGAAGGGAGAGCCAGGAACTAAATTATGCAGTTCCTGCGAACACTCCGAAATGCATCCTGTAGAAAAACGAAACTCTTGCTACTAGACCACAGTTAATTATAATTTAAATACTTTTTGTACGGCTTTTTGTACAGCCGACTTCAATATAAGTTATTTAATAATAACTCAAAAACTCTTGGTCTGACCTTGATCAAATCAATAAACAATCGGTAAAAGACGAAAGAGGAACATGAAATAGCAAATGAGCATGACTATCTTCCTGTTAACTACTAAAAACTCCGGTTGACAATCCGTCTATAAGGCGTGACAACTTTTCTGCTGACTTCCAATTATTTAAAATTGAAAATGTTGTACTGCCGACTTCAATATAAATTTTTAAGAATAACTCAAAAACTATTGGTCTGACCTTGATCAAATTCATATGGGACCACACGAGAACTATCAGCTTTCATATAAAAAAGAATCATCGAAATCGGTTCACCCAGTACAAAGTTATGAGGTAACACATATAAAAAAAAGCATACAGTCGAATTGAGTACCGTCTACTTTTTGGAAGTCGGCAGAAAATAGAAGTAGAGAAGAGCATGAGCAATTTAAAATCTTTGAACCAGAGCCAGAGTCAACGAAAGATACCAAATAATTCCAAGGTTTAATTTTACAATTTATTTATTTATTTATTTTGTACCAAAAATAAAGGAAGCGCAACAAATAAATTACTTGCGGCACCTACTCTACTATTTATTGAGAATATATATTATTTATAATAAATGTTATTATGTACATAAGTGATGCTTACAAAGGCAAACTCACCTCGAAACTTCCGCCATAGGCTCTAGCCTAAACAGCCTGTGGGTAAATCAGGTCCTGCTGGGACAACCGAGATTTCGAGTGAGTTTGAGATGATCTACGAACACCTTTTTTATAGGATAAGGGTGACAAACGAGCACACAGTCCACCTGATGGTGAGTGGTTTCTGTTGCCCATAGACATCTACATCTATCTTTGATTACGAATCAAAATGCACCCGTGATGGAATGCCTCGTTTCCAGTAAAAAGGGTCTCCGGTTCTCTAGACTCACCATACGAAACACAGCGTTCTGAGAGCGCGGTCCTTCCCCGGTCAAGCCGACCCATTCGTGCTACAGTAGTCCGAACAATTCCTCAGAGCACTCCCCGTGATAGATGCGATAAAATACGCAAAGAGATGCAACACCTCTACGTAGTGCCAGTGTATCGAGCCGATCAGAAAGAACTCGTTCGTCGACGATTCGAACCGCTCTGCGCTGGCTGCGGTCAAGTGGAAGGAGCTGGCACTGGGGTGCCCCGGCCCAGAGATGAGAACAGTATTCCATGTGAGGCCGAACTTCCGCTTTGTAAAGTTGCAAGCGTGCAAGATGTGCCGGCATGAAATACTGTCGCTCTGCTGAGCACGCCAAGCTTTTTAGAGGTCAATTTGACCTTCCCTTCCAAGCGACCACAAAACTGCACACTATTCGATATGTCGACGCCAAGGATTCCGATTCTAGCTGAGGCAGCAAGGGAAGTGCCTTGAAACTGAGGAGATACGACAAAGGGGTTCTTTTCAGTGGTAAACGCACAAACTTGTGTCTTCTGGGAATTGAACTGGACTAGATTTAGTCGCCTCCTTTTCGAGACTTTGTTAAGCAAAGACTCGACTTCAGTCACAAATTTGTCCCGGTACTCGGCGTCGTTTTCCCGAGAAATATTGGCACAGCCGGTATATAAGGCATCACCAGTGCTGTCGTCTGCATATCAATGAATGCTACCAGTTTGCAACATATCATTGATATGCAGGAGAAACAGCGTTGGTGATAGCACACAGCCTTGTGGAATACCAGCATTGATAGGCTTGAAATCAGAGCATGCACCGTCTACTACGATCTTGATGCTCCGATCAGCAAGGAAACTGGTGATCCATTTGTACAATTTCTCTGGAAACCCATAGGAAGGAAGTTTCGAAAGAAGCGCTTTGTGCCAGACCCGATCGAAGACCTTTGCTATGTCCAAACTAACGGCCAATGCCTCCCCCTTGGACTCTACTGCCTCCGCCCATCTATGAGTCAGATAGACTAGAAGATCACCAGCTGATCGACCCCGACGAAAACCGTACTGGCGGTCACTAATCAGCTGGTGATCCTCAAGGTACCTCATGAGCTGGCAATTTATAATGGATTCCAATATGTTGGAGAACAAGGATGTGATGGCGATAGGCCTGTAGTTGGACGGGTCTGAGCGGTCGCCTTTTTTAGGGATCGGGTGGACCAAAGCTGTCTTCCATGAGTTCGGGACTACGCCTTGGGCGTAGGAGTACCGGAAAAGACGCGTTAAAACCGGTGCCAAGTCCGGAGCACACGTCTTCAGCACAATGGGAGGGAGTCTATCAGGCGCACTCGACTTGCTGACGTCCAGGGAGAAGAGTGCTTTGCGTCCCGAGCGCTGTGTAAACCGCACATCCGGCATGGAGCAAGCACATCGCGGGATGGTCGGCGGTATGTTCCCCCCGTCATCGTGAGTCGAGTTGGACGCAAAGAGAGAGCTCAACAGATCGGCTTTCTCCTTTGCGGCATGGGCCAGTGAGTCGTCCTCTCTGTGCAGAGATGGATGAGATGGCTGACAGAAGTTCCCTTGGACAGCCTTGGCGAGAGACCAGTATGCACGGGTTCCCGAAGGAAGGCGAACTAGCTTCTCGCCAATTCTGCCGAGGTGCTCAGACCTTGCCTTGGCAATGACGCTTTTGAAGGACCTGGAGGCGGAATTATACTTCTTTTTAAGTGCGCTGAGCAAAATTAAATGACTTCAGCACCTTAGAAAGCGTAAGACCGTAGGTGACGTTGGGATTAAAGTGTAGCTCCAGAACGGAGGCTGAAAATACGGTATTTGAAGTCTTTTAGAAGCTCTTTAATTCCGTCCTCCATTGTGGCAACACTCTGGGGGCATGGAACAGAAGTGCGATGGTCTTGTTCTTCGAGAAAGGCAAAAACGCTTTATTTCAGAACTATGGAGCGATACTGAGCCGCGTCTACGTGCTGTTTTCGGTAATCATTACGAATCGTCTCCCACACAGACTTGAAGACTTCTAGTCTCCCGAAGAAACCGGTTTAGTATGATAGGCCACATACATATCCTTCGGCAAATTGTACAGAAGACTCAAGAGTACAATCAGCCACTATGCCTTCAGTATGTGGACTATGAAAAAGCCTTTGATTTCATCTAAATTTAAGCGGTGTTACAGTCCCTTATACGGTGCCAAGTTGACGGTCGGTATATCAAAGCGCTGAAGTGTTTGTACAGTAGAGCTACGATGCCTATTCGAATACAGAACCAGAGTATGAAACCTATCCAACTGCAGAGAGGTGTAAGACGGTGACATTGTATCCCCGGAAGTCATCACCACTGCATTGGAAGACATTTTCAAGCGTATTAAATATTTTTCATGAAGTTTTTATAGTGAGCATTATAAATAGTTCTGGGATTTTTGATCAAAAAATGCGACAAGTAGTTTTGACAGTCCTCTCTTGATGTTATCCTAACACTACTCAAAAAATTTTGAAGAGATCGAACCTTGATTAATTCCGTGAGTTTTTTCTCAATTTCTTGCTTGAGTATCATTAATTGTTGGTAGTAGAGATCCGAATCGATGGTTTTGCCCGGCCATAAAAGCTCATAATAAAAACAGTGCCCTTCCAATCCCACCATACACACAGCAACTCCTTATTGTGTGGTAATCCGGGTTTCGCTACAGTCTGTGGAGCTTGACTACCCTTTGACCATGATATTTTTCGCACGTTCTTGTCGTGATCGACTTTTCATCACCAGTGATCAATCTTTTCAAAAATGGTCCGGTTACATTACGTTTCAATAGAGAATCGCAAATGAGTACACGATTCATTAGGTTTCTTTCAGTGAGCTCGTGTGGTACCGAAATATCGAGCTTTTTTTTTGTATAGCCAGACTGTACCGCCGCCGTGTAACTGCCTTCGATGATTCATTTGTTGTTATCGATAATGGCGTTGCGCCCGCGCAAAATGCTCACCGTCCCAGCCGGGCTGAGCGCGAGCTATGATTTAAGACCCCAACTGCACGGCCAAATAATTTTACTATAAGTAATTTTGTTAAAATCAGTGTTTTCTTATCGAAATATTACATATCGATGAAAAGAAATATCATTGTTGTTCTTAGTTTGTTTCCGTGAATCGTTTTTGCAGCTTGGCACTGCACATTTCACCATGGTAGCTTAAAATTCAAATAAATACCGTCGGGAGAAATAATTTACTCGCGTGACCTTTCGTGACTAATAATGTCGCCCTTGCCATTTCGAGACACGCTAGTCATAACATGCGCTCTATAGCTTGCTTATAAATAGTCTTAATATTACAGCCTATTAAATATCACTGGTGAACATAGGCCTACCCTATAGATTGCCTCATAGAGTGGATATTTACAATAGTTGCCACGCTTGGTGAGCGGGTTGGTAACCGAAGTTTTTTTTTATTTTGAGTCGTTATTAGGAAGACGCTGCTGCCCATTGATTTATATGTACTACGTACAACAAAAAGTGCACTACTCTATGTCTTCGCGCATGCGTGGGAGTTAAAAGTCGGGCATGCGCAGTTGATTTAAGCGCGTTGCGCCTGGGCGGTCAGTTTATATAAAGAAATATATTTTTTCATGAATTTTTCTTTTGTAATATTACGATATTATTACCTATTTATTCACTTGAACAACAAATAATTTTACTTACTTGACTACTGAATTGTTATTTACGTCCAGGTTTAAACTTTAATTTGAAATCTTGTATTATTAGCGCCGCTCCACACTGCATGTATATTGAAACCACAGACTCACTAGTAGATTGAAACCACACTAAATGACACACTGTACGGATTGCAGTACAGTTCAGTTGAACATAGTGTATGTTCTTTTTTTTTATAGGATAAGGGTGACAAACGAGCACACAGTCCACCTGATGGTAAGTGGTTGCTGCGGCCCATAGACATCTATATCTATCCTCTATTACAAATCAAAATGCAGATGCGTTGTCACCCGTGAGGACTAAGATGGGATGCCTCATTACCAGTAAAAAGGGCCTCCGGCCACCTGCACTCACCAAGCGAAACGCAGAGGTAAACCTCTACTTCACGCTGGTATTCTGTGAGGTCGTGGTACTACCCCGGCTCGAGCCGGCCCATCCGTGCGACAGCAAAAGCTGCCGCGTGTCTCTACCACTGTTCGGAATGCGAAATCTAGTACGTAGTACATATATATCGATGCTGCTGCCCATCTCCTGATTTATTTCCCTCTGTCGCCTCATACAAGCCTGTATCTTTTCTCTTAAGAATCAAAACGCAGATACTTTGTTACTGCCTAGGACTAAGATGGAGTGCCTTGTTGCAAGTAAAAAGGCTCCTTGAATCTCTACACTTATTATACAAAATATAGCAAGCAGCTTTAAGCTGCTATTTCGCGCTGTTCAGCTAATTCAGCGTGGTCATTCCCCGGTCGAGCCGACCCATTCTACAACCATAATATAGCTGCAGAATAGCTCTACAATGTTGAATGCATGGTATTATTCATTGTCTCCGTTGATTATACTCACGGGACAAAATTAGGTTATAGTTTGCCTTAGGCCGCCAGCGCGCCATAGCGGTGTAAAGTACGTAAGGTATAAAGTATTACGCGTGACCCGCAGACATCTACCAGGCGGCGGCCGAGGTGGAGCGCGAGCTGGCGGCGCGGCGCACGGCGCGCTGCCTGCAGTGGTGCGCCGACAACAAGTCCAAGCTACGCAAGCTCGGCTCCACCATGGAGTTCAACATACGCATACAGGTGCCTAACGTGACGTGCAACCTATCGTGCTGCCTGCACGGCGCGCTGCCTGCAGTGGTGCGCCGACAACAAGTCCAAGCTACGCAAGCTCGGCTCCACCATGGAGTTCAACATACGCATACAGGTGCCTAACGTGACGTGCAACCTATCGTGCTGCCTGCACGGCGCGCTGCCTGCAGTGGTGCGCCGACAACAAGTCCAAGCTACGCAAGCTCGGCTCCACCATGGAGTTCAACATACGCATACAGGTGCCTAACGTGACCTAACGTGACGTGCAACCTATCGTGCTGCCTGCACGGCGCGCTGCCTGCAGTGGTGCGCCGACAACAAGTCCAAGCTACGCAAGCTCGGCTCCACCATGGAGTTCAACATACGCATACAGGTGCCTAACGTGACCTAACGTGACGTGCAACCTATCGTGCTGCCTGCACGGCGCGCTGCCTGCAGTGGTGCGCCGACAACAAGTCCAAGCTACGCAAGCTCGGCTCCACCATGGAGTTCAACATACGCATACAGGTGCCTAACGTGACCTAACGTGACGTGCAACCTATCGTGCTGCCTGCACGGCGCGCTGCCTGCAGTGGTGCGCCGACAACAAGTCCAAGCTACGCAAGCTCGGCTCCACCATGGAGTTCAACATACGCATACAGGTGCCTAACGTGACCTAACGTGACGTGCAACCTATCGTGCTGCCTGCACGGCGCGCTGCCTGCAGTGGTGCGCCGACAACAAGTCCAAGCTACGCAAGCTCGGCTCCACCATGGAGTTCAACATACGCATACAGGTGCCTAACGTGACCTAACGTGACGTGCAACCTATCGTGCTGCCTGCACGGCGCGCTGCCTGCAGTGGTGCGCCGACAACAAGTCCAAGCTACGCAAGCTCGGCTCCACCATGGAGTTCAACATACGCATACAGGTGCCTAACGTGACCTAACGTGACGTGCAACCTATCGTGCACGAATTTACCCTTTCGAGTTATCAGAAAGCTCCAGCCCATCTACTTCTCCGTCGCCTCTTATGATAACCATGGGATGATATAATTTTTTTTTATAGTATAAGGGTGACAAACGAGCACACAGTCCACCTGATGGTAAGTGGTTGCTGTGGCCCCTAGACATCTACATCTATCTTCGATTACGAATCAAAATGCAGATGCGTTGTCACCCGTGAGGACTAAGATGGAATGCCTCGTTTCCAGTAAAAAGGGTATCCAGTTCTCTACACTCACCATACGAAACACAGAAGTGTTAAGGTGCTATTTTACGCTGGTATTCTGTGAGAGCGTGATCCTTCCCCGGTCGAGCCGACCCATTCGTGTTACAACCATAATATAGCTGCAGCATGGCTCTACCACGTTACAAAAAAATTATGTAGGTGAATAGTATATTACTAGGAAGAACAGGTTTTCTTTCATCGCCACATTTTTTTTTATAGAAGAGGGGGCAAACATGCATGCAGCTCTCCTGATGGTAAGTGACTACCGCCGCTCATGAACAACCGCAACACCAGAGGAATTGCAGATGCGTTGCCGGCCTTTTAGAAAAGTGTAAGCTCTTCTCTTGAAAGTCCCTAAGTACGACTTAGGGACTTTCAAGAGAAGAGGTCCGGAAAAATCGCCGATGGTAAACAATTCCACAGAGAAGTTGTACGAGGAAGAAAACTCCTTGTAAAACGTACAGTCGTGGACCGCCAAGCATCCAGATGGTGAGGGTGGTATCGTACATTCATGAAGGTTGTAAAATTCATATATTATAAAGCCTGTGTTTCCCCATTTACGATGTCAACTGTTTTCCAGGAGTTCATAGAGCTGGTCCGTGAAGACAAACGTTTGGAGGCAGTGCGTTACGCGAAGAAACACTTCTCTACTTATGAGAAGGAACAGCTTCAAGACATACAGCACTGCATGGGGATGCTGGCTTTTCCTAAAGATACAGGTTAATCTTTATGTAATATTTGATCCTCCCACCGAAATTTGCTAAAATCGCCATTTTGCCTATATTCATGCACTCTTGCGATTTGTATTTTTGCCAGTCTCAACTTAATGGAAGTTATTCTTTAAGGATTAATAAATTAATATTCATTTAATATATTGATAGTCATTTTGTTTATTTACTATAAAGTGAGTTTTCGAAAGTAAGTCCTTAGGTAGAACCAACAAGAAATCCAACCACCAATAAAAAATGACCATTTTTTTATAAGTGTAAAGGTTTACACTATGACAATTATAAATATGATTATATTTCGAAGTGCTTGGTATCGATCATCTCTTTACCAGAGGTTATTATTCGAAATTGTCATCAATTATTTTAATTTCGAAGATTTGTATAGTTTGTTAGTGTGTTAAGAGACGACAGAGGGAAACTAAAATGGAGATGGGTAGAATGATCTTTAACTTTATATGTCATCAAAATGGTTATACTACCGTCTATTGAAAGGTAAAAAGTCTTAAAAAGAAACTGTGCCCGCGACTTGTGAGAGGGCTTACTTAGCGAGGAAACCTATGTAATACCGCGGGGAGTAGGACCGTATGCTAATTTAAGTATTTAGTTTCTTATTTAATTATGGTAACAAATATTTTATGAAATTAAATTGATAAAGGAACTTACAGTCCGCTATCTTTATTGAGAGGCTTAATCACGAGCGTCATTTATGTATATTTCTAGACGGGCATTACGGCACGACGTACGCAATGTATCGTGCACGAAGTTATGTCCAATTCTTTGTAACATCTTTAGTGTAGGGATGGGCAAGGGAAAAATATATCGAATCGATATTTTTAAACAATATCGATATGTATCGCGTGATAAATATCGATATATCGTAATCATTTGCATGATGTAAAGATAAGGTCCAAAATTTTATATTACTGCCGGTTGGACGACGAAAAAACACGGCAACCAACCACATATTAATACTTTTGACCTCCTTTTGTTGTTACATGTTTAGTCATTAATACATCATTTTAAGATATATCGCTACTGATACGAATTTGATAATCTAAAATAAAGTAAATAAGGTAGAGCCACGCGGCAGCTTTTGCTGTCGCACGGATGGGCCGGCTCGAACCGGGGTGGTACCACGACCTCACAGAAAACCAGCGTGAAGTAGAGGTTTACCTCTGCGTTTCTCTTGGTGAGTGCAGGTGGCCGGAGGCCCTTTTTACTGGAAATGAGGCATTCCATCTTAGTCCTCACGGGTGACAACGCATCTGCATTTTAATTCGCAAACGAAGATAGATGTAGATGTCAATGGGCCACAGCAACCACTTACCATCAGGTGGATTGTGTGCTCGTTTGTCACCCTTATCCTATAAAAAAAATAATATCGATATATCAAAATATCGCGATTTAAAATTTCGATGATAATATATGTATTGTATATTGATATTTTTATTAAAAAAATATCGATATTTCGATATATCGATATTTTTTGCCCAAGCCTACTTTAGTCGATTGCCAGGGGGGCGATAAGACTGGTTCTTTATTTCGTATCCCGCTAACGTTGTTATTGATAATTTAATCTTTATTTTCTTTAATGTTACTAAGAAAACGCTGCCATTATTTGTGTTCGCATTTTGTTAATGTCGTTAGAAGTTTATTTAGATGTATTTGCTTAAGAGCAGTAAGTCTGCGGTTCTCTACGCTTAGTATACTCATATACTGTACAGTCTGTTCGCTAAGATAGTGTTGGTACACTTGGAGGCGCACTTATTATTTTACTTTTATTTTATTATTTTTTACTGTGTTTGTTAAATAAATATTTTTCTGTTATGGTTATGGTAATAAAATACGAATATAAATAATAAAAAGAAGTTAGGTAGCAAAGAATCTTTCATTACGGCGCTTTATTATAAAATGCTAAATTCTCTTTCGGGTGTACGCCGTACTCGCCAACCTTTGATGTCGCGGCGGCGCCTTTGACAAAATGTGGCAAGTGCCAAGGCGGTGCGACACAAGGGTGATCGTATTTAAGCGAACAGACTATATACGGAATAGTAGGATCACGCTCTTACAGAATACCAGCGTAAAATAGCCCCTTAATAAAACACAGCATGGTGAGTGTGGACAGTTGGATATTCTTTTTACTGGAAACGAGGCATACCACTTTAGTTTTTAAGAGTGATAACGTATTTGCATTTTGATTTTTAATTGAGGATAAATGTAGATGCTTATGGGTCACAGTATCCACTCACAATAAAGTAATCCACTTAATCTTGTTTGTCAACATTTATAAAAAAAATACGAAATATATTTTAATGGTGTCCTATGAGAGCGTGATCTTTTTCCGGTGGAGCTTCAGCATAGATATTGTTATGTGTGGTGTGTGGTGCGCAGAGGTGGAGCCGTACCGGTCGCTGCTGGCGGGCGGGCGCTGGCGCGCGCTGGTGGCGCAGTTCCGCGCCGAGCACGCGCGCCTGCTGCACCCGGCGCGGCTGCCGGCGCTGGCGGGCGCGCTGCAGCTGGGGCTGGCGGCGCTCAACACGCCGCAGTGCGCCGCCGGCAGCGCGCAGGCGGCCGGCTGCCCCGCCTGCTGCGCGCCGCTCAGCGCGCTGGCGCGCACGCTGCCGCACGCGCACTGCTCGCACTCGCGCCTCGTGTGCCGCATCTCGCACGAGCCGCTCAACGAGCACAACCAGCCCATGGCGCTGCCCAACGGACAGGTCTACGGCGAGAAGGTACGCACGCACGCACGCACGCACTCTACCACTAACACGCGCACACTACACACTCCAACACGTATGCACTGAACACTGATGCACTCCGACAAACACACTGACGCACTCCAACACACACGCACTAACGCACTCCAGCATTTACACATTTACGCACTCCAACACGCACGCACTGATATAATCCAACACGCGCACACTGACACACTCCGACAAACACACTGACGCACTCCAAGACGCACGCACTGACGCACTCCCAACAAACACACAATGACCCACTACATTATGCTCGCACCTAAGCACTCCAATACGAAACACTACACACGCACTGATGCCCTCTACGAAACTATAACGCCCTTCACATACACACTGATGCACTCCAAAACTAACCACTAACGCACTCTAAAACGAATTACTAACTCATTTTTACACAACTAATGTATTTATATAATTCTCAATTTTTTTCAGATTTTTCCTTTCCTATGACTTCAAATTTAATTTACTTCGGCAGTGCAATCTTCTGTATTTAATACTATTACAGTCTTTAACTAATGCAAACTTACCTTCAATTCCAGGCTTTAAAGGAAATGATGAAGGAACACGGATCTATCATATGCCCGAAGACAAAGGAGGTGTTTTGCATGAAGCGTGTCGAAAAAGTCTATGTAATGTGAACATATTTTGTATTACTATCTTTGTATATAAATATATGCCATGTTTTAGCATTTAAATATCAATTACTATCGTGTCTTTGTAATTTGGTATAGTTTTTTTCGGTAAAATAAACCTGTGTCGCTTAAGGATTTTAACAACCACCAAAATTCTTAAAATATCTTCCTAAATTTAAAGACGTCTCCCCGAATCATAAAACATTTGAAAAAATAAAATAAAAATGCTTTGTAAGGAATATAAATCATAATCGAAGATATTGCATAACTTGAATACAAAACAAAAAAGAAAACAATTAAATTTAAAAAAGCCAAAAGTGCACGACTCATAAGCGTTTCATTCAATTCTGATGAAAAAAAGTAAAAATAGTGACGATAATTTGTACAAGAATGGAAACGTTTATTCTTATAGCAAACTAAAAAACAAATAAAAAGATTACACTGTACCTATGAGCCTAACATACTTCTTGTATCTTTTGGGGAAAAAAGTTAAGATATATACCAAAGTATAGAGATTACAAAAGCAAAGTTATTAGTGAATGGGGTTGCAACATAAGCGCGTTTTTTTAAACGCCTTCAAAAAAGGAGGTGGTACTCAATTCGAATATTTTTTTTATGTGGCAATACAGAACTTTTTTCTAGGTGAATCGATTTTGATGATTCTTTTTTAATTTAATGGTGGTGGATGGTGGTTAATATTTAGATAGCTGGTGCTTCTCACGTGGTCCTATATAAATTTGATCAAGATCTGGCCTGTATTTTTATCCTTAATAATGCGTATTTATTTGACTTCGACTACATGGATGATGTTCTCATTTTATTTATATTGAAGTGGGAAGTGTACAAAACTTAATTTTACCACTTGTTTGTCTGAGCGCTTCTATCTCACAAAATTTTCAAAATGGTAAACGTCAATTATATAAAATTCTAATACGCATAGCACATCATTATTCATCATCATTACAGCCCTTCACAACAAACACCTTAAAGCACGGTCCTGAGCCAGTGTAAGATATGCAGGAAGTAGATGGATGCAGCCATCTACTTCCTGCATATCTTACCAGGTCGTCACTCCATCTAGTGGGGGGACGCCCTACACTTCGTCGACCGGTACGAGGCCGCCATTTGAGAACCTTGTTTCCCCATGGTTCTACTGCGGATATCCTCATTTCTAAGTTTATTACGCAGAGAATCTCCGAGCATAGCCCTCTCCATAGCTCGCTGAGGGACCTTGAGCTTCCTCATCCGTCAGCAGTGAAGGACCACGTCTCAGTTCCATAGGTCATCACTGGCAACACACTGGTTGTACAGTCCTGTTTTCAAGTTTTGAGGTATACCTGACGAGAAGATGTGCCGTAATTTCCCGAACGTTGCCTAACCGAGTTGAATCCGTCGATTGACCTCTCGGTTGAAGTTGGACTTACCTAATCGGACTATTTGTCCCAGGTAAACATACTCGTCAACAACTTCGAGCTTAGTGCTCCCAACACCTACCGGCATAGGTGTGACATGGACATTAAACATGATCTTTGTTTTGTCCATGTTCATCTTAAGACCTATCCGTTGGGAAATACTATTGAGGTCATTGAGCATAGTGCTTAGGTCCTCCAGCGATTCTGCCATATCTATATCGTCGGCTAATATCGTATCCTTTCCAGTCCAGAAGCTTGAAAACGTCTTCCAATGCAGGGGTGAAGAGTTTCTGGGAAATAACGTCACCCTGTCTTACACCTCTCTGCAATTGGGTAGGTTTCGTACTCTGGTTCTGTACTCGGATAACCATCGTAGCCCTACTGTACAAGCACTTCAGTACTTGGATATACCGACAGTCAACCTGGCACCGCTGAAGGGACTGCAGCACCGCCCAAATTTCGACGGAATCAAAGGCTTCCTTATAGTCCACATACGCCAGACAGTGACAAATTGTACTCCTCGGATTTCTGTACAATTTGCCGAAGGGTATGTATGTGGTCTATGGTGCTAAAGCCTTTTCGGAAACCGGCTTGTTCGGGAGGCTGGAAGTCTTCAAGTCTGCACGCGTGACGATTCGTAATGACTCGACACAAGCACGTAGACGCGGCTCAGAAGGGAAATCGGTCTGTAGTTCTTCAAGAAAGCGTTGTCATCTTTCTTGAAGAACAAGACCATCGCACTTCTGTTCCACGCCTCCGGTGTAGTGCCATCATGGAGGACGGAATTAAAGAGCTTCTGTAGCACTTCAAGTACCGGTTTTCCATCCCCTTTAAGAAGCTCCGCTGTACAGCTGCCCATAGAACCTCTCAATCTCACTGAAAATCTCAGATGTCCCGGAAACGACGCTGCCACACTCGCTTTTCAGCTTCGACAGTTGGCTCTTTCTGGCGGACAGATCCCTAGCAAAGACTTTGGAGCCCTGGTTCCGCTCGATCGCTTCTTCAATACGAGCAGTATTAAAGTAGCGTAAGTCCCGCCGCATGCATTTGAAGAACTTACTTCCGATCGCATGGACAGTTTCCACGAGCTTGTCATTCATATCGTTCACTGCATTACAATCTTCTAGGCACTGAAAACGGTTTCGTAGCTCGAGCTGAAAGGTTTTGGGACTTTGGATCAGAGCGTTGACTTCATTAGACGTGACCTCTCCAAAGTAACGTTTAGGTTCAGTTTGCCTCTCACCATTCGGTGATCGCTGCCGGTTTTCACCCTCGCGATCACTGAGACATCACTGAACAGTTGTCGTCTGGGCGTCATAATGAAGTCAATCTCATTTTTTGTCAAACCGTCGGGGTTCGACCATGTCCACTTCCTGTGGGGCCGCTTCTAGAAGAAAGAGTTCATTATAACGAGTCTCTCTTTCTCCACGAAGTCGGCCAGCTGCTGGACCCTTGGGTTCCGTTGCCCTATTCCGAATTTCCCTACTTTCAGCTCACCGTTCTATCTTGTGCCTAGTTTTGCATTGAAGTCTCCCATTAACACCGTATAGTGGGTTTTGGAGGAATGCATGGCTCTAGAGATATCCTCATACATTTCCTACACCTCCTCGTCGGGGTGTGCCCAGGTTGGTGCGTAAACCTGTATGATTTTAAGCGAATACCGTTTGGTGATTCTGAGTATAAGGTACGCAATATTCGTCGACACACTCCCAATCTTTACAACGTTGTTTACGAGAGACTTGTGGACGATAAATCCGACACCTCCTTGGGACAGATGGTCGTCCGCCAGAGATAGAACAAGTTGCCGGATTCGAGGCTCTCTTTGGACCTCGGATAATCTTATAATTTGCCAGCGCAACTTGTCTATCTCTTCTTCCTGCTCCAGTATCTTCTCGTCAGTCCTCAGGGTGCATGCGGCATAAGTTGCCAGGTCGAGTCGTCGTAGGTGGTAACCGAACCTCCACCGGCGATTCTTAGCACCCCCTGCCCCGCAGTTACCATGGTCGCCACCGTAGCCAGGAATAGCGGGGCCGCCGGGGTCTGGGGGCAGCCTCTTCGTTACTATCCAGGGGATGCCATAGTTGCCATGATTGGCGAGCGGGTTGGCAACCGCAGTTTTTTTATTGTTGTTTTGCTGTTATCAAAAAGATGCTGCTGCCCATCCTCTGCCTCAGTTTGCCTCTGTGGCTTCTTACGACACCCACGGGAAGATATGGGGTAGTGAGACATACTACATGGGATTAACCAATTCTGCCATTTTCAAGCCACCATAACAACTAATTAAAAACATTTTTGTTTTACTAGTTTTATTTTTTATTTATTAAATTGACCATTGCTTGGCCGCTGTCCCACGTGATTGAATGTGGTAATGTAGCCGAATATGGTAAATCGCCCTAGCTTAGCGAAACAAAAGCCTATTATTCACACGTGCTCTCAATAAAATATCTTTTTATCACCATTGGCGTTTGGTTATATAATAGCCATTTAAAAATCACACTACTTTTACATACCAAATCCACTTAAAAGCAAGAAAACTAGGCTTCTGTCTTAAATTGTACCTTAAAGATACTATTGTCAAACCCTTCCAGGTACTTCGCAATCGAAAGAATTCAGCAAAGTATTGTAAAAAAATTATTAACATATATCATGGGAATCATCATCATCAATCATCAATACATGTGTAAAGCTAAAAATCAATTTACATGTGTAAAGATTTGGCGCCTTGTAGCCTATGCCGTAATTAATAAAAAAATAAATCTCGTAAGAGCGAGATGGATAGAGGTCTGGTGACAATGATTTAACGGCCCTTTAACTTTGCGTTTGTAATATCTGAACTATTGTCACAATACCTAGTACATGCATTCTGTCCATTTTATTATAGATTATATATCCAATCTATTTTGTGTGAAATGTTATTTCCTATGTTTTAAGGTTTCCATATTTAAAGGAATGTATTATAGAGAAACGGTCTCATTGTTTAATACCATAGAGTTACTTTGAAAAATAAAAGCAAGTCTCAAAAATTTTATTCATTTTATTTTAATTATAAAATTTTGTTTTTTTAACTATTCTAAGCCAGCTCTTAACTACAATCCCACCTGATGGTAAGTGGTGATGTAACTTAAAATGGTGAAGTGCACCGACTTACCAAAGGCCTATTCACTTTTGCTTTGAAGACACCCACATTGTAATCGGATGGAAAGAGACGCTGGAAAATTTTTCCTTTCCTTTGCTAGCAAACCGTTTGGTTCGAATGCGTGGTAAGTCAACAACGAAATTTGATGTGCAATGAGGCAATCTATGGGAGGAGGCGTATGATCCGCAATGGACTTCTATAGACGTCACGCCTGCTATTCCCGAGAGGATAAGCAGAGTCCAAACATCAGTGAGCTACTCAGACTAAATTTTAGCCAAAAATATGGGTTTAGATGAAAAGTTGTGAAAGAAGTGATAGGTGCCCTAGCCCATTATCTGCTCAATCGCAACTATGACAAATATCCCCCCTATGAGGCAACTACTATATTTTCTTTATATTTTTAGACGTAGAAAGATTAACTAACTTTGCACGTGGTAGAGCCATGCTTGTACGTGGTAGAGCCATGCTGCAGCTATATTAGTAGTATAGTTGTAGTACGAACGGGTCGGCTCGACCGGGGAAGGACCTCGCTCTCACAGAATACCAACGTAAAATAGCAGTTTAATGCTGCTGTGTTTCGTATGGTGAGTGCAGAAAACCGGAGACCCTCTTTACTGGAAAAGGGGCATCTGCATTTTGATTCGCACACGAGGATAGATGTAGATGTCTATGGGCCACAGCAACCACTTACCATTAGGTGGACTGTGTGCTCGTTTGTCACCCTATCCTATAACAAAAAGTATAGTTGTAGCACGAATGGGTCTGCTCAACCGAGGAAGGACCACGCTCTCACAGATTACCAGCATAAAATATCAGCTCTACGCTTCTGTTTCGTATGGTGAGTGTAGACAACCGGAGACCCTTTTTACTGGACAACGCATCTGCATTTTGATTCATAATAGAGGATAGATGTAGAAGTCTATGGACCACAGTAACCACACACCATCAGGTGGACTCTGGGCTCGTTTGTCACCCTTAATCCTATAAAAAATCTTGTGGGGGTAGGCTTTTCTTCTGGCTGTTGGATTGATAGTCCAAGTCCAAAATCAGTTAAAGATGTCTTCTCTTATTGTTTGGCTAACTGTTTCCAATAAACAATCCTTTTTAGCGCTAACGTTAATCCACCTAGTTAATAGAAACCATTCTTGTGGAGTCAAGATATTTGGTGATCACATTTTCCGTCGAGAATATCTCTTGGGTGAGGGATATGATATTTTTCACAAGTTGGCCTTATTTTAGCGCCTTTATGAATTTCATCGAGACACTTCAGCAGATTTCACTCTGTATATTTAAAAAATTCTTTTTGGGGGTATCTTCAGTCTAAAACAACGAGAAAAAATTAAAACTCATGTGTACCAATAGCAAACCAGTGGTCAACAAGTGGGGCACACCGCATGAAACAATTTTAATAATTGGCCTTAAGCTCTAAATTGTCAAACAAAAGCAACGCTGTGAGAAAAAAGGAAAAAAAGAAACACCATAGACAACCAGTTGCAAACTAGTTGGTCAACAATAGGAACCCAGTTTGAACCCAGTACAAGGTGTGTTCCAGTAGTTAACCACCTTTAAAAATACTTGATAATGTCATTATTTGATAAAAAAAATAACAGCGCATAGCACTTAAATAAACACAAAACTTTTAAAATAATACAGCTTGATGACAGCAATTAGGAAATAATAGGTGATATTAAATTATTTAACTTACCATGTCGACGTGTACGTCTAGCTGTAATGGCGGCCGAAAGGCAGTAAGCCTTTCAGCCACCATTGCAGTCATTATACTCAAGTACTGGCTTCAAAAAATGTCAAGTTGGAAAAAAAATATGCTGTGAATTTCAAATCTTCTAAACTTCTAATCGATATTCTACAACTGTATCGAGTTTTTTTTCCCATCATTTTTTTTTTTTTGGAAAATAACGACGCTTTCTAACTCGGAATATTAGGATATGATGTTATGCGTAAGCCATGAAGATAACAATTTAAACCGTGCTCGCGAACTGTATCAACAACGATTTATCGATGGTAGACCCCCCACCGAACAGCGACGACTGTCTTCGTACCAGTGTTTTCTGAACATGTCAAGACGACTACATTCCACCGGCTCTTTTCATCGGTCTACTGGAAGTGGACGTCCAAGCACGGTCGACGCCAGGCAGGCTGAATTTGTGTTAGAGCATTTTGAAGAAGAGCCGACCACAAGTAAGAGGCGAGCCGAAACAAGATTCGGTATAAACCATGTTGCAGTTTGGCGAATTCTTTTTGACGACAATCGTCACTTTTATCACTATCGCCGTACACAGGAGCTGATACCCTCCGATTTTGCACCCAGGAGGAGCTTCTGTGAGTGGTCCCTCAGGCAGTTAGAGGAAAACCCTAATTACGTAAACTATGTTTTTGGACGGACGAGGCAACATTCACGAGGTCAGGACTTTCAAATATGCATAACGATCACGTTTGGGCTCGCGTGAATCCACATGCTTCATGGCAGGGCAGATTCCAACACCAGTAGTGTGGGCTGGCCTTTATGACGGGCATGTCATCGGTCCCGTCATAATGCCATCACGTCTGAAGGGTAGCAAAGCTATCTATTGTTTTTACAAATGGAATTCGAAGAGTCGATTGACGACATTCCTGTGGCTGACTGGGATTACTTTGGGAACCACAGAAACATGGTGTTTCAGCATGATGGAGCTCCGGCACATTTTGCTCGCATCGTACGAGAACATCTTAACGTTCGCTTTCCGCAAGGATGGATCGGCCGCGGGGGACCGGTGCTATGGCCTGCTCGTTCTCCGGACCTCACACCCTTGGACTTCTTTTTGTGGGGTTACGTGAAGGACAGAGTGTATTTCTCCGATTGCCCAACAACGGTTGCCGAGATGGAACAGCGTGTTAGATCGGTTTGTTGTTAATATTGAGGTCCTGGCTGTAGCTATAGCAAAAGCAGTGCCCAAAGATAATTTTTACGTGGTAGAGCCATACTGTAGCTATATTATGGTTGTAGCACGAATGTGTCGGCTGGACCGGGCAAGGACCACACTCTCATAGAATAGCAGTTCAATGCTGTTGTGTTTTTTATGTTGCGTGTAGAGAACCGGAGACCCTTTCTACTGGAAAGGAGGCATTCCATTTTAGTTCTCACGGTTTGACGACATCGAGGATACATGTAGATGTCTATGGGCCGCAGCATCCACTTACCATCAGGTGGGCTGTGTGCTCGTTTGTTACTCTTATTATATAAAAAAAAGAATATACCTATTACTTTTAGCAGTGCCCTACTCACCTATTATTGTCATTGCTCATGGGGGGGGGGGGTATAAGGATATCCGCAGTAGAACCAGAGTAACCGACATCAGCTCAGTACCGTGCTTTGTGGCATTCCTTGGGGGAGGCCTATGTTCAGCAGTGGACTTGTGAAGGGCTGTAATGATGATACTCACCTATAAAATTTCTCCATAAAATTTATGTCATATAGACAACAGAAATACGGTCGGTCACATAAGACCAGGGGCGTAGCTACCGCCATATCAGCCGTATCAATGATACGGGGCCCCCGGGCTACAGAGGCCCCGAACGTATCTAAGCAAAAATTCTAAGGACTTCTATGGGACAGGATGTTGGTTTGAATTGTTTGGCTAGCTAGTTCCTAGGAGTATTAGTTGTAAGTAATAACTTATAATCAAAATATTAGTTTTTATTTTAATGCGAGTTTTTGTTCCTTTTGTGAAAAATCTTTACCCTTCATTTGGGCCCCCCGACAAATTTTGATACAGGATCTAAGGCACGCTACTCTACTGCATAAGACTTTAGTTATATACACGCATATCTAATAACAGTGTCAACTATAACCAGTGGCGAAGTTAGGGCTCTAAACTAGGGCAAGCCCAAGATATGGTTTTGTTATCTTTAGCAGTTTTATAAAAATACACCAATCTTGATCTGTCTCCACTCTTCAGTTTCATATTCAGTGCTGTCGAGAAAGTATTTAACAAAGCACACAAAAGGCATACTACTGCTAGATAGATTGTTTTTTTTTATAGGATAAGGGTGACAAACGAGCACACAGTCCACCTGATGGTAAGTGGTTGCTGCGGCCCATAGACATCTACATCTATCCTCAATTACAAGTCAAAATGTAGATGCGTTGTCACCCGTGAGGACTAAGATGGAATGCCTCATTTCCAGTAAACTAGTTGTATGACTATATGCATACCTTCGGTGGCTTTGAAAAAAGCTGTTTGGGTTTGCTTGAGCGAAAGAAAAAGATATTTACATACAATACAATACATGAACAAAAGAAAACCATGAACAAAGTACAAACAAACAATGTATAAAATAAAAAAAATATATATTTATATTCTAAATCGAATCGTCTCGCTTTCTCAAGGAAACATTTGATTACGTCGTCGGTGAAAACATATGCATATATGTTTCTCAACAAAGTTTAAAATTTTATCTTTTCCTCGTCGATTAGCACTACACACTTTAATTCATCACAAGGAACACTATTATCCTCCATTTTCACTAAAAATCTTTAAAAAAAGATAAATTTACAACTCGCAATATTAATTCGCTCAAGTAAGAGTAAACATTGAAATGTGAAGTGAAGTTGCAAACGTATCGCTATCGCCCGGGCGCCTCCGCGCTCGACTAACTTCACACAAAAAGCCGGGCTTTTGGCTCTATACTAATTGCTATATAAACAACCGTAGTTATAATTCATTATAGCACATTTTGCCACAGGTTAGTAAGGGAGCGATCGTCTTCTCGAAAGCCCGGTAAAAAGCCCACGCGTGCGAGAGAGACGACTAATCGCTCAACTCAACTCCTTTTTTATGACAGCAGTATCGTGCAGTAAAGCAATCTGCCAAGTGTTGACGTTACATAATAAGGCTACGAGGTCACGACCTGTGTAAACAGAGGAGCGCTTTGAAAGAGTTTACGAGTTATTTTATTAGTTGATATTATTGATTGAGCAGATTGATAGGGCAAGCCTGACTTCTCGGCTTCTATGGAAGCTTCACTACCGACTATAACCCTATGTCTAGAATAATGTTTGTAGGTGCCTAGTTTGTATAATATACATCATTACTAGTACACACATCTGTTAAGATAGTGTTAATCAAAATGAATTGCGTTTTCATCCTTGAGAACTAAGGTAAAAATATCTACTGGACCTGGCCACCTGCATATCTAAGGAACAATAGCATATATATTTAAGAACCTTTTATATAAAAAAATGTTCTCCATATGAACGTTTAATTAAGCCAGATTAGATAGGCATTAGCATATAAGCATAGAATTATTAAGCATAGAAACGCAGTCCAGTACAAAACACGAGCGTTAAAATGATGCAAAGTCATTATGTTAGTGGGCGCGAGTCGAATGTGCCTACGCTCGTCACACGCACACATACACGCCATTCAATGATACCAGTTCCTGGCGTTTGCAATCAAATTGTGCAAATCACTATTTTTTGATTAATTTTGAAAAATCGATATAATAAAGATTACGTATTACGTACGAAGATTATTTAGTAGAAGTATTTTATGAGAATATAAAATGGAATAAAATAAACACGATAATGATGTTACTAATATAACTTTATTATACATAATTATGTTATTGGTAAAAAATGCAGACGTAATAAAATTTAAGAATATTATTAAACACAATTAATTTGCTCGAATACAATAAGCACATCGTGTAATGTTTAATTTTAACCGACTTCAAAAAGGGAGGAGGTTATCAATTCGGTGTATTTTTTAATGTTTTTTACCTCAGAATTCTACAATTTGTAAACCGATTTAGATTTTTTATTTGAAAGGATATACACACATATTGATCCAATACACACGCTGAATTTTAATGGTTGTTTTCCCGAAATAAAATGATTTTGCCTTAGGAGTACAATAGATTTATTAAAATAAAATTATTAGGATGTAAAAATGACAGATTTACAATCGAGAAAAAAAGAACTCGAATGCGATTTCAAACATTGGTATTGAGCAATATCTCGCAAGTAGGTCGGGCGTACAGGCTAGCTTATACCGAATTACTATAATAAAGTCTGAAAATAAAAATTCGCTGGACGTAATGCAGTGTTACGTCTATCGCACGTGCTACCGCGCGCTTCCTACACAGCGAAGGGCCACTAATAAATGTTCATAACATGAACTCTCAAGCGTAGTGATACGACATAAACTAGTTTGGACGCCCGAATAGCTTGCGAGGTATTACTATTGTAAATCTGCCCTTTTTTAATTTAATAAATTGACTCTACTGTCGAGACAGTATAATTTGGCTGCGGGACAACAACCACTAAAATTTCAGCATGTATATACGAATTGATCAAGCTTAGAAATCAGTGTACATACATATTGAGAACCTTTCTTTTTGGGAGTCGGTTAAAACAGGCTGTTTGGATCTAACGTAACATCTAGTTAATGTGTGGGTGTAAAGTGGCATCTGGTTAGTAAAGGCGTTATTATTAATAATCTCATGATGTTGTAAATAAAAAAGCTTTTATTCTATACTCTAAAAACGTAACCTTAGTCAATAAAAAAAGCAATTAAAATAAAATAGTTGCGTTAAAATGGCGTCGACGAATCGCGATTAGCTGATCACTCCGTATTAGTTTTAAATAGGCACTCGTTGTTAATATAATGTTAACACTTAGAGAAGTAGGTATCTAAATATATATAAACATTTGAGTTTTACACAGACTGTTGCGATTAAACGTTTTAAACACAAATAGAAAATAAATTTTTTTAAAAGAAAATTGTGATTTTTCCCCACAACTAGCAACATTTGTATTATGAGAGCTTAGGTAAGTATTTTTTTAGTTTTACGTACTAATAATGAATTAAATGTATAAAATTATATGTCAAATGTAATAACATCACTTTTTTATGTTTATCATCACCGTTGTGACAATATTTTACAACAGAAACGGTAATTTTTATAGTTTTTCGCGAGCTCTTCTCCGTAAAACGTGACGTTGCGCATTGACGCGTCGCTGAGTCAACTTACGCGGTTTCGCGTTATGGCAGCCATACACGATCAAGTCTACCGTCAAGTTTGCAGTACGCTTGAAGCGGCGTCCGGTAAACTTGACGGTGTATGGCTATGGGTGTGCATGACAAGTCTACTTGAAGCAAAAATTGAATTTCGATTCTGCCGACTTGATCAAGCTTGCAGCGTCATGTAAACTTGAACGTGTGTATGAGCGGTCAAGTATGCATGACGTTAGTCAGCTTCGGCAAGCGAAGACGCACGCACGCGGTATATAGTAGAATACACTGTGTTATGCATGTATAAATATTTTTTTTTATTTTGTTAAAAAAACTTTACCTACATACTAGGATTTTTTCTTGTATCGGGGAGGCAGTTAACAAACATAAATTGCACGAGGACAAACATCTACACATATACAAATATAAATATTTGTTTCGTGCGGGATTCGAACCCGCGTCCTCAGCGTTGCAACTCATTGCTAAGCCAAAACTTTATTGTTCAATGTGAGGAAGGTTAATATGCAACATCGAGGAAAATTAATATTATAACAACGTGAACGTCTTTGAAACTCAGATAATTTACCTACTTACCATTTTACGAGTAACCTACTTTAAAAAAGGAGGAGGTACTCAATTCGATTGTTTTTTTAATGTGTGTAACCTCAGAACTTTTTTCTAGGTGAATCGATTCTGATGATTCTATTTTATTTGAAAGCTGGTGCTTATAATTTAAACATCACATATAAATTTGATCAAGATCTTACTAGTACTTTTGTAATTATCCGTAATAATTCGTATTCGTATTGAAGTCGGTTGTACAAAAATTTTAATTTCATTAGTTGTCTCTCTTCCTCTCTTTTAAAAAAACATTACTTCCACACTAGGATTTTCTTCTGTATCGCAGGGACAGTTTACATACATAGAACAGACCCAGAACAATTATTTGTAGGCCATACAAATACTTGTTACGTCCGGGATTCGAACCCGCGGCTCTTAGCGCTGCAACTCATTACTAAGCCACTGCGCCACGGAGCCGTCACTTGTCTGTTTCACATTTTTTGCTATTTACTATTGAGATAACATTTTTCGTTTCATTAACCAGTTTTTGCAAAGTAATTGCGAGCAATAAGCCTAGGATGGCTAACGCATCGTCGTCCGTCACTAGTGACGCCATGGTTTCAACTGATTCAAACTTGACGGCGAACTTGAACGTGTGTGGCCTATATGGATGCATTGCAAACTTGACGCCGCTTCAAGCGCGCTGCAAACTTGACGGTAAACTTGATCGTGCATGGCATCCATTAGTTTGACTTGCTTCACTTTCGGTGCGCGTACTAGTATTCTATGCGTAAAAATTCTATGCATATAAGACTAAGAATATAAATGAATTCGTTAATCAAACACTGACAAACGGCTTGGTGGCGCAGTGTTTTAGCAATGAGTTGCTGTGCCGAGGTCCGCGGGTTCGAATCCCGCACGGAACAAGTATTTGTATGGCCTACAAATAATTATTCCTGGTCTGGATGTGTCCTTGTGCAATTTATGTTTGTAAACTGTTTCCACGATACAGGAGAAAATCCTGGTGTGGGGGTAACTTTTTGTAATGATAAAAAAAGTAAAACAGAGGTGCACCATTAAACTGTAATAAAGTGTAGAACATAAATAACCCAAAAAATCTGTTTAAATATTTATTGATTTCAACACTTTTCTGTATGTTTATATATGACAATACTTATAAATGGCAATTATTATCACAATATATTTCAAACTATGCTATTCTACATTTATTTATTAATAATAACAATATCTGCATATGGAAATATGACTTGACGTGTTTAGTTTAACAAAATGATATCATGTAAACTGTTGGATGTAAATAAAATTGAGGAAAATACATAAAATTATCACAATTATGTTTATTAATTTGTACTAATAACAAAAATATATCCATATGTTATATCATCTACAGTGGAGTTTCACTATTTCTAAATGTAAAATTTGTGTGAGTGTTACTCACTAAATAATAATCGACAGAGTCAATGTTGACCATAAGAGAAGGACCATGATAAAATTTAATATAATAATTTCTATATGATATTTGAAATTGGTTGGTTGAACCTAACTATAATTTTATTTTTAGAACAAATAATTGGTTTCCTTAAATAATATCAAAAAATTAAAAATTTAATCCCATTATTATCCCACTCACACACATGGACACATGGATGATCGATTATTTAATTTTCTATCAATATTTGGAATAAGAATGAATAAGAAACTTAATCCAACAAGCAAAGCTAGACGAATCACTGTATACATTTCAAGTGTTCACGCTCACACATCTTTCTTCTTTCTTTGTTTATCGGCCTGTAAAAATTTGCATCACCTAAAACCATGTTGTTGGTTGCAAATTATTTTAGATGCATGCCTGTATGTAAGTGCGTGTTCTTACCATAATTTAAGAATGGGTTTGCCTTGGTTTTTGCGCCATTTGAAATGTACGTAGTGCTCGTGTTTGCTTTTGTTATTGGTCTGATGAATAGTGTTTGCATTGACCTGTTTCAGGATAAAATTAAATTGTGTGTAATTTTAAATTTAGAGTAGGATATGCAAATTTTAATTCTTAGTGGAATTCATTATGACAGTCAATTTCTCTTTTTGCTAACACTCCATATAATAAAGTTTAAACTATAAGTTTAATTGATTACTTAAGGTCAGACTTTGTTTTATGAAATACAAATTTATAGAACTGATTCTTTGGTTTCTGTTAGGGATGCTTCGGTGGAAATATTAATTAATTAATTGATGCCTGAAATAAAGTTATTGTATTGTATTGTATTAACGACATTTTGCTATGAAGAATATTTCAATATAATTTAAACTAGCATGATGGGAGGGAACGAAGGATCATTTGACTCTAATTCGGACTTACATCACTTTTATCACTATTTGTTTTTAAGTGTTTTTCATTCGTGAATTTTAATAAAATGACAGTGATTTTTAGAACAAAAGTGTTGACATAATGTTTATTCATCCAAGGATAAATAAAAATAGCATTTATCGCCAAAAACGGCCAGGGTTTTATTGGTTGATAGTATTACAGATATTTTAGTTTATATTCTTCATTACTATGTTGTTTGGTTTGGTGTTCTGTGAAAAATGTCTCATAAATTCAGTAAAAAAGTAAGACAGCACTGTTAGTGTACTAGCACTACTGTTAGTGGCTGTTGAAGATAGTGATCCATATACTGAATGAAGTTTTGTCATGATTCAAAATGTAACTAAAT
Organism: Parnassius glacialis; assembly: GCA_033319125.1. Classification (NCBI taxonomy): domain Eukaryota; kingdom Metazoa; phylum Arthropoda; class Insecta; order Lepidoptera; family Papilionidae; genus Parnassius; species Parnassius glacialis. The sequence goes on from JAVANC010000008.1 coordinate 6,581,411, forward strand.
TTCTAAAGATAGAAAATGAAGCTCATTCAGGAGCAATAGTTACTTAATACATAACATTACAATGTTCAGATAAACACTGGTAGTGTCAAGAAAAAACCTCAAAAGGTAAAATGTTTTACAATTCAACTAAAAATCAAGTTGATGTGGTTGATCAAGTCACACCAGCACAAATAGCTTCTAGAAGTTTGTCATCGCAAGTCTGTTTTCTCATATAACAGCTTTATCTGCTGTAAATAAGTAGGTATTGTATTGTTAACACATGGTATATTAAAAAACAAATAACAACGTAGAGTGGACTTTATAATTAATGCTCAAAGTAAGTAAATATTTCAAAACTATCCACTTGTTGCAACATGGTTTTGTTGGACATTTCATCTGGTAGAGACAAAAGGCATGCTATTAAACTAATTGTAAAAATGAAACTAATAGTGTGACTTACGGAAAAAGCCCTTATGGGGGAAGTTGCAATCAATTAAAAATTTTATGTCATAAACAAATAGTTTTATTTACTAACACAAACACAGTCCCCACTTTGTAAGCCTTTTATTAAGGTGTTTTAATGCAATAAAGTGTACATATGAATTTTGGCCATCTTTGAAGGTATTTGTAGGTAGAGTAGTAGGTAGGTATTAGGTTTCCCATCCTGCTAGTGGTAATGTTAATTTTAAACCCAAGTTCATATTTGTGCCACAAAACTTCATAGAGGCTTGTGCTTTGGTAGCTTATAACGGTGGCTGTTGGTACAGTAGTAAACTCTGTTTTTAATAGTTATCAACACTGGGAATTTATCCTAATATATCTATTTTATCTGCTTCTAATAAATACATACTTAGTATCATGATTGAGTGATTCCTTCTCAATTTTCATTATTAATGTACAAATAAAGGAAATTATGCATTCTGAATTATTTCAATGACTACAAGTTGTCACAGCGCCTATTCACAAACTTACAATCTATTCACTTCTTATAAAGTATTTCCTAGCTTAGCTTTTATAAAATAATTTCCTCCGAATGTTACCTTTACGTATCTTTTACACTTTAATAAGACACAATTTTAAAAGTATTCGAGACATGTAATACCTTGTCATTCTCCAATTGGGAACAATCAAAAATAATATTCGTGATTAAATTTAATAAATGAGGGCTAATAATTTTTTGCTCACCAGATGTCGCTAGTTGACACTGAGGTAAAGCTTTTTGTTACACAGTGTTATTTAATTGAGAACTAAGTTTTTAATAAGTTTATTTCTAGAGTGTTAAATTAATACACAAAACAATGCGTCAGTGGTTTGCTCTTTAATTTTTTGCACATTTTTTTTTAATTTTTGTACTTTTATGAATATCTGTGGTATTATTTATTTTTAATATTTACTTTTAATCTTATTAATATAAAATATAGCTAATAGTGTAGAAAGAAACAATAACCTTTACATTTTCTTAAATTATTTAACTTATCTGTAAAAATCGATCTTTTGAGATCAGCAGCAACAATGGGTACTGGATGACAGATAATACTAATTTTTTGTCTGATCTCTTCCAAACACAATCTAAGTTTTAGACTAAATTCATTCAGTATGGATGGAATTCATGTTGGGACTTCAAAACAAATTGAAACAATCATGAAAAAAATATATTAAAATAATTATTTATGTAATAGCTCTTTCATAATACATAAATCTTCAATAAAATATAAGCTGGTAAAATTATAATGTAAAAATATTTTATATTATTACCAGTTAAATAATTATTATAATTTTGATTCAACATTAATACATACAAGTGTCATCAATTACAATACACTGTGTACTAGGTACTAGTTGTGATTTTTTAATGCTCTTTTTTTATTATAACTAAAGGTTAAATATTATATGGAAATCATGTGATTGCATGTGACAAGTAAACATAAATTTTTATGGATATTATTGTGGTAATACTATGCCTGTGATATACATTTTAGGGTATATAAATTAAATTTCAATATACTATATTAATATAGTATATTGAAATATAAAATGGCATACCGTAGAATAGTCTTGTATCGGTAAGCAAAGTATACGGCGGTCCCCCACTGGATGGAGTGACGAACTGTTGAGACAAGTCGATCGATGCTCTATTGCAGGGGTTCCCAAACTTTTAAGATAATGGAACACTCATCAAATCACTTTTATTTAATGGAACCCTACATCAAATGATTACATATTAAAGACAATGCAAATGAAATATTATAATATAATTTTCGATAACTACCTATGTACCTATATAGCAGGGTTCTTCTCATTACAAAATAAAATATGTATTTTGAGCTATTTCAAAAATAAGTTTTATACCTAAGTGTGAAATTATTATTTACAAGCAAAACTAAATAATTTTGCAGAACCCTGGTGACTTTTCCAAGGAAACCACTTTAGGAATCTCTGCTCTGTGGCATTTCTTGGGGAGGTCTATGTTTCCCAGTGGACTTGTGAACGGCTGTAATGATGATGCCTGTTGGTAATGCAATTTTATACCAAAAACATAACTCTCTACAAGCTGTGTGCAACTTTTATGTACATATAGATAAATATATCCCTACGTTTATAATATGAAAATATTTGTATGAATTATAAAAACTTTGATGTAATAATACAAATTACATCACCTAATTTATTAAGTAAGAATAATGATTTTGAAAAAGATAACTATAAATTGATTTACCTAGCACAGTTTGTGTCTAATAACTTCCTTCTACGCAGTCCACTCCAATTGCTTCCTGCTCCAATACAAATACATCAGCATAATGACGTCTTCCTGTTGAGCATCTTGATACTGGTACTATAATATCACTGCACCAAACACATATAACACTAAACAATCACTAAATCCAACTGGTTCACTGTGTGTCAACCAAAGTAGACTGTCATGAAGGCCATGACTGAAATGCCAGCCAGCAATGCCGCCAAGTGCTTTGCCGACTCCCATTTGTCGTCTTCCCGCAGTAAGTCCGGCAGCACGGTCACTAGGGCGATGTGCAGGAATCCACCGGCGGTGAATGGGGCGATCCACGATGTTTTTGCCTCTGCAATGGATTTGTTTAGATTAATTTATTATGCTAACTATAACAACTAGGTGCTAGACTCCTTTTATGCCTAGAAGTTCAACTGGGTTAGGTTCTTCTTACACCACTACCTCACGGCAATATATTAATTCCGATACCGTTACTGTTACAGCCTATTAAAGTCCACTGTTGAATGTAGGCGTTCCCCATAGACTGCCAATATTGGCAGTCTATGGGGAAGGCCTACATTCCCAAAATATTCCTTGGGGAAGGCCTATGTTCAGTAGTGGACTTGTGAAGTGCTGTAATGATGATGATGATGAAAGAGTTATGTACCAAATGAACTCACCTATAGCGTTCCTCGCACCACTGAACATCACAGCTGTCATGGCGCCAATCAGACCAGCTGATGCTGTCGCCTGGAATAAAAGTTAAAAGTTAAAGTTATAGCCTATGTACGTCCCACTGCTGGGCACAGACCTCCTCTTATTTCTGAGAGGGTTTTAGGGCAAGGAAACGTCCGCCGCGCTGCCCCAATGCGTGTTGGCGAACTTCACATGTCTTCGAAATATTTTTTCCTTATTTTGCAGACATGCAGGTTTCCTCACGATGATTTTCTTCACCGCCGAGCACGTGGTAAATCAGCACTTAAAATTGCAATTAACAATTTCATTGGTGCCGGCGGGGATCGAACCCGGGTTGCTCGCGTACTGTGAACAGCGAGCGCTAACTATCTGAGCTACTAGCGCTCGATGTCGGACTGGAATAGCAGACATTAAATGATTGTTGATAATATTATAGCATTTTGATTTATTCAGTTAATTAGAACAAATATTTTTGAAGTGAAAACTTCTGTAGAATCGTTGTGATTTGGAACTCGATGAAACGAAAAGGCAACACTAAAAAGAGACAAACATATATTTATAGGATTTAGCTCTCGAGAGAATGAGACAGAATATAGTATACAGTGGCGATTATGTATTTATATTTTAATTACATAAGCCCACAGAGCAAATACAAAGAGGAGGTGTTGTAATTAGATTTCACTATGTAACAATGCGTGATAATTTGCGGGGTGAGAGGGTGTTAAGCCCCGTCCACTTAGCTTATCGTCCATATCGACGTTGCAATGTAATTTAGCTACCTTGACGATAGATGGCGTCTTATTCACAAAATGATTATAAAAACTATAAAAATAATATTTTGGCGATTAAAAATTCTTTAGGATTGAATGCAAAACAAATTTCATCACCTTCGTATGATTATTTGACTATGATTTGATTTATGTTTTTAGTTCCCATGACACAAAGTGGAGAGATGGCGACCATCTAGTATCGAATATATTTAATTATATTTGAAAACCTACGTAGACGTTTTTCTAGAACTATTCTAATAAATTAGGTATGAAATGACTTACAAATGAAATGTCATGCCATCAGAGCGTCCATCTGAGTAGTTTTTACACGATAAAACACAACACTTCATCCTTTTCTTCTTAATACTACGAAAATAAACCGATTTGCGATTTTCGACACATAAGCGCACAGGACGAACGCTGACAGTATACTGACTAAAGCCACGCCCACTGTGATGACGTCAGGACCTAGTTAGAATCACAGTGCACAGTTGATTAGTCCATCTCCTCTTTGTATTTATTCCGTGCATAAACTCTACAATAATCCTACTCCTGATACTTTGCATTCGTCTCATTCTCTCGAAGTTCAGTTTTCTGAAGGTTTCACTTCTACCGTATGTGAATTGTTATCAAAAAGATTATGGATTAGGAATTTATTTCTCATAAGAATTAATTACAATAGAATTAACTTTAAGAGAAATAACAATTTAAAACAGTAAGTACATACACAATACAATGGTAGGATTATAAATTTAAACATCTGGTTCCCAAACACAAGAAAACTAAATGAAGGTATGAGAGTAAAACTGTACCATGAAATTGGAGAACAGTTTTCCTGGAAGTGACAAAGTGAGTGTACTTAGCTTTATTTTAATGCAAAGTTACATACTTATAACAAGTTCTATGTTATTCACAATGGTTTAATATTAATATGTATGTATATATTTACATATCTATGATTTAATTATTTATGTATAGGTACTTATGATATATATAACTTTAATAAATTTTTAAATCAAGAAATAGTTTTAGAATGTACACATGTTTTTTTATGTTTGTTGTAAATTGCTATATAAGCTATCTCTGTCACTCGTTTTTCTTATGAGTATTACCATAATTATATACTTGGGGCCTTACTCATAAAATGGGCGTCAGTTAAAGAAATGAGTAGATACATAGGTTTTTAGACGATAACATTGTGTATGAAATAAGTCATGGGAGTTATGGCAACACTGACCGTCGGTGGAATGAGTAGAATGCCTCATTTCCAGTAAAAAAGGGTCTATGGTTCTCTTACACTCACCATTACACTCACCATACAAAACACAGCAGCATTGAGCTGCTATTTTACGCTGGTATTCCGGGAAAGCGTGGTCCTTTCCAAGGTCGAGCCGACTCATTCGTGCTACAACCATAATATAGCTGCAGCATGGCTCAAACACTACCACGACTGTCACGGAGATAAAATCTATAGTAAAAAGTCTACATACCAATTGAGCTTTCGCAGCTTCCCAACGTGAGAACCCGCTCTTTAAAAGTATCGCGAAGTCCCCCACCTCGTGGGGAATCTCATGTACTGTAACAAAAAGGAGATTTTTTTAATCATATTGGGGTGACAAAAATGCTAATAGTATAATTAATGGTAAGTGGCTTTTGCAGACCATTGACACCTGCAACGAATATAATAATATGCTACAGGTGCGTTGTCACCTAATGATATCTTATATTTACGTGAATGCTACACATTAAACGAAACTAATTTTACTTTAACTTTTTTGGAACGAAGTTCTTTATCGGACGGTACGGTTTTGGCGGATGGGAGCTAGGCGACAAAAAGTGTAAGATTTTTTCGTCACTACTCCTTGTGTCATAGTGTAGACGGCCTTGGCGGCGAAATAAGGAAGTGAGATGGAAAAATATCCATCTCCCTCGCACTTTTTCTTATCTTGCCATGAAAGAAATATTATTTTATTTAAAATGACGCTTCATTTTAATAGACGCTAGTAATTCATTTATTTGTATTTGTTAATCTATACAAATAAATAAAATGAAGTGTCTGTTTGTAATGTCAAACTACGATCATTTTACTAAATGCATATGAAAGTATATATACGGTACTAATAACAAAAAACAATTTTTAAAATTTTTGTCTGTCTGTTTGTTTGTTCCAGCTAATCTCCGAAACGGCTGGGTCGATTTCAACGGGGCTTTAACTGGCAGATAGCTGATGTTATATGGAGTAACTTAGGCTACTTATATTTTAGAAAAAGAATTAGGGTTTCGCGCAACATAAAACAAAAAAATTAAAACCCTAAATTACACACGGGCGAAGTCGCGGAGAACAGCTAGTCAATAATATAATACCTACGTTTATCAATAATAATATACTACGCAAGGAACTTCGTTCCAACCGAGTGTTCCACGACACTCACGCATATTTTTTTTAATTCCCGAAGTCCCCCCAGTGACCATGGGTGCTGGTAAAATAACCGAAACGTCGGGAATAAAAAAAATGTTAAAATTAGTTTCATTTAATGCGTTGTCACCTCTGCGGACTAAGAAGGAATACCTCACAGCCTGTTATACTTGCTGTCTGTACTCTTCAGAGTTAAACACAGCGGTGCACGCACTATGAATGGTTACTCGGTATAATGGTTAATCGGTAATGGCACTGCCTTCGGAAGTTATTACGTGGATATTATTTAATTATTAGTTCTTTGACGACATCATCATCATCAGCCTGCGGCAGTCCACTGCTGGACATAGGCCCCTCCCAAGGCGCGCCACTTAGCCCGATCTTCGGCTACACGCATCCAGTTGCTGCCAGCCACCTAGCACAGATTGTAGCTTCGTCTAGCCAGGGGCGTCCCCTACGCTTGCCTAGACGCGGTCTCCACTCCCATAACACGTCTACTCCACTGGTTTTTTTTTATAGGATAAGGGTGACAAACGAGCACACAGTCCACCTGATGGTAAGTGGTTGCTGCGGCCCATAGACATCTACATCTATCCTCGTTTGCGAATCAAAATGCAGATGCGTTGTCACCCGTGAGGACTAAGATGGAATGCCTCATTCCCAGTAAAAAGGGCCTCCGGCCACCTGCGCTCACCAAGCGAAACGCAGAGGTAAACCTCTACTTCACGCTGGTATTCTGTGAGGTCGTGGTACCACCCCGGTTCGAGCCGGCCCATCCGTGCGACAGCAAAAGCTGCCGCCTGGCTCTACCAAAAACCTCGCCTCTGCGCCAGACGTGGCCAGCCCATTGCCACTTCATTTTACAAACATGGAAGGCTATGTCAGTAGTCTTGGTTCTGGCGGATTTCTTCATTTCGAATTTTATCTACCAGAGAAACTCCGAGCATAGCTCTTTCCATCAGACTTTGAGTTTGTGGAGTAGCCGTATCGTCAGTGTTCACGTTTCTGCACCGTAAGTAAGTACGGGCAGTACGCACTGGTTGAAGACTCACTCAGACTTTCCGGTATGGGCGACGAGAAAACCCGATGGAGCTTTCTAAATGCTGCCCCACCCTAACTGAATCCTCCGATCGGCTACCTTCTCGAAGTTATTCTTACCTAATTGCAATATCTGCCCAAGGTAGGTATATTCCTGGACAACTTCGAGAATTTCACCATCAACAGTAATTGGAACTGGCATGACGTGATCGTTGAACATAACTTTTGTCTTGTTAAAATTCATACGCAGACCAACACGTCAGAAGGATTCATTCAGTCTGTTCAGCATGTCCTGAAGTTCTTGCTGCGATTCTGCCATGACTACGATATCATCGGCAAAGCGTAAGAGTGAGATGTACTCACCGTTCACGTTAATGTCACGTGCTTTCCAGTCTAGCATCTTAAAAACATCCTCCAATGCATTTGTAAACAGTTTAGGGGATATAACATCCTCCTGTCTCACTCCGCGGTATAACTGGATTGGTTTTGTTTGATTGCCCTGTACTTGGTCGGACAGCCATCGCCGTCAATTTGGCACCGCTGCAAAGAATCCAGAACAGCTCAGGTTTGGATGGAGTCAAAGTCATTGTCCACAAATGCAAGACACAAAGGCTGATTATACTCTTTTGTCTTCTGTATTATTTGCCGCACTGTGTGAATGTGTCTATAGTGCCAAATCCTCCTCAAAACCCAAACCCTGCCAGTCTTCCGGCGAGTCGATTTGTGATGACCCTTGAAAACAACTTATAGACGTGGCTCAGAAGCGAGATAGGTCGATAATTTTGTCTTGTCACCTTTCTTGTGAAACAAGACTGTAATACTTCTGCTCCACGCCTTTTAAATTCTCCATCTCGTAAGACGCAGTTAAAAACTTGGCAAACCTCCGTTGTAAGAGCTCTGTTGTAACTCTTTCTTCTCCAGAAACTTTTTCATTTTTAAGTAGGCCGAGAGCCAGCTCAATCCCCCTAAGGCAGATCTCTGGCAGCTAGGTATGTATAGTAGCAGGTCAGCGTGGCTCTGGTATCGCCGCATTTAGGGTCAGGTTGTGGCTTATGTGAGGCATATAGTTTGCAATAAAATTCTTCGATCTCAGAGAGAATCTCAGGCTTTGACGTGAGGACTTTGCCATCATACGTCTGCTGTCTTGTTCCAAGCTCCTGAGCAAAGACTTTGGATCCCTTGTTTCGCTCTATTGCCGCATGTATCTCACTAGCATTAGAGTGTCGCAGGTCTCGCCATATAGCTTTCCTCACAAGCTTGGTTAGTTTCACCTGTTCCGATGGCGTTGCTGTTGTTAACTCACGCCTCCTTTTCATAAGCTGAAGTGTCTCATCTGAGAACTTCGACTTTCGGCCCATATGTTGCTTCCCACAAAACCTGTTGCCCTCATCCCTTAAGATCTTGATCACGCTGATAAGGTCCTCGTCAATATCCAACGTGGGTCTCAAGGCATCAAATCGGTTTTTAAGTTGCAGCTGGAAGCCAGTTACGGTTTGAAGCAGATTTGGTAGAAGGGTGGACTCCATCAATCGGGACCTTTCAAGCGTAAAATTGATATACAGAGTGCTTCGGACAAGGCAGTGATCGCTTCCGGTATTGAATTTGTTGCTTACTGAGACATCTCTGAATATGTGCTTTTTGTCCGTTATGATGAAGTCAATCTCGTTTTTTGTAATGTTATCGGCACTGCACGAGATCCACTTTTTTATTTTTTTTATAGGATAAGGGTGACAAACGAGCACACAATCCACCTGATGGTAAGTGGTTGCTGCGGCCCATAGACATCTACATCTATCCTCGTTTGCGAATCAAAATGCAGATGCGTTGTCACCCGTGAGGACTAAGATGGAATGCCTCATTTCCAGTAAAAAGGGCCTCCGGCCACCTGCACTCGCCAAGCGAAACGCAGAGGTAAACCTCTACTTCACGCTGGTATTCTGTGAGGTCGTGGTACTACCCCGGTTCGAGCCGGCCCATCCGTGCGACAGCAAAAGCTGCCGCGTGGCTCTACCACTGTTCATAACTTGCTTAAGGACTTCTCGAAAAACGAATTCATGTGATTTTTGCTTCCAAAACCGTGGTGTCTCAAAACCGATTCGACGCCCGCGAACTTACCTTGGCATTAAAATCTCCCATAACAACATTGTAGTGGGCTTTAGTGGTGTTATGTAAGGCCGTAGAAATGTCTTCATAAACACTTTCAACTTCATCATCCGAATGTGCTGAGGTCGGGGCATAAACTTGTAAGACTTTTAGAGAGTCATCATCATTCATCATTACAGTCTTTCATACGTCCACTACTGAACATAGACCTCCCCAAGGAATGTCACAAAGCATGATCTTGAAACACTTGCATCTGTCGACTTCCTGCATGTTAAGACATGCAGAAAGAAGAAAAGATATAGAAGAATAGATGGAGTGACGACCTGGTAAGCCAGGTCGTCACTCTATCTAGTGGGGGACGCCCTACACTTCTTCCGCCGGTACAGGACCGCCACTTGAGAACCTTTTTTCCTCATCGGTTGTCGGTTCTTCGAGCTATATGGCCGGCCCACTTCAGCTTACTAATCCGTTGGGCTATGTCGGTCACTCTGGTTCTACTGCGGATATCCTCATTTCTATGTTTATCACGCAGAGAAACCCCGAGCATAGCCCTCTCCATAGCTCGCTGAGCGACCTTGAGCTTCCTCATACGGCCAGCAGTGAAGGACCACGTCTCAGTTCCATATGTCATCACTGGCAACACGCACTGGTTGTACAGTCTCGTTTTCAAGTTTTGAGGTATACCTGACTAGAAGATGTGCCATAATTTCCCGAACGCTGCCCAGCTGAGTTGAATCCGTCGATTGACCTTTCGGTAGAAGTTGAACTTACCTAGTTGGACTATTTGTCCCAGGTAAACATACTCGTCAACAACTTCGAGCTTAGTGACATGGAAGTAATACATGATATTTATTTTGTCCATGTTTATCTTAAGACCGTTGGGAGACAAAGGTCATTGAGCATAGTGCTTAGGTCCTCCAGTGATTCTGCCATAAGGACTATGTCGTCGGCAAATCGAAGGTGAGTGATGTCCTCGCCATTGATGTTAATACCGTATCCTTTCCAGTCCAGAAGCTTGAAAACGTCTTCCAATGGAGCAGTGAAGAGTTTCGGGGATATAACGTCACCCTGTCTTCCACTGCACTTACACAACTCTGCAGTTGGATAGGTTTCGTACTCTGGTTCTGTACTTGCATAGCCATCGTAGCCCTACTTTACAAACACTTCAGCACTTCGATATACCGACGAATCAAAGGCTTTTTCATAGTCCACATACGCCAGACATAGTGGCAAATTGTACTCCTCAGTCAACTCCTTCTGTACAATTTGCCGAAGGGTATGTATCTTGTCTATGGTGCTAAAGCCCTTTCGGAAACTGGCTTGTTCGGGAGGCTGGAATTCGTTTAGTCTGCATGCGAGACGATTCGTAATGACTCTCGAAAACAGCACGTAGACGCGGCTCAGAAGGGAAATCGGTCTGTAGTTCTTCAAGAGAGCGTTGTCGCCTTTCTTGAAGAATTTGTTCCTTGTTTGGTGGTCTTGACCACCGCACTTTTGCTCCACGCCTCCGGTGTAGTGCCACCATGGAGGACGAAATTAAAGAGCTTCTGAAGGACTTCAAGTACCGGTTTTCCACCCGCTTTCAGAACCTCCACTGTAATTCCATCCTAGCCTGGGGCATTGCCGTTTTTAAGGTGCTGGAGAGCCATTCTAATTTCGCTCAGACTGACGTTCGGAATATCATCGCAATAGTGTCAGATGAGACTTGCTCTTGGATCGTTACTCACACTTGCGTGTGGCTCCAACGATGACGTGTACAGCTGCCCATAGAACCTCTCAATCTCACTTAAAATCTCAGGTGTCCCGGAAACAACGCTGCCACACTCGGTCTTCAGCTTCGATAGTTGGCTCTTTCTGGCAGACAGATCTCTGGCAAAGACTTTGGAGCCCTGGTTCTGTTTGATCGCTTCTTCAATACGAGCAGTATTAAAGTTGCACAAGTCCCACCGCATGCATTTGGAGATCTGTCTGTTCAGTTGCCTGTATGCTGTCAAATCTAATGAAGACTGCAGCTTCATCTCCCGTCTAACAGCCATGAGATTAAGAGTGTGATCGGAGTTTTTGTGTTCTTCTGCGGCGGGTCTTGCAAAACTTAGCTTTGACCGCATGGACAGTTTCCACGAGCTTGTCATTCATATCGTCCACTTCATTGCAGTCTTCTAGGCACTGAAAACGGTTTTGTAGCTCGAGCTGAAAAGTTTCGTGACTTTGGATTAGAACACTAGAAAGTATAATATATATATTGATAACTTCAGTACAAGGTATGCTACCCGTGTCGACACACTGGTGATTTCTACAATATTGTTAGTGAGGATCCTGTGAACGAAGAAACCTGCTCCACCTTGGGAAAAGCCGTCTCTCTCCCGAAAGTAGAGCAGATGTCCCGAATGCAGGGTAATTGTGTCCTTCCCCTCTCTTCGGATTGCACTTAACCCTACAATATGCCATCTTATATTTTCCAGCTCAGCTTCCAATTCGTAAAGGTTTTCGTTTTGCCGCAGATCCGTCCATTATACGTCTCCAAGTCCAGTTTTTGGTGGTAACCTGTCCTCTCCCGGGGATTCTTTGCACTGCCCCACCGTTGCCATGACCACCAACACGGCCAGAAATAATAGGGCAACCGGGAACTTGGGCCGTGTTTTTGTGGTCCTGTTCATGGGAGGATTTGCTCTTAATCACCACGCTGGGCAAGCATCACAGGCCTGGGCATTTTTGGTCTGACGATGACTAGGATGGTTAGGCCGCCATCATCATCATTTCCCTGTATCGCCTCGTACGACATCCACGGGATGAAAGGGAGTGACAGTATTCTAGGCAGCTGCCACACAGCAAAGTCAGTCTTTGAAGTCATCTTTTTATTAAGAGTCTAATATTTATAGCTCAGTTTACATACTGGATACAAGATTTTAGAAAAATCTAGCTAATATTCATGTATTCGAAAAAAATCTATCTGGAGGTGTTAAAATATTCACGACACTATATTGTCCCTTGCGTGTCGTAAGAGGCGACAGAGGGAAACAAATCAGAGGATCGTCATTAATGTTTTACAGCCCTTCACAAGTCTACTGCTGAACATAGGCCTCCCCCAAGGAATGTCACAAAGCACGGTCCTGAGCCGCCTGCATCCATCGACTTCCTGCATGTCTTACCAGGTCGTCACTCCATCTAGTGGGGGGACGCCGTACACTTCGTCCGCCGGTACGAATCTGCCACTCGAGAACCTTTTTTCCCCAACGGTTGTCGGTTCTTCGAGCTATATGGCCGGCCTACTGCCACTTCAGCTTACTAATCCGTTGAGCTATGTCGGTCACTGGTTCTACTGCGGATATCCTCATTTCTAAGTTTATCACGCAATCAGAGGATGGGCAGCAGCATCTCCCTAATAACAACTCAAAAATAAAATAAAACTGCAGCCAACCTGCCTACATAGTGGCAATTATAGCAAATATCTTTCTTATGAGGCAATCTAAGGGGGAGGCCTGTGTACAGTGGACTTTTGATAGGCAGTGACGGTTATCGTCCTTATTTTGAACTGAATCAATACCTTGACAATAGACAGGCTAGCAGTCGATTAAATCACACAGCACTCACACACTCACCCAATATAGCGAAGGTGGTGAGCAGGCCCACCCGGAACCCCACCAGGAACGAGCCCCCCACTGCCAGCCCGTGCGTGAAGTTGTCGATGGAGTTCGCCATCAGGTTTAGGTACCCGGCCACCTGGAATGGACACAACACTGATTGGTTTATACGATCCTTGTTCGCCGGGGAACATGGAGCTATTTATCAAGTATTTGGTATATATCCACTGAGTATTTTCATTGCCTCTTTTTAATTTCCCGCTATGAAAATCAATGATTTTCGAAAAAGTTATTGGTTTCATCCGTTTTCGAAAATCAAGGTTTTATCAGATCTCGACGTTTTGAGGTCTTAGGAAACTATTCTAACTATTCCTACGAGGATGTCACTATGTCTGTGTATGAATGTATGTAGCCTTCTCATAACTTTTCAATGGCTTGACCGATTCGAACGAACTCTGCGGCGTTCGAAAAGGCTTTTCCCCTATATCATTCCTGCGCGAATCCATCCTTGGACGGTTCACCGCGGTAACCCCCGTCCAAGATTGATAAGGTTGTAGGGTGTAGGGGTTTGTAGGGACCGTAGGCCAACAATCACCTTCCTGCAAGATGAAGAAGGGACAAGACCAGAGTGAGAGGGTCTAAGGGGCCAGGACAAGGACAGGGATTTCAAGAAAGGCGAAAGAAGCGGAATCATCTGGAGCGACCACAGCTACTGCTTCGAGTGGAGCAACCACGGTTACTACTTCGAGTGGGGCTACCACCGAGACGTCCACAAACACATGGAACTCGGGAACGTCTATGGCAAAGACAAGCAACAAGACAAACTTAGATTTTCTACACCATTTGAACAGATTCGGACCTGTGATTTTGGGAAATCTCAAAAAGAAAATTTTCAATAAGATGTTTTTTTGAAATAACTTTTAAAAAGATGTAACGATGAATTCCAAAATCTATTGAGCTCTTTAACTCAAAAACCGCCGTCGATTGCTGTAAATCGCATCTAAATCGGTTGGTGCGTTGAAGAGAAATCGTTAACGAAAAATTGCGAAAAAAGTATTTTTTCAAGTAACTTTAAAATTTCTTTCGACGATCGTTTTTGATGTAATTAGTTACGAAAGACGTTTAAAAAGGAAATTAACGTTGTCAATGTAAGCCTCGTACAGGGAAGAGTTTACATTGACCGCCCACTGGATGGGGTGATGAAGATTATTTCAGAGCTGGAACTTGTGACGGGTTGCGCAAACCTAGGAGGCGGGATAGCATAATTATTTTTACTTTTTTCTATAGTGAGTGAGATATTATAAATTACATTTAAGAAAAAAAAATACAAAAGAATGAAAATTGTTTCAAATAAACAAAACCATTTTTATTATGATTACACCAAATTCCGTTTCATTTTTCTTATCAGAAATAAACAAGCGTTTACGACAATTCGACTTTACGTTACGACGTTCCCCACACTATTGAGTGTAGAATTTATTTTTAATGTACCGATGTTCAATTTTTGGACCAAATCAAACCGGGGATGAACCGAATTAACGAATTTAAGCTAGACTTATGATGATAATGGGTTCGAAGAGTTTCGCCAGTTTATTCTGCAGTCAGAATTTGTCAGTTAATAGTCGGTCGTCACTTGAGGAAAAGTGGCATATTTTTGTATGGTAGAGTCACATTGTAGCATGAATGGGTCGACTCGAACGGGGAAGGATCAAGGTTGCGTAGAATACCAGCGTCAAATAGGTGGCGAACTGGAGACTTTGTTTTCTGGTCTGCATACCAATTTATTCCTCAGGTATAAAACGCATCTGCATTTGAAATTAAATCTAGGAGTTTTATCGATGTCTATAGCATTCATGGGTCACAGTTTACGCTAACGTTCAGGTAGACTGGAAAATACTTTGTCAACATTACTTTTATAAGACAATTAAATTGTATGGCATGTTAAGATTTGAGGGTAGTTCCCGCTAGTAATAAACGATAAGAAAATAGAACAGGAGGCAAAACTAACATCTTTCTTCTCGCTCTTCTCCTTGCTGACTTGTAGGGCTTTCTCCCTCGCCTCTCGCAGGAGACAACGCCCCATCCAACGATTGCTACCCTTGCATTTGACCACACCGTTGGAGTTGGATACAGCGCTGCAGCATGCGACTTCACCTGGACGATATATCATAATTCCAGAAGGATAAGTTATGATGGTGACCTAAGAGAATACTTTTAGGTCTTTCGGATGATGTGTACAAGATGTAAGAATATCGTAGCGTGGGTGTCATATGCGGCGACAGAGGGAAACAAATCAGGAGATGGGCAGCAGCGTCTTCCTCATAACCATAACCAGCTTAGAAAGAGTGGTAACAATGGCAAATATCCCCCCTATGAGGCAATCTAGAGGGGAGGCCTATGTTCAGCAGCGGAAGGAACGAGGTTGGAAGATCTTGTATGCCAAAAGTTGTCTGGTCTTCTTCTTCATAAATCCATAAGATTCCATTGCTGGAGATAGGCATCTCCCGTTGTAGAGGACGTTCTTTTGCCACTCTTATCAGGCAGATCCTCGATTGTAGTACTACTTTGCCTAAGAATATTTGCATCTCACTTTTTCACTTTTTCATTTTTCTTTTTTACTCACTACGTGTTTATGTGTGGTAGGTGCAACAAGTGTAGCGTCGTAATAGTGGTACTGGTTGTTGCATATTCGACCGTACGTTACTCACTAGAGGGCGCACTGAAAACCAGCTTCGTGGATAATACTACGAAATAATGCTGAGTGTAGCCCTTTTATACCAAACGTACACACATAGTAAAATTTTGATGGTAATGATTTTATTTATGTTTTAATTTTGTTTTGATCTGTAGTTATAAGTTTTTAGTGCATAATATCTTTTGTAACATGTGTGTTGGTGTTTGATATAATAAATAATTTTTCTTTCTTTCTAAGAGTTCGCGTTTGTGTACCACCCTCCACCTCTATTTCTGATGTTAAACACCAATGCGTGAACTGCTGCGCTTCCGTTCGAAGGGTATAGAGATAGTTTACAGGCTGTGAGGCATTCCACCTTAGTTCTCGAAAGTGACAACCCATCGGTAGCATTTTTTTGAAGTTCCATAGATGGCAGTAGCCACTGACCATTAAGTAAAGTAGACTGTAAGTTCATTTGTCACTTCAGTTTAAAAAAAACACGTGTGCAGTTCACACGCAGTAGAAGTGACACTTTCAGAAAAAGTAAAGTTGCAGTCTATTTACGTCCCACTGCTGGGCAAGGAATTGTTCACCACGCTGCCCTAATGCGTGTTGGCGAACTTTACAAGTCTTCGAAATATGTATGTTTTTTTCTTATTTCTCAGACATGCAGGTTTCCTCACGATGTTTTCCTTCGCCGCCGATCACGTGGTAAATCAGCACTTAAAATTGCAATTAACAATTTCATTGGTGCCGGCGGGGATCGAACTCGGGTTGCTCGAGTACTTTGAAGCTTACAGCGAGCGCTAACCATCTGAAGCTACCACGGCTCTTTCTGGGCTACCACGGCTCTTTCTGAACTACCACGGCTCGTATCACGGCTTCAGAAAAAGGCACCAAGATAATAGGAAACTGTATATTGTATTCTATCTCATTCTCTGGCAGGCTAAATTCTATAGATGTACATGTTTGTCTTTTTTTTAACTGTCGCTTTTTCGTTTTATCTAGTTACAACGTTTATAAAGCAATATTCACTTCAATAATTATAACTTTTAACAAAAAGTAAAAACAAACTTGAAATTGCTGAAAAATTTTTTTGCTATTATTATTTATTATTTATTTGCTACCCTTAGGGGTGAAATTTTTCTCCAAATTTGGATGGAACTACCCTTGAAGTATAACGTATTTAATAAAAAAAGAATCATCAAAATTGGTTCACATTTGCGAAGATATCTTTGAAAAAAAAAACATACACTCGAATTGAGAACCTCCCCCTTTGTGAAGTCGTTAAACGCTGCTGTGTTTCGTATGGTGAGTGTAAAGAACCGGAGACCCTTTTTACTGGAAACGAGGCATTCTATCTCAGTCCTCAGGGGTGACAACGGATCTGCATATTGATTCTTAATCGAAGATAAATGTAGATGTCTATGGGCCACAGCTTCCACTTAACCATCAACCATCAGGTGGACTGTGTGCTCGTTTGTCACTGCCATTCTATAAAAAAGGCAGCTATGGGAGAGATCAATGTACAGCAGCAGACTTTTGAAAGGATCTAACGATGATGAGGATGAATCATACATACCTTTAGTATTGTTGTTAAAAACGCAGGTGCTGTATAGCTGTTGCGCCGACACTGTTCCGTTCCCTACGCAGATCCCCTCACCGTTCGCTTTCCCTCTGCTCTTCCTCTCGGCAATAAGAAGCTTCTCTATCTCTTCGATTTCTATCTGCTTTATGGGCCCGTTGGGCTTCGCCTCGTCTTCCTCATCTTCAGCTTCGGCTGCAGCGAAGAGTTTCTCCACGATTATAAAGACCAGCATCCCGAATAAGCACCAGAGACCGCATTTCATTGACACGTGTTCTCCTTCTGGAATAGAGGATAATATTTACCTGCATTAGAACCAGAATAACGCACATATAGTCCAACGGATTAATAAGTAGAAGTGACAATGGGCCGGCCGTATGGTTCGGCGAACCGACAACTGATGGGGAAGAAAGTTTCGTGAGTAGCAGCTTGGCCCCGGTAGGCGAAGTTCTACACTTGTGAAGTGTACCTACTCTTACTAGATGGAGTGATGATCTGCAGACATGGGGAAAGTCGATGAATTGGGGTGGCTTCGTTACCGTTACAGCCTCTTAAAGTCCACTGCTGAACATAGGCCTTCCCCATAGACGGCCTCCTAGGGGGATATTTGCTTTAGTTGCCACGCTTGGTAAGCGGGTTGGCAACCGATGTTTTTCTTTTATTTAGACGCTGCTGCCTCCTGATTTTTTCCCTCTGTCGCCCGCTACGGCACCCACGGGATGACATGGGATAGTGGATATTCTTACACCGCCGATACACGGTAAAGAGGAGGGTGTGGCTTAGTTAAAGAAATTTAACATGACATTTAATAAAAATAGCATAGTTTCTTACGTCCCTCCTGCAACGGAGGCGCTCATGTCCAGAAGAAGAAGTATCACAGTTGAAAAAAGATAAACTATCAAAAGTGTGTCAAGCTCGTCTCATGGTTACCATTTTGTTTTAAACAGACACTAGTATATAGATAAGCGGTCCGCGGCAACAAATCAAACAATAACATTTGATATGGCTAATTAGTCTGCGATTGTTTTATTACTCATATAGAGTTGACCTAGGTACGTAGTGTTCAAATTTGATCATTTAATTAAAAGTAAAAGCCGATTTCATCATCATTATCATCATCTTCATTACAGCCTTTCACAATTCCACTGCTGAACATAAGCCTCTCCCAAGAAATGCCACAAAGCACGGTCCTGAGTCACCTGCATGCATCGACTTCTTGCATGTCTTACCAGGTGGTTGGCACTCAATCTAGTGGGGGGCCGCCCTCCACTTCGCTTACCGGTACGAGGCTGCCACTCGCGAACCTTTCGTCCCCATCGGTTGTCAGTTCTTCGAGCTATATGCCGGGCCCATTGCCACGTGCTATGTGCGCTCCAACAATAAACTAAAAAGATAGACAGTCTTTGTTGGACCGAGAATAGTGTTTGTTTATTTTATTAACTCGATATGAATGCAATGACACTTTATAATAAATTGAGCCAGTAATACATTTCTTTGTTTACATTATTTTATCCTCATTCGTACGCTTGGAACACAAAACCTATGCCAACACGCGGCCAGCAATGCTATCGTAATGAATCACTGTAGTTTATTACAAAAGCAACTCTTTTCCAAACGCGATAAGGTTTATACTGTTTTTATTGTTCATTACTAGGAACTGAATTTAATATATATTTTTCAACGTACAATTTTGAACTTAGTAGGGAGTAAAACAAAGGTTGATATTGTTCGTAGTAATTATACTAATTTGAATAAGCTTGCAACACAAAACCTTGAGGACAAATGTGTACAATTAACATAAAATAGGAAGGATGTGATGAGTTTGTTGCTCTTGACAATGGACTTGAGTTTGTACTTGTGTGAATCGTTGTAATGCATTGATTTAACACACACAAATATACATAACGACACCCAAATAAGCCGTATGATTGCTTTAATTAATTACATTAATGAAATAGAAGATAGCGTAGCTTTGTTAATTATTTGCTTTTAAGTAGGTATTACCACAGAATAAAAGAATTTTTAGAATAAGGTTGACAAACGAGTACAGATGTCACACACAGTCCACCTGATGGTAAGTGGATACTGTGGGCCATATACATCTACATTTATCCTCGATTAGGAATCAAAATGCAAATGCCTTGCCACCCCTGATGACTAAGATGGAATGCCTCGTATCCAGTAAAAAGGGTCTCCGGTTCTCTACACTCACCATACGAAACACAGCAGCATTAAGCTGCTATTGTAGGCTGTTTTTTTGAGAGAGAGAGAGAGAGAGAGAGAGTGTTCCTTCCCCGGGTTAGCCGACCCATTCCTGCTACAAACATAATATAAGCTGCAGCGTGGCTCTACATCAGCTTAGTACTTTTACTTTTTTGATGGACTTTTGATAAAATTAGGTAACGCTTGGGCGCCTTTTTCTTGTAATGACATTGTAATACATTTTTTTCAGCGTAACAATAGAATTACGTATGTTAAGTAAACTCTAGGTGCGTTGTTGCATTAATTATAGAGTCGTTCAAACAAAATTATTCGCAAGTTTAAACAGTTGGTTTAAACTTTTAAAACGCGATCGTATGTAGTAGGTACATTCAGTATGCGAACAATAATTATTGTTATAATTTTATTATATTGATATTCTATAGACAATTTAAGTAAAACGTAAGACAACTAAAAAGAGCCTTTTAGACGAAGTTCATTGTGATATGCACAATTGAAAGACCATTTAGAGAACCTCAGCGATTTTCATATTAAATTTTTAAAGATACTATATTCACCTTTAGTGTTTGCAAGGTCATGTTGCCAGGCTTCAGGGAGGAGATGAAGAAACACATCACCCAAAAGCCCACCCACTGCAAAGCTGAGGAGTATTCTGAGTGTAGCGGCACCAGCTGCAACCAAAAGCGTTATATTAATGCCCTGTAATTAGTAAAAAGAACATCGATTCCTGCCAAGGATGATACGTGAGGCTAATGAAATTAAAAAAAAACATTCTTCTTTCAAAAGAGAAGAAGTCTGGACACTATCTAGAGTTGCCACCGGTATTATAATATATAATGAAATGAATGAATGAAATATACTTTATTGTACACCAGAAGTACATATAAGAAAAAAAAAATATTTAAAGGTACAATTGGCGGCCTTATCGCTTAGGAGCGACCTCTACCAGGCAACCATTGCAGAGGATAAAATGATCTGTGAGAAAGGGTAATAAATAAATATATAGTATCGTACTATATTTCAGTCCGTTGCACTGTATATTATAGAAAAATATAATAGTACGAAAAATACTGTCCATGTTTGTTCCATGAAGGAAGACAGCTTTGGTCCCCCCGATCCCTAAAAAAGGCGACTGCTCAGACCCGTCCAACTACAGGCTCATCGCCATCACCTCCTTGTTTTCCAAAATAATGGAATCCATTATAAACTGGTCGTTCAGCTGGTGATCTTCTGGTTTACCTGACTCATAGATGAGCGGAGGCAGTAGAGTCCAAGGTAGAGTCATTGGCCGTTAGTTTGGACATAGCGAAGGCTTCCGATCGGGTCTGGCACAAAGCGCTTCTTACGAAGCTTCCTTCCTATGGGTTTCCCGAGAAATTGTGCAAATGGATCACCAGTTTCCTTGCTGATCGGAGCATCAAGGTCGTAGTAGACGGTGCATGCTCTGATTTCAAGTCTATCAACGCTGGTGTTCCACAAGGCTGCGTGCCATCACCAACGCTGTTTATCCTGCATATCAATGATATGTTGCAAATTGGTAACATTTATTGCTATGCAGACGACAGCACTGGTGATGCCTTATATACCGGCCATTCCAATATTTTTCGAGAAAACGTCACCGAGTACCGGGACAAACTTGTGTCTGAAGTCGAGTCTTTGCTGAACAAAGTCTCGGATTGGGGGCGATTAAATCTAGTCCAGTTCAATCCCCAGAAGAAAATAGTTTGCACGTTTACCGCTAAAAAGAACCCCTTTGTCGTATCTCCTCAGTTTCAAGGCACTTCCCTTGCTGCCTCAGCTAGTATCGGAATTCTCGGCGTCGACATATGGAATAGTGTGCAGTTTCGTGGTCACTTGGCAGGGAAGGT
Organism: Parnassius glacialis; assembly: GCA_033319125.1. Taxonomy (NCBI): domain Eukaryota; kingdom Metazoa; phylum Arthropoda; class Insecta; order Lepidoptera; family Papilionidae; genus Parnassius; species Parnassius glacialis. Next base: position 6,603,066 of record JAVANC010000008.1, read on the forward strand.
CAAATTGGCCTCTAAAAACTTGGCGTGCTCAGCAGATTGAGATAGTATTTCATCCCGGCACATCGCTTGCAACTTTACAAAGCGCAAGTTCGACCTCACATGGCACACTGTTCTCATCTCTGGCCGGAGCACCCCAGTGCCAGCTCCTTCCACTTGACCGCATCCAGCGCAGAGCGGTTCGAATCGTCGACGACCGAGTTCTTTCTGATCGGCTCGATACTCTGGCACTGCGTAGGGATGTTGCATCCTTTTGCATTTTCTATCGAATTTAAGACGGGGAGTGCTCTGAAGAATTATTCGGATTAATTCCAGCCGCCAAATTTCACGAACGCACATCGCGTCAAAATTCACGATACTATCTTCACCATCTGGATGCTTGGCGGTCCACGACTGCGCGTTTTACTAGGAGTTTTCTTCCTCGTAAAACTTCTGTGTGGCATTGTTTACCACCGGCGACTTTTCTGAACCGATACGACTTAGGGACCTTCAAGAAAAGAGCTTAAACCTTTCTAAAAGGCCGGCAACGCATCTGCAGTTCCCTTGGTGTTGCGGTTGTTCATGGGCGGCGGTAGTCACTTACAATCAGGTGAGCCGCATGCTCGTTTGCCCCCTCTTCTATAAAAAACAATACTATATTTTTATCCCTAATTCAACTGTCGTGCTTTTTTATTAACTGTGACTGAATGTCTGGAACAAGAAAGTTTACCCCCCCCCCCCCTCCCGTGACCAAGGCTGCTGCTAAGCAACGTCGCCTGATGCCGAAACGTCGGGAATAAATAAAAAAGTAAATTAAACGCGATAAAATTCTTAAAAAATGGTTTTATTCAATGTGTAGTGTTCGCGTAAATAGGTATAAGAAATCACTATCCGCAGGGTAACCAACGTAGCCCAACGGATCAGTAAGCTGTAGTAGCAATAATGGATTGGCCATATACTAGCTCGAAGAACCGACAATTAATAAAGAAGATGGTTTTCGAGTGTCAGCCCCGTACAGGTTAGCGAAGTGTAGGGCGACTTCCCACTAGATGGAGTGACGACCAAACATGCGAGTCGATGGATGGTGGCTGAGGATCGTATATTGTGGCACTTTTTGGGGAGATCTATTTTAGCAGTGGACTTGTAAAGGGTTGTAATGATGATAATGAAGTAACATACCAATAATCCATGCCATCAATACATCAGTAGCAATGACTTCCATTCGATAATGATCTCCGGTTGCAACATAGTATCACACCGTCAGATCCATCAAGGTTTATCAGTCAATCGATTTAGTTTTATCTTATCGAACAGGAATAGAACATTGTTAGACGTTGTCCTACTGGTATCTACTTTAAACTTGAGTCAATTATACACATTATTTTACGTGGTAGAACCATGCCGCAGCTATTTTATGGCTGTAGCCCGAATGGATCGGCACTGAACTGGGGTAGGACCAGGCTCTCACAGAATACCAGCGTAAAATAACAGTTTAATGCTGCTGTGTTTCGTATGGTGAGTGTAGAGAACCGGAGACCCGTTTTACTGGAAACGAGGCATTCCATCTTAGTTCTCAGGGGTGACAACGCATCTGCATTGTCATTTGTGAAATTTCTTACAATATTATAATTAAACGTAATTAACCCTTGAAAAATAAAATGTCTTGAATTTGTATATAAAATACGAAGACTTTTTCCCCGACCCAATACACGTGATCAAGTTTATCTATAAGCGATATAAAATATATACCGCTTATAGATATACACATCGCATTATCTTTCTTTTTTTTAAATAAAAGTGAAGTGGCAAACGAATTCACACTCCATCTGATGGTAAGTGTGCCAAACGAATTTCCAGGTCACCTGATGGTAAGTGGCTACTGTAGTCCTTAACCACCTGCAGCCAACTTCAAACAAAAGAAGCTCCTAAATATAATAAACCTAGCAAGCTAACAGCATAGCAAAGTGGCGAAGCAATCAGCTTTGTAGCGGTTTGTAACGGTTGCCGTTGAGCAATCAGTTTCAAAATAGGAGGTTCAGATGCCTGGGTGATCAGTAATCGATTGCTGAAAACAGAATTTGAAAATTCGAAACCATTCTCGAGATAATCGTGGGACAGACGGACAGACGGACAGACATCGTGAAATCAATAAACCTAGCAAGCTAACAGCATAGCAAAGTGGCGAAGCAATCAGCTTTGTAGCGGTTTCTAACGGAAAAAAAATTCAAAATAGGAGGTTCAGATGCCTGGGTGATCAGTAATCGATTACTGAAAACAGAATTTGAAAATTCGAAACCGTTCTCGAGATAATCGTGGGACAGACGGATACATGGACGGACAGACGGACAGACGGACAGACATCGTGAAATCAATAAGTGACTTCGCAAGCTTCGCCACTTAATAATAATCAAAAGAATAGTGTATAGACGATTAAATAGCCGAATTTAGAAACTACTATGAGATTATAGAGTAACTAAACTAAAGATTTTATAGAGTAACGGTGACAAATGAGCATACCAGTCCACCTGATGGTGGATGCTGTGGCCCGTACATTTACACTCTATTAACAATCAAAATACAGATGCATAGTCGTATACGTGGTAGAGCTATACTGCAGCTATATTAGTAGTATAGTTGTAGCACGAATGGGTAGGCTCGACCGGGATAGGACCACACACTCATAGAATACCAGCGTAAAATGGCAACTTGATACTGCTGTGTTTCGTATGGTGAGTGTAGAGAACCGGAGACCCTTTTTATTGGAAAAGAGGCATTCCATCTTAGTCCTCACGGGTGACGACGCATCTGCATTTTGATTCGTTATTGAGGATAAATGTAGATGTCTACGGGTCACAGCAACCACTTACCATCAGGTGGTCTGTGTGCTCATTTGTCACCTTATCCTATAAAAAAAATTGTCACCTCTGAGGACTAAGATGGAATGCCTCCCAGCCTGTAATTATATTGCCCTTCGATACCCGGCCACAGCACTGCAATGCTGCCTGGCGGCAAAAATAGGTGAGGTACCTGCCTAGACGAAAGGAATCCCACTACCTAGTAATCTACGAGGGAATGTCAAATAGTTCGCGGAATAGCGAGGTTGGCGAAGGTGAATTTACTCATCCAGGTAGGCGATAGTTGAGTGACTCATTGTTAGTATATATGTATACCAAGTTTCAGTCCAATCGGGTCATTAGCTTTTGAGTTATATACGATTGACTTAACTATGGAGAAAATTGAATATCGCGCCGTCATTAAGTTTCTCGCCAAACAAGGAAAGACAGCGCAAACCATTTTTCAAGAGATGTCAGCTGTTTATGGGGACTCCGCTCCTGGGAAAACCATGATTTATAAATGGCACGCCCTTTTCAAACAAGGGAGCGACTTCATTGAAGATGACCCGATTGAGGCTACCACGCCAGAAATAATCGAAAAAAGTTGAAAAATTTGTATCGGAATATGCTAGGCTAAAGAAAAAACAGCTTGCAGCATTAGTTGGAGTTTCAGAAACAACCATTTTAAACATCCTACAACACATTGGCAAGACTAAAGTCTGTGCAAAATGGGTTCCGAGAATGTTTTCTGCGCATCAAAAACTCGAGCGCGTCGAAAGTTGTCCCGAGTTTTTGGACCGCTGTGGAGAGCAAAGGGATGAAGTTATGGCCCGAATTGTAACTGGTGACGAAACTTGGGTTCACTATTATGAACCTGAGTCAAAGCAAGAGTCGAGTGGGATGCGGCAAGTAAAGACGGTGTAGGAACCTCCGAAGGAGGCGGAGTTATAGTCGAAATAAGAATGTTTAATTTTTTGGTTTTCGGACATTTTGAACCCCTAGGAGTGTAATGAGAACTTTTTGCCCCTATACAACCATAACCCCCGTGACATCCTCTACATGATAGGCTATTCAAACTGACTAGGCCTCAAATTCGAGGCACCCCTCAACTTATTTCTTGTCTATACTTTCAATTACTTCCTTCCAATAAATGTATTAGGATTAAGGGAGAATACATAGAAAAGGAAAGATAGTTTAATATTTCACTATCCTTCCCTGTCATTCCGCGAACTTTTTGACCTCCCCTGGTATAATCTACACATGATTAATTTCATATAACATGCGGATTAACTGATACAAGTTATTAAACATTGTCGCTTGTTTTAGATAGCATTTATTACTTTTATCGAATGATTTTTAATCTTTAATTGTTGTAATCTTTAATAGGTTGGGTTGTGATTTTTTGGATTGATATTATCCGTTAAAGAAGGGTGATAATTAATTGATATTTTTATATCATTTAACTTACAATTTTTTTTCCTTTCAGTCATCAGTACAACGTATCAAAAACCAACTGCTGGCACTCCCTTGCCTCATAGCAGGGAATTTGCCATACATGCCACGCAGTTGCCCATTTCCTGTTTGAGTTTTCTTCTTTTCTTCATTAGCGAAACCATTCGCCTAAGCGATCGGCAGCTTTTTGGTGCTTGTTGGTGAGAATTCACCACACACAGAGATAGGGCAGTGTTTACTACTGGATCTTTCGGGATATCACTCGTGAAGAGTGTAAAAAGGAGTGGAGAGAGGACGGAGCCTTGTGGGAGCCCCGACCTCGGCCTCTAAAGAATGCTTACGCCACCACTAATCGTTTCAATGAAATGAAATAGTAAATTTCTTTATACGATGTAAGAAATTAAAATTTCGTTTACCAAATATCATTTAAGTGTGCCGTGCCAAATTAATCGAAACGAAACACCATTTTAAGAACGTATTGTGGCGGCGCTGTCATCGCCGCTACAAGCTAAATACATCGAAGCCTAAATCGCGCTATCAAAGTTCCCAAGTAAAAACAGTATATATAGAATAGTTCCGAACTACCTCTCGGAGCGTTGGCCGCTCCCCGGGCTGAACAACTTGCTCGGCGGGAGATCTCCCCTTTTCCTTCCACCCGCTACACTATATTCATTATTTTGTTTACTTTTACTTGTTATATATTACTGCTTTAAAATTGATATGGTCTGAATAAATCAAGAATATGAGAAATTGGGGAAAATCAGGGGCAAATTATAATTGCGTTATTTTTTTTTTATACTTTTTTCCCAAAAAAAAAATAATCGGGAAAATTTCTATCGTGAATTGTTTTGAATAAAGATTATTATATTATTAAGGTTGGTTTGGTATGTTTTGTCATTTTTATTAAATTATTGCCGATAATATAATTACTATATATAAACATATTAAATGTAAGAATAGTTTAGTTATGTATTGCAACAATAAATTATTTATTACAATCCGTTTTAATACGCACGAAGTGTATGAAAAACTACTTTAATAACGTATGACGAATAAGTCTTTAGGTAATTTGATATAGAAACGACAATTCCATTCTTTTTTTTTTTAAAGATTAATTGTGACAAACGAGCACACAGTCCACCTGATGGTAAATGGATACTGTGGCCTATAGACATCTACATCTATCCATGGTTAAGAATCAAAATGAAGATGCGTTGTCACCTCTGAGGACTTAGATGGAATGCCTCATTTCAATTAAAAAGGGTCTCCAGTTCTCTGTACGAAACACAGCAGCATTGAAATGCTATTTTACGCTGGTATTCTGTGAGAGTGTAGTCTTTATCTAATCGAGCCGACCTATTCGTGCTGGAACCACAATATAGCTGTAGCATGGCCTAACCACATAAAAAACTAGGTATCGTTTTTTTTATATCAAACAAATGTTTCTGAAATCATGTCTTTTTATTTATTTAATTATTAAGTGGCGAAGCTTGCGAAGACACTTATTGATTTCACGATGTCTGTCCGTCTGTCCGTCTGTCCCACGATTATCTCGAGAACGGTTTCGAATTTTCAAATTCTGTTTTCAGCAATCGATTTCTGATCACCCAGGCATCTGAACCTCCTATTTTGAAACTGATTGCTCAACGGCAACCGTTGGAAACCGCTACAAAGCTGATTGCTTCGCCACTTTGCTATGCTGTTAGCTTGCTAGGTTTATGCTTTATTGCAAACACCTTCAATAAGGGTTACAAAGGTAGACTGAATGCTTTAAGGCATTCCTTGATCTATAAGGATACCTTTATCCTGTAAATAATCCAATACTTTTCTTATTTATATACAACAAGAAGTCTTTACTACCGACCGTTTGAGGAAGGTTAAAATCGCTCAGAAAATTGGAACAGGATTATGCTCGGAGTTTCTCCATGTGATAGAATCCGTAACCAAGATAAATGCAGTAGAACCAGAGTCACTGATGCTCAGGCCATATAAAGAGGAACCGATAACTGACAGTACCGTTAAACACAGTGTAGGACGGCTCCCACCTGTTAAGACATGCAGGTAGTCGATGGATGCAAGTGGCTTACACTTGTTTTGTAGAATTACGAAGGGAGGTCTATGATTAGCGGAAGGTTATAATGATTTAATGATGATCTTTTAATATATTGTACAGAAATTACACGGATTTAGTGTCGCGTATAATTTTATTTTTTTTTAATCTCGAAAGAATTGAAATGTTTGATTGTATCTTCAACTGTTAATATTAAATATAAATAAATACGAAAAATAAACTTTTTTGGATATGTAGTGTACGCTTAAATATAAGAAATCACGATATCTTTCAAAACGTTATTTTTTTTCTATCTAGACAAATCGATGGACGTAAGAATCATCAAAATCGGCTCGACCGGGGAAGGAGCACGCTCTCATAGAATATCAGCGTAAAATAGCAGCTTAATGCTGTGTTGTATTTCGTATGGTGAGTATAGAGAACCGGAGACCCTTTTTTACTGGAAACGAGGCATTCCATCTTAGTCCTCACGGGTGACAACGCATTTGCATTTTGATTCGAAATTGATGGTAGATGTCCATATATGTCTATGGGCCACAGCAACCACATACCATCGGGTGGACTGTGTGCTCGTTTGTCACCCTTATCCTATAAAAAAAATCAGCCCATGCGTTTTGTCTCTAGAACGCCACAAAGGAACAAACATACATGTATAGGATGATAAACAGATAACCTTCCTTTGCGTCGCGCAGTCTAGTATAAACAAACCCCTACCAAGTTAAATTATTCCATGATCTACATAGGTGTACCAACGAACCAACAATATAATTTTGGTGGACACACGCGACCGATTATCACGACCGTGGTTATCGGTCATCTCTATGTCAATGGCATATGGTCCATTATCTTCCTCTCGAGTTTATCAGTGGGTGCCATTGCTCACGTATCGATAAAAGGACAAAAACGATTTGATAAAACGGACTTATGTTTAAACAAGTAACGCGATACAGTTCACCTGTTTGAATTCCATAGTACTCACAATTATCGAATCATCATCATCATCATTACAGCCCTTCACAAGTCCACTGCTAAACATAGGCCTCCCCTAAAGAATGTCGTAAAGCACGGTCCTGAGCCAACTGCATCCATCAACTTCTTGCATGGCTTACCAGGTCGTGACTCCATCTAGTGGAAGCCTCCATCTAGTAGAAGACTGCCACTCGTGAACCTTTTTTCTAGCGCTGTGTAGTGGCGGTGTAAGAATATCCACTACCCCATATCTTCCCATGGGAGTCGTAAGAGGCGACAGAGTGAAACTGAGACAGGAGATGGGCAGCAGCATCTTTCTGATAACAGCAATAGTACAATAAAAAACTGCGGTTGCCAACCCGCTCGCCAAGCGTGGCAACTATGGTAAACACCCCTCCATGAACAACGACACAAATGATTATTGAAAGAATAATTATAATTCAAAACAGCGACCATTTCAGATCTGAGCTAGATATGTTTAAGACTAGCTCACCGAGAAGTAAGTTTAAAATCGATTGCAAAATTTGTACCGAATAAGCAAACAAGAAAAGAGACAATCAAGTGAGTTTATATTACATTGTCATCCAGTTCCAGCTTTATTTAACAAAGTCACTGCATCGAGATGTTAGGTTAAAATTGATTGCAACATTTGTATACGGAAGAGACAAACAGAGAAGGAAGCGAGATAATAAAATCGCGGTAAAAAGCAAACGTCATGTCACCTGAGTTTCTAACTTGAATGACTCGTTTTTAGTAAAGGTTTAAAATTAAATACGAGTATTATAATATAATACGGCTCGCTGCTGATAGTCTCATGCTCAAATACTCAAACGCTGTCTCTATCACAGTAAAAGTGACTGTGACACTACGAGACTCAACGACATCTGTTTGAGTATTTGGGCATTAGGCTATCAGCAGTTGGCCATAAGAGTTTTGGAGCAAAATTAGTCCGCCGCACTTAGTGTAGCCCAAATGCAAGAATAAGACGAGACTTAGCCAGTCTTGGTCTTAGTCTTGCGCCAATACACCAGATAGGTCAGTTTCTCCTGAACTTCTCAATAACGAATATCAGTGATTGACAATATGGAAAGTTTAATTGGATGTAGTTACATACATAATACATACATAAACACTCACGCCTGTCACCCAGAGGGGTAGGCAGAGACTACGGACTTCCATTTGGCACGATCCTGACACACCTCTCTCGCTTCCTCCACATCCATATACCTACGCATACACGCTCGTCGGTTAAGGGTACTCCTAATCTGGCCCATTTTTAATGTATCGCCGATTTGGTCGATAAACTTTCGTCTAGGGCGTCCCTTCCCGACCCTGCCGTTCACTTCTGCAACATAAATTTGCTTTGTCACTCTTTCCTCTTTCATTCTTTCTACATGACCAAACCACCGAAGCATTCCTTTTTTAATCCTGGTCACAACGTCATCTTGCAAACCACACTTTTCTCTTATCACACTATTTCTCACCCTGTCATCTAGATTCAGCCCTAGCATACTCCTTAAGGACCGCATTTCTACAGCATTTATTCTACTCTCATTCTTCTTCTGCCAGACCCAACTTTCACTACCATACATTAGAGTAGGAACTAACACAGCACTATGAATTGCCATACGTGCCTTATTTGACACATTCTGACTCCTCATAATAGAGTGTAGAGCCCCATTCACTCTATTTCCTGCATTCACTCGTCGTTCTATATCCTTATCATAACTATCATCTATCTGCAATGTGGATGTAGTTACAATTCCGAAAAGTCAGAATACTTCATTTAATCATGAAGTATTGCTTAGTAAAGTGCTAACTCGACTAGGTTTCACTTTCTTTGCACTATCAAATTAAATGAAACGATTCATGGCGTTATCAGCTGCAGTGTTAAGTCATCGTCCGAAATAATTGCTCTGGTGGTAATATGGTGCAAATATAAAATATTTACTGTACTTGATAATGTTTATTATGAATTCACGCGTGATACAGTTTGTTTAACTTTAATGAAAAATGTGCAATAATTAAATAACATAACCTTTATTTTTAATTAAGATTAGGACTAAAATTAAGAATACTAATGGTTGCCTAGTAGTCGAAATTCGATCGTAATAAATTAAATTTTGAGGTTTCTAAATTAAGCAAACAGCATTTAACTTTTAACTGCAAATTTCAACGTGGTAGAGCCATGGTGCAGCTATATTAGTAGTATACTTGTAGCACGAATGGGTCGGCTCGACCGGGGAAGGATCACGCTCTCACAGAATACCAGCGTCAAATAGCAGTTTAACACTGCTGTGTTTCGTATGGTGAGTGTAGAGAACCGGAGACCCTTTTTACTGGAAAAGAGGCATTCCATCTTGGTCCTCACGGGTGACAGCGCATCTGCATTTTGATTCGCGGGAGAGGATAGATGTGGATGTCTGTGGGCCGCAGCAGCCACTTGCCATCAGGTGGACTGTGTGCTCGTTTGTCACCCTATCCTACAAAAAAAAAACTCAAAGGCTACTCATTTTTCTACCGACTTCAAAAAGGTGACAGTACTCAATTCGACTGTATGTTTTTTTTGTGTGTCGATCATTCTTTTTTATTTGAAAGCTGGTGCTTCACACGTGGTCCCATATAAATTTGATCAAGGCATGACCAATAGTTTTTGAGTTATTCTTAATAATTTATATTGAAGTCGGTTGTACAAAATTTTTAATTTTAAATTATTCACAGACATCTACGCAGACATGCTTGTCGGTTAAATTTGCTCGTCAATGTATCTCCAACTTGGTCGATAAACTTCTGTCTATGGCGAACTTTGCTGACTCTGCCACTCACTTCCGCATCATTAATTTGCTCCTGTCTTCATTCATCCTTTCTGTGTCCAAGCAACCGAAACATTCCCTACTTAATTCTGATCACAACGTCTAGCAAGCTACATACACATTTTCTCAGCGTAACATTCAGTCATCCCTAAAATACTTCTTAATTATCTTATTTTTACAGCATGTTTTTTTTTTGAGAATAAGGGTGACAAACGAGCACACAGTCCACCTGATTGTAAGTGGATGCTGTGGCCCATAGACATCTACAATTATCCTCAATTAACAAATAAAATGCAGATGCGTTGTCACCCCTGAGGACTACGATGAAAATGTACCTACCATCTTAAATTTGTAATGTCACATACGATAAACAATTTAAATTTGAATTTGAAAATTAACGCAAACGGTACGTGATATTGCTGTGCACGTATTCAATTTAATGCCAGCCTTTTGAAAATAGAATATTTCTAAGAAATCCACAAGCAATATTTTTTATTTTTATATTAGGCGATCCGATGTTGGAATGCAAGCAAAAAGAAAAAGGAAACGGAAGTTTCTCCCGAGTTATAAAAATAATGGTATTTAAAAAAACACCGGCCAGGTAGACTTACAACTCACAAGGTTCAAGTAAGAAATAAAATAAATTACTATCAAAAATCACTGGAGGTCAGCGGGTGCATTGAAGAGTGCCTACAAATATAAATGAAAAACAAACAATTTTAGTTTATCAATATATAATATGCTTGTATGGAAATTAGAATATATATATGTAAATGTATATGTGTTTGTTTTTAAAAGGTTTGAACCACAAAGGCTATTTTTTTGATGGCATAAACACAAGTAGAATGTTTTTCTGATGATGAAGATGCTTGCACATAATTTTGTTTGAGTAATCACACATTACCTAAATAAAAAATAATAACATAAGAGCTGTTACTGGTCACTATTAGCAGTTAATTGAAAAAAATGGGGTTTATTGTTAGAAACCTTAGAAATTCAATAAAAAAGGAGCAGACTCCGTCTCCTATATATAGTTTGGAAGATGGATGCAAACCAAGATGTTTTTCGTTTAACCAATTAAGGTCATGTAACACAACAATTACCATCTGGTCCCATATAACGCATAAATACTCATACCTATTAACAGAGTGAACGAGAGTGTGAAAGTTACATACGAGCGTCTCGCAATACACGCACACAAACGCGTGGGTTCACCTATTCATAGAAGACGCTGCGCTTCGCTTGCATTGAACGAGATTCACCCACAGAAGATTTTTTATAGGATCAGGATGAGAAACGAGCACACAGGCCACCTGATGGTAAGTAGATGCTGTGGCCCATAGACATACATCTATACTCGATTAAAAATGAAAACACAGATACGTTGTCACCCCTAAGGAATAAGATGAATGCCTCGTTTCCAGTAAAATGGGTCTCCAGTTCTCTGCACTCACCATACGAGCTGCTATTTTACGCTGGCATTCTTTGAGAGCGTAGTGCTACACCGATCTACCACGTCTTGTAGATCTCTACCACGTATTGTAGATAGAGAAAATAACACGATATTTACTAGAGATCGTCTAACTTAAAAATGCACGTGCCTACATGAATTATTGATATATTTTGTCATATTTAGCGTATTTTGTATGATAAAATTTCAATCTCCACATCCTTTCTATTGTGTTGTTCTCTTGTGTATTTGTCAAAAACACAAGGAGACGCGTGCAGTTTTAATTAAGATGAGCTCTCGTCACATAATAAATAAACCTAGCAAGCTAACAGCATAACAAAGTTGCGAAGCAATCAGCTTTGTAGCGATTTCTAACGGTTGCCGTTGAGCAATCAGTTTCAAAATAGGAGGTTCAGATGCCTGGGTGACCGGTAATCGATTGATGAAAACAGCATTTGAAAATTTGAATAGATAATCGTGGGACAGACGGACAGACATCGTGAAATCAATAAGTGTCTTCGCAAGCTTCGCCACTTAATAATAGTTAAAAGAACAGAAGGCTCACTCTCTGATAGCAAACTTGCGAGTTTAAACTTAGTTACAACGTCGCTAATGTTCATAATACTTTGAACGCTTGAAAAATTTTTTGTACAGTTACTTATACTACCGATCATTGATTATGCTGACGTGTGTTACTCGGATTTAAACCAAAATCTTCTTAACAAGCTAAAGCGCCTACTCAACAATTGCGTCAGATACATTTTCAATCTTCGCAAATTTGATCATATCTCTCACTATCGCTCTCGCCTTAAATGTCTCAATATTAAACCGAGGCGTGACTCTAGAATTTTGCTTGTTCTCTTCTCTATCTTAAATGATCCATCCACTCCTTCTTATCTCAATTTACACACATTTATATAGTACATTTCCTCAACGCATGATAGAACTCTGCGGTCCTCATATAATAATAAACTAAGTATCCCACTACATTTTACTAATTTTGTAGGTAAATCCTTCACCATTCAGGCTGCACTGCTCTGGAACTCCTTTCCCGATGACGTCAGAAAAACATCTAATAAGACTGTCTTTAAAAGATTGGTACATAAGCACTTTAATGATAGTTAATATGGTCAATTTGGTTACCTTTGTTGTTATTTTATTTATAGGTTTATGTTATATATCTATTTGTATGTAAATATAATATATTTTCTGTATTATATTTTATAGTATATAAGTTTATTGTATTTATATATATAATATTAGTTTATTTTTAAGTTAATCAGTAGTTTTTTTCCTTGATTTCCTCTATTGTTAATTTTATTTTTTCACCTATCACTTAATTTCCACACGTCCCGGGTTGACTGGGAGAGATTGCCTAAAGGCATTAAGTCCGCCCTTTGTAATCCTTTTATTAAGGTGCAATAAAGTGTAAATAAATAAATAAATAAACGCCTCGGAAGTAACCTTCGTGAAATTAGCCTACAATTTATTTCGTCGAAAGAAAAATTTTTGTGGCACGAGTATTAAATCAAAATGCACCTTACGTCCGCGTGCGAGTGTATGTATCACTTAGCACGTTACGCGCCTTTGTTAAGACCGCTTCTACTGTAGGGTAAGGAGTTGTGAGAAAACAAATTGAATCCTTTGATATTATTTGGTATATGGTAGAATACACCGGTGTGTTATTATGCAAAGTATTAGTATTTCTTTTATTTTTATTTTGTTAAAAAAAACATTACCCCCACAGAGGCAGTTAACAAACATAAATTGCACAAGGACAAACATCTAGACCCGGAACAATTATTTACAGGTCATACAAACACTTGTTCCGTGCGGTATTCGAACCCGCGGCCCCAGTATTGCTACTCATTGCTAAGCCACTGCACCACGGAACCATCAATCTGCTGATAATAAAAACTTTATTGTTTAATGTGAGGAAGGTTAATATGCAACATTGAGGAAAATTAAGATTTTAACAACGTGAATGTCTTTGAAACTCAGATAATTTACCTACTTATCATTTTTAACCGACTTCGAAAAAAGGAGGAGGTACTCACTCCAACTGTTTTTTATGTGTTACCTCAGAACTTTTTTCTAGGTGAATTGATTTTGATGATTCTATTTTCATTCGAAAGCTGGTGCTTATAATTTATACAGCCTATCCTTAACAATGCGTATTAGTATTGAAGTCGGTGGTACAAAATTTTTAATTTCATTAGTTGTCTGTCTCTCTGCCTCTATTTTTAAAAAACGTTACCTCCAAACTAGGATTTGCTCCTGTATCGCACAGACTGTTTACATACATAGAACAGACCCAGAACAATTATTTGTAGGCCATACAAATACTTGTTGTGTCTGGGATTCGAAACTGCGGCCCTTAGGGCAACTCATTACGAAGCTGCTGTGCCACGGAGCCGTCACTTGTCTGTTTCACATTTTTTGCTATTTACAAACATGCGACACGCGACTTCATTATTAATGAAAGAGTGGCATGGAGAAGTGCTGCTACTTTCAATCATTAACCAGTATACGCTGATCTTACATTAGTAGGCAGTCATCAGTACTGGGAGGTCTCCTTACACTAAACATACTTTAAGGTCATTGGTATTATACGCGAAAAAATCGAAAACTGCGGAGCTGTGGTCGGGTCACTAATCAAATAATAAATTTGTAACTATGGTGTCAGTAACTAAGTACTTAATTATCTAGATCTACCTATAAATAATAATATATTACCTTTCGGTATCCTTAGGAACAGTAAAGAATGAAAAGACGACATTCCTATCAAAGAAGCGTACCGATGCGAAATTGAAATGAAATCACAGTATGTTTGATGCGTTGAGATGTAAAAATCTATATGTCAGAAATTTATAGTTCAGTTGCCTAGGAGAACGACGAACGAGGTAAAGAGAAATGGAGACACTTTTTAGAGAATCTCCTTTTTACTGGAAAAGAGGCATTCTATCTTAATCCTCACGGCTGACAACGCATCTGCATTTTAATTCGCAAACGAAGACAGATGTAGATGTCTAAGGGCCACAGCAATCACTTACCGTCAGGTGGTCTGGGTGCTCGTTTGTCACCTTTATTCTATAAAAAAATATTTTTTTTTATTGGAGTTAGACAAACGGTCACACAGTGCATCTGATTGTGAGTGGATACTGGGGTTCTTACACTTCTACATTTCTATGATAAAGTATGCAGATGCGTTTGTACCCCTAAGAACTAAAATCCGATACCTCTTTACCAGTAAAAGAGCGTCTCTTCACTAACCACACGGAACACACTCTAATGTTCTTTTTAACAAAATTGTAGCAAAAAACTAACTTACAGTCAACCTGATGAAAAACCGTTGTTGCAACCCATGGACACCTGCAATCAACTTTAAACAAAGAAACCTACAAATGCGTTGCAACCTATGAACATCACGTGCTTATTCGTGATAACATTAAAATATAATAACAGAGCCCTAACACGTGTAGAATTTATCTGTCTATTGCAGTTTGTATAGTGAGTTCAAATCAATATAAAAATAAACTCTAAGCGATGTTTAAAAGAAAAACGCTTTGAACGTTTAAACATAAGTTGAACAAATCTCAATATAAATTAAAAAAAATGAAATTTTACAAAAAAAAATGCAAAACAAGAAGAGAAGAGAGTGTATGAATCTCAGAGATGTTTCGTATAGTCAATAGTCATGTCGATTATTGGCATTCGGTATTTGTTTTAACCTCCGAGGGAGTTGAAAGGGTCTACATACTTTGTAAATGTGTACCTACTTTGGTAAAAGTTACAGCCCATATACGTCCCATTGCTGAGCAAGGAAGTGTCCGCCACGCTGCGGAATTCACATGTCTTCGAAATCATTTTGTTTCTTATTTCTTAAACATGTAGGTTTCCTCACGATGTTTGCCTTAACCGTCGAGCACGCGGTAAATCAGCATTCAACACCTATTCAGCATTCAGAACTCTGATTTCGTGCGTGATTTGAACCCGAGCATTTATAGAGTGGCAGCCACTGACCTACCGAGCCGAGCTAAAATTACTCAATTGTTTAAATGAAAAAAAAAAAAACAATATACAAAGAAACGACATTAAGCGCCACGTTGTTTTCTTTGCGAGATTCGTACCGAGGTTTTTTCTAAGAAACGACGATAAAACCCTCTCGGAATTGAGACGATACCTGTGCGCATTAGGACGTGGACAAATTTAACATAACGTCTCGCCCTTCAACATCGTTTACAAGCGGCAGGTCATAAATCAACAAATGTTAAACTGCCTCCTATAGTATCTAGAATTTTTCACCCCAATTGCCCAGAGGGAGGCAACAGGCTTCTCATCATGGATTTAGAAACTTCAAATACGAGGATATTATGAAATTGCATAATACCAAGAACAGCATCCACGGTGTGATCGCGAATCGGCTTCCTGTTTCTTACAATGGGTAAAGTCTCCGATCCGTCCAAACCCAACAGTGGACTGTTACGAACAATGAAGAAGATTTAGAAATTGAACTCCGTTCTTTAAATAACTTCAGGAAAATTGTTTCTTGCGTATTTATTAGCCTTAAAAATCATTTTATAACACTAACATTTACTACGCCTACTCTCTAATAAAAAATCTTATCATGAAGCCGCAGATGCAGGAGACGATAATGTGAAACGAGCTGTGAAATTGTGTTTTGTGTGATTCAAACAAAAAATGCGTTCGATTTTCAATCTGCCACGTAAAATGCGTTTTGTTTACTTTCGTTTTGATCACATCATTATCATCGCCATCATCAGTATAGCCCTTCAAAATTCTACATTCATAAATACAAAAAAAAAACCAATAAAAAGACATGCGTGACTATCGTGGAACACTCGGTTGGAACGAAGTTCCTTTCGTAGTATATTATTATTGATAAACGTATTATATTATTGATTAACAAATACAAATAAATGAATTAATAGCATCTATTAAAATGAAGCGTCATTTAAAATAAAATAATATTTCTTTCATAGTAAGATAAGAAAAAGTGCAAGTGAGATGGATATTATTCCATCTAACTACCTTCTAGTCGCCAAGGCATTCTACATTACCTCAGAAGGGGTCGTGACGGGAATATCTTTCACATTGCATGTTAGTATCCTGAGGAGGAGACTCTGGTTATCCCTAACACAGGCTTCCGCCTAGTACAGACACCACTCTTTGCACATAGTCTTAAAAATATTCCCTATGCTTTTGTTAAACCTTACCTTTGTTAAACCTAAATTGTGAGAGTATAATTTAAAATTTTGTACAATCGATTTCATTATAAATTATTAAGAATAACTCAAAGACTATCGGGGTCAGCCCTTGATCAAATTTATATGGGACCACGTGAGAAGCACCAGCTTTCAAATAAAAAAAGAATCATAGAAATCGGTTCAACCATAAAAAAGTTATGAGGTAACACATAAAAAAAAAGAAAAAAAAAGCATACAGTCAATGAGTACCTCCTCCTTTTTGAAGTCGGTAGAAAATATAAATCATTGGTACTTAACATGTTCACTGTCCGCTTTCCAGACACAATAGTAAGACAATAGCAGTGCCTTATATGTAGTGCACGGGACAGCGAAAGGGTTAACAAATTTTCTTTACAATACGTATTATATATATTTCTATATATAATTCTTCCACTGAAATTTTCACTCACATTATTTGCTCTTAGAAACACAGATAAGCAATATCCAGTTATTTTTTATCGCATTAGAAATCTACAATGTTCGAACAGTTGCTCAATATTTCGGTACAAATTTTGTAACGTGCCGCCTCGTCTTGTTGACTCAATACTTTATAAAATAACACTCTTTTTCTGGGTACAGGTTTCCTATTATTATTGTCAGTCTAATAATCGCATCGAATTCAACTTTAATTATCAGACAACTTGGTCAATCGCCGCGTAAAATTACAATTCACAATTTAAGGGGCGTTGAGAGGCATCCTACTCAAGTTGGAGGTAAACGAAGTACTATGAAATTCAGCACCCCGGTACGGAGGTATCTGGGCTCTCATGAAATGTTTTTGTTTTTTCTATAAAGTTATAAAAGTAGAGTATAGGAAATTCGCCTCTCCTGTTTTAAGTTTGTTTTACGGCGATTTCAGCACAAAACTATGACAGAAAATAATTAATGTTATAGTTTTAATACTCAAATGAACAAAGATTTAAGAAATTATTAAAATCACTTGAATGTCGTGCAATGCGGCATAAGAGAATCCACTACCCCACAATACACGAGGGTTACGTAAGAGGCGATAGAGGGAAACTGAACCAGGAAATTGGCAGCAACTCCTTTTTTTAAAATAGAATAGGGTGACAAACGAGCACACAGTCCACCCGATGGCGAGTGTCCCATAGACATCCACATCTATCCCCAATAAAGAATAAAAATGCAGATGCATTGTCACCCGTGAGGACAAAATGAAACGCCTCGAAATGTGAAGTCAGCGAATACGCATTTAGGCAGCGAGGTGAACACTTCCTTGTCTTAAAACCATCTCAGAAATGGGAGGAGGCCAATGCCCAGGAGTAGGGCGTATATTATATAGGTTGTAACTTTAACTAATCGTTACTTTTAAAAAATCAAAAAAAGAAAGCAAAGCAATAGGTCATAATGGAAACAAAAGCAGTTCCCACGTTGTTTTCAGTGTTTTTAAAACATTGAAACTCACGCCGGTCACTCACATAAGTGCATGATAAATGTATGTACAAATCTTTGTACACATGTATGCGAAAACTTTGCGCATCCATTTGCGAGAACTGAAGTGACAATTTTGCTTTCAGTTCAGTGATGGTAAGTGCCTACTACAGTCCATGGAGGTGCAACCATTTTCAAAAAGTTTGGAAAATCCAAAAGTGCACGCCTCATGAGCGTTTTTTATTTTTTCATCTGAAGTTGATTCAATCTTTTTTTTATAGGATAGGGTGACAAACGAGCACACAGTCCACCTGATGGTAAGTGGTTGCTGTGGCCCATATACATCTACATCTATCTTCGTTTGCGAATCAAAATGTAGATCCGTTGTCACCCGTGAGGACTAAGATGGAATGCCTCTTTTCCAGTAAAAAGGGTCTCCGGTTCTCTACACTCACCATACGAAACATAGCAGTGTTAAGCTGCTATTTAACGCTGGTATCCTGTGAGAGCGTGGTCCTTCACCGGTCGAGGTGACCCATTCGTGCTACAACTATACTACTAATATAGCTGCAGCATGGCTCTACCATGTAAATCTGATGAAAAAAAATAACTTTTAAACAGCAGATGGCTAGTCTCAGTTGAGACTGACCGTATTGACGGAAATTCGTTAGGTATTATTTGCCATAGCAACCAAGCTCAAGAGTTGGGTTGGTAACCGCAATTTTTATTATAACCAGTTGTAATTAAGAAGACGTTGATTCCCATCTCCTGTTTCAGGTTACCTCTGCTGCCACGACACCCACGTTACTAAATGGAGTGCATAGCCATTACAATGTTAATCTAATTAGTTAAAACGTGTCAAAATCGATCAAGTGAATGTTACGCTCGTCAAAAGGTACACGGCTCACGTTTGGATCTGCGATCGTAAATCCAAGCGTGAAGGCAAATCAACCCTACACCGGGAGAGTTATGGACTTTTACAGGTCAATAAAGTAGCAAGAAGCATGCTTACAAATAATGAATAAAATCATTTTGTATTAAAGAGCTTCTATAAAATGGCTTTTTCAATAAGTATTTAGAATCGGATTTTTTTATAGGATGAGGGTGACAAACAAGCACACAGTCCACCTGACGGTAAGTGGTTGCTGCGGCCCATAGACATCTACATCTATTCTCGATTACGAGTCAATATGCAGATGCGTTGTCACCCGTGAGGACTAACATGGAATGCCTCGTTTCTAGGAAAAAGGGTCGCCGGTTTCTACACTCACCATACGAAACACAGCAGAGTTAAGCTGCTATTTTACGTTGGTATTCTGTGAGAGCGTGGTCCTTCCCCGGTCGAGACGATCCATTCGTGCTACAACTATACCTACTACTAATATAGCTGCAGCATGGCTCTACCACGTAAATTACGTAGCTCGGGATTTCATAAACGGCAATCACGTTTGCGACCACTAGACCAACAGTTTAGTAGGCTAATAGCCTTATACCAACCTTCATATTTCTTTTTGTTGCCAAGCAGCAGTGCTGCACTGTTGTGTTGTGGTTTGAAGAGTACAAAAAGTCAATATAATTATTTATTACAGGGTTGACAAATGACAAGTTAACTGCAGTTTATTTGTTGCTGTTAGATTCTAGTAATTCATTCAAACAGGCTTCATTAGCTACAGTTACCATCATGATGACTGTTAGCTGAGAGGTTTTAAACTGGAAAATGGATGCCTCACTCTGCTTAATGTTCCCCACTGAGGTCCTTACTTTTTAGCAAAACCAACATATAGTTTTTTAAATTCTAAGATTAGAATCTATGTCATTTTAAATATCAATAGACATTCTGCATGTTTTCTTTAACACGGTAGAGTTGAATTACAGCTGTATTACAACATTAATGGTTCAGCTGGACCAGGGAAGGACTATAGGAGCTTAATGCTACTGTTTTTAATGGTGAGTGCAGAGAACTGGAGACCAATCATATTGTTAAAGAGGCAAATCTATCTTAGTCCTCAAGGGGTGATAACGTACCTACATTTTGATACTTAATTGAAGATAGATAGTCTATGGGTTATAACATCCACAGTGTGATCGTTTGTCATCCTATTTCTATAAAAATAAATAACATTTAGATATCCAATCTGGTACAATATTGATATTGGTTCCAATATTGATGGCACCATAGAATGATATGGGAATGTTGATTCAGCAGAACCAGATATACTAAGAATAGGGTTGAATAAACAGACATACAAAATTTAAATAAAAATGTGTTTAAATAATTAACATTTTGGTACCAATTAATATGGTACTACAACTTACTCTCAAGTTGAAAATGTAGCAATTGAAAACCCTAAATTAAATTTATATTACATCTTGAAATAAATAGCAATTCTTCATTACAATTTCTTAAAATTTCATTCCCCACAAATTATTCTTAATTTTTTAATAGTGGGAGAACAGCTCCATTTTACTCTTGCATTTCCCGTTCCCTCACATACTTTGATACCATAATCCTAATATCAATAACACATAATTACAGAATGAACACATAACATTTAGTCAATTTGATTGTAAATCTAATCCCTAAAAGTGGCCATCTTGTGACTTAGCAACTCAAGGATGTGCAGATTCTGTTCCTCTACAGAAGAAAAACCTTTACACATCCTAACTGATTGCAGATCCTTAGTGCACAAACATTTTTGTTAGGTCAGTGCGCTTTACCATTTTCAGCTGCATCACCACTTACCATCAGGTAAGATTGTAGTCAAGAGCTGGCTTAGAATAGAAAAAAAAAGACATAACACTCATCTGGGAAACATCGTACTTAGCCCAGAAGAAGTGAAAATGCTTGCAGCTAAGCAACTCCATTAATTAAAGATAGGTTTAGTAGCAAATTATAGTCACAGCAGCCATTACAATAGTCCATTACTGGTTGCAGTGATATGTCTCATTAGACCTGAATAGCTGCCCACACAGAAAAAAAATCCCTAAATGTAATATGCTGATGATTGTAACTGGCTAACTCAATATACTACTTTGTCATTGTACATGTGACAAATGTAATGTGTAATGTGAAATTACTTCACATGAAATAAAAGAAATACTTTTTTCTGATATCAAAAAAATATTGATATTATTAAAAGTAAATAAACAAATTATATTCACAATATGTTAAATATTAAATTAAAGCTCCTTGTGAATATATGATTAAGAAAGGAATGCTTTGGTGATTTGGTCATGTAGAAATAATGATTATGGAAAGAGTGTCAAAGTAAATTTATATTGCAGAAGTGAATGGAAGAGTCAGCAAGGGATGTCCTAGGTGACGTTTATCGACCAAATTAGCAATAAATTGGAGACTGTACGGCTGTTCACCGTGACTTCGCCCGCGTTTTATTTGGGGTTTTAATTTTTTTGCACAGAACCCTAATTATTTTTCTAAAATAAAAGTAGCCTAAGTTACTCCTTGTGACATCAGCTATCTGCCAGTGAAAATCCCGTCAAAATTGGTCCAGCCCTTTCGGAGATTAGCCGGAACAAACAGACAGACATACAGACAAAAACTTTAAAAATTGTATTTTTGTTATTGGTACCATATATACTTTAATATGCATTTAGTAATAAACTGTAATTTCGTCATTACAGAGACTTAAATTTTATTAATTTGTATAGATGTATAGATGGGCCAAATTAAAAGTACCATTAACCAGGGTACACATATGGATAGTTATATGGATGTAAAGGAAATGTGAGAGGTGTTAGGATTGTGCCAAACAGTATTCTGTAGTCTCTGCTTACCCATACATAACATTAGGAAAACCGTATTTGGTATTTCATACTCATTATTACTTCATTACTATCTGTTAACAGTGGATAAATCTTATTATTCGGCCAACGTGAGCGGTATTTCAGTTAGCAATGATTAAGTTTAAAGAATTAAAAGTTGGTTTCTTTAATGCGGGTTCATTGGGTACGAAACACGAGGAATTCCTCGTAGCCATGAGTCGACATGATGTTGATCTCATGGCGATAAATGAGACCTGGCTACGGGAAGGTGAAGATGGGCGCGCTCCGATCGTACCTGGTTACCGCCTACGTCACGTGCCGAGACCACACTCTGTGCGCGGTGGCCGTGGAGGGGGTGTAGGCTTCTACGTCAAAAAGGGAATCAACTCCCGAACATTATCTACTCCTCACCACAACTGTGTAGAAGAGATGTGGCTAGCCCTGCATATCAACTCAAAAAAAATTGTGATAGGCACGGCTTACCGCCCACCATGGCTTAGCGTTGAATTATTTCTTGATGCTATTACTGACAGCCTTAGCACATTTTCGCACGATTATGTACTGATTTTGGGAGATTTTAATATTAATGTAATTGACACAGAAGATGTGAATACCAAGCGTTTTATGGAATTTATAAATTATGTTAATATTAAACAATTAATAGATAAACCAACACACTTTACCGAAACTAGCCAAACTCTAATTGATGTTATCTGTACTGATGCGCCAACACGAAATGTCACAAACGATCATATAGCTGACTTAGGTAATCATGCCTTTCTTACATGCGAGTTACATTTTAAAATAGACAAAATACTACCTCGGACGTTAGTATATCGCCCCCTAAATGATATCTTACTTGATTATTTTGAACGAGACCTCCAGATAATTCCATGGGATATGATCAGTTGTACCGATAATGTCAATGAAATGGTGCACTTATTTAATCGCTACATCCTAAATTTATTTGACTTGCATTCACCTATTAAAACAGTTATACTTAAGGATCGCCCTTGCCCCTGGATAACCAAAACCATAAAATTAATGATGAGTTTACGCGATGAAGCACGCAACAAATATCGATGTTCACAGTCGCCCAGTCATAAAAATTATTACAAACAATTAAAACATCAAGTAAATGTCGCACTATACCATGAGAAAAAAGCATATTACAAAGTGTTCATTAATAATAATATCAGCAATCCAAAGAAGCTATGGTCAAATTTGAAGGCGTACTCGTTACCACCGAAAAACGAATACGACCTACCGCCACATTTATCGGATCCTGATATTATTAATTCACATTTCTCAAACATACCAGGTTCCTATAACGTAACTATATCAGATCTTACATATTTTGAATTTAATAGATTTACTTCTAAAACTTTTTTGCTGAAACCGGTATCTCAAGATATAATTTTGAATATAATTAAAAAACTAAAATCTAATGCACTGGGAGTTGATGGTATTAACTTAGATATGTTATTAATGACCCTTCCACAAAGTCTGGAAACTATCACCGCGTTGATTAACCTATCGATATCTACAAGTACATTCCCTGACATCTGGAAACTAGCCTTAATACGTCCTCTTCCAAAAAATGCCAATCCTGCTACCGTGACAGACTTACGGCCCATAAGTTTGCTACCCTGTATATCTAAAATATTAGAAAAAGTTGTGTATCAACAATTAATTTCATATCTAGAAAATAATGCTATACTGCCCGATCTTCAATCGGGTTTCAGAAAGGGACGAAGTTCTGCTACTGCCCTATCTGATGTAGTAGGTAATATATTGGAGGCCCAAGATACAGGTCAGGGGACTATACTCGTTCTATTAGATTATTCTAGGGCTTTTGACACCATAAATACGCCTTTGCTTTTGTCCAAAATGTCGTTTTACGGATTTGACCCCAGGACTATAAAATGGTTTCACAGTTACCTTAGTGGACGTTCACAGCAAATTACAATTCAATCAAATGGTCAAAACTGTGTGTCTTCTCCGCAGCGGATCACGCGTGGTGTTCCTCAAGGATCGATTTTGGGTCCCGTACTTTTCGCGTTATATACATCAGACATTAGTAACTGTTTCCAATATTGTAAATATCACTTATTTGCAGATGACACACAGATTTATAAGTCTTTTAAGCCTAGTCATACTGTAGAAGCTGTTAATCAACTCAACGAGGATTTGGATAAAGTAGTAAAGTGGTCAGAGAGAAACTGTTTAGTGTTGAATCCATCAAAGACAAAGTTTTTAATTTGTGGAACGAAACAACAGATTCAAAAAATAAATAAATTTGTCCCAACACTGCACATAAAAGGCACGGTATTAGAAAGAGTCGATAAAGCACGTAATTTAGGAATCATAATTAGCCCTGATCTCAGATTTCAAGATTATATCAATAACATTGTTAAGAACTGTTTTTATAGGTTAAAAATCCTGTACAGAATGCGTGAACACTTAAGTATAGAATTACGAAAAAGACTATCGGACACCCTAGTACTATCAAAATTTAATTATGCTGATACGGTTTATGGGCCTTGTTTACTGTCACGTACCGCACACCTTATTCAACGGGTCCAAAATGCTTGTGTGAGGTTTTGCTTCGATGTACCGCCAAGAGGTCACGTAAGCCCATTTCTTGACGACAATAATATTCTTAAAATGGCTGCCAGACGCAAACTTCATTTAGCTTGTGTACTTTTTGGCGTCATAAAGACAAAAAATCCAAAGTATCTTTTTAGTAAGTTAGACTGGTCTCGCGAGCATAGCAAGTATCTCACCCGCGCTTCATCTTATAATAGGCTCAGTATTCCGCGACATTCTTCTTCAGCCTTTCGAGGTTGTTATAAGTACGCAGCCTCCCATTGCTGGAATAATTTACCTCCTCCACTACGTGACCTAAACACAGTAGGCACGTTTAGAAAACACTTAAAATATCTCCTAATAAACGAACAGAAGGGTATAGTTAATAAATAGGAGTATTGTTAAGAGGTTAGACGTTAGCTGATTTTCCGTTTACATAATATTTATTATGCTATTACATATTATTATTTATTACAAAAAGCCTATTAAACGTATGTATCTATGTATGTATGTGTATATATATATGTATATATATATATATATGTATATATATATATATATATATATATGTATGTGTATATATATATATATATATTATATGTGTGTGTTTATATGTATGTATGTGTATTTGTATGTATATGTATATGTGTGTGTATGTATGTGTTTGCGTATGTATGTGTGTATGTATGTGTGTGTGTATATATAACAAATCATACATTACATTATCTTTATATATAAAAATTACGTGTCACGTTGTTTGTTTGTCAGCGATGAACTTCGAAACCACTCGCCCCAAATTTGTACACTCTGTGCAGTTTGGTCCAGCTTGAGAGATAGGATAGTTTTTATCCCGATAAGTGAACCTCAATTTTTTTTATTGCAAATTTAAGGATTTTTATAGTACAAATGTTCGCCGCTAAGGGCAGAACAACGTCTGCCTGGCCAGCTAGTGATTTTATAATATACACTGTTAAATTAAATTATGACACTTACTAATGTTCCCGTCACATCTAACGTAGCGTTCAGTAACTTGCATTCAGCACAATTATACAAAACGCATTTTCCATTTTGTTATTGTCATTCATCAGTTGTTATTGTCATATGTATCTACTACTCGCTTAATGTCGACACTTATGGCACGGTCTCCGTGGGACCGTATGGGGCCGACTGAAAATCAGCGTCGCTATCCCGCGGCTTATGCTGAGGCGGTCCCTTCCGCCACTTCATCTGTTTCGATTATTAAGTCATGAATTGTTGTTATATCCTCTATTTTTTTTTTTGTTTATTAATTTTCCTGTGTTTTTTTTTTTAATTTTTTTTATTATTATTTTATTCTTATTCGTATTAATTTTGTTTATTAATTTGTCATTGTAATATGAAGTGTCGGAATAAATGTCTTTATGTCTTTATGTCTTTATTAGTATAACATACCATTAGCACACACCTGTCAGGTGACAGGTGTGGGCTAATGGTTTATGTAAGTATATCACCTTCAATAGTATAAAATCATATAGGTGCTGCACTTTTTATAGCTAATAACTATTTCTAATTCTTTTAATGATATTTATCATTCAAAAATGAAAACAGTTACAAAAATCTTTATATTTTTTGTTCTATTCATGAAATTATTTTAAAAAAATATTAGTATGTAATATTAACATTTTTTTGTAATATTAATATACTTTAATAATATTATTTCGTCAAAATATTTGATTAATACATTTATTACTATTTAAAATTACAGCATTTACCACTTGCATTGCAAATAAAATTATTCATTTGCACAGAAAATAATGAATTGAAAATAGCAACAATTGTTTTTATTTCAAAGAAACAAATAATTTTAAAATTACCTAAATATGAAAAGCCATCATAGGCTCTTCCATGTAAATGAAATGACGATAAATAAACATAAACACACAATAATGCTCATTCCAAATAACGCTTTACTTACCTCCGTCTTTAAAAGATGCAGTTTTGTCGATCGGGATGATGAGCAAAGGCAAAATTCCACTTAAACCAACAAGTATTGAAGCAAGAGCCGAAAATAGCCACGGGTGTTCGTCTAATTCTTCTAAAAATGCGAAAAAGTATTCCGGAATATATCCCGCCATAACTACTCCTGAGTTTTCCATTTCAAAAGTTTTTCCAAAATCTTCAAAACACTTTTTTTTCAATAATATTAATAATGAACAATGAGCACCAGCTTACAACACGGTGTAAAATTCGTTAATGATTATCTGTCATTTTTGCACGAGATAAAAAGATACTACCAAGACGAACTAATCTGCACTGAGATTGAGTACGCCCGTTTTCTGATTTCTGACCGAAGTCTTACAGATTAGTTATAAAATTATTATCGTTATAACGCCGGCAACGAGAAAACTTTTATAGCTAATTCATTTTTCATGCAAACATAATTATGTAAACATAACAAGATGCGTAACTGCGACTGTGAACAAATAACAAAGCCAATGCGCGGCGGCGATATCACAATTATTAATGAAGATATCGTATTCGTACTAAACTGTGGTACTAAATTTATTTACGAACAAAACATATCAAACAAGAACTACGAATACGAATACGAATTGTTACCATAAATTATAAAGTTGGTTGAACGAATCGGAGGGGGTGACATTGGCTGATTACAGTAGGCTTGTTAAAAACTACCCATATATCTAAATATCGATGTTTTGTGTGAAAATATGGATATTTCGAAATTTATTTTAAAGTATCGAATTCGTAGCAACTTGAATATATTTTAAAATGTTACATTTATTTTAAAATTTAATAGACAAAACATAAAGCAGCAAAAGAACCGCAAAAGCATTTATGTGCTGCTATTAAATATTATTAAAAGCATTTTTGCGTTGTTGAAACATCCTGTAATAAAATGTGGGCCTCAACCTACTCATGCAAAACAAGACGATAAATTGATATTTATTATTTATATAAAAAAGGCCAGGTCAAAAAAAGGCCAGGTCAAGAGTACCCTAAACCGTAGAGCATGTATGAAGGGAATAATGAAAGTGGAAGAAGCGAAACAAGTATGTAAGGATCGTAGCAAGTGGAAAGAAGTGGTGTCTGCCTACCCCTACGGGAAAGAGGCGTGATTATGTGTATGTATGTATGTATGTATTACGGGATAATTATCGATGCGGCTGAATAAATATCGATAATATAAATATCGATATATTTTTTTTACTTGCCCATCCCTAGATTACAGTAGTCTTGGGTGACAGAAGACAGTTTTTATTTATTTATTAAAATTTTAGCCTTGGATGCTTGTCCTTCAGTATGTATCAAGCATAGACTTAGAATATACTCATAGACTTAAAATATACTGGCGTATAGACCATAGACTTAGAATATACTGGTGTGTAGACCAACATAGTGTGCAGGGGGAAGAAAATTCCTTATGACAACAATGCAAGATAGGAAAGGATACTAAATCTCATGATTCTGTAACCGATTTTAAACTATAAATCGGCTCAATTCGGCCCGCAAGAAATAGCTCCTAGATATTGTGTATTGTTTTAAGGTATAATAGTGGTTATTTTTAGTAAGTAACTTTTTTCCAAAATGCTTACTTGTTCAGTGAGTGATTGTGGTGTTAATAATAGAAATAATCCTGATAATTTTACATTTCACAGTTAAATTCTCAAGACGTCGTCAATGTTATGAAGCGTTTATTTTTGGTTAAAATTTATTTTAAATACTGTTTTAAATATAGAACGTGTTCAATTAATTTGATTATTTTGATATTTTACAAAGAAAAAAGTCACGTTGATGAAAGTTGTGCCTCAATGAGCTATTTGATGATCGCTGGATCGGCAGACTAGGAACACACGCTTGGCCACTTCGCTCACCAGATCTGACCCCGTTAGACTTCTTTCTGTGGGAGTGTGTGAAAAAAAGGGTTTTTAATCGTGAGAGTGACAGTGCTGACAAAATACGCCAAAGGATCGAGGATGTTTTCGACAAACTACGTACGGACTGTGTCGAAGACCACACGACAATGCCCCGCCTGCATGAAGAGACGAAACACCGAGCCCACATCTGCCTCGAAATTAATGGAGCACAATTTGAGCCGCATCTCATAAGACCACGGAGGATTTAGAGCGGTAAGCTGTTTCATAACTATTTTTTTTAAATAACTTAGTACTGGACTAATCTAAATAGTTACATAACTGAATACATGAGAATAATAAACATACGTACACGATGAATAAAAACGCATGACTCTAACCTTGGTTACATTTCATTTAAGTATTTTTTTTATTAGCGGGGAATCGAACCAGTTATTTGGGTTATTTAACCTGTAAATTCTTATTAAAGTGGCTACGTGGAGACAAGCACAGTGGCAAAATAGTAGGTTAAGTAAATAAGTTAAGTATTTAGACAAGTGTTGTAAATTATTAGGTATTAGGGTACCATCGCTAGTTGCAGGCCGTGCGAATTCGTACATTGACCTCTAGTCAGCTGATTGTAATTCAGTAATGCCATTAGTATTTCAGTATTTACATGTTTATTTTACGAAATTATCGTTTCGTTTAGCTGTACTAACACGATGGAGCGTGAATAAATCTAATAAAACGTTGTGAAAATTTGATTTTTTTTCATCAGGATCTATTTTATATTTCACCCCTCATTAAAGGTATAGTTGGTACTGTCGTCTCTCTTCGTTTTCGGGAGTGTTTCAAAAATACCCTGTATAAGGCCAGCATAGACCACGACCGAGTCAGTATTGAATTGTCGATACAAGCGTATACTTTTTAATAGTGGTAGAGCCAGGCGGCAGCTTTTGCTGTAGAGGTTTACCTCTGAGTTTCGCTTGGTGAGTGCAGGTGGCTGGAGGCCCTTTTTACTGGAAATGAGGCATTCCATCTTAGTCCTCACCGGTGACAACGCATCTACATTTTGATTCGTAACAGAGGATAGATGTAGATGTCTATGGGCCGCAGCAACCACTTACCATCAGGTGGACTGTGTGCTCGTTTGTCCCCTTATCCTATAAAAAAAACTTCAGTTTTCATTTATTGTAGAAGCGTGCTCGTCGCGACCCCTGCCAGCCCTTTTCAGGGCTGCAATTCTACTCAGCTGCGCACCCATGCCAACGAGGGTTAGGGCGTCCCCCCAAGGCGACGCACACCAGCTCGTCCCCGTTGGTGTGGAATTCAGCGCGCAAAGCGGCGGTGGGGACCGCCACCCGTCACGCACAGCCCGACACGGCGGAAGGTGGAGGACAGAGTGCAGAGTTGGCACGGGGAATGTTAGAGGAGGCATGAGAGATAAGACGAATGAGTTGATCGAAATAATGAAAGAAAGAGAATTAGATGTCGTGTGTATGTCGGAGACCAAACGGAAGGGCAGTGGTACTGAAGAGCTCTCTGGCGGGGCGTTAGCTCTATGGTCCGGAGTCCCGGAGAGCGAGAGCGCCTGCCAGGGAGTAGGGATGCTGCTGTCGTCTCGGCTGGTCGATGTTATGACTGAATATAAGGTTGTGTACTCAAGACTTCTCTGGGATCGCTTTAAATTGGGACTGACGAAGTTATTCCTTTTGGCTGTTTATGCGCCGGTAGCTTCGTCGTCCAGGGCTGAGCTGGAGGAGTTTTTTGAGAATGTAAGAGAAGTTCTAGATTTGGCTAGGGGAAACGAAAGAATTGTTGTATGTGGTGATTTGAATGGATGGGTTGGTACCGCTCGACCAGGGTACGAGTCGGTGCTTGGAAAGTTTGGCGATAAAAGGGTTAATGATGCTGGCAGGCTTATACTGGCGGTAAGCAAGGAAAAGGGTCTTCTTGTGACAAACACTATGTTTAATCACAAGAAAATCCATATGTATACTAGAGAAAGAAAGAATGAGAGAAGTATGATCGATTTGTTCCTGGTGGATGACCGACTGCAAAAACAGGTGATGGATACGCGAGTGTTCAGGGGTGCTGACGTGGGAACGGATCACTATCTAGTGATTACTAGATTTAGGGGTCTGTTCGCGGGTTGGAGCTACCGGACGGCAGTGACAGAACCACAGTTGGTCTGTCGCATCCGAAGCTGGAAGCTTCAGGAAGCGGATACCAGGGACAAATATCACGCGAGGGTAGTCGAAAAGCTTGACACCATCGATGACAGAAAAGAATGTGTGGAAAGAAAATGGCAGAACCTTAGGGATGGAATGGTAAGTGCAGCGGAAGAAGTGTGTGGAACGATTAAAAGAGGCAGAAGTAAAAGAAGAAATGCATGGTGGAATGATGAAGTGAAAGAAGCTGTAAAGAAGAAAAAGAAAACATGGTTAGACTACTTGGCCTCTAGTAATGATAAGAATATGAGAGAGAAGATGAAAGAAAGATATAAGCTGCAGAAAGTTTACACGAAAGCATTGATTGAGGAAGTGCGTAAAAGTTGTAGAATGGAAGCGCACGAAAGGTTGTCGCACAACTTTAAGGAGAACTCCAAACTCTTCTGGAAAGAGTTTGGAAGGACCCGAAGTGGTGCGACGGCCTTAAGAATGAACAAAGTGCTTTCGAGAGCTAATGGCGTCCTCTCAGAAAAATCGCACGTCATGCAGTGATGGAGCGAATTTTATAGAGAAATGTATGCGTGTGATGATCTTAGTGAGGGATCCGGGGGTGACGCCGTGACTGGTGCGCCAGACCGTACCTCGATGACACTGAGGTCATCAGTATGAAAGAGATTGAACGTGCGATTCGAAGTTTGAAATGTAGTAAGGCTGCGGGATTAGACAGAGTTACTGCTGAAATGGTCAAGTATGGTGGACCTCGCGTCTGGGACAAATTTCATCTGCTGTGTAATTTGTGCTGGTGGACGGGGGATGTCCCGGATGATTGGCGATTCGCAGTCATTGTGCCTTTATATAAAGGTAAAGGTTCACATTTTGACTGCGGGTGCTATCGGGCGATCAGCTTGACCATTTTAGCAAGTAAAGTCTACTCGAAGGTTTTGACACGTAGGATGCAAGAGAAATCGGAAAGATTTCTATGGGAGGCACAATGCGGATTTAGACCTGGAAGAGGATGCACGGATCAAATGTTTTCTTTTCGCATGATCACGGAGAAACTTGTGGCTGCTAACCAGAAGATTTTCTGTGCTTTTGTGGATCTTGAGAAAGCATTTGATAAGGTTGTAAGGAAGAAAATGTGGGAATTGTTGCCGGGGTACGGTGTTGATGTTCGATTGCTAAGGGCTGTGCAGTCACTTTACTGTGACTGTAAAGCCTGTGTGCGGGTAGGGCATGACCTGTCACCCATGTTTAGCGTCCAAACGAGCGTAAAACAGGGTTCTGTCATGTCTTCCTGGCTGTTCATACTGTATCTCGACAGCTGGTTACAGAAGCTGAAAGATAGCTGTTTGGGTGTGAAATTGGGTGACATAAAAGTAAATTGTCTGCTGTATGCTGATGATGCAGTGCTTATTGCACCATTAGGGTTAGAACTGCATTAGTCACGTGTATGAAAGAGGAATGTGAAATTAAAGGTCTCCGTTTGAATGCTAATAACAAAGGTTCTGGTATTTGAAAGGGACGAAGAGAGAACGAAGTGTGAAATATGGGTAAGTCAGGAATGTCTAGAACAGGTAAATGAAATTGTATACTTGGGGAGTGCTTTTAGCCGGGATGGAAGATGTGATTTAGATGTGGACAGGCGTGTCGCTGCCGGGAACAAAGTCAATGGTGCCCTGACTGCGTTAGTCAAAAGGCAAGGCGTAGTGAAGAGTGCACGCCTTGCAATAGATAACGCAGTGTAGGTACCGACTTTGTTATATGGCAGCGAAACCTGGGTATGCCAGAAGAAGCATAAAAGCAAGTTGAATGCAGTGGAGATGCGATCTCTTCGTAAAATGTGTGGCGTTACCATGGACGGCCGAAAGCGAAACGAAGAGATTCGCAATATGGCAGGTTTGACAGATGACCTTATCACAAAAATTGATAAGGGCGTGCTTCGATGGTTTGGGCACGTTGAGCGAATGAGTGAAGACCGAATGGTGAAGAAAATATATAGCGCGCAAGTTAATATTAAAAGATGTCGAGGTAGACCGAGACTAACTTTCGAAGACCATGTGAGCAAACTGCTCGAAGAGGGGAGGATCAAGAGTACTCGGATACCTAGACGTGCATGTATGAAGAAGATAATGGATCTGAAAGAAGCGAAAGAAGTATGTAAGGATCGTGACACTTGGCGATCTGTTCTCTCTGGCTACCCCGTCAGGAATTGTGCGTGAAGATAAGTAAGTAAGTAAGTACTCGGCAGTTTTTAATTGTCTCGAACCCCAAGCTCGTAACATTCCCAAGTCACTATGATAAAACTCTTAGCGTAGTTAGGTATAGATATTTAGTAATGATAGTATGATAGTTTAAATTCCATAACATTTGATACTCACAACGATCGATGCCCAATTTATGCTTGATGGCCGACGGCATTGTGCCGAGGGCTTAAATAGCTTGATTAATCGCCTACAGCGTTAGTCGTAGAGAAGAGGAACTCGTGGATAAGTAATAGCTGCACAGATCAATAGACCGTGCCGCAGTCAGTCCATGAACGAGTGACCATTTTCTTAACATACCGAGATTGAGAGAATAGAAAGTACATCTCTATCCTCAGACACTTAGTCCACTTGACTGTGTTAAGATTATTATGTTTTTAAAATTCATGCAGCTAAAATGATAATAAGTTTATTATTACTTTATAGTTTTCAGGGACAGATGAAAGAATATAAACATGAAGCATGATGAAGCCTCATAAACATATTGGCGTTTAAGCAGAGCAATCTTATTTAACTGATTCCTACAACTTTCTTTCCTTGAATTATTAAGTTTACATTTATACTTAAGTCGAATGTTAAAATAAAGTTCTATAATGTATTTAATTATTAATTATTGAATGTTTATAATTATCACAAGTAATACTTATATGAAAAATAAAGCAGCCGTTATGTACTCCATGTCCCCATTTTTATTTCCCCATCACAACATTTTATAAAATATAAATAAGTATATACTTAGTTAAGAATCTACCTTTTTATGTTAACAATATGTTAAAAAAGAAATTCCGGGGAAACTGCCCACGGCAGTAAATATTTTTCCTCAGAGATCATAGCTCAAAAATACAATTTTCCGATCTGATTATTGGAGAGTTTTTTAAGTTTATCGGTAAATTCCGAGATATTCAGATTAAGAGATCGTGATCCTTGGCGATTTTAACGCCCACCACGCTGATTGGCTCGGTTCACGTTTAACCGATCATGCGGGGAGATCTGTTTATGACTGCCTTGGCATATGGTCTGACACAACTGTTTACTTCACCTACGCGGATTCTAGATGTGGAGGATCATACACATTCCCTGTTGGACCTTCTGCTGACCTCTCATCCGGACGGATATCAGGTTTCCGTCGATGCCCCTCTCGGCTCTTCGGACTATTGTCTGATCCGGCGTGTGGTGCCACTCACACTCCCCTCGCGGTTGCGTTCTGCAAGTTGCCGCCGTGTTTGGTATTACAGATCGGCGGATTGGGACGGAATGCGGTCTTTCTTTGCATCCTACCCATGGGGGCGGGTTTGCTTCTCGCCGGGTGATCCCAGCGCTGTTGCTGACTCTGTCACTGATGTGGTGCTACAGGGAATGGAACTATTTGTTCCATCATCTGTGGTCATCATGTGTCGCTCCTGTAAGACTGCATTACGCAGTAAGCAGGAGTGTTATCAAGGCTGGGCTGCGGCTTCGGCGACTCGGGATGTAACCACCAGCACACTTAAAAAGAAGTATTACTTCGCCTCCAGGTCCTTCAAAAGAGTTATTGCCAAGGCAAAGTCAGAGCACATAGGCAGAATTGGCGAGAAACTAGTTCGCCTTCCTTCGGGAACCCGTGCATTCTGGTCTCTCGCCAAGGCTGTCCAAGGTAATTTCTTTAAGCCATCACTACCATCTCTGCACAGGGAGGACGACTCACTGGCCCAAGCCGAAAAGACAAAGCCGACCTTTTAGGCACCCTTTTTGCGTCCAACTCGACTCTTGATGACGGGGGAAAAACACCGCCGACCATCCCGGGGTGTGAGTGCTCCATGCCGGATGTGCGGTTCTCACAGCGCTCGGTTCGCAAAGCACTCCTCTCCTTGGATATCCAGAAGTCGAGTGGGCCTGACGGAATCCCCCCAATTGTGCTGAGGACGTGTACTCCGGAGTTGGCACCCGTCCTAACGCATCTTTTCCGGTACTCCTACTCCCAAGGCGTAGTCCCGAATTCATGGAAGACAGATTTTGTCCACCCGATCCCTAAAAAAGGCGACCGCTCAGACCCGTCAAACTATAGGCCTATCGCGATCACCTCCTTGTTCTCCAAAATAATGGAGTCCATTATTAACTGCCAGCTCATGCGGTACCTTGAGGATCACCAGCTGATTAATGACCACCAAAACGGTTTCCGTCGGAGTCCATAAGCTGGTGATCTTATGGTCTACCTGTCCCATAGATGGGCGGAGGTAGTAGAGTCCAAGGGGGAGGCGTTGGCTGTTAATTTGGACATTGCGAAGGCCTTCGATCGGGTTTGGTACAAATCGCTTCTTTCGAAGCTCCCTTCCTATGGACTTCCCGAGAAATTGTGCAATTGGATCACCAGCTTCCTTGCAGATCGGAGCATTATGGTAGTTGTAGACGGCGCATGCTCCGACTACAAGCCTATTAACGCTGGTGTTCCACAAGGCTGTGTGCTATCATCAACGCTGTTTCTTCTGCATATCGATGATATGTTGCTAACTGGTAGCATTCTTTGCTATGCGGATGACAGCACTGGTGATGCTATATACACCGGCCGTGCCAATATTTCTCGGGAAAACGTTGCCGAGTACCGGAACAAACTTGTGTCTGAAGTCGAGTCTTTGCTGAACAAAGTCTCGGATTGGGGGCGACTAAATCTAGTCCAGTTTAATCATCAGAAGACACAAGTTTGCGCGTTTACCGCTAAAAAGAACCCCTTTGTCGTGTCTCCTCAGTTTCAAGGCACTCTCCTTCTTGCCTCAGCCAGTATCGGAATCCTCGGAGTCGACATATCGAGTGACGTGCAGTTTCGTGGTCACTTGGAAGAGAAGGCCAAATTGGTCTCTAAAAAGCTTAGCATGCTCAGCAGAGCGGGACAGTATTTCATGCCGGCACACCGACTGCAACTTTTCAAAGCGCAGGTTCGGTCTCACATGGAATACTGTTCTCATCTCTGGGCAGGGGCTCCCCAGTGCCAGCTCCTTCCACTCGACCGCATCCAGCGCAGAGCGGCTCGAATCGTCGACGACCGAGTCCTTTCCTATCGGCTCGATTCATTGGCACTGCGAAAAGATGTTGCATCCCTTTGCATTTTTTTTTCGCATCTACCACGGGGAGTGCTCTGAGGAATTGTTCGGATTAATCCCAGCCGCCAAATTTCACGAACGCACATCGCGGCAGAACTCCCGATACTATCCACACCATCTGGATGATTGGCGGTCCACCACTGTGTGATTTAGAAGATGTTTTCTTCTTCGCACGACTTCCTTGTGGAATCGATTACCATCAGCGATTTTTCCGGACCGATACGACTTAGGGACCTTCAAGAAAAGAGCGTACTCCTTTTTAAAAGGCCGGCAACGCATCTGCAATTCCCTCCCTGGTGTTGCAGTTGTTCATGGGCGGCGGTAGTCACTTATCATCAGGTGAGCCGCATGTTCGTTTTACCCCCTCTCCTATAACAAAAAAATTCACCTGGGATTGTATACATTTTAATTGAAATCCAACAAAAGGCAGGTAGATTCAGCTTATTCCCAGGAACATGTTATATGAATACTTTTTAATTATCTTAGAACTATTATGGTAAAATTCAGTTAATTTTTGAAGTTATTTAACTTCATGCACTAAACACTTTTTTAAAACCCTTTTACCGCTTCCTTAACAATCATTTTCGATAGTCCTTGTAAGTAAAATATACATAACTAACTAACGCACACAATACCAAATCAAAATTGGTCACGCGTTTCCGGGCTGTCAGGTGGTGGTCTATACGCCAGTATATTCTAAGTCTATGGTATAGACTGACATAGTAGTTTCAACAGTGGTAGAGCCACGCGGCAGCTTTTGCTGTCGCACGGATGGGCCGGCTCGAACCGGGGTGGTACCACGACCTCACAGAATACCAGCGTGAAGTAGAGGTTTACCTCTGCGTTTCGCTTGGTGAGTGCAGGTGGCTGGAGGCCCTTTTTACTGGAAATGAGGCATTCCATCTTAGTCCTCACGGGTGACAACGCATCTGCATTTTGATTTGTAATAGAGGATAGATGTAGATGTCTCCATAGACCCATCGGTCGGCCCATGCCGCAGCAACCACTTACCATCAGGTAGACTGTGTGCTCGTTTGTCACCCTTATCTTATATAAAAAAAAAGTATGCAAGGGAGATGAAAATTTCCTATGGCAGAAATGCAAGACAGAAAATGATACCAAACCTATAATAATAATTATAATGAATTTGTTACCGATTTTGAATGACAGGTCGGCACAAGTAGGCACGCAAGAAATAAGCTTTGTAATTTTTTTATATAATATAATAAAAAAGAGGTAGATATCGCACTAGTGCGCGCAAATTGTTGCAGACAAATTAAGACAATTGTTGTAATTTTATTTAATCGGCCAATACCAGCGAGCGAAACAAAGCGTGTCCGTGGCGTGACAATATTGACAATAACATATCCAAAATGCCAAGTTGTGTCTTAAGAAAGTGTAAAAACTATGGTTCGAAGATAAATAAGAGTAAAGGAATTTCATAACATACGTAAGTATAATAAAATAATATTAAATATTTATATTTTGTCACGATTTTATTTCTCATTTACAAATAAATGTTGAATTGTTATAATATGGTGGTTCGAAAAGCATAGAGAATATGATTGCCAATATAGCGCGACAAGGACAAATAGAATATGTCATAGATTAACAACCTAAAGCGAAATCGTAGGCACAATTCATAGACTTCGTTAGCAGCTTGATCGCGAGTTTTCTTGTTAGTTAGTGAGTGCCTTTCTAACATAATATTATAATGATCATAATAAGTTCTGACTTTCAACGTTTTAAAATTAAGATGATATAGAATGAGATTAGTAATACCGGGCTATTAGATATTTTATTATTAAAATTAAAATGTATGTAATGTACCTAGATAGAACATAATTTTTCTCATTATGTTATATTATTTACCTGTGATAACCTGGGTAAAATTTATTATTATAAAAATCACGATACTTATTTATTTTAACAAAGAAAAGGTCGTAACTTCTGTAAGTTCACAATTTCAATTTTACAACTATTGTGTGTAAAAGGGCAATTTAAGTTTTTTTTTATTTAGGGGTCACAAACATTTTTGTCCCGTATAGGAATCAAACCCACAGCACTTGGCGCAGCGTTACTAGTGGCACTTAAATCACTATACCACCTTTGAAGACAATTTTGATAAATTAATTACTACTATAATTCTTGTATAATTTACCCTAACAATTAAGACAATTTCTGCTTTTTCAGGACAATGATGATGTTCCGAAATTTGGCTTACCTGTCACTCTGGTCATTTGGCTTCTATTTGCCAAGTAGCGCGACCATCAGTAAAAAAACGTAAACAGTAAATTATGTAGGTATTCGATAATTAGGTTCATAATTTATCGAAAATACAATTGACAGAACTCAAATTTATTTAGAATTTGTTTGTGAATAAATATATAACAATTTTGTTTATAGTTTTATTTAATAAATCATTACCAGTGTAATATGCCTATTATATTTTTTCTTATTATATTTATATTTAATGTCTCTTCTGTGGCAAATCCGCATACTCTATAATTCACTCGTATACTTCAAGCGCAATACACTACAGACAGTTATCTCTTTCTGTATTTTACGTTCCGTATTATCTATCGCAGTCGTAGTTGAAAATTACTATACACGTATATGTATTTACATTTGTTATAACAACGCAACGATATCTGAACGCCGCTCAGTATGAACGTAGCGTATCTTTCCTTTATAATACCATTGATTATAATAGTGTAAATGTTTATAATTTATAGTTTTCCAAAATGGATGCATTGCATGTTCCGTAAGTGACTGTGGTGTCAATAATATAAATAATCCTGATGATTGTACATTTCACAGGTAAATTCGCAAGATGTCGTTACTGCTATGATGCGTCCATTTTTGGTTGATATTTATGTTATATACTGTTTAAAATATAGAATATTTTCAATTATATTATTAATTTTGATATTTTGCAAAAAAGTCACGTTGTTGATAATTTGTATAATTTTGGTGAATTCATTTTTAAACTTAATATTTTACATGTATGCTAGAGATTGACTCAACTATATCAAAATTAATGTCGATATTTTATCTTGAATGCTTATAAAGAGTCGATAGACTTGTCTACACCTCAAGGAGAGGAATGAAAATAAATGCTCAATTAGCGTTCTAAAAACGTCTTTAATTTTGCTATTTGGTTAATTGAACGGATTGGAATCCAAAAGAGAACTCTACAATTTGCAGCAAATATTTTCTTGAGAAATATAAAAGAAAAAGCTGAATAAAAACGATTTTATTAAAAGGAGCCATTCCTACATTATTTTTGTACCAGTAAGTATAATACTGTTACAGTAAGACTACAAAAACTTTAGGTAAAAATAAAAATAGAGACAGATTTTTTACAATATAAAACTGTAGTATATTAAAAATAAAAAAATCTTGAGATTACACTATTTAAAAAATTATGAACCCAACTGAGTATCTATTTGTCAACTAAAATAATGTATAACCTTTTTTAACTACCCGCACCTCACGGTCACACTAGTACAATATTTATCCCAATATAGTACAAATCCATCACCCTATTTCCCCAAGGGATTGAGCGGAGCTTCGGATTAGAATAGAATCATCATCATCATCATCATCATCATCATCATTACAGCCCTTCACAAGTCAACTGCTGAACATAGGCCTCCCCCAAAGAATGCCACAAAGCACGGTCCTGAGCCACCTGCATCCATCGACTTCCTGCATGTCTTACCAGGTCGTGTAGTGTTATGCTACTTACATATCATTTTACACTATTTTTCTATTCTGTTTTTGATTTTCTGCATTCATATTTTGCATCACTTTTCACGCTATCAGTTATGCTACTTACATATCATTTTACACTATTTTTCCATTCTGTTTTTGATTTTCTGCATTTATATTTTGCATCACCTTTATTTCCATAGGATCCTGTAACGTTTTTACACAATAAAAAATCATTTTCACTTCGTATTTTCACGCTATCAGCACCGTTTAAATCGCTGTCAATGGAGTCTTACCTTTTTCTATCTTTTATTGAGTTCTCCGTAACTCTGCAATTTCAGGTTTCGTGCGCGCTGCCGCGCTATAGTTTTTCCTATATGAATAATATCTCATTTCTTACTTAAATGTAACTGTTTTTCAATTATATACCTAAAACCAAAAATTTATATTTTTGA
The DNA here is from genome assembly GCA_033319125.1 of Parnassius glacialis. Lineage (NCBI taxonomy): Eukaryota > Metazoa > Arthropoda > Insecta > Lepidoptera > Papilionidae > Parnassius > Parnassius glacialis. The sequence goes on from JAVANC010000008.1 coordinate 6,643,188, forward strand.
CAACCATTATTTATATGGTTGTTATGGTAACTTTTATTCAAATTCGTCACTGGTCTGATGTTCTTATTTCGATATTTCCACATAAATACTCTTTTGCTCTAGGTCATTTACCAAAAATTTCCTTTTAATTTAAATAATTTCTCGTTCTCTCTAAAAAGGTATAAAAGCCGAACCATCGGAGAATACAGAGATTCTCGCTTCAGTTTTCAAACGTGAAGCATCTACTAAAGGCCTTATCCCGGGGCCGCATTGCACCGGGATCCTGCAAGCCTCCATCTACATTTGAAGTCGTCGGCGTAATCTACTTCAAGCGCGGGGCCACACTACTCCGGGCGCTACGACTGCTTGCTCCAGGCGCTGAGTGCACCTACTACCCGCGCTACCTTTGGGCGCTACGACTGCTTGCTCCAGGCGCTGAGTGCACCTACTGCCGCGCTACCTTTGGGCGCTGCGACTGCTTGCTCCAAGCGCTGAGCGCACCTACTTCAGGCGCTACGTGCGCCGGCTCCGGACGCTGCGTGTGCCCAGACCAGGCGCTGCGTGCCATCACCGCCAAGAAACTACAAGCTCAGCGTGTGCCTACTTCTACTCCAAGCGCAGCGTGCGTCACTTCGACCTTTAGGCTCCACTACAATACAATATTCTCCTATCTTTACTTTTTTATCTAATGGTAATTACACGTTATCCATCATCATCATCATATTTCATTTTCTTTATAAAATTGTAAATACCTTTTTAAAAATTTAAATATATTATTTTCTTGTTCTACTTTTGTTGTTTTGTTGTTCTTAGGTTAGGTTCTATTTTTTTTAATTGTCGCTTCACGACAGTCGTCACTCCATCTTGTGGGGGGACGCCCTACACTTCGCCTACCAGTACGAGGCTGCCACTCGAGAACCTTTCTTCCCCATCGGTTGTCGGTTCTTCGAGCTATATGGCCGGCCCACTGCCACTTCAGCTTACTAATCCGTTGGGCTATGTCGGTTACTCTGGTTCTACTGCGAAGAGAAACTCCGAGCACAGCCCTCTCCATAGCTCGCTGAGCGACCTTGAGCTTCCTCATCCGGCCAGCAGTGAAGGACCACGTCTCAGTTCCGTAAGTCATCACTGGCAACACGCACTGGTTGTACAATTTTGTTTTAAGGTTTTGAGGTATTTCTGACGAGAAGATGTGTCGTAGATTCCCGAACGCTGCCCAGCCGAGTTGAATCCGTCGATTGACCTCTCGGTCGAAGTTGGACTTACCTAGTCGGACTATTTGTCCCAGGTAAACATACTCGTCAACAACTTCGAGCTTAGTGCTCCCAACAACTACCGGCATAGGTGTGACATGGACATTAAACATAATCTTTGTTTTGTCCATGTTCATCTTAAGACCTATCCGTTGGGAGACACTATTGAGGTCATTGAGCATAGTGCTTAGTTCCTCCAGCGATTCTGCCATGAGGACTATATCGTCAGCAAATCGAAGGTGAGTGATGTACTCGCCATTGATGTTAATACCGTATCCTTTCCAGTCCAGAAGCTTGAAAACGTCTTCCAATGCAGCGGTGAAGAGTTTCGGGGATATAACGTCACCCTGTCTTACACCTCTCTGCAATTGGATAGGTTTCGTACTCTGGTTCTGTACTCGGATAGCCATCGTAGCTCTACTGTACAAACACTTCAGCACTTCGATATACCGACAGTCAACTTGGCACCGCTGAAGGGACTGCAGCACCGCCCAAATTTCGACGGAATCAAAGGCTTTCTCATAGTCCACATACGCCAGACATAGTGGCAAGTTGTACTCTTCGGACTTCTGTACAATTTGCCGTAGGGTATGTATGTGGTCTATGGTGCTAAAGCCCTTTCGGAAACTGGCTTGTTCGGGAGGCTGGAAGTCGTCAAGTCTGCGCGCGAGACGATTCGTAATGACTCTCGAAAACAGCACGTAGACGCGGCTCAGAAGGGAAATCGGTCTGTAGTTCTTCAAGAGAGCGTTGTCACCTTTCTTGAAGAACAAGACCACCGCACTTCTGCTCCACGTCTCCGGGGTAATTCCACCATGGAAGACGGAATTAAAGAGCTTCTGAAGTACTTCAAGTACCGGTCTTCCACCCGCTTTCAGAAGCTCCGCTGTAATTCCATCCTCGCCTGGGGCCTTGCCGTTTTTAAGGTGCTGGAGAGCCATTCTAATCTCGCTCAGACTGACGTCCGGGATATTTTCGGAATAGTGTCGAATAAGACTCGCTCTTGGATCGTTACTCACACTAGCGTGTGGCTCCAACGATGACGTGTACAGCTGCCCATGGAACCTCTCAATCTCACTCAAAGTCTCAGGTGCCCCGGAAACGATGCTGCCACATTCGGTCTTCAGCTTTGACAGTTGGCTCTTTCTGGCAGACAGATCTCTGGCAAAAACTTTGGAGCCTTGGTTCCGCTCGATCGCTTCTTCAATACGAGCTGTATTGAAGTTGCGTAAGTCTCGCCGCATGCATTTGGAGATCTGTCTGTTCAGTTGCCTGTATGCTGTCAAATCTGTTGAAGAATGTAGCCTCATCTCCCGTCTAACAGCCATGAGATTAAGAGTGTGATCGGAGAGTTTTTGTGTTCTTCTGCGGCGGGTTTTGCAGAACTTAGCTCCGACCGCATGGATAGTTTCCACGAGCTTGTCATTCATATCGTCCACTTCATTGCAGTCTTCTAGGCACTGAAAACGGTTTTGTAACTCGAGCTGAAAGGTTTCGGGACTTTGGATTAGAGCACGAGGGGGACGTAGCGTTGACTTCATCAGACGAGACCTCTCCAACTTAACATTTAGGTTCAGTGTGCCTCTAACCATTCGGTGATCGCTGCCGGTTTTCATCCTCGCGATCACTGAGACATCACTGAACAGTTGTCGTCTGGTCGTCATAATGAAGTCAATCTCATTTTTTGTCGAACCGTCGGGGCTCGACCAGGTCCACTTCCTGTGCTGCCGCTTCTTGAAGAAAGAGTTCATCATAAAGAGTCCCTCTTTCTCCGTGAAGTCGGCCAGTTGCTGGCCCCTTGGGTTCCGTTGCCCTATTCCAAATTTCCCTACTTTCAGCTCACCGTTCTCTATTGTGCCTAGTTTTGCATTGAAGTCTCCCATTAACACCGTATATTGGTTTTTGGAGGAAAGCATGGCTCTAGAGATATCCTCATACATTTCCTCCACCTCCTCATCGGGGTGTGCCGAGGTTGGTGCGTAAACCTGTATGACCTTCAGCGAATACCGTTTGGTGATTCTGAGTATAAGGTACGCAACCCTCGTCGACACACTCCCGATCTTTACAACGTTGTTAACGAGAGACTTGTGGACGATAAATCCGACACCTCCTTGGGACAGATGGTCGCCCTCCCGGTGATAGAGCAAGTTGTCGGATTCGAGGATTACCGTGTCCTCCCCCTGTCTTCGGACTTCGGATAATCCTATAATATGCCAGCGCAACTTGTCTATCTCTTCTTCCAGCTCCACGATCTTCCCGTCAGTCCTCAGGGTGCGTGCGTTGTACGTTGCCAGGTCGAGTCGTCGTAGGTGGCAACCGAACCTCCACCGGAGATTCTTAGCACCCCCTGCCCCGCCGTTACCATGGTCGACACCGTAGCCAGGAATAGCGGGGCCGCCGGGGACTGGGGGCCGTCTGTTTGTTGTTTTAATCATTGGGGGGTATTTGCCATAGTTGCCACGCTTGGCGAGCGGGTTGGCAACCGCAGTTTTTTTATTGTAATTTTGGCTATTATCAGGAAGATGCTGCTGCCCATCTCCCGCCTGTTTCCCTTTGTCGCCTTTTACGACACCCACGGGAGGATATGGGGTAGTGGATATTCTTGACCGCCACTACACGGAGAATAGAATAGAATAATTTTTTATTCAATATTGAACATTACATAATACTTATTGAAAGACATTTTTTATTTACCACTGGTTTGGAAAACATCTCTGTCTTGGGAAGAACCAGCAAGAAACCCAGCGGAACTTTTTTTCAAACATATTTCACTTAACAATAATTTCGTTTATACAATTTTTAAATGATTTTTCATATATGCGATCACCTTATTCCCAGGCGTTATTTTCATTAATGTATTCCTTGATATTATAATTACCCTTTTTGTACAGTTTTTCTTCAATAAAACTTTTAAACTTGTTTATTGACAAACTTTGAACATGTTCTGGGATTTTGTTGTAAAAACGTATGCATTGCCCCATAAATGAATTACTAATTCTGTGGATTCTAAAAACTGGCATTACAAGCTTATGTTTAAGCTTGTAGTGCCAGTTACAAGACTCTATTAAAGAAAAATTGTACAAAATGGGTTATTATGATATGTAGGAATACATGAATGAAAATAACCCCTGGGAATAAGGTGATCGCCACCATGCTGGTTCTATAAAAACATTTAAAATTGTATAAACAAAATCATTGTTAAGTAATATTATAAATCGCCCGTACGGCTCTCTTTTATAATATTAGCCGCATTACCCCATAGCAAAATTCCATAAGACATTACGCTATGAAAGTAACTAAAATACACTAATCTAGCTGTCTCAACATCTGTGAGACTTCTAATCTTTCTTACACCATATTTTTTTTATAGGATAACGGTGACAAACGAGCACACAGTCCACCTGATGGTAAGTGCTTGCTGCGGCCCATAGAAATCTACATCTATCCTCTATTAGAAATCAAAATGTAGATGCGTTGTCACCCGTGAGGACTAAGATGAAATGCCTCATTTGCAGTAAAAAGGGCCTCCGGCCACCTGCACTCACCAAGCGAAACGCAGAGGTGAACTTCTACTTCACGCTGGTTTTCTGTGAGGTCGTGGTACCACCCCGGTTCGAGCCGGCCCATCCGTGCGACAGCAAAAGCTGCTGCCTGGCTCTACCACTGTTAAAAATATGCTGCAGAACTAAGTCTGCTTGCTAATTTAGATATATGGGAGCCCCATTGAAGTTTCTTGTCAATAGTAATACCGAGAAAAACAGTGGTATCCACAAGACTCAACTCCTCCCCATTTAACAGCACATTGGTATTCGCATGTTTTACATTAGATATTGTAAATTTATACATTTTGTCTTATTTTCGTCTAAGAGCATAATATTGGCGTTAAACCAATGTATTAATTCCGATAGAGCATTATTTACATCGTCATAATTAATTGACTGCCGTTTGAGTTTGAAAATTAATGAGGTATCGTCAGCAAATTTATTTATTTATTTATTAGAAAACTACGGCATGATTACAATAATAGTATACAACCACTACTTAGTTTTAAATTAAAGCTAATTACAGTTTTCTTACTTAAAAATTATAACATAAGAGTACGAGCAGAAAGAGTAATTTAAAAATATGATGATGATGATATAATGTGTGTGTGTGTGTGTGTGTGTGAAATGCTTTAGTATTATATAAATTAACATGCTATATTGATGTTACATAAGCTTTTTGGTGACGACGTGTTTAAAACCATATGTGGTCGAAATAAAGGGATCTATATCAGAAAATTTGGTGTTGTAATTATGTAATATCCTAGACAGAATTGAGTTTGATGAATAACTGGTACGCGACAAAGGTACATGGAATAAACGTTTGTTTGTATGACGAGTGCGCTTTGAAGGTACATTAAGCGATATCATCGATAGCAGCTCCGGAGAATCAATTTGACCTGTGAGCAATCTATGCAAAAATAACATATCAAGCAACTCGCGCCGATCTCTTAATGGTAGAAAGCCGTAGAAACGACAGCTATCTTCGTAGATAAAACAATTTTGACGCATTTTGAAATTTAGATATTTAACGAACTTTTTCTGGATGGCTTCAATGGCATCACTATGCTTTGCGTACTGTGGAGACCATACACAGCTCGCATATTCGAGTAAACTTCTTACATATGCAAAGTAAATGGCGTTTATGCACTTGACATTACTGAAAGGCTTGCATACTCTAAATATAAAACCTAGCATTTTATATGCTCTTTCTGTAATGTAGTTTATATGGTCCACCATTGTGAGCTTGGAATCTAAAATTACTCCTAAATCCTTAACCCTACAAGATTTGTGTAGGGGAATATTATTTATTGTATATTGAAATAATACCTGATTTTTTTTACGTGTAAAGGTTAGTTGATTACACTTCTCCACATTGATGCTTATTCTATTAACGTTATAATATTTTGCTAAACTGTCTAAATCATTTTGAAGGAGTATACAATCTTCAATTTTTCTTACGTTACAGTACACTTTTTTATCGTCAGCAAACATTAGAAATTGAGAATATCTAAGATATGAATGTATATCAAATAGATAAGCATTGTAGAGGAGTGGGCCCAAATGAGAACCTTGTGGTACTCCAGATTTTGTAATTATAAAGTCTGATCTGCACCCGCCAACAATTGTTGCTTGTCTCCTATTAGATATATATGATTTTATCCAGCGGTGTAAGTCTCCGTTGATACCTAATACTTGTAATTTATGCAACAAGTTAACGTGATCCACTCTGTCGAAGGCCTTTTCAAAATCCGTATAGATCACGTCAACCTGTGCACCTGCATCCATGCTCTTTAATATGTCGTTGGTAAAAATGCTAAGATTAGTGGTAGTAGAACGATTGCTCATAAATCCATGTTGTTTATCAGAAATTGCTCGTGCTACAATTGGATATAAATAGGCATATAAAATTTTCTCCAATAACTTTCCCAATGTATTTAGGATAGAGATCGGACGATAATGGTCGATTTTAGTTTTAGTGCCTTTTTTATGGATAGGAATGATGTGCGCTTCTTTCCATTTGGATGGAAAAACGCCTTCACTTAAAGATTTGTTAAATAATATGGTTAGTGGCAAAGTAAGTTTATCAGCACAGTTTTTAAAGAAAATAGGGGGTATTTTGTCACTGCCTGGCCCTTTACAACTCTCTAAATTTTTTAAAGACTTTAACACCTCTTCTTTCGTAATTGTTAACGAGTTCAAAGACTCAACATTATTATTAACTGCAGTTGTAGAGGCAAAATTGTAGGATGGGGCTGGATCTATAAATACACTTTCAAAGTATTCATTAAACCCTTTACAGATTTCTTCATCTGTTGTATATTTATTTGTGCCTAAATGAAGAGTTTTTGGATAACCAGTGGTTTTTAAACGTTTTGATTTAATATACGTCCATAACAGTTTTGGAGTATTTATAATACCTTCTTGCATTTTCTTTACGTAAAGATTATAACACTCCTTTTGTATCTTATGTTGCCTATTTCTCAGTAAACTGAACTCGTCATAATCACGTGGATTTTTGTACTTTTTCCACCTGCGGTGAACTGAACTTTTATCTTTAATAACGGCTATTAATGTTTTTGAAAACTATATCGGGTAGTTATATCGTCTTGATAACGTGTACTTTGGGACGAATTTTTCTATGATTTTGTATAATTCATTATATAATATATCAACGCTTTCTTCTGTTGATTTATTACTAAATATGAATACCCAATCAATATTACCTAATTCATTATTTATGCTCTCATAGTCCCCTTTATAGAAGTTATGCCTAATTTGTGGTTTAAATTTTCGATCAGAAACTAGAATTTCAGAAGCATCTACTTCTATTGCTGGATGAAAATGATCTTCTAATAGTAAGGGTGTATGTGGATCGGAAGCTATTAGGTGTGTATTACTGATTAATAAATCTAATATATGATTGCTACTATTACTTTTTAAATTGTATTGACTAAGACCCAAAAATTTTAAGTTATTTATAAAGCTACTGGAAGCAGTTTGAATATCACAGGTGCCTAAGCGTGAGTGTACTGGTCCTGTTAATGTCCAGTTAATATTAGGTAAATTAAAATCGCCAGCTAAGATAATATAATCCTGTGGGTGGGCATACATAACCGCAGAGAGCGAATCTTGTACTAGAGTCAATTGATAAGATTGCATTGAACCGCTAGGTATGTATACAACTCCAACGTGGAGGGCATAACGCTGCGTATTGCTCAGTGTACGAGCTGCAATACTTATCCATACAAGTTCTACGCCATCCCGACTAAACTCTAATCTTTCTTGAGGCTGGTAGAGGCGTTTTGCACATATCATTACTCCCCCTCCAATGACTTTACTTGATGTATTGCTATTGCGATCGCACCTAAATGCTGCATACCAATTATCACATATTTCGTTTGATGAAAAACTTTCGTTTAGCCATGTCTCTGTTAGTAAAATTAAATCATAATCATTCAGTAATATATTTTGGTTTAATTTGTTTACTTTGGTTCGTAAACCCCGAACGTTTTGGTAATATAGAGTTAATGCGTTACTTATTTTAATGAAAAAGGAATATAAGTAATATTATTATTATTATAATCTGTTAAAATAAAATGATAATTAATTTGGTTTACCAATTCTGTCGTAATCCCAGTATTAAATTCATAACTGACTGAACAATTAGAGAAAGCTATTTGTAACATCACTGTGAATAGATATGTGTATGTGATAATTTTGGATTATGATATGTGTTTGTGAGTAACGGTGTAAAATGTAACAATGAGCAAGAAATAAACAATTGAGCATATGAATATAAATTAAATAACTATATTTGTGGATAACAATAATTAGTGATATATGGTTACTAGATCTAAAGTTAAATGCGTTCAAACTATTTTCAATAAATCTTTTTCTGATGTTATTGATATGACCGGTGACTTTTCGTAAATAATACTATATCGTGATTGTTTCCTACAAGATAAGGTAAGTCATTAATATAGATTAAAAATAGGAATGGGCCAAGAATCGAGCCCTGAGGAACGCCCATTGATACTACCGATCCGGAGGAACCTTTATCATTGATAACGACTTTTTGAATTCTATTACTTGAATATGAAGTAAGAAGTCTAAGCGACAAATTTTTTACACCGTAATGTTGTAGTTTCCTGATTAATGTCTCATGATGAACACAATCGAAAGCCTTGGAAAGATCACAGAAAACACCTAAGGCATCTTGTGAATTCTCCCAGGCATTAAAAATATATTTCATAAGCTCAACACTGACGTCAGACGTCGAGCGACCCCTTGTAAAACCAAAATGGTTTTTATGAAGTAATTTATTTCTATTAAAAAAAATAAAAAATGATCCAAAATTATTTTTTAAAAATTTTTACTGAGAGCTGGTAATACAGAAATAGGTCTAAAATTAGCGGGGTCCAATGTACTACCAGATTTAAATATAGGTATTACTTTACTATACTTCATTAAATCAGGAAAATTATTATATTATTCCTCTTATATTCCCAAGTCACAATGATAAAACTTTTAGTGTAGTTTGGTATAGACATTTAGTAATGCTCCTGAAGTGGCGCTAGATGCTCGTGCATAAGACGCTCGATTCTGTGTGCCAGGATAGTAGGAGGTTGAAGTAACTATAGTAGCTACTGATTAAATACCTATATTTATATCAGTGCCATGTAAATAGCAGTAGCAAAGAGGATTAAACGTCGTGTGAACTACCAAGCCTTCGTTATTTCTACTCCTTTTGTTTGAGCACGAACAGTAGCATAAAGGGTCTTGTGAGTGGCTCTTCAAATTTCAAATTCAAATTCAAATTTCAAATTTTTCAAATTCAAATTCATTTATTTATTTGTGAATACAGTAAGTTAGGTGTTCGTAAAATTTACATTAGGTATCGTGTATTCTACCACAGTGTGGTGTACAAATATTCATTACGATATTGTCAATATAAGCAAAATTAATACTTTTAAAATTGATTGATAAAAATGATAAAAATACCATAATAATATGTGTAGGTAGTATTAAATATTCAAAAGTGAAAAGACATGACAAATAACACATTTCGTAATGGCGCCTTTACGTCTATATTGAGAAAAAAAAAGTAACTGAAGTAAATAAAAATGTCATATTTTCAAATTATTATTACTATTGTTAAATACACGAATCAAAAATAAATACTGCATCTTAAGCTAATGTCACGAAATGAACTATATATATATATATATATATATATATATATATATATATATATATATATATATATATATATATATATATATATATATATATATAAAAATACAAATTAAAAATGTCGATGTCATCGGGTTATCATATCATAATATATAATATGTCAAATATATAATACATGGTATTTCAAATCAAATACAAATATTATAATTATGTAATTTCTATGTCATTAAGATATTCATTAATAGAATAGTAAGATTTATTAATTAATAATGTTTTTAATGATTTTTTGAAGGTTTGTATATTATTTATTTCCTTTATATCATTTGGTATTTTATTATAGATGGGTATGGATAGGCAAAATATACATTTTCGCATTTTTAATGACTTTGATTGTTGAACTTTTAATCTTAGGGGATACCTTCTATTATTTAAATTTTCAAACAATGATAGGTTTCTATAGACAAACACAGCCGTCTCATAGATAAAAAGACAGGGAAAAGTTAGAATTTGCAGCTCTTTAAAATGTGGTTTACAGCTGTCTGTCCAGTGTAGATTTTTGATTGCTCGAATGCACTTTTTTTGAGCTTTGAATACCTTTTCCCGATCCAATGAGTTTCCCCAAAACATAACACCGTACCTTAGTGTTGATTCAACGTATCCAAAATATGCTATACGAAGTGTTTGCGTATTTGCTCTTTTATTTAACTTATATAAGGCATATGAAAATTTATATAATTTACTGCAAACACTATCGGCCTGTGCCTTCCAGTTCAGCTGGTCATCAATGATAATTCCTAAAAATTTAGTTTCTCTCGTTTCATAAATTGGTGAACCTTTATAATGAATATTAATACTGGATAAACTATCTTTTTGCCAATTAAATTTCATAATTTTAGTTTTCTCTAAATTTATATTTAAGTTATTTTTTACGAGCCAGTCAATTATAAGACCAATGGAACTGTTAATCTTAATTTCGTAGCTTTGGGTATTATTTCCTTCATAAACGACCGTACAGTCATCCGCAAATAGGACCATAGATTGTTGTATCACCGATGGAAGGTCATTAATGTACAAAAGAAATAGGAGTGGCCCCAAAACGCTTCCTTGTGGAACGCCGTAGTACACAGCTCGTGGTGTCGATCGATAAACCTTCTCTGTCAACTTTATAGGACATATTCTCCTTATTTCAGTAATTTGCGTTCTGTCTGTAATATATGACTCAAAAAGATCTAAAACTGTCCCTCGCAATCCATATTGGTGTAATTTTCTTATTAATATTTTGTGATCCATAAAGTCAAAAGCATTATTCATGTCCATGTATAGGGCGGCCACGGGTATTTTTTTGTCTATACAAGTCATAATTTTGTTGAGCACGTCATAAATTGCCGTGTTTACAGATTTATTTTTACGAAATCCTTTTTGCTCATTTACGAGTATTTTATTATCTTCCAGATATTTATTTAAACGTTTATATAAGACTTTTTCAAAAACTTTCGCAAATATAGTAATCAAAGCAACAGGGCGATAACATCCAATATCATATCTGTCGGCTTTTTTAAATAATGGATTTACTATCGATAGTTTTAGAGACTTAGGGAATTTGCCTTGCTCTATACATAGGTTTATTATATGACATAAAATACCCGCAATCAATAATGCTGTCTCTTTGACTACTTTAGTAGTTATTCCGTCATACCCTGTGCTTTGGGTATTTTTAAGTGATTTTATAGTTTCATATATTTCAACAGGAGTGACAGGGGCCATAAACATTGACGAAGACTTATTAAATTGTAAACAATAGTTACCTGCGTTTTCTTCATTAACCTGTGTTTTATGCTCCATATTTATAAAGTGATCGTTAAAAGTTTGAGCTATTTCTTTCGGGTTTGTTATTATTCGATTATTATATATAATTTTGTCAATTTGTTTTATAGGGGCATTTGTTCTGGTATTCTTAATAACCTTCCATGTAGCTAAACATTTATTTTTTGCATTTGATATGTAATAGTTATTTTGTGATCGTTTTGTGAGTTCGATAATTTTCTTTAATTTTTTAGTGTACCATTTAAATTTATCTTTTGAGTCTTTATTAGGATTAAGGCGAAATTTCCATAACTGATTCCTTTTATTGCGGCTACATAACTTAATTCCTTTTGTAATCCATTTCGGTTTTATTTTTAAAGACATTCTTATTTTTATTGTCGGAAAGCATAAATCATAATATAATTTATAAATGTCAAAGAAATAATCAAAGGCGTCATTAGGATTATCTAAAGAAAATAGTTCAATGAATGTGAAAGAGTTTAGGCAATCTACAAACTTTTTTAAATTTTTTTTGCTAAAATCGCGTTTGAAAACATACCAATATGTCATTGCATGATGTTTCATTACTGGAATTTTCAGCAGTTGGGCTATGTGATCTGAGAGTGCAAAATCTCGTATTTCGCTATTTAGGTTTGTGAAATTATGGAATGCATTATCTATACAGGTACCACTACATAACCTTGTTGGTTCATTAAATTCAATTTTTAAATTGTAACTACTCAAAATTTGTGTTATGCTATTTGTCAAAATATTTGGCTTTAACATGTCAACATTGAAATCACCAACAATAACATTTTTTTTTATTTTAAACAGTACTTGTGTAAGATATTTTGCAATATATTTAAAACTGTATCAATATCCCTAGCAGCATTTTTAGGCACTCTGTACATACATATTATAATTATTCCAAATTCAACAAGCTCAATTGCACAACATTCAACTTCATTACTAATGGAAAGAGCTTGAATATCGTAAATTGTGTTATACTTAATATTACAATCTACTAAAATACAAGCTCCACCGTTTCTATTTCTTCGCAAATAAATTAAGGCTAATTTGAAATTTGGTATAGATAGATGTTTAATGTCATCTTCAACCATATTGTGCTCGGTTATACAAATAATCCCAATCATTTTATTTTCATCTTTTAATTCCGATAAACACACAGCAAGTAAGTCGGATTTGTTAATAATTCCGTTTATGTTTTGATGCAAGAGATACAGATTATTTTGGACTACGAAAAAACTTTGAAGAATCATCGGGTTCGTTAACTACTGATCCTTCCATCGCTACATTACAAATTTCTGTTTGACATGCTTTATCACATTTTGAATAAAATTTTGAGTTTCCTGTTACACAAGCAGCGTTCTTTATATAATTTAAATAATTTTGTCGGTAACCAATATTTAAAATTTCTTTCAGTAATGACCTCGATAAGTTCAAAGCAAACAGATTTCTTCGCGGAATAGATTTGCAATAGTCCATATCCAAAAACACCGTTCGCTTAAAGTTGCTACATAAGAACTTTAGTTCGTAATTTAGCTTAAATAAGTTTAGGTAATTGTTTTGTGGAACCTCCGATATTATTACATTTGTATTTTGGCATGAAGTGACCCAACTCATCAAGTTACATTTTAATTTAAAAGGATTACGATCATTAGATCCTGTGAGTACAATCATACAATCATTTAAAGTTAATGAAGATATTTCCCGTTTCTAAACCCTTAACACTTCGCTTGACTCGGCACCAGGCTTAATAAAGCAGTAAACTTGATATTCGGGACCCAGAAGTTGTCCCAATGACTGTCTGACATTTTTCCCATACTGATCAGCAATAATTATGATTTTCTTTTTTGCAGTTATACGATCCCCTAATATTGACCGTTTATTAGTAATATTAGTAGATATGCTGTCTTTGTCTATAACTTTATTTACAGCATCTTGCTGTTGATTTAACGCTGTTTCAGATTTGTTGCTAAAACTATTATTTCCTTTAGTGATCCGCATATTACTGTTGTCTTTTTTGTGCATATTACTGTCAGAGTGTGTGTAAGTGTCTGTTGCAGTTTCATTTTTACTGTCTTTAGTTAATATATCATTAGTAACTGTATCTATACTATTATCAGCCGTAGAATCTTGATTTGTAGATTTTATATTAATAAATAATGGTGACAGGATCTTTTGTAGTGGTTTAAGTTTATATTGTTTAGTTCCCTTTCTTCTTGGTGTCGAGTTTGTAGATCGTGCTTCGTTATTTTGAGTTGAATTTAATTGTTTTAATGTTTTAATTACCATTTGACAATTTTCCAACTCACGTTTAAGTTTAAAATTTTCGGTTATTAGATTTTCAATTTCGTTATGCGCTGACTGTAATTTTAAGGCTAAATTATCATTATTTATTTTTAACTCAACTACTTTAGGGTTCTCAATTGTAGATAAGTTCGGTAAACTGTCCATGGTATTGTCAAATAACATTGACGACGATGATGTCATATCGATCTCTAGTCTCGTCAAGTCATTTTCCGAGTTACACTTAGCCGGTCTTTTAACTGTCACATTTTCATGTTGTAATGAATTTCCGGTATTCATTTTTGAAATAGTTATAACTAATCCTGAATCTCATATATCTTAAATAATCACAAAATAAATCATATTATGTAGAGGGCCTTATCGTATAGTATTTTATTTTGTCATGCGTCGTATAATAATTATCTATGACATTTGTTAGTGCGATTTGAAGAGTTATTTAAAAGTTCAGACGGTTTATAAAGTCGTTTTGTCGTGCCTTTAGCTGTACCTGTTATAATCCACACAAATACTATTTTTTGTTCTAATAGTAGGTATACTCAGATTCAGGTGTATATTATAAATTGTAAATGTTTTAACTTTTGTTGTAAAACCAAAATTTATTTATTCTTAGAAAAAACGTTATTGTCACAGTCGGATTAGAATCGATCTCACGACATACGGCGTTCGTGCAAGCGCATTAGACCATTAGACTAATTTATTGGTACTAGTAGCGGTTCAAAAATGTCATTACTATATTTTAAATTTATGATTAGCGCTCAGCTGATTGGTGCGTGCAGTGATATCGATCATGGAAAGTTTTAGATATTCAAACGCTAACTGATTTTTTACCAACAATTTTTCATTTCACTTATTTTGTATCACTTTTTTTGTTTCAATATTCAAGTTCAACACAACACAATTAAGCTAACTTGGTTTATACACTGTTATTGAATAATTTTGTGGGTGTTTTATGTTTACACTGACTTGTTTATGCCGAATTAAAAAAGTTATGATTAAGATAAATACACTTTTAGAAAACACTATTACTTGATAATCAGAATATTAAGAATTGATATTTAACTTCTAGGGATGGAAATAACTATGAAACAAATTTTAATGACTTAAATTATGCGGAGCACATAGAGAATGTTTACTACGCGTTCGCGATCGCGAGGTAAAATCTCTTGGAAATAATTACTAAGCTAATGGCCTAAAACAATTAAAGTCATGAGCAAGATATTTGTTATATGATAGAAGAATGTTGGTAATAAATAATGAAAAATTGTAAATATAGATCGTAAGATAATATTGTAAAACATTTTATTAAATAAATATGGGAGTTGGGTCAAGGCGAATGGCTCAATCCCATTTATTCTGTGTGGTAGCCAGCTGATCTCAACAAATATTCAACTGGATTGTATGCACATAAATGTGACATTATTGAAATAATGTTTCAAAGATTTTAAGATAAATTAATAAAATAAGAAATCAATAATTGACTGAGAACATAATATAGGTATAATAACTTGAACAAGTTAATAATTATGATTTTATTACATTATGATAGACGTGGTTAAAGGGGTGTAGGTGGCGGACATTCTCTCATTTTATCTTCATAAATTTCCTCCACCTCTTCATCGGGATGTGCCAAGGTTAGTGCGTAAACCTGTATGACCTTCAGCGAATACCGTTTGGTAATTCTGAGTATAAGGAACGCAACCCTCATCGACACACTTTCAATCTTTACAACGTAAAGAAACGAGCGACTTGTGGACTATAAATCCGACACCTCCTTGAGACAGATGGTCACCCTCCCGGTGATAGAACAAGTTCCCAGATTCGACGATTATCATGTCCTCCCACTCTCTTCAGACCTCGGATAATCCATCTTTCTCTCCATCTTTTCTCATTCTCTTCATCTCATCTTTTCTTCCAGCTCCAGTATCTTCTCGTCAGTCCTCAGGGTGCGTGCGCTATATGCTGCCAGTTCAAGTCGTCTTAGGTGGCAACCGAACCTCCACCGGAGATTCTTAGCACTCCCTGCCCCGCCGTTACCATGGTCGCTACCGTAGCCAGGACTAGCAGGGCCGCTGGGGACTGGGAGCCGTCTCTTTCTAACTTTATTCATTGGGGAGGTATATTGCCATAGTTACCACGTTTGGCGAACGGGTTGGCAACAGCATTTTTGTTGTTTTACTGACATTTATGTCTTAATAGCATGCAAATAACCCCGTGAACATAACTGAACAGACAGATCTCCAAATGCATGCGGCGGGACTTACGCAACTTCAATACAGCTCGTATTGAAGAAGCGATCGAGCGGAACCAAGGCTCCAAAGTTTTTGCCAGAGATCTGTCTGCCAGAAAGAGCCAACTGTCAAAGCTGAAGACCGAATGTGGCAGCATCGTTTCCGGGGCACCTGAGATTTTGAGTGAGATTGAGAGGTTCTATGGGCAGCTGTACACGTCATCGTTGGAGCCACACGCAAGTGTGAGTAACGATCCAAGAGCGAGTCTTATTCGACACTATTCCGAAGATATCCCGGACGTCAGTCTGAGCGAGATTAGAATGGCTCTCCAGCACCTTAAAAACGGCAAGGCCCCAGGCGAGGATGGAATTACAGCGGAGCTTCTGAAAGCGGGTGGAAAACCGGTACTTAAAGTCATTCAGAAGCTCTTTAATTCCGTCCTCTATGGTCGCATTCCACCGGAGGTGTGGAGCAGAAGTGCGGTGGTCTTATTCTTCAAGAAAGGCGACAACGCTCTCTTGAAGAACTACAGACCGATTTCCCTTCTGAGCCGCGTCTACGTGCTGTTTTCGAGAGTCATTACGAATCGTATCGCGCGCAGACTTGACGACTTCCAGCCTCCCGAACAAGCCGGTTTCCGAAAAGGCTTTAGCATCATAGACCACATACATACCCTTCGGCAAATTGTACAGAAGTCCGAGGAGTACAATTTGCCACTATGTCTGGCGTATGTGGACTATGAGAAAGCCTTTGATTCCGTCGAAATTTGGGCGGTGCTGCAGTCCCTTCAGCGGTGCCAAGTTGACTGTCGGTATATCGAAGTGCTGAAGTGCTTGTACAGTAGGGCTACGATGGCTATCCGAGTACAGAACCAGAGTACGAAACCTATCCAATTACAGAGAGGTGTAAGACAGGGTGACGTCATATCCCCGAAACTCTTCATCGCTGCATTGGAAGACGTTTTCAAGCTTCTGGACTGGAAAGGATACGGTATCAACATCAATGGCGGGTACATCACTCACCTTCGATTTGCCGACGATATAGTCCTTATGGCAGAATCGCTGGAGGACCTAAGCACTATGCTCAATGACCTCAATAGTGTTTCCCAACGGATAGGTCTTAAGATGAACATGGACAAAACAAAGATCATGTTTAATGTCCATGTCACACCTATGCCGGTAGTTGTTGGGAACACTAAGCTCGAAGTTGTTGACGAGTATGTTTACCTGGGACAAATAGTCCGATTAGGTAAGTCCAACTTCGACCGAGAGGTCAATCGACGGATTCAACTCGGTTGGGCAGCGTTCGGGAAATTACGGCACATCTTCTCGTCAGGTTTACCTCAAAACTTGAAAACGAGACTGCACAGCCAGTGCGTGTTGCCAGTGATGACATATGGAACTGAGACGTGGTCCTTCACTGCTGGCCGGATGAGGAAGCTCAAGGTCGCTCAGCGAGCTATGGAGAGGGCTATGCTCGGAGTTTCTCTGCGTGATAAACTCAGAAATGAGGATATCCGCAGTAGAACCAGAGTGACCGACATAGCCCAACGGATTAGTAAGCTGAAGTGGCAATGGGCCGGCCATATAGCTCGAAGAACCGACAACCGATGGGGAAGAAAGGTTCTCGAGTGGCAGCCTCGTACCGGCAGGCGAAGTGTAGGGCGTCCCCCCACTAGATGGAGTGACGACCTGGTAAGATATGCAGGAAGTCGATGGATGCAGGTGGCTCAGGACCGTCCTTTGTGGCATTCTTTGGGGGAGGCCTATGTTCAGCAGTGGACTTGTGAAGGGCTGTAATGATGATGAATGATGAGTTTTACCCCCGCTTAACAGTCCAGCTTCTCTTAACGATGCCAAAAGCTTCTTCCTGTTGAGATATTCATTTCTGGAATAGTAACCATATATATGATTTCTGATTGCATCGGCGTCAAAGGTGTCAATATCTGTCACGGGTTTAGTTCTACGTTTCTTCTTCGGAGTACGTAAAATATTATCTTCCGTGCCAGTAGAGCCGAACTTTTCTTTATTAATATTTGTTATCGTTCATTTGCTAACTCCAAGCGCCTGAGAGACGCGTTCTTGTACTTGTTCGACAAGTAACAGGGATCCGCCATTTTGCCGCTCCCGCTCAAAGTAATCTTGCAGCTTGATGATTAACTCACGGGCTCCACTTTTCATTGTTTGTCCACGTTTAGGCATTATTATGCACCAAAAGTAAAAAGAACGCAATACAAAACACAATCGAAGTCCGATTTAGTGCCGATTTCAGTTTGAAAAGCAGAAACAGTCCATTAAACGAAAGCCGGGTAATCAAATGAAAAGAGATCGAAAGCACTTGAAGAACGTGGTCTATGCGCACGAAACGACAACAGAAGACTGTTTTAGCGTCACAAAATGGCGGCCCATAACGCCATTTGGAGTTACAATTTTCAACCTAAATATAAAAATGCTACTTTCTTTCGCGCGTTCGGTTTGGTCGTAGTTTTATTTTTATATTTAATAAAAGTTATCTTATAGTCCATTATTTTCAAATTCTTAAAAAGAAAAACAAAACGTGTTATTTTATAAAGTATAACTGTATAAGAACAGATTACGATACTGTTATTGCCTGTTATTGTTAGCACAGCACTACAAATATAAAGCGCTGACATAACCTTGTAATAGCGCAGTATAGATTTAGAAAAATATTGTTTACCAGGTTATTTGACACTCAGTTTTGCACAAAATTATAACATTCATTGATTATTGATATAATAATGTTGTTTTAATGCTCATCAATTGTTAAAACGGTAAACAACCAGCAAAAATATTTTATCGTAACTGCAACGCCATTACAAAGTTACGTCGTCAGTTCAATTGCGACGTGTCAGGAACGCATTCTCTGAACGGCCGAACTATACTACTTAAATGTCTTTGGCCTGATATTTCTAGAAGGATCTTGACTCTCCTAATTCTGCTACGCTACTAGAGGGCGCTAGTGGTAACTTGTGTTGTCATATACAAGACATTAATAGTGGTGCGCTACAGAATTATTGCTAGTATTCCACAAGGCTGCGTGCTATCACCTACGCTGTTTCTTCTGCATATAAATGACATATTGCAAACATTCTTTCCACAATCATCACACAAGCGTAATGAACATCAAAATACCAGCCCCATGTAGAACTTAGAGTTCTTTTAGAAACATACAAGAGTGTCGAAAAGAGGTTGTATCGTTATAAGAGTAGTTTACAAGTTATTATACATCTCAAGCTGTATAAACTCTGTATTTTATTAAAATATTTAAATAAGAAAATATTAAAAAATAATCATTATAATAATAATGTCCTCCAGACCGTATTTCGGTCACGGCGGTAAGTTTCAACGGTGACAAGCCATCTGCGCAGCACAAGATTATAGTGCCCAAGAGTATGTACAAGTACAGGTGCATTCTCTATTCTCTCACTCTCATAGTCGTGGTAGAGCCACGCTGGAGCTGTATTATGGTTGTAACACGAATGAGTCGGCTCAGTCGAGGAAGGAACACTCTCTCACAGAATACCAGCGTAAAATAGCAACTTAATGTGTTTAGCTTGTGTGGAGAACCGGAGACCCTTTTCCCTTTTTTGTAACGAGGCATTCTATCTTAGACCTCAGGGGTGACAACGCATCTACATCTTGATTTCTTAATCGAGGGTAGAAGAAGATGTCTATGTGCCACAGCATCCACTGACCATCGGGTGGACTGTGTGCCCGTTTGTCACACTTATTCTATAAAAGAATAGTCTAATGGGACGGTGTGACACGACCGGAAAGAGATCAGGCGCAGGATCATCAGCTTTACGTGCTTTCCGATGGGGGTGAAATATCGCCAACTTCTTGACTCCAACCTGCAACTGAACTTCTTGATAGAATTTCTTAACAGAAAAACTCAATAACTGACTTAAGCCCGACCCAGGTTTCTAACCCGGGATTTTATGATCAGCAATCGTATTTACGAGCACTAGATTAAATCAAGGACATGATCTTATTGTCTGAGTGTATGTGCAAGGATAAGTGCACTCTCTATTCCCTCGTTCTCATATTCCGACGGGACGGTAATCCGACACGACCGGAATGAGTGAGTAGGCTTTAGATATTTTTCGATGCACGGTGAGTTTAACACCACCAACTTCCTGACTCCATTAAAACTCCATAAACTGTTTCTGGCCCGACCCGGGATCTGAGCCAAGGGCCACATGATTAGCAGTCGCTTTTACGACGTCAAAAATGGAAGTCAAAAACACCCCAGTATATTTTAAGACTATGATCTACGCTTACTTCTTAGAACAATTACATACATACTTACTGCCAAATTGTACCACAGATTATAGATAATTTTGGCCAGAGGCTACAAAGATACATTTGCAATGATCAACAAATGAATTTAATTATATATTAATATTGACTTTTGTTGTTACCGACGATGACTTGACATATCATTAATATTGCATCTAGTTATTATTTGTATTGATTTATTTGTTTTCCAAATTAATGATAAGGTATAAAGTGAACGATCAAAATCTTCCCTGCGCCTCTTGATGGCTCACTTCTGTAAGCATTGGTTAATTTTGAAACAGTCAAACTCGACGTCGTAGTCGACTGGGGACACCTAAGATTTTGAGTGAGATTGAGAGGTTCTATGGGCAGCTGTACACATTATCGTTGGAGCCACACGCAAGTGTGAGTAATGATCAAAGATCAAGTCCTATCCGACACTATTCCGATGATATACCGGACGTCAGTCTGAGCGAGATTAGAATGACTCTCCAGCACCTTAAAAACGGCAAGGCCCCAGGCGAGGATGGAATTACAGCGGAGCTTCTGAAAGCGGGTGGAAAACCGGTACTTGAGGTCCTTCAGAAGCTCTATAATTCCGTCTTCCATGGTGGCAGTATACCGGAGGCGTGGAGCAGAAGTGCGGTGGTCTTGTTCTTCAACGCTCTCTTGAAGAACTACAGACGATTTCCCTTCTGAGCCGCGTGTACGCGCTGTTTTCGAGAGTCATTACGAATCGTCTCGCACGCAGACTCGTTGTCTTTCAGTCTCCCGAACAAGCCGGTTTCCGAAAAAGCTTTAGCACCATAGACCACATACATAACCTTCGGCAAATTATTCTCCTAGGTACATTTTGCCACTAAGTCTAGCGTATGTGGACTATGAGAAAACCTTTGATTCCCTCGAAATTAGGACGGTGCTGAAGTCCCTTCAGCTGTGCCAAGTTGATTGTCTATATATCGAAGTGCTGAAGTTTTTGTACAATAGGGCTACGATGGCTATCCGAGTACAGAACCAGAGTACGAAACCTATCCAACTGCAGAGTGGTGTAGGACAGGGTGACGTTATATCCTCGAAACTCTTCACCGCTGCATTGGAAGAGATTTTCAAGCTACTGGACTGGAAAGGATACGGTATTGGCATCAACGGCGAGTACATCACTCACCTTTGATTTGCCGACGATATAGTCCTTATAGCAGAATTGTTGAAGGACCCAAGCACTATGCTTAATGACCTCAATAGTACCTCCCAACGAATAGGTCTTAAAATGAACATGGACAAAACGAAGATCATGTATAACATCCATGTCACACCTATGCCGGTAGTTGTTGGGAGCACTAAGCTCGAAGTTGTTGATGAGTATGTTTACTTAGGACAAATAGTCCAATTAGGTAAGTCCAACTTCCACCGGGATTGAATCGATGGATTCAATTCGGCTGGGCGGCGTTCGGGAAATTCCGGCACATCTTCTCAGCAGGTACAACTAGACTAGGTAAAACTAGACTGTACCACCAGTGCGTGTTGCCAGTAATGACCTATGGAATTAAGATGTGGTGGTCTTTTACTGCTGTCCGTATGAGAAGCTCAAGGTCGTTCAGCGAGCTATAGAGAGGGCTAGGCTCGGGGTTTCTTACGTGATGAACTTAGAAATGAGGATATCCGTAGTAGAACTAGAGTGACTGACATAGCCCAACGAATTAATAAACTGAAGTGGCAATGGGCCGGCTATATAGCTCGAAGAACCGACAACCGATGGGGAAAAAAGGTTCTCAAGTGGCGGTCTCGTACCATGGAATGAAGTGTAGAGCGTCCCCCACTAGATGGAGTGCCGACCTGGTAAGACATGCTGGAAGGCGATTGATGCAGGTGTTTCAGGGCCTTGCTTTGTGGCATTCCTTGGGGGAGGCCTATGTTCAGCAGTGGACTTGTGATGGGCTGTAATGATGATGATGAAGACATAAATAACCATTTATTAAAATTGTGTCCCTCTGGGTAGGTAGGGTAGGACAGAAAGGAACCCTACCAGCTAGTGAAGGTATTAAGAGTGCGTTTCCGTCAGTTTTCCGATTAAAAAAACGTGTGTGTGTACTTATGTACGCACGTAAGAAGCTATACATCTTTAGCGTAACCTTAAATGTAGTTTTTTTTTATAGGATAAGGGTGACAAACGAGCACACAGTCCACCTGGTGGTAAGTGTATGCTGTGACCCATAGACATCTACATCTATTTTCGATTACGAATCAAAATGCAGATGCGTTGTCACTCGTGAGGACTAAGATGGAATGCCTCGTTTCCAGTAAAAAGGGTCTCCGGTTCTATACACTCCCCATACGAAACACAGCAGAGTTACGCTGCTATTTTACGCTGGTATTCTGTGAGGCGTGACCCTTCCCCGGTCGAGGCGACTCATTCGTGCTACAACTATATCACTAATATAGCTGCAGCATGGCTCTACCACGTCCAATAGTTATCAGTTTCCACGAAATCTTGAGAGACAGTTACACAATGATGTTGTCGCTTTGTTCAGTATGCGTGCGCATCGTAACAACTTCATGGTGTCGTTTTTAGCTGTCGGTGTGCGCGCGCATCGTAACAAATTCACTCTCATAATTTTTCTCAAACGCCCCAAAAGAAGAATAACTTCAAAAGCTATATACAGTTGGTGTGAGTCGTAGTGACTTACAGGTTAAGCGATTGCCGTAAATTTCATCGTACTCACTACAAAATCAATCTGGGTCCGATCGCCGCCAATACTAATAAAATTATAAATTGCAGTTTTCAGTGCTGATTTAATATAAATTACGTGGTGGAGAAGGAAAACGTGAGGAAACCTGCAAAACAAAGTATTTCTAGGACATGTGACAAGCAACAGCGGACTATCTCTATATTGCTTCATAACCCTCTCAGAAATGAGGGGAGGCCAGTGCCCAGCAGTGAGACATATGTAGAGTATAACTTTTTCGTTATTGGTGTTAGAGATAGCAGTCAATACATAGCCTGCCATGGAGCATGAAGATCCAGCCCACATTCGCTAGGCTGTCAACAGATTGCCAAATACAATAAGCCTTAATTTTTCTAAAATGTTCGCAACGTACCTCTAATGCTTCGGATGTTGCAGATTTTCATTAGCGGCTGTGATCGCATACCATCAAGTGCGACCGCATGATAGTTTGCCTCACATAATATATACAAATTAATGTTTGTTTGTTCGTATTTTATGCGCTGCCATACCGTTCATCATATTGCATTGATTGAATTTACATTAGATGGCGCGAGTATCGTATCGACAAATTTATTCAACTTCAATGAACGTATTTTGTCATACTAAACTAAACAATACAAGTTTTCTAAATTTAAAACGATATTTCCACAATTATGTCTTCTGTAGTAGTAACGCGCTGGGTACGAGCTAGCCTATACATCTATATCTATACAAATAAATAAAATTGAAGTGTCGGTTTGTAATGTCAAAATTACTGCTTTTTACTAAATGCATATGAAAGTATATACGGTACTAATAAAAAAATACAATTTTTAAAGTTTTTGTCTGTCTGTCCGTCTGTCTGTCTGTTTGTTCCGGCTAATCTCCGAAACGGCTGGACCGATTTTGACGGGATTTTCACTGGCAGATAACTGATGTCACAAGGAGTAACTTAGGCTAATTTTATTTTAGAAAAAGAATTAGGGTACCGTGCAAAAAAATAAAACCCCAAATAACACGCGGGCAAAGTCGCGGAGAACAGCTAGTCTTCTATAAAAAAGCAAAAATGTATTTCAAAGTTGTTGGCAACATAAAACAAATTGATTGCTCGAAAGAATCGGATGAAAACTAGTCCATTCGGATGTTAAAAATAAATAATAGGTCCTACGAAAAGAGTATCTGTCTAAATTTCATTCAATCGGAAAGATTTTTTTTAGTAAAAATGTTATCAGATGAATAAAATTTACATTAGTGTCTGCTTGCGAACTCAGTTTGATGCCAGAGAGACAGGTTACACATCTGTTCGTCAGTTACTGTGACACGGTTGCAATAAGAAACCTCTTGGCAGCCGAACAGTATTTCAGCCCAGTTGAAGCAAAATGCCGCACTTATTTTGGCTTGCCAATTTAAATATCTGTGTATATAGGTATATCTGACTCAACATAGCTTTTCGGGGCTATTAAACGGTCGCACGCGTTTGTAGTTGTCACGTTCTAAAAGGCGGTAAAATTACTTCGCGTTTCCCGCCCTTCGTAATTTCGCGGCAAATGCTATTTCGTGAATTAATTTAATTAGTGTGGTTTGTGGCAGTTTCGGTGTGTTTAGTTTTTTATAAACATGGATTCGTGGGGAATACTTAATGTCGATACAGCGGCAATCGCAATTTCAAGAGATGATGACATGCACACCAGTTTTCGGCGAAAAAATCTCATAGTAAGGCATCATTGGTTATTTCTTTGTTTAATCTACATTATTTATCTCAACAAATTACAACTTTAAAAGATACAATATACATACAATACGTACAATATACGTACAATACAACCAGTGAAAAGTGTCTCCAGTTCTCTAAACGCAACATATGCTCGTATAAGATAGCGCTAAAATGAGCGTATATAGAAAATATAAACTAAAATCCGACTTTCAACAACTAAGAAGAATTAAAAAAGCTCCACGTAATAATAATAATATATAATAAATAAATAATAATGCAGAAGCCGGGGTTAAGATATATGTATGCACCTCATATACCAAGCAACCATATGTAGAAGAATTTAGGTTCCGACTTTAGAAGATGTTAGGAAGGTATTTTATTGTTTTAGTTCCTTGAAGTCGACTTTTACTTAAGTTTAACTTTTAACCGACTTCAACAGGCAGAAGGTACTCAATTCGACTGTATTTTTTAATTTTTTTGTGTATGTGATTGTAACTGTGATATTTTCTACCGACTTCAAACAGGAGGAGGTACTCAATTCGACAATGTGTTTTTTAATGTGTGTTACCTCATAACTTTTTTCTGGGAGAACCGATTTCGATGATTCTTTTTTTCTTTGAAAGCTGGTGCTTTTCCTGTGATCTCGTACAAATTTGATTAAGATCTGGCAAATAGTTTTTGAGTTATCCTTAATAATTTATATTGAAGTCGGTTGTACAATTTTTTTTAATTTTACCACTTGTAACTTTTAAAATTGAATTTTTTGACTCTTTTGAGTGGCCAAAGAGATATTCCAAACTTAAGGGCAACTAGAATGCTGGCTAAATACTTACACTAAAAACTTTACCCCTGTGAAATTTAGGAAAAAACATTTAGTGGAACCACCTGTGAAGCATAACCTATCAATTAAAAGAGAATCAAGGAAATCTGTGCACAATTAAGGAACATATCGGGTAACAGACAGTAAAAAAAGACATCTATAGGTATCTACACGTACACTCGAATTAGAGATCTCCTTTTATAAGTCGGCTAAACATTTATATCAATTGCACAATATAAAAAATTAGAAATTACAAATATATTGTAGGAGCTATATTATATATTATCTATTGATTTACATTACCGTTACAGCCTATAAAAGTCCAGTGCTGAACATAGGCTTCCCGAATAAATTGCCTCATAGGGGGATATTTGCCATAGTTGTAATGTTATTGTTGATTTGAAAATTTCACCTCTCAGTGCGTCATGTGCTCCTGGTAGATTATCGTCTATACTTCCATCTATTAAAATCCACTGCTGAACATAGGTAGGCCTCCCCCATAGGCCTCCCCCATAGATTGCCTCATAGAGGATATTTTGTCATAGTTGTAATGTTATTGTTGATTTGAAAATTTCACCTCTCAGTGGGTCATGTGCTCCTGGTAGATTGTCTTCTATACGTCCATCCATTTCAGCCTATTAAAGTCCACTTGACGAGCGGGTCAACTATGGCAAAATTTTTCAACTTGAAATAATAAAAAAACGCAGTTTTTTATTATTTTAAGTTGTTATCAGGAAGTCGCTGCTGCCATTATCAGCGCTCCTGATTTGTTTCCCTCCGTCGCCTTTTACGACACCCACGGGACGATATGGGTAGTGGATAATCTTACATCGTCACTACACGGCAATTACTTATATTAGGTCCTTACTTATAAAATTGGCGTTTTGTACGGGAGGAATATAAAGTCAATTTTTTTTGTAAAATATATTTAATTAATCAAAGTATGCACCGTTGTTATCTATGCACTTTTGCCATCTCATAGGTAGTTCATGGATCCCTTTACTAAAAAAACCATGGGGGCGAGAATCAATAAACTCTTTAAAGGCGGTTTGGACTGCCGCATCGGAGTTGAATTTTTGTCCTTGTAAGAAGTTGTTCAAATTCCGGAAAAAATAGTAATCTGTTGGAGCAATGTCCGGGAAGTACGGTGGATGTGGCAGACATTCCAATTGTAACTCATCTAACTTAGTGGTTGTTTGTTGTGCAGTGTGTGGTCTTGCGTTGTCGTGAAGCAGCAGTGGCCTAGAGCGATTGACCAATCTCGGTTGTTTAGCAGCTAGTTCTTCCTTCATGGTTTGCAGTTGCTGACAATAGATATCTGCCGTAATAGTTAGGCCAGGTTTTAGAAAGCTGTAGTGAACGACACCGGCGCTAGTTAACCGTAACTCACAAGTAACTTTTTCTGAGTCAATTTTTGTTTAGGGCAGGATTTGGCTGGGTCTCCAGGGTTCAGCCATTGCGACGATCGCTTCCGATCAGTACAGTATACACTTTTCATCACAAGTAATGATTCGATTTAAAATCCCTTCATTATTGTGTCGGTTGAGCAAAGTAACACAGCAGTCGAAGCGTGTTTGCAAGTTCGATTTACTCAATTCATGAGGTACCCATTGTTCAAGTTTTTTTACTTTCCCGATTTGCTTCAAGTGGTTTAATACAGCTCTATCATATCTCTGAAGAGCTTTGTGATGGATCCGCTTCCACAATAGCTTTTAATTCTTCATTTTCCACTTTGGTCTCCGGCCGTCCACAGGGTTGGTTCTGAAGGTCGAAATTTCCAGAACGAAAATGTTGAAACCAAAAATGTACCGTGCTTTCTTTTGCGACATCAGCGCCGTACAGATCATTAATCCTTCCAGCTGTTTCTGCAGCACTGCTGTCACGGTAGAATTCGTACTCGTAAATGTACCGATATTTCATGTTTTCCATTGTGCCAAAGAAAAAATTATGAGGAAAAAACAAATGAACATCGATATATATTATGTACTACGCACTAGATTTCGCATTCCGAACATTGACTATGTTCAACTGAACTGTACTGCAATCCGTACAAACTAAATATTGCGTAAATTGAAGATTTGTGAATTCCATAAGATAACTATTATTACATGTTAGATTAAAATAAGAGCATTTTATATTACATTTTTATATTTATTTTATATTAATATCTTATATTAAATTAAAGTTTATTATCTCTCGCGCATGCGCGAAGACATAAAGTAGCGCACAATTTTTGTTTGAAATAGCTTCTCTAGTACGTAGTACATATAACTCAATGCAAATGAATGACTGTTTTCAAAACTCAAATGTATACTAGCTAAATTAATTTATAAATTAGAATTTGGAATTCTTAACCAAAGAGGAGATATTTCAGATCAATGTGGTCAGTACGACAAAACGCTAATTTCATTTGTAAGGACCTAATATATTAATGGATTTAAGCAGTAATATGTCAGTGAATGATTATATTTTTTGTTTTCTTTATTAAGCAAACTGGATCATCTCAGTGTTTGTTGATCTGTCTATGTGTAATTAGGCAAAGGTATAAAATGATAGCTAAATACAGACTTTAGGGGTGTGGGTGGTCAGGGATTACATTACAGTCACCATCACTCTCGAGTTCATAATTATAGCTTATCGCAAGTCCACTGCTTCTTAATAATATGAAGAAGTTTCATTTACATTTCTTATTTTAAAATGTTACCTCCACACTAGGACTAGTTTATACACATAAAATTGACAAGGACAGACATCCAGACCCGGAACAATTCGTCGTTGACATTGCAAAGGGGCGAACCTCAATTTTTCAATAAATTACAGGAGAGCAAGAAAACTATTATTTATTAGAAAATTAAATATGACGGGACCAGCACCATTGCACGTACGGCGCGGTGGCCGTCGGTGCAGTTAGACAGAATTCTTGTAAATAACACGTGTTCCGCACACCTGCACCATTGCACCTGCAGTGGCGCTCGTTTTGCTTGTATAAAACGGACGGCACGGCCGCCGTTAGGACAGTCTTGGTTCTGACGTGGAACGGTGCGCTTGTCGTATTCCGTTACTAGTTTATCCTCGATTAGTTGGATAATTAGTTCGTGTAACCGAATTAACTATTATTCCTAACTACAAAATTAGTCTCTGTACTATACTCAATTACCCTTTCTACAAATATAATATTAGACTTAATAGAAAACTACAAAAATGATTAATTTGCCGATGAGAAAAAAAGCTAGGAATCTGGGATTAATAAATAATAATAATGTTTTCTTGCTCTCCTGCAATTTTTTGAAAAATTGAACTTCGCCCCTTTGCGGCGTGAATGACGAATTATCTGTAGGCCATATAAATACTTCTTCCGTGCGGGATTCGAACCAGCGGCCCTTAACGCTGCTACTCATTGCTAAGCCACCGCGTCACGGAGCCGTCACGTCGCTGCCCATATCCTGATTTGTTTTCCCCTGTCGCCTTTCACGATACCCACGATACGATATGGGTAGTGAATAATCTTAAACCACCACTACTCGCTATTAATTAACTTACATACACTTACGCCGAAAACACTGCTCAATTTTAAGGTGCCGTTAACTCTCGTGCTGTCTCTATCACTTTAAGTCTAGGACTAGGATTTTCTCCTGTATCGCAGAGGCAGTTTACAAACACAAATTGCACAAGGACAAACATCCAGACCCGGAGCAATTATTTGTAGGCCATACAAATACTTGTTCCGTGCGGGATTCGAACCCGCGGCCCCCAGCGCAGCAACTCATTGCTAAGACACTGCGCCACGGGGCCGTCGACACAAAGTGACTGTGACACCACGAGACTTAACGACATCTTTAAATTGAATAGCGTTTGAGTATTTGGCCATTAGATATTTTACTAAATGCTGCTACTTATTATAAAAAAAAAAAAACTATTGGTAGATGTATCAGTCAATTGTTCAATGTGCAGTTTTATTTTCTTAGAATATTAATTCAGGGTATTTAACATGACTTAGCCACACTATAGCTATTATAATATTGCAGCACAAATATCTCTTATACGTGGTAGAGCCATGCTGCAGCTATATATTAGTAGTATAGTTGTAGCACGAATGAGTCGGCGCGACCGGGGCAGGACCACGCTCTCACAGAACACCAGCGTAAAATAAAGATACTTAATGCTGCTGTGTTTAGTATGGTGAGTGTAGAGAACCGGAGCACCTATTTTACTGAAAACGAAGCATTTCATTAGTTCTCAGGAGTGACAACATTCTTAACTGTTCAGGCTTTTGATTCTTTTAATGCACTTTGTCTTTGACTACGACTACGACTTCAGAATGATCTACTTCCTGTCAAAAGTCCACGGGTGAACATAGCCCTCCCCCACAGATTGCCTCATAGGGAGGATATTTGCCATAGGTGCCACGCTTCGCGGGTTGGCAACCGCAGTTTTTTATTACTTCGAATTGTTACCTGCTTATCTCCTGCTTCATTCCCCCTTGTCATTCCTTACAACACACACGGGGACGACTTAAGATAGTGGATAACCGTACACCGTTACTACACGGTTGATTACCCAAATACTAAATTTTGAGGCTCCATTATGTCTCGTGCTGTCTTTATTATTTTAATTCAAAGTGACTGCGACACGACGAGACTTAACGACATCTTAAAATTGAGTAGTGTTTGGGTATTTGACTATTATTCTATTATTAATGTAATCTATTCTTAATATAATTTTAATCATAATTATTAAATCTGTGGCGTAGTTGCTTAGCAATGAGTTACAACGCTAAGAGCCGCGGGTTCGAATCCCGCACGGAACAAGTATTTGTATAGTCTACAAATAATTGTTCCGGGTTTGGATGTTTGTTCTTGTAAAATATGTGTATTTAAACTGCCCCCGTGATACGAGAGAAAATCCTAGTGTGGAGATAATGTTCTTAAAGAAATCTCTTAAATTTCTTCTTCTTATTTCTTACCTACAAAATAATATTTAATAATAAATATAAATAATATATAATATTTACAAAACAATAAAAACAGTAGCTTCTGTTTTTATGTGAATTTCGTCAGTAGATACTGGCCAGCTGTACAACATTTATATTTTATGTAATATTTGAATCTTTAAATAACATTAGATCAAAGTTTAAAGACGAAATGGTTCATTCGAAATAGCTTCAATGTACGTTATGCAACGTAATTTCATAAATCATGGCGGCATACCGATGAGCGCATGTTCCAGTATATGAGATAGGAATTAAAGAGTAAAGACTTTAATTTTAAAAGGGCGTAAGAAGAAATAAGCACATTATTCATCAACGTCACCTGCACCCGGTTTAACCTGCTGATCCATTAAAAATCGATAAGCTAAACTGTATTGTGGATGTAAATATGTAGCCGAAGTAACTCAGTGGCACTCGCCGTAAACACAGTATGCAAGGATCCTTGGTTCGATCCTTGCAGGCAGCTATAAAATTGTTAAGTACTTGCAATTTTATGTGCTGATTTACCATGTGCTCAACAGTGAGGAATTCGAGGGTTGAGAAAATCTGTACGGCTGAGGAATAGCTTATATTATTTCGAGGGCATGTGAAGTGTGCCACGCATCTGGAGCAATGCGTAGAAGTAATCGCTCAACAACCATCTCAACGCGTTGTCACCCGTGAGGACTAAGATGGAATGCCTCTTTTGCAGTAAAAAGGGTCTCCGGTTCTCTACACTCACCATACGAAACACAGAAGTGTTAAGGTGCTATTTTACGCTGGTATTCTGTGAGAGCGTGGTCCTTCCCCGTTCGAACCGACCCATTCGCGCTACAACTATACTACTTATATAGCTGCAGAATGGCTCTACCAGGTATAGATGTAGATTTCTATGGGCTACAGCAACCACTTACCAACAGGCGGTCTGTGTGCTTGCTTGTCACCCTTATTCTATAAAAAAAAATGAAGTTGCCGTTCTGCAGTACTGGTCATTTTAAATCAAATTAATTTTTGTTTTGCTAAGAATTCTAATTTCAAATTAATTTTATTTTAAAAATATGGAATTCTTTCTTCAAAATTAGTTATTTGTTTATTGATTAGCGTTATGTTTTCATTGCATTTGATTCTTTTTCATCATCATGGATACGTTAAAAATTCGAATAATTATGGAATATACATACCGTTGTGGCAACAACGTGGCACATGCGGCACGCAACATCAATGATACTACAAACGAACGCACCATCTTTTATTAGTTAACTTGGTTCCGTTCTGTACATGGTGATTTCGTCCTGAAAAATGAACCCCGTGGTTGTCCGAAAATTTTGGTCGACAATGACGAATTAAAAGCGATTGTGGAAAAAAAATTAATACCTTAAAGGTAGTACAAAATGCCTTTGAAGAATTTGTTGCCTCCTGTCCAGCTGATTTCTTCAAGAAGGCATTAATAAACTGCCACTGCGTTGGCAAAGATGCATCGATTGCATGGGTGATTACTTTGATTAATAGAAATAAAAAATATAGATTTTTTTTAATATAAGATTAGGGTGACAAACGAGCACACAGTCCACCTGATGGTAAGTGGTTGCTGTGGTCCATAGACATCTACATTTATCCTCGTCTGCGAATCATAATGCAGACGCGTTGTCACCCGTGAGGACTCAAATAGAATGCCTCGTTTCCAGTAAAAAGGGTCTCCGGTTCTCTACACTCACCATACGAAACACAGCAGTGTTAAGTTGCTACTCGTATTTTACGCTGGTATTCTGTGAGAGCGTGGTCATTCCCCGGTCGAGCCGACCCATTCGTGCTACAACTATACTACTAATATAGCTGCAGCATGGCTCTACCACGTAACTTAATTCATACAAAACGGCAATATCATAGGCAAAGACCCTATTTGTTAACAATAAAAAACCGAAGTGACATATAAACTCATAGTCCACCTGATAGTACTCCAATGCTTAATCTTCGAAATGGCTGAACTGATTGTAATGAAACTTGAACAGATAGAGAACAATGCAATCAGGAGTGATCAAGGCTGTATTTTATCCGAAACACTTGGAGATTTTTTTGAGAAATAGAATTTGATGATTATCTCAAATCTAAATGACGCCATTTTAATAGATTCTACCCAAGCGAAGCCGGAGCGTGTCGCTAGTCTATATTAAAACAATGGGCGAAATAAGCAAATAGCTTTATTTGTCTGGCGAAGGCAAAAAATGAGGGCTAATAATCTTCCACTCACCAGGTGTCGCTAGTTGTGACTGAGGTAAAGTTTTTTGTTACATAATGTCAGTTAATTGAGAAATTAGTTTTAAATAATAGATAATCATAATCTAGAATATTATATTAATACACAACACAATGCGTCAGTGGTTTGATTTTTAATTTTTTGCACTTTATAACTTTTTTTTACAAATCGGCTTTTAGTTATATTTTATAGTTTGGTTTATTCATTTCTAATGTAATTAATATAAAATATAACTAATAATACAGAAAAAAACCTTAAAGATTACGTTTTCCTAAGAAATTATCATCGCCGCTATGAAATCTGTCAAATATTTTACCTCACTGTAAAGTGGCGCCGCCCTGGTGGCAAAAAAAGTCGTGGATGCCCTCATTGTTTGGAGCCTTAACTAGTTTTCAATTGCGAATATGAATGAATCCATAGAAGACTATGTAACTTATTTTATGTTTTAATATTTTAATCAATAAAACTTGATTTCGCGCCATCTTGTTCAACATGTGTAAATGTTGTTTATCGTTCGAAAAGCTTTTAAAAATAAATTAAGAACACATCTACTCAATCAACGTGGCGACTGTCGTGGATGCCATTCCATGCGTCTCGAATTTTCTGGGCTAATAAAAACATACGAGTAGCTACAATCAGTGCACGATAGTAAGTAGTAGTTTTTGGAACCTAACCTAGGGCAAATTTTATTATAGTATGGAAAACTTTCTATTGTTATCCCATGATATCGACGTAATATAATAAATCAGTTTTTTTTTTAAATATGTATCTTAATCTGTCTGTCCTATGATGAAGACATGAGACATGAGAAATATGATCCCTCCAAAGAGTATATAATAAAGTAATTTAATTAATGGCCCCCTTAGAACAATAAATAAAGAGTATTCAGAACTTAGAGTACGCAAGGTATAGAGCGCGCGTATCGCTCAATGCCCATTATGCCAAGCGTAAAATTGACGCCTATGCGTTATTATACTTAAGTTATTAATTTGATTATATAAGTATTTGTAAATTTTAGGTAAGCGATAATTATAAGGTATGGTTTAGCTCAATAAAACATAGGTACGAATTTATGAAACGAGATGCGCAAAACAGTGCGTTTTAAAGTGATATAATATGACATTACATTTCGTACCGAGGAATGTTACGTTATACTATGACTCCAAACATGACGCGAAATGACGATTTTGTATATGATAACAAAATCGAGTCGAGTCTAAATCATAAAGTCGATTTTTCTTCACACTTTATCCCAATCTACTGAACTATTCAACCAAATTGGCATTCCGGGCTTATGACTGACAATAAGCACAGATTGCAATATTGATTATTGACCAATACTATGAATATTGGCATAATTAAAAACCGATTTTATTTACAGTGATTGTGTTTTTTTAAATACCTAACGGTTTTGTTTTTATTTACATGGTATTAGCATTTTAACTACAACTAATAAATAATATTAGTACTTAATAGTTTTTTTTCTTTAGACATTCAAGAAAATGATATAGAAAGCACGAGACAACATAACGGCATCATAAAAACATAAAATTGAATAGCATTTGAATATTTGGGCAATAAAGTCATAAATAAAGTAATACGCGATGCATAATTAAAACATCACTAGGCGGTCCGCGCTGTTAAAAAACATTAACCTTAATACATGAATAATACGATTCTAAGTCTAAATTCACTTATTTCTTAACCAGCCGACCGCCGGTTGCTCCTTCTCGCTTACACACAGCGAAAATTAACGAGATAATACGGACGCACGACTACCTGCATCTGCGAAATCGCGTTATTTTATCGCGTATCGTGTCTCTCGCGCATGTTTGTATTATCTATCTCGCTCTCACAATTATGGCGAAGTCAAATTGTTAACTTCGCCATGTTTGTGTTTATTCAATCATCATTATAATTTTCAACAAAATAAAATTCAAAAAAAACGACAATACAAAACATTTATTAATATTTAAATACATGTGATTATCAGTACACCATCTTGCTACGGTTTTTCGATGTCCATTTGTAGTGCTTCAGCGTCTTCAGGGGATTATAATTATTTTTAAAATGGCGATTGAATGATGATGAATGATTTTTAAATTGGCGGTGGACGACTTATAACTTAATACATCTTTACATTCATTACACGTTGCTTAAAAGTTTTATTGTCTTATTCAAAATGGTTCAAAAAATCGGCTTTAGCATATTGCATATTTTAGCATTTTTCGAATTTTACGTACCAGGCCAATAAAATTGAACGTATAGTTGTACAGTGGAGGAATATTCGACATACCGACTGGGAAAATAAATGTTCAACTGTCGAATTTCGGTCGGAGGTTCATGAATATAAAGACTCGGCGGATAATAATCCATTTTCGGAGTTAGCTTCTTTGGCCGTATCTATATATATTTTTTGCCACACTCGAATTCTGAGATAGAATAGAATAGAATAGGATAATTTTTATTCAATATACATTACATATGTAATTCTTATTGAAAGTAATTTTTTACCACTGGTTCGAAAAAAAACCCTCTGTCCTGGGAAGAACCAGCAAGAAACCCAGCGGGACTTTTTTTAAAATAAATTTTACAATATAAATGATTACGAACTATTTACAAAATTTATTTTAGAAACTGCTTGGAAGCTACCACCTCATTCCCGGGGGTTATTATCAACCATGTATTCATTTATACTATAATAACCCTTTTTATACAGTTTCAGCTTAATAAAACATTTAAATTGGTAATAGAGAGAACTTGTACACTTTCCGGGACCTTGTTGTAATAGCGTATTCATTGCCCCAACAATGAATTACTAACTCTGTGGAGTTGAGAAACTGGCATCACTAGCTTGTGTTTGTTCCTAGTGTTTACAGAATGTATATCACTTTTTTTTTTACTAAAACTATCTTTGTTTTTGTGAACATACATTAAATTTTCGTAAATATACTGAGAGGCCAAAGTTAATATATTAATTTCTTTAAATTTATCTCTAAGAGACTCTCTCGGTTTTAGATTGTAAATAACTCTAATGGCCCTCTTCTGTAAAACAAAAATAGTTTCTGAATCAGCCGCATTTCCCCATAGCAAAATCCCATAAGACATTATGCTATGGAAATAACTAAAATAAACTAATCTAGCTGTCTCGACACTAGTGAGACCTCTAATCTTTTTTACAGCATAAGCTGCAGAACTTAGTCTGCTTGCTAATTTGGATATATGGGGGCCCCACTGCAAAATAAGCCAAATGAATATTGTAAAAACAAAATTAAGAAATCGTATGTCACTAAATACACTAAACTCGATCCTACACAGCAGATATGGCCTTAAAAGATCAGGAAAATGTTGTCATTCCTATAACGTTCCCGAACATGTTTTAAAACACATTAGAGGGATTAAAGAGTCGCTTGTGATGCCAATGACTATTGCTTTTGAAGATGGCCCTTCACAAGCACAAGCACAAGCACACGGCGAAGCTGATATTGATGATCTACAAATATTATTTGATTTATCTTGATGATTAAATTAACTTTAAAATAGCAGAAAAAATAAAATAGAAATAGGAAATTAACTAAATCGACATCAAACTTTTGAATTTGTCTTAGAAAAGTTAAACAAAACGAACTTGATTCATTTTGAAAATGGTTTGATACATTCCCGTTTAAAATAATATCTAATTAATGAAAAATTAACTTTGAAACTTTTTCTTTTTTAATTTCATAAAAATTAAAAATATGTAATAATTTAGGTTATTTTTTTCGCAACAGCAGATGCAGATACATTTATATTTTCGGCTACAGAGCTTGTAGTACAGACTAATCATTTCAATCGAACTTAAATATAATCGGAACGTATAATTTATATATAATTTATAAATTATGGACTTTTATTTGTCATGCATACATATGACAAAATATATAGTTTATAATTTATAAGATAAGTAAAAATAATTTTAATGGACAGGTGACAAAGATATTAAAGCCATCTAGTGAGTATTAAACTAACTAAACTGAGGAAATTATGACCCGTATCATACACTTGATGGCGTTACTTTCTATGACCAAATGCATTACTATGGAACTGTACCCCCCCCCCCCCTGCACGGGTGTTGTTAAATGACAAAGCAAAAATAACTTTGTTGTTATAGGTTATAAACATGTTTTTTTTTCACTAATAATATTGTATTATTACTATTATTTTTTATATTAATATTTATATTTGGATAAGAACTTAGTAGTGACTCTAAGTTATATTTACCTTCATTTAAAAAAAAA
The DNA here is from genome assembly GCA_033319125.1 of Parnassius glacialis. NCBI lineage: Eukaryota > Metazoa > Arthropoda > Insecta > Lepidoptera > Papilionidae > Parnassius > Parnassius glacialis. The sequence continues at coordinate 6,680,551 of JAVANC010000008.1, forward strand.
TTCTTTGGCCTTATGTACTACATACTATGTACTATATACTATATACTCTTTGGCTTGACCTTAGGTCAGACTAATTTGTTTATTGAACTGTCAAGATCTCAAGTGGAAAATGTCAGTGGGGTTACAGATAATAGTTAATAATAGATTTAGGCGTTTCAAAACATGTCTTTACCTATATAAATTTAAGTAGGTATGCTTACTACCTCATTTATTTACGTTAGAAAACAAAGAAATTGCGAGCTTAATATAAAGTAAGAAATGCTTGCAATAAATTAGTCATGATGAGCCGTGGTAGCTCATATGGTTAGCGCTCGCTGTAAGTTTCACAGTACGCGAGCAACCCGGGTTCGATCCCCGCCGGCACCAATGAAATTGTTAATTACAATTTTAAGTGCTGATTTACCACGTGCTCGGCGGTGAAGGAAAACATCGTGAGAAAATCTGCATATCTAAGAAATAAGAAAAAAATTGTTTCGAAGACATGTGAAGTTCGCTAACACGCATTGTGTCAGCGCGGCGAACATTTTCCTTGCCCTAAAACCCTCTCAGAAATGAGAGGAGGCCTGTGTCCAGCAGTGGGACGTATATAGGCTGTAAATTTACTTTACTTTACTAAATTAGTAACGTGGCGGTGTTTAGAATCCACAACCTCATAATATCATCCCGTGGGTGTCGGTAAAAGACGAAAGAGGAACGTTAAATAACAAATGGGCATGAGCATGACTATTTTCCTGTTAATAACTAAAAATTGCGGTTGACAACCTGTCTATCAGGCGTGACAACTTTCGAAAATATTCCTCGCTGGCCTGTGTTAACAGTGGACTTTTGTTAGGCTGTAGTGAAGTATGAATAAACGATATATTGGAATGCTGATAGTGGCCGGGTTCTGTGTAATGTGTATTCTTTTGAGCAGACATAATTTGGCAAGCGTGGAGGCAGTTCCTGGTAGGATGAGTCAGCCGAGTGAGTGATTATTGAGATTCTTAGTGCACAACGCCGATGTTTTTTTAATTACACCGTGGTATTTAAACACCGCGTCCAGTATATTACATTCTTAGCCGATGAAATTATTTAGTAATTAATTCTAGCATGTGTAACAAAATAATATCTATATTTTAATATGTAAAGAGAAAACTTTGTTCAACTTTTTAAACGTATTAAGGATGACTCACGCTAGACCGTGCCGGGTCTGAGCCGAGTGTCGGCCGTAGCACGGTCAACTAATATTACATATATTTTATATGGACACACTCACGCTATACCGAGCGGCAACCGAGTGACGGCCGGGCAACGGACAACGCTCGGAAACAACTCGGCTCGGCTCGGCCATTTCCTTGTATTAGAAGATTTATCAGATTCTTCATCGTCCAGAGTGATCGCAATAGCCGCTAATTCCAGATCGTCAAAATTCAACATGATTGTAGTCTAGTTACAACAGTATTTTTGCTCGGACGAGTATACTGCATCACGGCGCAACGGTAATTGCTCGGTCGAGGCCCGGTCGGTTGCAATAACATGCACGGGCCGGCTCGGTGACCGTGCTACGGCCGACACTCGGCTCGGACCCGGCACGGTCTAGCGTGAGTCATCCTTTACGCGCACGCAGGAGTATGAGTCAAAGTTTATAAGGAGAAGGAATGCAGAAAGCATTTTTTTTTAAATTACATATATGTGTATCAAATACATTAAATATCTCGGAAATATGTCAGGAGGGGTAAATCGTTAAAGTAAAGTGTGGTAATAAAGTTCAACTTGCTCTCTTGGTTACGCAATTAATCATTATTAGCAATAAAACAGCGTAATGCACTAAATATTCAGCATAGAGCAATTACAGTTCAACCATACCGTAATATGTCCCCGTCGTAATCACACACTGGTGTAACGTGAAGGACATAATGACATGGTTACACCAAAGTATGCAAACCAACAGCAACACTACCTGTCTCAATGTACCACGGGGCAACCTCTCAACAACACCATCCTCCTTGCTTGCATCAGAAGAACGACCATAACGGACAGAACTACGCCACTATCTTAGCACTTGTAGAATTACATACATACAAAGAGTTGGGGGTTTCTCGATATACCCTCAATTCCACCTCGCCACCATCAATATGACGCTTCGCTAGAGTGACGTTACCTCTCGCTCACTCTCGATCCAGCCGGTATTAGACACGCCGACAAATATAATAAAATAAAATGTACATTGTTTACGTTCATATTGGCAATGTCTCAAAGTAAGTACAAGTTTAAGTATGTTATTAAGTTTAATGAAGACAATATCAAACATTTAATAGCCTGTGATCATACAGTCGTACAGATTAAAGATTGTAGCCAAAGAATTTTAAAATAATGCCAACAAATAATTACTCGCATTGAATTTTTAGGATTCAGTATCTAAACTTTAGAAATATATTAGAATACGCGCATATTCTTTAATCTGAGACGCGCAGTATCTAAACGCGCATTCAGTATCTAAACTTTAGAAATATATTAGAATACGCGCAGGATCTAAACGCGCGTTCAGTATCTAAACTTTAGAAATATATTAGAATACGCGCAGGATCTAAACGCGCGTTCAGTATCTAAACTTTAGAAATATATTAGAATACGCGCAGGATCTAAACGCGCGTTCAGTATCTAAACTTTAGAAATATATTAGAATACGCGCAGGATCTAAACGCGCGTTCAGTATCTAAACTTTAGAAATATATTAGAATACGCGCAGGATCTAAACGCGCGTTCAGTATCTAAACTTTAGAAATATATTAGAATACGCGCATATTCTTTAATCTGAGACGCGCAGTATCTAAACGCGCATTCAGTATCTAAACTTTAGAAATATATTAGAATACGCGCAGGATCTAAACGCGCGTTCAGTATCTAAACTTTAGAAATATATTAGAATACGCGCAGGATCTAAACGCGCGTTCAGTATCTAAACTTTAGAAATATATTAGAATACGCGCAGGATCTAAACGCGCGTTCAGTATCTAAACTTTAGAAATATATTAGAATACGCGCAGGATCTAAACGCGCGTTCAGTATCTAAACTTTAGAAATATATTAGAATACGCGCAGGATCTAAACGCGCGTTCAGTATCTAAACTTTAGAAATATATTAGAATACGCGCAGGATCTAAACGCGCGTTCAGTATCTAAACTTTAGAAATATATTAGAATACGCGCAGGATCTAAACGCGCGTTCAGTATCTAAACTTTAGAAATATATTAGAATACGCGCAGGATCTAAACGCGCGTTCAGTATCTAAACTTTAGAAATATATTAGAATACGCGCAGGATCTAAACGCGCGTTCAGTATCTAAACTTTAGAAATATATTAGAATACGCGCAGGATCTAAACGCGCGTTCAGTATCTAAACTTTAGAAATATATTAGAATACGCGCAGGATCTAAACGCGCGTTCAGTATCTAAACTTTAGAAATATATTAGAATACGCGCAGGATCTAAACGCGCGTTCAGTATCTAAACTTTAGAAATATATTAGAATACGCGCAGGATCTAAACGCGCGTTCAGTATCTAAACTTTAGAAATATATTAGAATACGCGCAGGATCTAAACGCGCGTTCAGTATCTAAACTTTAGAAATATATTAGAATACGCGCAGGATCTAAACGCGCGTTCAGTATCTAAACTTTAGAAATATATTAGAATACGCGCAGGATCTAAACGCGCGTTCAGTATCTAAACTTTAGAAATATATTAGAATACGCGCAGGATCTAAACGCGCGTTCAGTATCTAAACTTTAGAAATATATTAGAATACGCGCAGGATCTAAACGCGCGTTCAGTATCTAAACTTTAGAAATATATTAGAATACGCGCAGGATCTAAACGCGCGTTCAGTATCTAAACTTTAGAAATATATTAGAATACGCGCAGGATCTAAACGCGCGTTCAGTATCTAAACTTTAGAAATATATTAGAATACGCGCAGGATCTAAACGCGCGTTCAGTATCTAAACTTTAGAAATATATTAGAATACGCGCAGGATCTAAACGCGCGTTCAGTATCTAAACTTTAGAAATATATTAGAATACGCGCAGGATCTAAACGCGCGTTCAGTATCTAAACTTTAGAAATATATTAGAATACGCGCAGGATCTAAACGCGCGTTCAGTATCTAAACTTTAGAAATATATTAGAATACGCGCAGGATCTAAACGCGCGTTCAGTATCTAAACTTTAGAAATATATTAGAATACGCGCAGGATCTAAACGCGCGTTCAGTATCTAAACTTTAGAAATATATTAGAATACGCGCGGTATAAAAGCGTGGCTTTTATACCGCGCGTATAGAGTCGAAAACTGTCTGGAGAAATCCCGAAACCGACTATGGAAGCTTCGTGTATCTACCTACGCGAGCAATCGGGAATTCGGGACTATTGCTATCTCGCTTGCTCTAACAATATAACCCGTGGATAAGCCGCCACCGCGCTGCCGTCGTCGCCGCGCCGCCGGCCGCGGCGGTTCCTCTAGAAAACGAATTTAACCGAGATCAGCACGAACATTACCGACCGCTGTTACCGACGCATGCACGGCGCACCGATAAGCGCACTTAAGAGCGCGCGCGCGAGATTCAAATTACTTTTCGAACATATTTTTTTGGTTTTATTCTGGAATACAATTCAATATTTTTCGAATGTACGAGAGTATTATTTTTGCTGTCGGCGGATCACCAGTATTCGACCGGCGGGCCACATGCGGCCCGCGGGCCGTGGTCTGTGCATCTACGATCTAAAGGATATTCAACGGGATCCTATTACTAAGCCTACGCTGTCCGTCTGTCTATTTGCCAGCGGGATGTATCTCATGATCCGTAATAGGTAGACAATTGATATTTTCAAAGAATGTGTATTTCTGTTACCGCTATAACAAAAAATAATAATAATAAAATAAATTCAACATTTAAAAGGGGGCTCCCCTACTAGAAACGTAATACGATGGTAGGGAACCCTTCATGCGCGAGTCCGACTCGCAACTATGCCGGTTATTCAATAGTCTGTGAAGTTAGTTATCTGTGTTTTATATTTATATATTTCAAAGAGTATAATCAAAATGCAGTTGAAAGTGAAATGCAGCTTGCTTTATAAGAAAACCTAAAAATTTGGTGTACTATGAGTACGTAGGCGTAAGCATTCACTAGTTTCTTAAAATATTTAAAGGATATATTATAGGCCTACGTTCTCTGTGGACAGCTGCGATACCGGAAGTATTATAACAAGCGCATTGCCGCCTTTCTAGAAGGAAGTAAGCTGTAACTTTAAAAACTACAGGTGCTAGGTAATACAGAAATTAAAATTGGGTATGCAAAAGGTGAAATTGTCAATTTTTTTTAATAAATGAAACATTTTGTTTTAAATGTATTTGTTCGATCAAGAAGAAACACTTATGACATACGCAATACATAGTAGAGCTATGCTGAAACTATTTTTTATTTATACTTTATTGCAAGCATCTTCAACTAGGGGTTATAACGGGTAGACTTAAGCCCGACCGGGGAAGGACTACGCTCTCCGGAATAAAGCGCCTTACGAACAGCTGCTTCTCACATGGTCAACTCCCCGTGGCGTTATTCTGTCTCTTAAGGGGCTACTCCATGCGAACGACCTTGAGCGTTTGTGTGCCGGCCGCGCCAACTCCCTACAATATAGGATCGCGTAAAAAATAATATGTAAGACGCCACCTACCATAGTTTTGTATAACTCAATGCCACCTACTGTACGGACGTATTTTTCAACATCAATAAACTATTTTATGGAAATACACACAGCGTACAACGATAAATGTATTTTAATTTTTTTATTCGGTATATTAGTTGCATTATATTAGAATTATGTATTCTCATATATTATCTAATTATGAAATTTTATAATTAATTATATATTAAAAATGAAGCATTGAAAATTGTGAGTTTAAAAGATACCTACTCACTATAGGTAAATAGATAGATAGCTCGCCTTTTGTACAAATATTTAGTGCAATAAAGAATAAACAAATAAATAGGATGTTTCGCAGAGTGAGAGTAATATAGAATGAGAGTCGTGGAGGCAGTTTACAAACATAAATTGCACAAGGATAAACATCCAGACCCGGAACGATTATTTGTAGGCCTTACAAATATTTGTTCCGTGCGGGATTCGAACCCGCGGCCCCCAGCGCAACAACTGATTGCTAAGCCACTGCGCCACGGAGCCGTCGCCGGGTTATAGGTAAAGTGACCATACGTCCCGTTGTCCCCAAATAAAGCTCCGGGACACAAAATTGTCCCGTAACTCTTTGGATGGAAGTATTCAAAGCCAACAATCTTCAACATAATTTTTTTAATCGAATATATTTTATGTCTACCTGGTACAAATGCTCCGATAGAAAGAGTATTTTTTTTGTTTTGAATAAATTGTGGACGTCTGAAAGAAACACTTACGGTTCCAGTTCTAAAGGCGATGTTGAAAGATAACAATAAAAAAAAATTGAGCAGAATTTTATTCTTATTTAAAATCATCACCAACTTTATTAAAGCAAATTTAATCCTCTGACAAATGTAATTCATAATTTTAAAAAATGTTGCATTTAATAATTACCTATTTTTAAATGCAACATTATTTTTTAATTTATTGTATAAAGTTATACTTTTATAGTATAAATAAACCCATGTCCTGTTTTGAGTTAAAAAATAAATGGTCAGCTTAGTCTTTTTAGTTAAATTTAGTTTTAAAAATTTTTAGTTTATAGTAAAAAGTAGGTATATTAGTACCTACTTACATACTTTTTACCGAATTATAAGTATAGAACACCTTATTTACTCAATTATTTTTTGAAAAAGAAGAAAAAACAAGCAATGAATAATATACTATATTTTAGCAAAAAACTATAACTTAGTAATACTAAGTTATAAAGAAAATAATTATAACTTAGAACATAAATGAAAAACTCATAACCGACACAGGATTCGAACCCGGGACCTCATGATCAGCAGTCGCACTACTACAACCACTAGACCAACGAGGCAGTACTACACCTGAGAAAATATTGTAGTTGGTTACTACGATTATTTTTAACTGTATACTATACTGATAATATTGAATTAGCCTTTTATAGTGTAAATTATAATATTTGTCGAAATGTTAATTATGGATTCGAACCTTACATGCTAATGGTGCTTCATTTTTTTATTTGCATTTACTTCAAAGAAAATACACGCAAAAAGCTTCATCGCGCAGTAAAAAACACAACAAATATATGTATAACTAATACGAAAAATTATACCCAAAACAAACAAATAATACTACCTATAAAATAACCTAATAAGTAATAATATTATCGACTGATAAGATCGTGAGCGTGTGCTCTAACGAACGACACAGGCTCCACGTTCGAGAGCTCAACGCTCAATGATCCAGCAAGCCCGTGGGCAGTGAATACGCCCAGATTTTAAAATAATTTCTTAATAAAATCAAATTTTGGTCTTTTGAAAAAAATTTTACTATAGAAATGTTCATTAATAAATTGCCTATCCATTGGTGTAAATCGCAAAATAAAATAATACTTACTTTACGAGGAGATGCATGTTATCAATAATAATTTCACATTTATGTGGTTTCGTTGTAAGGAGATTATATTAATATTTATTCCTTTAAAAAAAAATTGGATACAGCTCTTATGAAATCAAGATTATGTAGAAATATAATGTGTTTTTTATTTGTTGATATATCTTTTAAATAAAAAGTAGATAGCTCCTAAAAACCGCACAAATAACGACTAGCGCGACATTTTGCTCAACCCGCGCCTTAACAGCGATGCTGCTGATTTATATTTTTAGTGACACAAAACAAAATGAGTGAATCAATGACAGAATAATTTAAAAATTCGAGAAATACCCAAGTTTAAAAATTTGAGTAATATTTCACCCTTTCCTAAGTTCCTTTTTCATATGCATATCTACGTGATTAAGTTTTTTTTTAAATATGTTAACACAGGTATAAAAAGGCCAGCGTGGGCTTAGCCCACTCCACACATGTTATCTTTAAAATCAGTCAAATACTAAAAGTAAATAAGATATTATATGCGTTTCGGCCTAGTCTCGTCTTAGCGAGCGATCCAGGCAGCCAGCTTCACTTGTCAATTATGTTTAGATAGATACAGAATCTCCGATGTTCAAGTTTTTTTTATGATGAAACACACTTCTATTAGTTAACTGAAATAAATTATGGTGATCGCAAGATTCCAAGTAACTTTTGTAGTGTTCTACGATGATTTGATGCCTTAATAAATTTACGTTGTATTTGCTCTATAATCTCTATGTAAGACAAGTAATTTGGACTCCAGACATTACAACAATACTCCAAAACACTTCGTTACATAAGAGTAATACAGAGCTTAAATACCTATTTTGTAATTTGTAACAGTGGTAGAGCCACGCGGTAGCTTTTGCTGTCGCATGGATGGGCCGGCTCGAACCGGGGTGGTACCACGACCTCACAGAAAGCCAGCGTGAAGCAGAGATTTACCTCTGCGTTTCGCTTGGTGAGTGCAGGTGGCCGGAGGCCCTTTTTACTGGAAATGAGGCATTCCATCTTAGTCCTCACGGGTGACAACGCATCTACATTTTGATTTGTAATAGAGGATAGATGTAGATGTCTATGGGCCGCAGCAACCACTTACCATCAGGTGGACTGTGTGCTCGTTTGTCACCCTTTTCCTATAAAAAAATACATTCAGAATCTGACGTCTATTACTTCAGACCTATGACTTCGGCATTTAATATCCTCAAAGCGATATTTATTTAATATTGCATGTTTTATTTTACGATGTATTTTTAAAATGGGGGTGTTTTTCTAGATAAATATTAGTTTCTTTAAAACATCACCAAAATAACAGTTAGATAACAATGAGCTCAGCAGCGTAGGTCTACATTATTCACTTATGAACCCTGGTATTTTCTTTTGTGGTGAGGTCCTTTTAGCATGTGGCACTTGACTTTTGAAACAAGTTTTCTTATGACCTACCCCGCAGTGTAAGCACGAGACTGTATTTTTAGACACTTGAACCTTGCTTCTAGAATTAACGGACTTAACCCTTTCGCTGTCCCGTGCACTACATATAGGTCATTGCTATTGTCTTACTATTGTGTCTGGAAACCAGACAGTGAACGTGTTAAGAGAGACTCTTTTTTTACTTTTTATTTACTCCAACACATTTCATTACATAAAAGTAATACAGAACTTTAATACAATCAGAATTTGAGAAAAACAGCACACTTTTAAAACAAATCCTAAGTTTTTATACGCGTTCGCAACCATTGTCGTGACATAATTATTTTGTAATAAGTATTTTGGAATAAAAAATAACATCAACATCTTTGGTTTGGTGGATGTGTTTTAAAGGTATGTTATCTAGTTTATATCGATATTCAATATGATGTATTTTACGGGTTAAGCAAATTTGGTAATATTTTGAAACATTAACACTAAAATACGGTTATCATGATAGTAGCGATCTTTGTTTTTTGCATTTCCCGGCCTAGAGGCCAAACGCCGCCACCATAATTATTGTATTGCGAGAGTTTTTATATAAAAATGGTTACTGTGAGTTATCCTTAGATGTTAGACATAATATGTTGTTGCAGATTTTTTTGAACTTTTCTAGAGGAACAATTCAGCCATACAGAGATTCGGAGAGGACATCTGTTTTCAACGCCTCGGCAGTCTTGAAGGTACGGACCTGTCCATCCTATGGCTGCGCGTAGACAGCGACGACCATCCCCGCGTCTACGGGTGCCTCTATAGGTCCCATAGCGGTAATGCCGACACAGACCGGCTCATCGACCACGTCCAAATGGCTGCAGACTCCGTGCTACAACAGGTCCCATCCGCAGAGATCGTGATACTCGGTGATTTCAAAGCCCACCACGCTGAATGGCTTGGTTCTCGTTTAATCGTCATGCGGCTAGATCTGTCTATGACTTTGCTTTGGTATATGGTCTAACACAACTTCGCCTACGCGGATCCCAGATGTGGAAGACCATGTACCTTCCCTGTTGGACCTTCTGCTGACCTCTCATCCCGATGCCCCACTGGGCTCTTCGGACCATTGTCTGATCCGGAGTACAGTGCCACTCACGCTCCAATCGCAGTTGCGAACTACAGCTTGCCGCCGTGTTTGGCACTATAGGTCAGCTGATTGGGACGGGATGCGGTCTTTTTTAGCATCCTACCCTTGGGGGCGGGTTTGCTTCTCGCCGGAAGATCCCAGCGTTGTTGCCGATTCTGTTGCTGATGTGTGGGTATGGAACTTTTTATTCCATCCTCTGTGGTGCCCATCGGAGGCAGATCCCAGCCATGGTTTGGTCTGGTTTGGCTGACGCATCAACGTCTCGGGATGTAAACACCAGCGCACTTAAAAAAAAGTATAATTCCGCCTCCAGGTCCTTCAAAAGCGAATTGGCGAGAAGCTAGTTCGCCTTCCTTCGGGAACCCGTGCATTCTGGTCTCTCGCCAAGGCTGTCCAAGGGAACTTCTGTCAGCCATCTCTTCCATCTCTGCACAGAGAGGACGACTCACTGGCCCATGCCGCAAAGGAGAAAGCCGATCTGTTGAGCTCTCTTTTTGCGTCCAACTCGACTCTAGATGACGGGGGGAACACATCGTCGACCACCCCGCGATGTGAGTGCTCCATGCCGGATGTGCGATTTACACAGCGCTCGGTCCACAAAGCACTCTTCTCCCTGGACGTCAGCAAGTCGAGTGGGCCTGATGGAGTCCCTCCCATTGTGCTGAAGACGTGTGCTCCGGAGTTGGCACCGGTTTTAACGCGTCTTTTCCGGTACTCCTACTCCCAAGGCGTAGTCCCGAACTCATGGAAGACAGCTTTGGTGCACCCGATCCCTAAAAAAGGCGACCGCTTAGACCCGTCCAACTACAGGCCTATCGCCATCACCTCCTTGTTCTCCAAAATAATGGAAGCCGTTATAAACTGCCAGCTCATGAGGTACCTTGAGGATCACCAGCTGATTAGTGACCGCCAGTACGGTTTTCGTCGGGGTCGATCAGCTGGTGATCTTCTAGTCTACTTAACTCATAGATGGCCGGAGGCAGTAGAGTCCAAGGGGGAGGCATTAGCCGTTAGTTTGGACGTAGCGAAGGCCTTTGATCGAGTCTGGCACAAAGCGCTTCTTTCGAAGCTTCCTGCCTATGGGCTTCCCGAGAAATTGTGCAAATGGATCACCAGTTTCCTTGCTGATTGGAGCATCAAGGTCGTAGTAGACGGTGCATGCTCTGATCTCAAGCCTATCAACGCTGGTGTTCCACAAGGCTGCGTGCTATCACCAACGCTGTTTCTCCTGCATATCAATGATATGTTGCTAACTGGCAGCATTCATTGCTATGCAGACGACAGCACTGGTGATGCCTTATATACCGGCCGTGCCAATATTTCTCGGGAAAACGTCGCCGAGTACCGGGACAAACTTGTGTCTGAAGTCGAGTCTTTGCTTAACAAAGTCTCGGATTGGGGCCGACTAAATCTAGTCCAGTTCAATCCCCAGAAGACAGAAGTTTGCGCGTTTACCGCTAAAAAGAACCCCTTTGTCGTATCTCCTCAGTTTTAAGGCACTCCCCTTGCTGCCTCAGCCAGTATCGGAATCCTTGGCGTCGACATATCGAATAGTGTGCAGTTTCGTGGTCACTTGGAAGGGAAGGCCAAATTGGCCTCTAAAAAGCTTGGCGTGCTCAGCAGAGCGAGACAGTATTTCATGCCGGCACATCGCTTGCAACTTTACAAAGCGCAAGTTCGGCCCCACATGGAATACTGTTCTCATCTCTGGGCCGGGGCACCCCAGTGCCAGCTCCTTCCACTTGACCGCATCCAGCGCAGAGCGGTTCGAATCGTCGACGGCCGAGTTCTTTCTGATCGGCTCGATACACTGGCACTGCGTAGAGATGTTGCATCTCTTTGCGTATTTTATCGCATCTATCACGGGGAGTGCTCTGAGGAATTGTTCGGACTAATTCCAGCCGCTCAATTTCACCATCGCACATCGCGACAAAACTCGCGTTACCATCCATACCATCTGGATGATTGGCGGTCCACCACCGTGCGATTTAGAAGAAGTTTTCTCTCTCGCACGACTTCCTTGTGGAATCAATTACCACCAGCGAAATTTCCGGACCGATACGACTTAGGAACCTTCAAGAAAAGAGCTTACACCTTTCTAAAAGGTCGCAACGCATCTGCGATTCCCCTGGTGTTGCGGTTGTTCATGGGCGGCGGTAGTCACTTACCATCAGGTGAGCCGCATACTCGTTTGCCCCCTATTCCATAAAAAAACATTATTTTCTTTACTACTTTTATCGCACGCTGTGAAAGCTCTCAAGAGGCACGACTCTTTAGCTATAATATATTAATATATATATATACACAAACATTATCTACGACTTATATTAATTACATTTATTTAATTTTGATCTTTTGTTCTATTAAAATACACTTTAAGATCTTAGTGTCAGCCCTAGTGGAGAATAGTGGACGAGGTTATTTTACATAACATTGTAACCAAGAAACGATTAGTGGGAAAAGTAGATGAAAACATTTTAAAGTGTTCAATTTGTCCCACGAATGGCATATTTGATGGGAAAAAGTGGAAAAAATAAATACATAGCCTATGTCCATCTGGACTTATGTACCTTTCAAATGGTGCAAGAATATTTCAAATGGTTGCAGTGGTTTCGATGATTATTTTTTTATATTTATATTACATTTATATACAAACTCACATATTCGTACTCTCTTGTTATAATATTATATATAATATATGGTATAGATTGTATTTGTATTGTAGGTGATGGTGTATAATATTTATATATAAAATTTACGTGTCACATTGTTTGTTCGCGATGAACTGCTAAGCTGATTGCAATGAAATTTTGCACACTGTGTGCAGTTTGGTACAATTTGAGAGATAGAATAGTTTTATCCCGTTACAAGACCCTCAATATTTTTATTACGAATTTTATATAGGACAAGGGGTCGTCGGAGATGGCAGAACAATGTCTGCCTGGCCAGCCAGTAATATATAGTTTGTATGTGTGTACTAGCCGACAAACTGATTGCAGTTTGGCGAGACAATTTTAATATTAATGTATTTTTGTATGAATAAAGAAAAAAAGATTGAAAGCAATGATAACCTCATAGTGTATGTAATATACGGAGAATAAAACCCCGATTGATGCGCTCGATCAACGTTTAATGGCCAGCCAAATAAATTATCTAATCAATGCAGCCAAATAGCGTGACGCGGTGATGGATCGTGACAGAAGAAACATTTCAATTGCGTTACGAATATAGGTGGGTAATGGCTGTAACTGTTTTGTGGTATTTGTAATACGAAAGCTTGTTTCAAACATCAGATATCTCCCGGTGAAAAATATTATAATTCTTTTAAGGAAAGTTAGATAGAAATAATTAATTAGGCATAGGTGTTTCACAGGTTGTCAATTAAAGGAAGAAAAAACTAAAGAAACGTTTTTTTTTTATAGAATAAGGTGGCAAACGAGCACACGATCCACGTGATTGTATATGGATGCCCTATAGACATCTACTTTTATCCTCAATTAAGAAGCAAAATGCAGGCGTGCGTTGTCAACCCTGAGGACTGCCTCGTTTCCAGTAAAAGTGGATTCGTTCTTTACAATCACCATACGAAACGCAACAGCATTGAGCTGCTATTTTACGCTGATATTCTGTGAGAACGTGGTCCTTCCTCATTCGAGCCGACCCATTCGTGCTACAATCATAATATACGAGTAGCTGCAGTGTGGCTCTACCACGTATAAAATTTTTCGTGATGAATAAAAAAATCCATAGTAATACCTATTTTCAAAGGTGGCAGCCATTATATATACATATATAATCGGCCAATTGCTATTCCTCCAGTAATAAACAAAATTGTAGAAAATTTATACATAGAATTAAAAAAATATTAGAGAAATTTAATATTATTACTAATTTTCAACATGGTTTTAGGAGAGGACGAAGTACAAGCACTGCGTTAACTAAGTACTCGGAGGCAATTAACTACGGTCTTAACAACAGTAAACAGTTTACAGTTCTTTTCCTAGGCCACAAGAAGACATTTGATACTTTGAACCAAGCGATACTTGTGAGGGCTAAGAAGGAATGCGAAATTCCGTAATTATCTATCAAATAAACTTTTTGCACTATGGAGTGTGACGACTGGCGCTGAAGAACACGTCACTCTCGGTGTACACTGTACACACCGGTTCTGTGTACGGCCCCGTAAGGTAGATCATGCTAATGAACAGTGTGTTTAATGTGGTGCATCATTGTGACATCCTACATGTATGCCGATGACATGTGCCTTCCACGAACTTACATGAAGGCATGAAGCATGTAATAAAATATAGGAAGACTTTGATTGGATAACCCAATGGGCACTTGACAACGGCATATTACTAAATTTGAAAAGAGAAACGAAGTGTGTGCAAACCATATTCCATACAACAGACTAGCTAAAAATTTACGTTATGAAAAAATATGTATTATAGATATACATATAGGGCATGCCTATGTGTGCTTGCTCAAGGGAAAATTATCATGTAATTGTGCTAAAATTTTATTGGTAAATGTTAATAAAATAATTAGGACTAACTGGTACCCGACGCATTGAAATAATTCTTGAAATATCGTTTTAAATTTGGAAGAGTTATTTTGTTTTATTAGGAATAATAATACCATCGACCTAGGTTCCGATCTAAATTCTAAGTCTATGGATAATACATACTTTCATCGAAGTTAAATGATATAACTTTCAAATAAATTTGTCGGTACGATACGCGCGCCACCTACTGTAAGTTAATTGTACTATGCCTATAACCTTCGCGCAAGTGCAAGCAATAAGTTAACAAAGTTTTACCGCAATTTGATGAACCTTATGGGAGCCCATAAAAACGAACCAACAAATATAAATTTTTATATACTATTAGATTAGATTAGATTGTTGATATACTGTAGTTTAAATTTAAAGTTACATATTGAACGTGTATGTTTAAAATTAATGTCTATTTTAGGCATAATTGAAAAAGCAGTGAATAAACGTGTTCTATTAGTGGCATTTGTCTTTAATAAAACTATGGTCTTATTGTGTATGGCTGCATATATAGTGGGTACTTATTTAAAACAGGTGAATCTTTAAATTTGCATTAGAAATTTTCGGTACATTATAAAGATAAGAAAAGTAGTAAAAAAGAATATGAAAGATTATTTCCACGAGTTAACAAGCTGATTGCAGTTTGGCAAAATAATTTCTGTCGTAATATCTAATACGTAGCTAATTAATTTGAAAAAAAAAATCATTTAAATAGGCGGTCGTATAAAAAAGTCTAAAATATACGATATTTCGGCACACTGGCTAACAAGTGTTCTTATCAGTATTTTGGGTAGTCGTACGTCGCGTCGCGTAGTCGACCGCAGACAGCAGCAGCAGGCGACGTGTCATCGCGACATGTCGCTGCGAGATGTCGTCGCGTCATGTCGCTGAAGTCATGCTTCCGAACCCGACTGCAGGCGGCAGCAGCCCGTGTTCCAATCTGTTCCGAATGTTCTGTGGGTACTCTATTTATGTAAACAAAATAGGTACTATATATATTTTTTTATAAAATTAAAAAAATATGGTCGAGTTTTAAAAAAAATATTTCTATAGGTTTGAATACTGATCCTGATAACGTACTTAACGGGAACCACAGGGTTTTTGTTACATGTTATATATATACCTATTTACCGCTTTTATTTAACTTCTTTTCTATATTTTTTCAAATGTTATCTTTTGTCACACTGTTTAAGGGGCGTATTACAAAAAAACGCGAAATTACAAGGTTTCCTCGTTGAAATTTTATGTTTATCGTTCATTGCTTGAAATAACAATTACTTGGTAAAAATAGTTCGTTTTCTCTCCTCAAATAAGCTCGGAATGGATTTTAGATAACTTATTTATTTAATCAGTAATAATCATTCTCCCAAAGCATGTTTAGGCAAAAACTCTCGAAGACATGATTTGGGAGATCTAATTTGTAGATTATATTGAATATCGACCATCAAAAAAATTATTTTTATCTCCCAAATATCCTACACTTTAATAATAATGGAATACATTTTCGTTATATGCTTTTCACGCTAGGAAAAAAAAATCGATATAATTCAAAAAACGACCAAAAAAGCTTCGATACAAGCCCCTATATTTCCGAAGTTCTACATCATTTAGAAGTAAAATTTATACCAAAATAATCATCAACATTTGCTTACACTATGCTATTATTTTTATTTTTTAAATCGTTACTATTATATTTTAATTAATTAAATAAAAGTACTATATATTTCACTGTGCCGGCCATCTGCGATCATTAACGCGCGAGCGCTTGCCGAAGGTGGACCTGTGTCAGTTTATTTCGGGCGCTGCATCGTTTCGATACTACCGTAGTGTGCGTCGATTGCTATCGTAGTGTGCGTCGATTACCTGCATACTAGAAAATCGTCAACTACGACCGCAATTTTTGATCGATCGGTTTAAAACTATTTTATATAGTTATTATTTAGATTACGTTTCTTCAAAAATGTGGTCTGTTCATTGACTTAGATCATTGTTATTTGAGGGCTTCACCTAATGGTTTATACAGCAACGGTCTTATTGAAGTTAAATGTCCTATTTCAGCTTTCGGAATAGATTTTGATACGGCCTTTCGACAAAAAAAAGTTAAAGGTTATAAATTCAGTGATTCAAGTGTAACATTAAATCAAAATAATGACTGGTTTTACCAAATCGAAGTCCAGCTTCATTTAGCAAATAAAAATGTCTGAATACTTGCCATAATATATATAGGCCCAGATTAATGCATTAAAACTACTAAAAATTTACAAATACGACCAATTTTAGATTTTCAATATGTTACCCAAGTTACAAGCTTTTTATGAAAAGTGTGTACTGGCTGAAATTATCGAATCGAGAAAAGTTCGGTCAATGCCGTCGCAGCAAATATATTTCTTATAAAAAATATAGTAATTGACTGTAAGTACCGATTAAAAAATATTAGTTACATTTGGTTGTTATATTTATTAAAACAGGTTGCAACCGTTTATTCATTTATACCACTATTCTACCGGTAGTAGACATAATCGATTATTAACATTCGATTACAGCGTAACAATTAAAATATTTATGTGTACCTATTTTGACACTAAATTCCATAAATAATGAATAATATATCAAAATGGTATATAATAATAAATAATAAATTATATAATTATATAATAATAAATTAATAAGATTAAGATAATTTTACTGGAAATGAGGCATTCTATCTTAGTCCTCACGGGTGACAACGCATCTACATTATGATTTGTTATAGAGGATAGATGTAGATGTCTATGGGCCGCAGCAACCACTCACCATCAGGTGGACTGTGTGCTCGTTTGTCACCCATATCCTATAAAAAAAAATAACATTAAAATGACACACCAAAAAATATTCCATCCACTGAAGTCCATCCTAAGAAAACTTTGTATTATGGAAGATCAAGATCGTTTAGTCGCCATACTCACAGTATTATAGTGCGCTCGAGTGAATAGATATGAAAGAAAGTATCGGTCGCGTAACTTGCCGCCCGCTCGGTGCGTAAAATACCTAAATTTGCGAAACGCCGAAATGTAAGAGGGCTCTTAAATAATTATTGTGAGATGCATCGTACAGTGCGGGATATTGGGCCACCTGGTTTATCAGTTTCTCTTCCACGGAATCAGTGAAATTCATTTTTTGAGCAAAATTCAACGTGTCGCTCGGGCGTTGGCGGCACTACTGATCTGCGGTCGGGCGACATGTTGTCTGCCGCTCCGGCAAACGACGTGTCGCTAGCTACGGAAGGTATTTCATAGACGGGCTCCAGACTCCTGTTTGATTCACGGCGTGAATTCACGCCGTAATTTTGCCGCGAAGTCGTCGCGAAAAACATGTCCCTCCGCATTCGCTATCGTTCACAGTTTAGTTCGCGCGCTCGTCAAGAATGGACGCAGAAACATGCACTGCTATCGCCGTGACGCTATTGTACTTTCATTTTATTTTTATGATCTTTGTGTTTAGCATCCCATAAAATGCGTTCGGCATGATACCACTCGATCAACATGAGTTATTGCTCCTTCGTCCAACTGACGCTCATTTTGGCGCACTGTCTTCCGTAAACAAGTCTTATACGTGGTAGAGCCATGCTGTAGCTATATTAGTAATATAGTTGTAGCACAAATGGGTCGGCTCGACCGGGGAAGTACCATGCTCTCACAGAATACCAGCGTAAAATAGCAGCTTAACACTGCTGTGTTTCGTATGGTGAGTGTAGAGAACCGGAGACCTTTTTTACTGGAAATGAGGCATTCCATCTTAGTCCTTACGGGTGACAACGCATCTGCATTTTGATTCGCAAACGAGGATAGATGTAGATATCTATGGGCCACAGCAGCCACTTGCCATCAGGTGGACTGTGTGCTCGTTTGTCACCCTATCCTATAAAAAAATACAACTAAGCACAACCTCACGGCACCGAGTCTCGTGCGTTACTGATTTCACGCGCGGGTGTGAATGCGCTTGCGTTCGCGGGAGGTTTGCGCCTCGTAAACCCTTTGACATGGGCGTAAAATACCGACACTGAACGGGGAACAAGGCGTGAAAAAGCGCGAAGCCCGTGAACGGGCGCGAAAGCCATCCCCATTCGCGGTTCGCGGCTTTCACAGGTGTTCACGGCGCGCATGTGGAGGGCGCTATAGAACTACATAGGAACCAGTAGTGTCGCGACGACACGTCGCCTGTTGCTGCTATCTGCGGTCGGCTACGGAATGGTACCTTTATTTATTCTGTGCTTTCGGTCACGCTCGTCCACGAGTAGCACACCCACCGATCCTTGCTAATTGCAAGTGGAATTAATAGATCTCCAATGTGACAGTATTATAAAGTATAAATTTAAAGAAGTAAATGTTACTACATTTTAATTTTATAGACAGTATTACAAGAGTTTGAACATCTATTCAAATATAAAAAAAATATGCAGCAATTATATTATACGGACGGACAGCGGAAGCTTAGTAACTGCTGACCCTTTGGGTACGGAACCCTAGATAAAACTGCGAAGTGCGAGTTGGACTTGCGCATGAAGGTTCTATACCATCGTACAAGATTTAATACTATGTAGGTAAAAACACGTTTCTAGTAGGGGAACCTCCTTTAATTTTTAATTTATTTTTATTTATATTATTTGTTGTTATAGCGGCAACAGAAATACACATTCTGTGAAAATTTCATTTGTCTACCTGTTACGGATCATGAGATAGAGCCCGCTGACAGACAGACGGATGGACGGATGAACGGACAGCGGAGACTACGAGTATATGGCGATAGGGTCCCGTTGGTTACCCTTCGGGTACCGAACCCTAAAAACGGTTTTTAAAGGCACACTTTGTAACAGATTTGTAACAGACAAGCAGCAGCGTTTTCCTAATAACGAATAAAAACAAAAAAAAACTGCGGTTTCCAAACCACTTGCCAAGTGTGGCAACTATGGCAAATATGGGTGGATATTCGGAAACGCGTCATCATTTTCATCACATCGTTATTAAAGATAGCATTTCGTTAGTCTTAGTATTTAGTGCCTTCTCTCTTATATACCATTAATATTAGCATAATTAGGAAAAATTAAAACTTTATCAGCTTATGGTAATTTAGGAAGACCCAATAATAATAATAAATTCCTCAAAATTATGTTAAAATAATTTAATGATTTTTTTTATTAAAATTATTTAAACTTAACTTTGAATTAAAATGTTTTGCGCATCTGCTTCTACGAGCCTCTTTTTTCTAACTCGGCATGTGCGAAGAATAAATAAATAAAAGAATTCAGTAAATACCAACTAAATTCTTACTATTATTAACATAATTTACATTTACAAAGTACACGTGATGCTGGGAGGGGGGAGAAGGAGGTAGCCTAAGATCTCACGACCAAGTAGTATATATTATGTAGGCATTAAAGTGACCTAAAAACCCCCCGCCATTAAAGGATGGCCCCCATATTAATAACCTTTTTTGTTCCCATATTTCGAGAAGAAAGTCTCTAAACCAATTTCATTCGAGTAACCATAACATAGCCTTTTTCTTATACAGAATTGTCCGTAATTTTTTTCAGGGGGAAATTGTTTTCGCACACAAAAATAATCATCTATCACTACGAAACTTACGACATTCAATGTATTCTCGGTATTAGGGTGATTTGCTAATAATTTGGGTAATTAAAAAAATCATTAGCTAACGACACTACCTGAGGGTATAAATATGAAATTATAAATAGGAAAAGTTTGAAGAACTAAAATTAACCAAACCAAAAAAAAAAATTAATTACTTCAGCGTTAGGAATCATACACAGACAGATCACACACAGATTTTACACCTTAAAACTAAGGTAACTGCGGCGGCGCTGTCGTCGCGCCACAAGCGAAACGCTACGATGCCTGAATCACGCTATCAAAAGTTCCGCAGTACTGCATTATATGTATAGAACAGCTCTGTACTAACACAAGGAGCGTTGGCCTATCCCCGGGCTGAATACCTTGCCCGGAGTGAGATCTCCCTTTCCTAGCACGGCCAAATTACTACGGATGTGACATTGAGTGAAAAAAATCGATTAATAAAAAATCGATTATTTGCTTTGTAATATTAATCGATTTAGAAAAAATCGATTTTTATTAGAATAAATAATCGATTTTTTCGGAGAAATTCTTTTATTCGAAAAAATGCCTGCTTTCCTATAATATATTAATAAAACTACGATATTAGTATTGAATTAACAATTTATCAGAATATAAATCAAATAAAATGATTAGTATAAAACATTATCAGAACGACAATCTTCTGGTTTCAAAGCTAAACTACAAAACAATTTTTTTAACCTATAACTTTTAACATTTTTTTTATAGGATAAGGGTGACAAACGAGCACACAGTCCACCTGATGGTAAGTGGTTACTGTGGCCCATAGACATCTACATCTATCTTCGATTACGAATCAAAGTGCAGATGCGTTGTCACCCGTGAGGACTAAGATGGAATGCCTCGTTTCCAGTAAAGGGTCTCCGGTTCTCTACACTCACCATACGAAACACAGCAGCGTTAAGCTGCTATTTTACGCTGGTATTCTGTGAGAGAGTGGTCCTTCCGCGGTCGAGCCGACCCATTCGTGTTACAACTATAATAATAATAGCTGCAGCATGGCTCTACCACGTACAGCAAATAAAAAACAATAAAAAACTAAAAATAATTACTGCTACTAAATACATGTCATTTAACAATTTATTAGAACCAAAATAAAAAGAAACGTTTAAGTTTAGTAAACGATAGTTTTTTTGAAGTAAATTTGAACAAACAAAAAATGTAAATATCATTATTGCCACAAATGTTCAGTACCATTGACATTGGATTAGAATGAAAATAAAATAAAACTATAAATTTAAATAATCAAACCTTTTGGGCTCTAAACTAATATACAAAATAAATCTTTTATTAACTTGTGTAAACAAAAAAGTAAAAAAAGAATATTGCCACGAATTTTCAGTTAGAGTTTAAAAACAATAATTTTATCAACATTCTTCTTCGTCTGTTTTGTAAAATACAGTTACGTTTTTTCCTGACAATATTTCCGGCTTCCTAAAATAATCTTTCGGCTGGCATGGAACTGGCCATCACAAAGACGTGTTTAAGAGCCAATTCGGTTAGTTTAGGGAAAGTTTATTCAGAGCTCCATGTATTGAGGGCATCTGTCTTTAGATTTGATAGTGATGCCGCAATATATAGGTCAAATTCAGTATGTTTGCCTTTTGACATGTTGGTCGCTATTATTTTTTTCATTATAAAATACTTCCGTAAGCCACTTTTAGGCGTTTTACAAGACATTTTTATTCAATAACAATTATTTACACTCTCTACAGAAAGAAAGAAAACCACATAATACTTTTACTCCTAGCGGAGAAAGAAACCTGTTGTAAACATACGAAAGGCGAAACTGATTTACATACATAGAGATACATATAGGTGGCGCCGTCTTTTGATGACTTGTTTATGTTAGTAAACGTACTTCGCGTTTTTTCATCTGTCGCACAGATGACGCTGTTCTTTTGATCGACTTATTCATGATATTGAACTTCTCGTTTTTACATCCATCGCATAGATTACGCTGATTACAAAAATCGATTAAAACACGTAATTTACATAATCGATTTATTAAAAATCGATTTTTATATTCAAAAAATCGACTTTTAAAAATCGATTATAAGAAAAAAATAATCGATTAATATAAAAATCGATTATTTTTTCACATCCCTACAAATTACGCTTGTGGTGCTGTCTTAGCGCCACAAACACACGATAGAAAATGCTGCCCATTTGGTAGCTCAGTGGCTAAGCGGTAGAAAATTACCCAAAATCGCCACACGCAATTAATAGACGCCCCCTAACGAGATAAAAACAACATTTTATCATGAAACAATGTGTTGTTTTAATTTAACAATGTCCACGAATCTCTTGAACGAGCATTTGTTTGGCGCTTTTCTTTC
Source organism: Parnassius glacialis (assembly GCA_033319125.1). NCBI lineage: Eukaryota > Metazoa > Arthropoda > Insecta > Lepidoptera > Papilionidae > Parnassius > Parnassius glacialis. The sequence goes on from JAVANC010000008.1 coordinate 6,703,225, forward strand.
GTGTTTCATAAGTTATTACCATACTTAGAAATGTGTTTTCTAATATTAAAGATACAATACTAAGTACAATAATAGTACTTACCTAAGCTTCAGGTAAGGAATTGCCTGTCGAATGAGCCGTCACATATCAGGCAAACGCCTTATTTCTGAATCTACTTATTGCAGTATTTCTCAAACTCGAATGAAAAGAGTACACCTACTACATAAATATACAGAAACACACCTACCTACAAATAGTAGAAATAATAAGCAAATTTCTGCAATCACTGAACGACACAACATACTATACACAACATCCTTATTCTGCTTTTGCACGCTTAAATTCTGTGCAAGCGTGGTCTATTCCCGGTGGCGTCGACTCATTCTTGATGCATCTATAATATCCTGTTCTACTACGTAGAAAATCACCATCGATCGATCAACTCAAACTTACATCGAGACCTTACTGTTACTTAATCGAGCAGGGTATTCCGCGATCGAACACGATGGACTTTTTTTATAGTATAATGTTGACAAACGAGCTCACAGTCCACGTGATGGTAAGTGGATGCTGTGACCCATAGACATCTACATCTATCCTCGATTACGAATCAAAATGCAGATGCGTTGTCACCCGTGAGGATTAAGATGGAATGCCTCGTTTCCAGTAAAAAGGGTCTCCGGTTCTCTACACTTACCATATGAAATACAGCAGCGTTAAGCTGCTATTTTACGCTGGTATTCTGTGAGCGTGGTCCTACCCCGGACGAGCCGACCCATTCGTGCTGCAACCACAACATAGCTGCAACAGACTCTTCCACATGGAGCTGGGGAAAGCTTAGCTAATAAGCACACCGAGCTATGTGAATTAATGTCTCTAGTATGTGCCATATCGATTGAGAAAAACGGACAATGACCTCAGATATGAGCCGAGTGTCAAAAGGCGTAACTTACAAAATCTCAATTTAGATGTGATAACAATATTTAAATATTGATATTATTCCCACTTCTAGGTCAGCACATATGTTTTGTTTTTTTGTTTCTTAAATAATATTGTCTGTGGTTCCTATAAACATAGTAAAATCTTACGGTACATCGCGAAAAATGTGTTATATTTTATATTTCAATTTATGGTAAGTAACGCAGCAATTCATTTAATAACAGTTTCATATTAAAAAAATATTTGAAGCAATATAATCACCATATTGAGCTTTTGCAAATTCATCCCTTTAAAATAAACAAAACGCGCGTTACGTCAGTTCGTTCTAAAAGAAACGTGACAATGGCAGCCAGAGATGCGTCACCTTTTTTGGGCCGGTCCGCCATTTTGTTTTCATTCGTGTTCGGATAGCGCTTGCGTGTGTACGTCTCGGGTAATTCATAGCATTCATTGCATTGTTTTAGTTGAGTTTTTACTGTTAAATTTGTTATATCGTTAAGTTTTTGTTTTTTGAATCTGTTATATTAGTTTTACTGTGACGGTCGTTACTAAATCGACATGAGTTCAGGAGAATTTGGTGAAGGACCCGGTCCTTCAACATCAAGTGGAAAGAGACGTCGCCGACCCATAATAAACGTAGCAGGTACGTACAAATAGGTACAAATGCGACGACGTAGCCTTTCTATTTCTTAAAGCGCTCTTTTTATGTGACCATGTGGTATTTATTTTCTAAAACAATATGTATTTATGTGATGTAGTACTATGGTAGTATATTTTTGTCATTTATTTACAGGCCCATCTTCTGGAGCACCTTTAACGTCACCAGTAAAAAAGAGAAAACCTACCACTTTGTCGGTCGGGGAACAAGAGATTATCATTAATGTATACAAATATGTCAAAAACACCTGGCCCGAAGACGTGTATCCTTCAAACGTTAATATGGTAGAAAAGGTTTCGGAGATCTCAGGAGTCAGCAAGAGCACTATATATCGCGTATTAAGCGTGTATAGAGATTCCCATAAAATACCAGAAAAGGGAATAATTAATAAAAGAAAAAAGTCTGTAATTGACAAGTTGGACGATTTTGATAAATCGGCTATAAGAGCGAAAGTGCATCAGTTCTTTCTTGCAGGAGAATTACCGACTTTAGACAAAATTTTGCTCAGTATAAATCAAGATGACCAGTTGCCAAACTTGAGCAAAACTTCCCTGCGACGTGTGTTGCGCCATTTAAAATTCAAATATATAAAGAGAAACAGAAAAAGTGGTCTAATAGATCGCCCAGAGATAGTTCTGTGGCGTACCAGATATTTGAGAGAAATACAAATATTAAGAAACGAGGGACGTAACATTTTTTACCTTGACGAAACATGGATTAACGCAGGTCATACTATGGGAAAGGTATGGGAAGACACCACAATTGAATCTTCTCGTCAATCACGGTTAGAAGGCTACTCTACTGGCGCGAAAGCCCCTTCGGGTAAAGGAAAGCGATTAATAGTTGTACACGTTGGCAATGAAAATGGCTTTTTGGAGGGATGTGATTGGGTATTTGAATCATCATCTACTGGTGACTACCATGAGAGTATGGACGCTCTCCATTTCGAGGACTGGTTTAGAAAAGTAATAGAAAAACTGCAAAGCGGCGATGTCATAGTTATGGATAACGCTAGTTACCACTCCAGACGTTTAGAAAAAACCCCAACAATGTCTTGGCGGAAACAAAATATGCAGGAATGGCTAGAATCTAAACAGATCGCATACGTGCCCTCGGACACAAAGACCCACTTAATGGAAAAAATAAAGGCAGTTAAAGATAACTATCGAAGTTACGTCACCGACGAGATGGCAAAAGAAAAAAGCATCACAGTGGTAAGGTTACCTCCTTATCACTGTGAGCTTAACCCCATTGAACTTGTGTGGGCAGATGTGAAAGGGTACGTTGCACGAAAAAATACAACTTTCAAGTTAAAAGATGTTAAAAATTTACTTAAAGATGGTTTAACTCAAATCACGCCAGATAAATGGAAAAACTGTGTTCAGCATGTCCTTAAGGTTGAACAAAAAATGCGTGGCATGGATGATAGAATTGACCAAACTGCAGATCGCTTTATAATTAATGTTACAGATAGTTCATCAAGTGAAGATACGAGTGATGATTGCACCGAATAAAAATAAAGTTCTTATATAATATTAAAAATAAAGTTTTATCTTTTGCATAAGTACGTACTTATTCGGTGTCGTTATCACTCGAATCTTTATATGTGTTATAAATTAATGTTTTTTGTTGTTAAATGAATAAAGTACTTTATAACAATAGATGATTTTTCTTCTACAGCGATCTTTCACATAACTTTTTAATAATAGTTAATAAATATATATTATATCAATCATTATAAAAAAATCATTATAAATAAAGAAAGTACTACATATAAAATGTGCCTATATATTGAAGGTTTGTAACCCCTGGTTAAACGACCGAAAGGTCATTGTCCGTTTTTCTCAATCGATTTGGCACATACTATACCACATGTAGTAAAATAGATGCTCTACGGTAGAAATACTTAAGAAGTTATACTTAACTACATGGACTTCTTGTCAGAAGAGGAGCACCTAGATATTGTTTATACCTATACCAGATCCTAAATACCCATAATATGTCCGTGGTGCTGGACAACAGCGGCGTAAATAATGCTAGGTCTCTGGTGCTGCCACACACCGATTGGTCTGTGTGTACTTACGTGTGAATACATTATTTGAGACACTAAAATTTCAATTAAAAATCATTCGTATTAAATCAGTATCCGAAAAACCATACGTTGCGCGTGAAAGAGCGCTTAGAAATTAGAAATAATATTTTAAATACTAACGCTGAATATTAAAAAGAATCAACAAGCCCCCCCCCCCCCCCCCTCTGGTGACCAAGGCTTGCTGTAAAGCAAGCAACGTCGGGAATTAAAATAGTAAATTAAACGCGATAAAATCCGTAAAAAATAGTTTTATTCAAGAATCACCAATTCAAATTTTCCCGCCAATTGAAAACGTAGATACAGACAGCAAATAAACTAATTGAAATTATTTAAAAGTAATAATAACAGGTGTTTCAAATCTGTGAATGTTAGAATTCGTGGACTTATTATGTATTTCATAAATGAGGAACTAAACGGACAGATTTTCACATATGTTTTCTAGCGAACGCATCGACTCCCAGACGATTCCAAATTTAACTACAGCGTTCCTTATTATAGCCCGCGGTAAACTTTCCGTGCGTATCAAGTAAATTTACGAAATTTGTCTGTAGTGCATTTCATATACATTTGTTGTGTAGTTCTGTGAAATATATAAAGGATAATGGATATACCTACCGACGTGTGGGGCCAATTGGCTCTGGAAGCGAGTCAGGTGTATTTAACGGAAGGTGGACAAGTCAGAAGTCCATTTGCTAGCACGGTAATATTGTTTTCTATTTATCGAGTTAAATGTCATAATATTTCAGTAACTCGTAATATCGTTCAGGGATTTTTGCTGATCTTATGTAATCTTGTGGCATTTGCTCGTTTTGTTATAAATATGTCTTTTTCTATATTATCTAATAAATAATTGATACAATTCATGTACATTGTTTCATGTATATATTTTTTTACATAACAATATTACGGTTTATAATGCAATGCATACGGTGATTCTAAACTAACAATAATATCATGAAACCTTTTTTTTTTTATAGAATAAGGGTGACAAACGAGCACACAGTCCACCTGATTGTAAGTGGGTGCTGTGGCCCATAGATATCTACATCTATCCTCGATTACAAATCAGAATGCAGATGCGTCGTCATCTCAAATGAAACATCAAAACAAAAACTTCAGGCAGTAGAAAAAAGCAATATATACCTTACAATACAAATAGTAATTGTAATCAATGTTTATTTTGAATTTAAATATACTCATTACATATCTATTATTATCACGTGGTAGAGCCACGCTATATTATGGTTGTAGCACGATTGTGTCGGTTCGACCGGTGTAGAACCACGCTCTCATAGAATACCAGCGTAAAATAGCAGCTTAAAGCTTCTGTGCTGCGTATGGTGAGTGTAGAGAACCGGAGACCCTTTTTATTGGAAACGAGTCATTCCATCTTAGCCCTTAGGGGTGACAACGCTTGTTGTTTCTTAATTGAGGATAAATGTAGATAATTACGAACCACAGCATCCACTTACCATTAGATGGACTGTGTGCTCGTTTATCACCCTTATGCTATAAAAAAATATATGATCACGGAACCATACGTCCGGCTAGCTAATTTGCAGCGGGACAATCAAATCATCATCAAAGGAATCAGTGTTATCGATGCTTGTAGCTGCAGACGCAGACGGTTAATCGCCGTTTTTAGCTCCTAAAACAAAACTTATGAAAATGAAACCTAATAATTTACCACGTCACCACGTGAAGGAACACATCGTGAGTAAACCGGCATGTCCGAGAAATAATAAAAAAATATATTTCGAAGACATGTGAAGATTGCTAACACGCATTGTCACTAAAACCCTCTAAATGAGAGGAGCTGTGTCCAGCAGTGGGACGTATATTATGAGCTGTAACTTTTACTAAATTAACAAATATTAATTTGTTAGATAGAACTATATTTACACATATAAGTCTATCTGGGTAGGTAACACCACTCTTGTCGATTTGCCGTCAAGTAACAAGATTTGTATTGTTGTGACTTGGTCTGAAGCATCGATATATATGTACTTTCGCATTTCTTCACTGTTTTCAACTGAACTGTACTGCAATCCGTATACCTTACGAGCACTTATACCATGCAGTGTGGAGCGGCGCTAATAATACGAGATTTCAAATTAACGTTTAAACCTGGACAAAAATAACTATTCAGTGGTCAAGTAAGTAAAATTATTTGTTGTTCAAGTTAATAAATAGGTAATAATATATCTTCTGCGCATCCGTGAAGACATACAGTAGCGCACATTTTTCGTTTGGAATAACTTCTATAGTACGTAGTACCTACATATAACTCAATGGTCTGAAGGGTTTAGAGATCCAGTATAATTCAAGGAGCTTATAATATAACAAGCTCCTTGGTATAATTACATACTGTGAGGCTTCTTCTTCTTAATAACTGGCTTTACGGCTCTGGGATCTAGCCCTTCTGAGCCTGAAGTTACAATATATTACAATAATTATCCTTCATAGTATACTGCTTCACAATATGTTGATGCGTCATATTGTGCAGCCCTTGGGAGATTTTGACGGCAACTTGAGCCAGCAGACAGCTGACGGTTGGCGATGGTATCTCAAGGCACCTAAGCAGACAGACACCTTATTTTGAGAATCACATCACCATCAGAGCACTTGTTTCACAGTTTCCACTAATAGTTCATATGCGCAGACACTTAATACACAAAATCGCACCACTTTTACATATCAAAGTCCACTTCAAACCATTATTTAAACAATAATACAGGAGCAGCAAACCGCCGCCGGACAAGTTCCCGCCAAAACTCCGACTGTGAGGCATTCCATCTTAGTCCTCAGAGGTGACAATGCATCTGCAGCCTTCTTTGTTGAAGTTGTCTGCAGGTGTCCATGGATTACAGTAGCCACTTACCATCAAGTGGACGTCAAGTTCGATTGTCACTCTAGTTTTGAAAGCCTATTCTCTTTCTCTAGTTGTGAAACGTTTTTATCAAGTTGTCTAAAGTGTGGCTAAAGCATTTTTTTAAACTGGCTTTACGGCTTTGGGTTGTAGCCCTTCTGAGCCTCGGGCTAAAGCATTGAATTCAATCACTGTAAATCGTGCTAGATAGAAGGCAGCGATTCTCAAAGCTCAAGCATAATACTCTGAAAAATAAAGTGAATGTCACAGTTACAGCCACAGCTTGTTTTTCTAAGGGGATAACCAATCTCGCGCATTTAATGTCGTTCACATCGAGTTACGGTTGTTACGGTGGTAACTATACCAGTCTCAACGAAGACTATCCATCTACGAAGGATAGAATTATAGTGCACGAATGTGTGCGCAAATCCAGATGCACTCTCTATTTCCTCATTCTCATAGTCCGATGGGACGGTTACCTGACCCGAATAGAGAGAGGTCAGGCACAGGACCTACTTTACGTACTTTCCGAGGCCAGGGGGTGGAGCACCGCCAACTTACTAACTCCCGGGCTGGTACTGAGAATTTGTTAACAGAAAAACCCATATAACTGATTTCAGCTCGACCCGGGATTCGAACCCGAGACCACGCGATCAGCAACTGCGGTTACAATCACTAGACCAACTAGTAGCCCACATATTTTGCAGTCTCCAGCACAATATTTGGACTCCGAGCCTCAACACCCAGCCGTCTCTACGGCCTTAGATGTTTTGTACTCATTTCTCTAGCACTACATACTGACCTGAATAATTTGCATTGTATTCATAGAATTAAAAAAGTCATACTTGTTCAATGAAGTCACACACAATCGGGCCGACTCAAACAGTCTTCAAGTGTCTTTGTTTATATTCGTATAAATTGGATACAAAACTGAAAATCGTTTCAACTAGTAGAAAGAGTTCAGGAGAAACGGTTACTAAGCTTCGAGAGCAAATAAGATTAAAATTATAACAGTCACTTTACTAATTAATTATTTTTCAAGTATATCAGTGCCGTTTCTTTGACATAGCATATGATTTTTCTTTGTATTTTTTATAGAATAAGTTTGACAAACGAGCACACAGTCCACCTGACGATAAGTGGACGCTGTGCCCATAGACGTCTACATCTATTATCATATACGAGGGTGGATTGAAAAATACTCGGCCTAACACAGATCCATTCAATTCTAAAAATCAAATCTACTCACATTATTTAGTTCAGTTCAGACTAGTTCATTGTGTGAAGTTCGAAACGTGTGCGATAATTAGTTGTGATTTTATAAATTTATTAACAAAGTAATCGGACATAATTTCCGCGAATGGAGCAAATCGAGCAGCGTGCCGTCATTAAGTACCTCCATAAGAAGGGGCTATCATCAAAAGCCGTCCATGATGACATGGTCAGTACATTAGGCGATTGTGCTCTGTCATATTCATCCGTCAAAAAATGGATAGCAGAATTTAAGCGTGGTAGAGAGAGTGTGGAAGATGAACCCCGCTCTGGAAGGCCTTCGACGTCAACTACTGACGAAAATATTAAAAAAGTACTTGATTTAATAATGGGAGACCGCAGATTAAAAATTAGAGAAATAGCCGAGATTATAGGCATCTCTTATGAACGAACTCAAAACATCATTGTCAACGAGTTGGGTTTCCACAAGGTGTCTGCGAGGTGGGTTCCGCGACTGCTTTCAGTTGAACAAAAAAGGACGCGATTGACTATTTCACGCGACTGTTTGGAGTTATTTGAAGCCGATGCAGATGATTTTTGAATCGTTTTGTTACTATAGACGAAACATGGGTTCATTACTGTACACCGGAAATAAAACAACAATCAAAACAGTGGAGAAGACCTGGTTCACCACCCCCTAAAAAGGCTAAGTCGATTTTGTCGGCAAATAAGGTGATGGCTTCAGTATTCTGGGACTCGAAAGGTGTGATTATGATTGATTATCTTGAAAGGGGTCAGACTATAAACTCTGATTACTACTGCACCTTACTACGTCGTTTACGAGAGGAAATAAAAGAAAAACGTCGAGGAAAGCTCAGAAGAAAAGTCCTGTTTCATCAAGATAACGCCCGTGTTCACACGTCAGTACAGTCAATGGCTGAAATTCACAACTGTGGCTTTGAACTGTTACCGCATCCGCCGTATTCACCTGATCTGGCACCATCAGACTTCTTTCTGTTCCTTAACCTAAAAAAGCACTTGGGAGGTCAAAGATTTTCGACAAACGACGAGGTCAAAGCAGCTGTAGACGCATATTTTGACTCTAAGGAAGAATCATTTTTTTTCAACGGTCTAAATGCTTGGAAGGGGAGGTGGCAAAAGTGTATTGAACTTGATGGTGATTATGTAGAAAAATAAAAATATAACTGATTTAGTATGTGTTTATTTTCTTGGTTAGGCCGAGTACTTTTCAATTCACCCTCGTATTATGAATTAAAATACAGATTTGTTGTCACCCCTGGGTACTAAGATGGGATGCCGCGTTTCCAGTAAAAGGGGTCTCTTGATTTCTACACTGACCATACACAACACAGCACCAATGAGCAGCTAGTTCACGATGGTATTCAGAGCTATTTTATACAGCTCAAGCTGTATAAAGTCTGTATTATGGAATCTAAGTAAGCTTAGGGTTCTTCATCAGAATATGAAAACTCTAGTATACAACTTTAAGTATTTTGTAACACTTCAATCTGATTTTATCATTAAAGCTGTATAGAAGCTGTTTTTTGCATGCTGTCCCTTGCTTATACAACTCTATACGTGGTTTCTATACGTGGTAGAGCCATGCTGCAGCTATATTAGTAGTGTAGTTGTAGCACGAATGGGTCGGCTCGACCGGAGAAGGACCACGCTCTCACAATATTACATTGAACAGTGGTAGAGCCACGCGGCAGCTTTTGCTGTCGCACGGATGGGCCGGCTCGAACTGGGGTGGTACCACGACCTCACAGAATACCAGCGTGAAGTAGAGGTTTACCTCTGCGTTTCGCTTGGTGAGTGCAGGTGGCCGGAGGCCCTTTTTACTGGAAATGAGGCATTCCATTTTATTCCTCACGGGTGTCAACGCATCTACATTTTGAATTGTAATAGAGGATAGATGTAGATGTCTATGGGCCGCAGCAACCACTTACCATCAGGTGGACTGTGTGCTCGTTTGTCACCCTTATCTTATAAAAAAAAATATACCAGCGTAAAATAGCAGCTTAACACTGCTGTGTTTCGTATGGTGAGTGTAGAGAATCGGAGACCCTTTTTACTGGAAAAGAGGCATTCCATCTTAGTCCTCACGGGTGAATAAACAAACGAGGATAGATGTAGATGTCTATGGGTAACAGCAACCACTTACCATCAGGTGGACTGTGTGCTCGTTTGTCACCCTTTTCTATAAAAAAAACTCTAAAGGCGGTTGCAGACCAAGAGCTAAGCTAAGTTAGTTTAGCTTAGCTCGCATAGCTGACGCAGTTTTTCATACTTGTGTACAGACTGCAAACTATACAAACTAAGCTACCTGAGCTAACTAAAATATGTGAAGCTAAGTTAGTTGTGTATGCCGATGCGCAGATATACGAGCTAAGCTAAGCCCCTCCCGCCCCGTAAGCATACCCCACACCCCCTTCGCTTCTGGAATGTCTTCTTTTAAATAATAATAGGTCAGTATTAATCTTCTTTTTCTATGTGTAACGTACTCATCATCGGAACTTTCTTCATTGATTATATTCATGGTGAGCGACGTCCGTCGAACTGAACTTCACAACATTGACTGAGCTTTCGTTTAGTTCTTGGCGTGTACGGGACATATTTTTAGTTTATCTAAGCTTAGCTTAGCTAAGCTGCCTTTGTTTAGCTTCGGAATAGTTTAGTTGTCGGTCTGCAACCGCCTTCAGTGTTATTAATAATTATAGTATCACTATAATCTTATTTCTGGACAATAGTGTATGCAAACTCTCTTCTAAAACTTATTCTTATGGTGTCATTGTACACTTTTGTAAATACAGTAGTTTTATGACTTCTGTCTATGAGAGTGATATAAAACTAAAAGAATATATAACATCCATAGTAGGTACAAATTCAATCTGTATAAGTGACAGAATATCGCCATTTTGCATGCGTTGCGTGTTTATATTGTGCTAGTGAACAAAATTAATTTGTTATCAATATGTGGCAAAAAAGAAAAAGATTTGCTGCAGTAAGAAGACCATGTTAAATCTAAATTAAATTTATCGTACACTATTTCCAAGGCAAGATTTTTCGTCTTTTATACGTATATCTAAAGAGAGTTATATGTTATGTTAAGAAAACTGCTATACTATATTGCTATATACAACGTGTCCCAAAATTCAACGATAAGCCAACACCGGAGGATAGACCTGCCCCGGACTAGTCGGGGAAAAAAAGAAAAAAAAATATATCCCAATTATATTTTAAGTTATATAAAAAAAAAGAAATTCTTCAGAAATTGAGACCGTTTATGATATTTTTCACTACCATGACCACAATTTTTTAAATATTTTTTTCTTTTTTTTTATAGGCAACCTGAATAGTACTGCTATCTACCACAATTCTTAAAAACTCCAGAATAACTCTTGTTTTATCACGAAAATTAATGAAACTTATTTTATTCCCTAAATTTTTTGAAGACTTTTACTTTTAACCAAATTTAACTTATCGTGGTGTAAAAAAAAGTATGAACACTAGTATGGCAAGTTTTTTTAAAAATTGACGCAACTAACCAACATTCCAAAATGGTATAATACTCTAGGAAAACAAGTTATAAAAAAATATGGGCCTATTATTTCTAAACAGGGGCCAAATTCCTTAAATTGTAATTGTCAGTAATCACTTTTACTACATGCCCAAAATGGGTTCCTGTTACAATTTCTAGGAATTCGAATGGGGCATTAATACCTTAGATGTTAGAGAGAGATAGATAGATAGAGATATTTACGTTAAAAAGAGACAACAACAGGGCAGGTAGAGAAGCTGTTATTATTCTCAGCAAGTCGGTTCAGTACGCTCTGCTCGTTTGTTTACTGCGCACCGTTCCCAATTCAACTTACGTGGCCCTCGTACATACTATCGACTTTTGGCTTGGCTTTTTGGACTGGAATCGACCTGCAAACTTAACTGACCTGGCATTATTTGGACTGGAAGTGATCTGCAAACTGAACTGACCTGGCATTATCTTGGACTACGATTGTGTGTTTTGTGATTTAGAGTTCTGGCGCATTTTGGACTGTTCGGCGTTTAACATGCCGCAACCGTACACACCACAGGAATACGCTAATATGCATTTAATCTATGGAGAATGCCGATGTAATGCTAACGCTGCTAGCAGACTGTATCGAGAAAGATACCCAAATGCTCAAAAATATCCTGATTATCTAGTGTTTATTAATGTGCATCAAGCGTTTTCGGAGGGTCGTATGCCATCCAATAGGAGAAGCGCTGGAAGACCTACATTGGATCGTGATGAAGAAGTTCTCAATGCGATAGAAAATGACTCGACTACTTCGGTACGTGCCATAGAAGAAGCTACAGGAACCCCGAAAAGTTCTGCACATCGAATATTAAAACGTCACAAGTTTCACTCATATCACTACAGGCGTGTGCAGACGTTATTACCGCGGGACTATCCGCTACGGGTCACATTTTGCCGTGTAATGCTGCAAAGGCACAGTGAAGATCGCCACTTCCTAGACAAAATTCTATGGTTGGATGAAACAACGTGCAAGAAAGATGGGTATTTAAATCTTCACAACCTACATAGTTGGAGTAATGAAAATCCACACTTGATGAGACAAGACAAATCCCAATATCAATTCAAGGTTAACCCATGGACCGGCATATTAAATGGAAAAGTAATTGGGCCCTTTGAGTTACAAGGAAACTTAGATGGCAATAGTTGTTTAAACTTTTTACAAAATGACTTGCAAGAATTGTTAAACGACGTGCCCTTAAGTGATCTTCAAAACATGTGGTTCCAAAATGATGGTTGCCCAGCACATTATGCCCGTCCTGTGCGAGAATATTTAAATCAAGAGTATCCAGGGCGTTCGATCGGGCGACTTGGTCCTATCTTATGGCCACCCCGTTCACCCGATTTGAACCCCCTGGACTTCTTCTATTGGGGTTGTCTTAAAAACAGGGTCTACTCAAAACCCATTGTGACATTGGACGAGCATCGTCGAAATATCACTCAGGCTGCTGATTACATTAATAGCAGAAGATATGCAAGACAAATAAAACGATCATTTTTAAGGCGATGTCGTGCATGTATTAATGCTGGTGGCAAACAGTTCGAACATTTGCTATAATGTTAATAACTTAATAAATTACACGTGAAACTGTTTGTACCATTAGTTTTGAAATATTAAACATTTTTCAAGAACTAATACTTTTATTACACCCGACCGTCATTTGGCCACTGTTACGAAATAATAGGCCCATATTTTTTTATAACTTGTTTTCCTAGAGTATTATACCATTTTGGAATGTTGGTTAGTTGCGTCAATTTTTAAAAAAACTTGCCATACTAGTGTTCATACTTTTTTTTTACACCACGATAAGTTAAATTTGGTTAAAAGTAAAAGTCTTCAAAAAATTTAGGGAATAAAATAAGTTTCATTAATTTTCGTGATAAAACAAGAGTTATTCTGGAGTTTTTAAGAATTGTGGTAGATAGCAGTACTATTCAGGTAGCCTATAAAAAAAAAAGAAAAAAATATTTAAAAAATTGTGGTCATGGTAGTGAAAAATATCATAAACGGTCTCAATTTCTGAAGAATTTCATTTTTTTTTATATAACTTAAAATATAATTGGGATATATATTTTTTCTTTTTTTCCCCGACTAGTCCGGGGCAGGTCTATCCTCCGGTGTTGGCTTATCGTTGAATTTTGGGACACGTTGTATATAAAAACAAAATTAAAAATATAAATTTTGGAATATTAGACTTCTTAGCCTATACCATTATTTCAGTTTGACTTATGATTCCTGTGCCCCAATGTGCCACCATATCCATTAATGTATTTTTTTTATTCTAACTTATACAACCGATATTTAGTTACCGTATTTAGTATTTTGTCTTTATATTATTTTGTTATTTTGCTGGCGCGGCAATTTTTTTTGTTAGAAAAAATATATAAGTTTACCGGAAATCTAATTTGGTACGTTCAATATACCAATTATTATCGTCAAACTCAACTCAAATTTGAATATAATATTAATATGTTCAATATATGTACATAGGTACATTAAAGATCGCCATCATTCAATAAACGTTCTTTTTGGTTTCATACCAAATAACAGCTGTAGTATAGCAGTTATACAGCCTCTTTTATGCTTGTACAGCTGGTGTACAGCGCTACTAACGCATAATGCTGCATAATTTGTGCCAATTTTTACTTTATAAGAACTGTATAAGCGCTTATACAGCTTTTATACAGCCAGAAAATACAGCTTCTGGTATAAAAACGAACAACTTCAATACAGCTCGTATACAGCTTGCATGCTGCTTGGGTGGAGCTTCACATGTGGTCCAATATAGTTTTTGAGATATTCGTAATAATTTATATTGAAGTCGGTTCTACAAAATTTTTAATTTTAAATTATTTTGAATATCGTATTTAAATTGGGGTCGGTTGACTAATGCACCAAGAGACTACCGAGCAGTCAAGAGAATAGCGATTCATTGAATATCCCGAACATAATTAATTTTTAAGGTGTTATCGTATATGGTATATATACGTGGTAGAGCCATGCTGCAGCTATATTAGTAGTATAGTTGTAGCACGAATGGGTCGGCTCGACCGAGAAGGACCACGCTCTCACAGAATACCAGCGTAAAATAGCAGCATAACACTGCTGTGTTTCGTTTGGTGAGTGTAGAGAACCGGATACCCTTTTTACTGGAAAAGAGGCATTCTGATATTGGCATTTTCATACTTTATTGAGGATAAATGTAGATGTTTGTGGGTTACAGCAACCATTTGCCATAAGGTGGACTGTGTGCTCGTTTGTCACCCTATCCTATAAAAAAAATCTTATCGGTTAGAAAAGCACTGAAACTTTATTAAAATTAGTTGTTGTTAAATATAAACGTAGTAGAGTCATGCTGCAGTTTTATTATAGTTGTAGCGGGAATGGGGTGACTCCACTGCTGAAGGACAACGTCACAGAATACCAGCGTAAAATAGCAGCTTATAATACTGCTGTGTTTCGTATAGTGAGTGTAGAGAACCGGAGACCATGTTTACTGGAAACTAAACATTCCATCTTAGTCCGCTAGAGTGACAACAAATCTGTATTTTAATTCTGAATCGAGGAAGAAATGTACATGTCTATGTAAAAGCTTCCTTTTACCGAGTAGTATAGAAAACCGTGTAGTGGCGGCATAAGAATTTTCTCTACCCCTTGTCGAGGGTGTCGTAAGAGGCGTGAGAGGGAAACTGAAACGGGAGATGCGCACCTGCGTCCTGATAACTCAAAATAATTAAAAAACTGCAGTTTCCATCTCTCTTACCAGGCGTGGCAACTATGACGAATGTGTTCTATGGGGAGGCCTATGTTCGACTGTTGACTTTCATAGGCTAATGAATGTATGGTAAATCTTCCTCGTAGTTTATTAACATTAATGCAAATTCAAATAGCGGAGGCTCAACTGAAAATTCTTATGTCAATTTTTCAAAGCTAAAAAAAATAACGTTCGAATTTTAAATTTCAGACTATCGAGAAGCTGCCCGACAAAGTGTTACTAAATATTTTTTCTTATCTCACCCATCGTGAGATATGTCGTATGGCTACAGTCTGCAAGAGATGGAGAATGGTTGCATACGACACCCGACTTTGGACTCACGTCAGCTTGCGACCTGAAATTTCCGGTTTACATGTCGGTATGTTTCATTATATGATATTATGTTAGTGAAAATATGGATCTGAGTCGTACTCGAGGTTTTTCTGCGTGATTGATTTCGTGATGACAATGCAGTACTGTACTGCAGCGTTCTTCCGCAGTAGAACCAGAGTAACCGACATAGCCCAACGAATCAGTAAGCTTTTTCACGTGGTAGAGCCATGCTGCAGCTATATTATTGGTATAGTTGCAGCACGAATGGATCGGCTCGACCGGGGAAGGACCACGCTCTCACAGAATACCAGTGTAAAATAGCAGCTTAACGCTGCTGTGTTTCGTATGGTGAGTGTAGAGAACCGGAGCGCCTTTTTACTGGAAATGAGGCACTCCATCTTAGTCGTCACGAGTGACAACGCATCTGCATTTTGATTCGTAATCGAGGATAGATGTAGACGTCTATGGGCTGCAGCAACCACTTACCATCAGGTGGACTGTGTACTCGTTTGTCACCCTAATCCTATAAAAAAAAAGCTGAAGCGGCAATGGGCCGGACAGATGAACATACATATTATGTATATTTGTAAATCTATATTTAAAACATTTTATTAACATACTTTTGACATTGTATTTAATTTAACATAATACTACATACCTTACCTCGATTTCCACAAGATTTGCACAAATGTATTTTCTCAGCGCGCCTGTCCATCATGAGTATAAGCAAATAAATGCATACGAGTACCATGGAGCCTTCTAGGAAAGGGAATTAAAAATCTGTGAATGCAGGTGACACTTTACCGATAACAGATGGATAAGAAAGGTTCTCGAGTGACAGCCTCGTAGCGGTAAACGAAGTGTAGGGCGGCCCCCCACCAGATGGTGTGACGACCTGGTAAGAGATGCGAGATGGACGCAGGTAGTTCAAGACCGTGCTTTCTGGCACTCAGTGGGGGAGGCCTATGTTCAGCAGTGGACTTGTAATGGTGAATAGGATGATGAAATTTATTATTACTTATAATAAATATATAATATTATTAATATTAAGTATACATTTTTATTTAGATGTAAAGCGGTTTTACATAGCTTCTTCCAAATTGGATTTATTGACGGCTCCGTGGCGCAGTGGCTTAGCAATGACTTGCTGCGCTGGGGGGCGCGGGTTCGAATCCGCACGGAACAAGTATTTGTATGGCCTACAAATAATTGTTCCGGGTCTGGATGTTTGTCCTTGTGCAATTTGTGTTTGTAAACTGCCTCCACGATACAGGAGAAAATCCTAGTGTGAAGGTAACGTTTTTTAAAAATTACAATAAAAAAATTACAATTACAATTACAATTTAGTTATATTTCGAATCACGCACGGAACAAGTATTTGTATGGCCTACAAATAATTGTTTTGGATCTTAATGTTTGTCCTCGTGCAATTTATGTTTGTAAACTGCCTTCACGATACAGGAGAAAATCCTAGTGTGGGGGTGACGTTTTTTAAAAAAAAGAAAAGAAAAGAAAGATGTTTTCCCCAATTATAGGAAATTTTCTAAAACTGGTACTGCTGGTACCATAATTTTGACTTAAACATATTTATATTTGATTTAAACTAAAATCTATAAAATATCATAATCACTACGTCTTAAAGCACTTAAGATTTTAAAGATGCCTGTAGCCTTAAAAATAATATAATTTACTTTTACTTTTCAGGTTCGCTCGAATCACTCTTGGCACTGATTTCAATAAGATTCGGCCCTTCGTTACGATACATTGAATTGCCTATTGAATTAATCACACACACAGTTTTGCACGAGTTAGCTGCAAAATGTCCTAATTTGACGCACATGCTTTTAGATTTTAGTACTGGTAAGAAAATATTCATATATATTTCAAATATATTAACATGTGTTTCAGACGAACTTTCAAGTGACGCTAAAACCATAAAGGAAAGCTTCTTAAAAAAGCTAAAATAAAACTAAAACCCTCTAAACTCATTTGTGTGCAAGTGATTTTAAGTGCACATGAGTGGGTGTGCTTATAGTAAGCATGATTTTGCCGTCACTTGAATGTACGTATAATAGTATTATGTCTATCCGTCTTTCTGTGCATAAAAAGCCAAATATTATTGTAAATAGAAACACAAAAATTACGAGGCACAAGATTAGAAAGCTTAGCAATGAGTTCCAGCGCTTGGGGCTGCGGGTTCGAATCCCGCACGGAACAAGTATTTGTATGGCCTACAAATAATTGTTCCGGGTCTGGATGTTTGTCCTTGTGCAGTTTATGTTTGTAAACTTCACCGCACGAGGACCCCACGGACCGATAGTCTCTACAGCAAATGGCACAAATATGTAGCTACCTCTCAGATACTCATATTTGCACCACTTACTCAGTTCAGCTGCCTCTGATGCCGCCCCGGCTATAAACGAGGTACCCCTGAGATGAGAGGCCGCCAGTGTCTACCCAAGTAGCATCCCACACTAGGGCTTTACATCTCTCCTGTCATACCGTCGGGTCTCTTGCCATCGTCTCTAAATTATAATTAATTAAAATATAATTGAAAATAATATTATTTTAACCTGATATTAAACAACACTAATATTCCAGCCATGCAACTGCACGATTTCTCAGAGATGCAAGCGTTCCCCACTAAGTTGCGGTACCTCTGCATATGCTTGTCTGAAGTTATCTTCATGGAGGGTTTCATGAGAAAGATATACAACTTTATCAATGGATTGGAGATATTGCATTTAATAGGTACGTGATTTTCGTGTTTTCAAATGTGTTTTAATATTAAAGTAAAACATTAATGCATACATTTAGTTATTTATTAATATTAATCAACAAAATAGTAACTTTTATATTAGAGATCTGGACGGTTCCTTGGCTATAGATCTTATAGTTAGACATACATATTATGTATATATGTAAATCTATATTTAAAACATTTTATTAACATACTTTTGATATTGTATTGAATTTAACATAATACTGCATACCTAACCTCGATTTCCACAAATGCATTTTCTCAATCCGCCTGTCCATCATGAGTATAAGCAAATCTATTGCGAAATGCATACGAGTACCATGGAGAGCCTTCTAGGAAAGGGAATTAAAAATCTGTGAATGCAGACACTTTACCCGCGTTTCTTGTAATACTTACAACTCTTTCTGTTTTAAGGCACGTATGAGAAGGTAGAAGAAGAGGAGGAAGAGATCTACGAGGTGATAAACGTACACAAGCTCAAATCGGCGACCCCAAACTTGCGCGTGATCAACCTGTACGGAATCAACTTCGTTGATGACTCTCATATCGATGCGTTCAGCTCTAATTGTATTCAGGTTCGCCTGCTATGTTTTGTGACTTTATTTGCTTGTTTTACTCACAAACTTCCCATTAAGAAGTGTGTAATGTGTTCAATATTTTAAAATGCAAATTTCAACATACATCATGTATAAAAAACCATGTCCGAATGCTACCCAAATGTTAGCCAAGGTGACATTCTACGATCGTTTATGCTATAGAAAACCACGAAAATGATTGAAATCAACGCTATATCACGTGGCTATCACGTAAATTGACGTTCAGATATGTCATTCTCATTTTTTTTATAGTTTTCTATAGCGAAAACGATCACAGAATGTCACCTTGGCTAACCTAGCTTTTAGAACAGTAGTAGAGCCACGCGGCAGCTTTTGCTGTCGCACGGATGGGCCGGCTCGAACCGGGGTGGTACCACGACCTCACAGAATACCAGCGTGAAGTAGAGGTTTACCTCTGCGTTTCGCTTGGTGAGTGCAGGTGGCCGGAGGCCCTTTTTACTGGAAATGAGGCATTCCATCTTAGTCCTCACGGGTGACAACGCATCTACATTTTGATTTGTAACAGAGGATAGATGTAGATGTCTATGGGCCGCAGCAACCACTTACCATCAGGTGGACTGTGTGCTCGTTTGTCACCCTTATCCTATAAAAAAAAATGTTTGTGAATGCTTATTCATGTGCATTTAATGAATGTGTCGGAAATAAATCAGGAGGCTAGTTGTTAAAAACAATAATAGTGTTTCCTCTCCTGCTTACGCAATTAATAATTATCAGCAATAGAACGGCGTACTGCACTGTACATATTATATTCAATGTAGATCAATTACAGTTCGACCATACCGTAATGTCTCCGTCACAATTACAAAGTAGTGTAACATGAGGGACGTAATTACATGATAACACCAAAGATTGCAAACCAATAGCAACACTGAACATTTTAGTAAAGCGTTGCATGTGTGACTAAACGCTTTTTCCTAAGGAATGATTCTATCGTCACATATTTTCCTTATTTATCATGGCTCAGATAAATGTGTATACCTATATATGTATATAATATAATGTATACCTTTTTTCTCATTATTCGTTCCTTGTGGTATTAAATCCGCCATATATACGATTTTTCTTTTGTGCATAAAAGTATAAATAAAGACTACCCTTATAATGTATATATATATAAGAGATATATTTATTAGGTATATATATATATATATATATATATACTAGCTGACCAGGCAGACGTTGTTCTGCCCTTTCCGAACGACCATTTGCTTTCCCAAAAAAACTCCTGAAATTAGCAATAAAAAAATTGAGGGTCAAGTTGGACCAAACTGCACACAGTCTACAAAATTTTTTTGAAATCGGTTCTATCTGTTGAATACTTACAGCAACGTGTGGTGGTTATACTACTAAATTGTAGCTTATATTAAACGTTTGTATTTTTAACATAGCGCCATCTATTAAATATTTACTCAATCCAGTCAACAGATATCGTCATCTGACAGAATCGTTTGGACCTAACAGATAATTGTGACTGTCAAATAATAGACAAATAATTTTCAATAAAATAATATTGTATTGCGACTATAAATTGAGATGTAAGCTATCCTATCTTTTAAGTTGGACCAAACTGCACATTGACTAAAAATTTCATTGAAATCAGTTCAGTAGTTTAGGAGTCCATCGCGGACAAACAACGTGACACGTACTTTTTATATATAAAGATATATATATATATATATATATATATATATATATATATATATATATATATATATACCTAATAAATACTATCTCTTAGCAACACCATCTTCCTTGCCTGCACTAGAAGAATTACTACAACGGACAGAACCAGTATAGATACTGTCATTCTACGGCGCCTACAGTGAACTTTATACTGCACAAACGAGTGGGGGTTTCTCGATATACCCTCAATTCCACCTCGCCACCATCGATATGACGCTCCGCTAGAGTGACGTAACCTTTCGCTGACTCTCTATCCAACCGGTATTTTATGGGCGCACCGACACGACCAACCCCGACTATCGTACGTCCTCGTGTGGTTGACAGTTAACAGTATACCTGTGCTTGTGCATATACTCGGGTAGTATAATCCTGCCCTGCGCAGATGGCTAGTATCCGTTGAGACTGGCCGCCGTGACCGAAACACAGTCTGGGGGAAATTATTATTATTACAAGAGTTTTTATATAAAGCCTCCGAGAAATAGGAGGGGGCTTGTGCCCATCAGTGGGACTTTAGGGACTATAACTTTTCTTTTTATAATTAAAATGAAGTCTCTTAACATCGGGCTGCATCTCTATTATCCAGCTGGAGTGTTTGGCGGTGAACTACTGCAACAAAGTGACGGGCTCCACCATGAAGACGCTGTTCCAGAGGTCTCGAAGACTCACATGCTTGCTAATGAATGGTTGCAGTAAGTGTTGAACAAGTTATTACGCGTGCACAATAACATGTGAGCCGCGTGGTATGCGTCGCCACCGCTCTACGTCGCAGCTCCCTTTGTACGTCATTGTTTGTACAAATAAATAAAATTGAAGTGTCTGTTTGTAATGGCAAAATACCAGCTTTTTACTAAATGCATATGAAATTATATACGGTACTTATAACAAAAACACAATTTTTAAAATTTTTGTCTGTCTGTCCGTCTGTCTGTTTGTTCCGGCTAATCTCCGAAACGGCTGGACCGATTACGACGGGTCTTTCACTGGCAGATAGCTGATGATGTAAAGAGTAACTTAGGCTACTTATATTTTAGAAAAAGAATTAGGGTTCCGCGCAACATAATTAAAACCCTAAATTACACGCGGGCAAAGTCGCGGGGAACAGCTAGTCTTCAATATGTTAAAAATAATTTAAAGAGCGCTTACGGCCCTCTCTCAACTGTCCCCATCACCACTACTCCCAACACCACTACACTAGGAAAGACACACCACTGTTGATAGCACGGCACGTGTTTCGCCTCTAAACGACGCATCCTCAAGTGAATTAGGTTCTGCGGTGGCTGACAGCTACGCGGATATACGGGGATTTTAGAAAATTGATTTATAACATCTATACAAATAAATAAAATTGAAGTGTCTATTTGTAATGTTAAAATAACAGCTCTTTATGGAAACCAATTTATCAATTATAAAAATAAGAAAAAAACAAACTGTCATGACTACAGTCCTTCTTACATAATTCTAGAAAAAAAAACTCGATCCAGTTTTAAGGGAGAAAACAGGGTAATACGAGATTATGATTTCGTCAGTTTTCATTTATAGTTTTCATATGTATAATCAGTGCAATCTGGTCTCTCTCGGTTTTCACACGGTTTCAGTTGGAACGAAGTTCCTTATCGGACGGTAAGGGATGGGATCTAGGCGACAAAAAGTGTAAGATTTTTTCGTCACTACCCCTTGTGTCATAGTGTATTTTCTGCCGACTTCCAAAAAGGAGACGGTACTCAATTCGAGTGTATGTTTTTTTTTTTTTTTTATGTGTGTTACCTCATAACTTTGTACTGGGCGAACCGATTTCGATGATTCTTTCTTTATATGAAAGCTGATAGTTCTCGTGTGGTCCCATATGAATTTGATCAAGGTCAGACCAATGGTTATTGAGTTATTCTCAAATAACCTATATTGAAGTCGGCTGTACAAAATTTTTAATTTTAAATTATATTTTAAATGACGCTTCATTTTAATAGACGCTAATAATTTATTAATTTATATTTGTTAATCAATAATATAATACGTTTATCAATAATAAGGAACTTCGTTCCAACCGAGTGTAACACTACACTCACGCATGTTTTTTTTTAATTTTATAGAATAATTGCGGCAAATGCGTACACATTCCACATGATATTCTCGATTAAGAATCGATATGTAGATGCGTTATCACCCCTGACAACTAAGATGGAATGCACCTTTCCAGTAAAAATAGTTAAACACCGCCACAGATCGTGTGGTGATAGCGCAGGAGAATACATAGAGAATACGTAACCGATAGGTGCCCATTAACTAGACGGTAGAGGTTCTTTTTTGCTAAAAAGTCCGTCTGGATAGGTACCACACTTACTTATTACTTCCGCCATATTGAAGTGTGAAGAGTGTAGAGAGTCAGTATATTTACAGGATGTGAGGAGTTCACATTCCATCTTAATTTTTTGTTATAGGTTTGGGTGACAAACGAACACACAGTCCACCTGATGGTAAGTGGTTACTGTGACCCATAGATATCTACATCTATCCTCAATAAAGAATCAAAATGCAGATGCGTTGTCACCCGTTTTCCAGTAAAAATAGTCTCCGGTTCTCTACACTCATCATACGAAACACAGCAGTGTTAAGCTGCTATTTTACGCTGGTATTCCGTGAGAGCGTGGTACTTCTCGAGCCGACCCTTTCGTGCTACATCTGTACTACTAATATAGCTGCAACATGGTTCTACCACGTATAAAATAATCCTCAGAAGTGACAACACGTCTGTAGAATTCTTTGCTTGAAGTTGCCTGCATTTGTCCATGGACTGCAATAACCACTTACGATCAGGTGGACTGTAAATAGAGCCCTGTCGCTTAATAATAAGATAACCAATAAAAAACTATTCACGCAAAAATCGTTCAGGTCTTCAGTCGGAGTACGTGATGCAAGTTGAATGGGAGAAGTCCTCAATCCAGGAGTTGGACGTAACAGCCACGGATCTGTCCACCGAGTGCCTCATCGACATGCTCAGCAGGATACCGAACCTGAGGTTCCTCAGTGCCGGACAGATCAATGGTTTCAACGACTCGGTGCTGAAGGCTTGGATCGAAGCTGGGACAGCCAGGTTAGCTACATTCACAGATATTTGTCTTAGGCCAATAATTAGATTATTATAAATGTGTGTGTGATTACGTCTAATCGAGAATGGTTTAGATTCATAATTGGACTTGATAGGTGGCGCTGTTGTCGAGATTCAGAAATCACTCGTGCGGAGCCGGGGCGGATCGCTAGTAAATGTATACAAACAAATAAAATTGAAGTGTCTGTTTGTAATGTCAAAATTACAGCTTTTTACTAAATGCATATGAAAGTATAAACGGTACTTATAACAAAAATACAATTTTGTCTGTCCGTCAGAATTTTTTTATAGTTTACTAGCGGTCCGCTCTGCCGTTACTTGCGTGATTTCTGAACCTCAATAAAAGCGCCACCTACTGGGTCCAATTGTGAATATAAACCATCCCATTCAAGCACACACAAAAAATGTCATCAAAATCGGTCCAGACGTTTAGGAGGAGTTCAGTGACAAACACGTACAGAAGATTTATATTATATACTAGCTATTCCCTGCGACTTCGCCGCGTGTAATGAGGACATCCACGACTTTTTCTGCCACCAGGGCGGCGCCACTTTCGAGTGAGGTAAAATATTTGACAGATTTCATAGCGGGGTCGATAATTTCTTAGGAAAATTTAATCTTTAAGATTTCTTTCTGTATTATTAGTTATAATTTATATTAATTACATTAGAAATGAATAAACCAAACTATAAATATAACTAAAAGACGACTTTAAAAAAAAAAGAGTTATAATGTGCATAAAATTAAAAATCAAACCACTGACGCATTGTGTTATATATTAATATAATACTCTAGACAATGATAAACTATTATTTAAAACTAATTTCTCAATTAAATGACACTGTGTAACAAAAAACTTTACCTCAGTCGTTAGTAGCGACATCTGGTGAGTGGAAGATTATTAGCCCTCATTTAGGTTTTTGATTTTTTGCGAGGAACACTAATTATTTTTCTAAAATAAAAGTAGCCTAAGTTACTCCTTATGACATCAGCTATCTGCCAGTGAAAGTCTCGTCAAAATCGGTCCAGCCGTTTCGGAGATTAACCGGAACAAACTGGCAGACAGATAGACAGACAAAAATTTTAAAAATTGTATTTTTGTTACTCGTATTAGTAACTATACTTTCATATGCGTTTAGTAAAATGCTGTAATTTTGACATTAGAAACAGACACTTCAATTTTATTTATTTGTATAGATTTATTAACGATATTGTTCTATGTTACTATGCTTTTTACATAATACTAGCTGTTACCCGGCACGTTGTTGCGCAGAAGAAATAATTACGGAAATATCGTTTTCATATTGCATAAAATACGAACAAACAAAAATTATTTTTTATGTATTAGAAACTTTTCGGCGGCTATGAGTGCCACTAATGAAATGAGTGTTGTTCAGGAGCCTGGTAGCGCTGGACGTGGACTCATCGGACAACATCTCAGACGAGGCGCTGCTACGGTTCCTGTCGCGGCACGGCGGTCAGCTGTGGGGATTGGTGCTGAGTGGCATGCCGCACATCACCGACCAGCTGTGGCAGAGCGTGCTGCACCTGCTCACCAACGCCAGGTCACCACACATCACACATCACCGACTAGCTGTGGCAGAGTGTGCTGCACCTGCTCACCAACGCCAGGTCACCACACATCACGGACTAGCTGTGGCAGAGCGTGCTGCACCTGCTCACCAATGCCAGGTCACCACATATCACACATCACCGACTAGCTGTGGCAGTGCGTGCTGCACCTGCTCACCAACGCCAGGTCACCACACATCACACATCACCGACTAGCTGTGGCAGAGTGTGCTGCACCTGCTCACCAACGCCAGGTCACCACACATCACACATCACGGACTAGCTGTGCCAGAGCGTGCTGCACCTACTCACCAATGCCAGGTCACCACATATCACACATCACCGACTAGCTGTGGCAGAGCGTGCTGCACCTGCTCTCCAACGCCAGGTTACCTCACATCACACATCACCGACTAGCTGTGGCAGAGCGTGCTGCACCTGCTCACCAAAGCCAGGTCACCACACATCACACATCACCGACTAGCTGTGGCAGAGCGTGCTGCACCTACTCACCAACGCCAGGTCCCCACACATCACACATCACCGACTAGCTGTGGCAGAGCGTGCTGCACCTGCTCACCAACACCAGGGCACCACACATCACACATCACCGACTAGCTGTGGCAGAGCGTGCTGCACCTACTCACCAACGCCAGGTCCCCACACATCACACATCACCGACTAGCTGTGGCAGAGCGTGCTGCACCTGCTCACCAACGCCAGGTCACCACACATCACCGACTAGCTGTGGCAGAGAGTGCTGCACCAGCTCACCAACGCCAGGTCACCACACACAACACATCACCGACCAGCGGTGGCAGTGCGTGCTGCACCTGCTCACAAACGCCAAGTCACGATACACCACACATCACCGTCCAGCTGTGGCGGAGCGTGCTGCACCTGCTCACCAACGCCAGTTTACCACACATCACCGACTAGCTGTGGCAGAGTGTGCTGCACCAGCTCACCACACACAACACATCACTGACCAGCGGTGGCAATGCGTGCTGCACCTGCTCACAAACGCCAAGTCACGATACACCACACTTCACCGTCCAGCTGTGGCGGAGCGTGCTGCACCTGCTCACCAACGCCAGGTCCCCACACATCACACATCACCGACTAGCTGTGGCAGAGCGTGCTGCACCTGCTCACCAACGCCAGGTCACCACACATCACCGACTAGCTGTGGCAGAGTGTGCTGCACCAGCTCACCACACACAACACATCACTGACCAGCGGTGGCAATGCGTGCTGCACCTGCTCACAAACGCCAAGTCACGATACACCACACTTCACCGTCCAGCTGTGGCGGAGCGTGCTGCACCTGCTCACCAACGCCAGGTCCCCACACATCACACATCACCGACTAGCTGTGGCAGAGCGTGCTGCACCTGCTCACCAACGCCAGGTCACCACACATCACCGACTAGCTGTGGCAGAGCGTGCTGCACCTGCTCACCAACGCCAGGTCACCACACATCACAGACTAGCTGTGGCAGAGTGTGCTGCACCAGCTCACCAACGCCAGGTCACCACACACCACACATCACCGCCCAGCTGTGGCGGAGCGTGTTGCACCTGCTCAACAACGCCGGGTCACCACACACCACACTTCACCGTCCAGCTGTGGCAGAGCGTGCTGCACCTGCTTACCTAAGTTACATTGCACAATCACTTACATTGCATTGCACAATCACTTACGTTAGAACAGTGACTCACATTACATTACACAGTGACTTACGTTATCTTGCACAATGACTTACGCTAGGATAATGTCATAACACCTCTACACTCTTACGATAAGACAACGTATCACCACGCTACTGCACACTGAATCGCTAGGATAACGTATTACCACGCCACTGCACGCTGACTTATATTAGGATAACCTGTCACAAAGCAATTGTACAATGACTTACGGTAGGATAACGTGTCACGACACCTTAGCAAAATTACTATAAGACAACCACCACCAAACTACTGCACACTGACTCGCCAAGATAATAACGTATTACCACACTACTATATACTAAATCACATTAGGAGGTGTCACAAAACCATTGTACAATGATTTGCGCTAGGAGATTCCACTGCACTTACGCTAGGACGTGTCACCACACTAGTACACACGTTCTCTCAATAACATAACGTGTCACCAAACCATTGTGCAATTACTTACGCTAGGATATCCAGTACACTTACACTAGGACATGTCACCACACTAGTGCACACGTTCTCTCAATAACATAACGTGTCACCAAACCATTGTGCAATGACTTACGCTTGGACATCCAGTACACTTACGCTAGGACATGTCACCACACTAGTGCACACGGACTCTCAATAACATAACGTGTTACCAAACCATTGTACAATGACTTACGAGTACGTTAGGACATCGCGTCATAAGCACCTCTACACTGCTAGGATCCCGTAAAACATAGTGATGATGTACTCTTTGGACTGACGCTAGTAGGACAAAGAGAACCTTTGCATCTCTCGGTAATAGTGTTCTGTGGTTTGCATGCCACCACTTAATCTTATTTTAAAGTTACAGGCTAGAGCCCTTATACGTCCGAGGGCATAGGATTCTTTTTGTTTCTGAGAGGGTTTTAGGGTAAGAAAATGCCCTACGCTGTTCTGCGAGTTCTGCGTGCTGTGCGAGTAGTCAGTCTTATCTATCACCAAAATATTATTTTTTAGTTTGTCAGTCATTCAGGTTTCCTCACGATATTTTACTTCACTTCTTAGTGAATAGCACTTAATATTGATTAACAATTACATTAGGGCTGGCGGAGAAAACTGATTTTAATTTTAAATTAAAACGTTTAATTTAAATTTTAATGAAGTAATTATGAAATTAAATTATAAACCTTGATATTGATAATGTTTTAATTTTTTACGGAAGTTCATATGAGAGAATAAAGAGATTTTACTGTCGTCTATTAAAACAGAGCAAAGGATATATATATATATTCTATATATATTCAGGGTTACTGGGAACTCGACAACTTCCTGGCAGGGCGTTATAGGGCAGTCAACATGTTACAAATTTGACACCTCATATGTATGGCCAAAAATGAACAGGTATTGAGATCAGAATTTCGTATTAAAATGTAAATAAAAATACAAAACTCACAAAAAGAACCGCAGATGTCCCTAGATGTCAGTTTTATAAAACTTGACGCTATGGATACTATGGTATCCAGGACGCACAACGCTACTTTTATTTTGGATAGCGTAGTATTCATGGTCGTTTCAGTGGTTAAGTATGGCCAAAAATCAACAGGTCTTAAGATCAGAATTTCGTATTAAATTCTAAATTAAATTAAAACCTTTTTGTATGTATAAATATTTTTATTTTCTTGAAGCTTCAACCAAGCGAATACAATCATAAAAAGTACAAAAAGTATTCGCAATAAAAAATAAAAAGCAATATCTCCGAGGTTAGTTAACCGATTTTGCATGTCTATAAAACGAGATTTTAATTTCATAATGACTTTAATATGTACACCGTTAGAAATTATTCTCAAAATTAGTAGCAAATACAAGATAACCAACAACAATGCCTACTGCCGATGTGACACAGGGCAGCGTCTCCCGCAATACTGTAAAATAATTATTTGTACTTACCAAAAAAAAAAATAACCCACCGCGAAGACTTACGACACTGATTAAGACTTCTACAATGACTCAAGTTACTCGCCAGTACCATTATTGCATACCTTAAGCGAAAGCGCAAGGTAATGTTCGACTATCGCCTAAAAATTAAAATTCCAACATTTTATCGAATAAAATCGTGTCTAGCAATCATATTATACATATAAATGATATAAAAAGCACATTGCTAGAAAGATAAATGATTGTTGAACTTATTAATAATTTTTTTAAATCGATTAATTGCTATTTAAAAAAAAAAAGGGTTTTAGTGGCTTATGGTGTGGATTTATCATGACCCTGTGGCTTGTAAACACTATAACTTTTTAAAAAATATTAATTGTTTAACTCAATCTATTTTTTAATCTCTTCATCTATCATGTGGGAAGCCACTGAATGTAAATGGCAGTGTAATTTTGTTTTGTTTAGCTGTAATTAATTTTTTTCGGCTCCAAAATGGCGAAATTTTCGTTGATTTGGTTGCCTCGTATATAAATTGTTTCTGTAAATGGGGATCTACAGCCACAGAGTAGTTTAGTTCACAGAGTACCTTTGTATTAAGTTTAGTTCGGCTTCAGTCGCCGTCGTGAGTGGACATAGTTTCGGTTGTTTTCAGCGGCTCAAAAAGATCGCTGTACAAATACACAATATTCGAATAACCAAATTTCTTAAATACTTGATTATAATAATAATTAGATCTTTTTTTATTACAATATTTAAAAGCACAGAATAAATAATAGTAGTACGTACTAAAAGTAAGTAGTATAATTTTTTTGTCATGGGTGACATTTTCATGCTTTTCGAGGGTGTCGAAACCGATTGGGTTGCCGAAATGTAAATCCAAGATGGCGGCCGCAATAGGTATCAATTTTTTCATCATGGGTGTCATTTTCATGGTTTTCGAGGGTGCTGAAGCCGATAGTGCTGTCGAAATGTAAATCCAAGGTGGAGGCTGCAATAGGTATAAAATTTTGTCGTGAAGCGACAATTAAAGAAAAGAAAAATATAACCTAACCTAAGAACAGCAAAACAACAAAAGTAGACCAAGAAAATAATATATTTAAATTTTCAGAAAAGTATTTACAATTTTATAAAAAAAAATGAGATATGAAGATGATGGATGAAATGAGATTACAATTAGGTTTTAAAAAACTAAAGGTAAGAGAATAGGACAATATAGTTTTATAGTGGAGCCTGGAGCCTCGCTGCTTTTGTAGAAATAGGCACACGCAGAGCTTGAGGTTTCTCAGCGGCGACGGCACGCAGCGCCTGGACTGGGCACACGCAGCGTCCGGAGCCGGCGCACGTAGCGCCGGGGTAGGTGCGCTCAGTTCTTGGAGAAGTAGTCGCCGCGCCCAGAGGTAGCGCGGGCAGTAGGGACGCAGCGCCTGGAGCAAGCAGTCGTAGCGTGCCCGAAGGTAGCGTGGCCCCGCGCTTGAAGCAGACTGCCGACGAATTCGGATGTAGATGGAGGCTTACAGGATCCCGGGGCAAAGCGGCCCCGGGATAAGGCCTTTAGTAGATGTTTCTCGTTTGAGAACTGAAGCGAGACTGTCCTGTATTCTCCAATTGCTCGGCTTTTATACCTTTTTAGAGAGAACGAGAAATTATTTAAATTAAAACGAAATTTATTGTAAATGACCTACAGCCAAAGAGTATTTATGTAGAAAGAACATCATACCAGAGACGAATTTGAATAAAAGTTACCATAACAACGACATAAATAATAGTTGTCATATTTAGCAATTTTTGGTTTTTGGACTATTATTAAGAAACTATTACATTTTAGTAAGAAATGAGATATTATTCACATAGGAAAAACTAATGCACGGCAGCGTGCACGAAGCCTGAAATTGTAGAGTTACAGAGAATTCAATAAAAGACCAAAAAAGGTAAGACTCCATTGACAGCTATTTTAAAAGTACTAAATAGTGTGAAAATACGCAGTAAAATGATATGTTACTGTGTAAAAACGTTACAGGATCCTATATAAATAAAGGTGATGCAAAATATAAATACAGAAAATCAAAAACAGAATGAAAAAAATAGTATAAAGTGATGCAAAACATGAATGCAGAATATCAAAACAGAATGGAGAATTAGTGTACAATGAAATGTAAGTGGCATAACACTACAATTTTTCATCATAGGTGTCATTTTCATGGTTTTCGAGGGTGTTGAAGCTGATAGTGCTGTCGAAATGTAAATCCAAGATGGCGGCTGAATTAGGTACCAATTTATTCATCATGGGTGTCATTTTCATGGTTTTCGAGGGTGTTGAAGCCGATAGTGCTGTCAAAATGTAAATCCAAGATGGCGGCTGCAAAATATATCAATTTTTTCATCTTGGGTGTCATTTTCATGGTTCTCGAGGGTGTTGAAACCGATAGTGCTGTCGAAATGTAAATCCAAGATGGCAGCTGCAATAGGTATCAATTTTTTCATCATGGGTGTCATTTTCATGGGTTTCGAGGGTGTTAAAGCCAATAGTGCTGTCGAAATGTAAATCCAAGATGGTGGCTGAAGTAGGTACCAATTTTTTCATCATGGGTGTCATTTTCATGGTCTTCGAGGGTGTTGAAGCCGATAGTGCTATCGAAATGTAAATCCAAGATGGCGGCTGCAATAGGTATCAATTTTTTCATCATAGGTGTCATTTTAATGGTTTTCGAGGGTGTTGAAGCCGATAGTGCTGTCAAAATGTATTTAAACTACTTTAATAATTCCGTATAATCATGTTATACGTAATTTTTTTAATGCGCTTAAGGTATGCCCAATTGGATTTTCCAATATATATTTATACTACTAGGCCAGATTAACAGTTCGGGAGATTAATAGTAATAGTTCTACACTCACTTCTTATTTTCTGCCCTCATCCTTAATAATATGATAGTCATATGGTCATAGTCATTTATTCCATAAAACTATATTAAATTGTATTACAAATCGATTACATGCTTACAACTGAAATAAAATTACAATTGAATAAAATGATGATTATAAATTATGCAGTACATAAACAATAAACTTAACATTCATTAAGTTTATTTGTGTAATTTAGGTAATTGTCAACTGAGTAGTTGGCTTTTTTTTATTTCTAATAATGATTAATGTTTATTTATTGAATAGTGCAATGACTTGATATCTTGTGCTGTGGCGTACAACATTCAATGTTTGTATAATTTAAAATTTCAAATCTTTTCGATGGGTCATTTACCTCTGTTTTCTTTCTTCGTTTGTTTCATATTTGTGAAAGTTCTTTACTTAATATGTAATTGAAATTAGGACTATACAGAAGGTACCGTTAATATACCAAGATTTTGGAAATGTCCTTTACACAATTCTATTTGTGGATTACGTAACATGGTGCGGATCGCTCTTTTTAACATACTTCAAAAAATAGAGGAGGTACTCAATTCGACTTGAATGAAACTGAAAAACCAATGAAAATAGCTGAGACCTTAAAGGCCTCAACTGAACCACCACTGAAAATAGCTGAGACCTTAAAGGCCTCAGCTATTTTAATTGGTTCAGTTATTACAGAGTTATTGTGTTTATTTACATACATCACAGATCATATATACAACGTTTGTTACTATGATCTGTGACATACATACATCTCGTAGTTTGTCTCCCTCTGTCCCCTCTTACGACACCCACGGGATGATATGGGGCAAATATTCTTACACCGCCACTACACGGTAATTGGATATGTTTACCATTATTAAATTAGGTCACCTTCTTCATCGGTCTATAAAAGCCCATGTGTGGACATGGGCTTTTATACTACGGGTATACATTTTACCCTTTTAAATCACACTTTTTCATTTCATCTTGCAGAATTCTCATCATGGGCACCCAGGAGAGGCTCGGTGTAAATATTCACGTTGATCAGGTGCGTATTACTATTTTTTTCATAAAATTGAATTGACTATCGAATTTACAGGCTACTGCAGTGTATGAACAGGTGCAACCTACTATTAACATGAAGGTTATAGATGCGTTCACTTGTGATCTTGTGAAGACTCAGATGAAATGCCTCACTAATATAATTATTTTACGTATTTAAATGTATAATATAATATATCTGTATTTTTGTATAGGCATGGCATTTATGATGGTGAAATGTTTTTTTGGGTCTTTACTAAGTTCAATATTGTGAAAAAATGTTATTCACATCTGAACTGACACGCGCATCGTTAAAACAGGGTCTTTGAAAATAGGAGTACTCTTACTCCTCGACCAATGCAGAGGTAACAAACATACATACAATTTGCAAATAAAAATGTAACGTACGTGAGGGTAATATGGTCACCTTAAGTTTTGCTGCCCTATATAACCAAAACTAGGAGGAGGATAGAGACAAAAACTTAAATTCGTACACTATAACTAATATATTTAAAAAAAATAGCAAACAAGCTTTGGCAATCATTAGGAACAATTCGAAAAATTTACTTCAACCCATTGCGTGGTGAGAAATTAAGTGGCAGGTGACTTAAGTAACTAAATATTATAAATTTATATAGATATATAAGGCTTATAAATTACACAAATGCATATGAATACAAACAAATACATAATAATCCATATATAATAATTATCCTTAATATATACACATATACACATACATAAACACATATATACATACATACATAATGTCTGGATAAAGGTTTTTGAAAGAAATTGTTTTTGAGAGATGTTCCCGGACCAATCTTTTGAAGGCTATCTTGTTTGGTGCTTTCCTAATGTTTTCAGGTAAGGAGTTCCAGAGTAGTATAGCCTAAACAGTAAAAGAATTGCCAATAAAGCCAGAACACGGAGTGGAACTGAAATCTTCAAATTAGTTGAAGAGCGAAGTACCTTGTCGTGGTTGGAGGAAAGGTATTGAAATTTTTCTTTAAGGTAGGAAGGGGAGGACAAATCATTTAAAATAGAGTAGAGAACAGACAATATTCTGGAAGTGCGCCTTTCTCGGATAGTTAGCCATTTAAGGCGAATACGAAATTGAGAGAAATGGCCCTATTTTCTAAGGCCGAAAATAAAACTGATGCAGTTATTAAGAAGATGCTCAAGCTTATTGAGAAGATTTTAGTTCAAGTCTGAGTAACAAACATCTGAATAATCAATGACACGCAAGTTGAGTGTTTGAACAAGCATATGCTTAGTTTTGTATGGGAGAAAGTTTTTCAGACGATAGAGCGATCTTAAGGCAGCAGTGACTTTACGGCTGATCTCAGTGACTTGTTTTTCCCAGTTCGTTTTATCCATGTATCTATGGACAAGTTTTTTACCCAGTCAGAGAACGTGATCAAATTATCATTATAAAATACGGGTGGCAAGCAACTGACGTCAATTTTTGCCAGCATTCTTGAGCTGCCAACAAGCATTGCTTGAAATTTAGATGTATTGACAGAACTGCCAAACCGCGATGACCAGTCGTAAATGGCTTTCAAATTAAGATTATTGATATCCGATTTCAAATATATTTGGAGATCGTCTGCATATAGAAACAAACATATTTACTATAACTGTCGAAATGCCGTTGATGAAGCAGTGCCCTTTTGACCCTTTATTATTTGATAGTCTGATAAAGAGTTATCGTATCACAGAGCCATCAATGCAAGCAAGGCTGTAGTTTTTGAGTTATAAGAAAGTGGCCATATTAACCGGATGACCATATTACCCTCGCGTACTACCTATATTAAAATTTTATTTTCGATTATTTTTATGGTCGACTTTTCTGAAGTTAAGTTATTTCTATACGTTTAAATACTGATTCCGATAACGCACTTAACGGGGACCACGTGGTTTTTGTTACATGTTGTATATTATTGTTGTGCTGGAAACAGTAACGCGTAAATAAATATAAAGCAGCTTTTTGAACGCAAGAAAACTACGGCTTTTCAGTTAATGGATGGCATAGCCAACAGCTGTCCAAATTTGGAACGGCTGGAGTTGCGCTGGGACCCGGAGAATCTTCGGTTCAGCGACAAAAGTCAAAAGGCCATCGACGTGCTGCGCGTGAAGTGTCTCAAACTGAAATGTCTTGTATTAAGGTAAGTTGTTAGTTAGGTATAAATTTAAATTATTGCTGATAAAGAACTATTCACTTTTTATTATATCAGCCCAAAAAAATCACTGCAGGACATCGGTCTCTCTTCCGTCATCCTTTTATACTGTCCTATTTGAACTGTCGACAATAGTACCAGACGTGTGCGTGCACGTTTACGCTGTTATCTTCCTGAAGTCCAAAGAGCTTTCTAGTATTTCCCATACTGTTATTTACGACACCCACGGGACGAAAGGGCGTGATAGATTATATCGATTATATTATATCGATATCGATGCGATTATTGTATTCTTATATTTACGCGAACACTACACATCGAATAAAAAACTACTTTTACGGATTTTATTGTATTTAATTTTACTTATTATTTCGGGAAGGGGGACTATCTAAGGTATCTTATACCATAAGTGCTTTGTGTGTTTATCGGACCAAAATTACCAATTTTAAGTTGAAGGTAGCCGTGGGTAATTATGTCATTGGGACGTCGAACATGTTGTCCTCCGTGACCCAGATTTAAAGAAATCAAAACTTCGGCAGTGAAATATATCCGGTAAATTATGCGATCAGGGGGAAACTGAAAAAGGAACAACTCGTATTAAAAAAAGTCAGGTGTTGTCAACCCGCCTGCCAAGCGTGGTGGCTATGGCAAAATATATGGTTTCGTACAGGGGTTTTCCCATATAAATTTGGAGAAAAAAATCCCATCCCTAAGGATGTGAAAATAGGGGAAAAGTTTTAACAGTTACCGTTACTTAATATCTAACTATAAGGATATCATACTAGTCCACTGTTGAACGTAGTCCTCCCCCATAGATTGCCTCATACTTTTTTTTCTAAGAGCGTGACAAACGAGCATACAGTCCACCTGATGGTAAGTGGTTACTGTGACCCATAGACATCTACATCTATCCTCAGTAAATACTCAAAAAAGCAGATGCGTTGTCACCCGTGAGGATTAAGATGGAATGCCTCTTTTCCAGTAAAAAGGGTCTCCGGTTCTGTACACTCACCATACGAAACACAGCAGCGTTAAGCTGCTATTTTACGCTGGTATTCTGTGAGAGCGTGGTCCTTCCCCGGTCGAGCCGATCCATTCGTGTACTACTAATATAGCTGCAGCATGGCTTGGCATGAGGGTTGGCAACTGCAGTTTTTTATTACTTTGAGTCTGGAAATCTTCTTTGAATATGGAAGACGCTGCTGCCCATCTCCTGAATCAGTTTCCCTCTGTCGTAAAACACACATTTACTTTTAACTTTTATCGGGAACATGGTGAAGATAGCAACATACTAAATACCATAGAAAGAGATAAACAGGGGTAAAAAGAGAATCATTAAAAGATGTAGGTATTTCAATAGTAACACTGCCTAAAATTGTAAGGTGACTATATTGAAGCACGGCAATTATGGACATTCTACAGAAAACAATTATAGCTTTACCGTAATAGCCTATCAAAGTCCATTACAGGTCTGGGTTTTATTTTTTAGTTGTTACATATTAGGAAGACTGCTGCCCATTCTTTCTGTCATGTCTTACGACACCCACGGGATGATATGGAGTAGTGGATATTCTTACACCGCCACTACACGGGAAATGTAACAAGTTGGACGTCATTGATATTCTGATATTCCTTTTTTTACCCTTTTTTGGTTTAGATACTTAATAACTTAATATTATGTGTATTAAGCCGCGTCTCCACCAAAGTTTTGTTACCAGCTGTTGTGTTGCCAACACGTGTTGGTAACAAATGTTTCTGTAATTACCTAGTGTTGGCAACAAAATTTGAAACAATGTCGGTAACCGTGTTTCCATTTTCGGCGGCAACGTCAAAGGAATACGCTTGTTGCAAACATTTGTTCCCTCGGTGGAGACGCTTGTTGAAAACATTTGTCGGCAACATCGGAAACAAATGTTGGTAACTTTTGTTGAGTTGTAAATAGTTGGAAACATAAATGTTATCAACATTTTTGGTGGATACGCGGCTTTAAAGAATGTGTCAAACCATTTTTATGTTACTAAACCCTTTGTGACCTTGTCTGAAATAACGATTACAGCCTATTTAAAGTCTACTATAGAACATAGGCCTCCTCCATAGATTGCCTCGTAGGGGGGATATTTGCCATAGTTGCCATGCCTGGCAAGCGTGTGGGCAACCGTAGTTTTATTTTAGTCGTTATTAGGAAGACACCGCTGCCCATCTCCTGATTAGTTTCCCTCTGTCGCCTCTTACGACACCCACGGGATGATATGGGGTAGTGAAAATTCTTACACCGCTCCCAGGCGGTATATAAAGTTTATTATTACTAATTAAAAAAAATTAATTTCAGTGACGGCCGATACTACGAGATCGTGAAAGCGAACTTTGAACGAGCTGACCGCACTACTGTCGTACGGACTTCCACCAACTGCCGCGTCTCCAACTATTACTTACTATCCAACTATAAAGATCTCATATTTAATTAAACAAAAAAAATTAATTAACCTTACCAATAAGCCCGTGATACATATGCTTGTTTTCCGCCGCACAAAAGTATGCCAGATATAGACACGTATGTCGATGTTCTACCCGCAGCATAACCAGTACAAAGTACAAAACATACCACTTAAAATATTCTAAGAAATACCAGTAGATCGCAAGTCGTTTGATTTTACCTGTTTCTCAAGCACAAGTGCTCTCTTTATTACCTTACTCTCAAAGTCCGATGGGGAGAGAGAGATCAGGCGCAGGACCAACGGCTTTACGTACTTCCAAAGCACGAGGTTGAATCACCGCCAACTGCTTGACTCCGGGCTGTGTTACCAACGCAATTACAGATATTGGTCCTACCTGGGATTCGAACCCGGGACCTCATGATCAGTAGTCACGCTTACACAACTAAACCAACGATGCAGTCGTCGCAGCATCTTATACGGCTCGAACAAGCAGGAGTCTCGAATCTACGCTCATTTCGGTGTATTTTTTTTTTAATTTTTTTTTAAAACTGACATACCAGATACGGGCATGTGTATCACGGACTAAACGGTTTTGTAATATTTACATTAACATTAACAATCCTGTTTGCAGATTTAACTATTTGGTGCCCTAGGTTTTTTAAGCAAATTATGTCATAGTTTTTAATTGGTTTCCTTTTGACCATCAATATATATATAGTTATAAATGAAAATAAATGCAATAGGAAATATGAGAAAAAAAACCTTCCGAATATTGATATCATATACAATTTACGGATCGCAAAATTAAAAAAAAAATGACATACTTTTTTTTCCATTTGGAATTATGTTTCACAATAAATCAAATCTAAATGCATTTAGTGCATTTTAATTGCGAGAGATTCATTTCTATTTTGATTGATTGGTAACAGTTATTTCCCATAATAAAACATTTTTTTTATCAGAAGTCAGTGCCTAGCGTGCCTTATTCTATATTCACTGCCTGTTTGTAAAGTGTGTATACGCGACATACACGACGCTACCTTGACTCTGTTCTACTATCATGTTTGTAAAATATACAACTTGTAAACTTAAGCTCCTTATTAAATTAAAAACTTTTGAAAATAAAATTGGAAGCTTTTTTATTTATTGCTCATCCTATAATTTTAAAGACGACCCACTCAAATTACTAAACAGTTTCACATCGCTTTTTTACCTATTACAAAAATGTGTTTGAATTCCCACCTGATGGTAAATGGTGAAGTAACCATAGACTTGAAGACATCAACATTGTAGTCGGTCAGACGCTAGCAAACTATTTTACTCATTTTTGCTTTAAAGTAATATATTAATTTTGCTCTCAGTACACTTAGCAGAGTGGCATATAATTAAGTACAAATATATCATGTACTTTTAACTTTGTTAAAAGTACATGATATATTTGTACTTAGTTGAAATTTGTACAGTGAAAATTTATTTTGTAAATACTAGGAACAGACACAAGTTAGTAATACCGATTATTCAATTAATTCATTAATGAGGCAATGTGTACGCATTTACAAAAAAAAAAAACACACTGTATTATTTTTCTTATAGTAATACAATATGTACTTTTCTTAAAATCTCGTTAGTTGTTTTATTGGTTCTTCAGGACAGAAATATTTTCAGAACCAGTCGAAAATTAAACTTAAAATTACTGTCAATAATGATTAAGTGTAATCGATGTCAAATTAAAAAGTAAAAACAATTTTTATTTCTGAACCCGTTACGAACGATGAAACCAAGCATTATATGATGAAAATGCGTGGTATATCGACAAAAATATACGAAGACCCGTCACCGACGAGCGTCTAATTGTGTGATAGTGAGTATTATGGATACTAAAATGCCTTCTTCATAGAGTCCAAAGTTGTTAGGCTCACACTGCCAGCATCAGCCTATATTTAACTTAGCGCACGAGTGGACAAACTTTTTTTTATATAGAATAAGGGTGACAAACGAGCACACAGTTCACTTAATGGTAAGTGGATTCTGTAGCCCATAAACGTCTACATTTTCCTCAATTAAGAATCAAAATGCAGATGCGTTTTCATCCCTGTGGACTGCCATGGAATACCTCGTTTCTAGTAAAAAGGGTCTCCAGTTCTCAACACACACCATACAAAACACAGCAGCATTGTTGCTGTAAGCAGCATAACAGCAGCTGCAGCGTGGCTCTACCACGTGTAAATTTGCGCTTTTATAGTGTAGAACTGTAGAAGCAGATTAGGCGTGAATTGCCGGTGCACTTTTGTGACATATGATTTTCTACAAGCTGCTTTGACCCTTAAGATTTAAATTTGATGGGAAATTTCAAGCAACAATTTAAGAGAAGAAGATAGATTCATCTTAAAACGAGTGAAGATTCAGACGCTGCACAGCGAAGACGCTACGCGAGCGTTTGTGCTCGTTAAACGTTAGAATAATGCGCATGCCCGATCAGCGCTAGTGTGATCTTTATAACTCCACTAGCTGGCTAGGCAGACGTTGTTCTGCCCTTTCCGACGACATTTAGTCCTATAAAAAATCTTTAAATTCTCAATGAAAATTATTACAGGTCACTACTGTATTATCGATATAAAATCTACTCTATCTCTCAAGTTGGACCAAAGTGCACATAGTGTGCAAATTTTCTTGAAATCAGTTTAGTAGTTTAGTTCAACGTGACACGTAATTTTTATATCTAAAGAAGATATAATCTAATATACAAAAAAAAAATTGTATGTTCGTATTTTATCTGCTGCCATACCATTCATATGGCGCTCAAACTGCGTCAACTTTTTGCTTACACTTGGGCGAAAGGTTATAGGCATAATACAATTAACTAACAGTAGGTGGCGCGCATATCGTACCGACAAATTTTTGAGACAAATTTGGAAGTCATATACCAATCAATTTCAGTGAATGTGCTTCCAAAGCAGTGAGTGTTGAGAACTGGAGACCCTTTTTACTGGAAACGAGGTATTCCATGGCAGTCCACAGGGATGAAAACGCATCTGAATTTTGATTCTTAATTGAGGAAAATGTAGACGTTTATGGGCTACAGTATCCACTTACCATTAAGTGAACTGTGTGCTCGTTTGTCACCCTTATTCTATATAAAAAAAGTTTGTCCACTCGTGCGCTAAGTTAAATATAGGCTGATGCTGGCAGTGTCAGCCTAACAACTTTGCACTCAATGAAGAAGGCATTTTAGTATCCATAATACTCACTATCACACAATTAGACGCTCGTCGGTGACGGGTCTTCGTGTATTTTTGTCGATATACCACGCATTTTCATCATATAATGCTTGGTTTCATCGTTCGTAACGGGTTCAGAAATAAAAATTGTTTTTACTTTTTAATTTGATATCGATTACACTTAATCATTATTGACAGTAATTTTAAGTTTAATTTTCGACTGGTTTTGAAAACATTCCTAATTAAACAATATAACCCTTCTTTAAAACGACATTTCCACAAATATTTCTTCTGCGGCAGCAGTGTGCCGTGTATCAGCTAGTAATACATAAAAACATTCATTCATTAAAATCATTCAATACACGAAAAGTCTAACGAACATATCGGGTTGGTAAACGCAGCTTTTCATTATTATGACTTGTTATCGGGAAGACGCTGCTGCCCATCTCCTGCTTTATTCCTCTTTGTCGCTGCTTACGGCGTCCACGGGATGATATGGGGTTGTATGGATAGGGTGGTATTGTTGATGGAATGGCATGGATTACCTTAACATCGGAACACACAAAACACTATTTCGCTCATTTGTAACTGTTTGTTTAATGGACTCTGTAAGAAGAAAACAAGAGATGCTACTAAAATAATAGTTTATTTACAGTTTATTGAGAAAAATTACTATTTTTATAGATTTTTTTTCGTCATCACGTTAGTTTCAAAAATATTAAAAGCTATTTCTAAAGTACTATTTACAAATAGCTTTGTTTTTTATAACAGTATTTAGTTAGCATAGGCAGGTAATGCACTAGCAATTTTTTAATTAAAACACGTGTAACATTCATAGAAACAGTCACAGCATTGCCAGGAAGGACTAAGCGAGACTAATAACTTAAGACTAACGTCACACAATCCACTCGTCACAAGACAAAATTTATACCTTAAATCACAGGAATCCAACTGATTTTTAATAATAATAATTAAAAAAAAAACAAATAACTTACTATACAAAATTAAAAATACCACTGATAAAACTCGGACTCAAAAATCATTATATTGTTTTAATCTAACTCAAAATCTAAATCAAAATTTTGTAAGGCTTCTTCTAAACGTCATCTCACACCGTCGCCTAGAAACAAATCTGGCTCCTCCTCCAAGAGTAGATTCTGATTGTTACTGTTCTCTTCGTTGCCGGCTTCGGAGTTGTTATCTTTATTGGGATCGTTGTCTATTTTATATAAAATATCGTGGCACAGTGGACACCTGTCCTGGACGTAGAGCCATTTCCTGAGGCAGACGCCGTGGAAGAAGTGATTGCAGCGCGTGATCTTGGCGGAATGCATTTCTTGGTAGCATATCGCGCAAACGTCGTCCAAACGATTTAACTGGTCAGAGGAAGCTTCTCGCAAGGAGTTAATTTTGTTCACGGCTGTCCTTCTCTTCATAAAAACTGACCAACCGGCCCTGGCCTCGCACCAGATGTTAAAGTAAGCGTGAATGCACATCATCACAGCCCTGATTGCGCCGCCCGACTCAAACAACAAAATCCAAGCGCCGTTGAAAAAGAGAAAAATACCGAAGCAGAACTCAATGGTATTGCCGAAAGCCCGAATGTAATAAACGTAATCGTCTAATTGCTCCCAGAATGTGCTCCTGTAAGCATCTATGAGAAACAAGGAGTAGATCATGAGGCTGACGACGACTTTAACAATAACTTCTATGCTGAAAGCGCTAACAGCTAACAGCCAAGTAGATATGGAATGCTGGGACCAAAGATACACAAGTAGGGAAATGGGAAATATAATAAGAAATGCGCAGACACCCAACGCGCGGACATGCCGATGGGTACTAGGATTGTGTGACGCACTGAGAGACATCAACATTGGATTGACGATATTGTGCAAAAAATGTAGAAGAGCTGTGAACAGCAAGCAAAAATTCCTGCACAGTCGAATAAACCTTTTCTCAGGGTTCAATGATGTCAATCCGGTCTGCAATGCCAGTATATAGAATAGTATAGCGGAGACCGTACCTATGCTTTTGTCTTCTTCTTCATCTGTCAACAGGATCCATTGGAAGAAGTTGCCAATGTAGTGACAGAAGAAAGATATGACTGAAGTCATCCCGAGAACAGCTGTTATGGTCTCACATCCTGTTACTAGCAACGATTTTGCCATTGAGGCAAGAGACTGGACGGCTAGTAGAGTGGAAACCTTTAATACCTCTTCATTATCATCGTCGTAGTTGTCCATTAGGAGCAGAATCGCATGTTCCGCCACTCTTAACACCCAAAATACCCTCAAAACACACGGTACGTTCAAACGCATCCACTCCGTCTCCACCAACGCTGATAGACCGTAATTACTTACGAAGAGTCTGCCGTGCTGGTAGCCAGTGTAGATAACTTGCACAATGGAATAAGCTGAAGTCCAGAGGACGTATTTGACGAGAAAGAGTGGCAACAGCGAAGAGAAGACCGGGGAATGGTGCAAAAGATTGGGAGGAACCGGTAACATCGCCAGGAACGATGGTGCCATAAAACTAATAGGCAATAGCTTCTGTATAGTCTGATTGCGAGGTCCGAGGTGGACATTTTTAAAGAGGAATGCTAAGGCAAACTGTATACTAAAATTTTGTATGACTAGAACGCCGGGGCCGTGGAGATCGAGTAAGTTTTTTATATTTAAATTAAGAATGTCTTCGAGTATGCTCGGGGAGGGATGTGGGGATGAAGCAGCTAGTGTTAGTGCTTGAATCTGTTTGATCGCCGACACGTTAGTCCAGTAGGACACGAACACTATTCCGAGAGACATGAGGTACAGGTATACTATGATGAGGTGCTTGGTGTATAGTACGAACACGCAGAGCGATGACATGCATCCTGAAAAGAAGAAAAAGACAATATTAATAACTTAATATATAATTACATTGTATTTTTCGTAACATACTTTAAACGATTTGGTACATTGCATACTTAACGTATGCTTAGCTCAAAATTTAACATAAAATTACTTGGTGCTCTGAATCTAGGTTGCAATTCCTCCCGAAGCTAATAGTCCTAGTAATTAGAGCCTCTAGGATTTAGTTTAACACAAAAGTTGTTCTCGATTTGGTCCATGCGAATCCGAAATTCCAGCAATTATTAAGCAGTATTACTACAAATGTGGAAAGGTTTAATCGAGCGCCTTGTAAATTCTTTAGAAAGACATCAATTTTCTGTGCATGAGATGGCACAGCTAAGATTATCAACATTTATATACATCCATAGAACAGTAACTGAGCTCATCGCTAACAGTCTTCATACATAATATACGAATTCTGTAGCTAAAAGCAGTTTTATTATGACTGTTGCATGCATAGATCAGTAACGAGACACTCCATCTTAGTATCTACACGTACCAACTGATGATAGGTGTAGATGACTATGTGTCACAGCATCCACTTACAATCAAGTGGACTGTGTGCGGTTGTTGTCACCCCTACTGTATAAAAAATAATCCGTAATGTTACAAGAAGTGGTTCATACATATGTCGTACAAGACATACGAATTTTTTTTTCATCTCTCACTTTCATACAAAATATATCAAAAACTAACCATTAAATCGGATGCGTTGTACTTATAACCAATTTGTTGCAAACATTTCTAATTTGTTTTGCGTTGTTAATTGTGTAACTTTTAATCTCCACACTCTACATTTTTGTTGATAGCTCTTTTCGAGTGGGAATACTATGCAAAACATATTCTATTAAAGTTGGTAAAAATTACCTTGCGTACATCCGCTCGATAATCTCACAACTTTAATATAATGGATTTTCGCAAAGTAACGCCTCATTCTATTAAACATATTCTAGTTTAAATCTAACACTGAAATATATTACTACTTTTTATAATAAGGCCGTATGATTTCTTAACTGGTTACGCAAACAATATTATTAGCTTTAACTGGACCAAAGAACCAAGGCCTATTAATAACAGCGTGATCGCTGAGCTATGACATGAGTTAATAAAATTAGACATAAATATAAAATCAGAATGAAATAGGAAATATAAAAAAAATATCAACACTACATTATCATCAAAACCGGTATATAAACAATAAAATTTTAATACCAATTTTTTTAAGTATATTGACAGTTACCCAGTTAAACAAGGAAACAATAAATGTTTCTGTCTTTGAGAAAATATTTAATTCCGCTAAACTTGTCGCAAAGGCCTCGTAGACGATTGGACATAGAAGTTATGCAAATAAGAATCCAAACCATACTTGAGTCAATAACTTTAATAGGCTGTGACGGTAA
The DNA here is from genome assembly GCA_033319125.1 of Parnassius glacialis. NCBI lineage: Eukaryota > Metazoa > Arthropoda > Insecta > Lepidoptera > Papilionidae > Parnassius > Parnassius glacialis. The sequence goes on from JAVANC010000008.1 coordinate 6,748,066, forward strand.
CGGTCCACCATACTTTACATTTTAGTGGGCATAATATACATACATACATATAATCACGCCTCTTTCCCGTAGGGGTAGGCAGAGACCACTTCTTTCCACTTGCTACGATCCTTACATACTTGTTTCGCTTCGTCCACTTTCATTATTCCCTTCATACATGCTCTACGGTTTAGGGTACTCTTGACCTGGCCTTTTTTCAAGACATCCCTGATTTGGTCTAGAAATGTCCGCCTAGGTCTACCCCTTCCAACACTTTCATTCACACTCGCCTTATACACTTTTTTCGTCAATCGTTCTTCATTCATTCTCTCGACATGACCAAACCATCTCAGCATACCTTTCTCAATTTTTGTCACTACATCTTCTTTCAGACCACAACGTTTCCTTGGCTCACTATTTCTTATCCTGTCACTCAGTTTAACTCCTATCATAATTCTTAATGCTCTCATCTCAACTGCATTTATTCTGCTTTCATGTTTCTTCTGCCATACCCAACTTTCACTTCCGTACATGAGTGTCGGAACCAACACCCCTTCATGCACAGCCAAACGAGCCTTGTTAGACACCTTCCGACTGCTCATAAAGGAGTGCAAAGCTCCATTCACCATGTTTCCAGCATTCACTCTTTTTTCGATATCACTCTCACACTTTCCATCTCTTGTAAACTTTGACCCCAGATACACAAACTCTTTAGGCAATATGTCCGTGGGATATAGATTCTAGTTAAAGCCTGACTTACTACTACTTTACGACTACTTTAACAGTGTAAGCAAAACCAACGTAAAATTAATTCCCGAATTCGAATGTTTAAACAGTTTACGTAATTTTAAATATCAATGGACATTCACAGAGTGGTAGAGCCACGTTGCATCTATATTATGTATGCATCACAAATGTGATGATCCGCCAGACAGCGTAAAATAGCAGTTCAATGCTTAATTAACTGCTATTATATATAGAGAAACCTTTTTTACTGGAATAGAGGAATTCCGTTTTAATCATCAGGGGTGACAACGCATCTACATTTTGATTATTAATCGGGGATAGATGTAGGTGTCTATTGGCTACAGCATTCATTTACCATCAGGTGGACTGCGTTTGTCACCCTTATTCTATGACTAGAAACCTGCCTTGGCTTCGCCTGGGTAGGATAAATGTAAAATGAAATCAAAATATTTATTTGCATTTGGTTAAGGTACATTGAAGATGGTCACAGTAATGAAACATCCGCTTAATCAGCCATTATTAATAGCATGTAAATCTTAAAACTATAAAATATCGGTATAATTATATTTATGAATACTGTCTATAACAAAATGTCAACAGGTAGTCAATAAATAGGAAATAATTAATAAACATTTCATAATCGGTGCATTAAATTTGTTTGTCAAGTTCCTATTACCTTCCGTGAACTACGGAATTCGGATATTCCTGTACAGTGTAAAAAGACTTTTCACTGAGAAAGTTGTATAAATCTCTTTTAAATTGATTGAAAGGTAGGTCTCGAATTACTTGTGGTATCTTATTCTATATAGTCATACACATCCAGTAGCAATTTTTGTGTAATCTCGCACTCTTAGGAATTATAGCGGAAACCAAGCTATTCCTATTTCTGGTGCTTCGTTTGCAGACGTCTTTAGCTTGTGTAAAATAATTAATATTGTTCTTTACAAATTTTGCCGCTTCAAAAATATATAGACAAGGAAGTGTCAATATGTTCAAAGATTTAAACAAAGGCAGACATGGCTCCTCAGGTGTAGGTGCCACATATTGCTCTATAACAATATGTGGTAGTCAAAGGCCATTTATTTCATCATTTTTCGTTTTTATTTTTTAAATCTTATTCGGATAAAATATGGACTACATATTCAGATGTCCGTGAAAATTCATTAAAATCGGTTAATTCCTAAGATAAGCCATTACAAACAGACAGACAGATGGACAGACAAAAATAAAAATAAAATGATTATTCAAGTATTAATGGCATTGGCAAATTTTCTACGTGGTAGAGCCATGCTGCAGCTATAGTAATAGTATAGTTATAGCACGATTGGGTCGGCTCGACCGGGGAAGGACCACGCTCTCACAGAATACCAGCGTAAAATAGCAGATCAACACTGCTGTGTTTCGTATGGTGAGTGTAGAGAACCGGAGACCCTTTTTACTGGAAACTAGGCATTCCATCTTAGTCCTCACGGGTGACAACGCATCTGCATTTTGATTCTTTATTGATGATAGATGTGGATGTTTATGGGTCACAGCAACCACTTACCATCAGGTGGACTGTGTGCTCGTTTGTCACCCTATCCTATAAAAAAAATGCAAATAACCCTTTCAGCTCAATATAAGGCAATTATTTCAATATTACAGACACACACTTCAATTTAATTTATATGTGTACGAGGGGTGATTCAAAAGTAATGATGATGAAAATAAAACACGGTAATTAAAGTTAAAATAATAATTTATTTTTCTACATAGTCTCCTAACAAATCAATACATTTAGTCCATATTTTTTCAAAACCCAGGATTCCCTTTGAAAAAAAATCTTTGTCTTGACCCTCCCAAAACGCTTCAACAGCGGCCATTACTTCGCTATCGTCTTCGAATTTCTTGCCTCGGAGGCGTTCCTTGAGCCGAGGAAAGAGGTAGAAATCACTAGGACCTAGATCTGGCGAATAGGGAGGGTGTTCGAGCAGTTCGAATTCCGTTCCTTGAATGGCAGCCATCGCAACTGCGGCTTTGTGAGCTGGTGCGTTGTCTTGGTGAAACAGCACTCCAGCGCGCAGTTTGCCGCGTGTTTTTTCCTTAATGGCCTCCCGTAATAGTCTTATTTGGTCTGCGTAGTAAGAGCCCGTAATAGTGGCTCCCTTTTCCAAATATTCCACCATAATTATGCCTTGAGTGCCCCAAAAAACAGATGCCATAACCTTTTCCGCCGAACTTGAAACTTTGAATTTCTTTGGCGTCGGTGAGGAGGCTCGTTTCCATGTCATCGATTGTTGTTTCGTTTCAGGATCAAAATGGTGGATCCAGGTCTCGTCCATAGTCACAAAAAGGAACAAAAAATTTTCTTGATCTGCTTGGAACTTTTCGAGATTGACCCTCAAAATGTCAACTCGATTTTTCTTTTGCTCGTCGGTTAACATTCTGGGTACCCAACGCGCAGAGACCTTTTTCATATGCAACTCGTTCGCAAGGATTCTTTGAACGCTGCCATATGAGATCCCTGTGACCTCAGCTACATGCCTGATGGTCACTCTTCGATCTGCCAACACAACATCTTCGACCTTTTTCACGTTGTCTTCAGTGAGGGACGTGGATGGGCGTCCTTCGCGATGTTCATTTTCAGTGGATGTTCTGCCTAGTTTAAACTCCTTGGCCCAGCGTGCAACTGTAGAATATGGAGGAGCAGAGTCCCCCAATGTTTCCACTAAGTTACTGTGTATGTCTTTTGAAGACATTTTTTTTCAAACAGAGGTACTTGATGACAGCTCTAATTTCGTTTTTCTCCATGTTGATGTTATATCTTTGACAGTTCGTATTCATATGAATGTATCTCCCGGAAATCGTGATCTATTTATATGATTTTAGGCTGGCGTAGTGAGTATATAAGCAAGCAAAAAATATTTTTTTTTGGATTTTTATGCGAACCTGAAGTAACCGATTATCGTTACTTTTGGATCACCCCTCGTATATGTATTGTAGATATAAAAATCTTTTATATCGTTACTGTTTCACGGAGGCATTGTGCGTCAAAGCATATATACGAGTAGCTCTACTGACCTTATCATAATTTATGTAAACGAATAATGTTCAGATTGACGTATGCATAAATTAAAAAATGTTATAATAGGATAATTAATAGAATCAGGCGTTACTTTGCGGAAATCCATTATAATGGGGTTGTTATAAACTATTTTGCTTAATTCCGCGTAAAGAAAGAAAATGATGTGTCTTGCCCACTTTTAAGGGGACCTCCCACCCTCCCTCAATCGCGCGCACTATACCCGTCGCCGTCAATCCCAGCACTACCATCCCTAGCACCACCACACTAGGCACGACACACCACTCTAGAAAATACGACACGTGTTTCCCCTCTACACGAGGCATCCTCAGGTGAAGCAGACTCTGCGGAGGCTGGCCGCTCCCCTTAAAACTGAGCAGGACACATCATTTTCTTTCTTTATGCGGAAATAAGCAAATTAGTTGATAACAACCCCATTGTAATAATAGAAATAAGAAATAAGACTTGATTAATGTCTGATCAGGACTGTCTCGTCGGTGTACTGGTCGCAAACGCGTTTGCTAACCCATGTGGTCCCGGGTTCGAATCCCGGTTCGGCTCAAAAAGAAGTTATTGAGTTGTTCTCTCAAGAAATTCTCAGTAGCAGCCTGGGGTGAGGAAATTGGCGGTGTTTTATCCCCGTGCCTCGGAAAGCACGTTAAACGCCGTTGATTCCGCGCCTGAGCTCACTCCGGTTGTCGGATTACTGTCCCATCAGACGATGAGAGTGAGGGAATAGAGTGTGCACCTGTGATTTTTTATATGATAAGGGTGACAGACGAGCACACAGTCCATCTGATAGTGAGTAGTTGCTGTGGCCCATAGACATCTATATCTATCCTCGATTATGAATCAAAATGCAGATGCGTTGTCACCCCTGAGAACTGAGATGGAATGCCTCGTTTCCAGTAAAAAGTGTCTCCGGTTCTCTACACCCACCATACGAAACACAGCAGTGTTCAGCTGTTATTTTACGCTGGTACTCTGTGAGAGCGTGGTCCTTCCCCGGCCGAGCCGATCCATTCGTGCTACAACTATACCAGTAATATATACTACACACACACGCATACACTAATTCTGTTCTGCGCAGATGGGTAGTTGCAGTTGAGATTGGCCGCTGTGACTGAAATTGGGTTTGGAGGACATTATTATTAACATCCGATTTGTTTTTTATACAAGTAAGGATGATAAACGGACACACAGACCACATCTACCCTCGATTCACAATCAAAAAGGCAAATACGTTGCACTCTTCAGCTGACCACTGACAGTCAAATTTCGCAATTTAAATAAATATTTTGTAAATTAATTGTAGCCTCGTTATACCAGTAAAGAGGATCTTTGTTTCTCATCACTCACCATATGAAACATAGCCTGGTGTCCTGTGCTAGGTTCATCATTCTTTTCTGCAGCTATAATACACTGCAGCGAGATTTTCAGACTGAATTTCGATCACGGCCTCAAGGGAGACTAACAAAGACAAGGACAGGATTATAATGCACAAGTGTGAACGCAAGCACAGGTGTACTCTCTATTCCTTTACTCTCATAGTGCGATGGGACATAATTCGACACAACCGGAGAGAGATCAAGCGCACTCACAGGAGCATTCTCTATTCCCTCAAATGGATGGGATGGAATCCGACATAACACATTATTTTCATAACCAAAAAAATAGGTTACAGGAATTGCATCTTAAAAATGAACGAGATGAGTAAATATTATATTCATTTACGGCCTTATTACTTATAATTAATTATTATAATTATAAATTATAGATATATGAATAATAATAGCCGCTGGGAATGCTGTTTCCAAATGTTTTCATACTAATTGTGTAAAATAAAAACTGTCCAAGTATGTGTCGGGCCACGCATAATGTAGAGGTATGGTAGGGTCCTGTAGTTGTCCGTCACAATACGTGGGCTTCCTTGATAATGAGCATAATAAGTGAGTTCGCGGTGTGACCGCTATAACGACTAAGAATGGGCCCAAATAGGAAGATCGTAACTGAAGGACTTATTTTCAAATCAGACTTATAGGGAGTGGTATTCAAAAAAGAATAAAAAACTTTTCGATTTTGAAATTTACATCAAATCATTCACATGCCAAGGTACAAAGATGATCATAGTTGACTATCTATCTATATATTCCCGGTAGTGCAACCCTAAGATATACTTACGTATATGACTGTAACGCACCTCCACGTATCCTTACACCACCACTGCCTTATATTATCCTGAGATCAGCCGCGTAAACCAAGAGTGTGACAAATAAAACTGTATGAGGCTATATGATTGCATGAAAACTTTGAATGAAGCCTACAATAACTACCAACTAAAAATAAGGGATAGTAGTAAGAAAGAACCTCCCTGCCTATCCCGCAAATGAAAAAATAAAGCTATAGTAATGCATATATATATATAAGTCGTTTCCTTCATATAAAATATTTATTTTTAACAGTTTACAGAGGATTTCCGCAATAGAACCAGAGTGACCGACATAACCCAACGGATTAGTAAGTTGAAGTGGCAATGGGCCGGCCAGATAACTCGAAGAACCGACAATGGGGATGGGGAAAAAGGTTCTCTAGTGGTAGGCTCGTACCGGTAGGCGAAGTGTAAGGCGACCCATAGATATAAGATGGAGTGACGACCTGGTAAGATATGCAGGAAGTCAATGGATGTAAGTGGCTCGGGACCGTGCTTTGTAGCATCCCTTGGGGGAGGCCTATGTTCAGCAGTGAACTTATGAAAGGCTGTAATGATGATGATGATGATGATGATGATGATGATGATGATGATGACAATGACATAACAAAGTTATAATACAACTAGTTTTAGGTCATTCTCTATGGAGTTGTAACGAAATTTTCACTAATCCAAGTGCATTTTATAAGTTGGTCGACTATACTCGTTAACTTCTTAAATCTACTTAGCTGTGAGTTTTTCTTTTAACATCATTATATATACTACTATCGTGTATACTTTTACATTCCCAAAAACAGCGGTTTAGTTGGTAGAGGGGGGGGGGGGGTTCTAATGAAAAATACCACTTTAAAGCTAAATATTTCGCAAACGAACCCCTGAATCGACAAGATGTTGTTGTTACACACCCCCAGTGTTTTTGAAAGACCTATCCAAGGGTACCCCACATGATGGAATAGACGGGTAAAAGAAAATCATCCTCCATTTACTTGTATGGGAAGTACCCAAAATAAAAATTCTTTTTAAGATTTTATTCCACAGTTTTCTACGCGTGATTAATATCTATAACTACGCCAAATTACAGATTTGTAGCACCTAGGGTCGTTGAGCAAAACTGCGGACGGACGGGAAGACTGACCCACATGGCGAAACTATAAGGGTTCCTTGTTGTGTAACTACGGAACTCTAATATATTGTAAAATAATATTATTAAAAAAGGTCCCGTTGAGTTTCATGCTGGTTCTTCCCAGGACAGAGGTTTTTTCCCGAACCAGTGGTAACAGTATAATTTAAAATTAAAAATTTTGTACAGCCGACTTCAATATAGGTTATTTAAGAATAACTCAATAACCATTGGTCTGACCTTGATCAAATTCATATGGGACCACACGAGAACTATCAGCTTTCATATAAAAAAAAAGAATCATCGAAATCGGTTCGCCTAGTACAAAGTTATGAGGTAACACACATAAAAAAAAACATACACTCGAATTGAGTACCGTCTCCTTTTTGGAAGTAGGCAGAAAAATGACATTCAATAAGAATTACATGTAATCTATATTGAATAAAAATTATTCTTTTTTATTCTCTATTATTTCTGACAAGGTGTCAGATTTAAAAGCAAGAAAGTGTCCGCCGCGCTGCCTCACTGCGTGTTGGCGGAATTCACATGTCTTAGAAATATATTTTTATTTCTCAGTCATGTAGGTTTGCTAACGATGTTTTCCTACACACTTTTTTAAAATTGACGTTTAAAAAAATTATATACATTTGACATTGTATTGATTTTATAATTAGTTGTAAATGACATTATAAGTGGCCTCAGCTTTTATTTCCGATTTTTATCTGAGAAGGCCTTGTTTTATGAACCGGTGTACAATTTGACGTTCATAAAAGTTATATATAAGCCTAAATTGAATAAAAACTTTTACTTAGACTCTGTCTTTGAACCAGGCATATAATGTCCTCCAGACTGAATTCCGGTCACGACGGTAAGTCTCAACGGAGAGTTGCCATCTTGCGTAGGAGTTCGAGTGTATACACAAGCACAAGTGCACTCTCCATTCTCTCACTCTCATAGTCTGATATGACATCAATCAGAACGACCGGAGAGAGTACAGACTCACGTCCATCGGCTTTACTTGCTTCCCAATGCATGGGGCTAAAGCACCACAACTCCAGGCTGATGCTGAGAATTTCTTGAGAAAACAACTCAATAAGTTTTTTGACCCCACCCGAGTTTCGAACCCGGGACCTCATGAGTTCAGTTACGTTTACGAACGTGATGCGGGGCGCGTGCATTACGGTACGTTTCCCATATAAATCGAGCGGCGAATACTCTGTACACTGCGATATAGCAATGTGTGTTTGGTCATCTGCAACACTATCGGAGCCCGGTAATATTAGCGGAACTCCGATCTACAAAGGGATTGCGAATTTCCGACAATCTCCGAATACTTCAAATAGATGTCTCACTGTCATTTTGAGCTATTTTTTGTGATGATAATGTACTGTTCTACTTCGATATCCTCCCAAACCCGCTTGTTGCAAACGCAACTAACCTATCTCCACCCACACCGCGTACAGACCGTACACCCACCCCGTTACCATACACACACTCGCGCTGAAAGGTTCTCACCGTACACCACATCTACCGATACGAGGTAAGCAGTTAGAACATTATAATCGGGATCTGCACAGTATAGTGAGCGCAGATTATTTGAGAAATTTCCCGTAAGTTAATAATACTAAATGAAAATGCACTTTTTGAATGGGGAAGGACCACGCTCTCACAGAATACCATTTGTAAAATAGCAGCTTAACGATGCTGTGTTTCGTATGGTGTGTAGAGAACCGGAGACCCTTTTTACTCGAAACGAGGCATTACATCTTAGTCCTCACGGGTGACAACGTGCAGATACGTTGTCACGTTGTACGATTTTGATTCGAAAACGAGGATAGATGTAGATGTCTATGTGCTACAGCAACCACGTACCATCAGGTGGTCTGTGCTCGTTTGTCACACTTATCCTATAAAAAAAAATATTCCAACGCATTCGCGAGTTATACCATAAAAACAATAAATCATTTTTCCTGCAAAAACCTGTTTTACAATTACCGACTTTTTTTGAAAATCTTTATTGATTATAGAGGGTTTGATCAATTAGACTAGATCATGTCACCCTCGTAGGTACTACCGACTTTTCCGAGCAAAAAGCAGATACGTCGCAGGGGGGCAGGGCGTCGATATATATATTTTGTGAAAATAACCAATCCAACCAAAATCATAATACTTAATTATAATATTAACGTTCCATGTCATTTGTTGTTTATTTTTATTACCTGTCAAAGTGAAACCGCAGAGAATCTTTATGGAAAACTTCACTATATAATAGACAATGTTGTACGAAAGTCTATTCAGAAGTTTATTCATATTAATAGGAGATTTATCAGCGATTGTTTAAGAAAGACAAAAACGACTAATTTATCAGTCAACCTCTAGTTAAATGCTGAATGATGGATTTCTGGTGACTGTTCACTCTTCGACTATGAATTTTAGTGTAAAATTTGCCTCATTGTGTTTGCAGCACAATCACAGTGACAGTTTTCTGTGCCTTATAACTCTATGTATTGTAAATCCACCTAAAAGTTGACATTAATTTGTTCGTATTTTATTTCAACTATTTTGTTATAAAAACTGGCGTTAAAAACTCGCAAACGTACAGAAGAACGGAAGTGTAAATTAACGTAGTCTATGACTCGAAGGCAGGTGAGTTTGCGGTAAACGCAGGAAACGATTTTCTTCTAAATAACACCACAGATAATATTTTCTTATATTAAGAGTGGGTAAAAACGAGCATGCATCTTCTCGTCAGGTTTTTTTTTATTAGGATAAGGGTGACAAAAGAGCACACAGTCCACCTGATGGTAAGTGGTTGCTGTGCCCCATAGAAATCTACATCTATCTTCGATTACGAATCAAAATGCAGATCCGTTGTCACCCGTGAGGGCTAAGATGGAATGCCTCATTTCCAGTAAAAAGGGTCACCGGTTCTCTACACTCACCATACGAAACACAGCAGCGTTTTCACACAGCTGCTATTTTACGCTGGTATTCTGTGAGAGCGTTTTCCATCCCCAGTCGAGCCAACCCATTCGTGCTCCAACCATAATATAGCTGCAGCAGGGCTCTACCACGTATAAAACCAGGGTACCGGGTATACCTCAAAACCTGAAATCAAGATTGTACAACCAGTGCGTGTTGCCATTGCCAGTGATGACTTATGGATTTGAGACGTGGTCCTTCTCTGGCCGTAGGGGCAAGCTCAAGGTCGCTCAGTGAGATATGGAGATGGCTATGCTCAGGGTTTCTCTGCATGATAGACTTAAAATGAGCATATTCGCAGTAGAACCAGAGTAACCGACATAGCCTGAGGAATCAGCAACCGATCGGACATCGCTTGGCTTAATGTTTTAAGTTTCACAGGTTCAATTTCTAGCGGAAGCAAAAATTTTTGAAAACAAAAGGAATAACATTTAACTGCATTCAAACCTGCCTACTATCTTATCTATATTTTCTTATGTAATGTAGGATTGTAGAAATTATTCATCACAAGAGATGCCACAAATCACGGTGCACTATATCTAGTAGGAGACCGACCTAAACATCCTTTCCCGGTACAAGGCTGCCACTCGAAAAACTTTCTTCCCATTCGTTTGTTGGTTCTTACGGCTATAGAACTTCAACTTGTTGTTGATTTGTTGGGCTACGTCGGTTACTCCGGTTCTAACGCGGATATCCTCATTGCGAAGTCTATCACGCAGAGAAACTACGAGCAAAGCCCTCTCTACTTCGCAGAGCAATTTCTCGTACGAACAGCAGTGAAGGGCCAAATCTAAGGTCCATGTCATTACTGGCAACACGCACTGGTTGTAGGTACACTCTTGTTTCGAGTGCGTCGTGATCTCCCGAAGGCTGCACAGCCGAGTTGAATACGTTGTCATTATTTGCGCATTAAATGAAACTAGTTTTTTATGGATTTTATCGCGGTTAATTAACTTATTTTATATATACTTATTTTATATATTCCCAACGTTTCGAGTACTTTTCAATATCTATGGCTATCGGCTCATGGGGGAGTTCGACGTACCAATGTTATAGTTAACCACCGCTACCTTCAGTAAAATAATTATTGTTTTCCATTTTTTTTTATAGGAGAGGGAAATAATTATTGTTTTTCATTTTCTTTATAGGGAGGGGGCAAACGAGCATGCGGCTCACCTGATGGTAAGTGACTACCGCCGCCCATGAACAACCGCAACACCAGGGGATTTGCAGATGCGTTGCCGGCCTTTTAAAAAGGAGTAGGCTCTTTTCTTGAAGGTCCCTAAGTCGTATCGGTCCGGAAAAATCGCTGGTGGTAAACTATTTCACAAGGAAGTTGTGCGAGGAAGAAAACATCTTCTAAATCGCACAGTGGTGGACCGCGAATCATCCAGATGGTGTGGATGGTATCGGGAGTTCTGCCGCGATGTGCGTTTGTGAAATTTGGCGGCTGGGATTAATCAGAACAATTCCTCAGAGCACTCCCCATGGTAGATGCGAAAGAAAATGCAAAGAGTTGCAACATCTCTTCGCAGCGCCAATGAGTCGAGCCGATCAGAAAGGACTCGGTCGTTGACGATTCGAGCCGCTCTGCTTTGGATGCGGTCAAGTGGAAGGAGCTGGCATTGGGGAGCCCCAGCCCAGAGATGGGAACAGTATTCCATGTGAGGCCGAACCTGCGCCTTGTAAAGTTGCAGGCGTTGTGCCGGCATGAAATACTGTCCCGCTCTGCTGAGCACGCCAAGCTTTTTAGAGGCCAATCTGGCCTTCTCTTCCAAGTGACCACGAAACTGCACGTCAATCGATATGCCGACGCCGAGGATTCCGATACTGGCTGAGGCAACAAGGGGAGTACCTTGAAACTGAGGAGTTACGACAAAGGGGTTCTTTTTAGCGGTAAACGCGCAAACTTGTGTCTTCTTAGGATTAAACTGGACCAGATTTATTCGCCCCTAATCCGAGACTTTGTCCAGCAAAGAGTCGACTTCAGACACAAGCTTGTTCCGGTACTCGGCGACGTTTTCCCGAGAAATATTGGCACAGCCGTTGTATAGAGCATCACAAGTGCTGTCATTCGCATAACAATGAATGCAACCGGTTTGCAACATATCATTGATATGCAGAAGAAACAGCGTTGGTGATAACACGCAGGTGATATAACGCATGTGGAACACCAGCGTTAATAGGCTTGTAGTCGGAGCATGCACCGTCTACAACGACATTGATGCTCCGAACTGCAAGAAAGCTGGTGATCCAATTGCATAATTTCTCGGGAAGCCCATAGGATGGGAGCTTCGAAAGAAGCGCTTTGTGTCAAACCCGATCGAAGGCCTTCGCAACGTCCAAACTAACGGCCAATGCTTCCCCTTGGACTCTACTGCCTCCGCCCATTTATGAGTTAAGTAGACCAGAAGATCACCGGCTGATCGACCCCAACGAAAACCGTATTGGCGGTCACTAATCAGGTGGTGATCCTCAAGGTACCGCATGAGGTGGCAGTTTATAACGGATTCCATTATTTTGGAGAACAAGGGGGTGATGGCGGTAGGCCTGTAGTTGGACGGGTCTGAGCGGTCACCTTTTTTAGGGATCGGGTGGACAAAAGCTGTTTTCCATGATTTCGGGACTACGCCTAGGGAGTAGGAGAACCGGAAAAGACGCGTTAGAACCGGTGCCAACTCCGGAGCACACGTCCTCAGCACAATTGGGGGGATTCCGTCAGGCCCACTCGACTTGTGGATGTCCAGGGAGAGGAGTGCTCTGCGAACCGAGCGCTGTGAGAACCGCACATCCGGCATGGAGCACTCACACCGCGAGATGGTCGGCGGTGTGTTCCCCCCGTCATCAACAATCGAGTTGGACGCAAAAAGGGAGCCTAAAAAGGTCGGCTTTCTCTTTTGCGTCGTGGGCCAGTGAGTCGTCCTCCCTGTGCAGAGATCGTAGTGATGGCTTACAGAAATTCCCTTGGACAGCCTTGGCGGGAGACCAAAATGCACGGGTTCCCGAAGGAAGGCGAACTAGTTTCTCGCCAATTCTGCCTATGTGCTCTGACTTTGTCTTGGCAATAACTCTTTTAAAATAATAAATTTTGATCCGATCAACGCAGAAAGGATTTATAGAACCTTTTACGCTGACTTAGCGGTCAGCCACCGCAGAGTCTACTTCACCTGAGGATGTTTCGTGTAGAGGCGAATCACGTGTCGTATTATCGACGGCGGTGTGTCTTTCCTAGTGTAGTGGTGTTGGGAGTAGTGGTGTTAGGAGTAGTGCCGTTGAGAGTAGTGGTGCTGGGATAAGTGGTGACGGGGATAGTACGCGCAATTGAGGGTGGGCGGGAGGTGCTCTTTAAACTAGGACACATCATTTTATGTTAATACGCGGTTCTAAGCTAATTCATTTATAACAACTTTCATATAATTGATTTCTGCAAAGTAACGCCTGATTCTATTAATGACCTGGCAGTGGTATGCTTGGGTTGGGATTTCATTTAATTAATTATAAAAGCCCAAACAGACGGTAGCGCCCATCCATCTACTCTATTGAAAATACGATGTTCTTTTTTTTATTTTCAATAGCCTCGCTAATCATTATTGGTAGTAATTGGTGTTCCTCTGCAAGGATTTGTGGTCTATCAAATATGATGTAATGGTGGAAGCGATGCTATACGTGTACACAGAATGCAGACTTCCCAGAGCATCGATACTCCGACCAAAAATTTAAAAAATATAATTTCAGTTTCAGCGATAAAAAACGTAAAAACACTAGCTTCATCCAATTGGATACGTTGGTTCGTCGAAGTCTCGGTCGAAGTTGTCCTAACGTAGTTGGACAATTTGTCCCAGGTATTATATTAGTATGTTTATACTCGTCTTTTTTTATAGGATAGGGTGACAAACGACAGTCCACCTGAAGGTAAGTGGTTGCTGTGACCCATAGACATCTACATTTATCCTCAATAAAGAATCTAAATGCAGATGCGTCGTCACGCGTGTGGACTAAGATGGAATGACTATATTCCAGTAAAATGGGTCTCCGGATCTCTACACTCACCATACGAAACACAGCAGTGTCAAGCTGGTATTTTACGCTGGTATTCTGTGAGAGCGTAGTCCTTCCCCGGTCGGTCGACCCATTCGCGCTACAACTATACTACTAATATAGCTGCAGCATGGCTCTACCATGTATGAAACACGTTCGAGCGTAGTGTTCCCAAAAACTATCGGCATTGGTGTGACATGGACATTAAATATAACCTTACTTCTTTAAGCCACCGTTTGTTAACATTACTACTTAAAAAAACATCGATCCACACAGTCTATAAAAGTCAACTGATGAACACAGGCCTCCACCATAGATTGCCTCATAGGCAGAACGTTGCCATAGTTGCCACGATTGGCAGGGGGTCATCAACCTCACGTTTTTTTAAATTTCGAGTTGTTATCAAAAAGATGATGCTGCCCATCTCCTGGCTTGTCTGCCGTTATCGCCTCTTACGACACCCACGGCACGATATGGGGTAACGGACATGCTTACACCGCCAGTACACGGTACAGTAAAAATATCGTTATTACAAAATCCATTATTCTGATTCATCAATTAAATTTAATTTCGCAAACTAGTTTGTTAAAATACATTTGACCTCAGAGCGCAATATCCTGTGAATGCCAAAGAAATAATAACTCTTTTGATACTAAATTAAAGTCTATAATGTTAAAATATTTATAAATTAATACGCTGTGCCACTGTACAACTGGTAAAGTCAGTACTCAAGTAATGTTAGGACATCGGTACGTTGCAACAGTGACCTCCGTTTGCCCTAGAAGCAAGTTTGAGAAGAATTAAAAATATTTTTTTTTAATATTATATCTTTATAACACTTTTTAAAGAAGAGGGGCAAACGAGCATGCGGCTCACCTGATGGTAAGCGACTATCGCCGCCCATGAACAACTGCAGCATCAAGAGGAATTGCAAGTGTGTTGCAAATGTTCGGAGATTTGTTGTCGGTAGGCGATTCCACAAAGAATTTGAGCGGGATATAAACTTCTAACTTAACGAAAATAACTAATAACTATTACCTTTAAAAATGTATTTCTCTAAACATTAGACTATTACTTAGGAGATTCTCATACGACCTACAAATCGATGGTTTGCTTTAATCACTAAACTACAAAACTAAATTAACAAAGAAATAAAATATACATACTTTCAAAGAGTAGCCAAATTTTAAACTTAAGTTAAAATATAGAAATAATGATATACCCTTATTGCAGTTTTTGGAAATACGAGTAAATAAGGCTTCTAATTTTATTTGAAATTATCCAAAACTGAAAGTGATTTCTGGGCAACAACGGTTTTGCATACCGATGGACCCTTACGAATGTGTGCGTGCGCAGTAAAATCAGTTAAAATAAACCTAGCAAGCTAACAGCATAGCAAAGTGGCGAAGCAATCAGCTTTATAGCGGTTTCTAACGGAAAAAAAATTTCAAAATAGGAGGTTCAGATGCCTGGGTGATCAGTAATCGATTGCCGAAAACAGAATTTGAAAATTCGAAACCGTTCTCGAGATAATCGTGGGACAGACGGACAGACGGACAGACATCGTGAAATCAATAAGTGACTTCGCAAGCTTCGCCACTTAATAATGCATTACCACGCATTTTGAATTTAAAACATAAAAAGGACAAAATGTTTGAGATCTTTTTTAATAAATTTTTCTCCACCATTTGCCTATATTGCTTATTCTAAACTTTCTCTGCAAATTTGGCCGGTTACCGCAAAATAACCCTGTATATGTATGTAAGCAAAAAGGAAAATAGTGTGCACTTTTGCGCACTTCGATTCCTCACGTTAACAAAAGGAATGTTGCCTATACGTGCTCAAATATTATAATTATTCAAATTATAGCGATCCGCCCCGGCTTCGCTCGGGTGATTTCTGGATCTCGACAATAACGTCACCTACCGGGTCCAAATGTCAATCTAAACCATCTAGACCTATTCAAACGTACACAAAAAAATCATCAAAATAGGTCGAGCCATTTTTGAGTTTTAGTGAGACTAACGGACAGCAATTGCTTTTTATATACATATAGAGCAGATAGAAGAAGAAGAAGAAGATTATATTACAGCAAAATTTTGCACAAGTTCATCGACATCGTTTTTGACAGTGGTAGAGCCACGCGGCAGCTTTTGCTGTCGCACGGATGGGCCGGCTCGAACCGGGGTGGTACCACGACCTCACAGAAAACCAGCGTGAAGTAGAGGTTTACCTCTGCGTTTCGCTTGGTGAGTGCAGGTTGCCGGAGGCCCTTTTTACTGGAAATGAGGCATTCCATCTTAGTCCTCATGGGTGGCAACGCATTTACATTTTGATTCGCAAACGAGGATAGATGTAGATGTCTATGGGCCGCAGCAACCACTTACCATCAGGTGGACTGTGTGCTCGTTTGTCACCTTTATCCTATAAAAAAAAAACTTTCGTTAATATAATCTTTTTTTTTTACTATTTTAAACTAGCGCTTGACTACTGTCTATAGTGAGTGGTGATTCAACCGAAGATGGTTAAGCACACTGATCTATTCAAGCCTATCTGGTAAGCAATTCATAATTCATAATTCACAATTCATAATTATTAAGTGGCGAAGCTTGCGAAGACACATGATTTCACGATGTCTGTCCGTCTGTCTGTCCGACGATTATCACGAGAACGGTTTCGAATTTTCAAATTCTGTTTTCAGCAATCGATTACTGATCACCCAGGCATCTGAACATCCTATTTTGAAACTGATTGCTCCAAAATAAAAAAAAGCTGATTGCTTCGCCACTTTGCTATGCTGTTAGCGTATTATTAAAGCATAAAGTTCCGATACATTCTGCCTCTACAAGGCGTGCAAATTTTAACTGAATAGTTATAAGTTGCAATACATTTTCTTTACAATAATTATTGATGAATTTCAGTCTAAAATAATTATGTCCTAATAGTACTAATAAAAAATGTCCAATTAATAATAATATAAATGTCAAAAGAATAATTACGAAGTACAATGTCACACAATCATTTACAAAAATGTCAAAATACAAATGTTAACATGTAAAAACAGTAAAATCAACCAACCAATAATTATTCTATCGAAGTCTTATTTTATTAACTCATAGCAAAAAATTCAAGCAATTTAGATACGGATATTAAATACGTAATTTGTTTTGATTTTTATGATCAAGATACTCATTAACGGTATAAAAATAATTAAGTAAGAGCCATTCGTGAAGTTTGTTTTTTAACTTTGTCATTCGGAAATTTTTAAACTCGTCGGGTAAAGAATTAAGTGATCAAAGTAACTTACCTGTAAGTGAACTTCGATCATAATTATATGAAGTTAACGCCTCGTCTGTGTTTACTATGTAGTCGCGTCTTGACGTGGCCATTTCACGAGTGTTCGAAGCTCATAAAACAAAAAAGTTTCTTGAGCATACCATAGCTGGCAGCACTATCTCTAGTCATTGAGTTCAAAGAATAAAAACAAAATAATTAAACATATCAATTAATGGGTGGGGCTATATATTCACATTATATAGGGGAGGGTTGTACACAGACGAGGCGTTAACTTCATATAATTATGATCGAAGTTCACTTACAGGTAAGTTACTTTGATCACTTAATTATATTCGTTAACGCCTCGTCTGTGTTTACTATGTAGATGTTTAAAGAATGAGATTGCAGTAATTTGTTTAATTATTTAATGAAATATAACAGACAAAACAAAAAATCAGTGTTGATAAAACTAAGGTTTAAAGTAACATTTTACTTACTTATACTAGCTAGTATACAATTACTAAAATTATTTTGATCAATTATAGGCTTATTATAAAATTTTGCAAATGTGCTAGATCTATTAGTCCAACCGGCAGTTTTTCTGATATGGTCAATATTAATACCACTGCGATTTGCTAAAGATGTTGAGGCATGTCTAGTACTATGAGCAGTAAATAATGAGGTATCTATGCCAGATTTTGACAAAATATCCTTGATCCATCTAGCTAAAGTATGTGTTGATGCTGAATTGTGAGGTTTTTTAAAATTTATAAACAAGTTTTGAACAGACTGACGAAGTTCAATCGTTCTTTGTAAATAATCTATTAAAGTTTGTGCTGGACATATACATACATTATCTGTGAAAAAAGGTATATGGAGTAATGGTTGAAATTTATTTTTTCTTGACGTTTTAATCAAATCTGGGATTCTAATTTTTACACCGGATGATTCAATTTTAATATTTTCTATTTTAATTAAAACCATAGTTTGTAGTCTCTGAGCAGTAACTAACATTAATAACATGACCAACTTCTTTGTTAATACTTCTAAAGATAAATTAATATTGGGATAAAAATTGGCTAAATATTCTAAGACTTGGGCTGGATCCCACGTTTCTTCATATTTTGGTTTGTTTGGTCTTATTTTGTACAAACCATCAAAAAACCTCTTTATGTCTTTATGATTACCCAAATCACAATTAAATAACAGTGATAATGCGGATCTAACAGAATTAATGGTACCATAAGCACTTCCACTTTCAAATTTTTCAGTAAGAAACGATAAAATACTTGGTATATCCTTTTGATATGGATCTTTAATGTTATTTTGGCAAAAATTCCACCACTGTCTTAGAGAGGAATCATATTGTTTCAAAGTATTTTTAGATAAGGAACTTATTATAATAGAAATACTCTTTTCAGAATAGCCCTTCTTTAAATACATGTTTTTGATACAATGGCTGCAACTAATGTAAGGCTCTGGTGAAGTGGATGACAGCTCCTGAAAGGAGATAATAATAAATATTTGTGAGGATGAAAAAATATCATTTCTGATTTAACCATGGATTTAAATAATGGAAACCAAGGTTGCGATGGCCAGTTCGGAACCACTATAATACCTATTGCATTGTCATCTTCTATTTTTCTTAAGCATTTTAATATGAGGGAAAAAGGTGGAAATGCATAAAAATATAGATTTTTCCATGAAATGGTAAATGCATCAACAGCCCAACAGTTTGGTTCCATATGCCATGACACAAACAATTTACATTTTGTATTTATTCTTGATGCAAAAAGATCTATACATGGAGAACCTAGTCTAAGAATAATTTCTTTATATGCATGGGCATGAAGTTCCCATTCGGTGCTTTCATTTATTTTCCTAGATTCTCTATCTGCAAGATAATTTTCTGTGGAAGGGATATATGATGCAAAAATGAATATATTTTTATCTTCACAAAACTGCCAAATTTTTCTAGCTAAGTTATTTAAATGTGGGTATTGTATCCCACCCATTCGATTTATATAAGAAATTGCTGTGGTGTTATCACAGCGTAACAAAATTTGACAATTTCTTAGGTCTTTACACAAACACTGTAAGGCAAAATATATAGCTTTAAGCTCTAAGTAGTTTATATGATGCTTTTTATCCTTGTTATTCCAATAACCATGAAGCTTTTCATTATTGCAGACCACCCCCCATCCTGTTAAGGAGGCATCGGTAAATATTTCCTTTTTATACTTAGCCTCTCTAATGGGATTTGTGGATATGTATATATGATTTTTCCACCAAGTAAAATCTTCTATGATGTCATTTCTTAAAACCAATTTGCTATCATAATCTCCTTTATTTGCCTGAAGGGCCAAAAATTTAAAACGTTCTAGTCTTTTTGTGTACAACATGCCATAAGGAATGGCAGGACACACTGCAATTAAGCTACCTATCAAAGAAGCAAAACAACGTATAGTACATGTCTTAGCTTTATAAAATGTATTTAGTTTTTTATAAAGATTATTTCTTTTGTCTTCTGGTATACCCAACACATAGTTTTCAGAGTCTAGTATAAAGCCAAGGAATTTGCAATTTTTCTCCGGTATGAGTTTACTTTTATTATAATTAATAATAAAACCTAAAGATTCCAGTAATTTACAGGTGGCTTTGACATTTTGTTCACACTTCTCAACTGAATTTTCAATACATAAAAAATCATCTAAATAATTAACCGATGAAAAACCTTGTTTTCTTAGGTATGTAACAATGGGTTTCATTAATTTGGTAAAAACATAAGGAGCTGATGACAGTCCAAAAGGAAGCACTTGAAATTCATATAATTTGTTGCTAAAATAAAACCTCAAGAACTTACAAGAAGTACTGTGTATTGGTAAACAAAAATATGCATCTTTCAGATCAATATTTGCCATATAAGAATTGTGTGAAATTAATTTTAAGGCAGTTCTTATGTCCTCTAATTTAAAATGGTGAGTTTCAACATGTTTATTAAAAGATTTCAGGTTTAAAATAAAGCGATAAGATCCATCTGGTTTAGAAACCACAAAGATTTTTGAAAGATATTGTTCTTTAATAGGAGTGCATATTTTTACAGCACCTATATTCATTAAATGTTTTATACATTTTTTAATAATAGTAATTTCTGACCTATTAAAGGAGTTATTTAAGGGGGGGTTAGATTGATTTACATGGTGTAATAGAGGTATTTTATAACCATCTTTAACCCACCCTAAAATGGTATTGCTTTTGCAAATATTTAGCCAATTATTAAAAAACAATGGTAACTTTGCTGCACTGCATACCTCTAATCTTTCTTCCTGTTCCACTGCTTTGGTTTGCCTCGCATTGGCCGGTTTTGAGCTTGTGTCATTGCAGAGCGATGAGCTCTCTGAGAAGAATGGCGAGGATGGTAATGCTGGTATTGCCCGCCCTGATGTGGTTTCCTCTTCGATGATGTGGACGGGCCCCAAGAGTTTAAAGGATTGTTAGGGGCATTAGGCTTTTCTGAAGCTTTCTTCAAATCCCTTGAAGAGCGTTCAATGCTTTTACTTTCTTTTATAGTTTCAGAAAGATTTTTTCCAAAGAGCAAACCATCTGATGCTTTACATTTTTCTAAGCTATTTTTAATACTTTTATTGAGCCCTGGTAATATCACAGCCCTTCGGGTTTCTGACTCCATGAATTGGAGGTCACAAAGGAGACGGAGGCTATCACTAATTTTTTCTATTTCTTCTTTGTTCGAATCATTTTTGACAAGCAATGATTTTAAGACACAGTTCAAATTTGCTATAATGCAACCAATTTGATTCTGTTTTTCCCTAAGTCTCTCGTCTCTAGTTTTTGCACTTGCTGATAATGTTGCTAATATTTCAGAGTTAAGATTTGGTGCAGTTACATCACAGTTTTTTAGGGTAGGTATCTTTTTATTAATTTTGTCTTTACTTTCTTTATCCAACCCATTAGTGACAATATTATTCCAAATGTTTGCGACATCTGTATGGATTTCCAAGATATTTTCATATTTCGGTTCTTCCCCTAAGAGTTGCAGAACATTTGAGGACATGCTTTCATTATTTTCTTCCTCACTATCACTTGGTACAATTATTCTTTTTCTCTTAGTTTGGCTTTCGTTTTCAGTATCAGAGTCACTGTCGATCACCCTCCTTTTCCGTGGTTTGTCAACTGAAAAGTTGTGATGTTGTGAGAAAAGGACTTATGACAGGCTATAGTAAAAAACATCTTTTCCTTAACCAAAATTAAGTACAAATTTTAATGTTTTTCTGCAAAAAAGGCCCCTTATATTTTAGGAAAATTCTCGTGTACCCGCTCGTGGCACCGCAAGAAAATTAGTTTTTACTGTGTTTATGTATAGACGCTCGTTCTATCGCAAAACACAAAACAGGGGTTATATTATGTGATCTCATAAATTGTCGACATTGTTGGTACCATGTTTATGTATAGACGCTCGTTCTATCGCCAAACTCTGGTAAATATGACAACAATTAAATAACTCGTGTACCCGCTCGTGATACCGCAAGTTTCATCGAGATTTAGTTATTTTCGGATAGTCATAAAACTTTTGATGACGCTTTTAGTGAAAAACGGCAAAAACAAAACAATCTGGAAAAATAAGAAATGTAAAGTATATTACCTTCGTCCGAATCTCCCAAAAGATTAATGAGCTTTTCCAACAATATTCTTTTCTTTGCCATCGTGTATTACAGAATTTTTAAGTATTTTTAGTTAATACAAAATGGCGGAATACTACTCGTCGTTGTGGCACGAAAAAACACAATGACTAGAGATAGTGCTGCCAGCTATGGTATGCTCAAGAAACTTTTTTGTTTTATGAGCTTCGAACACTCGTGAAATGGCCACGTCAAGACGCGACTACATAGTAAACACAGACGAGGCGTTAACGAATATAATTAAAGATTTTAATCGCCATTATGTACGAATTTTTTTGAAAAAACATCATTTTACATTTCGGAAGGTATATTCTGTTATTAGATTTTTCTCTTAAACTTTTATCTCTTAAAAAAATATTACTTGGGAAGTATTCAGGGAATTGCTTGACAAAGTAATAAAGATCTTATTAATGAATTTCAATTGAGATAATCCAAAGGGTAAGTGGAAACTTTTGGTAAGATAGCTTAGTTGATTAATTACTTAAGTCATTTGTAATAATGATGACATACGTACCTAACAGATCTACACGCTACGGACGGAACAGGAAAGTAAAACTGCAAGTTATTGAAGCAACAGCTCATGGCAGAGCCACGCTACAGCTATATTATGGTTCTAGGACGAATGGATCGGCTAGACCAGAGAAGGAACATGCTCTCACAGAATAACAGCGCAAAATAACAGTATAATGCTGTTGTGTTTCGTATGGTGAGTGTAGAGACGAGGCTTTTATTACTAGAAACGAGGCATTTTGATGATATAGATGTCTATGGAGTACAGCATACACTTACCTACAGGTGGACTGTGTGCTCATTTGTCATACTTATTCCACAGAACAAATGGTAAAATTAAAAGTTAGTACAACCGACTTCAATATATAACTTTATCAATGTAGTCGAAGTCAATTAAATACGTATTATTAAGGATAACTCAAAAACTACTGGTCAGGTCGTGATCAATTTAAATAGGACCACGTGAGAAGCATCAGCTTTTCAAATAAAAAAGGAATCATCAAAATCGATTCACCTAGAAAAAAGTTCTAAGATAACACATAAAAAAATACACATCGACTTGAGTACCTTCTCCATTTTTTGATGCCGGTTAAAAAAGCTGCGTTGCTTACTTCCACACTATCTCTATTCCACAGTCATACGGTATAAATATATATTTACATATAAATTTTAATATATATATATATATATATATATATATATATATACATATACATGTATATATATATACTCTCGTCATTTGGGGGGTATTTGCCATAGTTGCCACGCTTGGCGAGCGGGTTGGCAACCGCAGTTTTTTTTTATTGTACTTTTGGCTATTATCAGGAAGATGCTGCTGCCCATCTCCCGCCTGTTTCCCTTTGTCGCCTTTTACGACATCCACGGGAGGATATGGGGTAGTGGATATTCTTGACCGCCACTACACGGTACGGTTGGCTCAGGACCGTGCTTTGTGGCATTCTTTGGGGGAAGCCTATGTTCAGCAGTGGACTTGTGAAGGGCTGTAATGATGATATATATATATATATATATATATATATATATATTTAAATATGCATAATATATATTAATAAGTATGTATGTATTTATCTTATCTATGTACTTATATACCATTCTATATTTCTATCGCCAAACCACACACGCCTTTATTGCTTTCTTGCAATCCTGCCCATCCAACGGTTGTCTGGAAGAGGTCGCTCTTAGCGATAAGCCCACCCATTCTACTACATTAGTTTTCCCATTTTTTGTTAATGTTTATGTTATTTTTTGACGTACAATAAAGTGCTATCTATCTATCTATCTATCTATACGGTATATTACTGTGGGAATCTGCAGTTGGACTGAAAACAACATACATTTTGCAAAAGCAAGCGACGCGATGCGGCCAATCTATAAATTGCCTCGCAAGTGCAAGCAACGCCGACCTTCTCAAGGAGACAAATAATGTTTTGACACTCGTAGTTATATTTTGAGAACATCGCGTAATCATAAGGAGAAATATACCGTTACAATCCTATCAAAGTCCACTGGTAAAAACTGAATGATGGATTTCTGGGAGCGTTCTCACTGTGAATATGAATTTTAGTGTTTCGTAGAAATGTACCATTAACGTTACAGCCTATTAATGTTCATTGCTAAACATAGGCCTCCCCCATTGATGTCGTAGTGGGGATATTTGCCATAGTTGCCATGCTTGTCAAGTGGGTAAGCAACTGCAGTTTTTAATTTTTAGTCATTATTAGGAAGACACTGCAGCCCATCGCCTGATTTGCTTCCCTCTGTCGCCCCTTACGACACCCACAGGATGAAATGGGGTAGTGGATATTCTTACCCCGCCACTAAACAGTCTAGGACTCTAGGAGGTATTTTTTTTAATTTATTTATTAAAACTTTTTTTAACCTTACATATTAAGTACAGGAACAAAAGGCGCACTAAATGCTAAAAGCATTCTCTGCCAGACAACCTTAGGGTAGTAATAGAACTACCAAAGCGGTTACAAAGAAATATACATACACACATACATATACATACATATACATATACACATACGTATATGTTGTAATATGTTTGGTTAGTACACAAGTACTGGCTTGTACACTAACTTATTTATCAAACGAATAAACAAGATTTTAACAAAATACAAGAATCTTGAAAACATAAATATTTAAAAAAAAAATACGTGACTGGCCATTATCAAGACATATCAATAACGATGTCCGAAACAACCTTGTGCTTTATTTTCGTATGTCAGGGTCAAATTTGCCTATAGCAGTAGATATGTGAATAAATACTTCTCATCAATCGATCTGTGTTTCCGCAATATAAATACGTTTGTAACTAAACGATTGATAAATAACTAAAGAATATAATAGATAGATAGATATCTTATCCATCTGTCTGAAATAAATTAAGATAGACACTTTATTTCACATCTAGACAAATAAATAATATTGAAGTGTCTGTTAGTAATGTAAAAATAAACAGTTGTTAATCATACTCTCTCTGACGGTCTGTCTGTCTGTTTGTTCAGGCTAATCTCCGAAATAGTTGGACCGATTTTGACGGGATTTTCACTGGCAGATAGCTATGTTATAAGGAGTAACTTAGGCTACTTTTATAAAAAAAAAACAGTAAGGTTTCCGCGCAAAAAAATTAAAACCCATAAATCCAATTTATATGGGGCCACATGAGAAGCTTTCAAATAAAAAAAGAATCATCGAAATCGGTTCACCCAGAAAAAACATGCGTGAGTATAGTGGAACATTCGGTTGGAACGAAGTTTCTTTCGTAGTATATTATTATTAATAAACGTATTGTATTATTGATTAACAAATAAAAATAAATGAATTACTAGCGTCTATTAAAACTTGCTCCTACGGAACCCTTCACGGGCGAGTCCGACTCGCACTTGGCCGCTTACTTTCCTTAGCTACTGAGCCGTGGTAGCTCAAGAGCTAAGTGCTCGCTGTAACTTACATAGTACGCGAGCAACAAGGGTTCGATTTCCGCCGACACCAATGAAATCGTTAATTGTAATTTTAAATGCCGATTTACCACGTTCGCGGCGGTAAACGAAAACAATGTTTTTTTTTTAAATAAGTATAAGTGTGACAAACGAGAACACAGTCCACCCGATGGGAAGTGAATGATGTGGTCCATTTACATCATACACCGATTAAGTTTAAAATTTACTGAAAAGAGAAAAGTTTTATATCCTATATCATTTCTACAACTGAGACAGACTATTCTAGCGGTGCCTCATTTAGGCTACAGAGCCTGCCAAAGAAATACCGTACATACACTCGAAAAACCTCCGTTCTTCTGAGACAGTCGGGTAAAAATTTGAGATAAAGTTTGTACTGTGGTTTTGTTGTTTACAAAGTCACCTTCGGAGGTCTGATATTGGCTGACCGGCATCACTTCTTTGTTAAATAAATCGGTTGAGTAATAAGACGCAGGACAATTATAATTAGCCACATTGGTGTTAAGCCAAACGACAACACAAATTAAATGAGAGCTAGATACATAAGAGCTCACGAGAATATAGGGTCATATTGTCAGCTGATTATATGATTTTTTTTATGTAATTATCGTTTCATTTCGCTGTACTAACATGATGGAGCGTGAATAAACCTAATAAAACTTGTGAAAAGATGATTTTTTTCCTCAGGTTAGATTTTATTTCTCACCCTTCATCACAGGTATAGTTAGTACTATCGTCTGTCTTCGTTTTCGGGAGCGTTACACAAACACCCGGTGTAGGCACATTTTTAAAATACTGGCTAGATCGAGAGTAAAGGTTTTACTCTAGCGAAGCGTCGTTTCTTTGGTACCGTGGCAACCGTTAAAACAACATCGGAGAGCATACTATATATGTGCGATGGATTGCTGACGATCTGCTTAATATATTTCACAGAAAACCAGCGTGAAGTAGAGGTTTACCTCTGCGTTTCGCTCGGTGAGTGCAGGTGGCCGGAAGCCCTATTTACTGGAAATGAGGCATTCCATCTTAGTCCTCACGGGTGACAACGCATCTACATTTTGATTTGTAATAGAGGATAGATGTAGATGCCTATGAGCCGCAGCAACCACTTACCATCAGGTGGACTGTGTGCTCGTATGTCACCCTTATCTTATAAAAAAAAATATTTTCTTGTGCTTCATGTTATAACGCACGCATATTTGCGTCATCCATCATGTGTACATCTGAGGATGATCCTCTTTCGCCTACATATATTTTGTGCAGGAATAACATTAGGTATGTAATTTAACGCACCGCAGGTAGTTATTACCGATAGTCGATTTAACAGAACAGTTAACTACATCATAAACTTAACGGGAGCAAAACGTGTACGATTCCCGCGAGGACCAATGAAACTGTACAGGAAATTTTACAATTATTGTTTGTGTCGATCTACCATGTGTTCGGTGGTAAAGTGGTGAAGAATAACTTCGGGAAACCTCCATAAATGTCTAAGTAGTTAAAAAAATCTTACTAACTGAAACACTATAGGTAACGAGGAGCCCTGTGCACGCACAGACGTGAGATGTACTCGTATCAAAGCTGCTACTTTACTTTTTAACCTCCGATGCAAAAAAGGGGTGTTATAAATTTCACCGCTATGTGTGTCTGTCTGTGTGTCTGTTTGTATTAATATTCCAAAACTGAAAGCAGCCGGATAACTATGATATCGGGAAGTCAAACACCTCACTCCCCCCCCCCCCCACCCCGTGACCATGTGTGCTATAAAGTACCCGAAACGTCGGGAATTAATAAAACCTAGCAAGCTAACAGCATAGCAATAGGAGGTTCAGATGCCTGGGTGATCAGTAATCGATTGCTGAAAACAGAATTTGAAAATTCGAAACCGTTCTCGAGATAATCGTGGGACAGACGGACAGACGGACAGACATCGTGAAATCAATAAGTGTCTTCGCAAGCTTCGCCACTTAATAAGTAAATTAAACACGATAATATCCGTAAAAATTAGTTTCATTTAACTTTTGTATATGTTAAGTTTCTTATGTTATTAAGTAATGAATAATTAATTATAAACCTAGCAAGCTAACAGCATAGCAAAGTGGCGAAGCAATCAGCTTTGTAGTGGTTTGTAACGGTTGCCGTTAAGCAATCAGTTTCAAAATAGGAGGTTCAGATGCCTGGGTGATCAGTAATCGATTGCTGAAAACAGAATTTGAAAATTCGAAACCGTTCTCGAGATAATCGTGGGTCAGACGGACAGACGGACAGACATCGTGAAATCAATAAGTGACTTCGCAAGCTTCGCCACTTAATAAGTGTCTTCGCAAGCTTCGCCACTTAATAAATTATGTATTATTCTATTTACATAAATAGAATGACACCTAACAATGAATGTTGGTCATTCTTGTATGCAGGCCGCAACCAAGCGCTTAAGCACTGCCCTGCGGGGTCACCTATTCAATTTAAATACCCTAGACCTAGACTTTGTAGCTCAGCTCTGAAGCCGTAGTAGCGCAGACGGTTAGCGCTCGCTGTAAATTTCACAGTATGCGAGCAAACCGGGTTCGATCCCCACCGGCACCAATGAAATTGTTAATTGCAATTTTAATTGCTGATTTACCACGTGCTCGGCGATTAACCGCTCATATGCCAAAGCGTAGATCTCTGAAGAAAATTCTGTACCCTCTGTGTGACTGAGCTTAGATCTGCGCTTCCTGACTTTCACGCGAATTTAAGCCATTTTACACATGTTTAAGGGTATTCAAAGCTTATTATTGATTGAATCTTAACTTTTTGAATGAATGAACGGGTTGCAGTCGTCAAGCTTTCTCATTGGCTGCGAAAACGGAGTAAAAATCATCCTACCGTTAGTATTGAAACAGGCAAAGTGTTTGAGTTTTAAAGTGGTTTTTTGAAGAAAAAAAGTGTAAAAAGTAAGTAGTTTTCTATTATTTGTTGTATTAAGGACTGAAATCTTGAAATTGAATCAGTGTAGTATTAACATTTCGATGGTTTTATTTGAAAAAATCTGCGCAGAATCCTTATACTATATTTGGTTACTAATATTTGAAGTTGAAATGTATTACGACTTTTGCTTTACTTATACTATTTTGTTGGAAATTTCATGCAGATTTTAGATATGTGATACGTTTCGTTCTGATTTGCAACATTATTTTTTTACGACCAAATTATCACACTAACTCGACATAGCCTATAAAAATATACCCTTACAGGATGTTCAAAAAATAATCATGCCGGAGCTTAGATCTACGCTTTGTGAATTTTGTTACACAATTATCTATTAATTTTATTATTTTAAATATTTTCATGTCAATTTAGGTAGAAGTATCATTAGCAATTAGGTAAGTCGCGTGTCGGGGCAAATTATTATTAAGTATTACAATAACCTTTGATTTTTATTTTATTTCTGGTTTCTTCTTTACATTTTATCTTTATCTTCTATACGAGTATCTCACTGAACTTCTTAACGACTAGACTGATTTGTAAATGTTTGTTTAAGTGGGTTCCTGATCTTAGATGGTTAATGTTTACAATTAGACCCGTTAGAAAATCTATTATTTGGTAATGTTAGTGTATGTTTTAGCGGATTTTGATGGAAGGTTCAGAGACGAGGGGCACCGGCGCTAATTGCTGAAATGCTTGTTGAACGTTCACCGAGTGGCAGCTTACGCGTGGTACCAAATCAGCAAATTATAATCGAGAGATGACAGTCACAGTTGCATGTAACATGTATATTTACATAATATTTGCTCGTTCATATATATATTTGGATAGTATTATGCTTATATATATATGCTTTTATTTTCAGCCATGGCGGCCATCACGCCTGATTTTCAAGAATTGTATAATTTTGAAGATGCAGAAGAAAATATTTTATTTTCATGTTTTAATATATAATTTATAAGTAATCTTAAAGGCACAGATAAGACTAGCAGCCATCCATTTCATTTATTCCATCACTTTGTGCAAGGAAAGCATGTATTTGCCCATTTTTTTCTATTCTCGTCCTATCATTTTACTATTTACCGAAATTATATCAAAGTATTAGCTTTTTTAAACATACCATATACATAAAACCAGAGCGTAGATATGCGTCTTTGCTTCATGACCAAAGCGCAGATATACGCTCTCACTTTGTGAATGCAGCGTAGACTTATTACACATACTTTAATCAATTTTAGTTTATTTATGGTATATTTTGGCAGTGTTTTGACATTTTGTATCCTATACTACAGACAGCTAATAAAAAAATAACAGTTTTTGTTATACAACTGTTGTTTTATTCAATTTCTCCAAGTTGATAACGAAATTTTTGATAATACTGGATGTTTGTAATCCTGGAATTAAATAAGACCCTATTATTGTGTAAAAAACCATTAATTCTTGAAATTTACATACTGATCTACCAAAAACTGCAATTTGTCAGCGACAATTGTTGATTTTTACATTAAAATAGCGATCACAAAAAAGTGTTCAGAAATAATGCTTATGTGGGAAATCGCCGGCAGACGACGGATATTCCACGTTACGCGAACTCGGCACATGAGCGGTTAATGAAAACATCGTGAGGAAACCTGCATGTCTGAGAAATAAGAAAAAAAATATTTCGAAGACATGTGATGTTCGCCAACATGCATTGGGGCAGCGAGGCGGTCACTTCCTTGCCCTAAAACCCTCTCAGAAATGAGGGGAGGCCTGTGCCCAGCAGTGGGAAATACATAGGCTTTCACTTTTAACTGTAACCCTAGACTTTTAACGTTAACGTAAAATGTAATTTAATCAGTGCATTCCAAATAAGTCAAAGACAAGGTTACATATTGAGCTAAACTCGAGTGTTCCGGACGTTGACACCGTGCTACAGAAAACACACTAAAATCGCACGTGCACAATTCAAATCTCACACTCGGATAAAAATTAACGTTAGTTGTTTTATGTTAATTAGCGTTGAACGAATACATTGTGTAAGGCAGAGTCAAAAGTGTGACGTTGGTACCTACTGCGATCTACAATCCTGTTGATTATGGCACATTCTTTCTACAACGAGAGTGGCCCAGGTTCAACCGTAGACCGTTACGTGTATATGCGGAAGAAAATATAAACTAAAATACAAACATTATGTAGGACGCTTTTTTTTTATTAAACGTTTCCCACACTAAGATTTTCACCTGTATCGTGGAGGCAGTTCATAAAATTGCACAAGGACAAACATCCAGACCCGTAACAATTATTTGTAAGCCATACTTGTTCCGTGCGGGGACGAACCCGCGGCTCTCGACCCACCAACTCAATGCTATGCCACTGTGTCGCGGGGCCGTCATAGTAAGATAACTATGTACCTATATTGTTTTGCGTGTATATATAACTGATTTGTGATAAAATATTATTACGGCAAAGATCAAAAGGTGGTCATTAATTTGATGAGACAAACATCTAAGTAAAAGATTTAACTTTGGCCTTCTCAAAATATCGTCCAAGGGATCATATGGGTATTCTTACACAGACAATATACGGAAATTACAAATTTCCGGAATTTGGACAACTTCTTACAAGGAAAAAAATCAACTCCGATGCGACAGTCCAAACCGCCTTCAAAGAGTTTATTGATTCTCGCCCCCATGTTTTTTTTTAGTAAAGGGATCAATGAACTACCTATGAGATGGCAAAAGTGCACAGATAACAACGGTGCATACTTTGAATGATTTAATATATTTTACAAAAAAAAATTGACTTTATATTCCTCCCGTACAAAACGCTAATTTCATATGTAAGGACCTAATATTATGTTTATAGAGTATCTGTATACTTCAATTTTATTTATATGTATAAGTATAGATGTATTCGATATAAATTACGAGGTGCGAGATTGCGATTGAACGCATGCTATAGTGCGCTTCACTTGACGTAATAATAAAAAAATAAACGGATGTCCGCAAATTAACTTTATCACACACGATTTACGAGTTGCGGTTGCACCGCGTCCACGTCCACGTCCGTGTGAACTTGACAAAGCAAGTAAATGTTGTAGATCAGTCTACGCTATAATATATACAATATAGGAAACATTATATAACATAAGAATTCTATATAGCAAACGCTCAGCATTCATTTTTACGGACGTTTATATTATGCTGTACCATTATGAGAGAGCTTGCTTATAAAGCAATTTACTATACTATTAGCAGAATAGTATAGCGTAGTCTAAAGTCAGATTCAGAGTTCTATCAGACAGGAGACGGTAACGCGTTCAAGCGTTCCGCGTTCACGTTCTGCGTTCGAACGTTCACTTGCTCACGAATCCCGCAGTTGGACGTCCTACGCGGTGCCACTACAGTCGTCATGTTTTTTGACTATAGTTCTTCATCGGAAGACGAATTAGTGATATTGTGGACATTAGCAGCATCAAAGCGGAAAAGGGAACATTGGGTGCGCCCACTATATAAGAATAAAGAACAAGATGGAGAATTTTATAGACTAAATGTTTTGTAAATGGCTTACTGATGAAGAAATTTTTTATAATTCATTTTCGGTCCCATTTCCTCAGTTTTTATATTATACTAGTTGGCCAGGCAGACGTTGTACTGCCCTTAGCGGCGAACCTCTGTACTATAAAAATACTTAAATTCGCAATAAAAAATTTTGAGGGTCATTTATCGGGATAAAAACTATCCTATCTCTCAAGTTGGATCAAAATGCACACAGTGTGCAAAATTTCATTGAAATCAGTTCATTAGTTTAGGAGTCCATCGCGGACAAACAACGTGACACGTACTTTTTATATATAAAGAAGATAAACAATTCTTCTATTATTTCTATATTTTAAACAGTGGTAGAGCTACGCGGCAGCTTTTGCTGTCGCACGGATGGGCCGGCTCGAACCGGGGTGGTACCACGACCTCACAGAAAACCAGCGTGAAGTAGAGGTTTACCTCTGCGTTTCGCTTGGTGAGTGCAGGTGGCCGGAGGCCCTTTTTACTGGAAATGAGGCATTCCATCTTAGCCCTCGCGGGTGACAACGCATCTACATTTTGATTTGTAATAGAGGATAGATGTAGATGTCTATGGGCCGCAGCAACCACTTACCATCAGGTGGACTGTGTGCTCGTTTGTCACCCTAATCCTATAAAAAAAAATATTACATTCTATTATATAATAATTTTTCACATTATATAAAAAAACTTTTCTCGTACTAATATAATCAACTTCTCGGCCTCAACCTTCCATTCGATGTGGACACCGAAACAGCAGCGAACGCGTGCGTTCCGGATTCTGGTTGACCGACGCGGTCAGCATGTCTGCTGTATGAGTATGGCTCAATTTACATTGTGACGGAATGGAGTGGAAGAGAAACGTCAATTTCGCCACGCCGCGCGGGAAGGCGCGCGAATTCGACTGCACTCTTTTATATCGCAAGATTGGTTGATTGGATATTATTTTCATATTGCTTATTACCAGAAAAAGGAAAAGAAATGTTTGGGTTCATGATTTATGGAAGAAATGAAGGACCATCACCCTTTGCGCCTATTCCCGCGGATTCCAAAGACTCCCGTCACGTTCCGCGGATTAGCCCAGTAGCTACGGGAATTCTCGGGAATTTGCGAGAATTCCACGAAGACGCGCGACTTCTTTTTTGGCTCGTATCTAGTTTGCACGTTACACAATTAACATAAAATTCATTTTACTATGTACAATTACGTTACAAAATTCGCTTCCATTCCGTTCCGCGGCAATGTAAATTGAGCCTTAGTCTACGGAACGCTTGATCGCGTGAACGCTTTTCGTCTGATAGATCCCTTAATTCTTAATAATATTCCTAAAGTAACCTAGTTCACGTGGTAGCTAACTTCTTAGTTTAGTATCTGTACTCATTGTTTTCTTTTAAATGTTACTTAACCTCCCACACTATGATTACTTAAATAAATTGGACAAGGACAACTATCCAGAACCGGAACAATTATTTGTAGGTCATACAAATACTTGTTGCCTTCAGCGCCACAACTCAATGCTAAGCCACTGCGCCACGGAGCCGTCAAACAAGTTTTTTTTAAAATAAAATACGGGGATGAGTCGCTCGCGTCCGTAGGATTCGACCACCTAATCCTAGGCCCACCCTACACGTGTCCCCCGGGTGGTGCTAAACAAGCGACAAAGCCGAAAGAACAGATTCGGCTCCTCGCCGTGTGGTAGCGGCGTAAAAAATACCACCCCTACTTTCGCACCATGAGGCAAAACAATTACGAAATGGCCCCAAGTTCCCGGCGCCCCTTTAATGGGGCAGGGGTGCGAAGAATTTCCGGGAGGAAAACCGGCGACGAGGTTCGCCACCCGTCACGTTCTGTCCCCCGGAGGGGCGAAAAGTGGATTATGGAGGCCCGTCTGGCTACGTTGAATGTATGTGGAGCAATGAATGATAAGATGGATGAAGTATGCGATATGATGTATGATAGAGGAATAGACGTGTTATGTGTAAATGAGACGAAACGGAAGGGAAAGGATGCCACTACACATGGCATGTATACCGAGTACTGGTCTGGTGTAGACGAAACCGAGCGGGCATGCCAGGGAGTCGGTATCATCCTTTCAGAAAGAATGGGTCATCGTGTGAAAGAGTATGAATGTGTAAGCCCGAGACTGCTATGGATACGAATGAAAGTGGGCTTAAAGAAGTTGTTTGTTCTAGGGGTCTACGCCCCAGACATGTAGAATAGAATAGAATAGAATAGAATAATTTTTATTCAATATACATTACATGTGTAATTCTTATTAAAAGTCATTTTTTACTTTACCACTGGTTCGAAAAAATACCCTCTGTCCTGGGAAGAACCAGCAAGAAACCCAGCGGGACTTTTTTTTAAATAAATTTTACAATATAAATGATTACGAACTATTTACAAAATTTATTTTAGAAACTGCTTGGAAGCGACCACCTCATTCCCAGGGGTTATTATCAACCATGTATTCATTTATACTATAATAACCCTTTTTATACAGTTTCAGCTTAATAAAACATTTAAACTTGGTAATAGAGAGAACCTGTACACTTTCCGGGACCCTGTTGTAATAGGGTATACATTGCCCCAAGAATGAATTACTGACTCTGTGGAGTCGAGAAACTGGCATCACTAGCTTGTGTTTGTTCCTAGTGTTTACAGAATGTATATCACTTTTTTTACTAAAACTATCTTTGTTTTTGTGAACATACATTAAATTTTCGTAAATATACTGACTGGCCAAAGTTAATATATTAATTTCTTTAAATTTATCTCTAAGAGACTCTCTCGGTTTTAGATTGTAAATAGCTCTAATGGCCCTCTTCTGTAAAACAAAAATAGTTTCTGAATCAGCCGCATTTCCCCATAGCAAAATCCCATAAGACATTATGCTATGGAAATAACTAAAATAAACTAATCTACCTGTCTCGACACTAGTGAGACCTCTAATCTTTTTTACAGCATAGGCTGCAGAACTCAGTCTGCTTGCTAATTTGGATATATGGGGGCCCCACTGAAGCTTTGCGTCAAGAGTGATGCCAAGAAAAACAGTGGATACAACAGGGCTCAATTCCTCCCCATTTAAAAACACATTGGTATTCAGATTTTTAACATTCGTTGTTGTAAATTTAACACAATTAGTTTTATTTCCGTTCAAATGCAGATTATTAACGTTAAACCAATGCACTAATTTTGATATAGCATTATTCACTTCGTCACATTTAAATGATTGACGTTTAAGTTTAAAAATCAAGGAAGTATCATCAGCAGATATGATACTTCCTTGATTATATTTGATATATTTTATGATTTATATATTGAATATATTGATTATATTTGATATATTCAAGATTATATATGATATGTTTTAGCCCACTTATGTCCGAGAGCAGTTTTGGGAGTTGATAAGGATGGTGCTAATGAAATGCAAGATTAATGAAAATATTGTGATATTAGGAGATTTTAATGGAAGGGTTGCGGTGAGGAGGCTTGGTTATGAAAGGATATTGGGAACGTTTGGTGATGAAAGTATAAATGAGAATGGTGAAAGCCTCCTCACCGTATGTGTGGAAAAGAATATTTTTGTGACGAACACTTTCTTTCGTCATAAGAAGATTCACACGTATACATGGGAAAGAGTTGATGATAGAAGCATGATAGATTTCATAATTGTTGATGAAAGAATGAGGAGCGCGGTGGTGGATACAAGGGTTTACCGGGGGTCTAACGTAGGGACAGACCATTACCTGATCTTATGCCGAATTAATGGTCTTTTCAGACGTTGGCGGCATCGGACATCTATGTCTACCACTGCGTTACAGCGTATAAGAACAGAGAGGTTACAAGATGAAGGTGTGAAAGAGAAGTTCAAATGTAGATTGAGAGAAAATATAAGTGGTATGGCTGAATTGTGTATGAATGATTTAGACTTGGAGACTGTGTGGTATAATGCCAAGAAAGGTTTGGTGGATGCAGCTACCGAAGTATGTGGTGTAAGTAAGAGAACGAATGAAAGGAAAAATAACACTATGGTGGGATGATGAGGTACGGATGGAAGTTGAAGCAAAAAAGAAAGCATGGCTAGATTTACTAGCAACCAAGGCTAGTAATTCTAGCGGTATGAATGATGATATTGAAAGGGAAAAGGCAGCCTTTAGACATCTAAATAAGAGAGTAAAAGAAGTAGTTGAAAGGAAAAAGTAAGAAAGAACAGATAAGATTGATAGAAAGATATCGGATAACTTCCAGGCAAACATTAAAATGTTCTGGAAACTCGTAAGAATAGCCAGGGGACATTCAAATCAGCCTAGAATGAATGCTATACGAGACCAGAAGGGCTGTATTCTGAATGACGATGCTTTGAGTTTAAGGAGATGGAAGGAATACTTTGAAAGCGTGTTTATGAGTGATGAGACGTTTGAATTAAATGAAATAGAAATTACGAAAGAAGAGGAAATAGATAGAGACATAAGTATAGATGAAATAATGAAAGCAATGAAAAGTATGAAAGCATGTAAGGCAGCCGGATATGATAGAGTATCTCTCGAAATGCTGAGGGCTGGTGAAGGAATGGTGGCAGACCTGCTGTCCACCTTGTTTAATCTATCGTCGTTCGGCATTCAGTACCGCGAATGTGTAATTGAGTCACTTTACAGGAGAGACAAAAAACTGATTTATTTATAATGTACGCTTTACTATTTGTTGGAAAGAGTTTTTTAAGTATTTCTAAATCTATTTTTGAAAGGTTTTTGGTTATATTTTAAATACAAAATCGCGTATTTGATTGAATACTATCGAAACAAAAAATAAAAATTCGCAATATTTTCACATTCGCGGTACTGAATGCCGAGCGACGCTATGTTGGGAACTTAAGCGGGTACCGGGAGACTGGTGCAAAGCCGTAATAGTCCCAATATATAAGGGAAAAGGATCACAGCAGGACTGTAAAAATTACCGTGGTATCAGCCTTCTTAGCATTGTGGGAAAACTGTATGCTAAGATACTAATTGAAAGAGTTATGAAAGAAACTGATGGAAAAATTTGGGATGTGCAAGCGGAATTTAAAAAGGGAATGGGATGTACGGATCAGTTCTTTTCTATGCGCATGGTCGCGGAGAAATTTTTGGCCAAAAACCGAAAAGTTTTTTGTGCGTTCGCGGACTTGGAAAAGGCTTATGACAGAGTGGACAGGAATGTGTTATGGCAAACACTGAACTCATTTGGGTTGAACGCTGGGTTGATACAGGCATTGAAGTCTCTGTATAGGGACTCTAGTGCTTGTGTCAGGATCAACGGGGCCTACTCGGACTGGTTTGGCATCCATAAAGGTGTCAGACAGGCCTGTGTGGCTTCCCCGTGGCTGTTCAACCTATTTATGGACAGTTGTTTGGAAAATTTGAAAGTAGAAGAATGCGGGTTAAGAATGGGTGAGTTAACCGTCAAATGCCTTTTGTACGCCGATGTTCAAGTCATACTTGCGTCGTTGGCGGCCGAATTGCAAATGATGGTTACATTAATGAACAGGACATTAAAAGAAAAGTTAATGAAAATGAATGCAAGTAAGACGAAAGTTATGGTTTTTGAAAGAGAAGGAAGTAAAACGATATGTGAAATAAGAATAGAAGGGGAGTTGGTCGAGCAAGTAGATGAGTTAGTGTATTTGGGACGTGTATTTAGCAGGGTGGTAGATATGATAAGGATATAGAACGACGAGTGAACGCAGGAAATAGAGTGAATGGAGCTCTACACCCTATTGTGAGAAGTCAGAATGTGTCCAAAAAGGCACGTATGGCAATTCACAATGCTGTGTTAGTCCCTACTTTAATGTATGGTAGTGAAAGTTGGGTGTGGCAGAAGAAGCACGAGAGTAGAATAAATGCTGTAGAAATGCGATCATTAAGGAGTATGTTAGGGATGAATCTGAATGACAGAGTGAGAAATTGTGTGATAAGAGAAGTGTGGCTTGCAAGATGATATGACCAGGTTTAAGAAGGGAATGCTTCGGTGGTTTGGGTATGTAGAAAGAATGAATGAGGAAAGGGTGACAAAGCAAAGGGGAATGCCCACCTATGGGTGCCCACATATAAAAGCATTTGGAAATGATAATATGCGATTAAAAGAATGAAATGGTTAAGGAATTGGTTTAGAAAAAGTCCGGATTTTTAAGATATAAAGGTTTTTTATTTTCACAAGAACAGTTTTTTAACAACAAATGACTTCGTATTTTCGTGACATTTAAACCACAATTGATACGTAAATGTCATCTTGAATGAGTTACTGAGAGCTGGGAAAGCTGGGGTCATCGTTAACAGTGGATATCGAGTCCAAGTTCGTGCAGAGGTTATCGTAAGAAGTAGGAGCGGGATCCATTTTCAGGCCGTGGTCAATAGGGTGAGAAGAATTATCGAGTCCATTTAGAAAGCTTATTCGTTGCTTAGATAACAAATCCGCGAGAAAACTAACAAAATAACACAAATACAAGAAATTCGATTTGTGAATATTTAGTTTTGATAATTATGACACACATGGGCCTAGCTGTCAGATTCGATGTTGCCAATTAACGGACATAAAATCGATAAATAGATAGCGATTATTTTATTCGATTTATAATTTCATAAAAAAGTATAATCTTTGATTCGCTTTAAGTTTAACTAAAACCACATTTGCAAGCAGACAATTTATATCGCGTTCTGCCTTTCTTTATAATAAAATAAACAAAGATATTTATATATACGACAAAACATATCACAACTGTAAAAAACTTTTGTTAAATTGGATTCATCACAAGACATATGACGAAACTGAGAAGCTACTGGATTGTGTAGCATGATTTGTTCAGATTCAGACACTGTAATCACACACTCTTTTTAACTCACGCAAGCATAGACACACACACACGGACACGCACACGCACACGCGCGCACACACACACACACACACACACACACACGCACACGCACACGCACACGCACACACACACACACACACACACACACACACACACACACACACACGTAAATAAACTAAGAATAGAATTAAAATAGAATTTAAGTAATATATAGCATTAATATGGATATAGAATATGTTTATCCATACTGCCTTGTAACATGGATATAGTAATGGAAGGGTGGACCCTCCAAACACAGGCATTATTTGCTTAAATGGAGGTTC
Source organism: Parnassius glacialis (assembly GCA_033319125.1). NCBI lineage: Eukaryota > Metazoa > Arthropoda > Insecta > Lepidoptera > Papilionidae > Parnassius > Parnassius glacialis. The sequence continues at coordinate 6,787,348 of JAVANC010000008.1, forward strand.
CAATGTACTAGTTTTTAAAGCATGTACTTTTTAAAAACGAAATAAAATTTATTATTATTATTAGTTCTGCACGCTTTTTAAAATATATTTTGTTTAATTTATTTTAATTCCATTTTAAATGTATTTTTAAGAACAGATAAGAATAACAGTTAAATTATGCAGTAGTGTTTTTGTTATGGTTTAAAGAGTTCATGGTAAATCAACTAACAATTCGCTTGTTTAATTATCATAACATCATAATAATTATCGAAATATAATATTACCATTATAATAATGACACCATAAAAAATCGATTGAAAAAACAGAATCGACATTTTTAACGAGATTTGTGATTGGCAACACTTTATTTTATCCACAAACTAATAACTTCCTGATTTACCTAATTTCATATTTATTTTTTCGGTACTTTTTTGTGAAAAAATATTGCAATCTTTTTTGGATACATAAATATCGCGATTAATTACCATAAAAAAGATGTATTTTTTTAACAAATGCAAATTGTTGGGCGTTTCATGGCCAGAATTGGGCATTCCCTTTCTGTTGCAGAGGTGAACGGCAGAGTCGGGTAGGGACGCCCTAGGCGAAAGTTTATCGACCATATTGGCGATATATTGAAAATGGGCCAAATCAAGAGTACCTTTAACCGACGAGTGTGTATGCGTAGGTATATGGATGTGGAGGAAGCGAGAGAGGTGTGTCAGGATCGTGCCAAATGGAAGTCCATAGTCTCTGCTTACCCCTCTGGGTGACAGGCGTGAGTGTTTATGTTTATGTTAAAATACATTACCCCTACACTAGGTTTTTCTTTTGAGTCAAAGAGGCCGTTTACATACATACATTTTACAATGACAAACGTTCGTCCGACGCGACGCTTGATCTTTCTCCGGTCGTATCTGATTGCCGTCCCATCGGAATATGAGAAGTGAGGGAATGGAGGAGAGTGCACCTGTATTTGCACACACAATCGGGCACTATAACCCTGTCCTCATGTCCTGTGCAGATGGTTAATCTCTATTGCGAGTAACGGACACACGGTAACACGTGAGTCCGTTAGTAGCAATAGAATATTATTATTTACGTAAGAGAATATGAACGATCCATTAAAGAGTATGAGTTTTTATCTAGTAAAAAGCAGATAAGTAAATAAAAAACATAAAATCATTATGAGTCTGCAGAAACGCGATGCATCGTGTTTGGTTTATGCACTGTATTTTAGTGTTCTATTTTATTGTTATTATTTTGGAGTATTTATATAATTTTTTCATCTGGTTGGGCTGGGCTAAACATATAAATGAAAATCATAAATATACATAAAATTTATATCAATGAAGTAAAAGTTACTTTAGTTAATTATTTAGTTTTATTATTGTCGTTTTTGTTTTTTATCTCCCGTTTTGAGGGGTAAAGAAAGATATATTCAGCGGGCTTAACACCGAGATTAAATGATACATCTTTTTTTTATAGGATAAGGGTAACAAGCGAGCACACAGTCCACCTGATGGTAAGTAGTTGTTGTGCCACTATCCTCAATAAAGAATCAAAATGCAATTGCGTTGTCAGCCGTGAGAACTAAGATGGAATGTCTCTTTTCCAGTAAGAAGGGTCTCCGGGTCTCTACACTCACCATACAAAACACAGTAGCATTAAACTGCTATTTTACTCTGGTATTCTGTGAGAGCGTGGTCCTTTCCCAATCAAGCCGACCCATTAGAGCTACAACTATACAATTAATATAGCTGCAGCATGGCTCTACAACATTAGTATGTTTATGTAAACTATAAATAAATGAAAACGTAAATAAATATACATGTTAATATATGGTAATATAGAGAAGGCCAAAATGGCCTCTAAAAAGCTTGGCGTGCTCAGCAGAGCGGGCCAGTATTTCATGCCGGCACACTGCCTGCAACTTTACAAGGCGCAGGTTCGGCCTCACATGGAATATTTTCCCCATCTCCGGGCAGGGGCTCCCCAGTGCCAGCTCCTTCCACTTGACCGCATCCAGCGGCTCAAATCGTCGACGACCGAGTCCTTTCCGATCGGCTCGAGTCATGCACTGCGAAGAGATGTTGCATCCCTTTGAATTTTCTTTCACATTTACAACTGGGAGTGCTCTGAGGAATTGTTAGGATTAATCCCAGCCGTCAAATTTCACGAACACACATCGCGGCAGAACTCCCGATACCATCCACACCATCTGGATGATTGGCGGTCCACCACTGTGCGATTTAGAAGATGTTTTCTTCCCCGCACGACTTCCTTGTGGAATCGATTACCATCAGCGATTTTTCCGCACCGATACGACTTAGGGACCTTCAAGAAAAGAGCCTACTCATTTTTAAAAGGCCGACAACGCATCTGCAATTCCCCTGGTTCCCCTGGTGTTGCAGTTGTTCATGGGCGGCGGTAGTCACTTACCATCAGATGAGTTCTTTAATATTATAATAACCCTTCTTATACAAACTGAGTTTAATAAAGTTTTTGAACTTTGAGGAGGTCAAATTTTGTATATTTTCTGGAATTTTGTTGTAAAAGCGTATACATCGCCCCAAGAATGAATTAATGACTCGATGGAGTCGAGTAGCTGGTACTACTAGCTTGTGTCTGTTCCTAGTATTTACAGAGTGAATATCACTTATTTTTGTAAAACTACTTTTATTTTTGTGTACGTACATTACATTTTCATAAATGTATTGAGAGGCCAAGGTTAATATATTAATTTCCTTAAATTATTGTCGCAGCGACTCTTTAAATCATAAATTGCTCTTATGGCCCTCTTCTGTAAAACAAATATAATTTCAGTGTCAGCTGCGTGTCCCCATAGTAAAATACCATACGACATTATGCTATGGAAATAGCTAAAGTAAACTAGTCTAGCTGTTTCAACACTGTTAAGACTTCTCATCTTTTTTACAGCATATGCTGCAGAACTAAGTCTGTTTGCTAGTTTTGATATATGGGGGCTCCATTGAAGCTTCGCGTCTAGTGTGATTAGAAGGAAAAAGGTGGTATCTACAAGAATCAAATTCTCCCCATTTAAAATTACATTAGTATTAGATTGTTTGACATTTGAAGTCATGAATTTCATACATTTCGTTTTAGTCCCATTTGTAAATGCAAATTATTAACATTGAACCAATTTACTAATTTAGATATAGCATTATTTACTTGGTAATATTTTTGTAATTGTCGACTTAATTTGAAAATTAAAGAAGTGTCAATTGCAAATAACACTAGATCATGGCTATCCCCTAGTATATAAGGTAAGTCATTAATGTACACAAGAAACAGACAGGGGCCGAGAATTGAGCCTTGAGGCACGCCCATTTGTACCATCGACCCGGAAGAGCTCATACTATTAATGACAATTTTGTGCGTTCTCTTACTTAAATATGAAATAATTAATTTAAGAGCATTACTTCTTACACCGTAGTGTTGAAGTTTCCTGATTAATGTTTCATGGTGAACACAATCGAACGCCTTGGATAGGTCACAAAATATACCCAAACACTATTAGTAATAATAAAAATAAAAGTGATATGGTTGAAAATAAGTCTCTTACAAAGAACTTCCTACAATAATACATTGTCTCAATCATAGTACTATGTAACAATTCCATTTAATGTTATGGCAACACTAGCTAAAACAAAATATCACTTTTTTACTGGCTTTACGGCTCTGGGTTCTACCCCTTCTGAGAATGTCACTGTATGACACAAAGGCCCTGGAGTTATGCCAGAAATATACATTTATATTATGCAAATATATAATAGAGATACAAGAATCTAAAAACTCAATTATGTAGGTAGGTACACTATTGTCGAGAATGTATTAAGCTAGTATCATCAAATAACAACAGGACGCCATGGACGTATAAATCCTTATTTATACGTCCATGCAGGACGCATGATTTCTTCCAAGTAACATAAGACATAACCTAAAAAGGTTCAAATCTAAATATCTTTTTTTTTTGACGCCTTCTCAGGACAAAATTCTTTGACAGAGTTATTAAGGGACTGACGCTTAACATTTTAAGATATTTTTGATATATAGACGCTACCATTCCTTCTCAACTAATTTTATGTATGAAAGTCTGCCTTGTTCTTTATGCACTATCCTACAGGTATTTAAAATAACTGCTTTCTGCAATTCTATATATTATATTGAAGAGTATAACTGAAGTAATTTTAGACTATTGTGTAATGATTTTGGTACAACTCCAGAAGCCGAAATGACAATAGGAACCACTTTTATGACTTTGGCGTGCCATTGACTTTTTATTTCTATTGCTAAATCGAACTTTTCGTGTTTCATAAATTACTATTATTATTACTATTTTAAAATTTGTTCAGGTCTTTATTTTCTAAATCAAAGAATATCAAAGTGGTTTCCGCGGAACCTAAGGGTTCTGTGGAAAAGTCACCAGGGTTCCACGAAATTATTTATTTTTGCTTATTAAATTCTAACAGTGGTAGAGCCACGCGGCAGCTTTTGCTGTCGCACGGATGGGCCGGATCAAACCGGGGTGGTACCACGACCTCACAGAATACCAGCGTGAAGTAGAGGTTTACCTCTGCGTTTCGCTTGGTGAGTGCAGGTGGCCCTCCGGCCCTTTTTACTGGAAATGAGACATTCCATCTTAGTCCTCACGGGTGGCAACGCATTTGCATTTCGATTCGCAAACGAGGATAGATGTAGATGTCTATGGGCAGCAACAACCACTTACCATCAGGTGGACTGTGTGCTCGTTTGTCACCCTTATCCTATAAAAAAGTAAATTTCACACTTTGATTCAAATACTATTATGAATTGGTGCAAAATATGTGATGAAAAGAAACCATTACTGTTATATATATATATACCTACTACGTAGGTACTTAGCGAGAATTATATTGTAATATTTCAATTGCAGTGTGTATGATATGTTATCATTTGATGTGGGGCTTCATAAAATGATTGAAATGATGATTTGGTGAGTGTTCCGTTACCTTAAAAACTTGGGATCTCCTGTTCTACATTTTTCCTTATATTGGTAATAGACAAAACTGCAGTTCAGTCGCCAATCGGAAAGGGCACTGGCAGAATATGAGCACTGTGGTTATTACACCCCGGCACAATGGTGAGCCGCATGTCATCTGTTGCTGCATTAATGATAATGTAATATATATCCACGTGGAGCAATCATATGTAATTATGTAGCTTTAAATAAATATGTTTCTTTCTTTCTTTGATGCAAAATGTTGTATGGTATATGATTATTGTCATTGTTCCATAATTAGATTTAAATTTTGTATAAATTGAATAAATATTGCATAGAATGAATGCAGTTGAAACTATAATTTTTGCTACAGCCATTTAAGAAACTTCCTTTTCTAAAATTTATTCATTTCTATAACATAAATATCTGAGATATTCAACGAGAATAATTTTAAGTCTATCTTTAGTTAGAAACACAACTTATTACAATCTCCTTTCTTTTATTGACCTCCCCAGTAGTTTCTTTTTATAAAACTGAAGTATCAAATGAATGTACAGCCCACGTGATGGTAAGTGGCTATGGCAGGCCGCGGTCCCCTGGAGCCAACGTTATACAAAGAAGGCTTCAAATCTGTTGTCACACCTGAGTACTAAGATGGAATGACTCACAGCCTGTGATTATATTGCTTAAGAGAAAACGGGAGTGGTCTTTTCTCTATACAAACACTCGCCTGTTTTCTTTCTGGTTTATGACCATATAGCAATGAGTTTTTACAGTAAAATAAATAGCAACCTCTTCTATGTCCCTATGTTTTCCTTTTTGAAACAGAAACAGAAACTTTTTATTCAATATAGATTATAAATAATACTTATTGAAAGTCACTCTTTTGTTTAATTACCACTAGCTCGAAAAAAAACCTCTGCCCTGGGAAGAACCAGCAAGAAACCCAGCGGGACTTTTTTTTAAATAACAGCTTACAATCATGTATGTTACACAATTAACCACACAAAACAAATTAGAAATAGCTTGGTAGCGATCACCTCATTCCCAGGGGTTATTATCATCCATAAATTCCTTAATAGTATAATAACCCCTTTTATACAAACTTTGTTTAATAGTTTCTGAACTTTGAGCAGGTCAAATTTTGTATATTTTCTGGAATTTTGTTGTAAAAGCATATACATCGCCCCAAGAATGAACTACTGACTTGGTGGAGTCAAGTAACTGGTACTACTCGCTTGTGTTGACGATACATTATCTTTATAAGCACTACAACTCTTAGAAATTTGAAATTGCCTATTTAGACCGTTGTCAACAGAGGCCTAGTGTTCAAATTTGATAACTAATACTGAAAAAAGAAAAACATAAGAATATATAGAGGATCTTCCTGGAGATGAGATATTGGAGAAAATGGTACAGAACCAAACCTACAATTATGTCTCTATACTTAGGCTATTAAGTCGGATCTGCAGTTGTCCTTATTGGACGCCGAGCGATTGCAGAGCGACAGCTATAGTTTCTTAAGTAATTTTCAAATCTCTCGGCCCACATTTCCTCTTAAGAACAGATCATAGAAACACAATAATTAAATAATAAGTCATCTTACATTAACAGAATGTTATTCGCCAGAAAAACGTAGTGATTATACTCTATTACTCTTTGTTCACCAGACATTTTTTTGACATGACTGCCCTTGTAATTTTTTTATTGTTATTTCTTTCATCGTTGTAACATGTTTGTATTCAAAATAAAAGTAGGTACGTTTTCTTCAATAATCTAAATTGTCCCAAAGCTGGTCACCCTTTCACATCTCTATTCTAGCATGTGTAAGAGTTTGATTATAAACATGTATTAACACAATACCATTACATACCGTTTGACTATAGAATAAATCTTAGGACTTCATGTCATCTAATGTATCTGGCTAAACAGATAAAGTACCTATAATATTATGTACTTATTAATACAAATAATATTCAGATATAATTGAGCAATATCATATACCCATAATAGGTATTTTTTGAATAATAATTGTAGGTTATTTTCTACTTTTAGGTCATTTGCCTTTTTTTTTTAAGTATATATTTTTTCTCTCACTTATTTAGACCTACTTCCCCCCTCTTGCTATTTTGTTAGTTTTGTCACTATCTACAACTATTAATAAGGTTCCATGATGAACGCTAGTCCTATCAATGGGTGCCAAAATACATGCATTCTCGCCATCCTCCTTTAACATTAATCATTAACATTATGGAGCATAACATTGCAATTTGACTTGAGTGCAAATCATCATACTTAAAATTACAATGAGGATGAACACATGTAAAAAAGAGTGTTTGATCAACTTTTAAAATTGAAACAAATAATTTCATCGCCGCACATTGGTGGATTCCGTGCTTTGTGATTTCTTAATTAATAATATAGATTTTATTGAGTAAAGTTATTTCTTTAAACTGATAGCATCTTTTATCTTTACAGTATGTCACAAGGTAATGATAATTTGTATTACTTTTATTAAAGGTATTATATGAAAGTAATGTTAATCAATTTTATTTTTTATGTGATTTGGTAACATAATGAAAGTCCTGCTGTCAACTACTCCAAAATAGAGCCAGCCATAATAGAGAGGCACAGCTTAGACACTCACTAGTATATAAAATAAAATAAAATATTTTTCATACAATATACCTAGATTATTACATAATGCTAATTTTTACTTAGTAATTGTTCACTTAACAAATCAACACTTTCCTGTTACTCTGGGCAAAGATAGATTTAGTTGAGTAAGTTTTATATTACAACATCAACAGTGTCTGTTTGTATTATCAAAATAACAGCTTTTTACTAAATGCATATGAAAGTATACAGTACTTATAACAAAAACACATTTTTTTAAATTTTTGTCTGTCTGTCTATCTATTTGTTCCGGCTAATCTCCGAAACGACTGGACCGATTTTGACGGGACTTTCACTGGCAGATAGCTGATGTTATAAGGAGTAACTTAGGCTACTTATATTTTAGAAAAACTGTTAGGGTTCCGCGCAAAATAATTAAAACCCTAAATTACACGTGTGAGAAGCTGCGGGGAACAGCTAGTATCCAATAAAATTGCAGGTAGTCTAATGTGCAGTGTCAGAGAAACATATGGAAAATAACAACACAATCACATCTAGGAACCAACAAGAAGAACTTTTGTAGTTATTGGGAGTTTATATGCCTTAGTTGCTCTTATCAATAGGTTGGCAACTATAGCTTTTTTGTTATTTTGAAATGTTATCAGAAAAATGCTGCTGCCAACCTCCCATTTAACATTTCTCTGTCACCTTTTACAACACCAAAGGTATGATCGTCATCATAGTGGATTCTCCTACATTAGACAGCCTGTAGTATAATGTATACGTGGAGGGTATACAAATAAAGAGACTCAAACCAACTTGCATTTGTTTCAGTACATGGTGACAGTGGTGGGTGTTTAAAAATGGAATTCATTCACAAATCCACCAAAATATGTGTTGTAAGTGTAATATAAAGTGTATATGTATGTGTGTGTATTTTATAATAATTATCATGGAACACACATGTCCTTCAGCAGAATTATCGAAGGCGGGCCAGTCGCACGGGCCGAAGCTTGGCATCAATGGAGGCAGCTATTCAAAGTATTCCTAAAAGCATCTGGAGTGAGCAAAGAGCCTAAAGAGATTCAGGCTAGTTTGTTGTTTAACCTCATTGGCTCGGCGGGATAGATGGTGTTCATGACTTTTACCTTTGTGGAGTGAAGACAACATCAATTGCGTTTTGAAGAAGTTCAAAAATTATTTTAGTACTTAACCGAATATAACAGTAACAAGGTTCAAATTCTTAACTTGCAATAAAGGGGAACTTGTGTGTGTTTTACGACACAACCTAGCTCATTTTTTTTTATAGGATAGGATGACAAACGAGCACACAGTCCACCTGATGGTAAGTGGTTGCTGTGGCCCATAGACATCTACATTGATTCTCGTTTACAAATGAAAATGCAGATGCGTTGTCACCCGTGAGGACTAAGATGGAATGCCTCTTTCCCAGTAAAAAGGGTCTCCGGTTCTCTAAACTCACCATACGAAACACAGCAGTGTTAAGCTGCTATTTGACGCTGGTATTCTGTGAGAGTGTGGTCCTTCCCTGGTTGAGCCGACCCATTCGTGCTACAACTATACTACTAATATAGCAGCAGCATGGCTCTACCACGTAAAAAGCAGCAAGCAGTGACAAGATAATTTGACTATTAGGCCATGCAATTGTGATATGATAGCTATGTTTTATAATATGAAGTGAAGCATGATATGTAAATAGTTTAGTATTATCAGGCACAGATAATCACTCCTTAGATTGCCAACACAAAACTGATACGGACTTTTATTTAGGGAGTGATAAGAACTGGAAACCAAATTTTTGGTAACATAACAACTTAGGCTTCTTATTACTTTAATATCTGGCATTTTTTTGTGAAAATCAAAAAGAAAATTATAAGTAATCAGTTCATTATTTATGCAATTTTTTATATTAAGAAACAGTAATTTCAAATAAATTTAAACAAAAAATCAATAAGTAGAAAAGTAAGCAATACCTTCTTACCTACCGTAATAACAATTATTTCAATAAAATGCCAAAAATTATGATTAAATATTTTTTAAAATAAAGTTATATTTCTTAAAATAATATTTTCAATGAAAGTAACTGAATGTAGTAATTTCAAATTAACAAAATATCTGTTCAGGGTCTGTACACATTGTGACACTAACCACGCAAAGTAAACAGTGAACGTGATTTCGAAATACTGAAATCTTGTGAAATCGTAAGGGACCTAATGCCATGATGGTAATTAATAATTTAATGTTTAAAAAACGCTTACCTAAGCAGCAGATGACGAACTTGAAGAAAGTAAATAGGAAAGCATTATAGAAGTTCGCATCGTAGTAATTCACATCCGCTTCAGTAACATCTACGTGGTCGACTGTCACGTTGCTAAGCACCGAAACCTCCTCGCCGCTCGACACAGGCAATCCCAAGCTGATCTTCAGGAACTCATCCACCACAAACAGCGGTGGAACTCGCAAAAGCACCTCCACAAGCGCCAGGGCCTTCGACCTCAGCGACATCATTCATTTATGCGAATCTTCACACACTGTCACCAACAATTTACACAGCCGATAAGGACGGCAATTAAAAAACCCGAACTGCTTGATTGATTTTGTATTTTTAGACACTATTTCTGAGATCACGTAATAATTGTTCGTTTACAAGACTAAAATTTTTGCGACAATAAAATTTGACATTTAGGATTTGATGTTAACACCGTAAAAAATTTTTTTTGTTGAATAAGTGTTGCTGCTAGATATATTATAAATTACCAAAGAATGTATACTTTCCTCACGTTTACATATTATCACAGAACACAATTACTCTTTATCAAGAGCTTATGATACTAATAGTCTATGACTATTATTACATGCTGTAATTTTTTTAACGTTTCGTATCATGTTTTATTTTATTGTAATGAACTAAAAATTAACTTTTGATCTGTTCAAAGAAATTAACAAATACGTATAACATAGTTTAAATTATCTATACTCTTTGGATTTAAGGAGTTAAATGTTTTAACCAATGTTTTTAGCTTGCTACATATATATTTATCTATGGTTTTAACCCTTTAACGGGCATTACAAACTACGCAGAATAAAATCAAACAGGGTAGTGATTTTATGTAATAACAAGTTAACAAGTGTATAGTTTTTAAATTTTTATGTATATATATAAAAAAAAATCTGTAACACAGTTTTTCAGGCGTGACGTAATATTTGCGTATAAGCGGTAAGGAAATTGCTTTGTACATTATTTTGCCAATGTTTGAAGAAAAATAAAACAAAAATAATATATATTGACGTAGCAATATAGTATAGCACGTAAAACAAAAATTAAATATTCATAAAAAAACAGTCTTACAAATATGGTTTATGTTTATGCTATGGCCGAGAAGCACGGCCGCTCCAAGATTCTGTAGTTTGTAAAGATGTTCAAGATCATCCCTACCAATAGATTAGATTTGATAGAAGACAAATACTTGCAACCGCTACCAAGGATGATTCGCGAGGCTATTGAAATTAAAAAAATCCTAATTTCAATAGAGAAGATGGATGGGTGCTACCATCTGCTTGGGATCCTATAATTAATAAAAATAAATCCAAACCCAAACATACTACTGCACGACTTCAATATACTTACTATAAGCCCGTTCTACGTAGATCGAACCAAAAATTAATATTGAAAAACTAAAGGTAGCTGGGCGAACTATGAAATCAATGGTAAATAAAAAATGACTTTCAATAAGTATTATGTAATAATCAATATTGAATAAAAAAACATTCTATTCTATTCTATTCTATTCATCGGGACGTCAAACACTTCAACACCCCCCCCCCCCCCGTTGCCCATGGGTGTTGTAAAACACTAGAAACGTCGGGAATTAAAAAAAGTTAAAACTTAACGCGATGAAATACATAAAATAAGAACTTCGCCGCCTTTGGTCGCTTCTGTGACAATGTAATCGAAGGAATATTATCATCCGACGATTCCTCAAAATCTTGCTATTCTGGGTTTACGTGCTTTTTTATTATGTACGAGCAGCTGTGCAGGTCTAGAGAGACCAGTATCACTGCGACCTAAAAGATCTATTGTGGTCACTGCTATGTCTACAGTTCACTACTAAGCCCTACGTCCTCAATGGATAGAAGAAGTTGCTTAGCTGTGAGTAATTTCACTTCTTCTGGGAGAAGTATAAAGTTTCCCAGATGAATGTTGCGTTTGCGCATTAAGGGTCCGCAATTTGTCAAGATTTGTAAAGGCGTTTCTTCCTCTAGGGAGCAAAATAGGCACATCCTTGAGTTGCTTAGTCCCAGAATGGACATGTGCTTTTTAAGACAACAGTGTCCAGTCAGGGCTCTTACCAGAATGCGCAATTTATTTTTATCTAATCCCAGGGCTTCCAAAGCGAGTTTACGATCGAAAGCCCGGATAAGGTCTTAGAATGTTTTAAGCCTGGTATATCAGACCAGATCTTAAGTGATTTATTGTGGTAAAGGCTTTCCAGGGTCAATCGGGCGAGGCTTTTTGAGATTCCACAAAATGGCTCGGGTCAAAATTATATACTGTTTGAGCCATCCCGTGCGAGATTGTCGGCAGTTTCATTGCCTGCAATACCAGCATGACCCGGAACCTATCTTAAAACTACCTTGTTATTACCTCCCAAGGCGTTTAGGCGGTTCACGCAGTCTCCAACTAGCTTCGAGTTCATTAAGTTTGATCTCAGCGCTAGCAGTGCTTCTTGACTATCAGAGTTAATATAGATTATATGGTTAACGTAGTGTTTTTGCAGATTAATTTCCGTACACTGAAGTATGTCGGAAATTTCTGCCTGGTAGATAGAGGTGAATCTATCCAAATTCATACTAAGTTTGAATTTGGGTCTCTCCGCATAAATTCAAATGAAATTTAAAACGAAAATAATCTTAAAAATAACGCGGCGGTTCATTTTGGAGGAACAGTAACGAACTTAGTGTTATGTTGTGCCCATCACTAGTCGTGACTAACTGATAGGTGTCAGGAACGCATTCTCTGAACGGCCAAACTATACACCAGACAGTGGAGGCGTAGGTAAGATTCGGCCTCACTATACTGCTGTACAGCCATAGGATCATACTAGGACGCAAGTCCTAGTTGTTCCCGACCATGCGACTGCACTTGCCTAAAGCAATTTTTCCTTACGACATAGATTGCTAAGGTGAGAGTTCAACGTTAGTTTTTGGTCGATTGTTACGCCCAAGTACTTAACTTCAGTGGAGAATGGTACTTCTTTACCATTAAGTTTTGATGCGACTAAATTTTCCAACCGTCTCTTTTTGGTAAAGGGTATTATAACAGTTTTATCGGCATTAATCGAAAAACTGTTAGCCCTGCACCAGTTGTTTATGGTGTTTAGGGCTCTTTGTATGATTGATGATAAAGTACCCCTCACAATAATCACAAGATCATCAGCATAACCCAGTGTGTCAATGCGAAGGTCTGCCATCTTGTACAGTAACTGGTCAACCACAAGAGTCCAAAGGAGGGGTGACAAAACACCACCTTGTGGACAGCCTCTTATTGTTGCAATCTCAATCGAAGTTTGAAGCTCAATTTTTGCCTTTCTGTTTGAGAGCATCGACTTTACCCACCTGATGGTTGTGGGTTCAACATTTTATATGTCAGGCTCCAACTAGCAGTGATGTAGGGCTACTGTCGAAGTTGCCCTCGATGCTTAGAAAGGCACAAAGAGCTATTTCTTTATCCTCCAGCGCTTTTTCGACCCTGTCAATAACACTGATCAGGGCTGTTTCCGTAGATTTGCCTCTGCAGTAAGCATTCTGGTTGCTGGTTGTAGTATATAGATCTCGTAGCTAGAGCTACATCCCTAATATATCTATCTATAACCTTTTCCAATGTCTTCAGAAGGAAGGAAGAAAGGCTTATAGGTCTAAAGGACTTTGGTAAGGCGTAGTCCTCTCTAGTAGCCTTAGGTATAAATAGAACTTTGAAAATTGTCCATCGTTCTGGAATATATCCCCATGCAAAACTTGCTCTGAAGATTTTTACCGGATAAGGAAGAAGGATATCGATACCCCTCTGTAGATGAATGGGCATTATTCCATCCTCCCCAATTGTCTTATATGGTTTAAAGGAATCAACGACCCACTGCACCAGGTTTGGCCTTATTATCTTTGTAGCCCTACACCAGTCTTCATTACAAGGCCTTCGTAGGGCTCTGAAAGAGTTCGAGGATTGGGTCATATGTGACCCTGGGAAATGGGTTAACGCAAGTAGCTCCAGTGTTTCCGTTTCATTATTAGTGAAATTACCATCAGGCTTTTTAAGAAGCGCGATCTGATTATGTTTAGCTTTCGATAGCATTTTCTGTAGTCTTACACTGCGAGGCAAAGACTCAACTTCCTCGCATAGCTTCCTCCACGATGCTCTCTTAGCTTTCCTAATTTCTTTATTATACTCGGTTAGGGCTGCACTATAAATGCCCCATTCTTTGGCTTTTTTAGCCCTATTTAATAGTTTCCTGGTCTTTTCCTTAAGCTGCTTTAGCTTAGTGTTCCACCAAGGAACTTTTCATCTTGAGGTCTTGGTTTTGACGGGACAACTGTCTTCGAATGCTTCACGGATGCCTACGGTTACCGTCTCCGCCGCTAACTCCAGACCTTCAATCGTTTTTATGCTTTTAGGAAACGTTACACAATTCCTCCTTAGGCTGCCTCTATAGACATCCCAGGAGGTCGCTTTTGGATCTCTAAAAGCAACAGTTTCGTAAGTTGGTGATGTCCTAATCACAAACTTAATGTGTCTGTGATCAGACATCGAATTTTCACTACTAACATGCCATGCAGTAATCCGCCTGGATATGTTATTGGTAGCAAAGGTCATCTACCACTTCTTGCCTAGCACGCGTTACAAAGGTTGGTGTACACCCTAAGTTTAAGCTTACCAGGCGATTGGATATGAGAAAGTCAAAAAGTAACTCACCTCTTTCGTTGATGTTTGTGCTTCCCCACGCTGTGTGGTGTGTGGTTGTGCTTACGGGAGAACTCAGCCACTCGCTCTAACTTGATGGCAGGATCTGGGTTCTCTCCGGGCATATGATTACTCTGGCCCCTGTGCATCCCTTAAGATTTATAAAGGCTGTAACTAGGTTATCATTGCAATACTCTCGAACAGCTAAAAGTTCAATATTTTCATTGCAGATTATAAAAGCTCTGGGTCTACTACATTTAGTATTGACTAAGATCTTACCGGCAGCCGACAATCCCAGAACTTGTCCGTTGGCCACCCAAGCACCTCGCTCTTGTATGAGGGCGAGGTCAATGTTGTCCTATGCGAAGCAAACCTTCACCACGGCAGATGCAGTTGCTGCATGGTGAAGATTTGCCTGGAGGACCCTCGTCTTACACTTGAGATTAGCCATTTATAGGCGTGGGGGTCATTTACGCCTGCTTAGGACGAGGACGTCCTTTACCTGCGTTCTTGACCCCCGCCGTACCTTTTGGTTTATCGTTCCCATCTCCCCTCCCCTTACCCCTGACCGATACCAGCGGCGGCCCTCGGACCGAGGCGATATTCGCGCCTTGGGTCACAGTCACTCTCGCTGATGTCATTCCAGTCCCACCCGGAACAGGAGAGCAGAATAGGTGTTAATCTAGTCCTACAGATAATGTAAAAATGTGAGAAGAGTGTTATCTTCTGAACCAAATCATTAGTCGTTAACAAATTGCCTATTTGAATTCTGGAATAATTAAAAAATAAAACTAAGCTTTGACAAGTATTTCACCACAAATAAGCTTACTTCAGGGCATAGGCAAATATTTAGCCGAGCATATTCAGTTCACGGGCATTGGCAAGCTCAAATATTCACTTTCGTAATTAGATACCAATATTATATATTGTCAAAATTATAACAAAATACGATAGAATAGTCATTCACCAATATAATAAAATAGATTTAATGAATTTTTACATGATAAATTTTGAAAATTAAATATATTTTGCCGGAGCGTATCAAAAATCCCCTCAACTACACACATAATACGCCAGTATATTCTAAGTCTATGACTACACCAAATTTTTTCACATAGATAAGCTAATATAATCGGGAGTATAATAAGTTTTTTCAAATGACAGTTTTGCAAAACGGCGAAAGAACTGAGAGCCAATGAGAATATAATCACTACGTTTAAACTGTAGAAATAATTTTATTACATCGACGCTAGATGGAGCGAGGAACGTTGAGTCTTATTGAAGATAATTATTATGGTTATTATTTTTTGACAGCATTACGAAACTTGAGATGCATGTATTTTGCCTATACCAATGATAGGGTTAAATAATGTTAAATGTAGCTAGTAGTAAAAATAGCACCGCGACATATATTCTATACTACAGAACTAAAAAAAACACAAAATTTTTTGACCGTGGGTGGGGTAAGGTTTAGAATCAAGCCGCCTGAATTTTGGGATGAGGTGGAGGAGGGAGGGGTAGGGGAGTTGTAGAGTCACCCCCCCCCCCCCACTTCCATTTCCTGCCGGACATGCTAAGTTTTTTTTATGAATTTTAAACATCTCATTTTAACCCATTCACTGCCTTTCTAAGAAATTACAACATTACCCCCATGCCGCCTTATACTGGTGTTCAGCCCGCCCATCAGCAGGCCCGGCATCTTGAAAAAATTTTTTTGGCATGAGGCCTTAGATTTCGACGTGAGATAGTTTTAATGTCTAATTTACATGTCATTTGTATTGCGTAGATCGTGTTTGCGTATATTTTTGTGTTATTTGTGAAAAAATTGTGCCAGTTTCATTTGTTATTGTTGTCATGCGTAGTCAAACTTTTTGTATGTTTAATTTTTTTCCTAGTTCTTACCTCTTTTGCATTAATTTCTACCTGTGTAATTAAGCAGAGAAGATAGTCTCAACTCGATGCACTAAGTCAAATAGCAAACGAACTCCCAAAACACTCAGCAAAACTCAAGTTGTGAAAACCACGAACGTCAAGATGCGAGTGAAAGCTTTTTTCCGTAGACTATTTTTTTTATAGGATAGGTGGCAAACGAGTATGCGGCTCACCTGATGGTAAGTGACTACCGCCGGCCATGAACAACCGAAACACCAGGGGAATTGCAGATGCGTTGCCGGCCTTTATAATATTTATTTTTTCTATAATATGCAACTTACTTACTTCAAATCATAAATCATGCAAGTTGTAAAATTATTGGTATCCATAACAAAAGGTATCGGCACTTCTTTTGTATTCAAAGTGACTATTACCGACCGGTCCCTTTTGTTCAGATCACCATCTGCATTCTTATCCTATTTGCTATTTACCGACAGTTTATGATCTTATCTCCATTAAACCACAACCCGAAATAGGTCATTAGCAAAAATTTAATCATAAATCATACCGAAAACTTGCATATAGTGACCAAAACAAAGGTGTAGGCACTTTGTCAGTTTTGTGATGAATACCGATCGGTTCCTTTTATGTAGATCATCATCTGCATTCTTATCTTGCTTCCTAGTTACCGACAGTATATTGCCTTATCTAAAAGGTGTTACAAAAAGCGGGTAAAATCCTCTTAGGAAGTGATTCTATTGCTCAAAAACAACAACTTCTTCTATGGGACGTATATCGAAATCTCATGGACCCCGCTTTTTTGTAACAACATGTATATTGTTACGGTTTTATAGTTTTAATGATAAGGTGCAAGTTACAATAAAGTTTATATTTCATTATCACTACATGTAAATATCCTTTATTTTATAGTTTTTGATTAAAATTTTAACAAAAGGTTTGTTAATTCTGAATATGCGTACTGCCCGCCCATGGGCGGGGCCGGCATGACAGGTCAGAATTGTCCTTTTCTAAAAAAAATCTTAGATATCCGCAGGCCATTTTGGTAACGAATTAATCATAATAAAACGTGTTATCAGACAAAATCTTATAATTATTTCATGTTATTTGGTATACTTATTAAAGTTTGAAATCCGCCCGCCCATGGGCGGGCTCGGCATGTGAATAAAAAAGGTTATCCCACCCATGGGCGGGCTAGGCACTGAATGGGTTAAGGTTATGTTTTCGTAATGTTTTTGACAATATAAACCTGATTTGTGGGGGCAGAGATTTGGGAGAGGGTAGCCCAATGCCACTCAACGTGGCGCAGTCGAGGGAAGCTCGGCCGATGGTGCCCCGCTATGCGGGGATCCTATTTCTGGATGGTTTATAAAAAAATAACCACGAAGGGGATGGAGCTGTTGCACCAAATAAAACACCAAAATGTTAAGTTTTATAATTACTTTAATAACTAAACATATTTTATAACTTCCATCATTTCCAAAAACGTCATAAAATAGCAAGCAATCGGTCTCCAGAGGGGTAGTAAAGTCGTTCAAAAACAGGAGGCAGATAATAACAATAAGGAGCACATTCACTGACATTCACGTAAACTCGGATGCAACGGAATGACGCTTATGACGCGAGTCGCGAAGTCGAGTATTAGAGTAGTTATCATATTCTCTTTGGTCGAGTATATCTGTTACTGCTTACTGTCAATGTCAAAAGTTCCACTTCAGGTATTAATTAGTGATTTATGAATATTTTTAGAAAATTATATTAAATATTTCGACGCAGCTCCGGCAGCTAAAATTGCATGGCGGCGCTTAAGATAAGCCCCCTTGACCCCCCCACAGTGACAGACTCCTCAAATTCAGGCGACTTGATTCTAAACCCAACCCATTACCTATATTTATTTATTAATATATCTTTATTATTATTATTATTTAACCTTTCAGGTCTCGACATTTTATTGGACAAACTTGTCAGAACTATGGTCAAGCTAGAGAGTAAAGTGTATAGTAGGTCAGGCCAAAGACAATTTTTAAATGCTGGTAAATATAACTTAGAGTCATTACTATGTTCTTATCCAAAAATAAAAAAATATCAACAATTAAAATATAAAATTATTTGTATGAAGGTCAAATGAGCGCTAGAGTAACGACAGTTGCAATATGATTTGTCAATAATAATAATACGAATATTCATATAATTCCGTGGGTTTCGTAAGAGGTGACTGATCCACTGTTACACGTACCTTGTTACACAGTATCAAGTTACGCGTAGTTCATATTATTTGTTTAATCAGTGACAGGAGTAAAGGAGAAAATAGTAGTGACGGCGCGAAGGAACAACGTTATTTTGGAACTTTTTCACCGAGATGTTGTATACCACATATGTCTAGAAGCGACAGAGGGACATAAATCAGGAAATGGGCAGCAGCGTCTTCCTCATAACGATTAAAATGAAAAAACTGCGGTTACCAACCCACTTGCCAAGGCAACTATGACAAATATACCCTCTATGAGCCAATATATAGGGAGACCTATATTCTGCGGGGGTTTTTATAGGTTTTAACGTCCCCCACGAGATGGAGTGACGACCTGGTAAGACATGCAGGAAGTCGATGGATACAGGTGGCTCAGGACCGTGCTTTGTTGCATTCCTTGGGGGAGGCCTATGTTCAGCAGTGGACTTATGAAAGGCTGTAATGATGATGATGATGAACGGTGTTTGTTGTAACAGTGATAAGAAAAAAATGTGGGAGAACAAAATACGAATCTTTTCTCTAAATTTAATCTCGGTGGAACATGGATGCTCCGTGCGTTTTTTAGAGCAGCGTTACAAAGGTGAGTAATATTTGTGGCAATAAAATTTTGTGCTCCCTTTATTTCCATGGCCTAGGGCCAGCAGTTGCAGGAAACTGTAAGGAGAGGGAGGGGGTAATTTTATTATTTGAAAAAATATTTTTGTGTGTAAAAAGTCATCAAACATCAACATCAATCAGCTAGCATCGGAATCCTCGGCGTCGACATATTGAATAGTGTGAAATTAAGTGCTCACTTGGAAGGGAAGGCCAAATTGACCTCTAAAAAGCTTGGCGTGCTCAGCAGAGCGATACAGTATTTTATGCCGGCACATCACTTGCAACTTTACAAAGCGCAAGTTCGGCCTCACATGGAATACTGTTCTCACCTCTGGGCTGGGGCACCCCAGTGCCAGCTCCTTCCACTTGACCGCATCCAGCGCAGAGCGGTTCGAATCGTCGACGACCGAGTTCTTTCTGATCGGCTCGATACACTGGCGCTGCGTAAAGATGTTACATCTCTTTGCGTATTTCATCGCATCTATCACGGGGAGTGCTCTGAGGAATTGTTCGGACTAATTCCAGCCGCTCAATTTCACCATCGCACATCGCGACAAAACTCGAGATACCATCCATACCATCTGGATGATTGGCGATCCACCACTGTACGTTTTCTCCCTCGCACAAGTTCCTTGTGGAATCAATTACCACCAGGGATTTTTCCGGACCGATACGACTTAAGGACCTTAAAGAAAAGAGCTTACACCTGTAATAGTGGTTGGCTGCTTCTTGTTTCTATATTAGAACGTAAAATATATACGTGAAATTACCTCGCATCGATATGCAGCCCGCAGTATCTCAGTAGCCGGGGGTAGTTAGGAAATAAATGTTTTCTTCAGACCTTCGCCTTCTGTGTTATGGTAGCAGCAGGGTATACATTATTTATTACCAGGGTTATTAGGGTTGATTAGCCTGGCTGCTTACACACCTTTCTAAAAGACCGGCAACGCATCTGCAATGAGGGCATCCACGAATTTTTTCTGCCACCAGGGCAGCGCCACTTTACAGTGAGGTAAATTATTTGACAGATTTCATAGCGGGGACGATAATTTCTTAGTAAAATGCAATATTTAAGGTTTCTTTCTGTATTATTTGTTATATTTTATATTAATTACATTAAAAATGAATAAACCAAACTATAAATATATCTAAAAGCTGATTTAAAAAAAAAGAGTTATAAAGTGCAAGAAACTTAAAATCAAACCACTGACGCATTGTGTTATGTATTAATATAATACTCTAGATAATGATAAACTATTATTTAAAACTAATTTCTCAATTAACTGACACTGTGTAACAAAAAACTTTACCTCAGTCACAACTAGCGACATCTGGTGAGTGGAAGATTATTAGCCCTCATTCCCCTGGTGTTGCGCTTGTTCATGGGCGGCGGTAGTCACTTACCATCAGGTGTGCCGCATGCTCGTTTGCTCCCTCTTCTATAAAAAAAAATCAAACAATTTATTAAACAAAAATTGCGTAAACAAGTTCAATGGTTAAAACAGTAATAAATGACGAAACCAAACAAGTTTACTGAAAAGAACAACAATTCAAATGTTATACGTCACTTCTACAACTAGAGCAAATCTAACGAATCCCCATATGTTAAAATTCAATATATATCTGTTAAAATCAAATATAATCTATGAAGAAAGAAACAAGGATATAGAAACACTCGATTTTCATAAAGAAAAGAAATATATAATATAATTATATCGATATACTTACTAGGACCCTCTAAAAAATAAATAATATTAAATCATAGGCATATACTTTATTACGCTATCTTTGACCAACGCCATTATTCTACCGACTTCAAACAGGAGGTGGTACTCAATTCGACTATACGTTTTTTATGTGTGTTACCTCATCAGTTCTTTCTGAGTGAACCGATTTCGATGATTATTGAATAAAACTACTTTTACGGATTTTATCGCGTTTAATTAACTTATTTTATATTCCCGACGTTTCGGTTGCTTTCCAGCAACCGTGGTCACGGGGGACTGAGGTGATTGACGTCCCGATGTCAAAGTTAACCGGAGTACCTTCAGCTTTTTTAATTAATAATTTTGGTCCGATCTACGCAGAATGAACTAACTGTGTTTTGAAGTCCTGCAGTGGTATGCTTGGGTTTAGTTTTAATTTTATGAATTACAGGATCCCAAGCAGGTGGTAGTACCTAGCCTCCCTCTCTATTGAAATTAGGGTGTTTTTTTAATTTTAATAGCCTCACGTATCATCCTTGGCCAGGAATCGATGTTCTTTCGCGAGAATTTGTGGTTTTTCAAATCTAATGTAATAGCGGGGGCCGTCTAGGTTATGATCACAAACTGCAGACTTCCCGAAACGTTGGTGCTTCACGTCAGTTATATGTTCTTTTACGCTGGTTTTTATTGATCTTTTTGATTATTTTTTTACTTGAAAGCTGGTGCTTCACATGTAGTCGCATACAATTTGATCAAGGTCTGACCAATAGTTTTTGAGTTATTCTTAATAATTTATATTGACGTCGGTTGTACATAATTTTTAATTATTATTGAAAACCACTTCATCACAGTGTTCGCTATACCTACATATCGAAATTATAACATAATTTGAATATCATGTAATTTTCGCACATTGAAGTTTGTGGAATATGAAAATTTGTGTTTTTTACATGATTTATAGTAATAACTCACACTTTATATTTACTTTTCAGTTAATTCCTACTATTAAATATAAAGTGATACATGAACCACACATTATTTGAACTAGAGATTCTATAAAGTGTATGAAATTGTTACGAAGAAAAATATAAGCAAATAACTTTTAAAAAGAGTGTAATTACGTACACTTTATATAGAAAACTAACAACAAACTTTCTTTTGTATCCACTTAATTTTTTTTATTTGTAGTTGCCTCTTATACTCATGTGGCGAAGGAAATAGACTAAAGTATGTGAAGTAAACGCGACGCGTAGGTAAAGGCGGAATCTCGTAATTTGAAGTAAATTCTCTTAATTTAGAGAAGCGTAATTTAGTAACGTTGTATAATTCTCATAAATAACATTTAAAAAAGCAGAGCACTCTAAGGCCCGTATTAATAAACGTTACTCAGCTAAAGTACACGCACTTGAGTACAATCTTGAGGTTATGATCTTATTAATAAGCATATATCAAGATGCGCTTTAGGTTTACGATATCAGCTGAGTGCCACACTGATTAATAAACGAAACTCGACTCTCAAGTGTGTGCAGTTGAGTGCAAGTCACAGAACAGTATTCCTAAGTACAGCTTTTCGAGAAACTGTTTTTATGTGTTTATTATTTACCAACGATCTTGAAATGCTGATATTGTAATGAGGGCGTATCAAATGATTACGCAGTTGAGTAACGTTTATTAATACGGGCCGTAGCTATGGGTCTGACTAAACGTAGTGATTATTTAGTCTTTCATTCTGAGAGTTCCTTTCTAAATATTACCATACTCTTTAGAGCGTTCTACTAAGGTGACCTTGTAGAGCGCTCCAAAGAGTATGGTAACTTACAGGTTTAGAAAGGCTAGAACCCAGAGCCGTAAATCCAGTTAAAAAAGGTGACCTTGGGAGAGTTTTGGCGGGGACTTGACCGGCGAAGGATTGCTGCTCCTGTATTATTGTTTAAATATGGTTTGAAGTGTATTTTGATATGTAATAGTGGTGCCATTTTGTGTAATAAATGTCTGCGCATGTGAACTATTAGTGGAAACAGTGAAACCAGTGTGATTCTCAAGATAAGGTGTCTGCCTGCTTAAGCGCCTTGAGATACCATCACCAACTGTCAGCTATTTGCTGGCTCAAGTTGCCGTCAAAATCTCCCAAGAGCTGCACAGTGTGACGCATCAACATATTGTGAAGCAGTGTACTATGAAGGGTAATTATATAGGCTCCGAAAGGCTAGAACCCAGAGCCATAAAGCCAATTATTTAAAAAAAGGTGACCTTGGATTATCTCATGTATAAGTGCAAGACTTGACAGATTAAACCATGATACTGCCACTTTGACAAATGTCAGAGGTTGGTTGGTGGTTGCTGACAAAGAGTATAGCCACTCCCATACCCCGAAATTCATCAGCTACTTAAACCCTGAAGCCAATCCAATCCTATCTATCCTAACCTATCTAACTATCAAAACATTAGCCGAAATGTGATAAAAAAAAACATGTCAAATCGGAGTAGCTTAGCTCTATCTTAACTTTAAAAATGGTTGTTTAGAATACAGAATACATGTACCCTGATGGGGTTTAGAAGAGGTACTAATAAGTAATTACATGGACGTATAGAAAAAGGTTTTTATAGGTACGTCCATGACTAATAATTGCCTTTATCTCGAACAGGGCACCGCAAGATCTCTTTATACTATGGCGCAGCGGACACTTCCTTGCTTTAATGTATTTGAATTGTATTTTAATCTATTTTAATGACATATTTTTTTTTATTAATTAATCAATGTATTTCAATGATAAGGATCTTGTGTTATCTGATATAAATTTATTTGAATTTAAATTTAAAAACCCTCTTAAAAATAAGACGAGGCCTGTGTTTCAACGGTGGGCCGTAATATACCTATAGTATAGGCTGTAAATTTATTTTCAGTCATCAGATAAAAGTCATCCATTAATTAAACTAAAACCTGGTATAAAAGTGAATCATTTAAAATATTTTATCAGTACAATTATAACTTTTAAATTGTTTATGTTGTATTTTAATCATTGAAAGATTTCCTCCAGATGGAAATAATTTAAAGAAACTGCACGCGCAAAATAACGAGAAGAAATAGAAAGAAGGGAACATACATTGTGAAAATAATAGGAGAAATCATTGCAAGTGCATAATTTTAACCTTAAATTTAATTGCTTTAATTATTGTCAAACGAAAACTCATAAATAATTGTTATGGACAACAAAGTAATGTCTTAGATAATGTTGGTGTTGTATTTAATATTTATAATGTCGTCCTGACCGAATATCGGTTACGATGATCAGTCTCAACTGGGACTAGCCTGCAAACGGCAACTAACCACCTGCGCAGGACAGAATCATATTGTACGTTGTACGGTGTACAGGTGCAGTCTATTCTCTACAATGGAATAACAATTCGATATGTCAGAAGAGACCACCGCTTTCTAAAAATCTTTTATTGGGTTCTCTTATCAATGCTCTAGGCATTGATCGGAAAATCCAATAAAAGATTTTGGCCCGACCCGGGATTCGAACTCGGGACGACATGATCAGCCGTATTTACGAACACTACACCAACAGGGCAATTAATCTATTATTTATTATACTCAGTTGATTATATAGTTAGGGGATTCTTTGTTGACGAAAAACCAAAAAAATTGACATTCAATCGCTAGGTAAATACTAAATGATGAATTTCTATGGACAGTTGTCACTTTGAATATGAATTTTAGTGTTTGATAGAAATGTGCCGTTACCTTTACAGCCTATTAAAGTCCACTGCTGAACATAGGCATCCCCGTAGATTGCCTCTTAGAGGGTATATGCCATAGCTGCCATGCTTGGTAAGCGCAGTTTTTATTTTTAGTCGTTATTAGGAAGACGCTGCTGTCCATCTACTGATTTGTTTCCCTCTGTCGCCTCTTACAACACCCACGGGATGATATGGGGTAGTGGATATTCTTACACCGCCACTACACGCTACATTCTACTACATGATAGAAATGTACATATATACAGTGACGTAGCTACCGTAGTGGGGCAGTGCCCCGGGGCTCACAAGCTCAAGGGGCCGTCGACCTCCATGAACGACGTTCGAAAAAGTTATATAACATACTAATTATATAAAGAATTTTCGACTTTTTACTTTTTGGCCCTTGTCTTCAACCGGCTCGAAATGAAATCACAAAAATTTCTCCCACCTCCAGAACTTGCGTCTTGTAAAGTTGAAAGCGGTATGCCGGCATGAAGTACTGCCCCACTCTACTGAGCACACGTCTTCAGCACTATGGGAGGGACTGCAACAGGCCACTCGACTTTTTAACATTCAGGGAGAGGAGTGCTTTGTGCACCGAGGACTGTGTAATCCGGCATGGAGTACTCATACTGCGGAATGGTCGGCGAGTTGTACCCTCATCGTCGAGAGTCGAATTGGGCGCAAAAAGAGGCTAACAGATCGGCTTCCTCCTTTGCGGCATGTACCAGTGAGTCATCCTCCCTGTGCAGAGATGGAGGAGATTTTCATGGCATCTCCCATAGTTGCCTCTTAGGACATCCACGAAATGGAGTGATGCATTCTCTTATGTCACCATCAAACAGCAACGTTAGGAGGTTTTAAACTGCGAAATTTGCCTGTCGAAAATTTTTAGGGCGCACTCAGTGTTCTGAAGTTAACTTTTTAAAACTTGGTCAGCTCCACACTATGTAAATAGCGAAGAATTGCATTTCGAAAGTTCCCCCGTGATGAAATTCGAAAAACCCGCCGCCATATTTGAATCGATTGCCACTTGTGAGGATTCGACGTACGGCTTCGGCGTTCAGACGTAAATTAAAAACCCACCCGCTATTATACTGTTGGAAGCTCGCTTTCGAAGCTAGCAGTACGCTCCGTAGTTCATTCAATTTCTCAATTTTATACTAAATAAAAAGCTTTTGTGTTTGCACTTAGAATTACAGTACAACATTTTAGTAGCAAGTTGTGTCCACGTGGATTATGCATGGAATTTAAACTTGAAGGAGCTTCAGGAACTTTTAGATTACAATCAAATAAAACCGTAACAGAGAGAGTTTGTTTATCGACGATGTTTTGAATTTTCACATTCATACATACTTAGTCGATTAACATTCTTTTAAGGTTAACTACAGAAGCAGACTATAGTCATTTTCGTTACTTGAAAAAAAAATGTATGAAAACATGTTAAGGTTTAAAAAAATGTTTAGAACTACTTACATATGCCGATCAAACTTTCTCAATCCCTATTTGTTCTAGAGACATGTAAAGGAACATTATTTACCTCTATATTTTCTCCTTTTATTTATGGTTACTGATCTATTGCTAAAGTTCTGTTGTTTTAGTGCATAATTTGATAACGCTTTTTATAGTAACCCGTTAATCCCATTAATCTTTCTCCTCTTTTATTTAATTATTTTTTGGGTTGTCTGGCAGAAATTGCTATGTAAATATGACCATTTCATATTTTCTTTTTCTTTTTTTTTAATATAAAATTCATGTGATAAACGAATTGACAGTCCACCTGATGAAAGGGCCATGGAGTTGTTTGAATAAGATCATCTCATAATTTCTTTTTATTTTATTTGTTTTTAATTGATGTGACAAATGAATTGAGAGTCCACCTGATGAATAGCCCAATGACACCTGCAGCCAACTTTCAATAAAGAAAATTCACCTCTGAGGACTTATGCCTCTTCTACACTACTCGCGAAGCGCGAAGTAACTTTGACGAAGTGCTCGTCGAAGCCGATCGCAGTTCGAAGAACGTGACCACACATTCGTGCTACTTCACGATGAGCTCAGTCATCTTGAGTCGCCTGCACCCTTAACATGAATAACGTTCAAGAAGCAGCTACTATAGGTACCTACCTAATTGTGTGAACAGTATGACGTCAATGCGTTGACTAAATAAATAATTATGTAGAAAGCTACATATTTAATATATATAACTGGTGTACGCCGAGTAGTGTAGTGGGCGTCCCACACCAATTTGGTTTCCGAGTTCACCGTATTGTAGAATATATCCTCAGCGGTTTCTATCCTCGTCGTCATAAGACCATCGCGGTCTTTTTCGACATTGCAAAAGCTTTTGATAGAGTCAAGCATGAAGGACTTATCTACAAATTATATAAAATAGGTCTCCCCGATCGTCTTGTACGTCTCGTGGTCTCCTATCTGAAGGATCGTACCTTTCGTTTTAGACACGAAGACACGCTCTCCTCTCAGCGCCCCATCAAAGCTTTTAAAAAAAAAGAAAAAAAAGCTGGTGTTCCTCAGGGCTCAGTAATCGCTCCTCTCCTGTATATAATGTTCACCAATGACATTCCCATCCCGTCGAAAGGTGTTCGGCTCTCCCTCGTCGCAGACGACACTGCCCTCTATTGTAAAGGTATCTCGCTACCTTTCATACGGAACAAGATCCAAAATTCAGTTGATGATTTAGGACCTTGGTTCCAAAAATGGCGCATCGATGTGAACCCGGAGAAGAGCTTCACCGTGTACTGCGATTATAAACGACGCCGCCTCAGAAACACTCCACCAATCCGTATGCTATGGACCCCTGTCCCCTGGCATACGTCTACCAAATATTTAGGTGTCACCCTTGACACGAGGCTCACCTTCGGGCCCAATGTTAAAAGAGTGACCCGCAACGCACGTTTTTATCTGAGTAGACTCAACAGTATGCTGGGCCGACACAGTAAAATGTCCCTCCGAAACAAGCGAACCCTTTATAAGGTCTGTATCGTATACCAGTCATGACTTACGCGGGACCTGTATTTGCTCACGCTGACCCCAAAATCATTAACGAACTCCAAATAGTTCGAAACCTTTTCTGTCGTTGAGCTACGAACGCACCCTGGTACGTCCGTAACGCCGACCTCCATTGAGACTTAGAGCTCCCTACAATTCAACAATTACTAAAAACACTCTCTGAAAACTTCTTCAAAGCCTCAGAGTCTCACTTCAATCACTTCATTCGTAAGGCAGCTACTTATGCAGCCCCACTCCCCTCTCGCTATCGAGTCCGCAGACCGAGAAACTCTCTCTCGGACCCACCAAACAAGCTTTCAACCGACCTGAACTGCCTCCTGGCGGCTCAGGCCGACTCTTCTTAAATTGGCCTTAGTAGGCTCCCAGCTCAGCGGCTCGTCGCCACCTGCGTCCCCTTTTTCCAAAAGAGGGTCGCTTCCGATTCGGCAGAAAGGCCTCATAAGCCAATGACAGTCTAACAGGTGGTGTTTAGTGGGTATGCACTTAAGATGGTTAGGTTAGGTTAGTCACAGTGAGTCCTACATAACCACGACAGTCAGCTGTCATGGTATGCTTAAAGCATTCACTACCTCCCTCTTGTTTACGGGTGTAGCCCTTTTCAATTGTTTCTGGGCGAAAAATAAATAGTGTAGTGGGACGCTTTGTGTAACTTCGGGGTACTTGGCGAAGTCCTTTGACTCGGGCGTACAAAAACTGACAGCGACCGGAAGTCGCCCGAGCGAAGTGAGGTTGCACGAACACTATCCTCCTCGCCCAACTTCGATCGACTTCGCGAGTAGTGTAGAGGGGCCATAATAGGGAATATCTCAGCCTGTAATTATCTCTATACCCTTACCCTATGCTCTCTATGCCTTACAGACGGAAACGCGCCAGTGCACGCTCTGCTGTTTAGCAGCTGTAGGTAAGAGGGTGGTACTTACCCAGACGAGCTTCTAGGTAGTAAAGGAGTCCTACCACTTAATGAAGTTAATATTTCCTCTGATCCTTGTGCTGTGTATAGGTGGTGTAATGCTCGACACACACGGTCAGTTAAACTGACCACTTGAACTGCCGTACATCCAAAAACTGTCTGTATTGTAGCCCCCACGACAATATATTTGTCGTATGAATGTGAAAATTATTACGTGGTAGCGCCATGCTGCAGCTATATTAATAGTATAGTTGTAGCACGAATGGGTCGGCTTGACCGGGGAGGACCACGCTCTCTCACGCTAGAATATCAGCATTTCATAAAATAGCAGCTTAATGCTGCTGTGTATCGTATGGAAAAGAGGCATTCTATCTTAGTCCTCACGGCTGACAACGCATCTGCATTTTAATCCGCAAACGAAGACAGATGTAGATGTCTATGGGTCACAGCAACCGCTTACCATCAGGTGGAATGTGTGCTCGTTTGTCCCCCTTATTCTATACAAAATATATTATTATTAAGGTAGAATAAGGACTAATCTAATTAAAGTTATAGACGGGTCAACACTCCTTTCTCATTGACACCTTACCAACATTACATGACGACTCTGCCAGGTTTCGAACTTGGAATCTTCTGATCTCTGTTCGTAAGCGTGAAATTTTAATTTGAAATTTTTAACTGACGGCAACCAACTCACGCGGTAGGAGTTTGGCTGGCCAGATATGTAGTAACGCACATCTGTCGATCGAGTCAGTGAGTGGGAAATCATAGAATACTGTAATACAGGGGAAATCGTTTTGGCTTACATCCATTTAAACTGATTAGTTCATCTGATTAGTTTAACTGACCCTGTCGAGTTATAGGGAATCCATCACTCCATTTGCCATTTGCGTGTCCTAAGAGGCGACTATAATAAATGTTAGAAAGATCTCATATCTCCCGTAGATTGTGGTATAATTGTCCCCTTACGCCAGAAGTATAAATATAGCATTATTTACTTCGTCATATTTTAGTAATTGTCCTTTAATTTGAAAATTAATGAAGTATCATCAGCAAATAATACTATATCGTGGTTAACCCCTACTATGTAAGGTAAGTCATTAATATATACAAGACACTGAAAGAGACCGATAATTAAGCCCTGAGGCACGCCCATTTGTACTATCGACCCGGAAGAATTCGTACTATAAATGACACGTTTTGCGTTCTGTTACTTATATATGAAATAATTAATTTAAGATAAATTAGGATGATCATTTCTTACATCGTAGTGTTGAAGTTTTCTAATTAATGATTCATGGGAACACAATCGAAGGCCTTGGATAGGTCACAGAATATACCCATTACGTATTGTATAGTAATAACTATCCTTTTGTAATAATTTCTTATATTTATGCGAATGCTACTCTCTGAATAAAACTTATGTTTAAGGGATTTTATCGTGTTTTATTTAAAATATATTATTTTAGTTACCCATAAAGTTTTGATTTGTGTGTAATCCATGGTTACAAAATACATTATGTTGGGGACTAACAGCCTTATTTATAATAATTGTTTTTCATTTCTTACTTAATTTAAGTTTAAGTATTAGTAAATCAATAGATGTCTCTTTCAATTGTCATTTAGTGAAAAAAGAAAAAGCAACTATAAGCATTTATATATTTGTCGTCGATTTTTAAGAGTAAAGCTGTGAATCTCACAGTATGAAAGACAAGGAAGGGCCGCGCTCTCACAGAATACCAGCGTAAAATAGCAGCTTAACGCTGCTGTGTTTCTTATGGTGAGTGTAGAGAACCGGACACCCTTTTTACTGGAAACGAGGCATTCCATCTTAGTCCTCACGGGTGATAACGCATCTGCATTTTGATTTGAAATCGAGGATAGATGTAGATGTCTATGGGCCGCAGCAAGCACTTACCATCAGGTGGAATGTGTGTTCGTTTGTTTTGTATATTTGAATTTAGATTTAAAATTTGGCTACTCTTTGAAAAATAGCCCTGTATAATTCAGTAGTTATTTTAAACCAATAGTTATGTAAGCATCTGAATATCTATCCTAAATTCATATAAAAGTTTTGTTCTTTATTCAAAAACAAAAACGTTTTCCCGCCATAGAATGCAATAAGTATCCTATCGGCGATGAGTCTATAATAATGATAATTTTAAAAACTATAACCATGTTCATCCCGGATTACGCAATCCTGGAAAGACCACAATGTATATAATCACCGCCTTTTAAAATGACAATGATTATCAGTAGCTAATACATACTCCAACTTTGTGGCTTAAGGGTATAACTACACTTGATATTTAATTCGTCCCTGATTTTTCGTTCTTTGATAATGATAAGTGTTATTATAAATGCTGCGAAAAATTTCAACTCTTATAAATCAAACTTTTGTTCATTGTAGTTATTAATAAATATCAAGGTTACTAATAGAAAATCAATAACTATGTATTCATTTCCTACATAGAAGAGGCGCATTTCTAGCAGTGGAGTTTTACAGGTCGATAAGGATATATATATTATAGATATATATTGTAACTGTTAATTAAACGGTTTTGAAATATGTTGTAATAACTTAAATGGTTTTTCCCTTACTACTTGGAAGGACACTACGCTCAAATTTAATCATAGATTTTATTTAAAATAGGTACTAGCTAATTAAGTATTGGGTCCTTAAAGCTAATATACAATTTACAAGTTATTGATTTCGTAGTCTGGGTATCGTGTACTCGTAATTATTATGTAGTATCGTTTCTAATTTTTACAAACTTTAGACTCTCCTATATTCGTGAATAACGTTATGGAGAATCGAGTATTTATGGGTAAACATTGCAATTCCAGAAGATAGTAATATTTTAGAGAAATTTAGTTCGGAGACAAGTTTAAGAACTTAAACATATCATTTTCATAAAAAATGAATTTCATATCTTATGATGATAAAATGTATTTTTACCGATCAGCCGCCCGTGTGAGCAACCTTTATTTAAAAAAGTAAAAAGAAATATGGCGGCAATCTGTCAAGACACGCGCGCGCCACGCGCCGTTCATTCCCCCTTCTGCGATTAAATCTGTATCATTCGGAAGCATCCGCAAAGATAACTAGTGAATCCGCAATAAAATATTGAATTACACACATTATCTTTTATTTACGTTTCCGATTGAGGCGTATCGATTTACGGCTTGAGAGCAATCAGTTAAAATGTTATTGTTTTCTATGGGAATCTCGGCGATGAATTGTTATTTTTATAAATAATGTAGAGCGGGTGACGCCTGTTCCTCTAATGTAAAGCTAGCAGCGACATTTTACAACATATTTTTATTATACTTGCTTGTAATTTCGTCTTTACAACGATAAGGAAGAAATTTAATTGTCATTTAATTTAATTTCAACGATCTGGAAGTACAAGTGTGAAATTTTTAGAACTTCGTATTAATTGGGAACAATAAAAATGAAAAACTTCGCACTTGGTTAAATAATCATGCAGATATAAAATACGTCATAGCTTACTTTATTCCAGTAAATTTTGTTGCACTTTGAAGTGCACAACCGTTTGGTTTCATATAATTAAAATTAATCCTTCAACGTCTCAGTATAATCCCAAATACCTATTAAATATTTCAAAAATCAATAAAACGCAGTTACAAAAAAAATATGTTTATCATTAAATGTTGGTTTTTTTTTAATAAAATTAGGGTGACAAACGAGCACACAGTCCACCTGATGGTAAGTGGCTGCTGTGGCCCATAGACATCTGCATCTATCTTCGTTTGCGAATTAAAATGCAGATGCGTTGTCAGCCGTGAGGACTAAGATAGAATGCCTCTTTTCCAGTAAAAAGGGTATCCGGTTCTCTACACTCACCATACGAAACACAGCAGCATTAAGCTACTATTTTACGCTGGTATTCTGTGAGAGCGTGGTCCTTCCCCGGTCGAGCCGACCCATTCGTGCTACAATTATACTATTAATATAGCTGCAGCATGGCTCTACCACGTAGAATATTTATTTATTAATAATTATATCGAAGTAACTCATTTCCATCTATCCATTACAACCTATAAAAGTGTACTGCTGAACATGGGCCTCACCCATAGTTTACCTCATAGGAGGGATTTTGCCATAGTTGCCACGCATGGCGGGCGGATTGACAACCGCAGTTTTTTTTATTATATACCTATTTTGAGTTGCTATCAGGAAGATGCTGCTGCCCATCTTCCGTTTCAATTTCTCTCTGTCACCTCTTACGACACCCACAGGGTGATATGGGGTAGTGGATATTTTTACACCGCCACTACACGGTAACTCACTTGCTTTAAATGACTAATACAATTTTATAAAGATTTATACAATATTAAATTATATTTAAGTTTACATATTTTTAATATGAGAAGCTTGCAGTTTCCTGCTATATGTGTTTAAAAAATGACCCCATGATGTGTTCTCTCGTCCCCCAAACAAACAATTTATAAAAACCGTACCTGTCGAGGAGCTATCACAATTTGTTTAATCATCCCTTGATACACACTTGCCGGTTAGCTTTAGGGCAAATACAGGTGTAAAGCATTCATTGTTAACAATTTTAAGGTCGGATGACCGTTATACGGGGACCAATTTGTTGTGTTAAGAGATAAAAGTGGATGATACTTTTGAACTTTGGTTGTAGCTTTGATTACGTATATCTTTGCATATATTTCATGGGAAATAATAAATTTAACTGATATAAATGTATTTCATCATCATCATCATCATCATCATTACAGCCCTTCACAAGTCCACTGCTGAACATAGGCCTCCCCCAAAGAATGCCACAAAGCACGGTCCTGAGCCACCTGCATCCATCAACTTCCTGCATATCTTACCAGGTCGTCACTCCATCTAGGGGGGGATGCCCTACACTTCGCCTGCCGGTACGAGGCTGCCACTCGAGAACCTTTCTTCCCCATCGGTTGTCGGTTCTTCGAGCTATATGGCCGGCCCATTGCCACTTCAGCTTACTAATCCATTGGGCTATGTCGGTTACTCTGGTTCTACTGCGGATATCCTCATTTCTGAGTTTATCACGCAGAGAAACTCCAAGCATAGCCCTCTCCATAGCTCGCTGAGCGACCTTGAGCTTCCTCATCTGGCCAGCAGTGAAGGACCACGTCTCAGTTCATACGTTCTCACGTATGTCATCACTGGCAACACGCACTGGTTGTACAGTATCGTTTTCAAGTTTTGAGGTATACCTGACGAGAAGATGTGCCGTAATTTCCCGAACGCTGCCCAACCGAGTTGAATCCGTCGATTGACCTCTCGGTCGAAGTTGGACTTACCTAGTCGGACTATTTGTCCCAGGTAAACATACTCGTCAACAACTTCGAGCTTAGTGCTCCCAACAACGTTACAGACATTAAACATGATCTTTGTTTTGTCCATGTTCATCTTAAGACCTATCCGTTGGGGAACACTATTGAGGTCATTGAGCATAGTGCTTAGGTCCTCCAGCGATTCTGCCATAAGGACTATATCGTCGGCAAATCGATGGTGAGTGATGTACTCGCTATTGATGTTGATACCGTATCCTTTCCAGTCCAGAAGCTTGAAAACGTCTTCCAATACAGCGGTGAAGAGTTTCGGGGATATGACGTCACCCTGTCTTACACCTCTCTGCAGTTGGATAGGTTTCGTACTCTGGTTCTGTACTCGGATACCCATCGTAGCTCTACTGTACAAACACTTCAGCACTTCGATATACCGACAGTCAACTTGGCACCGCTGAAGGGACTGCAGCACCGCCCAAATTTCGACGGAATCAAAGGCTTTCTCATAGTCCACATACGCCAGACATAGTGGCAAATTGTACTCTTCGGACTTCTGTACAATTTGCCGAAGGGTATGTATGTGGTCTATGGTGCTAAAGCCCTTTCGGAAAACGGCTTGTTCGGGAGGCTGGAAGTCGTCAAGTCTGCGCGCGAGACGATTCGTAATGACTCTCGAAAACAGCACGTAGACGCGGCTCAGAAGGGAAATCGGTCTGTAGTTCTTCAAGAGAGCGTTGTCACCTTTCTTGAAGAACAAGACCAACGGCTCCAACGATGACGTGTACAGCTGCCCATAGAACCTCTCAATCTCACTCAAAATCTCAGGTGTCCCGGAAACGATGCTGCCACACTCTGTCTTCAGCTTTGACAGTTGGCTCTTTCTGGCAGACAGATCTCTGGCAAAGACTTTGGAGCCTTGGTTCCGCTCGATCGCTTCTTCAATACGAGCTGTATTGAAGTTGCGTAAGTCCCGCCGCATGCATTTGGACATCTGTCTGTTCAGTTACCTGTATGCTGTCAAATCTGTTGAAGAATGTAGCTTCATCTCCCGTCTAACAGCCATGAGATTAAGAGTGTAATCGGAGAGTTTTTGTGTTCTTCTGCGGCGGGACTTGCAGAACTTAGCTCCGACCGCATGGACAGTTTCCACGAGCTTGTCATTCATATCGTCCACTTCATTGCAGTCTTCTAGGCACTGAAAACGGTTTTGTAACTCGAGCTGAAAGGTTTCGCGACTTTGGAACAGAGCACGAGGGGGACGGAGCGTTGACTTCATTAGATGAGACCTCTCCAACTTAACGTTTAGGTTCAGTGTGCCTCTAACCATTCGGTGATCGCTACCAGTTTTCACCCTCGCGATCACGGAGACATCACTGAACAGTTGTCGTCTGGTCGTAATAATGAAATCAATCTCATTTTTTGTCGAACCGTCGGGGCTCGACCAGGTCCACTTCTTGTGGGGCCGCTTCTGGAAGAAAGAGTTCATCATAAAGAGTCCCTCTTTCTCCATGAAGTCGGCCAGCTGCTGGCCCCTTGGGTTCCGTTGCCCTATTCCAAATTTCCCTACTTTCAGCTCATCGTTCCCTCTTGTGCCTAGTTTTGCATTGAAGTCTCCCATTAACACCGTATATTGGGTTTTGGAGGAGTGCATGGCTCTAGAGATATCCTCATACATTTCCTCCACCTCCTCACCGGGGTGTGCCGAGGTTGGTGCGTAAACCTGTATGACCTTCAGCGAATACCGTTTGGTGATTCTGAGTATAAAGTACGCAACCCTCGTCGACACACTCCCGATCTTTACAACGTTGTTAACGAGAGACTTGTGGACGATAAATCCGACACCTCCTTGGGACAGATGGTCGCCCTCCCGGTGATAGAGCAAGTTGCCGGATCCTCCGTATACCGTGTCCTCCCCCTCTCTTCGGACTTCGGATAACCCTATAATATGCCGGCGCAACTTGTCTATCTCTTCTTCCAGCTCCACGATCTTCTCGTCAGTCCTCAGGGTGCGTGCGTTGTACGTTGCCAGGTCGAGTCGTCTAAGGTGGCAACCGAACCTCCACCGGAGATTCTTAGCACCCCTTGCCCTGCCGTTACCATGGTCGCCACCGTAGCCAGGAATAGCGGGGCCGCCGGGGACTGGGGGCCGTCTCTTTATTACTCTCGTCATTATTGACTATTGACTATGATTATTTGCCATAGTTGCCACGCTTGGCGAGCGGGTTGGCAACCGCAGTTTTTTTTTTTATTGAAATTTTGGCTATTATCAGGAAGATGCTGCTGCCCATCTCCTGCCTGTTTCCCTTTGTCGCCTTTTACGACTCTCACGGGAGGATATGGGGTAGTGGATATTCTTGACCGCCACTACACGTCAAATAAATGTATTTAGTAAAGTAAAATTTATAAAAAAGTATATTGTGTATCCTATATTTTTAGTACTTACCTTAAGCACATGAGTAAAAAACCGTACCGTACAGAGGCAAAGCTTCATACAACCGCGCTATGACAGTTACAACAAACACTACAAACAAGACGCGCGTGTGTACGTGAGCACTGGCGATTTGTCACGTGCAGAGAGAAACTGCTCTAAACCGGCTCGGTCAGTGCTCAAATTCAGGGTTATGTAAAGTATATTAAGTGTCAAATTATATTTTTCAAACAATTATTATTCGTATCAAATGAAATACGAGTATAATAAAGTGTAAAAATGGTTCTCTGTACTGTTTGTATGAACAATAATAGAATAAATAAAAAATATAATTTTTTAATTATTCCAAAGACTCCACTAGGTAAGTATGTAGTGACTAAACTATAATTTATTATTTTTAATGTAGCAGATAGATACCATATACATATACCTCAACATTGAAAGAAAACGTAAAAGTACCTAATTACCGGACGGCGGTAACAGAACCACAGTCGGTCTGTCGCATCCGAAGCTGGAAGCTTCAGGAAGCGGATACTAGGGACAAATATCATGCGAGGGTAGCCGAAAAGCTTGACACCATCGATGGCAGAAATGAATGTGTGGAAAGAACATGGCAGAACCTTAGGGATGGAATGGTAAGTTCAGCGGAAGAAGTGTGTGGAACAATAAAAAGAGGCAGTAGTAAAAGAAGAGATGCATGGTGGAATGATGAAGTGAAAGAAGCTGTAGAGAAGAAGAAGAAAGCATGGTTAGACTACTTGGCCTCTAGTAATGATAAGGATATGAGAGAGAAGATGAAAGAAAGATATAAGCTGCAGAAAGTTCACACGAAAGCATTGATTGAGGAAATGCGTGAAAGGTGTAGAATGGAAGCGGACGAAAGGTTGTCGCACAACTTTAAGGAGAACTCTAAACTCTTCTGGAAAGAGGTTGGAAGGACCCGAAGTGGTGCGACGGCCTTAAGAATGAACAAAGTGCTTTCGAGAACTAATGACGTCCTCACAGAAAAATCGGACGTCATGCAGCGATGGAGCGAATTTTATAGAGAAATGTATGCGTGTGATGACGCCGTGACTGGTACGCCAGACCTGGACCTCGATGACACTGAGGTCATCAGTATGAAAGAGATTGAACGTGCGATTCGAAGTTTGAAATGTGGTAAGGCTGCGGGACTAGACAGAGTTACTGCTGAAATGGTCAAGTATGGTGGGCCTCGCGTCTGGGACAGCTTTTATCTGCTGTGCAATTTGTGCTGGCGGACGGGGGATGTCCCGGATGATTGGCGATCCGCAGTCATTGTGCCTTTATATAAAGGTAAAGGTTCACATTTTGACTGCGGGTGCTATCGGGCGATCAGCTTGACCAGTTTAGCAAGTAAAGTTTACTCGAAGGTTTTGACACGTAGGATGCAAGAGAAATCGGAAAGATTTCTATGGGAGGCACAATGCGGATTTAGACCTGGAAGAGGATGCACGGATCAAATGTTTTCTCTACGCATGATCACGGGAAAGCTTCTGGCTGCTAACCAGAAGATTTTCTGTGCTTTTGTGGATCTTGAGAAAGCATTTGATAAGGTTGTAAGGAAGAAAATGTGGGAACTGTTGCCGGGGTACGGTGTGGATGGTCGATTGCTAAGGGCTGTGCAGTCACTTTACTGTAACTGTAAAGCCTGTGTGCGGGTAGGGCATGACCTGTCACCCATGTTTAGCGTCCAAACGGGCGTGAAACAGGGTTGTGTCATGTCTTCCTGGCTGTTCATACTGTATCTCGACAGCTGTTTACAGAAGCTGAAAGATAGCTGTTTGGGTGTGAAATTTGGTGACATAAAAGTAAATTGTCTGCTGTATGCTGATGATGCAGTGCTTATTGCACCATCAGAGGCAGAACTGCAGGCATTAGTCACGTGTATGAAAGAGGAATGTGAAATTAAAGGTCTCCGTTTGAATGCTAATAAAACTAAGGTTCTGGTATTTGAAAGGGACGAAGAGAGAACGAAGTGTGAAATATGGGTAAATCAGGAATGTCTAGAACAGGTAAATCAAATTGTATGCTTGGGGAGTGCTTTTAGCCGGGATGGAAGATGTGATTTAGATGTGGACAGGCGTGTCGCTGCCGGGAACAAAGTCAATGGTGCCCTGACTGCGTTAGTCAAAAGGCAAGGCGTAGTGAAGAGTGCACGCCTTGCAATACATAACGCAGTGTTGGTACCGACTTTGTTATATGGGAGCGAAACCTGGGTATGCCAGAAGAAGCATAAAAGCAAGTTGAATGCAGTGGAGATGCGATCTCTTCGTAAAATGTGCGGCGTCACCATGGCCGACCGAAAGCGAAACGAAGAGATTCGCAATATGGCAGGTTTGAAAGATGACCTTATCACAAAAATTGATAAGGGCGTGCTTCGATGTTTTGGGCACGTTGAGCGAATGAGTGAAGACCGAATGGTGAAGAAAATATATAGCGCGAAAGTTAATATTAAAAGGTGTCGAGGTAGACCGAGACTAACTTTCGAAGACCATGTGAGCAAACTGCTCGAAGAGGGGAGGGTCAAGAGTACTCGGATACCTAGACGTGCATGTATGAAGAAGATAATGAATCTGAAAGAAGCGAAAGAGGTATGTAAAGATCGTGACACTTGGCGATCTGTTCTCTCTGGCTACCCCGTCAGGGATTGTGCGTGAAGATAAGTTAAGTTAAGTTACCTAATTACCTATAAGTGATTGAGTAGTTATTTTTATAATGTTTATAATTGAATAATTACGTTCATAAATTAAAAACATAGGTTTGTTTTGTGTTTTATATGTTTATATATGTTTTTAATTATAATTTCAGACGACAAGAGTGGTAAAAAGCTGTCGGACGAGAAGATCACCTGTTAAAACTTTTTCATTATAAAAAAAGCAACGACATATAATCTGTGAGGTTCACTTTAAAAAATCCTGTATTAAGTTTTCTAAAAAAAGAACTGTAAAATACTTATTTGGAAATGCTATTCCAACATTTAGCCAACAAATGACGGTGCTTATTCGAGTTCCATTCACTTTTACACACTCACATTGGAGAGAATGTATCTCAAATGAATGTAT
This sequence comes from Parnassius glacialis, assembly GCA_033319125.1. NCBI lineage: Eukaryota > Metazoa > Arthropoda > Insecta > Lepidoptera > Papilionidae > Parnassius > Parnassius glacialis. The sequence continues at coordinate 6,826,861 of JAVANC010000008.1, forward strand.
GAATTATTTGAAAAAAAATTTCGCGAATATTTTAATCCCGAAATAAAAATAAATTATTGTTAATGTTGGTATTGAAATATTGTAAAAGCAAGACTATATATTTGTTATGCCATGTTAGTGATTTCTAATAAATTATTAAAAAAAAACTTACAATAGATTATAATTTACGATTTAATTAAATTGGTAGAGCCACGCGGCAGCTTTTGCTGTCGCACGGATGGGCCGGCTCGAACCGGGGTGGTACCACAACCTCACAGAATACCAGCGTGAAGTAGAGGTCTACCTCTGCGTTTCGCTTGGTGAGTGCAGGTGGCCGGAGGCCCTTTTTACTGGAAATGAGGCATTCCATCTTAGTCCTCACGGGTGACAACGCATCTGCATTTTGATTCGCAAACGAGGATAGATGTAGATGTCTATGGGCCGCAGCGACCACTTACCATCAGGTGGACTGTGTGCTCGTTTGTCACCCTTATCCTATAAAAAAAGGCACAACAAATTTTTGAAGCACAAAAATTATAAAAATAAAATATTTAGAAAAAGTTTTTTTTTTAAATATTGTATCTTAAGTATATAATAAAAGCTGATAAACGTTTTGTTATTTAATTTTATCCTCCTGTGTCAACCCTACCAAAATAGGCAAAAATCAAATGAAAACGCAATGCCGAAAAAGGTACTGAATTAAGGCAATCTAAGATTTCTACCCATGCTATTAAGGCTACTATTGACTTTTTTATCTACTGTGGATGCCATTACTAATGAAAAAGAATTTCCGGGTGCTTTCGGCGCCGTAAAGCTCTCGAACTTTACGCAAGTGGTAAAATTAAAAATTGTGTACAACCGACTCCAATATAAATAAAATTTGAACATCATCAATGTAGTTGAAATCAATTAAATACACACACAAAAAAAAAACAGCTGAATTGAGAACCTCCTCTTTTTTTTAAAGTCATTTATGAAACAGTTAAACTGAACGCGAATTCGTAACACTTTTTTTAAATTGAATTATGTAGTAGATAATCGCGTAAATATAAGAATTCATAACATGACGGCATCGAAAGTTCAACGGAAAGACTTCAACGGAATCAAGCATAAGTAACACGGGTCGCCTACGTGCTGTATTGCTCTATTTAATTAACATAATATAGCTTATACAGTTAAATAGTTACAATGCCTGCAAGGAGGGCTCTGTGTACACATTAATATGGCGACTATGTATATTAGAGACAATAGCAAAAATATTTCTTAAGACTTTTTTAAATATTTAAAAAAGCTTATTTAAATGGACGACTATACAGGTACACTTGGCGTATTGCCACCTATTTATTGATGAAATCTCACCTCTTACTCACGGGCATTAATAAAAAAAAATAACATTAACAAAAAATACTGCCAAACAATAATATGATTTTTTTTTGGAGTATATGGCCTGGTATCTAGACCTTTAGGCCAAGTCTTGAGTATTTTTATTCGGTTTATTATAATTTCCCCAAGCCTTGTCTTTATGTATTATTATCCTTCATAGTTCCCTGCTTCACAATATCTCGATGCGTCACATTGTGCAGCCCTTGGGAGATTTGACGGCAACTTGAGCCAGCAGGCAGCTGACAGTTGGCGATGGTATCTAAAGGCGCCTATGCAAACAGCTTATCTTGAGGACCCATCACCATCAGAGCACTTGTTTCACCGTTTCCACTAATAGTTCACATGCGTAGAAAGTTAATACATAAAATCGCACCACTTTTACATATCAAAATCCACTTCAAACTATTATTAAGTGGCGAAGCTTGCGAAGATACTTATTAAGTGGCGAAGCTTGCGAAGACACTTAATGATTTCACGATGTCTGTCCGTCAGTCCGTCTGTCCATCTGTCCCACGATTATCTCGAGAACGGCTTCGAATTTTCAAATTCTGTTTTCAGCAATCGATTACTGATCACCCAGGCATCTGAACCTCCTATTTTGAAACTGATTGCTCAACGGCAACCGTTAGAAACCGCTACAAAGCTGATTGCTTCGCCAATTTGCTATGCTGTTAGCTTGCTAGGTTTATTGATTTCACGATGTCTGTCCGTTTGTCCGTCTTTCCCACGATTATCTCGAGAACGGTTTCGAATTTTCAAATTCTGTTTTCAGCAATCGATTACTGATCACCCAGGCATCTGAACCTCCTATTTTGAAACTGATTGCTCAACGGCAACCGTTAGAAACCGCTACAAAGCTGATTGCTTCGCCAATTTGCTATGCTGTTAGCTTGCTAGGTTTATTGATTTCACGATGTCTGTCCGTCTGTCCGTCTTTCCCACGATTATCTCGAGAACGGTTTCGAATTTTCAAATTCTGTTTTCAGCACTCGATTACTGATCACCCAGGCATCTGAACCTCCTATTTTGAAACTGATTGCTCAACGGCAACCGTTAGAAACCGCTACAAAGCTGATTGCTTCGCCACTTTGCTATGCTGTTAGCTTGCTAGGTTTATTGATTTCACGATGTCTGTCCGTCTGTCCGTCTGTCCCACGATTATCTCGAGAACGGTTTCGAATTTTCAAATTCTGTTTTCAGCAATCGATTACTGATCATCCAGGCATCTGAACCTCCTATTTTGAAATTGATTGCTCAACGGCAACCGTTAGAAACCGCTACAAAGCTGATTGCTTCGCCACTTTGCTATTCTGTTAACTTGCTAGGTTTATTGATTTCACGATGTCTGTCCGTCTGTCCTTCTGTCCGTCTGTCCGTCTGTCCGTCCGTCCCACGATTATCTCGAGAACGGTTTCGAATTTTCAAATTCTGTTTTCAGCAATCGATTACTGATCACCCAGGCATCTGAACCTCCTATTTTGAAACTGATTGCTCAACAGCAACCGTTAGAAACCGCTACAAAGCTGATTGCTTCGCCACTTTGCTATGCTGTTAGCTGGCTAGGTTTATTAAGTGCCGAAGCTTGCGAAGTCACTTATTGATTTCACGATGTCTGTCCGTCTGTCCGTCTGTCCGTCTGTCCGTCCGTCTGTCCGTCTGTCCCACGATTATCTCGAGAACGGTTTAGAATTTTCAAATTCTGTTTTCAGCAATCGATTACTGATCACCCAGGCATCTGAACCTCCTATTTTGAAACTGATTGCTCAACGGCAACCGTTAGAAACCGCTACAAAGCTAATTGCTTCGCCACTTTGCTATGCTGTTAGCTTGCTAGGTTTATTTAAACTATAATACAGGAGCAGCAAACCGCCGCCGATCAAGTTCCCGCCAAAACTCCCAATAATATGTTTACAATTAAAAACATAAAGATAAGTGTTATAGACTTAATAAAATTAAGAAAAATGGAACATGTAGGTACAATTAACAAATGAATCACTATTACTAAGTATATGAGTACGAGTATATTAATGTGGGGACAACGGGGACAGGCTCAGTATTAGCTGGGCATTATGCTCAGCTCGCTCGCTGTAAATTTTATAGTACGCGAGCAACCCGTGTTCGATCCCCGCCGGCACCAATGAAATTGTTAATTTTAAGTACTGATTTACCACGTGATCGGCGGTGAAGCAAAACATCGTGTGACCCTGCATGTCTGAGAAATAAGAAAAAGTATTTCTAAGACATGTGAAGTTCGCCAACACGCATTGGGGCAGCGCGGCGGACATTTTCTTGTCCTCCCTCTCAGAAATGAGAGGAGGCCTGTGCCCGGCAGTGGATGTAAATAGGCTGCAACGTTACGTTACGTTATATGTCAATTGCGGTCTAATAGTCTAGCAAAAAAACTCGAAAATGGCTCGACCGATTGTAATGATTTTTTTTGTATGTGTTTGAATGTGTAAAATCTCAGTTGGATCGCTATTATTAAATATAAAAACATTAAATTCAAATATTATCTTACAATACCTTCGATAGACAATCGGCTTAAAGATACTTCCTTTCCAACCTTTTTTTAAAGGTTGTAATTTTTTATAGGATGTCTGACAAACGAGCACACAGCCCGTTTGATGGTAAGTGGTTGCTGTCGCCCATAGACATCTATATCTATCCTCAATTACGAATCAAAATGCAGATGCGTTTGTCACCCGTGAGAACTAAGATGGAATGCTTCGTTTCCAGTAAAAAGAGTCTCCAGTTCTCTACACTCGCCATACAAAACGCAGCAGCGTTATGCTGCTATTTTACGTTGGTATTCTGTGAGATCGTGGTCCTTCCCCGTTCGAGCCGACCCATCGGTACTACAACTATACCAGTAATGAAGCTACAGCATGTCTCTACCACATATGATATTACATTATATTTGTGAAATAAAGTAAGACATCAAAATAAATAATTATTATAATTCGACCTAAAAAAAACTTTTGTTCATAAAATAACTCCTTTCTAACCTTTTTTTAAAAAATTGCATAAAGAGTATTCGCTGATAATGTCATAGTCCGCAAGCAACCCGGCCAAGTAATGAAGTTGCAGTGACCATTGCAGTTTTAAGTTCTGTTTTACCACGTGCTCGATGATGAAGGAAAACATCCTGAGGAAACCTGACAAATTAAAAAGAATATATTTTGAGACATTTCAAGTCCGCCAGCTCGCATCGCTCGCATGTCCAGCAGTGCAGTATACAGGCTGTAACTTAATGGGTTTCTAACGATTTTTCGAAATGGGTAAAGCAAGGGAGTAAAACAATTTCCAAGCGTCTGTCTTTCCGACCGATTACAATTGTCGGTGTGTGTCTTCAAGTCAACTTTTGTTGTGCTAAGGCAGTGACATTGAGGTTTCATCACCACTTACCACCAATATTAATCATGACTTGAAAATAGTTTTGACTTTAAGAAGTGAATGAATGAATGAATGAAATATACTTTATTGTACACCAAAAAAAAATACATATGAGAGAAGAAAAAAAACTAAAATTATTTAAAGGTACAATTGGTGGCCTTATCGCTTAGGAGCGATCTCTACCAGGTAACCATTGCAGAGGAAAAAATGACCTGTGAGAAAGGGTAAGGGTGTACATAGGTTGTAGGAAAATACACACGACATACATATAATTATATAATCAATAAATACATACATACTATAATAAATAAATACATTATAAATACAAAAATATAGACATACATATACCAGAGCAGAAAGGATTAAACAAGTAAGTGAAGTCAAAGCCTAAACGTAAGCAAAAAGAGTAGGTAGTAATTTTTAGAGGAATAACTATTTAAGGAGGAAAGAAAAGTGCTTTGACAAGTTATATAAACTTATCAATAGACTGCGCACTTCTAATGTGCAGCGGTAGGGAGTTCCAGAGCCTAACAGCTTCAACAGAAAAGGATTTAGAATAGAAGGAAGTGTTATGAGATGGAATTTTTAGGGTGAGGTTTTTATCAGAGCGAAGAGAGCGACAGTGAGTGTCACCAAGAAACTCAAACCGCTCTTTAAGGTAAGTAGGGGTAGTGGGGTTGAATAGTATACAGCATAAAAGAGAAAGAATGTGAATATTTCTGCGAAGACGGATCGGAAGCCACTTGAGTTTTTCGCGATATTCGGAGACATGGTCATATTTTCGAAGTCCAAATATGAACTGTATGCAAAAATTCTGATTGCGCTCAAGTTTATTAAACAACTCCTCATTTAAATTGAGATAACACGTATCAGCATAATCGAGAATCGGTAAAGGAAGTGATTGTGCAAGCTCAATTTTGGTAGGTATGGGTAGAAAATTACTTAATCTACGGAGAGATCCGACCGACGCAAACACCCTCCTACTTACCTCAGTTACCTGCGGAGCCCAAGATAAAAATTTGTCAAAAGTAACACCTAGATTTTTAACGGTGTCACTATATGGCACAGGTGTCCCATCGAAAACAATACCAGGTAGGGAAGAAAAATCTTTAAGATTAACCAATTTGTGACTGCCTATAATTATAGCTTTTTTTTGATGGATTTACTTTAAGACCGTATGACTTACTCCAATCCACAATTAAGTCAAGATCTTTGTTTTATAAGCCTATAGTATTGGGTAAATCCATCAATCTGGCATTCACATATACTTGGAGATCATTTGCATACAGGTGGTAGCGAGAAGATAATTGGAGCGTGATCGAACTAATGAAGATTAAAAAGAGGAGAGGAGACAACGCGCCACCTTCCGATACACCGGCATTAATCGTACACCAGTTAGAGAACGAGTTATCTACACGTGTCCGTTGCCTGCGACCAAACAAGTAACTATGAAACCAGTCAATCACTTCAGGAGATATGTTAAGAGAAGCTAAGATAGCTAACAGTAGATCAAAATCCACATTGTTAAATGCATTACTAAAGTCAAGTGAGGTCTATACTGTTACGTGCTGTTTATCCATACTTAGATGAATATCCTCTGTAATCTTGACTAAGGCAGTAGTCGTAGTATGACCAACACGGAAATCGGATTGGAAAGAATTGAAAAGACTCCACCTAGATAAGTAGATGCTCAATTGTCGATGAAGTATGCGCTCAAAAACTTTTGAAAATAATGGAATTATGGATATGGAGCGGTAGTCAGAGAAACTAGATGGATTTGCTTTTTTGGGTATAGGAGTAATCTGGGCTTCTTTCCAAGAAGAGGGAAAATTTCCGGACGAAATGGAATAATTAAAAGTTTTAAGAAGTTTTAAGAAGTGTTTTCTTTAATACATATAAGAGGGAGCAAACGAGCATGCAGCCCACCTGATGGTATGGTAACTGACTACCGCTGTCCATGCACAACTGTAGCACCAGGGGTATTATTTATTTGTTTTAAATCTTAATTGTGCAGTTATCTAAACTGGCAACATGCTGACCACAGAATACGAATTGATATTTTCGCATTATAAAGTACCAAAGACCCGCTGAGGCGTAGTAAACGTGTGACGTTATGTCAGAGGGCGCTCGTCCTCCGGATCCAGTTACGCAGCGGACATGTCATCTGACACTTCCGTTTCCGAACGAGCGACCGGCAGGTGAGTGTATCCGATCGATCCGAGTTCGATACCAATGGCCGAGGTACTGTGGCTTAAAAATAAAACTTGAAAATATTTTTACGTTGGTAGACGCCAGCGTACAATAAAAGCTTGCGCATTTCAGCAATTAAATCTATACAAATAAATAAAATTTAAATGCTTGTTTGTAATGTAAAAATAATAATTTTTTAGTAAATGCATATGAGAATAGATACGGTACTTATAGCAAAAAACAATTTTTAATTTTTGTCTGTCAGTCTGTCTGTCTATCTGTTTGTTCCAGCTAACCTTTCGAAATGGCTGGACCTGGATTTTGAGGGGACTTTTACTGTCAGATAGCTGATGCTATAAGGAGTAAGGGATAGGCTACTTTTGTTTTAAAAAAAGAATTAAGGTTCCGAGCAAAAAAAAATTAAACCCCATGAAATCGAATCGTAATGTAGATCCTTATTGGCTGTAAGATATAGATGTATACGTAAAATAGTTAAAAGAACTTTAGAGAGACATGGAATTTATTAAATAAATAAAAATAAAATAAAGTAACTAATTCCACGCGGATGAATTCGCGGGGAATAGCTAGTAGTATAATATTACTATCATTTGTAATTTAATAAACCAATATTTTATTTGAGCTTTTTCGTACGGGCCGATGTTTTGTCTACTACTTTTTAAACATCGATCAATAAAAAATAAAAAAGTAAAAAAAAAAAACTTGCTTCTGAAGTCAGTGCTAAGACACTGTAAAGAAGATATTTTTTTGTTTTTATTTACAAAAACGTTACCCACACACTAAAATTTCCTTCTGTATCGTAGAGGCAGTTTACAAACACAAATTGCACAAGGATGTGGTCTGGATGTGTGCATCCAGACCCGGGACAATTATTTGTAGGCCATACAAATACTTGTTCCGTGCGGGATTCGAAACCGCGGCCCCCAGCACAACAACTCATTGCTAAGCCACTGTGCCACGGAGCCGTTAAATTAAAACCCCGACTTCAGAAACAATAATGTGAAAATTATTTTATCTTTTTTTAATTTTCAGTAAAAGTTAATTTTTTCCCTTTCGAGTGGACTAAGGATATCACAAGTTCAAAATAATGACTAGATTTTTTTTTATATGATAAGGGTGACAAACGAGCACACAGTCCACATGATGGTAAGTGGTTGCTGCGGCCCATAGACATCTACATCTATCCTCTATTACAAATCAAAATGCAGATGCGTTGTCACCCGTGAGGACTAAGATGGAATGCTTCATTTTCAGTAAAAAGGGCCTCCGGCCACCTGCACTCACCAAGCGAAACGCAGAGGTAAACCTCTCCTTCACGCTGGTATTCTGTGAGGTCGTGGTATCACCCCGGTTCGAGCCGGCCCATCCATGCAACAGCAAAAGCTGCCGCGTGGCTCTACCACTGTTAAAAATGTCTGTAAATTAATGACTAGAATGTCGTGATTATATTATATTAAAATCTTCATCCCCAATTATTCCACCATCAGGCATGAAGTTTTTTTCTTGAAATCTGTATGGGACCACCGCTGAAGTTTACATTATGTAATTAAAAAAAAACACAGTAAAATCGGCTCATAAACAAGGAAGTTATGTCCGAACATGTTCTAGATAGGGATTTTTTAGAATTTGGTATAAGGGTGACAAACGAGCACACAGTCTATCTGATGGTAAGTGGATACTGTGGCCCGTGGACATCTACTTACATCTATCTTTGATTAAGAATCAATATGCAGATGCGTTTTTATCCCTGATGACTAAGATGGAATTCCTCGTTTTCAGTAAAAAAGGTATTCGGTTCTCTACACTCAAAATACGAAACACAGCAGTATTAATCCGTTAGTTCACGCTGGTATTGAGATATATGAGAGCGTGGTCCCTCCCCGGCTTAGCCGATCCATTCAACTATATATAATACAGTTGTAGTGTAGCTCTACTCTTTGCACATAAATACAGAAGGCCGTCACTCACGCAGATCATCGGTGAGATTAGTGCGACCACGTTTAAACTCATTAAACCAGTTGTAAACAGTGACAGGAGATGGGGCTTCATCGTGAAAGGCTAATCGAAGTCTATCATAACATTCTTGTTGACTTAAATGCCATCGAAAGTCATAAATAATCATTGTACGAAAATTTTCTCGCGTTAAATTCATGCTGACGTGACTCAGACAATTTTCAATTTGCCGCCAAATCGTAAACAAATGATTGAAATTAATAAAATACATATACAATAATACTGGCAAAGAGTTCCATTTTCAAAATTTGTTCTTTTTTTAATTATATTATCGTTTACAAGTGGCCACACACATATACAAACATACATAAATATTAACGATACGGTATTCCGTATATGCCTGATATAAAATATCCATCATGATATGAAGGACAGCGTTATCTAAATGCGCGAGACATCTACTCTGATCGCCAATATATCGACATAGGTAAACCATATTCTTCTTAAAATTTCTTCTTAAAAGTTGTATTAAAGAAAACTTGCACAAAAAGGGTTATTATAATATCAAGGAATACATGAATGAAAATAGCCCCTGGGAATAAAGTGATCGCTACCATGCTGGTTCTATTAAAATTCGTTTAAAAATTGTAGAAACAAAATGATTGTAAAATGAAAAATGTTTAAAAAATAGTCCTGCTAGGTTTCTTGCTGGTTCTTCCTAGGACAGAGGTATTTTCCGAACCAGTGGTAAATAAAAAAATGACTTTCAATAAGTATTATGTAATAATCAGTATTGAAAAAAAAGCATTCTACTCTATTCTATTCTAAAATTAAAAATTGGAGAGGCCAGTGTCCAGAGTGCACTGTTATAGATAACGAATATTTTCCTTATTAATCATATTAGGCAGGAGAATCTGCATGGGCCGTGCCTGGCGCACCAGAAATGTTCGGAGTGGGACTAAGTGGGACTTGTACGTGGTAGAGCCATGCTGCAGTGTATATCAGTAGTATAGTTGTAGCACGAATGGGTCGGCTCGACCGGGGAAAGACCACGCTCTCACAGAATACCAGCGTAAAATAGCAGCTTAACACTGTTGTGTTTCGTATGGTGAGTGTAGAGAACCGAAGACCCTTTTTACTGGAAAAGAGGCATTCCATCTTAGTCCCCACGGGTGACAACGCATCTGCATTTTGATTCTTTATTGAGGATAGATGCAGATGTCTATGGGTCTCAGCAACCACTTACCATCAGGTGAACTGTGTGCTCGTTTGTCACCCTTTGCTATAAAACAATGTTGGATTACCAACTTAAATCTGAAGTTAAATAATTTCACACAAAAACCCTTGGCTTATTTTATTGCGTACATTATGCTTTAGATTCATCGGCCACCACTTTTTGGAGCCAAGAACACCCTGGAAAATAACTGTAAATATTTCAATGACAGCAGCATAACTTATGTAATATATAATACTTCACTTTTACTTATTCAGCCGTTGTAGGTGGTAGTACTGACTGTAAATGTCACAGTAGCCAAGCAACTTGGGTTCGAATCCCGCCGGAACCAATAAAAACTTTATTTGCTATTTTAAGTGCTGATTAACCAAGTGTTTGGCGGTGATGGAAAACATCGTGATGAAATTTGCACAAAACATTCCGAAGACATGTGAAGTTTGCCAATACGCATTGGGGCCAGCGCGGCGGATATTTCCTTACCCTGCAATCCATTCAGAAATAAGAGGAGTCCGATGCCCAGGAGTGGGACGTAGGCTGCAACATTATTATACTGTTGCGCGCCACTATTAATGTCTTGTACATGGCAACACTAGTTACACTAGCGCCCTCTAGTGTCGAGTAGCAGAACTAGGAGAGTCAAGATCAGTTTTTAATTGTCTCGAACCGCAAGCTCGTAACAATACTATAGCTATTACTAATTATTTTATTTTTCAACGTTACAAGCCCACTGTAATAAGCTTTCAATAAATTTTAATGAGCAACACACTTGAAATTAAAAATTAAGCGTTTAGCTCTTGAACTACCCCGGCGCAATAACCGAGCCCCAGCTCGATCCCCGCCGGCACCAGTGAATTGGTTAGTTCCGATTTTCTGTTACCTTTACAAACCTTTTAAAGTTCATGGCAGGACAAAAGCCTCCCTACCTCATATTTGCCATAATTGCCACGCTTGGCAAACGGGTTGACAACCGCAGTTTTTTTTTGTTATTTTTTTAAACATTACTAATATCCCCTTTAACCACTTCCGGTAAGCTTAAAATGCTTGTTGCTTGCTTGCTTAGAAGTGGTTCACGACAGTAGTCGAATGGCGGATTCGAACCCACCAACTTTCAAGTTCGCGGTCCGCGCCCTGCCATTAGGCTACTGACGCTATAAAGATTTATTAAGAAGACGTTGTTGCCCATCTCCTGATTTGTTTCTTTCTGTAGCCTCTTACGACAGCCACGGGATGATATGGGGTAGTGGATATTCTTACACCGCCACTACACGCAAATTTTCAGTGCTGCTTATCATTTGCCACGTGCTCTGAGTTTAAGGGAAAGCATCGTGAAGAAATATGCATGCCTGAGGAGTTAACATGACATGTGAATGTGAAGTCCGTCAACTCGCACTGGTCAAATTTGGAGAATATATTTTTAAAATAAAATATTTTTGTGGCGCTCTATCCATTTGCCCATTTGCCCAAAATATCGCTATACAAGCATGAAAGACAAGTACAGTGTGGAATGGACAAACATATACGAGTAGAAATGACGAAATCAACATCCCGCATTGTATCCACTTCAAAACTGAACTGACTTTTTTTCAAATATACAATAAGAAGGATTGTAGTAATGACTGTACATTTTTAACCCTCGAAGAAGAAAAAGGGGCGGGGGGGGGGGTTACCGTGTATCTGTCAGTGGCATCGTAGCTGTCAAACGGTTGAACCGATTTAGTTTTTTTTTTCCTTGAAAAAAAAAATCGTTTCAAGATCATCAGCTCTTTTTGATTCTGGGGTTTTCAATTTTTTACTTAATAACAGCGGTATAGGTCATTTTTAGTAATTTTTGAAGGCTCCTAGTTTTTTTTATTTAAATGTTTTATAGAAAGAAAAACATAGGAACGTGGCATATATATCTATATATATTTTATTGTAAAAAATATTTTCTTAAAGAATAAATAAAGAAATAATAACGAAAATACCAGGAACAAAATAGAGGAATACGTTTGTATGTTTGTACTAAGTACCGCTCGGATATTATCCTAAACCCCCTCAGTAACGGCTGTAAATTCACTTTTTATTTTTATAAATTTCAATATCGTTTCCATAGTTTAGAATATATATTTCGGCTCCCAACTTCGTGGGCGGTAGACCACCTGTGTCCAGGCATCACTGCTCAATGAGCCGAGTGGTTCCGAGGCACGCAACACTAGCTGTACTAAAATTCACACGCGGTGAAGGAGTTAGGCAAAAAACTTCGCACGCTACATTTTCGAGTTTTTGCGAGCAACACAGCATCCGTAGTTCTTCTTTGGCTTCTCAACTTTAAGAAATTGGTTATTTTGAATCTAAAATTAAATTAATATGTGAGCAAATTAAAGCTTTTAATATTAAATGTGGTACTTAATTATATTTAGACCTATTATATAGAGACCTAGTTCTAATACACATTTATTTCTTGTAAGAAAAAAAGAGTTACTCCCAGACCTGGAACAATTACTTGTAGGTCATACAATATATTTGTACTTCAATATGTTAAGTTCAATAATACAAAGTGTTAATTAGTTCCGTGTGGGATTTCGAGAGGTGGCACAAGCGCCGCATCTTAATGGTAAACCGCTGCGCATCGGAGCCGTTAAATATAAAACAAAAAAAAACCTAAATAAAAAATAAAAAATCTGTAAAAATAAATATTAGTTTTTAATTTTTATTGCGTTTCTTTGCCATTCATCCAATTACTTTGAAATTTTGGTGAATTGTTTATGCACTTGTGAAGGTTTCTCACAGTTTTTTTTTTTTTATAAAATTGAAGTGATGAAACAATTTACTGTACACCTGATGGCTAGTGGCTACCACAGCCCATAGACACCTGCAAACAACTTCAAATAAAGTAGTTTCCTCGATTACAAATCAAAATGCAGATGCGTTGTCACCCGTGCGGACTATGATGGAAAGTCCCGTTTTCAGTAAAAAGGGTATCCGGTTCTCTACACTCACCAAACGAAACACAGCAGCATTAAGCTACTATTTTACGCTGGTGTTCTGTGAGAGCGTGGTCCTACACCAGTCGAACCGACCCTTCGTGCTACAACTATAATATAGCTGCAGCATGGATCTACCACGTACAAAAGTAATTTACTTTATACGTGGTAGAGTCTTGCTGCAGCTATATTAGTAGTATAGTTGTAGTACGAATGGGTCGGCTCGACCGGGAAAGGACATCGCTCTCACAGAATACCAGCGTAAAATGATAGCTTGAAACTGCTGTGTTTCGTATGGTGAGTGTAGAGAACCGGAGACCCATTTTACTGGAAAAGAGGCATTCCATCCTAGTCCTCACGGGTGACGACGCATCTGCATTTTGTTTTTTTATTGAGGATAGATGTGGATGTCTATGGGTCATAGCAACCACTTACCATTAGGTGGACTGTGTGCTCGTTTGTCACCCTATCCTATAAAAAAATACTATTTATTCGATTGTGATGAAACTTTGTGGAGTTGATGTGCGCGCCCTGTCGATTGTTGCTGACGAAAAATTTCGGTATTTATAAACTAAGTACTTTTTATCTAATGCGTTTATTAGTTTATGCTTGCAATCTCTGCGTTAATACTTATTTAATACATTAACTTACTTATTAATATCGGTAAAATCAATAGTTATTTATGAAAAAAAAATTGTCTATAGAATAACGTTATAGAAGCCGACTATTTCACATTTCCCATCTAACGTTCATTGTTTTAATTAATTGCATTAAAAAATCTCTGGGTCAATTTCACTTAAAAAATCAAATTTCTTCTCGATCAATGATATATTGTTATTTTTAGTATCATCTTATCACTTAATAGAAACCCACGGGTATCGGAAAGAAGTCGTCCGCGTATCCAACATATGGCCGATTGGCCGGGACGTGGAACTTTCGCATGAGCGGCTCTACCTGGGTGGGCGAGCTATCACACTCCTGCCAGCGCGCCAACACGGTCCAGACTGGAAGCAATCGATACTAGTATCGAATGTTACGATTCCTTGTCAAAATAATCTTCTGGTTGTATTGGTAGTTGTCTCGATATACTCTTATAAGATTAGTTATCAGTTATCTCTTAACAGCGAGTTAGCGTATAAACAAGAAATTAATTCTGTTTTTTTTTGAAATTATTAAATGTCCTTTTTTATAGAATAAGGATGAAAAACGAGCACAGTCCACCTGATGGTAAGTAGATGCTACGGCACACAACCACATCTCATCATGCCCAATTTATAAATATACACCTACACCTACATACATACATACAAATAAATAAAATTGAAGTGTCTGTTTGTAATGTCAAAATCACAGCTTTTCAATAAATGCTTATGAAAGTATATACGCTACATATAACAAAAAACATTATTTTAAATTTTTGTCAATCTGTCTGTCTGTCTGTTTGTTCCAACAAATTTCTGAAATGGCTAGACTGATTTGATGGAACTTTTACTGGCAGATAGCTGATATTATAAGGAGTAACTTAGGCTCATCGATATAAATGTACTACGCACTAGATTTCGCATTGAGAACATTGACTATGTTCAACTGAACTGTACTTCAATCCTTACACTAAAATAAATATTGCGTAAATTGAAGATTTGTGAATTCCATATGATAATTATTATTACATTTTATTTAGAAATATGTTTGTTTAAATTAAAATAAGAGGATTTTATATTAAATGCATATATTTATTTTATTTAGAATAGAATAGAATAGAATAGAATAGAATAGAATAATTTTTATTCAATATACATTACATGTGTAATTGTTATTGAAAGTCATTTTTTACTTTACCACTGGTTCGAAAAAAAACCCTCTGTCCTGGGAAGAACCAGCAAGAAACCCAGCGGGACAATTTTTTTAAAATAAATTTTACAATATAAATGATTACGAACTATTTACAAAATTTATTTTAGAAACTGCTTGGAAGCGACCACCTCATTCCCAGGGGTTATTATCAACCATGTATTCATTTATACTATAATAACCCTTTTTATACAGTTTCAGCTTAATAAAACATTTAAACTTGGTAATAGAGAGAACCTGTACACTTTCCGGGGCCCTGTTGTAATAGCGTATACATTGCCCCAAGAATGAATTACTGACTCTGTGGAGTCGAGAAACTTTTTTATTTGCATTAAATACCGCGCATGCGCGAAGACAGAGTAGCGCACAATTTTTGTTTGGAATAGTTTCTCTAGTACGTAGTACATATAACTCAATGCTTAGGCTACTTTAATTTTAGAAGAATAATTAGGTAAACACTGGCGAAGTCGCGGGGAACAGCTTGTTTGCAGTAATAAGTGTCTCCGGTTTTCTACACTCACCGTACGAAATACTGAAGCATTAAGCTGCTATTTTCTGCTGGTATAGTATAGAATAATATGACAAACGAGCACACAGTCCACCTGATGGTAAGTGTTTGCTGTGGCCCATAGAGATCGACATCTATATTCGTTTGCGAATCAAAATGCAGATGCGTCGTCACCCGTGAGGACTAAGATGGAATGCCTCTTTTCCAGTAAAATTGGTCTCCGGTTCTATACACTTACCATACGAAAAACAGCAGCATTAAGCTGCTGTTTTACGCTGGTATTATGTGAGAGCGTGGTCCTTCCCCGGTCGAGCCGACCCATTCGTGCTACAACTACACTACTAATATAGCTGTAGCATGGCTCTACCACGTGTAACTACGCTTGTTTCATTTATATTTCATTGGTGCCGGTAGGGATCGAACCAAAGTTGCTCGCGTACTGTGAAATTCAGAGCTAGCGCTGAACCTCTGAGCTAATACGGCTTGCATAAGTTTGATGTACAAAAGTACAAAGTTCTAATGCTATGTAGGTATAGAAGGATTAAAAGGGGGAGCATTGTAAGAAATATCTACTCTTTTAACGGTACGTAATAATATCTGATTACAGTACACTTTGTCGTATGTTGCCGACTGGCTTGTTAGACGTAAGTGCGACAGCTGATCATCCCGTGTTCGAATCCCGGATCGCGACGAAGTTACTGGGTTTTTCTCTGTGCCACTAATAAAGAAAAATTGGCAATGTTTCTCCTTCGTGCTTCAGAAGAACACGTATAAACCGATAGTCCTGCGCCTGATCTCTCGCTGGTCGTGCCGGATTGCCGTCCCAGAGTGAAAGGGAAATTGCACCTGTGCTTGCGCCCACACTTGTACATTATAATCCTATTCTTCGAAGCTCGGTTGAGACTGGGCGTAATGACCGAAATTCGGTCTGGAGGACTTTTTAGTATCATATTATACCTATAGCCTCCGAAAAATAATACGTACATAGGTAGTTTTGGTGCATATATATTTATCAAATAATGGTTAACTAGGAATAGAAAAAGAAACAAACTAATAACTAGAAGCTCCGGATACTCGTTACTTTTATTAATTACTTATCTAAATAGTATTAAATCGCACTAAACGTTTCTCGCCACAGAAACAAAAGCTTCCGCGCGCTGCCCGCCTTGTTAACCCGATACCCGTTGACAGTCACTTTCCCGCGCACAATATGTCATGTTTTTTTTTCAGCCGAGGGGTTGGATACAAACAGCCAATTACCGTAGGGGCGGGTGTAGAGTGCACTTGCCAAGAGATAGCCATTTAGTCACCAACGTCAGTCTGTAAGGGTGCGTCTTGAATCACAAAATGCTAATTAGGTAGATAATTAATATTTCACCTACGCTGAAATTTATGTGGCCAATTTATTGGTAGATTTAAGTACCGCGTACGGTGTTGCCATGGCGCATGCTTTGACCGATACGTTTAATTTAATTAGTGAACTGGTGCTCTGTGAAACTGTGATTTTGTGATTGTGTGTTTTTAAAAATATATTACAAAGTGTATTTGGATACGATTGGAACATTGGTTTTAAAAAGGTAAGCGTATTAATAGACCCTAGAACAGTTATAAATTCCTTCAGTATCGGACTCCATAAATAATTTAATTAATGAGTGGCGGAAACAACAAGAACTATGTGCTTCAGCGAGGTCATTTAATTCTATTTCATAATATATTCTCCATTCCTCCTTCTTCAGCTCATTGAAAGAATGTTGAAAGGCTGGCTTAGTGAAGAGTATTTATTATAGTTAATGTTATAATGTTGAATGAGACACATTTAGGAATAATCAAACGTAATAGAAGCAGACATATTCGTTGTTCTTTTATATCAAATTCGTACGGGAGAATAAACTTCTAAATTTCATGTCAATTGATCATTATAGGGCGATGTATCAAGTGCAGTTTCTTGTTATTTATATTGGTAAAAAAAATATTTCTATTTTTTATTGTATCATCACCAGGCCAAAAATTAAAAACAAATGTGGACTTCTTTATTTTTTATTTATCCCCGATTTAAATTTCGGAGTAATCAAAATTCAATAATGTATTTTTTTATTATAAATTTGTTGTATAGGCTGGAAATAACGAACGGGATATGGAGGAAAAGTACATTAAATATTGAAGTTATCATACATTCATTTGTTTTTTTTTGTAATTATCTACCGAATTCCAACTCTTTTAAAAAACCTTATCTGAACAAAGATTTGCATCAACTAAAATGCAAACAAAAAAAAAATAGGCAGTCACTACTTTGTCGAAAATATCTATGTTAAATATAAAATTCGAATAACATTGTATTCTTATAATTAAAGAAGGTCATGGAATCTAACCTATTGAATTAACTGCGCTTTTTACTGCTCATAATTAGAACAAATGCTGACAAACAATATTAAAATCTGAAAAGGTACAACCAGTGCTCATATAGCTATAAATAGCGAACACTTCTAGACAATATTTAATTTTCAATTATATGTGGTAGAGCCATGCTGCAGCTATATTATTTAGCATACTTAGTTGTAGCACGAATGGGTCGGCTCGACCGCGGAAGGATCACGCTCTCACAGAATACCAGCGTAAAATAGCAGCTACACTGCTGTGTTTCGTGTGGTGAGTGTAGAGAATCGGAGACCCTTTTTACTGCAAAAGAGGCATTCCATCTTAGTCCTCACGGGTGACAACGCATCTGCATTTTGATACGCAAACGTTAATAGATTTAGATGTCTATGGGCCAGAGCAACCACTTACCATCAGGTGGCAGTGTGCTCGTTTGTCACCCTTATACTATAAAAAAATAATAGTTTTCTTCATGTCCCGTTCGCTTTTTCCACCCTGTATAGGTATTATAATTTTTTTTTATTATTTAAACTAAAAGTCAAAGTTTAATTTACAGCTTATATAGGACTGGGCACAGGTCTCCTCTCATTTCTGAGAGGGTTTTAGGACAAGGAAGTGTCCGCCGCGCTGCCCCAATGCGTGTGAGCGGACTTCACATGTCTCAGAAATATATATGTTTTTCTTATTTCTCAGACATGCAGGTTTCCTCACGATCTTTACCATCACCGCCGAGCACGTGGTAAATCAGCACATAAAATTGCAATTAACAATTTTATTGGTGCCGGCGGGAATCGAGCCCGGGTTGCTCGCGTACGCATATAAGCGCTTAGTCTCTGAGTTACCAGGCTCTATTTAAACTAAATGATGATTATAATAAATTGTTATTTAGTTTATTACCGTTACCGTGTAGTGGCGGTGTAAGAATATCGACTACCCCATATCACCCCATGGGTGTCGTAACAGGCGACAGAGGGAAACACACCAGGAGATGGGAAGCAGCGTCTTCCTAATGACGATTAAAAATAAAAACTGCGGTTGCCAACCCGCTTGCCATGCGTGGCAACTCTGGTAAATATACCACCTATGAGGAGTCTTTGGGGGAAGACTACGTTCGGTAGTGGACTTTAATAGGTGTTACGGTAACGGTAGTTTATTATATTACTTTTTTTTGATAATGCAATGTCGTTTAACATTTTCTTGATTAACTCCGAACCCCCCCCCCCCCCCCCGGCTGATTTGGTGATTTCTGAATCTCGACAACAGCGCCACCTAACGTGAATCTAAACCAAATGTGATGTGTCTTAATGAGAATCTAAACCATGTAGGGACCCATAGAAATTTCATCAAGATCAGTCAATCGGTCGGTTTTTGTGTTGTAGCGAGACTAACCGACAGCAATTGAATTTTACGTACGTTATCAGGATCAGTATTCAGACCTATAGAAGTAACTTTTTTTTTAAAACTCGATCATATATTCTTTTTTAATTTTATTGAAAAAAGGTTTTTTTTTACATTTATGTGGTTTTATTACCTCTTACTGACACTAGCCGATACTAAAGCTAAGTAAAGCTGGGTCTTTGACAATCCTCTTACTCCCCAAACGATGCAGAGGTAATAAAACCGCATAAAATTTGCATACAATTATTTAAATAAAATTAAAATTCTAATAAATTCCTCACTCAAAGGCTAAGTATAGCCATTCAGCGGGGAAACGCAGCCAGCGTTCTTGGCACGATACCGCGGGGAGTAGGACTATATAATAATTTAGTTTCTAGTTTTAGTTTTTTTTTTTTAATTATTATTATAGTTTTTAGTATTAAAAAAAATAGTTTTCGAGTTTAAAAAAAAAAGTTATTTCTATACTTTTGAATAATGAACCTGATAACGTACTTAACGGGAACCACAGGGTTTTTGTTACATATTGTACAGAGTAATAGACTAGCGACCAGTTCGAGCTTAGTCTGGATAGGATCTATTAATCTGGTAGTATTTTTTTCTCTTATTAATTATTACGTATATTTTCTTTTAGTTTCTTATAATATATATTTAGTTGGAATAGATTATGATAATTGTTAAATTAAGCTATAATTTTAATTGAAAAACTAATTATTAGTTTGTTTAAATCTCTTTTGAAATTGTTTAAATTGATAAGGTTTTATAGGCCAAAATTACTATTGCATTTTTTTGTTTGTTTCTGGTTTTGGTTTGTTTCTGTTATTAACTCACTTTCAGATTTATACAGTAATACTAGCAGAAACAGCATGTAGTGTTTACCTTTAAATGATTTTACACACTCTTTTTTTTTATAGGATAAGGGTGACAAACGAGCACACAGTCCACCTGATGGTAAGTGGTTGCTGCGGCCCATAGACATCTACATCTATCCTCTATTACAAATCAAAATGTAGATGCGTTGTCACCCGAGAGAACTAAGATGGAATGCCTCATTACCAGTAAAAAGGGCCTCCGGCCACCTGCACTCACCAAGCGAAACGCAGAGGTAAACCTCTACTTCACGCTGGTATTCTGTGAGGTCGTGGTACCACCCCGGTTCGAGCCGGCCCATCCGTGCGACAGCAAAAGCTGCCGCGTGGCTCTACCACTGTTAAAAACTCTGCACTCTGTGCAAGTAATATTGTAATTATATTTTAGGAAATGTATGTAACGTATGTATTGTAAAATCGCTGGTAGACAAATAAATAAATAAAATTATTTATATTTAAAATAATCAAAGACCATTTTTACGTTATTAACTTTTTTTAAACAAGTGGTAAAATAAAAAATTTTGTACAACCGACTTCAATATTAATATAATTCATTGTTGATTTTCTTAAAACCGCTCGACAGATTTCCATAAAATTTAAATGGAAAGTATACCCTTTGAAACAAAAAAGAATTTTCAAAATCGGTTCAGACGTCTTCGAGTAATCGGTGAACGTATATAAAAAAAGATTCAGACGAATTGACAACCCCTTTCTTTTTTAAAGTCGGTTGAAAATCTAATTTCCGGATAAACTTTAACCTATATTCCGCCTAGTATTGATCTCTACCTGTTCGTAGTTTCATCATAATTTACATGGTAGAATCATGCTGCAGCTTTATTAGTAGTATAGTTGTAGCACGAATGGGTCGGCTCGACCGGGCAAGGACCACACTCTCACAGAATACCAGCGTAAAATAGCAACTTAATGCTGCTGTGTTTCGTATGGTGAGTGTAGAGAACCGGAGACCCTTTTCACTGGAAACGAGGTATTCCATCTTAGTCCTCACGGGTTACAACGCATCTGCATTTTGATTTGTAATAGAGGATAGATGTAGATGTCTATGGGCCACAGCAACCACTTACCATCAGGTGGACTGTGTGCTCGTTTGTCACGCTTATCCTATAAAAAAACAATTGGTTTTGCAATTGTGATGATTAGCGTCAACAGACAGACATAAGTTTTAAAAATGTTTATTTATGTTTTAATCGCATCCATATAACCCCCTGAGCCTAATAGAAGCAAGTTATTTTAATATTACAGGCAGACACTTCAATTTTATTTATATGTCTGTCTAATATACAAAAAATATAAATAAAAATATTTTATGTGTTGTTCATCATCATTTGCACTTGCGCGAAGGTTATAGGCATAGTACAATTAACTTACAGTAGGTGGCGCGCGTATCGTACAGCCAAATTTATTTGAAAATTACATACCTATCATTCAACTTAATTGAATGTATTATTATTCCCAACTAAACTATATAACTGTTCCAAATTTGAAACGATATTTCCGCAATTTCTTCTGCGTCTGCAACGCGCCGGTTACCAGCTAGTACCTAATAAAAATAACTTATAAGCACTACAGAACAGTTCTGATATTTTGTTTACATCTTAAACATAAACATATACATAAACATTCACGCCTGTCACCCAGAGGGGTAGGCAGAGACTTCCATTTGGCACGATCCTGACACACCTCTCTCGCCTCCTCAACATCCATATACCTACGCATACACGCTCGTCGGTTAAAGGTACTCTTGAATTGGCCCATTTTCAATATATCCCCAATATGGTCGATAAACTTTCGCCTAGGGCGACCCTTCCCGACTCTGCCGTTCACCTCTGCAACATAAATTTGCTTTGTCACTCTTTCCTCATTCATTCTTTCTTCATGACCAAACCACCGAAGCATTCCTTTCTTAATCCTGGTCACAAAATCATCTTGCAAACCACACTCTTCTCTTATCACACAATTTCTCACTCTGTCATTCAGATTCATCCCTAACATACTCCTTAATGACCGCATTTCCACAGCATTTATTCTACTCTCGTGCTTCTTCTGCCACACCCAACTTTCACTACCATACATTAAAGCTAACATAGCATTGTGAATTGCCATACGTGCCATTTTGGACACATTCTGACTTTTCACAATAGGGTGTAGGACCCCATCCACTCTATTACCTGCATTCACTCGTCGTTCTATATCCTTATCATATCTACCATCCCTGTTAAACACACATCCCAAATACACAAACTCATCTACTTGCTCGACCAACTTCCCTTCTATTCTTATTTCACATATCGTTTTACTTTCTTCTCTTTCAAAAACCATAACTTTCGTCTTACTTGCGTTCAATTTCATTCCCTTTTCTTTTAATGTCCTGTTCATTAATGTAACCATCATTTGCAACTCGACTGCCGACGACGCAAGTATGACTTGATCATTGGCGTACAAAAGGCATTTGACGGTTAACTCACCCATTCTTAACCCGCATTCTTCTACTTCAAAATTTTTCAAACAACTGTTCATAAATAGGTTGAACAGCCACGGGGACGCCACACAGCCCTATCTGACACCTTTATGGATGCCAAACCAGTCCGAGTAGGCCCCGTTGATCCTGACACAAGCACTAGAGTCCCTATACAGAGACTTCAATGCCTGTATCCCAGCGCTCAACCCAAATGAGTTCAGTGTTTGCCATTACATATCCCTGTCCACTCTGTTATAAGCCTTCTCCAAGCCCATGAACGCAGAAAAAACTTTTTGGTTTTTGGCCAAAAACTTCTCCGCGACCATGCGCATGGAAAAGACCTGATCCGTACATCCCAGTCCCTTTCTAAATCCCTCTTGCACATCCCAAATTTTTCCATCAGTTTCTTTCATAACTCTTTCAATTAGTATCTTAGCATACAGTTTTCCCACAATGCTAAGAAGGCTGATACCACGGTAGTTTTTACAGTCCTGCTGTGATCCTTTTCCCTTATATATTGGGACTATTACGGCTTTGCACCAGTCTCCCGGTACCCGCTTAAGTTCCCAACATAAATTAAATAAGGTGTACAGAAGGTCTGCCACCACTCCTTCTCCAGCCCTTAGCATTTCGAGAGATACTCTATCATATCTGGCTGCCTTACCTGCTTTCATACTTTTCATTGCTTTCATTATTTATTACATCTTAAAAAGTCGTATAATTATTCATCATTAATTAATTACAGCCACTGCTAAATATAGTATCCTGAAAGAGTGCCTCGAAAGAGAGTTATAATTTTAATTATCTAAAGTTACATTTTATTTACTGTCATAAAATTATAATTTTAATATTTTTATAATAGCTTGTATTTATGAAGAAAACTCAAAAGTTAATAATAGACCGTGTTTCTTTCTCGGAATTGATAAACTATCTAAGTTAAGGTAGGTATAATGTAATAACATAAAATGAACTTCGGTCTCAGGTTTCACCGATACAGCCTTGCCTAGTGCGGAAATCTACAGATATTACCAATTATTTATTTCTTTCTGTTAATAAAACATTTTTTTTATTTACATACAAAACTACGCGCTTACTCTAAATTTCACAGTATGCAAGTAACCCGGGTTCGATCCCCGCCGACACAAATGAAATAGTTAATTGCAATTTTTACGTGGTAGAGCCATGCTGCAACTATATTAGTAGTATGCTCGGCTCGACCGGGCAAGGACCACGCTCTCACAGAATACCAACTTAAGGTGACACTAGTCGACATTATTTCCATAGAAATTTCGGAGGGGTTTTACTCCGCTGTTTGACAATGTACATCCAAATTTAAACATGATATCGTTTTGTCTCATTATTAAAATTGTCTGTACGGAAACAGAATAGGAAAGTAAAATGTTATTAAAAAGTTACGAGCTACCAAACATTCGTTTTTATTGCCAATTTTAACACAACTTTGGGCGTAAATTAGTAATAAAAGAAATGTAAAATTTCCAAAACAAAGTCGGTACCGACACAGCTCAAGAGCAGTTTAACGCTGCTGTGTTTTGTATGGTGAATGTCGGAGAACCAGATACCCTTTTTACTGGAAATGAGGCATTACTACTCACCTACTGTCACCATCATCACTATCTACTCATTCATTAACAACAACCTATCATAAGTCCACTGGCGAATATAAACTACCCCATAGATTTACTAACAGGAGGGTATATTTGACCTAATAGCCAGGATTGGAGTTTTTTTTATAGGATAAGGGTGACAAACGAGCACACAGTCCACCTGATGGTAAGTGGTTTCTGCGGCCCATAGAGATCGACATCTATCCTCGTTTGCGAATCAAAATGCAGATGCGTTGTCAGCCGTGAGGACTAAGATAGAATGCCCCGTATCCAGTAAAAAGGTTCTCCGATTCTCTACACTCACCAAACGCAGCAGCATGAATCTGCTATTTTACGCTGGTATTCGTTTTCGTGCTAAAACTATACTATTAATATAGCTGTAGCATGGCTCTACCACGTATATAATGTTGGGTATACAACCGTAGTTATTTATTATTTTGATTTTCCTGTTGCATATCCTCCTATCACCTGTTAGGACACCCACATTATAATATAGGATATAGCGAATTCTCTTGCGCACATAGAGTCACATAGAGCTCAAAGAATGACTCTTGTCCACCTGGATCCATCTACTACTTTAAATTACCATTACCGTTACAGCCTATTAAAGTCCACTGCTGAACATAGGCCTCCACCATAGATTACCTCATAGAGATATTTTGTCATAGTTGGTAATATTACTGTTGATTTAATAATTTCACCTCTCAGTGGGTCATGTGCTCCTGGTAGATTATCTTCTATACACCCATCCATTACAGCCTATTAAAGTCCACTGCTAAACATAGGCCTCCACCATAGATTTACCTCATAGAGATATTTTGTCATAGTTGGCAATGTTACTGTTGATTTAATAATTTCACCTCTCAGTGGGTAAATTGCTCCTGGTAGATTATCTTCTATACATCCATCCTTTACAGCCTATTAAAGTCCACTGCTGGACATAGGCTTCCCCCATAGATTGCCTCATAGAGAGATATTTTGTCATAGTTGTAATGTTACTGTTGATTTAATAATTTCACCTCTCAGTGGGTCATGTGCTCCTGGTAGATTATCTTCTATACATCCATCTTACTTACAGCCTATTAAAGTCCACTGCTAAATATAGGCCTCCACCATAGATTGCCTTGATATTTGCCATAGCTGCTACGATTGGCAAGCGGGTTGGCAACCGCAATTCTTTATTTTCAGTCGTTATTAGGAAGACGCTGCTGCCCATCTCCTGATTTGTTTCCCTCTGTCACCTCTTACTATACCCACGGGATGATATGGGGTAGTCGATATTCTTACACTGCCACTACACGGTAAGTTGGATTAACACCGCAATTATTTAATATTTCGATTTTTGATTTGTTATCAAGCCCATTTCTCTTCTGTTGCATTTCTCTATATCGCCTGTTACGACACCCACGGTATGATATTGGGTATAGTGGATTCTTTTACGCACAAATTCACACAGAGCTCAAAGCGTGGCTCTGGTCCACCTGGATCCATCTACGATTTTAAATTAACAATTAAATAAACTCGGATGTATTTCTTGATTTTAACCAAGCAATGATATTTCTATATATTTTTTTAGCATATTCATTTGAATATGCTAAAAAAATATTATAATAATATTAAAATACAATATTAAAAACATTGAGTTATATGTACTAAGTACTAGATAAGCTATTCCAAATAAGATATTAAAATTAATTAAATTTAAGAATTTAATATAAAATACCCTTATTTTAATCTAAACAAACATATTTCTAAATAAAATGTCATAATTATCTTTTGGAATTCACAAATCTTCAAATTACGCAATATTTAGTTTAGTGTACGGATTGCAGTACAGTTCAGTTGAACATAGCCCATGTTCGGAATGCGAAATCTAGTGCGTAGTACATATTATATCGATGATTAAAAAGAAAACAAATCTAACACTAAAAACTTATTATCATACAGTCCTAATCCCCGTGGTATAGTGCCAAGAACGCTGGCTGCGTTTCCTCGCTGAATGGCTATACTTAGCCTTTGAGCGATAAAATAATCAGCCCCCTTATCTCCTTCGTCACTTCTAGATGTACATACTCCGTATTCTTTTTTAGTTATAAGCAATAGACAAGCACACAATTTACATGATGATAAGTTGATGGTGTGGGCCATAATAGACACCTATATCTATCGTCAGTTAGGACCACAGTAAAATCATCTCCGGTTCTCATTAAACAATAACCAAACGAACCAACCATAATCAACATTATGCTATTCTGTGAGAACGTGATTCTACCCAGATCGACACGAACTATTCGTGCTGATGTTCTAATACAAATGCAGCGTCGCTCTATCACATATTGCTGGATATAATTTTCACTTTTATAACGATAAGTTTAATAATTGTCAATTATTTTTTTCATAGAAGGATGACAAGCAATTGTGGATCTTAGACACCTACATCTATCCCAAATTAAAAATCAAAATTAAGATGCGTTGTCACCATTGAGGACTAAAATAGAATGGCTTGTTACCAGTAAAAATGATTTTACCACTTACGTTTGAAAATGCATTTTTGATTTTTTTTTTATTAAGCGTATTGGTCGAGAAGAAACTGCATGCTAAAGAATATAAGTAAAAAAAAGAAAACAAAAAAAGAACGAAGGACGCTATCGGTTGCGTGCACACCCACGTAAACGTGCAATAATAAAACAGAAAATTTTGTTAAAAAAACAACACTGAATGTTTTGAATATTACATCATCATCCAATCGAGTTCATGTTTTTAACCGACTTCTTAAAAAGGAGGAGGTACTCAATTCGACTGTATTTTTTACTTTTTTTATGTTTTCTAAGTGAACCGATTTTGATTATTCTTTTTTATTTGAAACTTGGTGCTTCTCATGTGATCCCATATAAATTTAATTAAGACCTGACAAGCAGTTTTTGTTATCCTTAATAATGCGTATTTATTTGAGTTTGACTAGTTCGATTTGACTTGTTCTCATTTTATTTATGTTGAAGTTGGTTGTACAAAATTTTTAATTTTACCACTTGTATTGAAAAGGGTTTTCGGTTCTCTACACTCACTAAACTCTACGTTATTTACATTACTACATCTCTTTTGCCATATGCATGCAAATAAAATCACACGAGGAATTAATAAATCAATATATTTTAAGCAACTCAGCGCGGTTTTGTTTAATACCATAATATCTACTGTCCATAATCCATATCAATTAGTAACAATTATTTTAAATAGTTAGGGAAACATCCCACACTTAAGCATTAACTATTTTATGCTGGTATTTTGTAAAAGTATGGTCCTTTTCGGCAGTCGAGCCGACTCAATCCTGGTGCAACAATTATATAGCTGCAGCGTGGCTCTGCCACGTTAAAAACGTCTATTGTCAACATAAAACGTGTATTGTCAACAGATGTTGACAATACACGTTTTTAACGTGGCACATAAATTAACCTATAACTTATGTGCCATGTGCCTTAATATTATAACATACATAGATATGTATTCTAAATTCAGAAGGAATTTAAAAGAGATATTAAAAACTTAACACAATTACAAACATTTTGCCTTTTTTATACAAGGCTGTAGGTCTTATCAAGGTTGCTCATTAGACGAAATGTTCTGTCTAATGATTTCCTATATTTACGCGAGTATTACACGCTAAGCGGATATTTTACCTCGTTTATTTTATTTAACCTATTTTATATTCCCGATTACGTTCCGAGTGCTTTGCTCACGCATGGCGTAAATTCACAAAGGCAACTAAAGTTTGATTTCCAGACGTAATAGTTATACCGGGTTACTTAGACTTTTTTAAGTCCAATGTATTGCAGAATGAGCTTACTTTGAGCCCACTTAGGGCCGACTCCTATGATAATGAAACTCGAGTAGGTACTTATAGTAAAATAGTTATGTATAAGCATTTGTGTTTTATTAATCTAAGAGCCGGTGAAGGCAGCCAGTAGAGGGCTGTAGTGGTGTCAGTCCTTATGTATTATACGAGTAGTCTTTATTTTTAGGAAGTGTGTATTCATACGATAATTGAAAGAATATTTTTTTCTTATTGGAACGAAGTTATCAGTCTCCTCAGAATACTAACATGCAATGTGTAAGGTTTTTCCGTCACGACCTCTTCTGAGATAATGAAATAAAAATAAAAATTGCCTTGGCGGCTAGAAGGAAGCGAGATGGAATAATATTCATCTCCCTCGCACTTTTTCTTATCTTGCCATGAAAGTAATATTACTTTAAATGACGCTTCATTTTAATAGACGCTAGTAATTCATTTATTTGTATTTGTTAATACTATTTTTTATTTGTTGGTTTTTTTATTTGTCAATAATATTATAATACGTTTATCAATAATAATATACTATGAAAAGAACTTCGATCCAATCGAGTGTACCACGACACTCATACAAATTTAGTTTACTTATGCCCACGCATGTTTTTAGTTTTGGTTTTGTTTTGTTTATTATTTCTTTCACATTGTATATTTTCATTCTTAATATTAATGTAATTATAATTTATTGAACATTAAATTGTAACATACAGAAAATAAAATCTTACATGGAATAGCAATAAAGTTAAAAAAGAACATTAGTGAGGATCAGTTACTGTTCTCCTTACACTATATAAACTATATAAAAGGTAGCCTGTATTAATGACTTTCAGTCCCTTACCCCCTTACCCAATACCTATACCTTTCCTAAATTAAAATTCAAGATGTACACAGTCAGGTCATAACATATTGTCACACAGTAAAAACTTTTCTTTTAGAATGCTGGCCACAAAAAAGTTTATTCAATTCGAATTTCGAATTGTTCATGAAAATAAAACTGTATACTTTTTAGAATTTTACTCATTTTTAAATATGGAGTGAACGCTTAAAGAAGACCGTGTTGCAGTTATTACGTTGCATCGTTGCGGTTACGTTACGTAAAATTTGAATATAACCAAAAGATTCGTTTATCGTACCATCAAACAATACAATGAAGACTCTAGTGTAGATGACAGGTCAAGAAGTGGTCGCCTCGGTCTGTTAGGACTCCAGCAGTGATAAAAGCTGTGAAGGCGCGAATTCAAAGAAATCCCAAACGTAAGCAGAAACTGTTGGCCCTTCAGATGGGGTTAAGCAGAACCACGGTGAAAAGGATGTTAAATGAAGACTTAGGGCTTCGGGCATATCGAAAAAAAAACAGGACATCGTTTGAATGCTCGTCTAATGGACTTGAGACTGAAGAGATGCCGCGCTTTGTTGAAGCGGTACGCGGGAAAAAAATATCGGGAAATTCTTTTTTCGGATGAAAAAATTTTTACCGTAGAAGAGAGCTACAACAAACAAAATGATAAGGTGTACGCACACAGTAGTGAAGAAGCGAGCAACCGTATTCCGCGTGTCCAACGAGGTCATAATATTCCATCCTCGCTCATGGTATGGTTGGGAGTTTCTTATTGGGGCCTAACAGAGGTACATTTTTGTGAGAAAGGTGAAAAAACGAATGCAGCTGTGTATCAAAATACAGTCCTGACGAACCTTGTGGAACCTGTTTCTCATACCATGTTCCATAACAGGCACTGGGTATTCCAACAAGATTCGGCGCCAGCTCATAGAGCGAAGAGCACACAAGACTGCCTGGCGGCGCGTGAAATCGACTTCATCCGGCACGAAGACTGGCCCTCCTCCAGTCCAGATTTGAATCCATTAGATTACAAGATATGGCAACACCTGAAGGAAAAGGCGTGCTCAAAGCCTCATCCCAATTTGGAGTCACTCAAGACATCCTTGGTTAAGGCAGCCGCCGATATTGACATGGACCTCGTTCGTGCTGCGATAGACGACAGATTGAAGGCCTGTATTCAAAATCGCGGAGGTCATTTTGAATAAACTTTAGTAGAATCTATGTTTTGTTAGGTTCATTTTGGTATATAAATGGTTACATAATGAATAAACTTGTTTCAATTATTTCATGTGACAGAATTTATGACCTGAGTAGGTCTAATATGCGTTACCACTTCTACGGACTTAGATGGAATACCTTGTTACCAGTAAGCACACCAAAATACCTGCGTAGTATACAAAAGGAATTTCGTTCCAACCGGGTGTTCCACGACACAGACGGTTGTTTATTTTATAGTATCGTATAGTTTACGTATTTTTATTATTATATAATATATATTATTTTTAATAATTTTAGTCAATTGAATAAAATACATTATTTATATAATATGATACATACTCGGTATGATTAGGCTATTTGCATCTAATAAAACATTACACCAATCTTGCAATATCAGTAACAGTAAGTTAAAGTGCGCTAAAGCCGCGTAACTTTTTAATTTTAATTAGTATAATTTAATAAGTATTTTTTATTTATATGTACGATTATCGTATGATTAGTTATTTTTTAATCATACGATTATCCTACGATAACAACAGCCTATTTGTTTTTGTAGGATTTTACATTTTTTGAATAGGAAACTATGTTTTTTTTATGTTTGGCCTTTAATAACAATAAAGTGGCTAGACAGATTTTAATGAAACTTGGCATAGTACGATTATGTTGTGAAATAGCATATAGAATACTTTTTTTATACATGGTAGAGCCATGCTGCAGCTATATAACTGGTATAGTTGTAGCACGAATGGGTCGGCTCGATCGGGGAAGGACCACGCCCTCACAGAATACCAGCGTAAAATAGCAGCTTAACGCTGCTGTATTTCATATGCTGAGTGTAGAGAACCGGAGACCCTTTTTACTGGAAACGAGGCATTCCATCTTAATCCTTACGGGTGACAACGCATCCGCATTTTGATTCGTAATCGAGGATAGATGTAGATGTCTATGGGCCACAGCACCAGAGAGGACTTTAATAGGCTGTATGGATGGATGTATAGAAGATTATCTACCAGGAGCACATGATTTATAAGTGTTTATTTTATACGTGGTAGAGCCATGCTGCATCTATATTAGTAGACCCTATAGTTGTAGCACGAATGGGTCGACTCGTCCGGGGAAGGACTACGCTCTCACAGAATACCAGCGTCAAATAGCAGCTTCATGCTGCTGTGTTTCGTATGGTGAGTGTAGAGAACCGGAGACCATTTTTACTGGAAATGAAGCATTCTATCTTAGTCCTCACGATACAACGCATCTGCATTTTGATTCGCAAACGAGGATAAATGTAGATGTCTATGGGCCACAGCAACCACTTACCATCAGGTGGACTGTATGCTCGTTTGTCACTCTACTCCTATAAAAAAAAACTATCGAACGCGGAGTACAAGCAAAGTAAATGGCGATTATTGTTTATATCAGCGCTCGGTACCGAACGGCAACGCGCGGCGCGCTCCGGCTTGCGCGCTAGATTTTGAACCGCGAGGCATCGCGTGGTACCACGCGGTTCAAGTTCTACGAACCTACCTGTAACGACCTGTTCAGTGTTCAGTTGATCCCACAGAACACTAATACCCTAAGGCGGTTGATCCGTGCGAGTTGAGTTGGATAGACGCATAGATGCAGGAAAAATGATGCCAACTGCCGCCGTCATGTGAATGTTTCGCGCGGTCATATAAACTTAGCCTTAAAAGGCTGTAATTAATGATTGTATAGAAGATAATCTACCAGGAGCACATAACCCATTGAGAGGTGAAATTATTAAATCACTAGTAACATTACAACTATGGCAAATATCCCTCTATGAGGCAATCTAAGGGGAGGTCTACGTTCAGCAGTAGACTTCAATAGGTTGTAATGGATGTATGTAGAGAAGATAATCTACCAGGAGCACATGACCCACTGAGAGGTGAAATTATTAAATCAACAGTAACATTACTACTATGGCAAATATCCCTCTATGAGGCAATATATGTGAGAGGCCTATTTCAGCAGTGGACTTTTATAGGCTGTAATTGAATATCAAAACAGCTCATTTGTGTAATTTAGAATGTCTATTAAAACTTTCGATGAGCTGTTGAATTTCTACCTCCTTTATAAAAATTTCGTTATCAATAGGTATAATCTTTGTAAGGTTTTATGATGGAGTATATAGTTTCTTAACAATAAACGGCTCGTTAGGTCAGTGGCTAAGCGTTTGGCTGCAGCACTGCGAGCTGCGGGTTTGAAACAAGTCTTTTTAGAGAATAAGTGTGACAAACGGACACACAGTCCACTTGATTATAAAAGGATGTTGTGGTCAATAGGCTTCCATATCTAACCTCGAATAAAAATCAAAATGCAGATGCGTTGTCACGCCTGAATACTAAGATGAATTGCTTCGTTTCTTGTGAAAAGGGTATCTGATGGACTACTGCTATTTTCATGTAAATAAACGTAAAATATTCAGGATTATTTTGCAAGAACCGGCCAAATTTCCAGATAAAGTTCAAAAGTAGCCAAATGGTGAAGAAAAATTAATTTAAAAAAAAACTTAAAATATTCTATCCTTTTTATACCGACATACTGTTCATCAGGTTATAAAAACTTTGTCAACTTGTGCGAAGGCTATAGGCATAGTGCTATTAACTTAAGTAGGTATAGTAGGTGGAGCGCGTATCGTACCGACTATTTGAAAGTCATATATACGTATCATTAAATTCCAATGAATTTATTATCATTCCTAATTAAACAATATAACCCTTCCAAATTCAAAACGATATTTTCACAATTATTTCTTCTACGACAGCAGTGCGCTGGGACCAGCTAGACTTTATATATAAAAATTACGTGTCACATTGTTTGTCCGCGATGAACTCCTAACCTAAGCTACTGAATCGATTTCAATGAAATTTTGCACACTGTGTGCAGGTGGTCCAACTTGAGAGATAGGATAGTTTTTATTCCGATAAGTGATCTCAATATTTTTTCATTGCGAATTTAAGATTTTTTATAGGGAGGGTCTTCGGAGAGAGCAGAACAACGTCTGCCTGGTGCTAGTCTTTATATATAAAAATCACGTGTCACGTTGTTTGTCCGCGATGGACTCCTAAACTACTGAACTAATTTCAATGAAATTTTGCACACTGTGTAGTTTGGTCCAACTTGAGAGATAGGATAGTTTTTATCCTGATAAGTAACATTCAATATTTTTTTATTACGAATTTAAGGATTTTTTATATGAAGGGTCGTCGAAAAGGGCAGAACAACGTCTGCCTGGTCAGCTAGTTATATATAAAAATTACGTGTCACATTGTTTGTCCACGATGAACTCCTAAACTACTAAACTGATTGCAATGAAATTTTTAACACTGTGTGCAGTTTGATCCAACTTGAGAGATATATATATATATAGGGATAGTTTTTATACCGATAAATGACCCTCAATCTTGATGGATTTTTACATATGTGGTGTTGTTAGATTCTTCTTAACCGTGGGAATGACATAACGCTAACGATATAGTGACATAGCGTGAGTGACACTATATAATAATTATATTTTGTATCTGCAAGTACAAACAAGGGAAGGAAAGGTTTCTTTCAGTCGACTTTAACGCAGTTGGGTTTTTAAATTACTTTTTTACCAATAAGCTTGTCTGTATGTATATTATGCGATATCTTAATTAACTGCGAAACGATTTTCATGATTTTTTTAATAAATAGTTTTTATAAAGGCTGGTCCCATATAAATAAAGAAAACATTCCACCTCTTGGTTGAATGGAAAAATAAGGCATGAAGTTTTTACTGTTACTATTTAGACGTCATTCGACCTTGTAATATTTAGTTCTTCGTCGATTTTAAAGGGTCAAAAAGTTGATTTTTAGTCAAAAGTAACAGCTGACTTCCAAGGACTAGAAGTGGTGAAATTAAATTTTTTTTACAACCGACCTCAATATAAATAAAATTAGAACATTATCAATGTAGTCGAAGTCAATTAAATACGCATAATTAAGGATAACTCAAAAACTTCTAGAGGCATTCCATCTTAGCCCTCACGGGTGACAACGCATCTGCATTTTGATTCGCAAACGAGGATAAATATAGATGTCTATGAGCCACAGCAACCACTTACCATCAGGTGGACTGTGTGCTCGTTTGTCACCCTATCCTATAAAAAAAAACTACTGGTCAGATCGTGATGACATTTATATGGACCCACATGACAAGCCAAGCAACCGGCTTTCAAATAAAATATAATCATCAAAATCGGTTCACCTACAAAAAAGTTCTGAGGTAACACACGTAAAAAAATACAATTGAATTGAGAACCTCCTCCTTTCTAGGAAGTCGATTGAAAATAATAAAGTCTATTTTTGACACGCTTCATCGCATCTATCTATACAACGGTATCTTTTAATGTAATTTTCACCAACTTGTAGAAGGCCGATTGACTTGAAAATTTGCACTCGTATCAAGGACCGATGGCGATCCAATAATTTTATAACTTTATCCTAGTAGCTTGATCCGGACCACCGGGATAATTCTCTTTAGAATCATTACAGCTCATATCATTGCGTGTTGTTAAAGTTTTTTTTTAATTTTAATATTACTTAATCATGCTATCAAGTGCTTTTTAAAAATATTAAATGTAGAGTTACTTATAAGTTATAACGTGGTAGAGTAGCTGTGCCACGGATGGTGCTACCATAGATGTACCACGCTAGCACAGCATACTAGCATAAAATAGCAACAAACGAACAGATATCCTCTTCACTATAAACTAAAGATTCCATCTATGTAGTCAGGGGTAACAAGTCAATTCATAATCGAGGATAAAATTAAAGTGTGTATGGACTATAGCAGGCATTTACTAGGGGGTGAACTGTGTGCACGTATTCACTCATACTTATTACTTATTAAAGAATAATGGGAAAAAATACACACTATTTTTTACTATTTATATACGTGGTAGAGCCATGCTGCAGCTATATTAGTAGTATAGTTATAGTATTCCATCTTAGTCCTCACGGGTGACAACACATCTGCATTTTGATTTGTAATAGAGGACAGATGTAGATGTCTATGGGCTGCAGCAACCACTTAGCATCAGGTGGACTGTGTGCTCGTTTGTCACCCTTATCTTATAAAAAATCTATTATTGAACTGTCAATTATAATTAATGAATTATTATAACATACTTTAATGATTCATGTCTACTTTGTCGCTATACTTTAGTTATAATACAGCAAAGGAGTGGAGGAATGGAATAATTTGCTAGCATCTGCTTTTCCATCCAACTATACTGTGGGTGTTTCAAGGCAAGAGTAGTAAGGTTAAAGAATAGGCTTTTCTTAAGCTAAATGAGTGTGCATCTACGTCTGCATTACTACTTAACATCAGGTGGAATGGTAGTCAAGTAGTGGCTTATAATAGTAAAAGAAAAGTTAAAAAATGAATATTTTGCTAAACATGACAATTAAAACCTGTTTAACATTAAATAATGTTTCCTATTAAATATTTACAGACTAATTGAATAACAGTACATAGAATTGCTAAAAACTTTTACATTGTCGCATTTCAATTCAACGTAATAAATGTTTCAGTTTGATAGGCAATCGATTCCCAGAAAAAAATTCATAAAAACCAATTTATGCAGTGAAATGAAATCTTATTTAACCTTTCTTTCGTAGCCATGCCAACCCGAGACTACAAGCGGCGGAAACTGAACTAGGAGGATGTTTGGCGCCGCCCTTGCGCCGTAAGATGCGCGAAAAAGGAAGGCGGAGCCATGGACTGCTATATGCCGAACAATCCCCAGTACGGGCTCGTGGAGTACTGCCCCGGGTGCCACGGCCTCTGCTGCGACCCTCTGCAGCCCTGCAGCTGTGTGGAGCAGGTCCGCGAGTTCACGGAAGACGAGTGCTGCCAGGTGTGTTTGCTGATCTTTTTTTTCTTAATTTTAAGATGTCAATTTCGTTGTTTACATATTTTTTTAATTAAATTAGTTTTTAATTTAGCTAGCCAGTATTTTAAAGCTTAAGTTGTCACAGTCTATATTGTACATAGTATATAAAATATCAAAAGTTAATTAATTGTTAAAAATCTAATTAAATCATAATACAGAGTTTTAAGCTATCAAGACTTGGGTTTTGAGTTAATGGTGCTACTATTTTTATTTTACGAATTTTGACTCCATCTACTTCCATTTCTTAATGATAATAATTTTTTCTGAACAATTCTTTTGGGTATGAGGGTAATGGCATTTTTCTAATGTTTTGTCATGTTTAAATATTACCATCATATATGTCGTTGAATTCCGTGATAATTAAGTTTACTATCCTACAAACGAAAAGCCCTTGGAATATTTTGCAATATTCCTGAAAGCCTTGGAATCAAAATTCATTTTTTTTTACTTATCTCTTAGACATGCAGGTCTCGTCACGATGTTTTCCTTCGCGACTAACTTACTAAAATCAAATAAAAAATAGGGCCATTACTGTGTGTCTTGTTCATTTCGCAAATTTATTCCAATAATAATGGTGTTGATATAAATATTACACTGAAAGTATTGCGTAATCGGCGTAAACGTGGACGAGGGAAAACAGAAGATGGGCAGCAGCATCTTTCTGAAAATAATTCAAATTATTTAAAAAAAAACTGCGGTTGCCAACCCGCCTGTCAAGCGTGGCAACTATGGAAAAATAAGTATGTGGACAATCTATGTTCAGCAGTGGACTTAATGTAATGGTTGGATGTATAAAAGATAATCTACCAGGAGCACATGACCCACTGAGAGGTGAAATTATTAAATCAACAGTAACATTACAACTATGGCAAATATCCCCTATGAGGCAATCAATGGAAGCGGCCTATCTTCAGCGATGGACTTTTATAGGTTGTTATAAATGGACCGACGGAGTAAAAACTCCGTGTCAGCATACCCTTCTAGGACGTTCGCGATGATTTTTTTGTGAACTCAAAATGACAAACGAACAGAGCATCTGATAGTATGTGACTACAGCAGCCGATGGACATCTGTAACCATAAACAAAGAAGGCTACAGGTGTGTAGTCACCTCTAGGAATCCTTCAATAAGTTGAGTGGTGTACCTACGATGCCAATAGTTTCTAGTTTTTGTATTAAGATGGGAATCGAGACAGTATCAAAGGCCTTTTTAAGATCTAGAAAAACGGCTAAGGTTTTCTTTCCTTGATCTAGTTGGTCAACGATTAAGGAAGTGAGAGCCGTTACAGCATCTTCTGTAGATGTTTCTTGTCTAAAACCAAATTGCATATCAGACAGTATTTTAAATTTATTAATGTACTAGCTTTTTACCCGCGGCTTCGCTCGCGTGCGCTTGAATTTAGGAACATCATTAAATGCTGTTCCGTGCCAAATTTAGAAAAATTCGATCACTTTTAGTCACCTCGGTGTCTATGTCTCTATGTCTGTCAAATATTTTTCATTCTAAAATACTATTAGACGTAGATGATTGGTAACATGCTACAAAAACACGTGAATATATACATATGTCTAGAAACACCTACTATTTTTTATATCGGTCGTGTCTTCCGATTCCGCTGTATCCATAAGAATGGTAATAGTCTTGAAATCAAAATGTATTATTATTATTTACATTTTACTCTTTACATTTATTCATAGTTAAAGTTAATTTAGTTTTAACAAAGTAATATAATGTTTATTTTAGACATTTTATTCATATCATTGGTCCTATTTAATATTGATCGGCGCCATAAAATAGATGTAGATATTTTTTTAATTAGATTAAAGTAGTTGAAAATTTCTTAAATACAGCTCTATAATAATGAATACTATACATGGATTAAAACTAATGTTACGGGTGTTTTTACGCATCTTAGATGAAAGTGCCGAGTAAAAGAACATATCTTTGATGTGAAGCACCGAAACTCCAGGAAGTCTAAAGTATGTCAACATGTTTAGTATAGTCCCAACCATTATATCGGATCTGATAGACAACAAAGCCTTGCAATAGAACACCGAATCCTACCAATGATGATTCGCGAGGCTATTGAAATTAAAAATATCCTAATTTTAATAGGGAAGATGGCTGAGGACCCCATAATTAATAAAATTAAATTTAAACTACTACATACATACATTTATTCTATTCTATTTTAACAATGACATTAGGTCGTCAAACCAGTTCTCCAGCTTCTGCCTTAATCATGGGTGCTGTAAAGTGCCCAAAACATCGGGAATTTGAAAAGTTACAATTAAACGCGATAAAATTCTTAAAATTAGTTTTATTCCTTATAAATTTTATTCAAAGTGAACGTGAGGAGCACTAAACTCATGAAGGTCAAGCTATACCGTGACATGGTGAACAAATAGTGTTAAATATCATGAAATTACCACACCATTTCACGAAATGCTTACGAAATGATAGACTACTTTATGATATATGATTAATACTACGATCTGGCCACGACATACAAAAAATCTCTTTAACAAAACTATAATGACAATGAAAATTTTGCAACAATTGCAGATAGACCAGTTTTAATCACTTTACATTTATATTAGTAATTGAAATAAATATGTACCTTATCAATTTTCATATTTTTGATAGACGTCATCTATTGAAATTATTACTTTTAAAATAAAATAACAAAAATACTAAAACACTAAACGTTAGAATTTTCTAATAATTTTAAAAATCTAATCATTTAATCATATAAATGTAGATTATTTATATTATTTACTTTATTAGTAGCTGAAGGCAAAATATACTACTTTTTCTATTTGATGATAGATGGCACTGTTTTAAATACCAAATTGGCATAGTTTCCAATTATTTTACCAAGATTATAACTATATTTTAAACTTTATTTACAAATATGGTTTTTATTTGAAAAACACCCGTCATCCCGCCTATAACTAAGACATAATAGAAAACTAACATATAAAGGAAATAGAATGCTTAACCTTTCTTTTTTGAAGTTTCGTAATCGGATAAAAAGTAGCCTATAAGTTGCCCCGGATTACTCACTACCTATTTACAAAATTTCATGTAAATCGATTCAGTAGTTTTTGCGTGAATCCGGAATACACAGACAGACAGACAGACAGACAGAAAGACAGACAGACAAAAAATATAAAAACCACTAATTTGGATTCAGAACCCTTGATTTAGTCCTCTGGACTTGTTTTTTCAAGAATATATTAGAATTACAGACACGACTTTTCTACAGATTTATTATATATATAGATTGTACTAGTAGTTTATTATTGCATACCTTAAGCGCTTAAAAAAGCGCAAGGTATGTTCTACTATCGCCTAAAAATTAAGATTCCAACTTTTTATCGAATAAAATCGTATCTAGCAATAATACTATACATATAAATGATATAAAAAGCACATTGTTAGAAAGATAAATGATTGTTGAACTTATTAATATTTTTTATAAATCGATTAATTGCTATTTTTAAATAAAAAAAGGGTTTTAGTGGCTTATGGTGTGGATTTCTCATGTCCCTGTGGCTTGTAAACACTATAACTTTTGAAAATATCAATTGTGTAACTCAATCTATTTTTTAATCTCTTCATCTATCATGTGGGAAGCCACTGAATGTAAATGGCAATGTAATTTTGTTTTGTTTAGCTGTAATTAATTTTTTTCGGCTCCAAAATGGCGAAATTTTCGTTGATTAGGTAGCCTTGTATATAAATTAATTCTGTAAAGGGAGCTAAAGCCACAGAGTAGTTTACTCACTCACTCAGTTCGACGCACAGAGTACTTTTTATATATTGGTCAGTCGCCGTCGTGAGTGGACATCGTTTCGGATGTTTGCAGCGGCTCAAAAAGATCGCTGTACAAATACACAATATTCGAATATCCAAATTTCTTAAATACCTGATTATAATAATAATAAGAGATTTTTTTATTGCAATATTTTAAAAGCACAGAATAAATAATAGTAGTACGTACTAAAAGTAAGTAGTATCAATTTTTTTGTCATGGGTGACATTTCATGGTTTTCAAGTGTTGAAACCGATAGGGTTGTCGAAATATAAACCCAAGATGGCGGTCGCAATAGGTATAATTTTTTTCATCATGGGTGTCATTTTCATGGTTTTCGAGGGTGTTGAAGCCGATAGTGCTGTCGAAATGTAAATCCAAGATGGCGGCTGAATTAGGTACCAATTTATTCATCATGGGTGTCATTTTCAAAGTTTTCGGGGGTGTTGAAGCCGATAGTGCTGT
This sequence comes from Parnassius glacialis, assembly GCA_033319125.1. NCBI lineage: Eukaryota > Metazoa > Arthropoda > Insecta > Lepidoptera > Papilionidae > Parnassius > Parnassius glacialis. The sequence goes on from JAVANC010000008.1 coordinate 6,867,195, forward strand.
CGAAATGTAAATCCAAGATGGCGGCTGCAATAGGTATAATTTTTTTCATCGTGGGTGTCATTTTCATGGTTTTCGAGAGAGTTGAAGCCGATAGGGTTGTCGAAATGTAAATCCAAGATGGCGGCTGCAATAGATATCTTTTTTTTCATCATGGGTGTCATTCTCATGGTTTTCGCGGGTGTTGAAGCCGATAGTGCTGTCGAAATGTAAATCCAAGATGGCGGCTGAAGCAGGTACCAATTTTTTTTTATCATGGGTGTCATTTTCATGGTTTTCGAGGGTGTTGAAGCCGATAGTGCTGTCGAAATGTAAATCCAAGATGGCGGCTGCAATAGATATAAATTTTTTCATCATGGGTGTCACTTTCATGGTTTTCGAGGGTGTTGAAGCCGATAGTGCTGTCGAAATGTAAATCCAAGATGGCGGCTGCAATAAATATCAATTTTTTCATCTTGGGTGTCATTTTCATGGTTATCGAGGGTGTTGAAGGGGATAGTGCTGTCGAAATGTAAATCCAAGATGGCGGCTGAAAAAGGTATAAATTTTTTCATCATGGGTGTCATTTTCATGGTTTTCGAGAGAGTTGAAGCCGATAGGGTTATCGAAATGTAAATCCAAGATGGCGGCTGCAATAGATATCAATTTATTCATCATGGGTGTCATTCTCATGGTTTTCGCGGGTGTTGAAGCCGATAGTGCTGTCGAAATGTATTTAAACTACTTTAAAAATTCCGTATAATCATGTGATACGTATTTTTTTACGCGCTTAAGGTATGCCCAATTGGTTTTACCAATTATATTTAATTTTTCTATTACTTTTGAGATAGACGAAAGAACAGGCATGTTAACACAAATAACACAAATAGGCATGTTATTATTAACATCGTCTCTGCTCACATTTTTGTGTACTGGAGTTATTATGGCTTGTTTTAATAATGGCGGGAAAATACCCTGCCTAATGCAAAGATGGAATGCCTCGCAGCCTGTTATCATACTAACACTATATACCCCTCAGGCTGGAACACAGTCTGCACTGTTGTTTGGATGTAGAAATAGGTAAGAAACAGGCAGTGCTTGATTTAGAGTTACGACAGCCCTGGGCTAACTTTGAATATGCCCCAACCCCCACCGGCCTGTCCAACTTTCCACCCATCGATCTAGGTGGTAGTACCACCTAGATTGTATTCCATGTTAAATGTATGCTGCAGCTGTATTATATCTACAGTTCGATAGGGAGAGGACAACACTCACATAATACCAACGTAAAAAGGCTGTACTTACAATTCTAATACTATTCGGAGAGTTAAAGGGTTAAAAAAAAATTCTGCTGACTTCAAAAAGGAGATGGTACTCAATTCGACTGTATGTTTTTTTTATGTGTACCTCATAACTTTTTACTAGGTAAACCGATTTCGATGATTATTTTTTTATTTGAAAGCTGGTACTTCACATATGGTTCCATATGAATGAATTTGATCAAGGTCAGATCAATAGTTTTTGAGTTATTCTTAATAATTTATATTGAAGTCGGCTGTATAAATTTTTTAATTTGAAATTATACTGGGACTAATGTTATAGGTTGAAAGCGTATTCTGCATTTTAATTATCTTAATAGTTACCTAGATGTATGTGTTCATGGGCAAAGGCATTCAATACAGTCAATCAGGTGGACTGTGTGCTCGTTTGTCACACTAACTAACACAAATAAATGGTAACGTCACTTGCGCAGGTTATATTTTCCAACAGTATTCAAAGGCGAAGGTAAGATACCATGTTAAGTTTAGTTTTGAAAAAAGGCTAAACTATACTGGCAAACGACTTTTTTTTTATAGGATAAGGGTGAAAAACGAGCACACAGTCCACCTGATGGTAAGTGGTTGCTGCGGTCCATAGACATCTACATCTATCCTCTATTACAAATCAAAATGCAGATGCATTGTCACCCGTGAGGACTAAGATGGAATGCCTCATTTCCAGTAAAAAGGGCCTCCGGCCACCTGCACTCACCAAGCGAAACGCAGAGGTAAACCTCTACTTCACGCTGGTATTCTGTGAAGTCGTGGTACCACCCGGTTCGAGCCGGCCCATCCGTGCGACAGCGCGTGGCTCTGCCACTGTTAAAAACTTAAAACTGTTAAAAAATTTTGGTTTTACGCATTTCTTTTTTTTTGTTATTGATCTTAATTTGCACCTGCCAACATCTTTATTTATTCCATTTTTCGTCGGGTTGACTGGTAGAGAATGCCATAGGGCATTAAATCCGCCCTTTGTAACCCCTAGTTGGTGTGTTGCAATAATGGATAAATAAATTAAAATATTTTTTTGTTAAATACGAGATTATTCAATTCTTCAAGTAGCTGTAGGTCAGGTCACTCACACTCTCGTGACCTTATATATTTTTTGTTGACTTGTCTGTTCACTTACAGCAAGAAAACGAGAACTGCTGCCCGGAGAATGGCGAGGAGCTAAACGCGCTGACAGAGTCGATCGCACCGTGCGATGTGAACCTAGACGCGACCGGCGAGGGCGGCTGGCCCGCCGACGACATGGGCTCCTTCTCCCTGCCGCCGCTTGAGCTGGACCCTCTCCCATCGCTTTTCCCGTTCTCGCCGTGTTCCGGGTACAAGTGAGTTATTTTTGTGTTATAACAGCTTGGCTTGTTTCAGTGAGCAGAATATGTTTCATTTTTTATAGTATAAGGGTGACAAACGAGCATACACACTTACTACTTGATGTTAAGTGAATGTTGAGGCCCATAATAATCTACATTTATCCTCGATTATAAACTAAAATTTTGATGCGTTTCTACATCTGAAAACTAAGATAGAATGCTTCGTTTCGTCTCCGGTTCCCTACACTCACCAAATGGAACAGACCACCTCCTTTCTCCTTCCTCTGTTATTTTACGTTGATATTCTGTGAGAGCGTGGTCATACCCCGATCGAGCCTAATATACGAGCATAATATAGCTGCAGCTGGGCTCTGCCATGTATAACACCTAATTAATCCACCAATAGTAGTTTTATGCACCTCGCATTTTGGAAACTTCTACTTTTTCTCCATCTCAAAATAATAATTGATATCAGCACGAGAGTAGAATAAAAAATATAGGTCATTAGTATGTAGGAGTGAACGACAGGGTGAGAAATTGTGTGATAAAAGAAAAATGTGGTTTGCAAAATGACTAGAATTAAGAAAGAAATGCTTCGGTAAAATTACCTACTAACTACCAAAAGGTTTTGTTGAAAGAATGAATGAGGAAAGAGTGAAAAACAAATTTTGCTGCAAAAGCGAGTGGCACAGTCGGCAAGAGACGCTCTAAACGGAAGACGGGGTAGAGCCACGCTGCAGCTATATTTGTAGTATAGTTGTAGCACGAATAGATCGGCTCGACCGGAGAAGGACCACGCTTTCACAAAATACCAGCGTAAAATAGCAGCTTAATGCTGCTGTGTTTCGTATGGTGAGTGTAGAGCTGTAGAGATACGGAGACCCTTTTTACTAGAAAAGAGGCATTCCATCTTAGTCCTCTCGGGTGAAAATGCATTTGCATTTTGATTCGCAAATGAAGATAGATGTAGATGTCTATGGGCCGCAGCAACCACTTACCATCAGGTGAACTGTGTGCTCGTTTGTAGAGCTATATTAATAGTAACTATATAGCTACAACATGGTTCTACCACGTTAAAGTGGTAGCTAGATTCACAGTCTAATGTAACGCGTAAATTTTAAGATCGGAGGTAGTTTAACATTTCGACCCAAACGGTTTGCTACATCGTTCATCATGCGTACAGCAAAGGAGTGGAATAAGTTGCCAGCGTCTGTCTTTCCATCCGATAACAGTGTGGGTGTCTTCAAGGCTAGAGTGAATAGGCTTTTGTTAAGTCAGTGCGTTTCACCATCTTAGGCTACATCACCACTCACCATCAAGTGGGATTGTAATTAAGCGCTGACTTAGAATAATATAAAAAAGATACTGTATTCTGATACTTTATCTTGTGTCTGATGCTGTATCTTATCTTGTGTGATCAGAGACAAGGGTAATCAAACTAAAATGAACACTGCTATATTATCAGTGTAGTACGAACGGGTCATCTCCACCGGGGAAGGACCACATAGAACAGCACAAAAAAAATTCATACAAATTTTAACACCTTCTGGCCCCTCCCTAAGGGGTTGTTTTGTAAAATCGCTAAACCCGAATTCATTTATTTTATTTACAGAGTAGGTACCTTTAGTATGTTTCAAGTAAATCGCCCCGTAAAATAAAAAGTTTCAATCAAACTGTATCACCCTATTTCACCCCCTTAGGGGTTTAATTTTCCAAAATACTTTCTTAGTGAAAAAAAAATTGGATGAGGCGGCGTAAAGGAATTTATCAATCCGTTCCTTTTTGTGGGAATCGTGAGAATAGACTAAGGGAATCCCTAGAAATTATAGACATCTATTTCTAAATTATAAGATCGATAATACCGAGACAGATGACCGGGAGTTTATTAAAAGGGCAACCTATAACTCTCTATGGAGTGTTCTTTATGGTATATAGCGCAATTACGTGTTACCTTTATACAAAAAGAAATACAAACTTATAAATAGCAAGTACAAATTGATTTTATGGAGTAATTTATTTAAAAAAAAATTAACAATTGATCGAAAATTATCTTTTCAAAAATTTTACTGAGAGTTGGTAGTACAGAAATAGGTCTAAAATTAGTGGGGTCCAATGTACCAGATTTAAATAAAGGTATTTCTTTAATATGCTTCATTAAATCAGGAAACCTACCAGACCCGATACTAGTATTAAAAATAATAGCAAGATGAGGGGCAATCAAATCTATTATGGACGCAATAACTGTAACGGAAATCCCCCACAAATCTGCGGTTTTCTTTACGTCAAGGGTTTTGAAATATTTTACTATATCTTGTGGTAATACTTTTTTATCTAAATTCTTTTAAACAGGTATTAACATTCTGTTTGAGTAATGAATCGGCGACAGTTGGAAAAGTATTCAATGACTTTGTTGTCAAATTAGGTATATCAGTGAAATATTTCTCAGGCACCGCTGCGACTTCTTGATTTGATCTAGTCAATTCATTATTAATTTTCAATTGATAATTTTTGTTACTTTACCGGTATCGCTATTAATTTTACTCAACGTTTTTTTTATACAATTGGGGTGACAAAGGAGCACACAGTCCACCTGATGGTAAGTGGTTGCTGTGGATCATAGGCATCTACATCCATCTTCGTTTGCAAATTAAAATGCAGATGCGTTGCCACCCGTAAGGACTAAGATAGAATGCCTCGTTTCCAATAAAAAGGGTCTCCGGTTCTCTACACTCACCATACGAAACACAGCAGCGTTAAGCTGCTGTTTTACGCTGGTAATCTGTGAGCGTGGTCCTTCCCCGGTCGAGCCGACCCATTCGTGCTACAACCATAATATAGCTGCAGCATGGCTCTATAACGTATGAACGTTTTTGTGCAAATATGGTAAAGGAACCAGTTGTCCACAGTGATATAAACTTAGTTTTTGAATTATGAATTTCTTGATTGGTACAACATCTGTAAAATATTATCAATACAAGTTGCACTACACCCTGCAATACGTGTATCTTCAAAGAATACATTATCAAGATTATGTGATTTGAACAATGAGCAAAATTTAATACTGATTGAAGAAGTTTCCAGGAGATTGATATTAAAGTCTCCGCATACTACAAGAGATTTATTCTATTAATTAAGCTAACTAAAACTTCTTCCATAACTTTTTCAAAGGTATTACCTTGAACATGGGGGTCTGTAAACACTGACAACAATAAGGTGCTCAAGCTCAACACAAGCTCTTTAACCAGTGTATAAAAGACGGTGTATTTCCTGATGCTTTTAAGAAATAAGTTGTACTGCCTATCCACAAGGGAGGGAAAAGAGACTGTATCAATAACTATCGCCCCATATCCATACTCTCTACTTTATCAAAAATATTTGAAAAAGTTATAAATGAAAGACTTTTAGAATATCTAGAAACAAGTAAATTACTGTCTGAAAATCAATTTGGTTTCAGAAAATTTAAATCTGCAGAAGAAGCAGTAAGAATGTTCGTAGATTACGTTGTACTACTGTTACTATATTTTTAGATCTTGCTAAAGCGTTTGATACCGTCTCTTTCCCAGAACTTTTAGCAATTATGGAGAAATTGGGCATCAGAGGTACCCAACTTCAATTGCTAAGCGACTACCTACGAAATCGCACTCAAAGCACTAAAATTGATGATATTTTGAGTGACGATTGCTGTGTAACGCGCGGAATCCCCCAAGGCAGTGTTCTGGGCCCTACCCTCTTTCTGTGTTATATTAATAACCTCTGTCAAATTAATATTCCTAATTGTAAGGTTATGTGCTATACTGATGACACCACACTTACCTTTTACGGTCAATCTTGGGAAGAAGTTTATTCTGTTGCACAAACTGGTCTCAATACAGTCCAACAATGGCTTGCTACACATTACCTATCTTTAAATGCAACCAAAACTAAATACATTCCTTTTTGTATTACCACACCAGCACTAAAAGGCCAAGAGAACTTAAACTTATACGTCCATGATTGCTGCATACCACCGCTTTGCTCCTGTACGTGTCGCTCTCTTGAAAAGACCACGAACACAAAATACTTAGGTGTTATAATAGACTACAAACTTTCTTTCGAAGAGCATATAAACCACATTTCTTCCAGAGTTCGTAAACTTACATACATTTTTAAGCAACTTCGTCATCTTGCTGATACCAGTATTATAAAATTTGTTTATACTGCTTTATGTCAGTCTATTATTAACTATAGCATAACGTCTTGGGGTGGTGCAGCAAAAAGCCACATAAATAGGTTAGAGCGTGCACAAAGACTTATACTTAAAATATCTTATAAAAAACACAGATTATTTTCAACAAATGAACTTTACAAGTTCTGTGAATTGCTCACGGTACGTCAGCTCTATATTCTTGGGACAATATTATTAAATCATTCAAAAACAGAATATAATAAATCCAATCCTGTATTAAACAAAAGACTTCCTCATATGGTATGCACAATACCTGTTACCAATTTATTATTTGCACGAAGATTTTTCAATTACAGAGGTCCAGTCCTATATAATCTTGTTAACAAATTATTAAATATATATCCGTTAACTAAAAGACAGACAAAAATGTCCTTAATCAATTGGCTTAAATCATTAGACTACGAACAGACAGAAAAACTACTTGAACGTATTATTTAAATATATATTACACACCACATACATACACACACGCGCGCACGCACACACACACACACACACACACACACACACACACACACACACAGAGAGAGAGAGAGAGAGAGACACGCACACCACATTATTAACACTTATTACACCTGCTTACCTTTACTAGTATTTAAAACATGTTTTTCTTCTTTGTATATATACCTAACAAGTAATTTTTACACAGTTTCTCCAAATTGAACAAGTATATTTTAATGTAATTTTATTACACGTAGCTGTATTGATTATTAAATGTTTTACAGCATTATAACTTCTGTTGAGGGAGGGGCCTGGTGATCCCATAGCACAGGGCAACCTAGTTTGGGCACCAGTCTCCCACCTAGATCTTATTTAGCTAATATTTATAGCTGTTATTTAGTTGTATAGTTCATTGTTACTAAGTTTTTTTGTGATGTACTGATTGTAATATGTGGGAGAAAATAAATACCAAATACCAATTATTTCTATAGTACGCTCCACAGAGAGGATCACAATGTCTCTACGTTCTTTACTTGATATGGATTCATTAGCTAATATTAAGGAGCCACCACGTAGTTTAGTATCTCTATTGAACGAACTGACCACCTGGTGATTACTGAAATTAAATATGGAGTTGTAATCTTTCAACCACTGACCAGTAATACATAAAATATGTATATGCTTACTATTTAAAAATAATTCAATTTGTATTTCCTTCCCTAAGATACGTTGTATATTATGACGGGTTCGTATCCCGCACGGAACTAGTATTTGTATGGCCTACAGATAATTGTTCCGGGACTGGATGTTTGTCCTCGTGCAATTTATGTTTGTTGTTTGTCTCCACGATACAGGAGAAAATTTTAGGTTAACGTTTGAATATTTGAGGGTAACGTTTTAAAAAAAAAACAATACGAACGTATACAATTTTTATTATTGCTATCTTGTGAAATGAAATAGTTAAGTATTGGTGAGTCGTATTCTAAGGTATTTAAATTATCTTTGCTAGAGATTACCTCTATTGTCTTATAGACTCTTGTCTATAACTTATTGCTAAGCCACTGCTCCACGGAGACGTTTCTAATAAAATTGAAGTGAGAAACGAGTTTGCTGCCCTCCTAATGGTAAGTGGCTACTGCACCCCATGAACAATTACACTTCGACTGTATGTTTTTCTATTCTATCGACTTCAAATAGGAGACGGTACTCAATTCGACTGTATGTTTTTTTATGTGTGTGTTATGTCATAACGTTTTACTGGATGTACCGATTTCGATGATTCTTTTTTCATTTGAAAACTGGTGCTTCACATGTGGTCCCATATCAATTTTATTAAGGTCTGACCAATAGTTTTTCAATTAATATTTATAATTTATTTTGAAGTCAGTTGTACAAAATTTTTAATTATTTTACCCCTTTTTTCTGTGTGTTACTTCATAACTTTTTTTCCTGGGTGAACCGATTTCGATGATTCTTTTCTTTATTTGAAAGCTGTGTACCGTGTTTCACATGTGATCCCATAAAAGTTGATCACGGTCTGACCAATAGTTTTTGAGTTATTCTTAATGATTTATATTGAAGTTGGTTGTACAAAATGTTTAATTAAATTATTTACCTTTTGAAAAACAACTTCACGTATTGGTGAAAAAGTTCGGATAAAATATAGCTCTATATCTATTTGTAAAGTGTCATAACAATTGATTCAGTCATTTCAAGGATTAGACTGGACAACAATATTTAAAATGCTTGTTTATTTCTAAACTCTCTGTTCCCCGCAACTTCGCCCGCGTGTAATTTATTACGATTGGATTTGATGGGTTTTAATTTTTTGCGCGGTACCCTAATCCTTTTTCTAAAATAAAAGTAGCCTAAGTTACTTCTTATAACACCAGCTATCTGCCGGTGAAAGTCCGGTCAAAATCGGTCCAGCCGTTTCGGAGATTATCCGGAACAAACAGACAGACATACAGAAAGACACACAGGCAAAAATTTTAAACTGTTTTCGTGGTAGAGCGACACTACAATGTGTTATGGGTCGGCTAAGTGGGAAAGGACCACGCTTTCACGAAATACCAGTTTGAATTACTTATAGCGTGCTGCTGTGTTTCGTATGGTAAGGCAAAACGGGGCATTTCATCTTTCTTTATTTATTTATTAATCAAATGAACCACCTTATGTAGATACTTCTAATATTGGACACAATAATACACAATTATATACCTAATATAGTAATATATAAACCTATGACATCTTGTTATTATGTTAAATATATATCTTTATATACATTTTTTATAGGTGACAAACGAGCAGTCCACCTGATGGTAAGTGGTTGCTGTGGCCCATATACATCTACATTTATTCTCGATTACGAACCAAAATACAGATGCGTTGTCACCCGTGAGGACTAAGATGGAATGCCTCGTTTCCAGTAAAAAGTGTCTCCGGTTCTCCACACTCTCCATACGAAACACAGCAGTATTAAGCTGCTATTTTACGCTGGTGTTCTGTGAGAGCGTGGTCCTTCCTCGGTCGAGCCGACCCATTCGTGATATAACTGTACTACCTACTTAGGTATATAGCTGCAGCATGGCTCTACCACGTGAGAGAATATGAGAAAGCTTTACCTGTTCGTAAAGTTTCATCACAATATACGCGGTAGAGCCATGCTGCAGCTGTATTAGTAGTATAGTTTTAGCACGAATGGATCGGCTCGACCGGGGAAAACCACGCTATCACAGAATACTAGCGTGAAATAGCGGTTTAATACTTGTGTGTTCTTGTGTGCCAGAAATATAGCTGCAGCATGGCTCTACCACGTATAAAATGTAATATGTAACTTTAATTAAAATTAATTTAATCCAAAGACATTTAAGTAGTCCTATACATTTAAATCTCTTTGATCTAATCTAAGTCATAATGGGTGTCACGTGTACGATCCTCATTCTTAAAAATATGTATTAAAGAAGATATTGTATAGGTATACACCTATTCTTACATTAACCGTACCGTAGAAACTAGTGTACTAAATCTAGTACTTTTTAAATACTAGCTGTTCCCCGCGACTTCGTCCGCGTGTAATTTATTACGATTAGATTTCATAGGATTTTAAATTGTTGAGCGGAACCCTAATTCTTTTTCTAAGATATAAGTAACCTAAGTTACTCCTTATAACAGCTATCTGTCAGTGAAATTCGCGTCAAAATTGGCCTAGCCGTTTCGGAGATTAGCCGAAACAAACAGACAGAAAGACAGACAAAAACTTAAAAATTGTGTTTTTGTTATAAGTACCGTATGTACGTACTTTCACATGCTTATAGTAAAAAGCTGATATTTTGACATTAGAAACGGACAGTTTAATTTTATATATTTGTATAGATAATAAAATATTTATATATTAAAAAAGAATTTGTAAAGAACTCGATGGCTCCGTGGCGCATTGGCTTAGCAATAAGTTGCAGCGCCAAGGGCCGCGGGTTCGAATCCCGCACGGAGCAACTATTTATATGGCCTACAAATAATTGTTCTGGGTCTGGAGGTTTGTCCTTCTGAATTTTTTGTATTTAAGCTGACCACGATACAGGAGATCCTAGTGTGGAGGTAACGTTTAAAAAAAAACAAAGAAGCCGTGGCAGCTCAGAGAATATCTAAGCGGCACTCGAACAAACACAGTTCAATCCCCACCGATATCTACACGGCTAAATTTGTTAAAACAATTTAAATGTTGATTCATATTACGTGCTCGGCGGTGTAGAAAAATGCAGGAAGCCTAGTCTCCAAGAAATAAAAAACTTTGAGGGCATTTGAAGTCACACATTGGGGCAGCGCGGCTCAAGGTCTACTAGCAGTGGGATTTATTTGTGGAAAAAAAAACATTATTTTTATACATTTTACTTTTTATTAATGTTTACTTTTTGTGCATAATTGTAGGTACAATCATTTATCTTTATCTTTATTTCATGTTAAATATCAATTTACTTTGCAAATTTATTTTTCATTTCTAAAATTTCTTAATACTATTGTATTATTAACTCAACAATTTCTTGTAATCACCAGCCGCAATAACGGGAGTGAATGCAGGGAGAGGGGAGGAGGGGAGGCGGCCGACGTCCTCCTCTCCTTGAAACACGCCGTGGTTCATGGAGACTGCGCTTCGGAGTCCGTCCATCCACAGGTACAGTCAACCTTTTCACTCGCAACACTTTTAACTAAAGTTAAAGAGAGACGGACGTCGCTGTGCAGTTTCGATCGACGGGGAGCGGAGTATTATGAATTAGGTAGAGCTGGCTCGAAAGGGGCGTTGGGCTTTTGTGAAATCATTTCATTTAATAAAGCAAAAGATTAATATTGGCTTCCCTACACAAATATAGTATGCGTAGTTATACGATATTTGAGGTGAATGTTTGCTGATTTTAATTATTTAGGTATATTTCTTATCTACCGACTTCAAAAAGGAGACGGTACTCAATTCGACTGTATGTTTTTTTATGTGTGTTACCTCATAACTTTTTACTGGGTGAACCGATTTCGATGATTCTTTTTTTTATTTGAAAGCTGGTACTTCACATGTGGTCCCATATCAATTTGATCAAGGTCTGACCGATATTTTTAGAGTTATTCTTAATAATTTATATTGAAGTCGGTTGTACAAAATTTTTAATTTTAGATTATTTTGTGTTAACTACTATTGCTACAGACAGATTAAACAATGTTACTAGATATGTACGTAGATAGCCATTCTAATGATTACTGTATAAAAAACGACATTTATCGTAACCTAACCTAATTTCTGTGAATTGAGCTTTATGTACAATATCCACTACCATCCACTGTCATCCCGTGGGTGTCGTAAGAGGCGACAGATGGGAAACAAACAGGAGATGTGCAGCAACGTTTTCCTAATAACAACTAAAAATAAAAAAACTGCGATTACAAACCCGTTTGCCCAGCGTGGCAACTATGGCAAATACATCCCCTATGCGGCAATCTATGGGGGAGGCTTATCTATTACTGTGCACTTTAATAGGCCGTAACCAGTGGCGTAGCTAGGCGTAGGCGAAGTGGTCCCTCGCCCCGGCCTCGCACTTAAATTGGTCCTCGCGCGGCCCCTTAAAATGCGATGCTCCCAGACTTTACCACAGATGACTAATTAATTTGATCACATTAACGTTCGAAAGAGAACGTCATAAATTTAAAAGCGTGTTTGTTTGGGGCCTCGCAAGTAGCCCCTCTTAAGTGCGACTGCGAGGCCGTTGTAACTACCTTCAAAGACTGCGACCGTTAGATGGACGTAATACGAGACTTGTCAGGAATTAAGCTATGATTTTTAACAGTGGTAGAGCCACGCGGCTGCTTTTCCTGTCGCATGGATTGTCCGGCTCGAACCGGGGTGGTACCACGACCTCACAGAATACCAGCGTGAAGTAGAGGTTTACCTCTGCGTTTCGCTTGGTTAGTACAGGTGGCCGGAGGCCCTTTTTACTGGAAATGAGGCATTCCATCTTAGTCCTCACGGGTGACAACGCATCTGCATTTTGATTTGTAATAGAGGATAGATGTAGATGTCTATGGGCCGCAGCAACCACTTACCATCAGGTGGACTGTGTGCTCGTTTGTCACCCTTATCTTATATGAGCAGGGATGTCGTGTTTAAGCATGTGTGGTAGGATAGATCTATTGGGTAGATCTTGGGAAGGAAAGAAAAGGGGCCTCGCTGATGCGACTTCGCCCACGTCTATATTAGTCCACGCTACGCCTCTGATGGAAGAGGCCTATCTACTACAGTGCGTTCTAATAGGCTGTAACGGTAACAGTAACAGTAACAGTAACGGAATGTTTGTAATTGAATAGATAATATATTAAAAAGTTAAAGTTTCAGCCTACATATTATATTATTATAATAGCTGTTCCCCGCTTCTTCGCCCGCGTGTAATTTAGGGTTTTAATTATGTTGCGCGAAACCCTAATACTTTTTCTAAAATATAAGTAACCTAAATTACTCCTCATAACATCAGCTATCTGCTAGTGAAAGTCCCGTCGAAATCGGTCCAGCCGTTTCGGAGATTAGCCGGAACAAACAGACAGACAGACAGACAGACAATACGTGGTAGAGCCATGCTGCAGCTATATTATGTAGTATAGTTGTAGCACGAATGGGTCAGCTCGACCGGGGAAGGACCACACTCTCACAGAATACCAGCGTAAAATAGCAGCCACTGCTGTGTTTCGTATGGTGAGTGTAGAGAACCGGAGACCCTTTTTACTGGAAAAGAGGCATTCCATCCGGTGACAACGCGTCTGCATTTTGATTCGCAAACGAGGATAAATGTATATGTCTATGGGCCACAGCAACCACTTACCATCAGGTGGACTGTGTGCTCGTTTGTTACTGATCCTATAAAAAAAAAACAACAATTTTAAAAATTGTGTTTTTGTTATAAGTACCGTATATACTTTCATATGCATTTAGTAGAAAGCTGTTATTTTGACATTACAAACAGACACTTCAATTTTATTTATTTGTAAGTATAGATTACTTCCTTACGTCCCACTGATGAACACAGACCTCCTCTCATTTCTGTGAGAGTTATGGAACAATTCCACCGCCGCGTCGCTCCTTTACTTGACTTTTTTTTAAATAAGAATGACAAACGAGCATACAGTCCACCCGATGGCAAGTGAATGCTGCGGCTGATGTCTGCAGTCTGCATCTACATTTGTCCTCGATTAAAAATTAAAATGCAGATGCGTTGTCACCCCTGAGGACTAAGACGGAATGACTCGTTTCCAGTAAAAAGAGTCTCCGGTTCTCTACACTCACGATACGAAACACAGCAGCATTAAGCTGCTATTTACGCTGGTATTTCCCAGGTAGAGCAAACCTATACGTGCTACAACCATAAAACAGCTACAGCATGGCTCTACACAACAATTTCATTAGAATCGAACCCGGGATGCTCCGGGTGATATCTATTTGACATTCTGGGGCTAACAGTGTAAAATAGCAGCTTAATGCTTAATGTTTCGTATGGCTGTGTGTAGAGAACCGAAGACCCTTTTCACTGTTAACGAGGCGTTCTATCTTAGTCCTCAGGGGTGACAACGTTTCAGTATTTTGATTTTTAATCGAGAACAAATGTAGATGTTTATGGGCCGCAGGATTCACTTGCCATCGGGTGGACCGTATGCTCGTTTGTCTTTCTTATTAAAAAAAAGTCAAGTAAAGGAGCGACGCGGCGAAGTAACTGCTGCATAACTCTCACAGAAATGAGAGGAGGTCTGAGTTCATCAGTGGAACGTAAGAAAGTAACATTATGTGTAATTTAAATTTATCTTTCGCTATTGATTCAAAAAGATCTCGCTCTATTCGTAGTGATATAGTAAATCTCTTTTCGATTTTTGGGTACTGGCACATATTCTACTTTTAATGTGAATTTTTTTTTAAAGCAGATGGTGGTGAACGGCGGTGGGGGCTACCCGTATTATGAACACTACAGTGGCGCGCCGCTTTTTCCCACCATGAGCGTCAACGTCTCCATGAATATGACGATGCATGGATGTCCGCCTGACCAGCTTTGTTCTCAGGTTTGTATATATTTGGTATCTTCTATCTACTACTATGCTAGCCACTTTCGGCTACAGCAACCGTACATCGAAATCGTTTTTTTTTATTATTGAACAATACCCCTACACTAGAATTTTCACCTATACCGTGAAGGCAGTTTACATACATAAATGGAACAATTATTTGTAGACAATACAAATACTTGTTCCGTGCGGGATTCAAACCCGCGACCCCCAGCGCAGCAACTCATTGCTAAGCCACTGCGCCACGGAGCCGTCAAACTGCCCCGACCGGTCATATTATGTCCGCAATTGAGTAACATACAACTAACATTGCATCTTAGCGAGAGAAGTACGTGTATATAGTTTGGGCAGATGAGATTTCTTTTTTTATAGAATGAGCGTAACAAACGAGCGCATAGTTTACCCGATAGTACCTAATCCACTTAAGGCGGCTACTGACCTGCCTGCCGCAGGGGCAATCTAGGGAGCACAGCGATCGGAGCAATATCGAAGGTCGCAGGGCTGACTTAAAAAATTGCCCCTGCTGGCCTACACACATCACAATTAAGGAGGCAATTAAGAGTCATCCCCACTGCTACACTCTAGATTGCCCCTGCGGCAGGCAGGTCAATAGACACCTTTACTATTTAACTATGGCCCATAAATATTTATCATCTACTAGCGCTCTGCCCCGGCTTCGCACGGTTGATTTATGGATCTCGACAACAACGCCACCTAACGGGGCCAATTGTGAATTTAAACCATTCTCTAATCAACTTAATCACACACAAAATTATATCAAAATCACTCCAGCTGTTTAGGAGGAGTTCAGTCACACGGACAGCGGAATTATATAATATCTACATAAGGTACGTGAGGGTAATTATGGTCACCTTAAGCTTTGTCGCCCTATAAGACTAAAACTAGGAGGAGGACAGAGACAAAAACCCAAAGTCCTATAATATAACTAATATATTAACAAATAAATAGCAAACAAGCTTTGGCAATAATTAGGTACACTTCGAAAAATCAACTTAAATAAATAACTAACCACACTACACAATACTAAATCCGGCTAAAATATTTACTGTAAGGTCAACTGTCAAAATGGCGTCGATAAAGCAGGGCCCTTTTGACCTTTTATTATTTGATTGACTGTTGACGAAATATCGCATCACAGAGGCTTCTATACAACCAAGGTGGTAGTTTTTGAGTTATAAGAAAGTGACTATATTAACCGGATGGCCATATTACCCACACGTACTATAAAATACGCATGTATTATACATAGAAACCTTTCTTACCCTACTATGTATCTACTGATGGAAACCGAATCAAAATCTGTAGCGTAGTCAAAAAGATCTAAGCTTACAGACGGCGGGAACAGACTTTTTTATAGAAGATGGGGCAAACGAGCATGCGGCTCACCTGATAGTAAGTGACTACCGCCGTCCTTGAACAACCGCAACACCAGGGGCATTGCAGATGCGTTGCCGGCCTTTTAGAAAGGTGTAAGCTCTTGTCTTGAAGGTCCCTAAGTCGTATCGGTCCGGAAAAATTGCCGGTGGTAAACAATTCCACAGAGAAGTTGTGCGAGGAAGAAAACTTCTAGTAAAACGTACAGTCGTGGACCGCCAAGCATCCAGGTGGTGAGGATGGTATCGTGAATTTTGACGCGATGTGCGTTCGTGAAATTTGGTGGCTGGAATTAATCCGAACAATTCCTCACAGCACTCCCCGTGGTAAATTCGATAGAAAATGCAAAGGGATGCAACATCCCTACGCAGTGCCAGTGTATCGAGCCGATCAGAAAGAACTCTATCGTCGACGATTCGAACCGCTCTGCGCTGGATGCGGTCAAATGGAAGCAGCTGGCACTGAGGTGCCCCGGCCCAGAGATGAGAACAGTATTCCATGTGAGGCCGAACTTGCGCTTTGTAAAGTTGCAAGCGATGTGCCGGCATGAAATACTGTCTCGCTCTGCTGAGCACGCCAAGCTTTTTAGAGGCCAAGGTTTTACACTATGTAAGATCTCGTCTCTTCTAAGAAAGACTAAGAATCAAAACACATTATGCATTGTCCCTATATACACTGGCCCTAACACCAAACACTATTTCACGCTGGTACTCGTATTTTATGAGAGCGTATTGCTTCCCCGGTCGAGCCGACCCATTCGTGCTACAACTATTTTGTAGCTGCAGCATGGCTTTACCACGTAACAGTGATCACATGATCACAACGTGACATATATTATAAAAAAAATAATGTTTTATTATTCCCTCGAAAGTTTTCTACAAAAAAAAATTGTAGGATTTTGTTTGTTTTTTTGTTCATTTTCTTTTTATTTTTATACCATTTATCAGATTACAATGAAACTCTGTTAAGTTGTTATGCGCGCGGCCGCGAATGTTTCTGGCAAACAAGTCTAAAGGTTAAAACAGTAGGTAAAAACCCGACTGCGTACAAAAGTTTAAACAAAGGAAAAAGTTTTATAACCTGTGTCACTTCTACAACTAAGATGATTGTAACGACAGCCTACATATATGTTAAGATCTATCAAGCCATTTAGGCTAAAGCGTGTGCCAAATAAAAAAAATAGGTAGGTACTTATGTGGCGGCGCTGTAAATCGCGCTAACAAAATTCCGAAGTTAAAGCAGTATGTATAGAATAGCTCGGAGCTACCACTCGGAGCGTTGGCTGCTCCCCGGGCAGAACACCTTGCCCGGCGGGAGATCTCCCCTTTTGCTTCCACAGGCCACACTTAATATATGTACATACATACTCTCGAAATACATTACCTTCCGTCTGGGACAGTCGGGTAAAAAGAATTTTAACGCATACCGGGCACAGCTATTTATTAAATATAATATAAAACGATGCCCTTTGTAAATAATTATGCCTAGAATTTTTGAGTGTCTTAATAAACTGCGACATAGTCAATATCTGACTTGAATCTGGCCGCTGGGTACGCCTTGCGCATAGATAATATTGCAAAAAATTATATCGTATACTTATTAAATCGCTTACTGGTATCTATATAACGTAAAAAATCCTGTCCGATGCCTGGGGCTGCTTTTAGATTCGTGATGTGATTCTATTCAAGTAATCCATTAACAGATTAAATAAAAAATATAATATTTAAATGGAGAAACTTACAAGAAACTTACATGGCAATATATGCGGCGGGGGCGGCCATCGAGAGGTTTCTATCTAGAGGTCACGTTATGATTTTTTTTTAAATAGAAAAACTGTTTAAATGCGACAAGTCGTCAAAGCAATGATACACGATAACTGGCCATACCTATACACAATTAGTCCTTAAAAAATTATAGTAAGTTTTTATTTTTGGTGCGAAATTAAGGCCTTATTGTCCGGAAGCAATGATGACTTCCTTACTGACGCCGAATTTTTAAGCGCTCACTCTAAATTTCACAATTCGAAGCAACTCGGGTTTCAAAGACATGTGAAATCCAACGAATACGAATGGATAGGATCTACAAATGTCAATTTGACATTGCTCTCTATCTCTTTGTAAAGTTTCATCACAATTGGTTCAGCCATTCCGAAGATTAGCCCAAATAGACAGACAGACACAATTTTAATAAATGGTTATTTACGTCTTCATCATGATCCCTTACAGCCCATTACAAGTCCACTGCTGAACATAGGCCTTCCCCAAGGAATGCCACAAAGCACGGCCCTGAGACACCTGCATCTAGCGACTTTCTACATGTCTTACCAGGTCGTCACTCCATCTAGTGGGGAACGCCCTACACTTCGACTACCGGTACGAGGCTACCACTCGGGAACCTTTTTTCCCCGTCGGTTGTTGCTTCTTCGAGCTATATGGCCGGCTCATTGCCACTTCAGCTTACTAATCCGTTGGGCTATGGTGAGAGCAACAAAGAACTGTTGGCTCATCAGTAACTAATTATTTTATTAAAAATCGAATCTTAAAAGTATTTTTGATTCGAATTTTAAATTGGATTTGATTTTAAAACCTCAATATAGGTCTTATACCAACGCCAAAAGGTTCCAGAAATCAATAACATTATTGTATTTTTAACCGACTTCAAACAGGAGGAGGTATTCAATTCGACTGTATGTTTTTATATGTTTTTATTCATGTAGTTCCTCATAACTTTTTTCTAGGTGAACCTATTTTGATGATTATTTTTATTTGGAAACTGGTGCTTCTCATGCGGTCCCATGTAAATTTGATCAAGGTCATATCAGTACTTTTCATTTATCCTTAATAATTTATATTAAAGTCGGTTTTATAAAATTGTATTTTACCACTTGTAATAAGATACTGTTCTTGCAGGTTCAATGGAACCAGAATGCTTCGACGCCGTCCGTCAACGTCGTATACCCTCAAGCTCAAAACGTCATAAGTCCAAACTCATATCCCTCAGCTACATACTCCTTCACAGCTGACTTTCGACCGCCCAACCAATCTGATCCCCTAATCACAGCCAGTTCCACTTTCAAACCCCTACAAATCCAAAACGCCCAAAAAACAAATCCAAACTACTCGATATTTCAACAAAAACCGAATTTCACGAGCCAGAAGACGTTAGGGCCGATGTTGAAGCGGTCGCCATCGAAGATGTATATGCAGGAGGGTCAGAAAGACCCGAATATGGGGAATGGTTACACTATATTGAATCATCAAGGTCAGATGCATTCACAAGACTACGGGTACACTGCTTGTGTTAACTCATCCGGAAAAGTTCAGGTTTGTACTTCTAGAACACCATCATAAAATAGTTATCATCTATTTTAAAATCGATCCGGCAGCTGTGCTCTTTTCTACCAACTTCAAAAAGGAGCCGGTACTGAATTCGACTCTATGTTTTTTTTATAGGATAGGGTGACAAACGAGCACACAGTCCACCTGATGATAAGTGGTTGCTGTTACCCATAGACATCTACATTTATCCTCGTTTGCGAATCAAAATGCAGATGCGTTTTCACCCGTGAGGACTAAGATGGAATGCATCTTTTCCAGTAAAAAGGGTCTCCGGTTCTCTACACTCACCATACGAAACACAGCAGTGTTAAGCTGCTATTTTACACTGGTATTCTGTGAGAGCGTGGTCCTTCCCCGGTCGAGTCGATCCATTCGTGCTACAACTATACTACTAATATAGCTGCAGCATGGCTCTACCACGTATAAACTAATCTACTTTTCATCACCAGTGATCAATATTTTCAAAAATGTTCCGAGTTCATTACGTTTCAATAGATAATCGCTAATGAGTACACGGTTCATTAGGTCTCTTTCAGTGAGCTCATATGATACCCAAATGTCGAGATTTTTTGTATAGCTAGACTTTTTCAAATGGGTTAAAACTGTTTTGTGTTTTTTCCTCGGCTATATCGTAACTACTAATATGCCAACTTTGCTCCACTTTTTCAAAAATCGCATCGACTTTATCTGTATGAGATGCATCTGCATCATCAAAGCTGCATCTTTGACATCAAAATTCCCGGATTGAAAACGCTTGAATCAATTTTGCGCTACTCTTACTGACACTGCATCAGGTTCATTACGTCACAGATTTTTTCGGCTTGAATCACATTTTTCCTCTCTAACACCAGAATGTATCGAATTTCTTCGTTAGATTAACTCATTTTGGCGGACAGATAAACAATTGAAAAATGGCGGGAAAGTGTTTTGTACTTTTTATTTTTATTTTTCTTAATGCTTTCAAACAGACAGTACAACGAAAGAGATTTTTGTTCAATTTTATACAAACAAAATACGAAGAAACTTTTTATACCTATATTTTATGTGACTATTTACAGCTGTTGTTCATTGCAGTTGGGTCCAATGTTTTTAATAATAAATGGCTTTTTTATTTATGTTATTCGTACATATTTTAGGTAGGAGCCCTCAGTGGATGCTCAGAAGACGACGAGCAAAAGCCGAATCTGTGTCGAATCTGCGGCAAGACTTATGCCCGTCCGAGTACACTGAAAACGCACCTGCGGACCCACTCCGGAGAACGACCCTACCGCTGTGGGGACTGCAACAAGAGCTTCTCTCAGGCAGCTAACCTTACAGCGCATGTGAGGACGCATACTGGCCAAAAACCGTTTAGGTGAGATTTTTTTATAAAAGTTGACCACCTTGTACAAATTTAAGGCGTTTTACAGACAAATTGTATATGAACAAACATCAAAGCCCGTAAAAATGAGGTCGTATACAAGCATAACAATCAAACAAATAAGGTTTAATATTTTTTTCGTATTTTATGCGCTGCCATACCATTCATCAGATTACGCTAAAACTTTGTCAACTTATTGCTCGGACTTCGCAAAGGTTATAGCCATAGTACAATTAACTTACAGTAGGTGACGTGCGAATCGTATCCACGAATTTATTTGAAAGTTATTTATCATTCCATTTCATTCCTAATTGCTCATAATTACTCTTCCAAATTTAAATCAATATTTCCACAAATATTTCTTCGGCAGTAGTCACGCACCGGGTACCTACTAGTACATAATAAAAAACACAATATATATAATAAACAACAAAGTCGATTTATTTGAATTTTAGCCTCCACCATAGATTGCCTCATAAGAGGAATATTAGCCATAGTTCCCATGCTTAGTAAGCGGTTTTACAACTTTTTTATAGGATAGTGTGACAAACGAGCACACAGTCCACCTAATGGTAAGTGGTTGCTGTGGCCCATGGACATCTACATCTATCCCCGTTTGCGAATCAAAATGCAGATGCGTTGTCACCCGTGAGGACTAAGATGGAATGCCTCCTTTCCAGTAAAAAGGGTCCCCGGTTCTCTACACTCACCATACGAAACACAGCAGTGTTAAGCTGCTATTTGACGCTGGTATTTTGTGAGAGCGTGGTCCTTCCCCGGTCGAGCGGACCCATTCGTGCTACAACTATACTACTAATATAGCTGCCGCATGGCTCTACTACGTAAAATACACGTAAAAAATACAACTGCAGTTTTCTACTGTTATTGCATTCTTATCAGCAAAATGCTGCTGTCCATCTCCTCTTTCAGTTTTCTTCCATCGCCTCTTACGGCACCCACGGGATGATACATATGAACTAGTGGGTTCTCATTAATAGAAGCGGACGTTACTTTGCGGAAATTTATTATATTAAAGTTGGTAATAATTACTTTGCTTACATCTGCTCAATGAAATAAAAATCTACTTCACCTGAGGATGCCTCGTGTAGAGGCGAAACACGTGACGTATTATCGACGGTAGTGTGTCTTTCCTAGTATAGTGGTGACGGAGATAGTGCACGCAATTAAGATAGGTAATCTTCAACAGTGGTAGAGCCAGGCGGCAGCTTTTGCTGTCGCATGGATGGGCCGGCTCGAACCGGGGTGGTACCACGACCTCACAGAATACCAGCGTGAAGTAGAGGTTTACCTCTGCGTTTCGCTTGGTGAGTGCAGGTGGCCGGAGGCCCTTTTTACTGGAAATGAGGCATTCCATCCTAGTCCTCACGGGTGAAAACGCATCTGCATTTTGATCTGTAACAGAGGATAGATGTAGATGTCTATGGGCCGCAGCAACCACTTACCATCAGGTGGACTGTGTGCTCGTTTTTCACCCTTATCCTATAAAAAAAAAATAGGGTGGGAGGTAGACATGGGACGAGTACTCGGTTTGGATTCGGTACTCGGCGGGTTCGGCCTTTTTTTAGGGTTCGGCCGAGTGCCGAGTATTAACGGCCGAGTACCGAGTACTCGGCCTTAATTATATACCAGAGAAAAATAAAGACAAAAACCAGTTTTTATCATTATTATTATATTAGACACATTTAAACATCAGGAACGTGAGAAGCAGTAGAAATATTTAGAACGTACATATGAATCTATAATAGAAATTATTATTATTAATATTTAAAATTTTAGAGAGGAAGATCAATAATTTTTCTAGATGTTTTCCGATAAAACGATTTCTATAAGCAGTCATTTTCGCGCCAGATAACAAAAACTATCTCTCGAACATGAACTCATGTTGTCTCATTTGACAAGTAATCAGTAATTACTCATCAACAGTATCCGTGGGTGTATGACTTATCGAGTACCGATACAAGTACTTTTGTTTCGATACTACATGGTACTAAGTTTTAAAGTATCGATACCCAAAGTACTTGGTATAGAGAGGAAAGTATCGAGTAATTACTTGTATTTACTCGTATCGTTCTATCTCTAACTCTGTGTAAGGGAAATAACCACACGCCGTCCACTACCGCGTTTTTTTAAAGCCGAGTATTCGGCCGAGTACTCGGCCCAATCTCGGCCGAGTACTCGGCGAATCACTACTCGTTCCATGTCTAGTGGGAGGTGCTCTTCAAACTAGGTACGACACATCGTTTTATTTCATGGCGCGAATGTAAGCAAAGTTATTATTACCAACTTTTTATGAGGGCATCCTCGACTTTTTCTGCCACCAAGGCTGCGCCATTTAAAAGTGAGGTTTTATTTGACAGATCTCATAGCGCAGAAGTTAATTTGTTCGGAAAAATGTAAAAGTTTATGTTTCTTTCTGTACTATTAGCTAAGTATATTTTATATTAGTAAGATTAATAATAATAACAATAAACCACAGATATTCATAAAAGTAGAAAAATTAAAAATGTGCATTAAATTAAAGAGCAAACCACTGAGGATATGTTTTGTATATTAATATAATACTATAATCAGAAATAAAATATGTCTATTTTTCCAGGTGTCCGATTTGCGATCGTCGATTCAGCCAAAGCTCAAGCGTGACCACGCATATGCGGACGCACTCTGGTGAACGACCGTACCAGTGAGTATCCTCTCCACAATTATAAAAAAAATTGATTTTTTATTCGTGCCGTAAAAGAGAATTATTTCTAATGCAGTTAGGTTCTTTTCGTACCTTTGTTGGTACCACCCTCTTAAGCCAAATTGACGTCTAATCAGCGATTTTATAGATTTTATAGAATATGGGTGACAAACGAGTACACAGTCCACCTGATCCGTAAGTGGATACTGTGGTCCATAAACATCTACATTTATCCTCAATTATGAATCAAAGTGCAGATGCGGTCACCTGATGAATAAGGTGTAATGCCTCGTTTCCAGTAAAAAAAAGTCTCAAAAGGGTGTAAGTGAATCCATCACCCCATTTCGTCACGTAGGTGACGTTAGAGACTACTATGACAAATGACAAAAAATCTTATAGACTTCTTTCATAGATTGCAATATAGCCATCTTGCTTACGTCAGACATAAATTGCTAGACCGGCGATGGGGTGCAACGTCAAAGATATAGTCTGTTCGCTTAGATACGGTCACCTTTGTATCGCGCTGCCTTGGCACGTGCCGCATGTTGTCAAAGGCGCCACCGCATCATCAAGGGTCGCCGCGTGTGGCGTACAGTACACCCGAAGGAGAATTAGGCATTTTTAAAACGAAGCGCCGCCGTATGAAAGCGAATTCGTATTTTATTACAGTAATCATGAGAATTAAATAGTATTATGTTTTATTCTTAGAATAAAAAAAAACATTTATTTAACAAACACAGTAAAAAATAATAAAATAAAAGCAAAAATAAGTGCGCCACCATGACTATACTCACGTCTGGTACGTATATTGCGATTGTCAATCTGTTTACCAAGCGTGAAGATTAAGGCCTAAAACAGATGATGTATCGAGATGTCATGTCTAGTGGTAGACTTTGGAGGGCTGAAAAAAAAGGAAGAACAAATGTTCGTAATAACATTTGTGTTCGGTGTTATAAATTTGTTAATCGACTATGGGATAGATAATTTTCTGTAATTCCCTCAGGTGCAGATCATGTAAGAAGGCATTCTCCGACAGCTCGACGTTGACAAAGCACCTAAGGATACATTCAGGAGAAAAGCCATATCAATGTAAATTGTGCTTGCTCAGGTAAATGTTTGATCACTTTTATTTAAGTCAATTAAAAGAAATAAGATCGTTTACTTTTCTTAAATTTAATTGCAGTATTTCGAAAATAATTTGATTTGGTGGCAAAATGACACTTGCCGCACAGATCAAATCTGTGCGGCAAGTGTCATTTTGCATAGTTCTTTAAACGTATGAAACGCGTTCAAAGAAAGGGTAATAATACACGTTCCTGTGAATATCCTATAGTGGATGAATTCTAACCACGATCGCAGTTGAAAATAGCATTATCTAGACCTCTCTTTGAGAGCATATTACACATCTGATTCTGACAGACGGCCGGTCAACATTTTATCTGTCAAGCCCCAAACCAACATTGCTTTGCTACTTACTATCAAAGGCACATTTAAACAAAAAACTTCATCATCATCATCATCATTACAGCCCTTCACAAGTCCGCTGCTGAACATAGGCCTCCCCCAAGGAATGCCACAAAGCACGGTCCTGAGTCACCTGCATCCATCTGCTTCCTGCATGTCTTACCAAGTTGTCACTCCATCTAGTGGGGGCCGCCTTACACTTAGCCTACCAGTACGAGGCTGCCACTGCAGAATCTTTCTTCCCCATCTCTTGTTGATTCTTCGCGCTATATGGCTTCTGATAATGATAAGAAAAAATTAATGCTAAAAGGGATATTGTTTTTATAAATAAAAATAACCAACCTAAAATATCCATGTCTCATGATGAATTTATGACATTTCTTACATTTACTAAATATTAACAAAACTACCTAGAGATTATTTTATGTACCTACTAACACAACACTTTCTTTACTCAGGTTTTCGCAATCGGGCAATCTTAATCGACACATGCGGGTACATGGCAACATATCGGGTGGAGTTCTTGGCTGACATCTACAGAGATGCGGTCTCCCGGCCGTATATTTATGAATATTATATTTTTTCCTAATGTAAAAATATAGAGTGTAGAGGTAGAGTGCAAGGAGAACCATCTTATAAGGGGGCGAAAGTTGAAAAAGTGTCCTACTATTTACTGAAAATAGAGGTTCCATAACCTATCACAATAGCGCTGGCGTCTGAAAAACTACGATATGAAGATAGCTGTTGTAAACGGAGTGAAGTCAGCTGAATTTAAACATTTAAAAAAACTAATGACTAGAGTAGTTAGTAAAATGCCAGTATACAAAATCTCAACTATTTACGTAGTACAAAACCAAGCGGATTGGTCGGTCCTTGTTTATTTCTCCATCTTATTCTAATTACTACTATTGGCGCTTTTTTTAATTTATCCTATGCTACTGCAGCGCCACCCTTATTGGACACGTTTTAGGGACACTTTTCATATATAGAGATGGTCCTCCTTCTCTCTACACTCCATATGTAAAAATAACCTTTATCTAACAACAAGTAAAAACAATTACGGAGAACATTGAAATACGGAGACATTGTGGCACTAATTGATTGTCCAACCGTCAGAAAAAATGCATTAATCTGTGGACACGTCACACAGTCACACAGCCGGGAGTTTTGGCGGGAATATGACCGGCGGCGGTTTGCTGCTCCTGTATTATTGTTTAAATAATGGTTTGAAGTGGATTTTGATATGTAAAAGTGATGCGATTTTGTGTATTAAGTATCTGCGCATGTGAACTATTAGTGAAAACTGTGAAACAAGTGCTCTGATGGTGATGTGATTCTCAAAATAAGGTGTCTGTCTGCTTAGGCGCCTTGAAATACCATCGCCAACCGTCAGCTGTCTGCTGGCTCAAATTGCCGTCAAAATCTCCCAAGGGCTGCACAATGTGAAGCATCAACATATTGTGAAGCAGCATACTATGAAGGATAATTATTATAATATATTGTAACTTCAGGCTCAGAAGGGCTAGATCCCAGAGCCGTAAAGCCAGTTATTAAGAAGAAGAATCACACAGCCGGGTACAGCCTCCTCTTATTTTTATTTTTATAGGGTTATTATTTTACTAATTTTAAGCCAGTGCTTGATTACAATCCCACCTGGTGTTAAGTGTAGATTGTAGGATTTGGAGTATTAGTCCGTCGTGCTGCACCAGTGCTTGTTGATGAACTTCACATGTCCTCGAAATATTTTTTTCTTAGACATGCATATTTTAACGATGTTTCCCTTCATCGCTGAGTACGTTCACCACGTGTTACCACCACCAGCACTTAAAATTGCAATTAACAATTTCAGTGGTGCCGGCAGGAGTTAAACCCGGGTTGCTCTCGTACTGTGATATCTGCGGCATTCACTTAGCCTTGGCACTGTCATGACTGTGTCCAGCTAAAAACTTGTAATGATTCGTGCTACGTAATTTTTTTTTAAAACGTTACCCCCACCTAGAATTTTCTCCTGTATCGTGGAGGCAGTTTACAAACACAAATTGCACAAGGACAAACATCCAGACCCGGAAAAATTATTTGCAGGCCATACAAATACTTGTTTCGTGCGGGATTCGAACTCGCGGCCCCCAGCGCAGCAACTCTTTGCTAAGCCACTGCGCCACGGAGCCGTCATTTTTAATTGACACGATCAAGTTGCTCACATTACTTTCCTAGGTCGTTTGACTCCTTCTCTGTCTACGATTCCATTTGGGTAGGTACCACCACCCTCTTACCTATTTTTGCCGCGAAATAGCAGAGCCTATACTGCTGGATTCCGGTCTGAAGGGTATAATATAATAATTACAGGAGAGCCAGCATAATCAGGCTGTGAGAGGTCTTGATCAAAAGAGACAACGCATCTGTAGCCTTTTTAGTTCGAAATGACTGAGGTGTCCTTGGGTTGCAGTAGCCACATACAGTGGTAGAGCAACGCGGCAGCTTTTACTGTCGCACGGATGGGCCGGCTCGAACCGGGGTGGTACCACGACCTCACAGAAAACCAGCGTGAAGTAGAGGTTTACCTCTGCGTTTCGCTTGGTGAGTGCAGGTGGCCGGAGGCCCTTTTTACTGGAAATGAGGCATTCCATCTTAGCCCTCACGGGTGACAACGCATCTACATTTTGATTTGTAATAGAGGATAGATGTAGATGTCTATGGGCCACAGCAAGCACTTACCATCAGGTGGATTGTGTGCTCGTTTGTCACCCTTATCCTATAAAAAAAAACCCATCAGGTCGTCTATTAGTCCGTTAGTGTTTATAAAAAAATAACTCCTTTGGCATGGAAAACGTTTACCGCCGTCGCCGCAATCGCCAGAATAACTCGGGGGACTAAGGAAGAGCACAACAGAGGGTTGGACAATCATTTTAAATACATTACATTATACGCCTTCGTATGAATATATATATATATATATATATATATATATATATATATATATATATTCATACGAATATATATATATATATATATTCATACGGATATATATATATATATATATCAAGAATATATAAGTAGTATCTACCTTCTTAAGGCAGTACAAGATATCATTAGAGTAAAATAAAAATCATACTCTTTAACCCTTTTCTTTATTTTTATTGACACGCACATGCGCAATAGAGAGCAATAGTCGACAGTATTTTTATATAAATTATTTAATTTACCTCAATATTTTCATCGCATGGCCAACGACAACAAACAATATCTAAAACTAATTTTGTTATACAAATGTGAAAGTACGTTGCATGTAAAAAAAATCTTCATAATTAGGTACAAAATTTTCTTGTAGCGTGAATCGACTAAAATTGTCGTTATTACAAATATCGATATTGCTGGTTATTAACGGTTATAATTAATGAAAATGCGTTGAATAATGTGTAAATAACATTTGTTTTATTTTACATGTTCTGTTGGTTGTTTTATGAATATAAAAGATATTTCCGTTAGTAGACATTTTCTACCAAATATAATGAAAATGTCGTCTTTATTTCCTACTATCTAAGCTCTCAAAAAACATCAGTAAAATTAAAAGTTATTTAAATGCAATATTTACAAACAAACATTACTAAATTATTAAGTTGCCTCTATTAAATGATCTAAAATTAGCCCAATATTGACAGAGTAGGTATAATTTATAATGCACTATGAAGTTTTGTACTTCTCAGATATTTAGAATATCTGCCAATGTAAATATGAAAGTGATATTATAATCAATTGTAAATAAATATGTATTTTAGTTTAGATGTAGATTTAAATCACGATGTGTTTCTCTAGTCATACCTGTATATTTTCACACTTATTCTCTCTGTTTATTATCTATCTAAGGACAGAGATAAAAGATGAAAATCAATTCGAATACTCTGAATTTCAATGAGGATACCTCTGCACGATCAGTATTATTACCTATGTAAAACGTCCAAATATTGTAATTTATATCCAAATAATGTAATGTAATTAATATTGTAAGTTAAAATAAAATATCATGTATATAATCATTATTTTATTGATACCTCTCTACTGACCAAAAGTCAATAAACTAAAGTAGCTAGCACTGCTGTGTTCAGAGTTAAATGATAAGAGAGCCAGTGTAGTTTACAGGTTCTGAGGTATTCCAACTTACTTTTCAGAGGAACAATGTATCCATGGCTTTCTTGATTGATATTGATTGGAGGTTTACAACTCCTGCAATAGCCACTATAACATCATAAAATCAAGATTGTGCAGCAACAAATAGTCGGCTACTACGTATCTTCCAAACATATTCTATTGATATCTATAGCAAAATAAATAACTCAGGTTGGTCAAGCGTTACGAAATTTAAGTCGAGCTTTATACAACTTATATGATGACTGTTTAGTTACAGCAACACCACGTTACTTCACGTCGATTTGTCTCCTATCTTTATTTATTTAAATTTATTTTTATTTTATAACGTGAAAAATTTTGCCAGTATCTTTTATACTATCGGAATAGAATTAATGCAAATATATGACAGTGGTAGAGCCATGCGGCAGTTTTTGCTGTCGCACGGATGGGCCGGCTCGAACCGGGGTGGGTGCCACGACCTCACAGAATACCAGCGTGAAGTAGAGATTTACCTCTGCGTTTCGCTTGGTGAGTGCAGGTGGCCGGAGGCCCTTTTCACTGGAAATGGGGCATTCCATCTTGGTCCTCAGGGGTGACAACGCATCTGCATTTTGATTCGCAAACGAGGATAGATGTAGATGTCTATGGGCCGCAGCAACCACTTACCATCAGGTGGACTGTCTGCTCGTTTGTCACCCTTATCTTATATGAGCAGGGATGTCGTGTTTAAGCATGTGTGGTAGGATAGATCTATTGGGTAGATCTTGGGAAGGAAAGAAAAGGGGCCTCGCTGATGTGACTTCGCCCACGTCTATATTAGTCCACGCTACGCCTCTGATGGAAGAGGCCTATTTACTACAGTGCGTTCTAATAGGCTGTAACGGTAACGGTAACAGTAACAGTAACGGAATGTTTGTAATTGAATAGATAATATATTAAAAAGTTAAAGTTTCAGCCTACATATTATTATAATAGCTGTATAATTTAGTGTTTTAATTATGTTGCGCGAAACCCTAATTATTTTTCTAAAATATAAGTAACTTAAATTACTCCTCATAACATCAGCTATCTGCCAGTGAAAGTCCCGTCGAAATCGGTCCAGCCGTTTCGGAGATTAGCTGGAACAAACAGACAGACAGACAATACGTGGTAGAGCCATGCTGCAGCTATATTATGTAGTATAGTTGTAGCACGAATGGGTCAGCTCCAGTAATGGTTATTTAAAGTAGTAGATAGATCCAGGTGGACCAGAGCCATTCTTTGAGCTCTATGTGACTATGTACGAAAGAGAATTCACGATATCCTATATCATAACGTGGGTCACGTAATAGGCGATAGGAGGATATACAACAGATGGGCAGCACCATCTTCCTGATAACAAATCAAAATAATAAATAACTGCGATTATATACCCACCATTATATACGTGGTAGAGCCATGCTACAGCTATATTAATAGTATAGTTGTAGCACGAAAACAAATACCAGCGTAAAATAGCAGATTCATGCTGCTGCGTTTGGTGAGTGTAGAGAATCGGAGAACCTTTTTACTGGATACGAGGCATTCCATTTTAATCCTCACGGCTGACAACGCATCTGCATTTTATTCGCAAACGAGGATAGATCTCGATCTCTATGGGTCACAGCAACCACTTACCATCAGGTGGACTGTGTGCTCGTTTGTCACCCTTATCCTATAAAAAAATACTAGTAGATTCTGAAGATTTATTTTATTTTTGTTAGTTTAAGTTCACTTTCCGTCAATTTTCTACGAATATTTCATGCGTTACGTATAAAAGTACTTCAGCTTTCTCATTTAGATTAGTACCATGGCAACACATTGTCACCATCTGCATTGTTTTTGAAGTTTACTGATACATCTAGTCCAACCCGGCAGCCATAATTCACATTCACAACTACACTTCTTAATACGTGGGGCACACTAAAATGATCGGGAATAAGAAAAACCACGTGCACGGTATAGCTAATTTAAATTAAAACAGTAATTCCAGTCTGAAGTTGATGTTGACAAAATGGCTGATTTGTACGCTTCCACGCCTGCTTCGGGGTCTTCAAACCGTTGACCGCGTGATAAATCTTTTATTCTAGGGAATGTAAAGAAATCGTTTGGGCTCAGGTCAGGACTGTACGAAGGATCATTCATCAGCTCAACGTTTTCCTGCTTCAAAAAATCGTTTGTCTTCCGAGCCGTATGGGAGCTCGCATTATCGTGACGTAAGATGATGCGACGTTTCGGGTTATTTTTTCGGAGTTCGGCTATGATTTCTGGCAAACAAACCGTGATATACCACTCAGCGGTAACCTTTCTGCGTCCCTGTAAAGGAATTGTAGCAACGTGCCCCTTTTTCGAGACAAACGTAACGACCATTTTCTTTGACACGCTGCGGCAGCGAACCACTTTCCTTGGTTTAACCTCGTCTTCGAAGACCCAAACTGCTGATTGATGTTTTATTTCAGGTTCGTATGAATAAATCCATGATTCGTCACCTGAGACGATATTATAAACGACATTTGACTTCCCTTCGTTGAAGCGTTGCAGAGTATTCCGGCACCAATCTACACGAGCCGCCTTTTGCTCTTCGGACAAATTGTGGGGAACCCAGCGGGAAACTAGCTTTCTTACACACAGCTCATTATGTAATATCGACTGAATTGCAGTCATTCCGATACTGATAATAGCCCGAATCTGCACGTATGTTACATGACGGTCATCTAATATAATAGTTCGCACAGCTGCGATGTTTTCAGGCGTGACCGCTGTTCTTGGTCGACCTGCAGAAGAAACAGTGCTGAGTGACATACGACTGCGTCGGAACTCGACATACCAGCGGTATATTGTCGTTTGACTCGGTGCTTCAACATCATAAATCGAAACAAGTTCGCTGAGACATTTATCTTGAGATAAGCCGCGACGAAAATTGTTGTGGGGAGCTTCTGTATGACCGTTGTATGTAGCTCCTCACATTGAAATAAGAAGATTTCTTAGACTTGAAACATTTTAATCTTCTGACAAAAAATATACTTATTACGAAAACTAGTCTTACATTTTCCTTGTTATTTTCGTAACCATGACAACAAGTCACAAGATATAAAAAACCTAAAAGGGCCGTAGACAATATTTATTTATCCTCAACAATTGTGATAAATTATGGCACGGAAATGTTCACGCGTGAGCTCTATTACTGTTAACGACGCGTCAACTTTAAACCAACATAGTTTTTATTTTTAAACGTTTGTTTTAATTGTTTGAATGTCATTAAGATTCTAAGAGGCCAGTATTCAAAGAATCATGTCCACTTTCCATACATTTAAAAACCTGATAGTGAAAGTTGATGTATAATTATAAAGTATAGTAGAAAACCTACATGTAACCTCAGAAAATAATATCATATAGTTATTTTTACGATTTAAACGCTACGAATCCCAAAATATACTAATGTCACTTTTAGGTTAGGATTTGCCGTAACCAAATAGGTAATAAAGAAATAAATGTGCTATAACTTATTATTAACGCTCGAAGTTAAAATAACAATACTTATCTAGTTATGGTCTAAAACGTCTTTTTTACTTTGTGAGATTCTTGAAACCAACTGCCCCTAAGTCACCGCTTACTCTCGATGATTGTCACCGTAAATTGAGTGTCTAGCTCTATCTGCTATTTCTTCAGCACACATAAATACTTACTAACTACATTTAGTTCATCTTGTATTGTCAAAATGATCACTTATCAACCAAACACATTTCATTGGCCTATGGTATATACTTACTGATGAACAAAATGGGATAAACCAATAAAACAGTATATTAAAGTGGCATGGTTTATTAATTATCATCATTTTCACTTAAATCTCTCACCATCACGTCATCCAGAAATTCTGCTGGAGCAGAAATATTTTCTTGATACCATATAGGGTTTTAAAAAGAACTAACATAAACAAAATGGCACAGTACACAACGAGACGCAAATGCAAAGAGTATAGTAACTGTCCTATACAGGACAGGACAGTAGTCGCTACGTTTGGCTCGAAAAAGGGGCACGTTGCTACAATTCCTTTACAGGGACGCAGAAAGGTTACCGCTGAGTGGTATATCACGGTTTGTTTGCCAGAAATCATAGCCGAACTCCGAAAAAATAACCCGAAACGTCGCATCATCTTACATCACGATAATGCGAGCTCCCATACGGCTCGGAAGACAAATGATTTTTTGAAGCAGGAAAACGTTGAGCTGATGAATGATCCTTCGTACAGTCCTGACCTGAGCCCAAACGATTTCTTTACATTCCCTAGAATAAAAGATTTATCACGCGGTCAACGGTTTGAAGACCCCGAAGCAGGCGTGGAAGCGTACAAATCAGCCATTTTGTCAACAGCCCGGCTACCTTCAGTTTTTTAATATTAATTTTTGGTTCGATATACGCAGAATGAGCTTACAGTATCTTGAAGTCTAGCAGTGGTATACTTGGGTTTGGATTTAATTTTATTAATTATGGGATCCCAAGCTGATGGCAGCACCCATCCATCTTCTCTATTGAAATTAGTATGTTTTTTAATTTCAATAGCCTCGCGAATCATCCTTGGTATGAATCGGTGTTCTTTTGCGAGGATTTGTGGTTTATCAAATCTAATGTAATGGCGGGGACTATCTTGAACATGTTCACAAACTGCAGACTTCCCGATACTTCGGACACATCAGAGTATAATTTCAAAATACAACAACTTTTATCGGACGTAAGTACATACAAAAAGGTCAAAATAGACCCTACAACTAATACACTTAAAACAACTACCGACTTAATAAAGAAATACTCTGAAAAATTTGATCTCCACGTGAATTCGACAATACCATCATGTGCCAAACCACCGAGGTTGTATGGGTTACCGAAAATACACAAACCAAATGCTCCACTACGTCCTATAGTAAGCCAGATCGATTCACCAACTTATAAGTTGGCTCAACACTTGGCAAAAGTACTGTCACCAATAAGAGGACACACCAGAGCACACA
Source organism: Parnassius glacialis (assembly GCA_033319125.1). NCBI lineage: Eukaryota > Metazoa > Arthropoda > Insecta > Lepidoptera > Papilionidae > Parnassius > Parnassius glacialis. Next base: position 6,901,466 of record JAVANC010000008.1, read on the forward strand.
CAAAGGATTCATACCATTTTGTTAGTGAGATAAAAGACCTACATCTCGCTGACAATGAAACTATGGTCAGTTTTAATGTTCAGTCACTATTCACATACCTACCTATTGAAGACTGCATCTCAATTGTTACTAGAAAGGTAGAAGATAACAACATGCCCACAGAATATGCAGTATTACTCAAACACTGCCTTACATCTGGCTATTTATTGTGGAAAGAAGAGTTCTACATGCAAGTAGACGGTGTGGCAATGGGCTCACCTGTATCTCCCGTAGTCGCCGACATATTCATGGAGGACTTTGAGGAGAAAGCCCTTCTTACTGCTCCTGTAAACCCAAGATTCTACAAGCGGTACGTAAACGATACTTTCACAATTTTACCATCTGACAAAGTAACTGCATTTTTAAACCACCTTAATTCCATAAACCCTAAAATACATTTCACAATGGAGTTAGGGGCAAACAATACTTTAGCTTTCCTAGATGTTTTAGTCATCCGAAATCCTGATAACACTTTTGGTCATACTGTGTATAGGAAAAATACCCATACCAACCGATATTTAAATGGTGAATCGCACCATCATCCTTCACAGTTAGCTACCGTGGGAAAATCTTTGTTTCAGAGAGCACGAGGGATCTGTGACAAAAACATCTGGCCGCCGAGCTTCAGCACGTCGAGCAAGTACTGCAAGACAACAAGCTTCGGGTCCCGCGCCTACATCATAGTGACCGAGTGAAGCCAGCCACAGTCAAGCGTGTGCCTGCTGTACTACCCTATGTCAGAGGAGTCACAGACAAGCACACAGTTCACCTGATGGTAAGTGGTTGTTGCAGCCTATAGAAATCTACATCTATCCTCTATTACAAATCAAAATGCAGAATCGTTGTCACCCGTGACGACTAAGATGGAATGCCTCATTTCCAGTAAAAAGGGTCTCCAGTTCTCTACACTCACCATGCGAAACGCAGCAACGTTAAACTGCTATTTTACGCTGGTATTCTGTGAGAGCGTGGTCCTTCCTCGGTCGAGCCGACCCATTCGTGCAACAACTATACTACTGATATAGCTGCAGCATGGCTTTACCACGTAAAGAACTTGATGACTGATACTGATACTTGCGTGATGACGCATTTGAATAGGGCTGTGTCCAGTAAATGATTTTAAAAGCCTACCGTATGTATAGCGATAACCATAACAGAATGGTTGGTAGACATAGTGATACGGAGGGACACACTGAAATGATCGGGAATAGAATATTTCGGATTGAGTTACAATAAAACCATTTTTAAAGAACAATGCCCATTTTTCACCTGACAATGTATAGAAATGAAATAAATCTTAAAGTTCAGCTAGTTGAATTGTAAATTAATTACGCTTATCACTATGTTAAAAGAAACGCAGGAAAAAAATATTTTTACATATTTCTATAAGTTTATTCTCCGTCAAGGGTAAACGTATTATATGTTTTGAACGCATCTCAACTACCCTTTTTCTTGGACGTTCCATTTTATACACTGCTACTTTACTTTATTTAACTCTGCTTCTCAGTTTTTTTACATTATTTTATGTTTTATTTAATCAGTAAGTATTTATTTATTTGTATTTGTATAGTAGGCTTTTAAAATCATTTACTGGACACAGCCCTATTCAAATGCGTCATCACGCAAGTATCAGTATCAGTCATCAAGTTCTTTACGTGGTAAAGCCATGCTGCAGCTATATCAGTAGTATAGTTGTTGCACGAATGGGTCGGCTCGACCGAGGAAGGACCACGCTCTTACAGAATACCAGCGTAAAATAGCAGTTTAACGTTGCTGCGTTTCGCATGGTGAGTGTAGAGAACTGGAGACCCTTTTTACTGGAAATGAGGCATTCCATCTTAGTCGTCACGGGTGACAACGATTCTGCATTTTGATTTGTAATAGAGGATAGATGTAGATTTCTATAGGCTGCAACAACCACTTACCATCAGGTGAACTGTGTGCTTGTCTGTGACTCCTCTGACATAGGGTAGTACAGCAGGCACACGCTTGACTGTGGCTGGCTTCACTCGGTCACTATGATGTAGGCGCGGGACCCGAAGCTTGTTGTCTTGCAGTACTTGCTCGACGTGCTGAAGCTCGGCGGCCAGATGTTTTTGTCACAGATCCCTCGTGCTCTCTGAAACAAAGATTTTCCCACGGTAGCTAACTGTGAAGGATGATGGTGCGATTCACCATTTAAATATCGGTTGGTATGGGTATTTTTCCTATACACAGTATGACCAAAAGTGTTATCAGGATTTCGGATGACTAAAACATCTAGGAAAGCTAAAGTATTGTTTGCCCCTAACTCCATTGTGAAATGTATTTTAGGGTTTATGGAATTAAGGTGGTTTAAAAATGCAGTTACTTTGTCAGATGGTAAAATTGTGAAAGTATCGTTTACGTACCGCTTGTAGAATCTTGGGTTTACAGGAGCAGTAAGAAGGGCTTTCTCCTCAAAGTCCTCCATGAATATGTCGGCGACTACGGGAGATACAGGTGAGCCCATTGCCACACCGTCTACTTGCATGTAGAACTCTTCTTTCCACAATAAATAGCCAGATGTAAGGCAGTGTTTGAGTAATACTGCATATTCTGTGGGCATGTTGTTATCTTCTACCTTTCTAGTAACAATTGAGATGCAGTCTTCAATAGGTAGGTATGTGAATAGTGACTGAACATTAAAACTGACCATAGTTTCATTGTCAGCGAGATGTAGGTCTTTTATCTCACTAACAAAATGGTATGAATCCTTTGTGTGTGCTCTGGTGTGTCCTCTTATTGGTGACAGTACTTTTGCCAAGTGTTGAGCCAACTTATAAGTTGGTGAATCGATCTGGCTTACTATAGGACGTAGTGGAGCATTTGGTTTGTGTATTTTCGGTAACCCATACAACCTCGGTGGTTTGGCACATGATGGTATTGTCGAATTCACGTGGAGATCAAATTTTTCAGAGTATTTCTTTATTAAGTCGGTAGTTGTTTTAAGTGTATTAGTTGTAGGGTCTATTTTGACCTTTTTGTATGTACTTACGTCCGATAAAAGTTGTTGTATTTTGAAATTATACTCTGATGTGTCCGAAGTATCGGGAAGTCTGCAGTTTGTGAACATGTTCAAGATAGTCCCCGCCATTACATTAGATTTGATAAACCACAAATCCTCGCAAAAGAACACCGATTCATACCAAGGATGATTCGCGAGGCTATTGAAATTAAAAAACATACTAATTTCAATAGAGAAGATGGATGGGTGCTGCCATCAGCTTGGGATCCCATAATTAATAAAATTAAATCCAAACCCAAGTATACCACTGCTAGACTTCAAGATACTGTAAGCTCATTCTGCGTATATCGAACCAAAAATTAATATTAAAAAACTGAAGGTAGCCGGGCTAACTATAACATCAGGATGTCAAACACCTCAGTCCCCCGTGACCACGGGGTGCTGGAAAGCACCCTTACTCTGGTTCTACTGCGAATATCTTCATTTCTAACTTTATCACGTAACCCCTCTCCAATTTAATTATTTTACATTTTTTAGATGATAATTTGTTTAAAATTAAAAAAAACATAAATCCAAGAATGTCTTTATATAGTTATTTATACTTAGGGAAGCACCATTTTTTATTTATTTAAATTGTTTGATTTAATTTGATAACAGTGTACCTAAATGTAAGTATCTGTATCTATATTTCCCTCCCCAATAATATTTTATTTAAACTTTGATAATATATTAGAATATTTTAGCAAAACAAAGTCCCGTTAGCATGTATAGCATTTTTTATTGTGGGGGGCGCTTGATAGAAAACCACCATATTATATGTCAACCCACGCTACGCTGCCACTAGTTACCGTAAGGTTTAATACTGTAGCGAAGCAATAATGTAATCAAAATATTAAACGGAGTTTAATTATAGCACTATTCAGCACTTTCCATATTGAAAAAATACGCATTTCGTTTTCCGTGATGCTTTATACACTAATAATATCCTCAAAATATTGTATCATAGACACTCTATTAGAAAGAAATGCAACGCTTAACTCGGTGCCTTTCATTCATTTCAAGGTCACTGATTTAGGAACGTTTCTCTAGTATGAAGTGCGCACTCCCTATATTTTACAACCTCCTTGGTACGTCTATAAACCTGGAATGGTCATTTAAGTAAAATCACATAAAAAATGCTAAATATTTAGTACTCATTTAGTGATACTTTAGTGTTGCAAAATTAAATTTCACGCCAAAATAGCTTGATCAAAAATTAGAAAACTGCTAGCTTAATTAAAAGCATCAAAAAATCATTATCTTATTCATTACGTGCTAGCCCACTCTGATGTCAATTTTTTCATTACATACTCTGCTAAAGAAATGAAAGTAGCAGATATTATAAAAAAATATTTTCCCAATTTTTGTTTTTGCGTTTATCGGCAGCACAGGGGCGTAGCTACCGCCGTATCAGCCGTATCAATGATACGGGGCCCCCGGGCTACAGGGGCCCCGAACGTGTATAAGCAAAAATTCCAAGGACTTTTATGGGACAGGAAAGGCTATCACTATTGTCTTTATAAGCAAATAATTTAGTAAAACTGAAATCGTCTTCAGCTATTAATTCCACCGAATCGTCTTCGGCTATGTTTGCCGAACAAAAGGCAAGAAAATTGTAATATATTTGATATGAATTGTTTGGATAGCTTCCCGAGAGCGAGATTAGAATGGCTCTCCAGCATCTTAAAAACGGCAAGGCCCCAGGCGAGGATGGAATTACAGCGGAGCTTCTGAAAGCGGGTGGAAAACGGGTACTTGAAATCCTTCAGAAGCTCTTTAATTCCGTCCTCCATGGTGGCATTACACCAAAGGCGTGGAGCAGAAGTGCGGTGGTCTTGTTCTTCAAGAAAGGTGACAACGCTCTCTTGAAGAACTACAGACTGATTTCCCTTCTGAGTCGCGTCTACGTGCTATTTTTGAGAGTCATTATGAATCGTCTCGCGCGCAGACTTGACGACTTCCGGCCTTCCGAACAAGCCGGTTCCCGAAAAGGCTTTAGCACCATAGACCACATACATACCCTTCGGCATATTGTACAGAAGTCCGAGGAGTACAATTTGCCACTATGTCTGGTGTATGTGGACTATGAGAAAGCCTTTGATTCCGTCGAAATTTGGGCGGTGCTTCAGTCCCTTCAGCGGTGCCAAGTTGACTCTCGGTATATCGAAGTGCTGAAGTGCTTGTATAGTAGAGCTACGATGGATATCCGAGTACAGAACCAGAGTACGAAACCTATCCAATTGCAGAGAGGTGTAAGACAGGGTGACGTTATATCCCCGAAACTCTTCACCGTTGCATTGGAAGACGTTTTCAAGTTTCTGGACTGGAAAAGATACGGTATTAACATTAATGGCGAGTACATCATTCACCTTCGATTTGCCGACGATATAGTCCTTATAGCAGAATCGCTGGAGGATCTAAGCACTATGCTCAATGACCTCAATAGTGTTTCCCAACAGATAGGTCTTAAGATGAACATGGACAAAACAAAGATGTTTAATGTCCATGTCACACTTATGCCGGTAGTTGTTGGGAGCACTAAGCTCGAAGTTATTGACAAGTATATTTACCTGGGACAAATAGTCCGATTAGGTAAGTCCAACTGCGACCGAGATGTCAATCGACGGATTCAACTCGGTTGGGCAGCGTTCGGGAAATTACGGAACATCTTCTCGTCAGGTATACCTCAAAACTTGAAAACGAGACTGTACAACCAGTGCGTGTTGCCAGTGATTACATATGGAACTGAGACGTGGTCCTTCACTGCTGGCCGGATGAGGAAGCTCAAGGTCGCTCAGAAAGCTATGGAGAGAGCTATGCTCGGAGATTCTCTGCGTGATAAACTTAGAAATGAGGATATCCGCAGTAGAACCTGAGTGACTGACATAGCCCAACGGATTAGTAAGCTGAAGTGGCAATGGGCCGGCCATATATCTCGAAGAACCGACAACCGATAGGGAAAAAAGGTTCTCGAGTGGCGCCCTCGTACCTGCGGACGAATTGTAGGGCATCTCCACACTAGATGGAGTGACGACCTGGTAAGATATGCAGGAAGTCGATGTATGCAGGTGGCTCAGGACCGTGCTTTATGGCATTCCTTGGGGGAGGCCTATGTTTAGCAGTGGACTTGTGAAGAGCTGTAATGATGATGATGATGATGATGATGTTTGGTTAGTTTATAGTTCCTAGGAGTATTAATTGTAAGTAACCAAAGACTATCGCTATACCTCTGATAATTATATTAGTTATTGTAAAAAAACATCACCTTCTTCCTCTTGCTAAGCGCCGTGAGATTGCTGATCTCACTTTTCTGTTAAAAATAGCTTGTAGTGCTATTGACACTCCTGAACTTTTATCTCAACTACATCTTAGCTGTCCTGCCAAACCTCTTAGACACAACAAACTTTTAAGGCTCCAGTTTGCATCTACAAATTACAGACAAAATACATTTATTTGGCGAGCGAGCAATAATTTTAACAAGCTAGCTAAAGAGTTTGGCTTCAATTTGTTTAACACTAGCGATGCGTCAGCCAAGCGCATACTTAATAATGCATTTTTTAGCTCTAAGTGAGACATTGATGCTTTTGTTACAAAACTTACGATTTACTTCTTTTATGTTTGTGTTTTTTTTTTCTTTTATATGTATAATATATGTTATATCAGATAAGCCCTCACTTGGCATAAGTATGTTAGTATTGGATACTTTTGAGTGTTGAATCGTGTTTATTACTGTTGTTAATTCACCTATTAGTGAGGGCCTTTAATTGGTTTACTGTAATATTATCTAACCTAATTATGATAGCTGTTGGTCTTCCAAATAAAATAAAATAAAATAAATAAGTAATAATTTAAAATCAATATATAATAATTTCAATTCAATGCAAGCGTTTTTGTTCCTTTTATGAAATCTTTACTCTTCATTGGGGCCCCTCAACAAATTTTGATACGGGGCCCATCTAAGGCACGCTACGCCACTGGGCAGCACTATGAGCACTTAATTATTGATGCTTCTATTTAGTTGCTGTATTGCATTGCGGTTATCGTTTTAGGAGGTAGAACACTGCTAGGTTAATTAAAAGCTAGCAGTTTTCTAACTTTCGATCAAGCTATTTTGGCATGAAATTTAATTTTGCAGCACTAAATTAACACTTAATGAGCACTGAATATTTAGCAAAATTTTTAGTGATTTTGCCCAAATGACCATTCAGCTTTATAGAAGTAGTATTGGTGGGAACTTGACCGTCGGCGGATTTTTGCTCCTGTTTTATCTTTTAAGAAATTGTTATTTTGGATTGATTTTGTGAATGAAGTGAGCACATGTTAAATAATAATAGTTTAAACGATGAAAAAGGTGCTATTGATATTAATTTCTCAATAAATTTTGTCCGCTTAGCACCTTAAGAACTTGTTAACTGTTGTCATCGATTGTACGCTGGCTTAAGCTGTCGTTGAAAACTCCCAAAAACTACACAATGTGATTCATCAACGTAGGTATTGTGAGGATCTTTTTATACAAATTATTTATGTATTTTAAACGATTATTTCTTATTTTTTGAATCTGAAAAAGTATAGCCGAGAGCTGAGAACAAATTATTGGACGCGTCCGTCAGCCGCGGCTGACAGACGCGGCTTATTTGAATCTAGCCAGTACATTTAATACTACACTGTGCAAACTGTCGGTCGTAAAGCTGAGAACAAATTATCGGACGCGTCCGTCAGCCACGGCTGACAGTCGAGCCTTAGCGGTGTGCACGGTAGTTAAGACGGCGTCTTCGGACGCCTCACTTCAGTCATTCTATAAAGATGTTTCAATTGAGAAACATGACAAGCAGCGACAGCGAGGACGAATTTATAGAGTTAGCGGTAGCTGCCTTATGTTGTCCTCCAAAAAAAGTGAAAAGGAGTGTTTGGGTCCATGATATTAATGTAAAACGACTCAAGTATGGTGAATTTCATACATTGTATCCAGACTTACAAAAAAATGATAAACGTTACAAAATGTACTTAAGAATGAATGAAAACCAATTTAATTTTCTGCTTAGTCTGATTGAAAATGATGTTAAATTAAGCAGCAATTTGCTCCCACACTTCCTGTTTTAAAGTAGCATTTATGTGACCACGAACACATTCAATTAAATTTTCTTCGTCTAACATGTCGCGAGCGCGGTCGGTTCGTTTGTGACACTCGAAACGTCCGCGGACGCGTCCCGTGCCCTCTGCACACCGTCCGAGGACGCACAAATATCCAGCCGGCTAGATTCTGTTCGGACGTCCGAACGCTCAAGGACGACCCAAGGGCACGTCCGCGTCTTACGACCGATAGTTTGCACAGTGTAGTATTAAATGTACTGGCTAGATTCAAATAACCCGCGTCTGTTAGCAGCGGCTGACGGACGCGTCCGATAATTTGTTCTCAGCTTAAGACGCGGACGTGCCCTTGGGTCGTCTTTGAGCGTTCGGACGTCCGAAGAGAATCTAGCCGGCTGGATATTTGTGCGTCCTCGGACGGTGTGCACAGGGCACGGGACGCGTCCGTGGACGTTTCGAGTATCACAAACGAACCGACCGCGATGGCGACATGTCAGACGAAGAAAATTTAATTAATTGTGTTCGTAGCCACATAAATGCTACTTTAAAACAGGAAGTGTGGGAGCAAATTGCTGCTTAATTAAACATCATTTTCAATCAGACTAAGCAGAAAATTAAATTGGTTTTCATTCATTCTTAAGTACATTTTGTAACGTTTATAATCTTTTTGTAAGTCTGGATACAATGTATGAAATTCACCATACTCGTGTCGTTTTACATTAATATCATGGACCCCAACACTCCTTTTCACTTTTTTTTTTGGAGGACAACATAAGGCAGCTGCCGCTAATTCTATAAATTCGTCCTCGCTGTCGCTGCTTGTCATGTTTCTCGATTGAAACACCTTTATAGAATGATTGAAATGAGGCGTCCGAAGACGCTGTCTTAACTACCGTGCACACCGCTAAGCCGCGACTGTCAGCCGCGGCTGACGGACGCGTCCGATAATTTGTTCTCAGCTGTACGCGTCCACTCCATTGATATAAGAAAAGTAGGGGATATGGCATGTGGTCACGTGACCTGAAGTCAAGTGTTTCTCAAATATGGCGACGACTCCACCCACAAGGAATAGCGTTGTTTTTGTCGATATTTTCAGTATCGATGCTATATAAATTATGACGTACCATCCATCTCATAGGCATATATTAAATAAACAAATGTTAGATCAATTGAATTGGGTTAATCCTGTAATAATAGTTGTATTGAGATGATAAATAAATAAATCTTACGTTCAACCCAGAATAGGAAAGTTTGAAACTGTAATTGCTTTAAGATATGGTGAAGCAACAGTCTAAAGTGAGCGAAGAGACCTAGGAAAGAGCACTTGATTGGAGCTTTAACTCCTTTCTTTTCAGAAGACGTATACGACGTGCACCAGAATATTATACTGAGTTCGTGCAACGAGCTAACGTTTTTTCGTAACGACGGCAATCTGCACATAAGCACTCCATCCATGCGTCCCTGGGTCGACGCATGCATTTTTTTTTCTCTTCTGCAGAGATTAACGAAACCACCGCTATAGGCAATGTATTAGGCTTCGTATGTTTTTTTGTCCAGCCCATGCTGTCCCACTTCTAGGCAGAAGTCTCCCCTAAGTTTTTTCCAGTGGTTTTGTCGTGCACCATATCGAACCAGCCCCAACGGTATGCGTCCAGGTTGCGTGAATTATATCATATATATATATATGTATATATATATATATATATATATATATATATATATATATACTTTATAGCAGCTGGGAAGTTAGTTGCGAGCGCAAGTCCTGTACCTTCACGCTTCGCTTTACGTATTGTGATCTGAGACACCATCAAGTTTTCTTTCAACTATATCTGCACGGACTAGCGCTCGCTCTTAACTTCCAAGCCGCCATAAAGATTCGACAACACCTTTATTTCGTGGTAATGGTCGGTTACCAGTTCAAGTCACCATGAACGTGCAGTAGACTGACCTTTATCTTGATTTATTTAAAGTTTGTGGAGCATGTGTTCTTTCATACATACTTACTAGCCGTCATCTCTCTTTTTTTTGATAATAAAGATTATTTATTTATTTATCTCAGTAATCTAATCGAGTTGAGCAGCCCCTTTCTAACCATACCACCGTTCACACAATCCATTAATCATTTAACTATCCTAACGTATTCCTCAATCTTCAGCATCCCACGTTCATACCATACGACAACCAATTTCCATGCAACATTTCGATCAATAGGGGTGGCTGCGCCACTTCGGACTTCCACTTCCATTTCTCATTATATCCCACTTGTGTAACACCACAAAATATCAATTTTATAGTGTTTACAACCTGCAAGTTGTAATGACTTCCACCAGTAGCGTAATTAGTGGTGGATACTGGAGGTAAACGAGAGAGTAAGGATTAAAAATAAATAAAATAACAATAATGTATACTGATTAAAATCATTTATTCGTGACGAAATAATATTATTTAGTCAGAAACTTTATTTTAGACATGAACCAAATCACCCTTAAGCCGAACTACATCCAGCGTTCTATTTATACATTCTTTTTCAAAATGCAAGGAGCATATTCTTCTTACTACTGCAGGTTTTATGTTTTCCTGGCCTATATTTTCAATCCACAATTTTTGAAGGCCTTCATTTTTTAGCAACCTAAAATAAATATTATGCATCCTTAAGTACCAATCAAAAATAATCTTAACATCATCAAATCTTTTGATGAAAAAAACTATTATAGAAAATTTACGATTTACACTATTTTCAAGTTCTTTTCTTAAACGAAAGGCTCCCAATCGATCGTTTGATTAAATATACAGTTTACGTATCTAAAACGTTATTTGATCATGACTACATTAATATTGTTAAACGGGCTCAGAAGGGCTAGAACTCAGAGCCGTAAAGCCAGTTTAATAAAAAAATATTATTAAAATTTAAATCGATAATTTCAAAACATGACAACACGTAAGGACAATACTATGTAAAAATGTAAACAATCAAAATGTTTACATGTTTAAATTTACATGATAATAGTCATTGGAAATTCTAGATAATAGCGGGAAACACGATTTAGAACCCATAACATGAACACGAAACGCAATTCACACGAAAAAATATACAATTAAGGAAAAGAGTTACAACTAACCTGAAAAATGACAATCCTTCATTTTTACGAGAATTTGAATTACATCCATTGATGCAACACTTTGTCATGTTGTTTTTGCTCAATTACCCTTTACTAATGAACAAAAAAGCTCCAAAATAGTCAAAACTCACTGTAACACTGCAAAATAACTCCGAACAAGGCTTAGATGACAGACGAACTACCACAAATGAACGTCATCCTAAAATGGCATCATGCTTCAAGGTGGAGCTTGATGACATTTATGAAAACTGGCAACAGAAAATTGAAGTCTAAGATATGTACTTATCCCTTTTTACATTTGAAAATCATAACGTGTGAGAATGAGACAGATATATTTTTGTTGGCAAGGTTCATGTTTGCATGATATTTGTATAACCAAAAAATATATATGCAATTTACAGCTTATCCTCTACTTTTCTTATATCAATGGTCCACTCTAGCTATGAGCATTATAACGTATAGACAGTTATGGAAACGTCTATTTACTTTATAACGTATAGATAGTTATACATAACGCTCATAACTATCTATTTCTTATAACGATTCGCAACGCACAGAGTACCTTTGAACCACAACGCTGCAACGTGATTGTTATACATAACGCTCATAACTGTCTATTTCATAAAACGATCCGCAACGCACAGAGTACCTTTGAACCGCAACGCTGCAACGTTGTGTTGGCTTGGAATCGTGATTCGTGATATTAAAACATCACGCACTCGCTGCCGTACAAAAACAAATGTTATGCCGTGTACGATAAGAACGAAACTGCAGCGGAGTTCATATTGAAACGTGTAGGTGAGCGAAGCGAAATTCGAGAAATAAGTTTATTTCTTTCTTTTTCATATAGATACTTGTATAACTATTTCAAATTGTCAATGTCTTTTTTAATAAAACAATTTTAAACCTCGTGTTGTTTATTATAAAATTCTACAGAGTAAATACGGGTTTTTACCATATATTGAAAAATAACACGTGTGCCCCAAAATGTAAGGATTAAACTGCATTAATAGCCTTGACCTTGTTAAGACGAAATATTATTATTTATCTTCTGTCCTTCAACTTTTGAACTTGAGTTTTTATATTAATAATATTTCTGAGGAACAAGTGCAATAATAAATTTTGGGTGTAATATTATTATTTAAAAACTTTACTTTATTTGCTAATTCCAAGTTTATTTCGAAGCATAAAGCACGCATAGTGATATTAGTGTTCATAAAAGAAGTCTAAAAATGAATAAAAAGCTTTGTAAATGTTTATTTTATTTCGTGATTGTAAATATAGGTATAGCTTCTTTTTAGGCTGTAATATAACAAAGAAACAAAGTTGCGACAAAACACTGTGTTTTGTGGGAGTTTTTCGAAAAAAAAAACTGATAATTTAAATAAAAAAGCGCGTTGTAATATTTGTAAAAACGAATTTAGTTTTCAGACGACTTCAGGTTATCTGAAGTTACATTTACGGCAGCGATATATAGAAGCGTACACACAAGTTTCATTAGAACAGCAAACGATTGCTAGATCTTCGAGACCTGTGAACACTTTGGGTGTACTTGCGTCAGAACTAATTTAAAAGGCAACTTTTGAGCCAGCCTTCGATGTCAAATCCAACCTCCGTGATGCGATCAGCTGTACTGTACCACAGTCTCAACACAAATAAGGAAAAATGGATGCCTTAATTCCTAGAAAGATGTCAAAAGATCAAAAGTACGAAACAAAAATTCATTTCAGCAACTAAGTTAGTATTTACTTGATTGATTTTGATAATAACTGTGACGGTATATTTTTAAGTTGCCGTTACATGGAAAATAGACAGTTATGATAACGTTATCCGTTGTACCACAACGATATCGTTACGTTATTTAGAAAAGACATAATGACACACCGCTAGTCCACTCGAACTCGACCACAACCAAAGAAAAAAAGTTCTATTGTTTATGGTAATTATTGAGTTTGACACATCCCCAGACCACAGACAAAGCCACAGATTCACTTTACAATTCACATTCACATCATATTTGATTTTCCCGATTCTGTACTAAATCCACTTCGGGACTTTATTTCGATTGATTTCGATGAATAACATCCATAGCTCATCAACCGGTGTTTTGGAGTTTTATTATTGATAAAACCTATTAAATCTGCTGTTATTTGAGATCAATTTGTTAAAAAACGTTATCACAAAAAGTATAACATCTATCATAGGGAACGTTAGCATTCGGGGAAAATACGAAAGTTGGAGTACTTTTATTAGTGCTTGTGTAGCGAAATAATTAATATACTTTTACAATGTCTGAAAGTTCACCAGACGACTCAAATCCTAAACGTAAAGATTTCATTTGTGGTGTAGTCGAAGGTAATGTTATTTTTACTTCTGGATAACATAAATTACAAGTAGTTCTATAATGGTCTCACAGTTATACATAAATATGTTTCAACTACGATAGTGTGAATGACCTAAGCTTATGTATTACAGGCTTTTACGGCCGTCCGTGGACCACTGAACAAAGAAAAGACTTATTTCAAAAGTAAGTATAGTTATATTGTGAAAAGCTGTTATGAGTATTCTATCTCTCGTGATAACTTTTTTTTTTAAATACAACCCCATTAGTATAACATTACTATTATTTTACATGGATTTTTAAATACTAAATAATTTATATCCAATTTTTATCTCTAAAAAATTCTATATAAATCAATGCTGCTTTGGTAGAGAGAGTTTAAATAAGGTGAAACATCTTCAGTCAATTTAAAAAAGTTTGTAAAATTATCTTGTGTACATCAGCTCGATAAAATAAAATGATGTGTCTTACCTAGTTTGAAGAGCACCTCCCGCCCTCCCTCAATTGTGTGCACTATCCCCGTCACCACTAATCCACTAATCTCTTCAAACTAGGTAGGACACATCATTTTATTTTATCGAGCAGATTTACGCAAGATAATTTTCACCAATTTTAATGTAATGGATTTCCACAAAGTAACACATGATTCTATTAATTATTAAGTCAATTTGACTTGTCTAAGAGCTTATTTTAGTTTAGTGAATTATAACATCAACAATAAACACCGCTTTAACATAGAAAAATACTTAAGAGGATTTTATCATTTTCATCAAGTCTAGTAGTCTAGACTTCCCCCATAGGTTGTATTGTAGGGGGAATATTTGCCATAATTGCCATGTTTGGTAAGCAGGTTGGCAATCACAGCTTTTTTAATATTATTGAGTTGGCATCCGACAGATGCTGCTGCCCATCTTCTGTTTCTGTTTCTCTCTGTTGTCTTTTAAGATACCCTAGGAATGATATGGCACTATCCCATTCTCGTAAGTCACTTACGCTTATATTACATGGTATATACTTGAAGAAAATATTGTTTACTTAATTATACCTGTTTAAAAATTATTTTGTTTATATTGTATTATTCTCTATTTGACAATTCAAAATATTTTTTTATAGAATAAAAGTGACAAACGAGCAGACGGTCCATCTGGTGGTAATTGGATAGCCATAAATATCTACATGTGTCTTTGATTAAGTATCGTTGCCATCCCTGAGGACTAAGATGGAATGCCTCATTTTCTGTAAAAAGGGTCTCTGGCTCTCTACACTCACTATATGAAACGCAGCAGCATCAAGCTGCTATTTTATTCTAGTGTTCTGTGACATTGTGGTACTTCCCAATGTCGAGCCGAGCCATTCATGCTACAAACAATATAGCTGCAACAGGTCCCAACCATGTTTACAAAAAATTAATGAGTATTTTCCATGTAGGTAGGTTACTTAAAATATTGTGCTATTTTTATATAGTATTACTAATATTTTACTATAAAATATGTTGATATTTATAGATTAAAGAAATGGGGAATGGATATATATGTTTATGCACCCAAGGATGATTACAAGCATAGAGCTTACTGGCGTGAGTTGTACACGGTAGAGGAGGCGGAGCATCTTACGTCTCTGATAGCTGCTGCCAAGTTGCAAGGCATCACTTTCTGTTACGCGCTCTCTCCGGGCCTGGATATTACTTATAGCAGTCAGAAAGAGATCACAACTTTGAAGAGAAAGCTAGAACAGGTATTCAGATTCAGTTGTGCGTGCATCATGGATAAACAACTGGATATAGATTTCAATTAGCCTTTCTAAGTTTTATTTTTTAGACACGACCCTTACCTAAAAGAAAATATTGTGATATCTTCACTTAATATAAAGTTATTAAAGTTTTAAGAAATAACGATTGGTCATGGCTAACCATGACCTGATAATAATATCAGGAATATGCTGTGAGCAGTATCATCCTAATAATATGTTTATATGTTATTTTTAAAAAATTGATAGGCAGGTCGTGTATTCTTTTATTGCCTCCATGAATGTAAACTTTATTTTTTCTAATAATATGGCCCTTGGTCAATACCAAGGGCCATATTGGTTATATCACAATAATTCTGGTCTGGTCTTTGGTCTGTCACACCATGTCTTGAGGCTTCTCGGTGGGAAAGGAGTTGGTGGTTATTAGGTGAAAATGTGGCTAAAATCTGAACACAACTAAATACATGAGTTATAGACAACACAATACGGAACAAACATCTAGTTATAGGAGGTGAGAAGCCTGAGCAGGGAATAGAGAATTAGTTTAAGCTAAAGTTAGTACACAATAATTATAAAGTAAAGTAAAGTTGCAGCTTATTTACGTCCCACTGCTGGGCTACAGGCCTTCTCTCATTTCAGAGAGGGTTTTAGGGCAAGGAAAGGTTCACCGCGCTGCCCCAATGTGTGTTGGCGAACTTCACATGTCTTCGAAATATATTTTTTTTCTTATTTCTCAGACATACAAGTTTCCTCACAATGTTTTCCTTCACCGCCGAGCACGTGGTAAATCAGCACTTAAAATTGCAATTAACAATTTTATTGGTGCCGGCGGGATCGAACCCGGATTGCTCGAGTACTGTGAAGCTTATAGCGAGCGCTAACCATCTGAGCTACCAAGGCTCTAATTATGGTTTAATATTATACATTTGAATATATTTTGAGATCATATTGACATATACACAATAATTATAGTTAATATTATACATTTCAATATATTTTGAGATCATATTGACATATATGAAATCAGGGATGTTAAGAGGGTATTAACATTCACCGGTTGAGGGATTGTTTTGGGCAGGATGTCATACAAAAAAATTGGTTGATTTTGGAAATTGAAAAAAAGATGCTCTGGAGAACCTGACATAAGTCCATAGTCTCGCCTACTTCTCTAGGTGATATGCGTGTGACATTTAACACTCACAGTTTTGTTGTAAAATGGTGATGAATTAAAAAATTATTTCTTATAGTTTGAGATAATTTTTTTATATAAAACTGAAGTTACAAATCAACTCACACTCCACCTCATAGTAAATGGCTCCTGCAGTACATTGTCACCTGCCAACTACAAACAGAGGGCTACAGATACATTGTCACCTCTGAGAATTAAGATGGAACGTCTTGTAGGCTGTTATTATACTGGCTCTCTTAACCCTTCCGACTGGAACACAGTACCGCAAGCACTGGTGTTTGCTGGCTCAAATCCGTAAGAGGGTGGTACCTATCCAAAAGAACTCCTAAGCAGAAAAAGACCATTGAAACCATTTGGGTTTTGTTTTTCGGATATATGATATAGCTTAGATCAATCCTCACTTCTTTCAATTTATTTGCAGTTACATAAAAATCTGTTGAGCCATTCCGAAGATGAGACAAACAAAAATTTTAAAAATGCAAATAGCATGCTTAATTGAAGGCATATATTTCTTGGTATAGACAGTCGTCTTTATTTATTTGTGTATTTGCCATTGATCACTAATAAAAAACTAGATACACAATTCCATGCAAAAGTTCTCTAAAAACAGTTGCCAATTGTTTTGACGTAATTCTAGTTAAAATAAATATACATTAATGTAAATTCCACCTTAAATGCATTGTCTAATGTTGTATTTACAAAGTATTACGTACAAATTAAAACCGCACCCAAATGTTCGAGTGGGCGCTTATTCGGTAAGGACATTTTTTGTCACTGATTGTGTATCTGATTTTTTTATTAATGATCAATGGTATTTGCAGATAATTTTGAACAAAACAGTAGAATGCTGATGACATGACACATAAATATCTTTATTCCTATAACAATATTTAAATACTTTTTGCAGGTGTCCCAATTTGGCTGCACATGCTTTGCGCTACTTTTCGATGACATTGAACCTGAGATGAGTGAGGCAGACAAACAGATCTTTCAGAGTTTTGCACATGCGCAAGTAAGATTTATTTTTGTGAACATAGTACTATTATAGCCTAGCACATATAAATAGGAATTAGCAGTAAAACAGATGAAAATCTCTGAACAGCAATAGGCAACACCGTTACAGGTGTAAGACATCTTGTACTATAACCTTCAATGGGAGAGGCCCATATCCAGTTGTAGATGTGTATGGGCTGATGCTGATGATTATGAGTGAATGAGAATTTGCATCTATTTTCGAACATAACATTAATCTAATATAAATCTTATTTATATTATAACTTACCATGTAGTGGCCATATCATACCGTGGGTGTCGTAAGAGGCAACAGCGGGAACCTAATAGGAGATGGGCAGCAGCATCTTCCTGATAACAATGCAAAATAATAAAAAAACTCTGGTTTACGACCCACACGCCAAGAGTGCGAACTACAGCGAAATCCCCCCTATTATGGGGGTGGCCTATGTTCAGCAGTGGACTTTTATAGGATGTAATGTTTAATCTAAATCAAGTTTTAGATTAAAACATTACAGTTTTATTAAGTGAATTTACAAATGCGTATGCTTTAAAATTTACTTAATAAGACAGTGTTGGTCGCTATGTTATCTATTATCATAATTAATAGAATCAGGTGTTACTTTGTGGAAATCCATTATATTAAAGTTTTTAAAAAATAAAGTAATGTGTCTTACCTAGTTTTAAGAGCACCTCCCGCCCCCCCCCCCCCCCCTCAATTGCGTGCACTATCCCCGTCACTACACTATGTAAACATAGCGGTCAGCCACCGCAGAGTCTACATCACCTGAAGATGCCTCGTGTAGAGGCGAAACACGTGTCGTATTGTCGTCAGTGGTGTGTCTTTCCCAGAGTAGAGGTGTTGGGAGTAGTGGTGCTGGGATTAGTGGTGACGGGGATAGTGCACGCAATTGAGGGAGGTCGGGAGCCAGGCGGCAGCTTTTGCTGTCGCACGGATGGGCCGGCTCGAACCGGGGTGGTACCACGACCTCACAGAATACCAGCGTGAAGTAGAGGTTTACCTCTGCGTTTCGCTTGGTGAGTGCAGGTGGCCGGAGGCCCTTTTTACTGGAAATGAGGCATTCCATCTTAGTCCTCCCGGGTGACAACGCATCTGCATTTTGATTCGCAAACGAGGATAGATGTAGATGTCTATGGGCCGCAGTAACCACTTACCATCAGGTGGACTGTGTGCTCGTTTGTCACCCTTATCCTATAAAAAAAAAGTGTGTAAGACACATCATTTTATTTCGTCGAGCAGATGTGCGCGAGGTTTTTTTTTTTTTAGAATAGGGGGCAAACGAGCATGCGGCTCACCTGATGGTAAGTGACTACCGCCGCCCATGAACAACCGCAACACCAGCGGAGTTGCAGATGCGTTGCCGACCTTTTAGAAAGGTGTAAGCTCTTTTCTTGAAGGTTCCTAAGTCGTATCGGTCCGGAAAATTCGCTGGTGGTAATTGATTCCACAAGGAAGTCGTGCGAGGGAGAAAACTTCTTCTAGATCGCACAGTGGTGGACCGCCAATCATCCAGATGGTATGGATGGTAACGCTAGTTTTGTCGCGATGTGCGATGATGAAATTGAGCGGCTGGAATTAGTCCGAACAATTCCTCAGAGCACTCCCCGTGATAGATGCGATAAAATACGCAAAGAGATGCAACATCTCTACGCAGTGCCAGTGTATCGAGCCGATCAGAAAGAACTCGGTCGTCGACTATTCGAACCGCTCTGCGCTGGATGCGGTCAAGTGGAAGGAGCTGGCACTGGGGTGCCCCGGCCCAGAGATGAGAACAGTATTCCATGTGGGGCCGAACTTGCGCTTTATAAAGTTGCAAGCGATGTGCCGGCATGAAATACTGTCCCGCTCTGCTGAGCACGCCAAGCTTTTTAGAGGCCAATTTGGCCTTCCCTTCCAAGTGACCACGAAATTGCACACTATTCCATATGTCGACGCCAAGGATTCCGATACTGGCTGAGGCAGCAAGGGGAGTGCCTTGAAACTGAGGAGATACGACAAAGGGGTTCTGTTTAGCGGTAAACGCGCAAACTTGTGTCTTCTGGGGATTGAACTGGACTAGATTTAGTCGGCCCCAATCCGAGACTTTGTTAAGCAAAGACTCGACTTCAGACACAAGTTTATCCCGGTACTCGGCGACGTTTTCCCGAGAAATATTGGCACGGCCGGTATATAAGGCATCACCAGTGCTGTCGTCTGCATAGCAATGAATGCTACCAGTTAGCAACATATCATTGGTATGCAGGAGAAACAGCGTTGGTGATAGCACGCGGCCTTGTGGAACACCAGCGTTGATAGGCTTGAAATCAGAGCATGCACCGTCTACTACGACCTTGATGCTCCGATCAGCAAGGAAACTGGTGATCCATTTACACAATTTTTCGGGAACCCCATAGGAAGGAAGCTTCGAAAGAAGCGCTTTGTGCCAGACTCGATCGAAGGCCTTCGCTATGTCCAAACTAACGGCCAATGCCTTCCCATTGGACTCTACTGCATCCGCCCATCTATGAGTTAAGTAGACTAGAAGATCACCAGCTGATCGACCCTGACGAAAACCGTACTGGCGGTCACTAATCAGCTGGTGATCCTCAAAGTACCTCATGAGCTGGCAGTTTATAATGGCTTCCATTATTTTGGAGAACAAGGAGGTGATGGCGATAGGCCTGTAGTTAGACGGGTCTGAGCGGTTGCCTTTTTTAGGGATCGGGCGGACCAAAGCTGTCTTCCATGAATTCGGGACTACGCCTTGGGAGTAGGACTACCGGAAAAGACGCGTTAAAACCGGTGCCAACTCCGGAGCACACGTCTTCAGCACATTGAGAGGGACTCCATCGGGTCCACTCGACTTGCTGACGTCCAGGGAGAAGAGTGCTTTGCGAACCGAGCGCTGTGTAAATCGCACATCCGGCATGGAGCACTCACATCGCGGAATGGTCGGTGGTGTGTTCCCCCCGTCATCTAGAGTAGAGTTGGACGCAAAAAGAGAGCTCTACAGATAGGCTTTCTCCTTTGCGGCATGGGCCAGTGAGTCGTCTTCTCTGTGCAGAGATGAAAGAGATGGCAGAGATGGCTGACAGAAGTTCCCTTGGACAGCCTTGGCGAGAGACCAGAATGCACGGGTTCCCGAAGGAAGGCGAACTAACTTCTCGCCAATTCTGCCGATGTGCTCAGACCTTGCCTTGGCAATGACGTTTTTGAAGGACCTGGAGGCGGAATTATACTTTTTTTTAAGTGCACTGGTGTTTACATCCCGAGACGTTGATGCGTCAGCCTAGGCCCGGTAGCACTCCTGCTTATAGCGTGATGCTATTTTACAGGAGCGACCAAACCATGGCTGGAATCTGCCTCCGATGGGCACCACTGAGGATGGAATAAAAAGGTTCATACCCTGAAGTACCACATCAGCAACAGAATCGGCAACAACGCTGGGATCTTCCGGCGAGAAGCAAGCCCGCCCCCAAGGGTAGGATGCAAAAAAGACCGCATCCCGTCCCAATCAGCTGACCTATAGTGCCAAACACGGCGGCAAGCTGTAGATCGCAACTGCGATTGGAGCGTGAGTGGCACCGTACTCCGGATCAGACAATGGTCTGAAGAGCTCAGAGGGGCATCGACGGAGGCCTGATATCCGTCCGGATGAGAGGTCAGCAGAAGGTCCAACAGGGAAGGTACATGGTCTTCCACATCTGGGATCCGCGTAGGCGAAGTAACCGGTTGTGTTAGACCATATGCCAAAGCAAAGTCATAGACAGATCTACCCGTATGATCGGTTAAACGGGAACCAAGCCATTCAGCGTGGTGGGCGTTGAAATCACCGAGTATCACGATCTCTGCGGATGGTACTTGTTGTAGCACGGAGCCTGCAGCCATTTGGACGTGGTCGATGAGTCGGTTTGTGTCGGCATTACCGCTATGGGACCTATAGAGGCACCCGTAGACGCCGGGATGGTCGTCGCTGTCTCCGCGCAGCCATAGGATGGACAGGTCCGTACCTTCAAGACTGCCGAGGCGTCGAAAACAGATGTCCTCTCTGACATACACGCAAACTCCAGCCCGGGGCACAAACGAGTGTTCTAATTTGTACCCCGGGTAGGAGAGATACGAAGTATCAGCCGAAGAGGACACCTGTGTCTCGGTTAGAAAGAGCAAGGCCGGCTTAGCTATCTCCAGATGGTAGTGGACGGCGTTAAGGTTTGAATGAAGTCCCCTGATATTGCAGAAATCCACGGTAAGCGTGGCAGGAGTTGCCTTTGACTTCTTGCTCCGCTTGCCCCGAGCAGGTTTCGACTTGAGCGGAGTTTCGACCCCCCTCCCCCCCCCCCCCCCCAGAATACGCGGGGCAGCCTGAGCACCCACGCCCAGGAGTGGAGTAGTTTGGTCGTGGATGCTCAGCGAGGAATTCTCCAGGGCTGCTGGTACCCTCCTGGGGTAGTCTTTTATTTAATTCCACTACCATGTTGATTGGGGGGGGGGGGGGGGGGGAAATTGGGCCTCCGGCCACCTGCACTCACCAAGCGAAACGCAGAGGTAAACCGCTACTTCACGCTGGTATTCTGTGAGGTCGTGGTTCCGGTTCGAGCTGGCCCATCCGTGCGACAGCAAAAGCTACCGCTTGGCTCTACCACTATTTTGTTGTTTTTTTTTGTAACTTTTAAATACTTTATTATCTATTATCATTTATTAGAATTGTGTACATTTGTTTTTTATAGAATTAAGTTGAAAAGCAAGCACACAGCCCATCTGTTTAGTAAGTGGATGCCGTGGCCTATATGCATCTACATCTATCCACAATTAGGAATCAAAATGCAGATGTATTGTCACCTGTGAGGACTAAGATAGAATGCCTCGTATCCAGTAAAAAGGGTTCCAGTTCGCTACACTCACCATAGCATTAAGCTGCTATTTTATGCTGGTATCCTCAATTAAAATTCAAAATGCAGATGCGTTGTCAGCCCCAAGGACTAAGATGGAATGCCCCTTTACTAATTAAGTGTTTCTGGATTCCACCACTCACGAAACAAAGCATTATGCTGCTATTACACGCTGGTATACTGAGGAAGTACGGCCCTTCCCTGTTGCCCTATCACGCCAACCCATTCCTGCTGCAGCTATAATATGCTGCAACATATTGTGGCTGTAGTGTGTCTATGAATTACAATCATCAAATTTTTTTTACAATACACTGTTTTTTCTTTAGGTATCTGTAACCAATGAAATCCATCAACATCTGGGATGCCCACGTTTCCTGCTGTGCCCAACTCAGTATTGTTCTACTAGGGCTGTACCAACGGTCAATAGTTCCGAGTATCTGATAACACTTGGCAGTAAACTGTCACAGCAGATTGACATTATGTGGACAGGTGAGTTTACTAGATAATTTTTCTAGCAAAGAAGTGAAATAATTTGCCTGCCTTTCCATCCAATTATAATTTGGGGTGTCTTCAAGGTTTACGGTGTAGTGGTGGTGTGAGAATATCCACTACCCCATATCATCCTGTGGGTGTCCTAAGAGATGACAGAGGGAAGCAAGTCAGGAGATGTATAAAAATAAAAAACTGCAGTTGCCAACCCGCTTGCCAGGCGTGGCAATTATGACAAATATCCTCCTATGAAGCAATCTATGGGGGAGGCCTATGTTCAGCAATAGACTCAAAGAGGCTGTAACAGTTTATGGTCTTCATGGCAAGAGTGATTAGGCTTTTGTTAAACTAAGTCAGTGTGCTTTACCATTTTTAGCTTAATCACCATCAGGTGGGATTGCAGTTAAGCGCTGGCTTATAATGGTTAAAAAAAAGTTTGCTGGACATATTACATAGGGAACTCTGCATGAGAAATAAGCATTTTCGTTATGGAATGAACTTTAAATATATTTTTGGTAAGTGGTAAGTGAAGGAGACACGTGGTAGAGTCATGCTGTAGCTATATTATGGTTGTAGCACGAATGGGTCGGCTCGACCGAGGATGGACCGCACTCTCACAGGATACCAGCTTAAAATAGCAGCTTAATGCTGCTGTGTTTCGTATGATGAGTGTAGATAACCGAAAACCCTTTTTACATATCCATTTTTTTTTCATATCCATATGACGTCTGCCTCCTTAACCCTCAGGGTGTGACAATGCATCTGCATTTTGATTCTTAATCGAGGTTAAATGATGATATCTATGGGCCACAGTATCCACAGTACCATCAAGTGGACTGTGTGCTCATTTCTTACCCTTATTCTAGAAAAAAAAGACGTAGAGCACTATATTATGAACACCTGCAATCAACTTTAAACGGCAACAGATGTAGAGTCACTCTTAAGGAATAAGATTGATTTCTCATGGGTCACTTATATTTACCTCTTAGTCGAAACCAGAACACAACAACAGTTGCATTGCTGATTAGATACCGAAATAAGGAAGGTGATGCTACATATCCAGATGGATTTCCTAGGCCGAAAAAAACCCTTCTTCATAGTTTATAAAATAGAATACTTTTAATTTATATTTTTTATAAGAATTATAAATAATTATTGTTGAAAGGTATATTGAGGCTAGTGCTTTCTTTGTCTAAATTGCAACTATCTCTGTTCATTATGAAACATTATTTGTTTACATGTGCTATACTTATCAGCCATAATGAATCTTATCTCTTGTCACAAGAGCAAAATATATTTTCATCTAAAATAAGTATCTAATTTAATATAAGACTTTTATATTCGTTTTGCATAGCTGATTACTATGTAATACATGACTCTAAATTAATCTAAAATTAACTTTTATGGAATTAACTGTCAACCAAGGAATCGAACCCCGAACCTTCTTTTGATATTATATTGAATCTATATACTTTTAACTTAGATTATCTCTTTATTCAAAGTGCCATAAACAATTTAATAATAATATCTCCAAAACACGAAATTGTTAATTTTTTATGGAATGTAAAATAATATACTATTTTTTAAGCGCGTCGCCAACAACCATGTATTCATTTTTTTATATATTACTAGTAATCCGCCCCGGCTGCGCACGAGTGATTTCTGGATCTAGAAAACACCGCCATCTATCGGGTCTAAATGTGAATCTAAATCATCCAGGGACCCATTCAAATGTATTCAAAAATTTCATCAAAATCGGCCTAGTCGTTTTCGATATTTTGCAAAACTAGATAACGGACAGCAATTGATGTTTCTATATAGGTATAACCCTTTTAATATTTCATAATCAACCTCATTTTATATCTTGTTTCCCTACTAACAGATCAAAATTTCGCTGTGGTTTGTTGTGAGCCTCCTGCATCTGTTGTCTTCCTACAGGGCTAGCATTTTTTTTTATAGAAAAAACAAACAAAAAGGCAAATGAGCATGCGGCTCACCTGATGGTAAGTGACTACCGCCGCCCATGAACAACCGCAACACCAGGGGAATTGCAGATGCGTTGCCGGCTTTTTAGAAAGGTGTAAGCTCTTTTCTTGAAGAGAGCTTACACCTTCAATACAATAAGACAAAGTGTATTAAATTTAATACACTTTGTCATATTGCCGTTTGAGAGCATATTGTTGGTGTTAAACCAATTTACCAATTTCGATAGAGCATTATTTACATCGTCATAATTAATTAACTGTCGTTTGAGTTTCAAAATTAAAGAGATATCGTCAGCAAATAATACTATATCGTGATTGTCCCCTACAAGATAAGGTAAGTCATTAATATAGATTAAAAACAGGAATGGGCCAAGAATCGAGCCCTGAGGAACGCCCATTGATACTACCGATCCGGAGGATCCTTTACCATTAATCACTACTTTTTGAGTTCTGTTACTTAAATATGAAGTAATAAGTCTAAGCGCTAAATTTTTTACACCGTAATGTTGTAGTTTCCTGATTTATGTCTCAAGATGAACACAATCGAAAGCCTTGGAAAGATCACAGAAAATACCTAAGGCATCTTGTGAATTCTCCCAGGCATTAAAAATATATTTCATAAGCTCAACACCGGCGTCAGACGTCGAGCGACCCCTTGTAAAACCAAATTGGTTTTTATGAAGTAATTTGTTTGTATTAAAAAAAAATAACAATTGATCCAAAATACTTTTTCCAAAAATTTTACTGAGTGTTGGTAGTACAGAAATAGGTCTAAAATTAGCGGGGTCCAATGTACTACCAGATTTAAATAAAGATATTACTTTACTATACTTCATTAAATCAGGAAACACACCAGAATCGATACAAGTATTAAAAATAATAGCAAGATGAGGTGCAATTAAATCTATTATGGAAGCAATAACTGTAACGGAAATCAAATCCCCCACAAATCTGTGGTCTTCTTTACATAAATGGTTTTGAAGTATTTTACAACATCTTGCGATAATACTTTTTCAAATCTAAATTCTTTTGAACAGGTGTTAACATTTTGTTTGAGTAATGACTCGGCGACAGTTGGAGAAGTATTTAATGACTCGGTTGTCAAGATAGGAATATCAGTGAATAAAATATTTCTCGAACACCGCTGCGACTTCTTGATTTGATTTAGTCAATTCATTGTTAATTTTTAATTGATAGTTTGAGTTACGAGGTTTGTCTTTACCAGTTTCATTGTTAATTATACTCCACGACATTTTAATTTTATTCTTAGCCGTCTTAATTTTGTTGCTAATATGTAACGATTTGGCTGTGGAGCAAACTCTTTTAAACGTTTCAGAATAATTTTTAACATATTCTTTAAAAGCATCGGGAAGATGGTACCACGACCTCACAGAAAACCAGCGTGAAGTAGAGGTTTACCTCTGCGTTTCGCTTGGTGAGTGCAGGTGGCCGGAGGCCCTTTTTACTGGAAATGAGGCATTCCATCTTAGTCCTCACGGGTGACAACGCATCTACATTTTGATTTGTAATAGAGGATAGATGTAGATGTCTATGGGTCGCAGCAACCACTTACCATCAGGTGGACTGTGTGCTCGTTTGTCACCCTTATAATATAAAAAAAAAAGATTATATGATCTTTCATGGTAAAGGTCATATAACCTTCGTCTGCTTTTATGAATTCCTACTGTCGCCCATTCATTAAATGCCTTACGACTGTTTCTGGAGAATGTTTTAGAAGTAAATGTTTTTTTTTTTAAATTCATTGCTTATAAGGGTAAATAATTCTCCATATAAATAGTCTGCATTGTTCTGATAAGAAAGTGATGGAAGGTTTTTTACCATATTACTTCTAAATCTCTCCAGGCGTTTTGTATTAATAGGAACAAACACACTTTTCTCAATTACCTGTTTTTTGTGCATGTAAGGTAATGAAACCAGTTGTCCACAGTGATCTGAACTAAGTTTTTGAATTATTGATTTGTTGATTGGTACAACACCTGTAAAAATATTATCAATACAAGTTGCACTACACCCTGCAAAACGTGTAGCTTCAAAGAATAAATTATCAAGATTATGTGATTTGAACAATGAGCAAAATTTAATACTGATGGAAGAAGTTTCCAGGATATTAATATTAAAGTCTCCACACACTACAAGAGATTTATTCTATTTATTAAGCTTAACTAAAACTTCTTCCATAACCTTTTCAAAGGTATCATAATTTGAACATGGGGGTCTGTAAACACTGACAACAACAAGGTGCTCAAGCTCAACGTATGCCATTTCTACAGTACGCTCAACAGAGATGCTCACAATGTCTTTACGTTCTTTACATGATAAGGATTTATTAGCTAATATTAAGGAGCCACCACGTAACTTAGTATCTCTATTGAACGAACTGACCACCTGGTGATTACTGAAATTAAATATGGAGTTGTAATCTTTCAACCAATGTTCAGTAATACATGAAATATGTATACTGTTACTATTTAAAAATAATTCAATTTCTAATTCTTTGCCTAACATACCTTGTATATTTTGATGCACCAGGTTGATACAGTTTTTATTATTGTTATTTTGTGAAATTACATAATTGTGTATTGGTAAGTTGCATTCTAAGCTATTTAAATTATATTTGCTAGAGATTACCTCTATTGTCTTATTATCTAATTTAAATTACTTGGAACTGGTTCCAAATCAAATGTAAAATTATTTTGTTGCTCAAAAGAAGCAGGTGTCAAGTAGCCAAATCATTGGCTGAGTTGAAATATAAATAATAAAATAGCATATTTGCTACCAGTCTTAAACTATACTTTGATAGGTAATACCTCCTATCTCTTGTCAAAAACTTCTTAATTAAATTATTTAAATCAATTAAATGAAATTTATAATTATTACAATTATTTGTCAGTTTTACATTATTATTGCATATTAAATTATTCATTTGGATATTTAAGTCAGGTGAAGAAAAACATCATCAGGAAGATGATGTTTTTCTTCACCGCCGTATATTATCACTTAATATTGCAATTAACAATTTCATTGGTGCCGGCAAGAATCAAATTTCATAGCGAGCGTTTAGCCCCTGAGCTACTATTGCTTAGTAGTATTTCATTTAGGATAGTTTAAGCTAACTGAAACTAAATTCAGTTACACTAAACTTATAGTATGGACATTTTTCGTCAAATTACAGATAGGCACCATAGGTTAAAATATCCTTTGTCTTTAATTCTAACATAACATTTCTGAATGCTTTCATTTCACAACAATGTCACGGTCACAGACCGTGAACTTACGTGATAATGACCCATTCAAGGTAAACTTTGGGTGACGTCGATTTGTAAATTTTTCCATTGTTTTTCTATAGGAGAGTCGTGACTAAGCCATCATAGATTCTTTTTAACTTCCTCGTGAATTTATTAGTTAAGACTGCCTGAAAGACAAAGTTCTACATAATTTTCTGCCGACTTCAAAAAGAGATAGTACTCAATTCGACTATATGTTTTCTTTTTATGTGTTACCTCATAACTTTTTACTGGGTAAACCGATTTCAATGATTCTTTTTTTATTAATTTGAAAGCTGGTGCTTTACATGTGGTCCCATTTAATAATTGAACAAGTTCTGATCAATAGTTTTTGAGTTATTCTTAATAATTTATGTTGAAGTCGGTTGTAGAAAATTTTTAATTATTTCATACCTCTTCGTTAGTAAGGATGATTTACCGTAATTGCGACGCTGGGCATCAGAATTGGCTCCCAGCACCAGGTTTTTGTAAATCGCGACACTGTGTTAAATTATAATATCTTTTGTGCTAATTTTAGACAATATTCGAAATTTGCAACTGTTCACGAAATTGTTTAGACGGACGTTACATAATATAACCCGTAATATCATTTGTCTTGCTATATAATAAGTATGTAAATTGTAATGGCTTCTATCTTCTCTCTAAATATATATATTATATGATCGAGTGATAAACGAGCACACAATCCACCTGATGGTAAGTGGTTGCGTTGGCCCATAGACATGTCTCTTATCCAGTAAAAAGGGTCTCCGGTTTTCTACACTCACCATACGAAACACAGCAGTATTAAGCTGCTATGTTACGCTGGTATTCTGTGAGAGCGTGGTCCTTCCCCGGTCGAGCCGACCCATTCGTGCTGCAACTATATTACTAATATAGCTACAGCATGGCTCTACCACGTATAATATATTTTTGGGTCTGGCAATTTTTGTCATAATTGCCGTGTACGAAAGCTCATATGATTTTACTATCCCTTCTGTTGCCACGCTTAGTGTATTGGCAACTGCAGATTATTTGTTATTATGAGTTATTATCAGAGAAATGCTGCAACATTATGCTGCTGAAATAACACCATTATGTTGGTGGTTTTGACAGATGCAATACCCTCGTACCCTCAATGGCAATGATACTTCAGTGTCTTCAATTCTTTTTAAAAAGGCTGACAAACGAGGACACAGTCCCCCTGATGGTAAGTGGATGCTGTGGTCCATAGACACTACATTTATTCTCGATTTAAAATCGAAATACAGATGCGTTGTCATCCCTGAGGACTAAGTTGGAATGCCTTGTTTCCAGTAAAAAGGTTCTCTACACTCACCATACGAAACACAGCAGCATTTAGCTGCTATTTTACGCTGTTATTTTACGCTGTTATTCTGTGAGAGCGTGGTCCTACCCCGGTCAAGCCGACCCATCCGTGCTACAACCATAATATAGCTGCTGCGTGTGATCACGTGTGTAAGGAAAATTTGCCGAGGTCACGATTATTTTCCTGCTGTAGCAATAGCGCTCACTATCCACAGAGTTTAAATGTATTTTTATACAGTTATATCAATTTCATCTTCACAGGCCCTAAAGTTATATCGAAGACACTGACAACAGAATGTATAGAAGAAATCACTCAGGTACTAAGACGACCGCCGGTCATCTGGGACAATTTGCATGCGAACGATTACGACCAGAAAAGGATATTTTTAGGTAAGTAATACGGTTTTTTTTTTGTATTACGTGATCTGTTAATTTTACCCGACCGCCACATGAGGGTAATGTTTTTTGATTCATAATCGAAGATAAATATAGATGTCTGTGGTCCACAGCATCTACTTACCATCAGATGGACTGTGTTCGTTTTAGCTTTGAAATATTGTGCTCACGATTCCTGCAGCTACTAGCTTCGGAAACTGTCGACACGTTTGAAAATCGACTAGCAGCCCCTTATTTTTAATGTTCCCAGGGCCTTATTGCGGACGATCGCCGGAATTGATCCCGTTGCTTCGAGGTGTGCTAACCAACCCTAACTGCGAATACAACGCAAATATGATCCCGATATGGACTCTGGCTCATTGGGCGAGCTGCAGTCTCGACGCGCCTGCGCATAGTAAGTTATTGTCAAAGAGATTTAAAATATATACTACTTAAATGTCTTTGGTTATTGTAAAATTATTGTAAACAAAGAAAAAATGCTTTTTCACTTTTTTTTTTAATAAGATAAGGGTGACAAACGAGCACACAATCCACCTTTATTTTTTTTATTTTTTTTATAGGATAAGGGTGACAAACGAGCACACAGTCCACCTGATGGTAAGTGGTTGCTGCGGCCCATAGAAAATGTAGATGCGTTGTCACCCGTGAGGACTAAGATGGAATGCCTCAATTCCTGTAAAAAGGGCCTCTGGCCACCTGCACTCACCAAGCGAAACGCAGAGGTAAACCTCTATATCACGCTGGTTTTCTGTGAGGAGTTTGGAAGAGTTTGGAGATTCTCACAGCCTGTAATCAAACATAATCCCAGAAAATATATAAAATTTGACCTCAGAGTTCAAAAACTTTATTAAACAAAGTTTGTATAAAAAGGATTATTATAATATTAAGAAATTTATGTATGATAGGTATATTATTTATATGTCATACAATTAACAATACAAAAAAATTAGAAATAGCTTGGTAGCATTAGAAATAGCTTGGTAGCGATCACTTTATTCCCAAGGGTTATTTTCATTCATGTATGTATTCCTTGATATTGTAATACCCCTTATTGTAGAGTTTTTCTTTAATAAAACTTTAAACCTGTTTATTGACAAACTTTGAATATGTTCTGGGATTTTGTTGTAAAGGCGTATACATTGCCCCATAAATGAATTACTGATTCTGTGGAGTCTAGTTACTGGCATGGCATCACAAGCTTATGTTTGTTCCTAGTGTTTAAGGTATGAACATCCTTATTCTTATTAAAGCTATTTATGTTTTTATGTACATACATTACATTTTCATAAATATATTGCGATGCTAAAGTTAATATGTTTATTTTTTAATTTTTTTCTGAGTGACCCTTTACAATTTAAGTTTTAAAGCGACCGTACGGCTCTCTTTTGCAAAACAAATATGGCTTCAATATCAGTTGCATTCCCCCATAGCATAATTCCATAAGACATTACACTATGAAAGTAACTAGAATAAACTAATCTAGCTGTCTTAACTTCTGTGAGACTTCTAATCTTTCTTACAGCATATGACGGTAACGTATAACGGCAAGGTCTGAGCACATCAGCAGAATTGGCGAGAAGCTAGTTCGCCTTCCTTCGGGAACCCGTGCATTCTGGTCTCTCGCCAAGGCTGTCCAAGGGAACTTCTGTCGGACATCTCTTCCATCTCTGCACAGAGAGGACGACTCACTGGCCCATGCCGCAAAGAGAAAGCCGATCTGTTGAGCTCTCTCTTTGCGTCCAACTCGACTCTAGATGACGGGGGGAACACACCGCCGTCCATCCCGCGATGTGAGTGCTCCATGCCGGATGTGCGGTTTACACAGCGCTCGGTTCTCAAAGCACTCTTCTCCCTGGACATCAGCAAGTCGAGTGGGCCCGATGGAGTCCCTCCCATTGTGCTGAAGACGTGTGCTCCGGAGTTGGCACCGGTTATAACGTGTCTTTTTCGGTACTCCTACTCCCAAGGCGTAGTCCCGATTTCATGGAAGACAGCTTTTGTCCACCCGATCCCTAAAAAGACGAACGCTTAAACCCATCCAACTACATGCCTATAGTCATCACCTCCTTGTTCTCTAAAATAATGGAATCCATTATAAACTGCCAACTCATGAGGTACCTTGAGGATCACCAGCTGATTAGTGACCGCCAGTACGGTTTTCGTCGGGGTCGATCAGCTGGTGATCTTCTAGTCTTATCTGACTCATAGATGGGCGGAGGCAGTAGAGTCCAATGGGGAGGCATTGGCCGTTAGTTTGGACATAGCGCAGGCCTTCGATCGGGTCTAGCACAAAGCACTTCTTTCGAAACTTCCTTTCTATGAGCTTCCCGAGAAATTGTGCAAATGGATCACCAGTTTCCTTGCCGATCGAAGCATCAAAGTCGTAGTAGACGGTGCATGCTCTGATCTCAAGCCTATCAACGCTGGTGTTCCACAAGGCTGCGTGCTATCACCAACGCTGTTTCTCCTGCATATCAATGATATGTTGCAAACTGGTAGCATTCATTGCTATGCGGACAACAGCACTGGTGATGCCTTATATACCGGCCGTGGCAATATTTCTCGAGAAAACGTCGCCGAGTACCGGGACAAACTTGTGTCTGAAGTCGAGTCTTTGCTGAACAAAGTCTCGGATTGGGGGCGACTAAATCTAGTCCAGTTCAATCCCCAGAAGACACAAGTTTGCGCGTTTACCGCTAAAAAGAACCCCTTTGTCGTATCTCCTCAGTTTCAAGGCACTCCCCTTGCTGCCTCAGCTAGCATCGGAATCCTTGGCGTTGACATATCGAATAGTATGCAGTTTCGTGGTCACTTGGAAGGGAAGGCCAAATTGGCCTCTAAAAAGCTTGGCGTGCTCAGCAGAGCGGGACAGTATTTCATGCCGGCACATCGCTTGCAACTTTACAAAGCGCAAGTTCGACCTCACATGGAATACTGTTCTCATCTCTGGGCCGGGGCACCCCAGTGCCAGCTCCTTCCACTTGACCGCATCCAGCGCAGAGCGGTTCGAATCGTCGACGACCGAGTTCTTTCTGCTCGGCTCGATACACTGGCACTGCGTAGAGATGTAGCATCTCTTTGCGTATTTTATCGCATCTATCACAGGGAGTGCTCTGAGGAATTGTTCGAATTAATTCCAGCCGCTCAATTTCACAATCGCACATCGCGACAAAACTCGCGTTACCATCCATACCATCTGGATGATTGGCGGTCCACCACTGTGCGATTTAGAAGAAGTTCTCTCCCTCGCACAACTTCCTTGTGGAATCGATTACCACCAGCGATTTTTCCGGACCGATACGACTTAGGAATCTTCAAGAAAAGAGCTTACACATTTCTAAAAGGCCGACAACGCATCTGCAATTCCCCTGGTTTTGCAGTTGTTAATGGGCGGCGGTAGTCACTTACCATCAGGTGAGCCGCATGCGCGTTTGCTCCCTGTTCTATATAAAAAAAATTAAACATTTTAGCTTTCTGTACTCCTAATCAGCTCTGTGAACTTGGAACACGAACTAAAAAAAATAAAAAAAAAATTATCAATACATATTCTACAAACAACGCAGATGATTATTATAACCTTCATTCGTTTGTAGTCCTGGAAAATCTTCTGAAAATCACTAAAGGTTGTAAATTTTCATGAAATATGATAATTTTTGAAAAATCTTGATTACCAATGGGTTAAGGATCGTTTGTTGATGATTGTAATACTAAAAAAAAATTATTACCGGACCTGAATCTTGAAAGATATTATTATAAAAAAAAAAATCTATCACCCGAATGAACTACAAACTACACAGATGATTGTAATACAGTTTATTTGTTTGTAGTTCTAAAAAATCTTCTGATAATTATTAAAACTTGTAATTTTCATGAAATATGATAATTTTTGAAAAATCTTGATTACCAATGCGTTAAGAATCGTTTGTAGATGATTGTAATACTAAAAATTTTTTTTATTATTGGACCTGAATCTTGAAAGATATTATTATTAAAACAAATCTATCACCCGAATAAACTACAAATGACGCAGATGATTGTAATACCGTTTATTCGTTTGTAGTCCTAAAAAAAATTCTGATAATTACTAAAAGTTGTAATTTTTCATGAAATATAATTGCATTCAGCATCGTTTGTAGATGATTGTAATAACACAATTATTCTATCATGTCTTAAATTGTGAAGAAGCATTTTCACTTGGAATTAGTTCATTAAACAACTAGACCTGCAATCAATGAAGCCTATTCCACTAGTTTCAACTATGGCTCCATATTTTGTTTTATGTTCAATTACTGTTTGTCGCAATAGTTTCCGGTAAGAAAGTTAACAATTTACCAATGGGGAAGTGCTTAGTTATTAACTGTATATTCGCGCGCTGATATAGTCATATATCTAGACTCTTTTGATGCAGTCAACTTTCCCCCTGAAAGCTTATTAT
Source organism: Parnassius glacialis (assembly GCA_033319125.1). NCBI lineage: Eukaryota > Metazoa > Arthropoda > Insecta > Lepidoptera > Papilionidae > Parnassius > Parnassius glacialis. The sequence continues at coordinate 6,935,835 of JAVANC010000008.1, forward strand.
CTCCAATTGGACTGCGTTGACAACTCTGCATGGTAGATAAAAAAGAAATTCAAATATCTAGAGAAATTGATGCATTTCGATTGAATTAACCTTTTAATCCCTCGCGCTATTCTTTCAACCTAATTCATTCTTAATCGAATAGGATGGAATATATAAATCTTTTCAATAATATGTATCAATTTTTATTTTTTTATTTTTTTGAGTTCGGGTTCCAAATTCACAGAGCTCTCCTAATCCATATAAACTATGCCAAATCTCACAGAACTCCGTGCGCAAAGTTTCCATTCACATAAAAATTATATAATTCACACATTATCTCCATGTGGTAGAGCCATGCTACAGCTATATTAGTGGTATAGTTTTAGCACGAATAGGTCGGCTCGACCGGGGAACGATCACGCTCTCACAGAATACCAGTGTAAAATAGCAGCTTAATGCTGCTGTATTTCGTGTCGTGAGTGTAGAGAACCGGAGACCCCTTTTACTGGAAATGAGGCATTCCATCTTAGTCCACACGGGTGACAACAAATGTAAATCATAGGCGAGTATAGATGTAGACGGCTCTGTGGCGCAGTGGCTTAGCGATGAGTTGTTGCGCTGGGGGCCGCGGGTTCGAATCCCGCACGGAACAAGTATTTATATGGTATACAAATAATTGTTCCGGGTTTGGATGTTTGCCCTTGTGCAATTTGTGTTTGTAAACTGCCTCCAAGATACAGGAGAAAATCCTAGTGTGGGGGTAACGTTTTTTATAAAAAAAAGATGCCTATGGGCCACAGGCAACCCTTTACCATCAGGTGTATTGTATGCTCGTTTATTACCCTTATCCTATAAAAAAATATGTATGTATAAATTGTGTACAATAGTTTATTCAATAATAACATGAGGTACCTATTAAAGTGGAAGCTGTTTCCTGGGATATCAAGCTGGAACGCGAGGGTGAACAAGGCGTCTGTGAAGACGAGGTCCCTCTCACTCTCGGCAAGCATGTGTACCACCATCGACAGGCGTTAAGGTAAACCAAATTCAATATTTGAACAAACAATATTATTTAATAATTATATTTTTAGGGTTCCGTACCTTAAAAGGAAAAAACGGAACCCTTATAGGATCACTTTGTTGTCCATCTGCCTGTCTGTCTGTCAAGACCCTTTTTCTCAGGAACGCGTGAAGGTATCAAGCTGAAATTCATATCAAATACTCAAGTCTACGGTCCCTTGGAGCTGTGAAAATATCAAACTTCTAAACCAACGCAATCAAAAAATACAGCCGTTTATGCCGCAAAGTTTCGACATTTGCAAGGGAATCAAAACCTACAGGGTACTTCCCGTGAACTCAGAATCTTATAATTTGGTACGAAGCAACGTATTATAGTACAGATAAAGGAAAAATTGCGAAAAGCATACATTTTTAGTTACATTATATAATAAAAATATTTTTAATATTATTAAACTTATATACCTACGGATTTGTTCGGAGCCCCCCGTGTGCGAGTCGGACTCGCACTTGGCCGGTTTTTTTTTGTTTAGTTTCTTAAAAATTGTCTAAATAATTTCTGCTAACTGTATACTGGGTGGCGATTAAGTTATCACATTCACATCACATCACACAGCAGTAAATACAAGTTTATATGTCTGTTAAAATAATAAAATAAACAATTCTACCAAAAAAATAAAAAAATGCACCTTCCAAACAAAGTAATAATAATAATATAATAATGTTTACTTTATTTGCTCTCAAAAGCTTACATTGTCTTGAAATAATATTGGAGGTATAACCATTTTAATTTGTGAGAGCCTGGTGTTACCACCAGGAAAGAACTGTATAACTAATCACCAGACTCTCGTCCCTTAGTTTAACATTTATTAACATACCTTTAACTTTAGTACACATTGTGCGACAATATGAATTATAATTGATGTTTTTGTAATTAAAATTACAATGAAAGAGAAAGAAAAAAAGACATTTAAAAAACTAATTTACACATGAGCGCTGTGTGTATATTTGTATAATATTTTAAATAATGGGAGTTATCAGGGATTCTTAATTAAAAATTAATGTTAGTCAAAGAAAGAGAAGTTAGAAAAAGAAGAAGACTTACACAAATTAATTAAAATTTATGTAAGTCTTTTTTTTTTATAATATAGGGTGACAAACATGCACTCAGTCCACCTGATGGTAAGTGGTTGCTGTGGCCCATAGACACCTACATTTATCCTCGTTTGCGAATCAAAATGCAGATGCGTTGCCACCCGTGAGGACTAAGATGGAATGCCTCGTTTCCTGTAAAAAGGGTCTCCGGTTCTCTACACTCACCATACGAAACACAGCAGTGTTAAGCTGCTATTTGACGCTGGTATTCTGTGAGAGCGTGGTCCTTCCCCGGTCGAGCCGACCAAAGAGTCTTCTTCTTTTCGATTCTTATAGCAGGTATTCCTTCTCTTTTACGTGCGTACACCAAATGCCGTCCAACAACCAAACAACAATTTTTTTCACCTATGTAACTCTCTTGCCAAGTAGTGTAAACGCCTGGCTTTGGATGTCAAAAGTTCCGTAACATAAATATTTTTTTGCACTCCGTTTATAAATATGTTGAACGTATTTAATTGTCGTTAATTTTTTTCTTTCTTTGTTTTATTGTATTCCTTAAATTTTTTAAGAAACAAAGATTTTCAGTTTTTCATATCTAATAAAGTTTGTCGGATCTCATTGTCTTGCTTAGGGATATTACGCATTTCTAAGGTTATTGAACGAGAAAACTTTTTAAAATAATCAAGTTTGTTTTCCATTTCTTGAACATATTTCTTATAGTGGAGATTTTTTGTTTGAGCACAGTCATACATTGTAGCAATTCATTGCACTGGTTTGACATGAAATCAGCCGATTCTTGAACATCTTGGTTTTGTTGAACAACAGTTTGGATGGCCGAATCGAGAGCAAAGAATTTTGAAGTTTGTTGAGATTGGAGCGTTTTAAACATTTCCTTAATTTTACTCATACATTTTAAAATAAATATCGTAAAGATTGACATGAAATAAATCACCTTGATAATTTTAGTTTACTGACTAAAAGCGGCAACAGTGCGGCAGGTGCGCAGTGGTCACGCGGCATCGACGTAGTTAATTATTTACCTACACTTTCCCATTCATAGGTTTTGGCAAAAAACAAAAAAAGGGCTACCGCCAGTAGAATGTTAATCTTTATATATAAAAAGTACGTGTCACGTTGTTTGTCCGCGATGGACTCCTAAACTACTGAACTGATTTCAATTAAATTTTTGGTCAATGTGCAGTTTGGTTCAACTTAAAAGATAGGATAGCTTACATCTCAATTTAAAGTCGTAATACAATATTATTTTATTGAAAATTATTTGTCTATTATTTGACAGTCACAATTATCTGTTAGCTCCATAGACTTTCTATCTACGGTTAGCTCAAAACGATTCTGTCAGATGACGATATCTGTTGACTGAAATGAGTAAATATTTAATAGATGGCGCTATGTTAAAAATACAAACGTTTAATATAAGCTACAATTTAGTAGTATAACCACCACGTGTTGCTGTAAGTATTCAACAGATAGAACCGATTTCAAAAAAAATTGCAGATATGCAAATTGCAGTTTTGTCCAACTTGAGAGATAAGATAGTTTTTATCCCGATAAGTGACCCTCAATTTTTTTATTGCTAATTTCAGGAGTTGTTTTGGGAAAGCAAAAGGTCGTACGGAAAGGGCAGAACAACGTCTGCCTGGTCAGCTAGTTGTTATATATATTTTTAGTTGTGTATGTATGTTCAAAGAACGTTATGCAGGATAAGTCATTATATATATGATAAATTGTTTTCATTTAGTGTGATAAATTTATCTATCCCGTATATTATTCAATTTCAATTCAAATTCACCAACGCTGTTTCTTCTGCATATCAATGATATGTTGCTAACTGGTAACATTCATTGCTATGCGGATGACAGCACTGGTGATGCTCTATACACCGGCCGTGCTAATATTTCTCGGGAAAACGTCTCCGAGTACCGGAACAAACTTGTGTCTGAAGTCGAGTCTTTGCTGGACAAAGCCTCGAACTGGGGGCGACTAAATCTAGTCCAGTTTAATCCTCAGAAGACACAAGTTTGCGCGTTTACCGCTAAAAAGAACCCCTTTGTCGTATCTCCTCAGTTTCAAGGCACTCCCCTGGTTGCCTCAGCCAGTATCGGAATCCTCGGCGTCGACATATCGAGTGACGTGCAGTTTCGTGGTCACTTGGAAGAGAAGGCCAAATTGGCCACTAAAAAGCTTGGCGTGCTCAGCAGAGCGGGACAGTATTTCATGCCGGCACATCGCCTGCAACTTTACAAGGCGCAGGTTCGGCCTCACATGGAATACTGTTCCCATCTCTGGGCAGGGGCTCCCCAGTGCCAGCTCCTTCCACTTGACCGCATCCAGCGCAGAGCGGCTCGAATCGTTGACGACCGAGTCCTTTCCGATCGGCTCGACTCATTGGCGCTGCGAAGAGATGTTGCATCTCTTTGTATTTTCTTTCGCATCTACCATGGGGAGTGCTCTGAGGAATTGTTTGGATTAATCCCAGCCGCCAAATTTCACGAACGCACATCGCGGCAGAACTCCCGATATCATCCACACCATCTGGATGATTGGCGGTCCACCACTGTGCGATTTAGAAGATGTTTTCTTCCTCGCACGACTTCCTTGTGGAATCGATTACCATCAGCGATTTTTCCGGACCGATACGACTTAGGGACCTTCAAGAAAAGAGCTTTTGTTATGGATACCAATAATTTTACAACTTGCATGATTTATGATTTGACGTAAGTAAATAGCATATTATAGAAAAAATAAATATTATAAAGGCCGGCAACGCATCTGCAATTCCCTCCCTGGTGTTGCAGTTGTTCATGGGCGGCGGTAGTCACTTACCATCAGGTGAGCCGCATGCTCGTTTGCCCCCTCTCCTATAAAAAAAAATATTCTAATCATCAGGTGTTTTGAAAAATGTAGTCTTGAATTAACTGTTGTTGTAAAAATGCAGTTGGAAGTGCATGTTCAGACGTAACCATAGAAAAAGTAAGAAAGTGTATTATATTATTATAAAAAAAATTCTCATTAAATTAAATCAAATTGAATTTGAACATAGGCGTCCCCATGTATTACTTCATAGGAGGGTATTTGCCGTACCCTCCTATGGAAACAGAGAGGTTAATGAACATTTAAAATCTAACACACACACGCACACACAAACACACACACACACACACACACACACACACACACACACACACACACAGGTTTGTGTTAAAAAAATATCTTTATATCTCTATTGTATGTCTATTTCCAGAAAAACTCATTCAAAGGAATTATATGAACTTGGAGGGTTGTATTGGTGGTTTTAATGATAATAATTCTCTAAACACATACTCGTTACGGTCGCGAATCATATTTTGTTAAACATTCAACCTGACCCTGACCTGCAAAGTCCAAAAAACGTAACAAAATTTGAATTTCGCGGTCCACCATGGAGCTTCCACCTTAACATGTTTTTGTACTGTATAGCGAAATGAAATTATTTTTTATTTATTTATTTTGTACTACTCAGGGTGAAGACGCTAACGGATGTATCACAGTTTATACTAGTATGGCCGTCTAACGCTAACTTCTTTTAACTGTTATTTTGTAATTTAAAATAGATATAATACATAAATGTAATTTGTCAAACTGAGAGTCTAATATATTATTATTATTATTTTCGGGTGTTTATTTAGTATTCTCATCTGGTTGGGCTGCATAAATATATTAAAGGAAATAATAAATAAACATTATATTATTATGTATGCTTTATTTTTTTCAAGATTTCCTAAGATCTTGGTTTTTGAGAAATGCTCACGGGCCTAAGCCAAGTGCTATTATTATTACCCTCCTATGAATCAATCTATAGGACGATAAACATTGCGCTTGATAGGTGGGTTCGCAAATTTTATCAGGAAGATCCGTCACGTCTTTCACAACGCCCGTGGTTTAATAAGAGGGTAGTGTATTTTCTTAGGTTGAAACTACACGGCAAACCAAAATAAAAGAGTATTATGTCTTAAAAATTTTGTAATTAATTAATAGATTAGTCGATTCGTAAATTCTAGCAACTTTCAGTCACATACATGGTTATTTTTAGGGTTCCGTACCCAAAGGGTAAACAACGGGACCTTACTACTAAGCCTCCCCTGTCCGTCCGTCCGTCCCTCAGTCCGTCTGTCTGTCAGTGGGCTGTATCTCATGATCCGTAACAGGTAGACAGTTGAAATTTTCACAGAATGTGTATTTCTGTTGCCACTATTACAACAAATAATAAAAATTAAAAGGTGATCCCTTACTAAAAACGTGTATTACGATGGTACGGAACCCTTCATGCGCGAGTCCGACTCGCACTTGGCCGGTTATTTTTATTTAGTAAATACAATTATCTTCAATAATGGTTAATTGTTCTGTAAGTGGGCTGGGATGTTAATAAGAGAAATAAAATAATTTTGATAATTACACATTTCACAGGTGTATGTATTTCTCAGGGTGTCATCACTGTTATGACACATTTTAAGCTAAAATGTATGTTTTATACCTATTAAAATATAGAGTAATTTCAATAACTTTGTTAATTTTTATATTTTGCAAAGAAAAAAATTCACATTGTTGATAATGTGTATGATTTTGGTGGATACATTTTTCATCAAACTATTTTACATGTATGCTAGCGATTGATTGATTGACTTAACCACAGAGCAAATACAAAGAGGAGATGCTGTAATTAGATTTCACTATGTAACAACGCGTTACTATTTGCGTGGTGAGGGGTTGTTAATTCCCGCCCACTTAACTATTTTCGATCTACCGTAAAATAGTAAAACTACTCGAAAAGTTTCATATCGATGTTGCAATGTAGTTTAGCTACCTTGACGATAGATGGCAGTCTGTTCACAAAATGATTATAAAACTATAAAAATAATATTTTGGCGATTACAAATTCTTTAGGACTGAATGCAAAACAAATTTCAACACCTTCGTATAATTATTTTACCAATACCTGACCTCTACGTATCTTTATATTTTTAGTTCACATGACACAAAGTGTCGCCATCTAGTGTCGAATATATTTAATTACATTTGAAAACCGACGCAGAGATTTTTCTAGAACCTTTTTAATAAATTAGATATAAAATTACTTACACATGAAATATGTTTTTACACGATAAAACTCAACACTTCATCCTTTTCTTCTTAATACTACTAAAATACACTGACATGTGATTTTCGACACATAAGCGCACAGGACGAACGCTGACGGTATACTAAGTAAAGCCACGCCCACTGTGATGACGTCAGGACCTAATTAGTATCACAGTGCACAGTTGCTTATGCCAACTCCTCTTTGTATTTGCTTCGTGGATTGAAATTTTTAACTATTTGACCTCATAATATAACTTTCATAAACGTTTTTCCAGACAAGCAATAAATGAATGGCTCCCAGAATTCTCTATACCGAAGACAGCACAAGGACCTGTTATAAAACCACAGCCGCCTGTCACAGGTAACAATCTCATTGTTTCCTTATAATCACTTTTGCTTTAGTGTAATATTCCCTCGTGGATATGTATCTACGATTAAGCTTCTACAAATAGTGTAATTATAACAACAATCTGTTTCTTATATTATTATGTGTATAATATTCATGTTTCCACTTTTTAAAGTGAAACTACAAAACGCAAAAGCAAATTAACTTTAAAAAGCAAAGTGGCCTGAATCAGACGGAATGTGAAACGTTTCTTCGTCTCCGATTTCAACGGACATTTGAAATGGTTTTTTTTATAGGATAGGGTGACAAACGAGCACACACTACCTGATGGTAAGTGGCCCATAGACATCTACATTTATCCTCGTTTGCGAATCAAAATGCAGATGCGTTGTCACCCGTAAGGACTAAGATGGAATGCCTCTTTTCCAGTAAAAAGGGTCTCCGGTTCTCTACACTCACCATACGAAACACAGCAGTGTTAAGCTGCAATTTGACGCTGGTATTCTGTGAGAGCGTGGTCCTTCCCCAATCGAGCCGACCCATTCGTGCTACAACTATACTACTAATATAGCTGCAGCATGGCTCTACCATGGTACATCCGCAGATGCGCAGGCGTCGCATGTACAATGTATATACAGGCTTATTTTGCAATAACCGGCCAAATTTGTAGAGAAGGTTCAGAATAAGTAATATAGGCAAATGGTGGAGAAAAATTGATTATAAAAAGATCTCAAACATTCTGTCCTTTAAATTCAAAATTCCTGGTAATGCATTATTTTAACTGATCTCATAAGTTTTTTCTGCGTGAACCGATTTCGATGATTCTTTTTTTATTTGAAAGCTGGTGCTTCTCATGTTTGTCCCATATAAATTTGATCAAAGGTCTGAGTTATTCTTAATAATTTTATTGAAGTCGGTTGTACAAAAGTTTTAATTTTTAATTATTATTACTCGACGTGTTTGCTCTATCGAGTAAAACCGTACGTGAGCACGAAGCATAATTATTAAGCAATATATTTTTCGTCGTCGTTGGCTGTGTAGTGGCGGTTAAGAATATCCACTACCCCATATCTTCCCGTGGGTGTTGTAAGAGGCGACAGAGGGAAACAAACCACGAGATGGGTAGCAGCATATTCCTGATAATAACTCAAAACAAACTGGAAAAGAGGCATTCGATCTTAGTCCTCACGGCTGACAACGCATCTGCATTTTAATTCGTAAACGAATATAGATGTCGATGTCTATGGGCCACAGCAACCACTTACCATCGGGTGGACTGTGTGCTCGTTTGTCATTCTTAATTTATAAAAAAAAATATAAAAAAAACTGCGGTTGCCAACCCGCCTGCGAGGCTTGGCAAATATGGTAAAATCCCTTCTATCAGGCAATATATAGGGGAGGCTTATGTTCTGCAGTGGTTTTTTATAGGCTGTAGTGGATGGTATTGGATATTTTTTTCGTAATCTAGCAACCTTACCCTCATCAAAACAACTTTTGAGATATTGACATTGGCGGTGTGGTTCGGTATTCCGTGTTAAATACCAGCCGTAGTTCGATTTGTTAGTAAATTTGGTGTATTTGTGTACAATAGTAACTCTTAAGAATAATATTGGCATATTTAACTGATATTTGAATACGAATGTTAAATAAAGCTACTTTTACGGATTTTATCGCGTTTATTTTTACTTATTTTTATTTTCTGACATTTTGAGTTCTTTGCAACATCCATGGTCACGGAGGTGATGAGGTAATTGAAGTCCCGATGTCAAAGTTAACCCGAAGTACCTTCGGTTTTTAACCGTTGGGAATTAAAAATAAGTAAAATGAAATGCGATAAAATCCATAAAAGTAGTTTAAATAAACCTTGGTTGTACGGATTTTATCGCGTATATTAACCTGTAAAAAGACGGTAGCGGTGGTTAACTAGGACGTCGAATACTTAGCCCCCCCCCCCCCCCCCCCCGTGACCATGGATGCTGTAAAGTGTTCGAAACATCGGGAATATAATATAAGCGATAAAATCCGTTAATTCTAGTTTTATTCAAATGTGTAGTGTTCGTGTAATAATAAATAAGTAATAATTAAGTGACCTGAATGTAGCACTCAAAATTGATAACAAGTGGTATAATGTTGAGTGAAGTGTGTGTTTCAGTGCCGGCGGTGCCGATCGTGCCGATCCTGCCGTCGGTGAACACGTGCATGTCGCTGGTGACGGCCACCAGCAACACGGCCACCACCAGCACGGCCGACATGTGCGGGCCCGCGCCCTCCATCCCCACCGTCAACACGAGCCAGCTGCAGGCGCTGGCCGACGTCTGCTCCGCCTCGCCCGACCGCCCCATCATATCCAGTGTGGTCAGTCTTTTTTTATATAATTTACACACGTCTTTTCTACCGTACACACAGCAGCAGACATTGTGCCTGCTATATAATATTTTTTTTTTCATTATAGATTACAAGAGTACTTATTGAAAGTTATTTAAGCTTGGTAACTGGTTCAGAAGTCAACCTCTGTCCTGGGAAGAAACAGCAAGAAACGCAGTCGGACTTTTTTTTAAATAAAATAATTAACAATATATAATTTTATACTATTAGTGTGCAAAATGAATAGAAATAGCATGATATCACCTCATTCCCAGGAGTTATTATCAATCATGTACTATTTAACAATGTAATAAGTAATAAACCCTTACTTAACAATTTTTGTTTAGTAAAAATTTTAAACTTTTATAAATAAAGCTTGCATATTTTCTGGGACTTTGTTGTAAAAGCGTATACGTTGCCCCCTGAAAGAATTACTTACTCTTTGGATTCGAGTAATTGGTCTAACTGAATTAGAGGGAAATAAAACAGGACAGCAGCATCTTCCCGATAACAAATCATTACAATAAAAAACTGCTGCCAACCCATCTTTCAATCGTCAATTAACAGTACGAATGTATCAGTTAATAAACATAAACACGGACTTCCGTTTAGCACGATCCTGACACACCTCTCTCGCCCCCTGTACATGCATATACCTACGCATACATACTCGTCGCAGTGGCGAAGCTAGGGCTCCAAACTAGGGCAAGCCCAAGATATAGTTTTGTTGTTTTTAGCAGTTTTATAAAAATACACCAATCTTGATCTGTCTCCACTCTTCAGTTTCATATTAAGTGCTGTCGAGGACGTGTTTAACAAAGCACACAGAAGGCATACTACTGCTAGATAGAGTGTATGACATATCAGCAATTGCATACCTTTGGTGGCTTTGAAAAAAGCCGAAAAACATACAATACAATACATGAACAAAATACAAACAAACTATCTACATATTAAGAAAATAAATTATTTACATTCTCAATCGAATTGTCTCTTTCTTAAGGAAAGATTTGATTACGTCCGTGTAAAATGTTGTTGAACGTTTTAATTGTAGCCATAACTATTTTTCAATTGCGATAATTGATAAGTCCGAAAGATGCTCTTGGCCTTGTGTATTTCTCAAATAAGTATGGATGCGCTTCAGATATGAAAAAGCACGTTCCGCGGAGGAACTTGTGAAGATGTAAAGAAGTTTAAAGATTTTACCTTTTCCTCGCCGTTTCGCACTTTAACACATTTTCAATTCATCACAAGGAACACTATTATTCTCCATTTTCACTAAAAATCTTTAAAAAAGCATAAATTTGCAACTCGCAATATTTATTCGCTCAAGTAAACACATAGAGAACATTGAAATGCGAAGTGAACTTGCAAACGTATCGCCCCCGCGCTCGACTAACTTCACACTGAAAGCCCAGCTTATGGCTCCATACTAATTGCCATATAAACAATCGTAGTTATATTTCATTATAGAATATTTTGCCACAGGTTAGAAAGGGAGCGATCGTCTTGTCGAAAGCCCGGTAAAAAGCCCACGCGTGCGAGAGAGACGACTAATCGCTTAACTCAACTCCTTTTTATGTAGCGCGCAGTTTTGCCGCGACGATTAATTTTGACAGTCCATTGCGTGTTCGCTTTGAGACAGAGAGAACACGAATCAGTGTATTTCGAATTTAAAGCAATCTGACAAGTGTTGACGTTATATAATAACGCTACAAGGTCGTGATCTGTGTAGAAAAGAGGAGCGCGGGAAATTTGAAATAGTTTGAAACAGTTTAAGAGTTATTTTATTAGTTGATATTATTGATTGAGCTGTTTGATAGGGCAAGTCCGGCTTCTCGGCTTCTGTGGAGGCTTCGCTACCGGCTCGTCGGTTAAGGGTACTCTAAATTTATCCCATTTTCAATATATCGCCAATTTGGTCGATAAACTTTCGTCTAGGGCGTCCCTACCCAACTGTGCCGTTCATTTCGCAACATAGATTTGCTTTGTCACTCTTTCGTCATTCATTATTTCTACATGACCAAACCACCGAAACATTCCTTTCTTAACCATGGTCATACAGATTCAGTATCTATCAGTTCATCATTTATCATAGCGCCTGCCCACCATTACGTGTGCAAATAAATCTGCTAAGTAAGGCACGCTGTCCACTGTCGCGTCATTTGACGAATGCACGCAACGTACAGATGACGATAGGTGTATGCTACATATGTTATGTCCACACTATGTTTATGCAATCGTCAATCACGCTACTTCAGTAGCATCGCGAAAGCACGTCTTTTCGTTGGCAAAATGTCAACTGATGATGATGATGTAATTATAGCATATGTACATCTTTATTAGAAGACGACGAAACAGGCGAAGAATGTGCTCTATCCGTAACATCTTTTCTAGAGTATTCCGTTAATTTATGATTGTATAAACAAGAATATTGTTCAATAATGTGAACAAAATTCGCCGCCGAACCCTCCATTTTGTAACATAAACAGTTTGCGTGTCGCGAGTAGGCCGAGCAGTGGCATGGTGCCGCGACGTTGCCGCTCCGTGCACACAGTTTAGATTGTGTCTACGCAAAATGCAGGATGCAAGCAATCGTCAATTGACGATAGTGTGCGCATGACGTGCGGTTTACGTGGACAGCGCGCCTAATGCTTTTGGAAAGGCTTGTATTCACAGTGGACTTATAGGTTATAGGATCTTGTTGTATTACAATATTGGTCATGAAAATGAAGAATTTTGTTGAATATAGAGAGTAGTAGTAAAGAGCTCCAAATATGTTAGTCATGAGCGGGCTTTGGATGACTGTCTATTAATTATCATGTTTTTACCTTTTATTTACTAGAATTGTTAATCATCATCATCATCATAATCATTACAGCCTATCAAAAGTCCCCTGATGAACACAGGCCTGCCTCACAGATTGCATCATAGAGGCGATTTTGCCATAGTCGTCACCCTTGGCAGACAGGTTGACAAGCACGGTTTTTTATTATTGAGTTGTTATCAGTAAGATGCTACTGCTCCTCTCCTGGTTAATTTTCCCAGTATCGCCTCTTACGATAGCCACAGGATGATATGGCTAGCGGAACTTACACCACCACTACTCTAGGTGATGCTCTAGATTCAGGTTAGGTGCAATTGATGTTATTATTGTAGTCCGAACTTCTGAACCTATGTGGCTCCAATAATAACTTCCGTCGAAAAAATATGTTACAAGATTTAATAGGTGGGCTCCAGTGGGGTCTATAATAGAAACCTAGTTAAACGATAATCCCAGAAATGTTTTGACCAACGAAACATAAGATTTTTCCAAACAACATGCATATTAAGTGACAATGTGCGAGAAACATCAGGTCCATTTTTATAGCTCTGTATTTTATGTGAACGAGTTTATAAAGATGAATGTATTTTCAGGTCTCACCAGTAGAAAACTACAATCCAGTATTAAATCCCGTTATGAACTCACTGGTTTCACCGACTAAAGTGATATTAAATGAGTCAATACCAAATCCAATCATTCCAATCGCTAGCTCCAACATGTCTTTACCGTCAGAAATACCTGTTTCCACACTACCGGTGCCAATTCTCGGCCTCAAAGCAATAGAAGGCAACAGTGAGAAGATGGCAGATCAGAATATGATGGACAAGATTGGAGATGGAAATGAGACTGTATCAAACGATAGTGTGCTAGAAAATACGAGTTTCATAGAAGAAATGAAGAAGGATAAGGAAGCAGAACACGAAAGTGATCCAATAATTGTGGATGATGTAGAACCGCCTGTGGAAGTACTTAGGAATGGAGAAATGAGTGTTGGAGGTAAGATTTACTTTACTTTGTATAGCTCAAGAGAATACATAACATAAAATAAACTCTACCCAAAGGTATCCATTTGGAGATTCTGACACACCTTTCTCGCTTCTTAGCATGTTTTGTTCTCTGTTTCCTTCTATCGCCTCCTACAACACCCATGCGATGATATGGTGTAGTGAATATTCTTACACCGGCACTACACGAGCATCTCACACATTCTACACACACATGTTCGTTAGTTAAGGGTAATCTTAACATGGTCCATCTTTTTTTATATAGGAGAGGGTGCAAACGAGCATGCGGCTCACCTGATGGTAAGTGACTACCGCCGCCCATTAACAACTGCAACACCATGGGAATTGCAGATGCGTTGCCGGCCTTTTAAAAAGGAGTAGGCTCTTTTCTTGAAGGTCCGGTCCGGAAAAATCGCTGGTGGTAATCGATTCCACAAGGAAGTTGTGCGAGGGAGAAAACTTCTTCTAAATCGCACAGTGGTGGACCGCCAATCATCCAGATGGTATGGATGGTATCGTGAGTTTTGTCGCGATGCGCGGTGGTGAAAATTAGCGGCTTCAATATATCTTCAATTTGGTTGATAAAATTCCTTCTAGGGCATACCTTGCTGTGGTCTATCACTCACTTCTGCAGCATACATTTGCTTTGTCAGTCTTGCTTTATTCAGTCATTCTACGTGTTGAAATCACCGAATCATTACTTTCTTAATCCTGGTCACAACGTCTGGCAAACGTCGCTTTTCTCTTAACACGCAATTTCTCACTCTGCCATTCAGAGGCACCCATAACGTACTTCTTAATAACCACCACTTAATAACCAGTGGTAAATAAAAAATGACTTTCAATAAGTATTATGTAATAATCAATATTGAATAAAAAATTATTCTATTCTATTCTATTCCACATTCCCACAGCATTGATTTCTCATGCTTCTTCTGCCACACCCAACATTCACTACTATACATTAACGTAGGGATTAACACAGCGTTGTGAATGAGGGCATCCACGACTTTCTGTCACCAGGGCGGCGCCACTTTACAATGAGGTAAAATATTTGACAGATTTCATAGCAGAGACAATAATTTCTTAGGAAAATGTTAACTTTAATGTTTCTTTCTGTATTATTAGTTATATTTTATATTAATTAGATTAGAAATAAATAAACCTAACTATAACTAAAAGTAGAAAAATAAAAATAAAGTTATTAAGTCCACCAAATTAATGATCAAATCACTGACGCATTGTGTTGTGTATTAACTGAACTAGCGGAAACTGATAAACTATTATTTAAAACTAATTTCTCCATTAACTGATATTGTGTAATAGAAAATTTTACCTCAGTCGCAACTAGTGACATCTGGTGAGTGGAATATTATTAGCCCTCATTGCCATACGTGCTTACCACGCCTCCTAAATACAAAAACTCATTTTCTTGCTTGACCAACAAACCCCTTCTATTCTTACTAGCAGAATCCATGCTGAATTTTATCCTATGACTACCCTTAAGGGTGACAAATGAGCACAAAGCACCTGAGCACCTGAAAGTGAGAAGATGCTATGTTACATAGACATAGACACCTACATTATTCCTTGAAGTGGAAATAGTATAAGATAGAAAAAGGTTTTACATCTTGGATTTCATCAAGATTATGCTGCTATTTTGCTCGGTATTCTGTAATAACGTGGTCTGGGCCTGTTGCAGAGATTCTACAACGTAAAAAAGAAATTAGAATAAATAGATTTAAGTACTATTTATTGTATTAAGATAAAATAAAAACGTGACCTTGACATGAATAAAAACCGTTGGTAAACTGTGCCTCAGTTTACACAATTTTGATTAACTCTAAGTGTCAGAAATGTCAAGTTATATTAGGTACTTAGCACACTATATACACTGTATACATTTAATCATTTCAATAACTTTTTAAAATATGCAGTAAATGAAATTATGATATGTTCTCTTATCATCTCTATACATGCCACTTACATTATTACGTCGGAAGTAGGTACATTAGTATGCCTACGGGTTTATGTACTGTTTTATTTTCTCATTTTTTTTGCATTAAAAAAGGAAGCAAGAAGGAATACCAATGCCCTCTTCTGTTTAGAAAAAAGGAGTCCCACAAGGTTTTCTGTTAGGTCCCCTTTCTTAAAATGCCTCTGTAAGTGTAATTTATATAAATTTTGGTAACTTATTGCAGATACTCCCCAAACACTAAGTCCAAGTCGGCGGTCCATTCCCGAAGTGGGTATTGAGCCTCTGGACGTAGATCCACCGTCGACAACGGCCACAGATTCTGATATCGTCATGAATGATGGTCTCAGTGAGGTAAGGCGATATTTGTGGACTTCGTTAGTCTTTAAAAGAAGAAATAGACTATTTAAGTCTAAACTAGCAAAAAAAAGAATATTTAAAATTTTCAATAAATTCATTCATTTCATTACAGCCTATTAAAAGTAATATAAAGGGATATTGGATAATCTTACATCGCCACGACATTCTTTAAATATTTTTCTTTGGAAAATTACCAAAAAATAACCAATTAAAACCAGTGGTAAAAGTGAAAAATAGACTCATTAAAATTATTTGTATCTATTATCGAAAAACTAAATTTTATTTTTTTCATTTTTTTTTTATTTTCATTTTCAGAATGGTTCCATGCAAGTGGAGCCAAGCAACAGTCCACTCAGCGGCGACATGATGGTGGAACCAACAGAGCCGACCGACGAGTATGTTTCAATCATTTTTTTTTTGTCATGAAAGGCCTACGTTCTATTCTAAGTCCTTTTTATATAAGAGGGGGCAAACGAGCATGCAGCTAACCTGTTGGGAAATGACTATCGCGCCCATGAACAACTGCAACAACAGAGGAATTGCAGATGCGTTGCCAGCCTCGTAAAAAAAAGTAGCTTCTATCTTGAATGTCCCTAAGCTAATTGGAGGTTGATACTGATTAAGCACGTGTAAAGCTGTGAAGGAAATCATAGTGAGGATATTTGCATCCATCCAAGTCCAAACAGAGTGATGGCTTCACTCTGTCTCATCCTCTTCAAGAGGCGACTTAGGTAATACCTGGAAGATGTTATGATTTCCAATGGATAGTGAGACAACTGCTTCTTATTTCTACATGTTTTTCTTTCTTTCTTAAAAAAAAACTTTACTAGAATTTTCTCCTGTATTGTGGAGGTAGTTTACAAACACAAATTCCACAAGGACACACATCCAGACCGAAAGAAAAAATCATTATCTTATATAAAAAAAAATACAATATACTTGTTCTATGCGGGATTCGGACCCGTTATATAATACTCCCCCAAAAACATTGATATGAAAAGGGGGCTATGTTCGGTACAAACGACGTTTGAGTTTGAATTGAATTGTGAATTACTATAATTTCCTTTTTGACACATTCTGGCTTTCAACAGTAGAGTAAAATAGCCCCATTCCCTCTGTGTCTTACATTCACTCTTCGTAACAACTACCATCCCTGGTAATAAACACACACCATCATCCACTCTTTTTTATAGCATAAGTGTGACAACGAGTACAAAGTCCACCTGATGATAAGTGGATGCTGTGGCCTATAGTCTACATCTATCCTCGATTAAGAATCAAAATGCAATGATTGAGCTGCTATTTTACGCTGGTATTCTGTTAGAGCGTGGTCCTACTCCTGTCGACCCGACCCATTCGTGCTACAACCATAATATAGCTGCAGCATGGCTCTACCAAGCATAAACTTACTAACCAACCTTTTCTATTCTTATTTCACATATCGTCCTAATTATTTCTCTTTCAAAAACTATCAATTACGTCTTACTTTCATCGTCTACAATTCACCCTATATCTAACAGTGGTAGAGCCACGTGGGCAGCTTTTGCTGTCGCACGGATGGGCCGGCTCGAACCGGGGTGGTACCACGACCTCACAGAATACCAGCGTGAAGTAGAGGTTTACCTCTGCGTTTCGCTTGGTGAGTGCAGGTGGCCGGAGGCCCTTTTTACTGGAAATGAGGCATTCCATCTTAGTCCTGACGGGTGACAACGCATCTGCATTTTGATTCGCAAACGAGGATAGATGTAGATGTCTATGGGCCGCAGCAACCATTTACCATCAGGTGGACTGTGTGCTCGTTTGTCACCCTTATCCTATAAAAAAAAAAAAAAAACCCACTGAAGACGCAAATACGACTTCAACGTCGGCGTACAAGAGGAATTTGACTTCGAAGAAACGAAGGCAATCATTTGGTTTAAATGCATGGATTAATTACTAGAAGTCCATTTTTAGCATTAAACTTTTACTATCTAATAACAAAGAAGAAGTTGAATTCATCTCTAGTGTGAATGTTATATCACAGTGTCGACGAACCGGCGTTAGAAACGAGTGAGCTGACAACGGACGATCTGATGTTGCTGTGCGATTTGTTCTACTTACCCTTCGAGCACGGCTCCCGAGGCCTGCGGCTTCTTCACGACTTCAATTGGCTCATCACACATGCGGCCAGCATGTTGCCCAGAGGGAATAAATCTGAGGTAGGCTTACTGTGTTCTGTAAATCATTATTTAAGCAAAAATGTAACACAGAATCATAAATCGTAAATTTTTGTTTAACAAATCCCACTTTCTTTCTTTGAAACCAGTGCTAAAAACATATATGAATAAGAATTATAAGAAATAGTTTGTGACCATTTTGATCACGTAAAGTACTTCCTGTATATATCCGTGTCTCGTCGTTTAGAGATTCCATTAATATATCTCGTCCTGTGGTTCACGTAACAGGTGAGAATGGGATGTAATATAAGTTTTTAGGAGTTTTAAATTAAAGACATGTTTTACGTAAGACAGTCAAAGGTATATTGCCAGAGAAACAGGAAAACATACAGTTCACACGCGGAGCGGGGAGCACTGTGTAAGGTGAATTTTACACGTCTGTGGGACCGTATACAACTTTACACACCCTTGGGACCATGTTCTTGTTTACATTATTTTAATCTCGTTACTGGGATATGCGAGAAGATCTTAT
Organism: Parnassius glacialis; assembly: GCA_033319125.1. Taxonomy (NCBI): domain Eukaryota; kingdom Metazoa; phylum Arthropoda; class Insecta; order Lepidoptera; family Papilionidae; genus Parnassius; species Parnassius glacialis. Next base: position 6,954,623 of record JAVANC010000008.1, read on the forward strand.
TTCTTCCGATAGATGGTATAACCTTCTCGTTAAGAGGTAATCTGATTCTTCGATCAATAATCCGTGTGTCAAGCATGGCGATTGAGGCGAATCTCCCCTACAACATGAGAAGACCGTTTTCAGCTGTGAACTTTTTACGGGCTGACGAAGAAAATGGAAGTACACTAGACTAATTATAACGTCGGGCATAAAGTTTCTTCGTATTTTATATACAAATTCAAGACATTTTTTTTTTCAAAGTTTATTTACATTTAATTATAATATTATATATGTGCCATTTTGTTCGATAACTTGTTGCAATCTTGTAGGTAGTGACATAATCCCGTTGCTGTAGTAATCTTAGGTTTTTCGATTAAAAAAATGTGATAGGTAGTTTTGACAGTCCTCTCTTGATGTTAACCTAACACTACCCAAAGAATTCCGATGAAACCGAAACAGGTGAAAATCTGAGTTATCCAATAACATCAACATTCATCAACATCTTAGCGGTTAGCCATCGTAGAGTCTATATCACCTGAGGATGCCTCGTGTAGAGGCGAAACACGTGTCGTATTGTCGTCAGTGGTGTGTCTTGCCTAGTATAGTGGTGTTGGGAGTAGCGGTGCTGGGATTAGTGGTGACGGTGATAGTGCACGCAATTGAGGGAGGGCGGGAGGTGCTCTTCATTCTAGGTAAGACACATCAATTTATTTTAAAGCGCGGATGTGTACGAAGTAATTTTTTTAAAAACATCAACATTACCGGTTGAGTGCACGTCATTAATGAAATAACCGATTAAGTTCGCACAATTATAAAATTCTTACACCGCCACTACACGGTGAAGGCAGTTATTATCAAATATTCCCCATATCAAGGTAGCAAGGTGACATTAACTGCATATTGTGGTTTTTAGTATTGACTTAACTGTCATAACATAAACACGTAGTTTCTTTTCGGAGTCATCTATACGAAGGACCATATTTTTAAACCTTAAAGCTTTAAATATATGGTCCTTCGAGCCAGATTTGTTAAAAAGACATTAAAAGTGAAAATATTTAAGGAGTGAATAAAAGTAAAAAGTAAAAGGTTCGTCCTCTCACGGAATACTGTTCCCATCTCCGAGCTAGGGCTCCACATTGCCAGCTCCTTCCATTTGATAGCATCCACCGCAGAGCGATTCTAACCGTCGGCGACCGAGCTCTTTCTGGTCGGCTTGACTCACTGGCATTGCGAAGAGATGTTGCATCTCTTTGAGTATTTTATCGGCAGATACGACTTAGGCTGGCAACGCACCTGCAGTTCCCCTGGTGTGGCAGTTGTTCATGGGCGGCGGTCGACCCTTACCATTACGTGAGCCGCATGCTCGTTTGCGCCCTCTTCTGTAAAAAAATACAAAAGGCTTATGCGAACTTTAAAAGACGTCAGAAGAAAGAATTACAGTAGGCTATATCTTGATAAGATTTCTTAGAAGTTTATTGGAAGGATTTTAAAGAGTTTACATCAAAAAATGTTACTAGAAATTTTGAAGGAGGAAAGAAAATCCTGTTGTTGTTTAGATTATGAAGTCTACGATCATTTTGAGGAATCTTATTATATTAATCATAATATAAAGGAGAATGACGAAATGCTTTACAATTATTGCAACCGGATACGGATACTGAAAGTAAAGCGCAACAATGAGGGCATTCACAACTTTTTCTGCCACCATGGCGGCGCCACTTTACAATGAAGTGAAATATTTGACAGATTTCATAGCGGGGAAGATAATATATTAGGAAAATTTAAAGGTTAATGTTTCTTTCTGTATTATTGGTTATATTTTATATAAATTAGATTAGAAATGAATGAACTAAACTATGAATATATTTCTGAAAGTAGAAAAATTTTGAAATGAGTTAAAAATTGCAAAAAAATTAAAGATCTAACCACTGAGGCATTGTTTTGTGTATTAACATAATACTCTAGAAATTGATAAACTATAATTTAAAACTAATTTCCCAATTGCTGACTGAAATTGTGGAACAAAAAAAACTATCTAGTCACAACTAGCGACATCTGGTGGGTGGAAGATTGTTAGCCCTCATTAGAACAAGGGGCATGTCAAAAACCGAGTGATACAAAGTTGCCGAGAAAAACAACACCTATAGGTGTTGTATTTTAAGTGGCGGTTACAACGAATGGCAATCGCTTCACGATTTTGTTCTTAGCACTTATTTATAAAAACGATACCCTTTCAAAAGTTAAATTATCTAAAGAGCAATTTAAAGGGAAATGCTGATGTATTATTACGATAATTTGCTATTACGGGAGAAAAATATGCAGAAGCTTGGCCGTACTAAAAAATCGTTATGATATCAAAAGCTCCACAGCAAATTGTATTTTTAAAAAAAATAGTCACAAATAGTCAGCAAATTTATTAAAGCAGTAAAAACTGGGAATGAAAATAAGCAAAGACTAAAAGGATGTGCGAAGAAATCAGGATGATTATAAGAAAAGGGGACTTCGAAATGCAAAAATGAATGGCAACGCAGTATGAAAGAAAAATTGGATATAAAAGTAGACAAGGCTATTAAGAATTTAGGTTTGACATGTGATAGAAAGGATAATAAATATAATTAATAGAATCAGGCGTTACTTTGCGGAAATCCATTATATAAAAGCTTTTAGAAAAATTTTTTACTTTGCAAATATCCGCGTTATAAAATAAAATGATGTGTCTTACCTAGTTTGAAGAGAAGAGCACCTCCCGCCCTCCCTCAATTGCGTGCACTATCTCCGTCACCACTAATCCCAGCACCGCTACTCCCAACACCACTACACTAGGCAAGACACACCACTGACGATAATACGACACGTGTTTCGCCTCTACACGAGGCATCCTCAGGTGATATGGACTCTACGGCGACTAACCGCTAAGTGAAAACCGCTAAGTCTCACTTAGCGGTTGTGTAAAAAAAAGTATGAACACTAGTATGGCAAGTTTTTTTAAAAATTGACGCAACTAACCAACATTCCAAAATGGTATAATACTCTAGGAAAACAAGTTATAAAAAAATATGCGCCTATTATTTCTAAACAGGGGCCAAATGACGGTCGGGTGTAATAAAAGTATTAGTTCTTGAAAAATGTTTAATATTTCAAAACAAATGGTACAAACAGTTTCACGTGTAATTTATTAAGTTATTAACATTATAGCAAATGTTTGAACTGTTTGCCACCAGCATTAATACATGCACGACATCGCCTTAAAAATGATCGTTTTATTTGTCTTGCATATCTTCTGCTATTAATGTAATCAGCAGCCTGAGTGATATTTCGACGAAGCTCGTCCAATGTCACAATGGGTTTTGAGTAGACCCTGTTTTTAAGACAACCCCAATAGAAGAAGTCCAGGGGGTTCAAATCGGGTGAATGGGGTGGCCGTAAGATAGGACCAAGTCGCCCGATCCAACGCCCTGGATACTCTTGATTTAAATATTCTCGCACAGGACGGGCATAATGTGCTGGGCAACCATCATTTTGGAACCACATGCACTATGACCTAAGCACTATGCTCAATGACCTCAATAGTGTCTCCCAACGGATAGGTCTTAAGATGAACATGGACAAAACAAAGATTATGTTTAATGTCCATGTCACACCTATGCCGGTAGTTGTTGGGAGCACTAAGCTCGAAGTTGTTGACGAGTATGTTTACCTGGGACAAATAGTCCGACTAGGTAAGTCCAACTTCGACCGAGAGGTCAATCGACGGATTCAACTCGGCTGGGCAGCGTTCGGGAAGCTACGACACATCTTCTCGTCAGACATACCTCAAAACCTTAAAACGAAATTGTACAACCAGTGCGTGTTGCCAGTGATGACTTACGGAACTGAGACGTGGTCCTTCACTGCTGGCCGTATGAGGAAGCTCAAGGTCGCTCAGCGAGCTATGGAGAGGGCTATGCTTGGAGTTTCTCTGCGTGATAAACTTAGGAATGAGGATATCCGCAGTAGAACCAGAGTAACCGACATAGCCCAACAGATTAGTAAGCTGAAGTGGCAGTGGGCCGGCCATATAGCTCGAAGAACCGACAACCGATGGGGAAGAAAGGTTCTCGAGTGGCAGCCTCGTACCGGTAGGCGAAGTGTAGGGCGTCCCCCCACGGGATGGAGTGACGACCTGGTAAGACATACAGGAAGTCGATGGATGCAGGTGGCTCAGGACCGTGCTTTGTGTCATTCTTTGGGGGAGGCCTATGTTCAGCAGTGGACTTGTGAAGGGCTGTAATGATGATGATGATAATTGGGATATATTTTTTTTTATTTTTTTCCCCGATTAGTCCGGGGCAGGTCTATCCTCCGGTGTTGGCTTATCATTGAATTTTGGGACACGTTGTATATACCGAGTGTTTGTGAAACGCTTCCGAAAACGAAAATAGACGATAGTACTAACGATACATTTGATGATGGATCACAAAGAAATTCGATCCCGAGGAAATAAATCCTCTTTCCACAACGTTTTATTAACTTTATTCACGCTCCATCATGTTAGTACAGCTAAATGAAACGATAATTTCGTTAAAAAAAATCATGAAAATACTTAAACATAAAACCAGCAGTGTAATTACAATCAGCTGGCTAGGGGCCAATGTACGCGTGGACGCCGATTTTGCGCGGCCCGCAGCTCGCGATAGTATCACAATACCTAATAATTTACAACACTTGTCTAAATACGTAACTTATCTACTTAACCTACTATTTTGCTACTGTGCTTGTCTCCACCTAGCCACTTTATTCACAGGTTAAATAAACCAAATACCTGGTCCGATTCCCCGCTAATAAAAAATTACTTAAATGAAATGATAACAAGGTTAGAGTCATGCTTTTTTATCGAGTAGGTATGTTTATTATTCTGATGTATTCAGTTATGTGCCTATTCAGATGAGTTCAGTACTAAGTTATTTAAAAAAAAAAAAACGATTAAACGAATTTTTACAATTTAAAAACATATAAAAAAAAAGTTAAGTAAAGTTACAGCCTATATACACGTCCCACTGTTGGGCACAGGCCTCCTCTCATTTCTGAGAGGGTTTTAGGGCAAGGAAATGTCCGCCACGCTGCCCCAATGCGTGTTGGCGAACTTCAAATGTCTTCGAAATATTTTTTTTCTTATTTCTCAGACACGCAGGTTTCCACACGATATTTTCCTTCACCGCCGAGCACGTCGTAAATCAGCACTTAAAATTGCAATTAACAATTTCATTGGTGCCGGCGGGGATCCAACCCGGGTTACTCGCGTACTGTGAAACTTACAGCGAGCGCTAACCGTCTGAGCTACCACGGCTCTAACATAACAGTCGCTCACGCGCACGTAATTGTTAAACACGGAACTGTCTCAAAAACTGAAGTTAATAACCAATCCCGCCAAAACAAATGCCTCGTGCGCCGTAACGTCCTTGAAGCACTGATCAATTCCACAGACCGTTAAACTGTTACGATATTGCCAACGTTTATTTTATTTATAAGTTTAGTTATCCCTACGACTAGTCTTCATATGGAATTTAGAAGGTATGTGTTCATGCCCTTAGTTGCCCCGACAAAAGTCGACTGTATTAGGGCCCATGAGTAATACCTTCGACGGGCAACAGAGGGTTCGGGTCCAATGACGTATGGATACTTATTATATATAAGGGCTGGATAAGCAACACAAACTTACCGAATTCCGGAGTTAAGGTTGACCACAGGGAATCAGTCAGGTGGTAAGTAAAGTATATGTAAGTAGTGTGCGAAAGTGTGTAGATGTAACCTGACTCCCCGATGTAATCTGACAGCAGACCCACGGGCGCTGCTTTACTCCAAAATGTGCGATCCCTCCAGTGGGCGTCCACCAATTGAAACCTTCTGCTTTTATTTCACTATATTAGTTTATCAACTTTATTGTACATTTAATTAACTTCAAATTCAACCTAATCAACGTTAATCGAAATTAAAACAAGTGACACGCTGCACAACTTAAGAACGGTCGGTCAAAGTTCAAAGTGCACCTTAGTACAAAATTATAACCACGAGCACGAACGCGATCTCTTCTCGAGTCACAAAGTTAGCGTTCCACACGACAAATCAAAATTCCTTCGTACGGTTTTAAAATGCCACAAAGCAACTCGTCGACGCAAATTAATGGCAATCGAAGTTAAGTTAATCACTCAAAAATATTACAACAAGAATTATACAAGACGAGCCCCGCTGTCACGCAAAACGAACGAGACAACACAAAGGAGGCGGTCTTAAATGCGACCTAACAATTCTCACGTAACTTCAGACCGACCCGGCGATCGCGCACAATAATTTTTTTCTAGACGTATATCAGACCGGCCGTCGCGCGACAATGATCGTCCTAGATGTCTCGACCGCCGCGAATGGAATGCGAGCCGGGAGAGGGGGCCGGCGGTGACCTTGGTACCATCGGAGGCACGCGCTGAGTCGAGTTTAGAACGCAAGTTTTAATTTTTAATATTAGGCCTAAACAGTATGGTTGTCATTTTTAATACAATTAAACAATCAATTGTACTCTGACGCAACAAGCAGTTCTTTACTACGAAAATTATATTGAAATTAATAAACATACCTAATTGGGTACTCAGTACTCACACAATTATAAACACTATTTCATTGTTATCTTTGATTTTGTATAAGAAAATAGAAATGAAATGGTACTGAATAATTTAATAGTTAAAATCAATTGCATTTATGATCGATAGTTAATCAAACTATCAGAAATAATTAATGTAAAAATAATACTTTTACTTTATTTTAATTGACTTTCCGTATTTAATCCGACCAATACTTTGAATTTAAAAAGAGGTTTTAAAAAATTATTAAAAATTACTTGCAAATTTTATAGTGATTGCTGCCTCTAATTCTTATGTCGCCCGCAAACTAAATTTTGGTGCAGCATGGCAGCGTTGCCAACACCAATTTGTCAAATTCCCCAATTTAAGGACAAAACTTCAACAGATTCCCCACAAATTCCCCTCAATTTTATTTTAAGAAATGAATCACTTTTCAACTAATTTTATAAGGTTTACTTTTTAACTAACATTTTTTTCTTTAAAATTAAAAATAAAGAAATGAAAATCATTAAATTTTACACAATAATTGCCGAAATAAATCCCAAAATTAAATGCGTTGCAATGAACATAATTAAAAAAGGGAGTCATTCGATATTCATAAGTAACGTAACAAAATGTTAAGATAAATATTTAGATTTCTTGAAAAAAGGTTCTGACTTGGTCTTGGATATCGATTTCCGAAATCCCCGTATTTTTCCCGCATAATACCAATCCCTATAAAATCCCCAACCACCTATAGATTCCCCGCAATTTTGGGAATTCCCCACATGTTGACAAAACTGACATGTGTAAATTCCACAGCGCGAGGCGACACGAGCCAGCGGTAGCGCATGTGTGAAAGGGAAGGATAGAGTGAGTAGGCATTATTTCGCACCGAGCTAGAAAAGAGATCGGGTTCCACGAGAATATTTACCCTATTGTCAGCTGATTTTATTTTAAGTTTCACTGCTGGTTTTATGTTTAAGTATTTTCATAATTTTTTTATGAAATTATCGTTTCATTTAGCTGTACTAACATGATGCAGCGTGAATAAAGTGAATAAAACGTGAAAAGATGATTTTTTTTCCTCGGGATCGAATTTCTTTGTGACTCATCATCAAAGAAATCCTTACTACTATCATCTGTCTTCGTTTCCGGGAGCGTTTCACAAACACCCGGTATATATCATATCGACAGTTTTAACGAGCGTCGATATATCCATCTATCTATTACAGCCTATTAAAGTTCAATGCTGAACATAGGCCTACCCCATAGATTGCCTCATAGGAAAATTTTGGTATCGTTGCCACGCCTGGCAGGCGGATTGACAACAGCAGTTTTTTTATTATTTTGAGTTGTTAGCAGGAAGATGCTGTTGCCCATCACTGGTTTTGAGTAGTGTAGTGGCGCTGTAAGAATATCCACTACCTCATACCATCACGTGAGTGTCGGAAGAAGCGACAGAGGGAAGTCGAAACAGGTGATGGGCAGCAGCATCTTCCTGATATCGATATATCGTAATGTTTTGCAATAGTTTTATTACTGGATGTTTGGACGACAAAATCACATAAATGCTTTTGTAGCTGCTTCTCTTGTTAATGTTTAGTCAATTAATAGAACATTTTAAAATATATCGATGTTGATACGAATTTGATACTCTAAAATAAATATAAATATATCTCGATTAAAAATAGCCACGATGTATATATCGATATTTTTACCCAAGCCTACGCCCAGCGGTCGGAGACAGATGACGATTTCTCACGTCATAAATCAGTGCCGACTTCTGGAATTTCCCATGTGTTGTGTTCGTGCGTGTAGATTTACATTCAAGTAAACATATTAAAATTTTAAAGAAAAGAAATATATGGTATGATTATATCCATATTGTAATATACTATCAGTCATAGGTATATACTTTTTGATTTTACCTTTTACCAACGTCATTTTTGTTGAAAACAACTTCACCGTAATATTCACGATAAATCAAAATTATAACATAAAACGTAAATTTCACACATTGGACTTTGTATTTGAAAATTTGTGTTTTTACATGATTTATAGTAATAACTCCATTTTATATTTCATTTTCAGTTATTTCTGACCACTTTATTTCACACGTGAACGATAGAGTATTTGAAATGATATATTTATAAATTTAATAAAAAATAAATAACTTTTAAAAACAGTGTAATTACTTACGTTTTAACAAAAAAATAGACACAGAAAACTGTCTTTTGGTGGCTTCTTGTACCTGTGCACCGATGGAAATAGAATGAAACTAAACGAGCTAATGATGGACGATATATATCGATGTATTAAAACACAATTTAAACTATCGATTCATCGAATGTTTTCTTAATTCATCAACATCGAGTAAACATCGATGTTTTTTGTTCGATGCACCGAAAAGGCGAACCTGCTAGGATACCATTGTTTTCGTATAAGCACTACTTTTCGAGCAGTCACCAGTGCTTCGTACATTTTTAAAAGCTAATGTAGAATACGCAAGTTGGTTGAAGTTGTAATACCAGTGCTTAAATTTGAAGTAAGATTATACTTATTTTAAAGAAATCAAAACTAGCTTCGGTATTTATTCATGTAAGCAATTAGCAATTACGTGTAAATGTTTATTTGTGATATATGTATATGCAGTTAATGTCACCACATATATTGTAATATTAACTGCATATTGTAGATTTTAGTATCGAGTAAATTGTCAAACAAACACGTATTATCTTTTCTGAGTCACATGCTATGCGAATATAGACCTTAACGTTTTAAATACACATGTGATGCAATGTATGCGTAATCTATGTAATAACACGGTATGTGGTATGGTGGTAAGACAGGGGAGTGGCGGCGTCGGCTGCGGCGGTTCTTGTGGTGGACTGGGCGCGCGCGGCGACTGGCTCGGAGGCTGGGCGGCGCCGCCAACCGCGAGCTGCACGCGGAGCTGCAGCCCTACGTGTGGGAGCTGTGCGCCGTGCTGGCGCTGCTCACCGCCTTCCTGCGCTGGCTCGGTAAGTCCAGCACCATCTGTATTGTACTGTACTGTACTGTATGTACAACCGCAAGCTGCACGCGGAGCTGCAGCCCTACGTGTGGGAGCTGTGCGCCGTGCTGGCGCTGCTCACCGCCTTCCTGCGCTGGCTCGGTAAGTCCAGCACCATCTGTATTGTACTGTACTGTACTGTATGTACAACCGCAAGCTGCACGCGGAGCTGCAGCCCTACGTGTGGGAGCTGTGCGCCGTGCTGGCGCTGCTCACCGCCTTCCTGCGCTGGCTCGGTAAGTCCAGCACCATCTGTATTGTACTGTACTGTACTGTATGTACAACCGCAAGCTGCACGCGGAGCTGCAGCCCTACGTGTGGGAGCTGTGCGCCGTGCTGGCGCTGCTCACCGCCTTCCTGCGCTGGCTCGGTAAGTCCAGCACCATCTGTATTGTACTGTACTGTACTGTATGTACAACCGCAAGCTGCACGCGGAGCTGCAGCCCTACGTGTGGGAGCTGTGCGCCGTGCTGGCGCTGCTCACCGCCTTCCTGCGCTGGCTCGGTAAGTCCAGCACCATCTGTATTGTACTGTACTGTACTGTATGTACAACCGCAAGCTGCACGCGGAGCTGCAGCCCTACGTGTGGGAGCTGTGCGCCGTGCTGGCGCTGCTCACCGCCTTCCTGCGCTGGCTCGGTAAGTCCAGCACCATCTGTATTGTACTGTACTGTACTGTATGTACAACCGCAAGCTGCACGCGGAGCTGCAGCCCTACGTGTGGGAGCTGTGCGCCGTGCTGGCGCTGCTCACCGCCTTCCTGCGCTGGCTCGGTAAGTCCAGCACCATCTGTATTGTACTGTACTGTACTGTATGTACAACCGCAAGCTGCACGCGGAGCTGCAGCCCTACGTGTGGGAGCTGTGCGCCGTGCTGGCGCTGCTCACCGCCTTCCTGCGCTGGCTCGGTAAGTCCAGCACCATCTGTATTGTACTGTACTGTACTGTATGTACAACCGCAAGCTGCACGCGGAGCTGCAGCCCTACGTGTGGGAGCTGTGCGCCGTGCTGGCGCTGCTCACCGCCTTCCTGCGCTGGCTCGGTAAGTCCAGCACCATCTGTATTGTACTGTACTGTACTGTATGTACAACCGCAAGCTGCACGCGGAGCTGCAGCCCTACGTGTGGGAGCTGTGCGCCGTGCTGGCGCTGCTCACCGCCTTCCTGCGCTGGCTCGGTAAGTCCAGCACCATCTGTATTGTACTGTACTGTACTGTATGTACAACCGCAAGCTGCACGCGGAGCTGCAGCCCTACGTGTGGGAGCTGTGCGCCGTGCTGGCGCTGCTCACCGACTTCCTGCGCTGGCTCGGTAAGTCCAGCACCATCTGTATTGTACTGTACTGTACTGTATGTACAACCGCAAGCTGCACGCGGAGCTGCAGCCCTACGTGTGGGAGCTGTGCGCCGTGCTGGCGCTGCTCACCGCCTTCCTGCGCTGGCTCGGTAAGTCCAGCACCATCTGTATTGTACTGTACTGTACTGTATGTACAACCGCAAGCTGCACGCGGAGCTGCAGCCCTACGTGTGGGAGCTGTGCGCCGTGCTGGCGCTGCTCACCGCCTTCCTGCGCTGGCTCGGTAAGTCCAGCACCATCTGTATTGTACTGTACTGTACTGTATGTACAACCGCAAGCTGCACGCGGAGCTGCAGCCCTACGTGTGGGAGCTGTGCGCCGTGCTGGCGCTGCTCACCGCCTTCCTGCGCTGGCTCGGTAAGTCCAGCACCATCTGTATTGTACTGTACTGTACTGTATGTACAACCGCAAGCTGCACGCGGAGCTGCAGCCCTACGTGTGGGAGCTGTGCGCCGTGCTGGCGCTGCTCACCGCCTTCCTGCGCTGGCTCGGTAAGTCCAGCACCATCTGTATTGTACTGTACTGTACTGTATGTACAACCGCAAGCTGCACGCGGAGCTGCAGCCCTACGTGTGGGAGCTGTGCGCCGTGCTGGCGCTGCTCACCGCCTTCCTGCGCTGGCTCGGTAAGTCCAGCACCATCTGTATTGTACTGTACTGTACTGTATGTACAACCGCAAGCTGCACGCGGAGCTGCAGCCCTACGTGTGGGAGCTGTGCGCCGTGCTGGCGCTGCTCACCGACTTCCTGCGCTGGCTCGGTAAGTCCAGCACCATCTGTATTGTACTGTACTGTACTGTATGTACAACCGCAAGCTGCACGCGGAGCTGCAGCCCTACGTGTGGGAGCTGTGCGCCGTGCTGGCGCTGCTCACCGCCTTCCTGCGCTGGCTCGGTAAGTCCAGCACCATCTGTATTGTACTGTACTGTACTGTATGTACAACCGCAAGCTGCACGCGGAGCTGCAGCCCTACGTGTGGGAGCTGTGCGCCGTGCTGGCGCTGCTCACCGCCTTCCTGCGCTGGCTCGGTAAGTCCAGCACCATCTGTATTGTACTGTACTGTACTGTATGTACAACCGCAAGCTGCACGCGGAGCTGCAGCCCTACGTGTGGGAGCTGTGCGCCGTGCTGGCGCTGCTCACCGCCTTCCTGCGCTGGCTCGGTAAGTCCAGCACCATCTGTATTGTACTGTACTGTACTGTATGTACAACCGCAAGCTGCACGCGGAGCTGCAGCCCTACGTGTGGGAGCTGTGCGCCGTGCTGGCGCTGCTCACCGCCTTCCTGCGCTGGCTCGGTAAGTCCAGCACCATCTGTATTGTACTGTACTGTACTGTATGTACAACCGCAAGCTGCACGCGGAGCTGCAGCCCTACGTGTGGGAGCTGTGCGCCGTGCTGGCGCTGCTCACCGCCTTCCTGCGCTGGCTCGGTAAGTCCAGCACCATCTGTATTGTACTGTACTGTACTGTATGTACAACCGCAAGCTGCACGCGGAGCTGCAGCCCTACGTGTGGGAGCTGTGCGCCGTGCTGGCGCTGCTCACCGCCTTCCTGCGCTGGCTCGGTAAGTCCAGCACCATCTGTATTGTACTGTACTGTACTGTATGTACAACCGCAAGCTGCACGCGGAGCTGCAGCCCTACGTGTGGGAGCTGTGCGCCGTGCTGGCGCTGCTCACCGACTTCCTGCGCTGGCTCGGTAAGTCCAGCACCATCTGTATTGTACTGTACTGTACTGTATGTACAACCGCAAGCTGCACGCGGAGCTGCAGCCCTACGTGTGGGAGCTGTGCGCCGTGCTGGCGCTGCTCACCGCCTTCCTGCGCTGGCTCGGTAAGTCCAGCACCATCTGTATTGTACTGTACTGTACTGTATGTACAACCGCAAGCTGCACGCGGAGCTGCAGCCCTACGTGTGGGAGCTGTGCGCCGTGCTGGCGCTGCTCACCGACTTCCTGCGCTGGCTCGGTAAGTCCAGCACCATCTGTATTGTACTGTACTGTACTGTATGCACAACCGCGAGCTGCACGCGGAGCTGCAGCCCTACGTGTGGGAGCTGTGCGCCGTGCTGGCGCTGCTCACCGCCTTCCTGCGCTGGCTCGGTAAGTCCAGCACCATCTGTATTGTACTGTACTGTACTGTATGTACAACCGCGAGCTGCACGCGGAGCTGCAGCCCTACGTGTGGGAGCTGTGCGCCGTGCTGGCGCTGCTCACCGCCTTCCTGCGCTGGCTCGGTAAGTCCAGCACCATCTGTATTGTACTGTACTGTACTGTATGTACAACCGCGAGCTGCACGCGGAGCTGCAGCCCTACGTGTGGGAGCTGTGCGTCGTGCTGGCGCTGCTCACCGCCTTCCTGCGCTGGCTCGGTGAGTCTCGCACCATCTGTATTGTATTGTACGGTACTGTACTGTATGTACAACCGTGAGCTGCACGCGGAGCTGCAGCCCTACGCGTGGGAGCTGAAAACAGAAACGATAGAAGCCCTCCCTAATAATAACTTAAAATAACAAAAAACTGCGGTTGCCAACCGGCCTGAAATCGTATTAGAATGAACATATATTGAAATTAACGAAATAATTTAATGAGAAATAAATAAAAATGCCTCCTAATAAACCTAGCAAGCTAACAGCATAGCAAAGTGGCGAAGCAATCGGCTTTGTAGCGGTTTCTAACGGAAAAAAAAATTCAAAATAGGAGGTTCAGATGTCTGGGTGATCAGTAATCGATTGCTGAAAACAGAATTTGAAAATTCGAAACCGTTCTCGAGATAATCGTGGGACAGACGGACAGACATCGTGAAATCAATAAGTGACTTCGCAAGCTTCGCCACTTAATAATAGAGTTTATTCACCATCCTCAAAGAATTGTATATATGTTACGCACTAACCTCTATATACCGGATGTTTGTAAAACGCTCCCGAAAACGAAGACAGATGATAGTACTAAGGACACCTTTGATAATGGGTCACAAATAAATTTGATCCTGAGGGAAAAAAATCATTTTTTCACAACGTTTTATTAACTTTATTCACGCTGCATCATGTTAGTACAGCTAAATTAAACGATAATTTCATAAAAAAAATCATGAAAATACTTAAACAAAATCAGCAGTGAAACTTAAAATAAAATCAGCTGACAATAGGGTCAATATGCTCGGGGACGCGGAACGCTTATAGGTCCCGTCATGTAAAAAGAACGCTGGCCTTGAACCTGCGCACTGAGGTATTTATCGATCAAATTGGTGGTACGAAGGGGGCGCGACGGGGAAATGCTCGCCTATTTGGTTCCTCATGCTTTCCGCGCTTTATTCGCTCCCAAAATACAGTCGCACACACAGCTTTCTTGGCACGACTCGCGACGACGGTTTTAAAAAGGAAGGGAAAAAATATTTATATCTATATTTTATGACTGAACTAGTGAACGAAAAGGTAAATATGATGGGAGAATGTGAATGGGGAAAATTATGCAGTAAAGTTAAAAGTATTGAGGAAAAATACCGAAAAAAATACCATGTGGTCGACCTGATGACGGAAACATTTATCATTCGCATTGATGATGGTGACTCTGATATATAACGCGGATATTTGCAAAGTAAATTTTTCTAAAAGCTTTTATATAATGGATTTCCGCAAAGTAACGCCTGATTCTATTAATTATATTTTTTAATATCTTCATCTATCATGTGGGAAGCCACTGAATGTAAATGGCAGTGTAATTTTGTTTTGTTTAGCTATAATTAATTTTTTTCGGCTCCAAAATGGCGAAATTTTCGTTGATTTGGTAGCCTCGTAAATAAATTATTTCTGTAAAGGGAGCTAAAGCCACAGAGTAGTTTACTCACTCACTCAGTTCGACGCACAGAGTACTTTTTATATACTGGTCAGTCGCCGTCGTGAGTGGACATTGTTTCGGATGTTTGCAGCGGCTCAAAAAGATCGCTGTACAAATACACAATATTCGAATATCCAAATTTCTCAAATGCTTGATTATAATAATAATGAGAGATTTTTTTATTACAATATTTTAAAAGCACAGAATAAATAATAATAGTACGTACTAAAAGTAAGTAGTATCAATTTTTTTGTCATGGGTGACATTTTCATGGTTTTCGAGTATTCAAACCGATAGGGTTGTCGAAATATAAATCCAAGATGGCGGCCGCAATAGGTATAAATTTTTTCATCATGGGTGTCATTTTCATGGTTTTCGAGGGTGTTGAAGCCGATAGTGCTGTCGAAATGTAAATCCAAGATGGCGGCTGCAATAGATATCAATTTTTTCATCTTGGGTGTCATTTTCATGGTTTTCGAGGGTGTTGAAACCGATAGTGCTGTCGAAATGTAAATCCAAGATGGCGGCTGAATTAGGTACCAATTTTTTCATCATGGGTGTCATTTTCAATGTTTTCGAGGGTGTTGAAGCCGATAGTGCTGTCGAAATGTAAATACAAGATGGCGGCTGCAATAGATATCAATTTATTCATCATGGGTGTCATTCTCATGGTTTTCGCGGGTGTTGAAGCCGATAGTGCTGTCGAAATGTAAATCCAAGATGGCGGCTGCAATAGATATCAATTTTTTCATCTTGGGTGTCATTTTCATGGTTTTCGAGCGTGTTGAAACCGATAGTGCTGTCGAAGTGTAAATCCAAGATGGCGGCTGAATTAGGTACCAATTTTTTCATCATGGGTGTCATTTTCAATGTTTTCGAGGGTGTTGAAGCCGATAGTGCTGTCGAAATGTAAATACAAGATGGCGGCTGCAATAGGTATCTTTTTTCATCATGGGTGTCATTCTCATGGTTTTCGCGGGTGCCGATAGTGCTGTCGAAATGTAAATTCAAGGTGGCGGCTGCAATGGGTATCAATTTTTTTATCATGGGTGTAATTTTCATAGGTTTCGAGGGTGTTGAAGCCGATAGTGCTGTCGAAATGTAAATCCAAGATGGCGGCTGAAGCAGGTACCAATTTTTTTATCATGGGTGTAATTTTCATTGTTTTCGAGGGTGTTGAAGCCGATAGTGCTGTCGAAATGTAAATCCAAGATGGCGGCTGCAATAGATATCAATTTTTTCATCATGGGTGTCATTTTCATGGTTTTCGAAGGTGTTGAAGCTGATAATGCTGTCGAAATGTAAATCCAAGATGACGGCTGCAATAGATATCAATTTTTTCATCTTGGGTGTCATTTTCATGGTTTTCGATGGTTTTTAAGGGGATAGTGCTGTCGAAATGTAAATCCAAGATGGCGGCTGCAATAGGTATAAATTTTTTCATCATGGGTGTCATTTTCATGGTTTTCGAGAAAGTTGAAGCCGATAGGGTTGTCGAAATGTAAATCCAAGATGGCGGCTGCAATAGATATCAATTTATTCATCATGGGTGTCATTCTCATGGTTTTCGCGGGTGTTGAAGCCGATAGTGCTGTCGAAATGTAAATCCAAGATGGCGCTGCAATAAGTATCAATTTTTTTCATCATGGGTGTCATTTTCATGGGTTTCGAGGGTGTTGAAGCCGATAGTGCTGTCGAAATGTATTTAAACTACTTTAAAAATTCCGTATAATCATGTTATACGTATTTTTTTATGCGCTTAAGGTATGCTCAATTGGATTTACCAATTATATTTAATATAACTTGTTACATTCCAAACATTTGTACTTATAGTTTTTTTAATACATAGATACCTAATTAATATTTTTGTAATCATTATTATTCTTATTTTAATAAATACGTTGTTTTATCTATTTTTTTTTTAATTTTTATCACTAACCCTCATAATGACTTACTTACTTACTTACTTACTTATCTTCACGCACAATCCCTGACGGGGTAGCCAGAGAGAACAGATTGCCAAGTGTCACGATCCTTACATACCTCTTTCGCTTTTTTCAGATTCATTAACTTCATACATGCACGTCTAGGTATTCGAGTACTCTTGACCCTCCCCTCTTCGAGCAATTTGCTCACATGGTCTTCGAAAGTTAGTCTCGGTCTACCTCGACACCTTTTAATATTAACTTTCGCGCTATATATTTTCTTAACCATTCGGTCTTCACTCATTCGCTCAACGTGCCCAAACCATCGAAGCACGCCCTTATCAATTTTTGTGATAAGGTCATCTTTCAAACCTGCCATATTGCGAATCTCTTCGTTTCGCTTTCGGTCGGCCATGGTAACGCCGCACATTTTACGAAGAGATCGCATCTCCACTGCATTCAACTTGCTTTTATGCTTCTTCTGGCATACCCAGGTTTCGCTGCCATATAACAAAGTCGGTACCAACACTGCGTTTTGTATTGCAAGGCGTGCACTCTTCACTACGCCTTGCCTTTTGACTAACGCAGTCAGGGCACCATTGACTTTGTTCCCGGCAGATACACGCCTGTCCACATCTAAATCACATCTTCCATCCCGGCTAAAAGCACTCCCCAAGTATACAATTTCATTTACCTGTTCTAGACATTTCTGATTTACCCATATTTCACTCTTCGTTCTCTCTTCGTCCCTTTCAAATACCAGAACCTTAGTTCTGTACGGGATCTGTATCTAGCTCGATGCGAAACAATGCCTACTCACTCTACTCTTCCCTTTCACACGTGCTACCGCCGCCCGACCAGCTCGTGTCGCCTCGCGCTGTGGAATTTACACATGTCAGCTTTGCCAACATATGGGGTATTCCCAAAATTGCGGGGAATTTATAGTTGGTTGGGGATTTTATGGGGATTGGTATTATGCAGGGAAAATACGGGAATTTTGAAAATCGATAGCCAGGGCCAAGTCAGACCCTTTATTCAAAAAATCTAAATAACCATATTAACATTTTGTTAGGTTACTTATGAATATCGAGTGACTCCCTTTTTTAATTATATTCATTGCACCACATTTAATTTTCGGACATATTTCGGCAACTTTTGTGTATCATTTAATGCTTTTTATTTCTTTATTTTTAATTTTAAAGAAAAAAAAATGTTAGTTTAAAAGTAAATCTTATAAAATTAGTTGAAAATTTATTCATTTCTTAAAATAAAATTGATGGGAATTTGTGGGGAATCTGTTGAAGTTTCGTCCTTAAATTGGGGAATTTGACAAATTGGTGTTGGCAACGCCGCCATGTTGCACCGAAATTTAGTTTGCCGGCGACATTAGAATTAGAGGCCGCAATCACTATAAAACTTGCCAGTAATTTTTAATAATTTTGACGTACCTCTTTTTTAAATTCAAAGTATTGGTCGGATTAAATACGGAAAGTCAATTAAAATAAAGTAAAAGTATTATTTTTTACATTAATTCTGATAGATTAATTAACTGTCGATCATAATTGCAATTGATTTTAACTATTAAATTATTTAGTAGCATTTCATTTCTATTTTCTTATACAAAGTCAAAGATAAAGATGAAATAGTATTTATAATTGTGTAAGTGAGTACTAAGTACCCAATTGGGTACGTTTATTAATTTCAATATAATTTTTGTAGTAAAGAACTGCTTGTTGCGTCAGGGTACAATTGATTTTGTAATTGTATTAAAAATGACAACCATAACTTCTAAATTCCATATGAAGACTCGTCGTAGGGATAACTAAACTTATAAATAAAATAAACGTTGGCAATTTCGTATGGGTTTTACAGTCTGTGGATGTGCCCAGTCCTTTAAGGACGAATGCCTCGTGCGCATTTGTTTTGGCGGGATTGATTATTAATTTTAGTTTTTGAGACAGTTCCGTGTTGACTATCACGTGCGCGTGAGCAGTAACAGTTCAATAGTTTTGTTTATTATGTTTTTGTTGTTACGTTTTGTTTTTCTAACTTTGTTTTAATAATGCCTAACGCGTAGGTACGTTTATAGTGCTCGTGAATACAACAACATGTTAATGTGCCTTGGAGAATCTCATAAGATTTAAATCGGTAAGCTGTTTCATACCTATTTTTTTTTAAATGACTTAGTACTCAACTCATCTGAATAGATACATAACTGATTACATCATCATACACGATGGATAAAAAGCATGACTCTAACCTTGTTAACATCTAAGTATTTTTTTTATTAGCGGGCAATTGAACCAGGTATTTGGTTTATTAAACTGTGAATAAAATGGCTAGGTGGAGACTAGCACAGTGGCAAAATAGTAGGTTAAGTACATAAGTTAAGTATTTATACAAGTGTTGTAAATTATTAGGTTACATCTAGCGATTGTACCACAATACCTGCGGGTAGCGCGAATTCGGCGTCCACGCGTACATGGACTCCTAGTCAGCTGATTGTAATTCAGTAATTCCACTGCTAGATTTATGTTTAAGTATTTTTATCGAATTTATTTGTGACCCATGATCAAAGTTATCCTTAGTACTATCATCTGTCTTCATGTTCGGGAGCGTTTCACAAACACCTGATATACACTAGTAGCCTGGACTGACTATACCCTACAAAACGTTTGTGCCGATTTGAAACGCCGCCATTGAGTGTACCGGGAACTAAATGTGACATAATTTGCAAATGACCGTTGTTTTGCTCGAAACGTCTAAGAGTATTTTAAAATGTTAAAAATGAGTAAAACAGTGTGTACTGTGTATTTCGGTTAAGTTTCACGTTAGTAATACTGTACGTATTTTTAAGTTTCCCGAATTTATTATAATTGTATCACTAAAAGGGGAAGACACTGGTTTAGCTAAGATACAGTACTTATTTATAACTAGTTTAGAAGCAAAGGTTCGATTTATTGTTAAAACATTTGTGGCTAGTAAAAAAATTATTTATTCATTTATTTAAATAGGTGCATTTTCCTTTTATTAAAAATTCTGCAAAATTAAACCTAATAAATAGGTTCAATTTTGTTTTGTTAAGTTTTATCAAGAACAAAATAAGGACTGTGGCTATGTCGGTATGTTTTTCTCTTGTTTTTTATGTTCGGAAAATTTGATGGATATCTGATCTTTCAAAAATACTTAAATTGATCATAATATATCGTTATTATGATCAATTTAAGTAATTTTTGAAAGTTCCTAGATTTAATAATATTTAATTTATATATAAAAAACATAACATGGCCGTAGTAGATAAGGATTGTATCGTAATAAATATGTAATTGTTTTAGTCATTAACCAAGAAGGAAACATCAATACGTTTCTATGGATTAAACGCCGCCCTGTAGTTTATTCTTTAAATATTTGTTTATTAATGAAAGTTTTAATTTTTTTTCAGAACTTGGCAAATTCCCTCCAAATATAACAGCCAACACACAAGGAAGTTACACATGTACGTATGGATTTTATAATTTTAAACAATTATAATTTTATTATGGGTAATAATATTAATAAGGTATATAGAGGTACATTAACTAACAAAAATAATAATATACAGGCATTAGACAATTCATCTTTATCCCTAGGATAGACAAACTAACACTGCTGTTGATATTATAGTCATGGCAACAATTTATGTTTGTGGGATTTTTATATACATACAATAAACAAGAATTCTTCAACGACAAATATTTTTATTAAACTAATATAATACAACACAGTAAGTACAACTTAAAACGCCAAAGTATAGCAAGGAAGGCAATAGTAGTGCCACCGAATCAGGTGGACTATTTTGTACAATAAAAAGTAAAAGGCAAAGGTTACAAGCATGCAGCCTTATTATACGATATTCATAATAAATGTATTATATAATTTCTTTATAAATAATGGTGAATTGATTGATATATTTATTGCCATATAAAATTAAAAATAAACGCACCAATTTTAGGGTTTTATTCATCTGGCAAGGTTTAAAGACACGGGAACAAACAAAATTCAACCAAAATCGAAGTGAACGCTATTTACGCACAAATAACTTCGGTTGAAATATTACGATCGGCAGCATAGTTACCTGGTAACTAGCTGGCTCTTTAGGTCGTGCGGTTTTTAATATTTGAAAATTTGACACAACCATCTCATTCTTTCTTAAGGGTTCTCGAAGGGTTGGCGCGAAGCATTCGAGAGTGGTGCTCAAGAGCCCTGGGTGTTTCGGGGCGGGTTGACAGCGGACTTGCGGAGGCTTCTGCCAATCGAGTGCACCGGAGACGTTCTAAGACCACAGACCGTACCAAATGGTTTACCACTCACTATCCGACCGTACACGCCCACCGATGAGGAAGCGGTGAGTAACACATATACCGCACACGTTTAAGTACTATTTGCAGGGAATAAACTTAAATTTATAAAAAGTGCATCTGCTGTTTTTGTACCGGTTTAAAGAGTATGAGAAGCTACAGGCCGTGATTCATTCTGTTTTTAACCCCCGGCGAAAACAAAGGGTTGTTATGTGTTTGTAGTGTGTATCTGTGTGTGTCAGTGGTATTATAGCTCCTGAACGGATGAACCGATTTTGATTTACTTTTTTTTTTATAGGATAAGGGTGACAAAGGAGCACACAGTCCACCTGATGGTAAGTGGTTGCTGTGCCCCATAGACATCTACATATATCTTCGATTAAGAATCTAAATACAGATGCGTTGTCAGCCTTGAGGACTAAGATAGAATGCCTCATTTCCAGTAAAAAGGATCTCCGGTTCTCTACACTCACCAAACGAAACACAGCAGCGTTAAGCTGCTATTTTACCCTGGTATTCTGTGAGAGCGTGGTCCTTCCCCGGTCGAGCCGACCCATTCGTGCTACAACCATAATATTGCTGCAGCATGGCTCTACCACGTATGAAGACGTTTTTTGTTTGAAAGGGGTCTTAATCGAGAGTGTTCATATCTATATTGTAATAAAATCTGTTCAGCCGTTTAAAGATCATCATCTCGTTTTGTTTCGGAATTTCTTTTTAAATTTTTTGCATAAGTTATAGTACTCAAAATTGACGATACGTCGGTGGCTTTTTAGATTGAAGTTGGCTGCTGGTTGTCCTTACAATCAGCTGGATTGTGAGGTTGTTTATCGTTTTAATACATTCGTTATCATTACAATCATCATTATAGCCTATCACAAGTCCACTTCTGAACATAGGATATTCAAAAGGAATGCCACGAAACACGGTCCTGACCTACTTTCATGTATAGACTTGTTGTGTCACCACTAGGTCGTCACCCCGTGTAGTGGGGGTCGCCCTCATTCACCTGTACAAGGCCGTTACTAGTGTACCTCTCCCCCCCCCCCCCAATGATTTCATTACGTACGATCTATATGACCAGTCAACTATAAGGTGATTACTGAAAATTACTAAAAGTCATTCTCTACTTTGTATTGAGGACCATTAATGAATTTGATTCCCTCGCTTGTGGCATTTATTTGTGCTCTCCATTTAAATAATTTTGATTTGAAGAAAAGTAGTTTCTCATCTAATTATCGTTTTCAATAATAATTAGAACAATTTTGTCTTGCAGGTATCGACGATTTGCCACAAGACATGTCGCGACGGCTCCGACTGTTCTGACCTCTTCCCTAGCGATCTGCAAACGCTCCCGGCGGACAGGTAATTAATTATATCTAAAAATCTAATAGTTTTTTTATATGTACTATATAGTAATGTAAACCTAGGCTTTTGATCAAGAACCGGAAGAAGACAAAGTTATTACTTAATCATTACCAATAATGGCCGGTTTGGCACGACGTTACTTAACTAGGCTAATTTGTAATCGAAATCATTATTTTCAGGCTAGTAGCGCCATTCTTAACCCTAGCGCCAGAGCTATGCATGGTCATAGAAGACGACGAGGGCTGCCTGCCACAAGACACAGATGGCGCTGAAGTCGACGCTGATTACACGGAGGACAAGTCCGACCATGTATTGGACGCAAAGATTAATGGTGAATTGTCACATTGTAGCTTTATAATTCCAACCTCTTTTTGCTTCCTTGAATGTGTTCAGACAATGTTTTTTGTTTACTTTATAGGTGTCAAGCCAGAAATAGTTGGATACGCATGCGCAGCTCTTAACGCGAAAGAATTCTACAAGAAACAAGAGATCGCGTGGATTCCGGAGATGTGTAAAAAGTATCCCGAGGAGCTAACCGAGAGAGAAGATCTCAGTCCGGCAGCAAAGGTGAGTTTGAGTGGTGTAGAGATAACATATTGTGGTGAGATCATATAACAGAATGGAGAAAAAGTGTAAGATGGTGTAACTTTCAATTTTAGAGGCAATGAATTGGTAAAGTAGCATTAATATAGTGTTTAGAGCCGGTTCCACTTACAGTTCGTAACAGTTTACTACGGGGCGTGGATCTCTCTTAGCCCTCTAATCATCTAAATATTTTATTCCTTAGATATAGTTTCCTCACTACGTTTTCAACGCATTCTGAAGGTTTGAATTACCCTACAGAAAGGCCTGTGGCGAAATGTGGTTCCTTACCATTTGATAATGGTTAAAACTAGCTTCTGAAGGTGTTAAAATTAATTCGATTAAATAAAATATACGAATGGCTGACACGGTCAGCTAACCGCAGAGTCTACTTCTCCTGAGGATGCTTCGTGTAGAGGCGAAACGCGTGTCGTATTATCGACGGTGGTGTGTGGTGTTCTTAGTCTAGTGGTGTTGGGAGTAGTGGTGGTGGGATTAGTTTTACTGGGTACGGAGACAGTGCACACAATTGAGGGAGTGCTTGAGGTGCTCTTCAAACTAGATAAGACACGTCATTTTATTTTATTTGCGGATATTATGATATTAATTTTTAACACCTTTATTATCATGGATTAAAAAGTAACGACTGATTCTGTTGATTAACTAGCTTATGAATCGTTCCTTAAGCCGCGTCTCCACCAAAGTTTTGTTGTCAACACAACAGTTGATAACAAAACTTGAAACAATGTCGGGAACCGTATTTCCATTTTCGGCGCCAACATTTTTTTTTATAGAAGAGGGGGCAAACGAGCATGCGACTCACCTGATGGTAAGTGACTACCGCCGCCCATGAACAACCGCAACACCAGGGGAATTGCAGATGCGTTGCTGGCCTTTTAGAAAGGTGTAAGCTCTTTTCTCGAAGGTTCCTAAG
The DNA here is from genome assembly GCA_033319125.1 of Parnassius glacialis. Taxonomy (NCBI): domain Eukaryota; kingdom Metazoa; phylum Arthropoda; class Insecta; order Lepidoptera; family Papilionidae; genus Parnassius; species Parnassius glacialis. The sequence goes on from JAVANC010000008.1 coordinate 6,978,578, forward strand.
TCGTATCGGTCCGAATATTCGCTGGTGGTAATTGATTCCACAAGGAAGTTGTGCGAGAAAGAAAACTTCTTCTAAATCACAGTGGTGGACCGCCAATCATCCAGATGGTATGGATGGTAACGCGAGTTTTGTCGCGATGTGCGATGGTGAAATTGAGCGGCTGGAATTAATTCGAACAATTCCTCAGAGCACTCCCTGTGATAGATGCGATAAAATACGCAAAGAGATGCAACATCTCTACGCAGTGCCAGTGTATCAAGCCGATCAGAAAGAACTCGGTCGTCGACGATTCGAACCGCTCTGCGCTGGATGCGGTCAAGTGGAAGGAGCTGGCACTGGGGTGCCCCGGCCCAGAGATGAGAACAGTATTCCATGTGGGGCCGAACTTGCGCTTTGTAACATCAAAGGAATACGCTTGTTGCAAACACTTGTTCCCTCGGTGGAGACGCCTGTTGGAAACATAACTGTTGTCAACATTTTTGGTGGATACGCGGCTTTAGTGATACTTTTATAACTTGATTCTCCTTCATCATCAACCTGTTCCACCACCAAAAAAAAGTCACTGCTGGATGTGGCTTTTTCTTGTTGTAGAGAGCATTTACCTGAATCGTTACGCTTGGCAGGCGGATGACAATTGCAGTGTTAGAATTAGACATCTTGCACATTTGACACTGCGGACCTTCGCCGGTATTACTATTTCACGTCTGACGAAAACAAAATGATTATAACGCCATCTATCAGAGGGTTTTCTTTTTATGGAATAAGCGTGACGAACGAGCACACAGTCCACTTGATGGTAAGTAGATGATGTGGCCCATGTTGGCACCCGTGAGGACTAAGATGGAATGCCTTGTATCCGGTCTTCGGTTCTCTACACTCGCCATACGAAACACAGCAGCATCAGGCTGCCATTTTCCGATGGTATTCGGTGGAGTGTGGTCCCACCCCGGTCGAGCCGACCAGTGCTACTACCATAGCCACTGTATGGCTTTACCATGTTGAAAAGCTGTATTTTTTATAAAACTAGTGACAAATGAGCTTACAGTCCACTTGATAGCAAGTAGGTACTGCCGTCCATGGATCTCTGCAGTTAACTTCAAACAAGGAAGGTTTTTTTTTTATATGATAAGGGTGACAAACGAGCACACAGTCCACCTGATGGTAAGTGGTTGCCTCGGCCCATAGACATCTACATCTATCCTCTATTACAAATCAAAATGTAGATGCGTTGTCACCCGTAAAGACTAAGATGGAATGCCTCATTTCCAGTAAAAAGGGCCTCCGGCCACCTGCACTCACCAAGCGAAACGCAGAGGTAAACCTCTACTTCACGCTGGTTTTCTGTGAGGTCGTGGTACCACCCCGGTTCGAGCCGGCCCATCCCATCCGTGCGACAGCAAAAGCTGCCGCGTGGCTCTACCACTGTTAAAGGTTTCATATTAGTTGTCACCTCTTAGAACTTAGGTGAAATATTATGTAGCCTTTTATTATACTGACTCTCTATAACCTTCTGCAGGTTTATTCGCTAAATTTCGGGACATCAAAATGCTATTCTCATTATTTTTTACATTGCGTGGTATGTGTAACTTTTCTATAATAATTACCACGACGTACATAACATACGACGCAATGTATTACAAAGCGATTATTATTTTGATGTTAACATTGTTAACGAATAGGCTTGCAGATCGGAACATAACAGTGAACATATTTGGGCTCACTGAAAATCAGCACTCATATAGGTTTTTTGCCTATTAACGCGCAATAACACATGTGAAAAACATTTTTAAATGCAATTTGTAAATATTTGTTTAAGTAGTTGTTTATTTTAAATTTTGTTATAATTAGTTTAATTTACGTGTATATAAATATTTAAATTTTAATGACAAATTATATTGTGTGTGCACCATAAAAAGTTTTTTTTTTTTTATAGGAGAGGGGGCAAACGAGCATGCGGCTCACCTGATGGTAAGTGACTACCGCCGCCCATGAACAACTGCAACACCAGGGAGGGAATTGCAGATGCGTTGCCGGCCTTTTAAAAAGGAGTACGCTCTTTTCTTGAAGGTCCCTAAGTCGTATCGGTCCGGAAAAATCGCTGATGGTAATCGATTCCACAAGGAAGTCGTTCGAAGAAGAAAACATCTTCTAAATCACACAGTGGTGGACCGCCAATCATCCAGATGGTGTGGATAGTGTCGGGAGTTCTGCCGCGATGTGCGTTCGTGAAATTTGGCGGCTGGGATTAATCCGAACAATTCCTCAGAGCACTCCCCGTGGTAGATGCGAAAAAAAATGCAAAGGGATGCAACATCTTTTCGCAGTGCCAATGAATCGAGCCGATAGGAAAAGACTCGGTCGTCGACGATTCGAGCCGCTCTGCGCTGGATGCAGTCGAGTGGAAGGAGCTGGCACTGGGGTGCCCCGGCCCAGAGATGAGAACAGTATTCCATGTGAGGCCGAACCTGCGGTGTGCCGGCATGAAATACGGTCCCGCTCTGCTGAGCATGCTAAGCTTTTTAGAGGCCAATTTGGCCTTCTCTTCCAAGTGACCACGAAACTGCACGTCACTCGATATGTCGACTCCGAGGATTCCGATACTGGCTGAGGCAAGAAGGAGAGTGCCTTGAAACTGAGGAGACACGACAAAGGGGTTGTTTTTAGCAGTAAACGCGCAAACTTGTGTCTTCTGATGATTAAACTGAACTAGATTTAGCCGCCCCCAATCCGAGACTTTGTTCAGCAAAGACTCGACTTCAGACATAAGTTTGTTCCGGTACTCGGCGACGTTTTCCCGAGAAATATTGGCACGGCCGGTGTATAGATCATCATCAGTGCTGTCATCCGCATAGCAATGAATGCTACCAGTTAGCAACATATCATCGAATGCAGAAGAAACAGCGTTGATGATAGCACACAGCCTTGTGGAACACCAGCGTTAATAGGCTTGTAGTCGGAGCATGCACCGTCTACAACGACCATGATGCCCCGATCTGCAAGGAAGCTGGTGATCCAATTGCACAATTTCTCGGGAAGCCCATAGGAAGGGAGCTTCGAAAGAAGCGCTTTGTGCCAAACCCGATCGAAGGCCTTCGCAATGTCCAAATTAACAGCCAACGCCTCCCCCTTGGACTCTACTACCTCCGCCCATCTTTCGGACAGGTAGACCATAAGATTACCAGCTTATGGACCCCGACGGAAACCGTATTGGCGGTCATTAATCAGCTGGTGATCCTCAAGGTACCGCATGAGCTGGCAGTTAATAATGGACTCCATTATTTTGGAGAACAAGGAGGTGATCGCGATAGGCCTATAGTTGGACGGGTCTGAGCGGTCGCCTTTTTTAGGGATCGGGTGGACAAAATCTGTCTTTCATGAATTCGGGACTACGCCTTGGGAGTAGGAGTACCGGAAAAGACGCGTTATAGGACCGGTGCCAACTCCGGAGTACACGTCCTCAGCACAATTGGGGGATTCCGTCAGGCCCACTCGACTTCTGAATGTCCAAGGAGAGGAGTGCTTTGCGAACCGATCGCTGTGAGAACCGCACATCCGGCATGGAGCACTCACACCCCGGGATGGTCGGCGGTGTTTTCCCCCCGTCATCAAGAGTCGAGTTGGACGCAAAAAGGGAGCCTAAAAGGTCGGCTTTGTCTTTTGCGTCATGGGCCAGTGAGTCGTCCTCCCTGTGCAAAGATGGTAGTGATGGCTTACAGAAATTCCCTTGGACAGCCTTGGCGAGAGACCAGAATGCACGGGTTCCCGAAGGAAGGCGAACTAGTTTCTCGCCAATTCTGCCTATGTGCTCTGACTTTGCCTTGGCAATAACTCTTTTGAAAGACCTGGAGACGAAGTTATACTTCTTTTTAAGTATGCTGGTGTTTACATCCCGAGTCCCCGAAGCCGCAGCCCAGGCTTGATAACACTCCTGCTTACTGCGTAATGCAGTTTTACAGGAGCGACCAAACCAAGGCTGAGATCTGCCTCCGATGGGTACCACAGATGATGGAATAAATAGTTCCATTCCCTGTAGCACCACATCAGTGACAGAGTCAGCAACAGCGCTGGGATCATCCGGCGAGAAGCAAACCCGCCCCCATGGGTAGGATGCAAAGAAAGACCGCATTCCGTCCCAATCCGCCGACCTGTAATGCCAAACACGGCGGCAACCTGCAGAACGCAACCGCGAAGGGAGCGTGAGTGGCACCACACTCCGGATCAGACAGTGGTCCGAAGAGCCGAGAGGGGCATCGACGGAAACCTGATATCCGTCCGGATGAGAGGTCAGCAGAAGGTCCAACAGGGAAGGTGTATGATCCTCCACATCTGGAATCCGCGTAGGCGAAGTAACCAGTTGTGTCAGACCATATGCCAAGGCAAAGTCATAAACAGCTCTCCCCGCATGATCGGTTAAACGTGAACCCAGCCATTCGGCATGGTGGGCGTTAAAATCGCCAAGGATCACGATCTCTGCGGATGGGACCTGTTGTAGCAAGGAATCTGTAACCATTTGGACGTGGTCGATGAGTCGTTCTGTTTCGGTATTACCGCTATGGGACCTATAGAGGCACCCGTAGACGCGCGGATGGTCGTCGCTGTCTACACGTAGCCAAAGGATGGACAGGTCCGAACCTTCAAGACTGCCGAGGCGTCGAGAACAGATGTCCTCTCTGACATACACGCAAACTCCAGCCCGAGGCACAAAGGAGTGCTCCAATTTGTACCCCGGGTAGGAGAGATACGAAATATCAGCCGGAGAGGAAACCTGCGTCTCGGTCAGGAAGAGCAAAGCCGGCTTTGCCGTCTCGAGATGGTAGTGGACGGCGTTCAGGTTAGAGTGAAGTCCCCTGATGTTGCAGAAATTCACGGATAACGTGGCAGGGGTCGCCTTGGTATTATTGCTCAGTTTGCCCCGAGCAGTTATGTTTTTGAGCGGAATTTTGCCCCCCCCCCCCCCCCAGAATACGCGGGGCAGCCTGAGCACCCACGCTCAGGATTAGAATAACATGGTCGTGGATGCTCAGCGAGGGATTCTCCAGGGGTACTGGTACCCTCCTGGGGTAGTCTTTTGTGTAATTCCGCTACCATGTTGATGGGGGGGGGGGGGGGGGGAATTGGGCCTCCGGCCACCTGCACTCACCAGACGAAACGCAGAAGCAAAGCTTCTACTTCACGCCGGTTTTCTGTGAGGTCGTGGTACCAACCCGGCTCGAGCCGGCCCATACGTGCAACAGCGTAAACTGTTGCGTGGCTCTACCACCGTTAAAAATTTAATTAATTTTATTACATTAATAAATGTTTCTTTCTATTATTTAGCGAAATACTATTTATAATATAATATTTATTTTATTTTATATAGATTACAAGAATTGTACGGACAAGCCCTCGTACATTCAACTTTATTTTGCGCTCACGTTTCGACCGGCTCTCGGGACGCATGTTTAATTAGTAATAATTTTATTATATTTAACTTCAAATCAGTACGCCAACAACCGTCCTACTAAACATTACATACTCAAGGAAATATTTGCCACAATAACCTTTTAACTACTTTACTTTTTAATAAAACTTTAAACTTTGGTGATCTTTTCCTTTCGACGTGCTCACCAACTAACTTCAACTATACTTCTAGAAAGTGTATGGCCCTGCAAATCAAACATTTTATGGTCTTTCGAGTTAAAATTCAAAAGTTAAGTGTAACAGTAATAAATGTGCAGTAGCGAATCTGTTGACTGGCCTCCCGGAAGAGGGAGGCTCACCAGAACAATTGAGAGTGCGCAAACATTGCAGAGGAATGCTTGTACGTATTACACAACAACTAAGACGAACCAACACCAAGCTCTACATCTGCCAACGTCAACTACGTGCCAGAACACCGAGCTACGAACTTCGCATTTTCTTCTTCTAACTTTTTACTACAATCAACTACAACATCATGCTACAACTTCAACAATAGTGTTTTAATAGCAGCAAAACTATTTGCTCTAACTACAAGAAAGATAGTCAAGACAGAAAAAATCAAGAATACTTGTTGAAACGACTGGAGTTTCTCGAGGCGCAGTGGAGCGACTTCAGCGAACGACACAAACAACTACTAGAAGCTTATGAAAATAAAAACATTAACTACTTCACCGAAAACATCTTCGAAAATACTAAACAACTTTACGAAACTAATAAAAGCATGAAACATCTATTACAAAAACTACGCAAACCAAAACCTGTGGAATTTGACTTAACCGATATGCTGGAGGATAGCTCCGACGAAACTTCATCTTCAAATTCGCTACTGGAGATACAAATGTGCAACTTTAAAGCTCTCGACCGTGTGAAATTGACCTCAAAACTATCATCGAGAATTGGGAGCTTCAAGATCATCTTCCCACACTAAAAACTGAGGTCCGTATTAATAAACGTTACTCAAAGACTAACTCGAGTGTGCAATTATTTGATATGCCTTCATTATCTCAAATCAATATCAGTACCTCAAAACGCTGTACTTAAGAATTCTGTTCAGTGATTTGAGGGGTTGATCTCGTGAAAGATTACGTCATATAGACCGAAGTTAAGCATATCATTCATCACGTTTTTGCTATATCGTGAGATTTATTGAATACTTTTATTTTGATAAAACGTAAAATTTACTAAAAATGAGGCATTCCATCCCAGTCCTCACGGGTGACAACGCATCTGCATTCTGATTTGTAATAGAGGATAGATGTACATGTCTATGGGCCGCAGCAACCACTTACCATCAGGTGGACTGTGTGCTCGTTTGTCACCCTTATCCTATAAAAAAAAGGTAAATAAATAGAGAGATGTCACGTTATAAAGTTTTTTTCTACTTTCGAAAACTTTAAATTGCTAAAACTATTATGTATGTATTTCTAAATACTAACCAAATGTGTATCAATATGTACAAATAACCTAACGCATTAAAGCGTCGACAGCGCCAATGTCAAATATAAAGCTGACTTATCATTTGTGACACAAGAAAACATCTCTCGCGGGAAATTTAATTTATACAGTAATGGAAAGCAAGAAGCGTGTATTTATTCCAATTGAGAAAAAATGCTTTCTCGGCATAATAAAAAAAATATAGGGCTTTGTTGGAATATAAGTAGATCGGTGACACGTCTCTACGTATTAAAAATGAGGCCTGGAGCAAAATAACTGTAGAATACAATGCAAGTCCATACATATCTAGCCAGGTAGGTAATTAATTATAGTACTACAAATATCAAAAATATCACTTTATTAGAAATCAGTAACCATAATTTCCATAGCGGCATGTACCTAGTCAGATTTATTTTATTTTACAAATCGTACAAATCGTGGATGTCCTACCTACTTTGAAATTTAATACATTATGTTAATTTAAATAATGAAATAAATTATACCTACGTAAATAAATATACAATATGTACATACAAGAAATGATGATGTGGTAAAAATCCTTAAAAGTTAATAGGACGACTATTTCCGCGGAAATTGGAAGACCTCTGTTACCTACTGTATTTCACCAATGAGTGTTATTAATGTTTTTTAAAATTTTCACTGGATAACTTTAAAGGATCAGAGGCATCTCTATCTAAATTTTTGGTAAACGATATGGCAAAGGCCATATAATATCGTCATTGTACTCAATTTCGTGGTAGTAACTAAATTCTCTTAAAATATTTTCAATCTCTATATCAACAATCACGATCTTAAGTCACGAAATGTCCGCACTCAGATTTTAGCATCTTAAGTACAAACACTTAAGAGTCAAGTTTTGTTTATTCATCAGTGCGTCACTCACTTGATATCGTAAACCTAAGCCGCATCTTAAAATATGTTTATTAATAAGATCATAACCTCAAGATTGTACTCAAGAGCGTGTACTTGAGCTGAGTAACGTTTATTAATACAAGTCTAAGTAGCAAATCATTGACAAACTACATTCCGAATTAGAAGCTAAGTACGAAGCCTCTAACATCAAATACTATATAGCATATTTGCCGACATGGAACACAAGTATGACGAAATTTGACGAATTTTAAACTCGAGAATCTGATCAATTATTCATTACGAAACATCTGTGCCAAAAATGTAAATTCCTGAATTTTCTGGCAACTATACTCAATGGGTTTTATTCAAAGACCTCTTCATGGAAGCCATTGACAACAATCCAATGATAAACAACGCGGAAAAGATGCAACATCCCAAGTCTAAGCTGAGGGGTGAGGCTGAGTGCATAGTGCAGCATCTCAGTATCAGTGCAGCAATTATAACTCATGCTGGGATATACTAACACAACGCTGTGGGAACCGACGCCTTCAGTTCACATGTTTCGTCAACACCATGCTCAACCTGCCTGTCATACAAAATTCTGACAGCTGCAACCTAAAAAAGATGCATGACGTCCTCTAGGAATGTTTGAATGGGATCACAAACATTGGCATCGATACTCCTACGTGGGATCCACTCATTGTTCACCTGATGTCACAAAAACTTGATAAAGCTACCTACTCAGAATACATGAAAGAACTACTAGACCACAGAGAGTTACGACCATTAAACGATTTTCTATACTTTCTTGAGTGCAAGTTCATAGCATACGAAGCAATGAAAAAAGCAAAGAAAGAAACTAAGGCTACTCAAAATCACAAAAAAACTTTTGCGAGAACTGCAAACACGAACATTTCATTATGGAACAATACGGAGAGAAATGATCCTTTCAAGAAATACATCAACGAACCTAAGAAAACTTATTAAACTACTTGTAAGAAAATGCCCAAACTGTAACGAAGATCACGTGCGCCCTAAGTTCATTGACATGAACCCTACACGACGCAATAACACTTGCAAAACTGCATTTTTGCGAAAATTGCTTATTTAGTCATGGAAACGGCAAACACAATTCTACAAAAGAAAAACAGGCAAAGTGCGAGTCGGACTCGCGCACCGAGGGTTCCGAACAAATCCGTAGGTATATAAGTTTAAAATTATTTAAAATATTTTTACTATTTAAAAAAAAATTAAAATTTAAGGTTTTCGCAATTTATCCTTTATCAGTGTTATAATACGTTGCTTCGTACCAAATTTTAAGATTCTGAGTTCATGATAAGTACCCTGTAGGTTTTGATTCCCTTGCGAATGTCGAAAATTTGCGGCATAAACAGCTGTATCTTTTGATTGCGTTGGCTTAGAAGTTTGATTTTTTCACAGCTCCAAGGGACAGTTGACTTGAGTATTTGATATGAATTTCAGCTTGATACCTCCACGCGTTTCTGAGAAAAAGGCTCTTGACAGACAGACAGACGGACAACACAGTGATCGTATAAGGGTTCCGTTTTTTCCTTTTGAGGTACGGAACCCTAAAAACGTGTAAAGAGTGTCATATGAGGCATCACACTTTATTGCACAATTCTACCAAGAAATACCTACAACTAAAACAACATCGAACGAAAACTGCTCAAAACCACGACCTTCAACTTCTTCACAACCATGTTCCAATCATCTGCCAACTGATGATGTGGAAATTTTACCACCAACTGTACAACTGCAAGTGATGGCTGCAAATGGAACTCAAATCAAATTACTGGCTCTACTAGACCAAGGCTCACAAGTAAACTTAATCACTGAAAGGGCGGCGCAGCTCTCACGACTGCCTAGAAAAAGAATGAATGCAACTGTTACTGGAGTAGGATCTGTATCTGGTGACTGCAAAGGACGTCTCAATTTGTCTTGGAAATCAATCTAATCTAACTACAAGTTTGAAACTCAAGCCCTCATTATGAAAAAGCTTACGAAATACTTACCTAACTCGTCGTTTGAACCAACTAACTGACCACACTTGGAAAAACTTGAAGCTTGCAGATCCAGACTTCCACGTGTAGCGCCCTATTGATCTACTGCTAGGAGCTGACGTGTACTCCGACATTTTACTAGATGGAGTACTCAAAGGAAGCCAACAATCCCCGATTGCGCAACAAACAACTGCGATGGATACTGTGCGGCAAATTAAAAACTTTGAATAGTCACGTGACTCTTATCGATCTCAACGAAATATCCAAGTACTGGGAAAGCGAAGATATAGTTCAAGACGACAATGACTTGTCCAAGGACGACTACTGCGAAAGTCACTACTCAAACATTGTACAACGTCATCCAAACGGGAAGTAAATCGCGTATCGATACCGCGTTATAACTATGAAGAAAAGATGGGGAACTCAAGATCTATCGCTGTTTCACAATACCTAAAACTTGAAAAACTATTTGAAAGAAACAATAAACTCGCTCTGATGTACCGAGATTTTATCAAAGAATATACATAACTAGGACACATGAAGCCCTCGTCTCCGATACCTTCTTACCTACCTCAATGTTACCTCTCGCATCATGGCGTCGTACGCGAACATTCAACTACTACGAAATTAAGAGTCGTGTTTAACGCTTCTCAAAAAACTACAAGCGGCTTCAGCCTTAACCAACTACAAGAAAAGGGTCCCAATCTACAAAAAGATATTCAAGTGCTCATATTGAAATGGAGATCGTACAAATATTTAATTTTTTCGATGTCGGCGGTACATACATCGAAAAAATGTACCGCTGCATAGAAATCACTCAAGATCAACAAAAACTACAAAAAATAATCAAACTTCAAAGATGGTTAAGGGGCCAGCAATCAAACATTGAACTATTTGGCTTCTCAGTTGCAAGTGAAAAGGCTTATTCGTGCGTCATCCACGGCTGTGTTGCCAACGGCCCACCAACTATGTAATTACTCGCCGCTAAGACTAGGGTTGCTCCTCTAACACAAAAAACAACATTGCCAAGAATGGAATTATGCGGCGCTCTACTACTTTCACAACTAGTTGAGAAAACCAAAGCAGCCTTCTAAGGACATGAGATAAAAGTTCGCGCATGGTGTGGCTCTCAAGACTTTGTCGCCTGGCTGCAAGGAGATGTATCTTGATGGGAAAGATATGTAGCCAACCAGGTTAACAAAATCAAGCAAACTAACCCATCCCAGAATTGGCAGTGCGTCAAGTCGGAACAAAATCGAGCAGATTATGCCTCTCGTGGACTGTACACCAGCAAACTAATCAACTTCGAACTGTGGAATGATCCCGAATTCCTGCAAAACCTGTAAACTAAAAATTGCATGTTAACATGTTTATACACTACTAACGCCAAATTTAAAACCAAGAAGGTGGAAGCCCTAACTACTAATCAATATCAACGTTTCTTCTTAATATTTTAATCAACAAATGCAGTTTATTAACTCGCGTAACAAGAATCACGGCATGGATACTACGCTTCATTACAAATGCGCATAGTAAGACGGAACGTGACGCCAAATACCTTACTACAACGGAAATAACAGCCGCCAATGAACAAATAATTAAATTTGTGCAAAATACAGAGTTCCATAACGAGTACAAACAACTTATAAAACAAGAAAATATTACAAACAAAACTTGTATTTTGAAACTCAAGCCTTACTTAGACAAAAAGGGGATTATAAGATTGGGTGGCCGTATCCACAACTCTAACTTACCATTCGAGATAAAACATCCCGCTATCATCGCTCGAACTGGACGCTTCACGGACCTATTTATCGAGCAAGCTCACTCTGTAAAACTTCACGGAGCCGCTCGATTAACGTTAGCATACTCGTATCTAAGGCAATGTTACTGGATCGTCGACGTAAATCGGGCCGTGAAAGCACAAATACAAACAAACTACGTCACTGCGTCCTATGTCATCGTCACAAACAAACAAAAGCTCACCAGATTATGGCTGACCTACCTCAACATCGTATAACACCCTCCCGACCGTTCACGCACACCGGGGAAGACTTCACTGGTCACGTGGACGTTAAACTGAACAAGGGAAGAGCTCAAAAGATAAAATCAAACCTCAACAATCAACGAAGACAAAGAAAACTAAGATAATAACATCCTCAGCTTTAATGGCAACCCTAATATTTATTTGCATATCTGGATCATATGGTGAAGTGGCGCGAAGTGCTTACATTACAAACCTTGAACCCGACCGGCCGATATATTACGACACCTTGTGTGGACCGGGTCAAAGCATATTTTCATGTCTTGAACGACCTATGTGATAAAACTAACCCGAGATACTGCAAAACTACTTTAGAGCAATTATCACATGAAATGGAACTACTTTACTACTACAACATCATCCTACTGGCACTTCACAAACACTTATTTGAGCGGAGAAAACGTGGCTTAATCAACGGCATTGGCAGCATCCCTAACAGCTTGTTTGGAGTTTTGGATCAACAATTCGCAGACAAGTACTAAAAGAACACCTCTCTATCTGTGACAGAAACTTACATGAATGTGTGCACTCAAATGAAACAACATAGTTTTCTCTGTTACAAAAACTTACCGGTGTTCAACTTTCATAACAATAATGCTCTGTCTGAAGCTATGTTATTGAGTCACAGTTCGAGGACATCCTGTGACGTCACGCCGCCATCATACAATGACGCTGCGGAGCTTGCACTTTGCGCACGATATGCAACTTCGACGTGACGTCGCACTGTATGACGTAGTCTGGCATAGTAAAACTCGCGCAACGGTGTGTACTACAATCCAAAGTATTCACTATTTACTCACACAATGAGTACAATACCAAAATCAAAATCGACAACTACTAGGTACTTCGATATCCCAACTTTGAACACTATAGCTAACAACATTTGAGTTAACTCGTCATAATGTATCATGGAAAGTAATCCAAGAGACACCTGATATTGAACTTTAAGAAATTGACAGGCGTTTACATTCACTACATGAAAACGAAGTTTTACCCTCGTTAATGACGAATCACGAATTACACCAATACCTGATCTGCTACATATGTACTTCTCAGCACTGCAATTCTTGGAACGACTGTATTGATCGCAAAAAAGCTTTTCGGACATGACATGACATACAAATGAAGCGTTGGAACTAGAAGATAACACACACTCCCTTGCCGGACGCGAAACTAAAGCACCGAGTGCAGCGCAGCCGCCCGTACCGCAGCCGCGCGACCAGCGGCCACGAACACCTATTACGACAAACAACGAAAAACCACATTACTTTTAATTTTGGTGATTATTTGCTTTGTACTGGCATTGCTTTACCTTGATAGTTTTTCGCTCTTGTTTATCTTTTTTTCTTTCGGGTTTGTCAATATATACGGGCAAGCCATCGTATATTCAACTTTATTTTGCGCTCACTTTGTGACCTACTTTCGGGGCGCATGTTTAATTAGTAATAGTTTTATTATATTTAACTTCAAATCACTACGTCAACAACCGTCCTACTAAACTCTAACTACTCAAGGAAAGATTTGCCACAATAATCTTTTAACTACTTTACTTTTTAATAAAACTTTCAAACTTTGGCGATCTTTTCCTTTCGTCGTGCTCATCATCTAACTCCAACTCTTTTTTTTATAGAAGAGGGGGCAAACGAGCATGCGGCTCACCTGATGGTAAGTGACTACCGCCGCCCATGAACAACCGCCACACCAGGGGAATTGCAGATGCGTTGCCGGCCTTTTAGAAAGGTGTAAGCTCTTTTCTTGAAGGTGCCTAAGTCGTATCGGTCCGGTAAAATCGCTGGTGGTAATCGATTCCACAAGGAAGTTGTGCGAGGGAGAAAACTTCTTCTAAATCGCACAGTGGTGGACCGCCAATCATCCAGATGGTATGGATGGTATCGCGAGTTTTGAATAATCGCGCGATGGTGAAATTGAACGGCTGGAATTAGTCCGAACAATTCCTCAGAGCACTCCCCATGATAGATGCGATAAAATACGCAAAGAGACGCAACATCTCAACGCAGTGCCAGTGTATCGAGCCGATTAGAAAGAACTCGGTCGTCGACGATTCTAACCGCTCTGCGCTGGATGCGGTCAAGTGCAAAGTTGCAAGCGATGTGCCGGCATGAAATACTGTCTCGCCCTGCTGAGCACGACAAGCTTTTTAGAGGCTAATTTGGCCTTCCCTTCCAAGTGACCACGAAACTGCACACTATTCGATATGTCGACGCCGAGGCTTCCGATACTAGCTGAGGCAGCAAGGGGAGTGCCTTAAAACTGAGGAGATACGACAAAGGGGTTCTTTTTAGCGGTAAACGCGCAAACTTGTGTCTTCTGGGGATTGAACTGGACTAGATTTAGTCGCCCCCAATCCGATACTTTGTTCAGCAAAGACTCGACTTCAGACACAAGTTTGTCCCGGTACTCGGCGACGTTTTCCCGAGAAATATTGGCACGGCCGGTATATAAGGCATCACCACTGCTGTTGTCTGCATAACAATGAATATTACCAGTTTACATCATATCCTTGATATGCAGGAGAAACAGCGTTGGTGATAGCACGCAGCCTTGTGGAACACCAGCGTTGATAGGCTTGAAATCAGAGCATGCACCATCTACTACGACCTTGATGCTCCGATCAACTGGAAACTGGTGATCCATTTGCACAATTTCTCGGGAAGCCCATAGGAAGTAAGCTTCGAACGAAATCGCTTTGTGCCAGACCCGATCGAAGGCCTTCGCTATGTCCAAACTAACGGCCAATACCTCCCCCTTGGACTCTACTGCCTCCGCCCATCTATGAGTTAGACCAGAAGATCACCAGCTGGTGATCCTCAAGGTACCTCATGAGCTGACAGTTTATAATGGATTCCATTATTTTGGAGAACAAGGAGGTGATAGGCCTGTAGTTGGACGGCTCTGAGCGGTCGCCTTTTTTAGGGATCGGGTGGACCAAAGCTGTCTTCCATGAATTCGGGACTACACCTTGGGAGTAGGAGTACCGGAAAAGACGCGTTAAAACCGGTGAAAACTTTGGAGCACACGTCTTCAGCAGAATGGGAGGGACTCCATCCGGCCCACTCGACTTGCTGACGTCCAGGGAGAAGAGTGCTTTGCAAACCGAGCGCTGTGTAAACCGCACATTCGGCATGGAGCACTCACATCGCGGGATGGTCAGCGGTGTGTTCCCCCCGTCATCTAGAGTCGAGTTGGACGCAAAGAGAGAGCTCAACAGATCGGCTTTCTCCTTTGCGGCTTGGGCCAGTGAGTCGTCCTCTCTGTGCAGAGATGGAGGAGATGGCTGACAGAAGTTCTCTTGGACAGCCTTGGCGAGAGACCAGAAGGTACGGGTTCCCGAAGGAAGGTGAACTAGCTTCTCGCAAATTCTGCCGATGTGCTCAGACCTTGCCTTGGCAGTGACGCTTTTGAAGGACCTGGAGGCGGAATTATACTTCTTTTTAAGAGCACTGGTGTTCATATCCCGAGACGTTGATGCGTCAGCCACTATCGGTAGCACTCCTGCTTATAGCGTGATGCTATTTTACAGGAGCGACCAAACCATGGCTGGGATCTGCCTCCGATGGACACCACAGAGGATGGAATAAAAAGTTCCATACACTGAAGTACTACATCAGCATAAGAATCGGCAACAACGCTAGGATCTTCCGGCGAGAAGCAAACCCGCCCCAAGGGTAGGATGCAAAAAAACCGCATCCCGTCCCAATCCGCCGACCTATAGTGCCAAACACGGCGGCAAGCTGCAGATCGCAACTGTGATTGGAGCGTGAGTGGCACCGTACTCCGGATCAGACAATGGTCCGAAGAGCCCAGAGGGGCATCGACGGAGGCCTGATATCCGTCCGGATGAGAGGTCAGCAGAAGGTCCAATAGGGAAGGTACATGGTCCCCCACATCTGGGATCCGCGTAGGTGAAGTAACCAGTTGTGTTAAACCATATGCCAAGCCAAAGTCATAGACAGATCTACCCGCATGATCGGTTAAACGAGAATCAAGCCATTCGGCATGGTGGGCGTTAAAATCACCGAGTATCACGATCTCTGCGGATGGGACCTGTTGTAGCACGGAGTCTGCAGCCATTTGG
Source organism: Parnassius glacialis (assembly GCA_033319125.1). Classification (NCBI taxonomy): domain Eukaryota; kingdom Metazoa; phylum Arthropoda; class Insecta; order Lepidoptera; family Papilionidae; genus Parnassius; species Parnassius glacialis. The sequence continues at coordinate 6,994,506 of JAVANC010000008.1, forward strand.
ACGTGGTCGATGAGTCGGTCTGTGTCGGCATTACCGCTATGGGACCTATAGAGGCACCCGTAGATGCGGGGATGGTCGTTGCTGTCTACGCGCAGCCATAGGATGGACAGGTCCGTACCTTCAAGACTGCCGAGGCGTCGAAAACAGATGTCCTCTCTGACGTATACGCAAACTCCAACCCGGGGCAGAATGGAGTGTTCTAATTTGTACCCCGGGTAGGAGAGATATGAAGTATCAGCCGGAGAGGACACCTGAGCCTCGGTTAAAAAGAGCAAGGCCGGCCGCTGGACATTACCGTCTCTAGATGGTAATGTCCAGCGTTAAGGTTGGAATGAAGTCCCCTGATGTTGCAAAAATTCACGGTTAGCATGACAGGAGTCGCTTTGGTTTCATTGCTCCGCTTGCCCCGAGCAGTATTAGTTGCGAGCGGAATTTTGCGCCCCCCCCCCCCCCCAGAATACGCGCGGCAGCCTGAGCACCCACGCTTAGGAGTGGAATAGCATGGTCGCTCAGCAAGGGATTCTCCAGGGGTGCTGATACCCTCCTGGGGTAATCTTTTATTTAATTCCGCTACCATGTTGATTTAGGGGGGCGGAATTGGGCCTCCGGCCACCTGCACTCACCAAGCGCAACGCAGAGGGAAACCTCTACTTCACTTACAGAAAGTTAATGGCCCTGAAAATCATACAAGAATTCTTTTGTAAATTAGTTTATTTAGGAAAAATACCTCTATTATGGAACGAACTAGTAAGAAACGCAGTGATTTTTTTATTAATAATTGAGAATATAATATATTAGAAAATTTATGAACAGCAGGATTAGCGGTTAACTTTTTCCCAGGGGTTATTATCAATCATGTGCTTTTTAGTACTATGCATATATTAGGTGTTAATGCTTTTTTTCTAGATAGAAAAAGAGCGTTAGTTAACACTATGAGTCTTAGTTTTTCTGGTATATATTCTATAATTGCCTTGTAAGACATTTACTAAGAAATGTGGTGAGCAACCACATTGTAATAGCGGAAGCGTATAAGCTTAAAAGCTGTAACACCTTATTTCACCCTCTCAGGGGCTGAATTTTCCAAAATCCTTCCTAAACGGGTGTTTAAGTGGAGAATAGAATAGAATAAGTTTTTATTCAATATTGATTATTACATAATACTTATTGAAAGTCATTTTTTCTTACCACTGGTTCAGAAAACACCCCAGTCCTGGGAAGAACCAGCAAGAAACCCAGCGGGACCTATTTTTTCAAACATATTTCACTTAACAATAACTTCGTTTATACAATTTTTAAATGATTTTTCATAGAACCAGCATGGTGGCGATCACCTTATTCCCAGGGGTTATTTTCATTCATGTATTCCTTGATATTATAATAACCCTTTTTGTACAGTTTTTCTTTAATAAAACTTTTAAACTTGTTTATTGACAAACTTTGAATATGTTCTGGGATTTTGTTGTAAAAGCGTATACATTGCCCCATAAATGAATTACTGATTCTGTGGAGTCTAGTAACTGGCATTACAAGCTTGTCTTTGTTCCTAGTGTTTAAAGTATGCACATCCTTATTCTTATTAAAGCTTTTTATGTTTTTATGCACATCATTACATTCTCATAAATATATTCCGATTAATATGTTTATTTCTTTAATTTTTTCTCTTTACAATTGAGGTTATAAATCGCCCGAACGGCTCTCTTTTGCAAAACAAATATAGCTTCAATATCAGTCGCATTACCCCATAGCAAAATTCCATAAGACATTACACTATGAAAGTAACTAAAATTCACTAATCTAGCTGTCTCAATATCTGTGAGACTTCTAATCTTTCTTACAGCATATGCTGCAGAACTAAGTCTGCTTGCTAATTTAGATATATGGGGGCCCCATTGAAGTTTCGCGTCAATAGTAATACTAAGAAAAACAGTGGTATCCGCAAGACTCAACTCCTCCCCATTGAACAGCACATTGGTTTCGAATGTTTTACATTAAGTATTGTAAATTTAATACACTTTGTCTTATTGCCGTTTAAGAGAGAAGAGCATATTGTTGGCGTTAAACCAATGTACCACTTTCAATAGAGCGTTATTTACATCGTCATAATTAATTAACTGCCGTTTGAGTTTGAAAATTAAAGAGGTATCGCCAGCAACTAATACTATATCGTGATTGTTCCCTACAAGATAAGGTAAGTCATTAATATAGATTAAAAACAGGAATGGGCCAAGAATCGAGCCCTGAGGAACGCCCATTGATACTACTGATCTGGAGGAACCTTTACCATTGATCACGACTTTTTGAGTTCTGTTACTTAAATATGAAGTAATAAGTCTAAGTGCTAAATTTTTTACACCGTAATATTGTAGTTTCCTGATTAATGTCTCATGATGAACACAATCGAAAGTCTTGGAAAGATCACAGAAAATACCTAAGGCATCTTGTGAATTTTCCCAGGCATTAAAAATATATTTCATAAGCTCAATACTGGCGTCAGACGTCGAGAGACCCCTTGTAAAACCAAATTGGTTTTTATGAAGTAATTTATTAGTATTAAAAAAAATAACAATTGATCCAAAATTATTTTTTCAAAAATTTTACTGAGAGTTGGTAGTACAGAAAAATAGGTCTAAAATTAGCGGGGTCCAATGTACTACCAGATTTAAATAAATGTATTACTTTACTATACTTCATTAAATCAGGAAACACCAGAATCGATACAAGTATTAAAAATAATAGCAAGATGAGGTGCAATTAAATCTATTATGGACGCAATAACTGTAACGGAAATCCCCCACAAATCTGCGGTCTTAGAAAGAAGTATATATGTCAAGTGAATCGGGCGTGTAGTTTTGGAGATGTGGTGTGTCGCGAGTGAGTTATAAAACGGCAGCATGTAGAGTGTGTACGTTGGCAGGAGTGCGTGCGGCACTTCCACGCGTGCGGGGCGGGCGCGGCGCGCGCGCCGGACGGCGTGCTGCGCGCGCACCCCGCGCTGCTGGCGTGCGCCGTGCTGCCCGCCCTGCGCGAGCCGCTCGCCGCCGCGCGCCTCGTCACTTGCCTCCTGGCCGCTTTGCGTGCTAACGGTACCCACACTCACTATTTCTTTATACATTAACAGTAACAAGCGACCACACACTCCCATCTGATAATAGGTTCATGCTCAAATCTGAGACCTATGGTTTATAAGATAAAATTCCAGTAAAAAAGGGATCTCCGATTTTTTACACTCACCATACGAAACACGGCGGCATTAAACTGCTATTCTACTCTGGTATTCTGTGAGAACGTAGCTCTACCCCGGTCGAACCGACCCATTCTTGTTACTACTGTCTAGCCGCAGCATGACTACCACGTATCAGCCCGATATTCATTCATTTATACTTGAACTTAAATAAACATTGTCATAATAACTATATACCAAAATAATCAGAAATTATTTATTTAGAAACCACTACACGTTTATTTATTATAAACAAATTTAAAAAGTAAAAGAAATTAAAAATATAATGCCCTCCAAACCGAATTCCGATCACAACGGCCAGCCTCAAAGAAAACCAACCATCGGCGCAAGACGGGATTATGATATACAACACTCTATTCCCTCACTCTCATAATCCGATGAGATAGTAAACCAACACGACCGAAAAACAGGACCAACGACCTTACACGCTTTCCGAGACACAAAACTGAATTACTACCAACTTCCTAACTCCGGACAGCTACTGAAAATTTCTTGATGAAAAAACTCAATAACTGATTTTCTTTTGCCCTAACCCGAGATTCGAACCGCAACCTCATGATCCTCAGTCACACTTTTTCTACCACCAGACCAACAAATCACTGCGAATATTACTTTTACGAAATTATCGACGCAAGAGTAATTTATCATTGCAACGATATTTTTGTTTTGAAACATGAATTTAAAACGTTTCCATATAACAAGCAAAAGTTGAACCATCACAGATTACGGCACCGCGCTCAATCTCATTACGTGTGGCCTTAGTTACTTAAAATTATCGCCTAAACAGTCATCTATGTTCCAAAAAAAATTATTCAGAAGAAAACGTTCACGATGGATTTGAAACTAGTTCAGTTAAAGAAATTTACGTTTACGAAATTACTGTCGCAATACTGTTTTACAAGATAAAAACAATCAATATATAGAGTATAATTTATAAATGATAAAATAAATAAAAAAATATCTTCGGGAGGTATTTTCAAAATACCAAAAATCTCGGCGGGACTTTTATTAAAAAGAACAGTTCATGTGCTATGTTGTACAGTCTAGTCTTGTTCTTCACATTCTATAATGGATGTAAGTGGACTGTATTTATTTATGCTATTGGTTGATTAATGACTGACTGATCTGAGGTTAGCTATACTAGGGGACTGCTCGAAGAAAAGATGGTACTTTTTACTATACTGTATTACACTATTTACAATATTCGGCACTATTAAAATAAACTATCTAATATGTACAGAGAGAGGTCTTCAGTTGTGGAGTCTTGATCTGTTGTCTTGGGTCTTCTTTGGAGTCTTCTCGAGTGCCGCTTCCGAAGTGAAATGAACAGCTCACAGACCGAGACGCCCTTCTTATATCTCGCAAGAAGGTGTCTCAGTCTGTGAGTAGTGCCGTGCGACGATAATGAAGCCGCACGCGCGCTGATTGGTCGCCGACATCACGGGATCAGCGCCGGTGTGCGGGGTGCGCGGGGCGTAGCGGGGTACGAAAGGGCGACGGGGCGGCGGGTCTCTAGCTGTCCTCAACACATTCAGTTGCATTAGAATACGCGCGTGTTTATATACACTTTTTGATGAACTTTTTGACACAGCAACGCGTGGCTGGTTACAGCTAGTTTGTTATCCCCTTAAAGATCGCGCTCTCACAGAATACCTACCAAGAATACTCACCAAGTGAGTTGATGAGTCATTTGCTCACAACAAAAAAATTAATCCAGAAAGCGATCACCCGTGTGACGTAAATATCACTTAAATTCAAACGAAAATTATTCTATCGATATCCAAAATTATTTTAACATTATCTATACATGTATCTACAGGAGTAAATGGTGTCCACGCGTGTATCAACACAACGGACCAATACCTGCATCAGTTCTACAGCAAGCTGGGATTTGTGGAAATAGTTCGCGAAGGGGGAAGAGTGTTCCTCGCTCGATCATTCTAGCGGCCGATAAATAAGTCCGTGCACAGGCGTCGCCGCCGCATACACTGACCTGTGACACACTGTGACCCGTTAAGAACGCTCTGACCCTGCACAATTTGTCTCTGACCCGCACTGTTTCTCCTATGACCCACAATATTTCTAGTGCACTTTTTTTCTCAACCGAACTTACTAATCTGCTAAGTTTAAATTTTATTAATATACCCTTCATACAGCTCAGTCACATTTTTCAAAACAATATCAATCATATACGTGGCGTAGATCAGAAAACATGCTTTATTTACACATATATTCAATAACTCTTTACGATTTAAATAACTCTGACTTGTTATATTTCGTTCATTTATAATCTAGACTATTTGAGCCACACTTTGATTGAAAAAAAAAACACTTTAAAGTAACTTTTTATACTAAAAAACTAAGAAATATTCAAAGAAGTTCAATAAATAAAAATTAACTGTTTTCAGACCTTTGATTGAACCGTACACACTAATGAAAAATAACATTGAACATGAGTTTAACTAGCGCTTTAAAAAGTAGGCAAAAAGATTTTAAATAAATTTTAATACCCAATTCCCAAAAAAAAAATAGTGCTGCGTTTTAAACATTTTTTACTCCTTGTTTTACTGAACTGAACATAGGCCTCGCCCATAGATTGCCACAAAATACGATCCTGAGCCTCCTACATCGAACACTGATATGAGCGTTTCATCAGGTCATCATTCCATTTAGTAGGGAATCGTCCAATACGACGCTTTCCACTATGAAGTTGACACTCAAGATATGGCCGGCCCGTTGCTACTTCAACTTACTAAATCGCTGGGTTAAGTCAGTTACTCTTTCTTCTGGCGTATATCCTCGTAATGTACTTTTTATCCCATCGCGTAGCCCTTTACATCGCACGCTGAGTGAATTTGAGCTTCCTCACACGGCCAGCAGTTGTTTAACAATATTGACATTTATTTCTTTAATAACTGTATGTGCTAATAATCATAAATTGCTTGCATTTATAAAATAGCTTTCTGTATATGTCTCTATTATTTCATATTACAATTTGAGAGCAATAACATAACATTTAGGATGCGAACTGATTGGGTCACAATGGAGAAGGTAGTTTAAAAGAACACGGTACTATGATTAATTTTGTTTTGTTTACGCTTTCAGTCCTCTGCTTACTCTAATGCCTATGATAAAAATAAAAAATCAATAAAAAAGAATTTCAAATGTAAAAACAATCATTGAGTGGTATATACGTTATATTACTTTATTCTAAGGTTTTCTATATATAATGAATCCAATTATGAAGAGGTACTTTATGTATTATATATTGTATAATATTATTATTAATTATCAATAATGAAAACCGCTAGAAAAATATGGGTTCACCCATAATTATAATTATTCCTTAAGTATTTGAAATTATGGTATTTATGATAATAAACAAGCATACACAATTATAGTCAAATGTAATTAAATATAATATTTTACTAATATAAACTTAGTTGTAGGGAATTAAGAAAGTTCTGTTTCCGCCGAGTTAGGCGAAATACAACTTTTATCTTCCAATGATAGGATTGAAAATGCAGTGACTGAATGTTTTGTGTTTATGGTTGGTCGAAGAATGTTAAAGAAATTACACAACTAAGTAGTTGCAACGTTAATTACTACATATACCATAATATGCTCATTGCAAGATTTTCATTGTTCTGGTAAGGCTGAACACAAATTTTCATACAGTTTTGGAATGTAGAGGAAAGGTACCATCCATGTTAGGGGTCATCACGGAGCAAATACAAAGAGGAGACGGCCTAAGCAACTGTGCACTGTAATTCTAACTAGGTCCTGACGTCATCACAGTGGGCTTGGATTTAGTTAATATACTGTCAGCGTTTGTCCTGTGCGCTTATGTGTCGAAAATCGCAAATTGGTGTATTTTCGTAGTATTAAGAAGAAAAGGATGAAGTGTTCTGTTTTATCGTGTAAAAACCACTCAGACGCTCAGAAGGCATTTGTAAGTAATTTTATACCTAATTTATTAAAATAGCTCTAGAAAAATCTCTGTGTCGGGTTTCAAATATAATTAAATATATTCGACACTAGATGGCTACACTTTGTCATGGGAACTAAAAATATAAAAGTACGTAGAGCCCAGCATCGGTAAAATAATCATACGAAGGTGCTAAAATTTGTTTTCAATATCGCCAAAATATTATTTTTATAGGTTTTATAATCATTTGAACAGGCCGCATCTATCATCAAGGTAGCCAAACTACATTGCAACATCGATATGGAACGATATGAGTAGTTTTACTATTTATCGGTAGATGGAAAATAGTTAAGTGGGCGGGGCTTAACACCCCCTCACCCCACAAATTGTCACGCGTTGTTACATAGTGAATTCTAATAAATAATACAACACCTCCTCTTTGTATTTGCTCCATGGTAGTCATTGCCTTCTTTTTCATTCATTACCGTTTTTGTTACAGCCTATCACAAATCCTCCCCCACAGCTCAAATGGGAGGGATATTTGCCATAGTTACAGTTGTATCGGGTTGGCAACCACAGTTTTTTTTTTTTTGGTTATTATTAGGAAGATGCATTTGTTTCCCTCTGTTGCTACTTACAACACCCATAGGACGATATGGGGTGGTGGATATTTTTACACCGCCACTACACGGTTATATGATAAAGATATATATATCTATAATTGAGCAATGTTTCACTATGCGTGTAAAATAATTTTCTTGCAGCATAAGATATGTAGTTACTATAAGTATAGCGAAATCTACAATATTTTGGGTAAAATACCTAGTCAAGACTGAGGAAATGTGACAAAGTTGGAATGGAAACGTATTTTGTAGTGTGGAAAATGTGCTAGAACGATCGTGTCGTTTTTTTTTAGGAAAAGAACCTTTGTTTGTATTTTCCCTCTTACCTTTGATTATGTCGCATGGAACTTTACTTACGAAGTATTTATGTTGTCAATAAGACATCATAGGAATGTGAAACGATAATAAAAGTTAGCATTGGTAGTAGTGTCTTGCGTTTAGTACTAATAAAGGTGGAACCCTATAGTAAACTATAGTGCGAAAGCTTAATACCTGCGTTTGCGTATTTTCTCTGTCTGCTGCTGTAAGCGAACCACTCGCCTGTGTTCTTTCTTTCTTTCCTTTTCCCGTTTCCATAGTGGGAGGCGATTCAGAAAACGGATGATAACAAAATCGTGGAATATAGTTTAGTGTTGCAACTACATATCTATCGTCTACATCAAATTTGAATTACACCACTCTTATAGCTAAAGAATCAAATAATTTGTTGCATTGAGAGAGTATTGTGTCACGTGCGACAGATGCGTGAGGTCGTTCCGTTACGTACGGGGGGTGGATGTACGTCTAACCCATAGACATCTTCATCTATCCTAGATTAAAAATCAAAATGCAGAATGCGTTGTCAAATCTGAGGAATGAGATGGAATGCCTTGTTTCCAGTAAAAAGGGTCTCTGTTTGTCTACACTCACCATACGGAAAACAGCAGATTTAAACTTCTATTTGACGCTGGTATTCTGTGAGGTCATGATCCTTTCCCGGTCAAACCATCCCACTCGTGCTACAACCATAATATAGCTGCAGCGTGGATCTAACGTAAAACGTTGCGAGACGCTTGTATAAAGCTTCCGCACTCCCATTCGCACTGCTGTACATTCCTACAAATGCCTTGTATACTCTACCCACAGACCAATAAAGAAAACAGACAAAACATTACTAATATTACAAGTAACGTAGAAACTATTCTCAGCATATTTGTATGCTCATCATATTGCAAGAACACGCACTTTTATGTACCTAAAACCGATTGCTTGTTGAAGTTGGTGTTTATGTGTGTGTAGGTGCGTGTTCTTATAATAAGTTTAAGGTTGTCCGCATCTCTTAAAATGTTAGTAACTTTTCTTTGTTGGTCTGAGTTGCTTACTTTACTGCGATTTGAAGCGTTTGACACAAATTTAAATTTGGTGCGCTAAAGTGCTACCGCCATTTTGAAGTTTCATTAATCGTATGTGTTTGCAGACGTAACTTCATTTGGACCCGTTAAAGAGATTTTGTTAATCGTATTTATTCCTTTTCTGTTATAATTTGTAAAACCAAGCAATGTTTTATTTTTTTAATTTTTCTTCAGATCGTATAATATATTTATTGTATACATAAGTACGTGCACATTATATAGTTATTAAAATCTGATCTAGTGATCACTAAACAAAGTGTGATGGAAATTAAGTTAAAACTAGTGTTTTTCTTCAATAAATAAATAAAAATCTTTACGAAATACTTCAATATATCGTTACAAATGTGCTCCTAACCCAAGGTGCCTGCTTAGTTTTTTTTTAATCTATAATATAAGCACTTAACGCAATAAGGTTGAGCCTAGACGTTAGAAATATAAATAGACCTAAGCGTTTTTATAAGATACTAGTGACTTTTGTTTCCGTAGCTTATTTTATATTACACAATATAAACAATCAGGATTTATTGTATTCATCATTGTATTAAAATATTCGTTTGGTTAAAATGTATTAATTCCTATAGTATGTTATTTGAAAACGTCCTATTATTTTGTAATTTTATATTATATAAGTAAATCCTTTATATAGTAATAAGTGCATTTTTATTTAAAACTAGCGACCTATCCCGGCTTTGCTTTGATAGGATCTGTCAAATTGATAGTGTCAATGTGGTGGTGTTTAGATTTAAGATAATCATCGAATGACTACATTTATTTTACTAATCCTTCAACTTCTCAAAAAATAAACATCACGTTTTTCGGATAAGTATCACCTAAATCACTCTTGGCATTGCTCTCTATCTATTTTTCTAGGAGGGCTGCATCACCACTTACCACCAGGTGGGATTGTGGTCAAGCACTGACAACAGACAGCAGACACACAGACAAAAATTCAAAAGATTGTTATTCATGCCTTAACAGCATGCAAATAACCCCTAAGCTCAAAAAGGCAGTTATTTCGTATTAAAGGCAGGCACTTTAATTTTATTTTTACGGTTCAAAAATTATTACTAAGTCCATATAAATTAATGTGAAAGCCCCGACTTGAAAATGTGAAATTATTTTATTATATTTAGTTCTTAGAAGTCTGCTTTTACTTTTTGTTAAGAGTTGTTTTGTTTAACCCCTCTGAGGGACTAAGGAATATAATCTCAATGTCGTCTAAATAGTTACGTTATATAACTTCATCCCCTATTTTGCCACCCCTAGGGATGGAATTTTTATTCAAATTTATATGGGACCGTACCGCGTGATAACGAGTATGTATTTAGTAAAAAACGACTTCAAAATCGGGTGTGAAGGTATCGTGTAACATATGTACATAAACAGTCAATTTGTAAAATCGTTTTTGAAAGTCGGCTAAAAAGGTAACATAACATGTAATGAGGGCCATCCACGACTTTTTCTGCCACCAGGGCGGCGCCACTACAAAGTAAGGTATAATATTTGTCAGATTTCATAGCGGGGAAGTTAATTTGTTCAGAAAATGTAAAAGTTATTGTTTCTTTCTGTACTATTTGCTATATTTTATTTTAATAACATTAAAAGTAAATAAACCAAACCACAGATATAAATAGAAGTAGAAAAATGAAAAAAAAAAGTAAAAATTGTGCAAAATATTAAAGAGAACATTAAAAGTAAATAAACCAAACCACAGATATAAATAGAAGTAGAAAAATGAAAAAAAAAAAGTAAAAATTGTGCAAAATATTAAAGAGCAAATCACTGACGCATTGTTTTGTGTATTAATATAATACTCTAGAATCTGATAAACTTTTATTAAAAAACTTCTCAATTAAATTATATTGTGTAACAAAAAACTTTACCTCAGTGTCAACTAGCGACATCTGGTGAGCAGCCCTCATTAAATAAATATTGTGTATGTATGTAAAGGATTCTTTAATTAACAAGGAAAGAGGTCAAGAATAGAGCAGTGCCTTGGCTCTTTATGATCCTCAAGGAGTTCACCATCAGATAGATTGCAGTGCTTGACTGTAATCCCACCTGATGGTAAATGGTAATGAAACATAGGATGGTAAATTAGGTTTTAGTGTAGCAAAAGTTAATTCACTCTTGCCTTGAATTCACCCAAATTGTTATCGGATGGAAAGACGGATGTCAGCAGATTACTCCACTCCTTTCTTGTACGCATTACGAAAGACGAAGTGAACCGTTTGATTGTAAAAAATCATGACCGTTACCCTTTTCTGATTTTTTTTTTATAGAATAAGGATGATTCGTCAATTAAAATTCAAAATACAGATGCGTTGTCACCCCTGAAAACCATGATAGAATTCTTCGTTTCCAGTAAAAAGGGTATCTGGTTCTCTGCACTCACAATACGAAACACAACAGTATTAAGCTGCTATTTTACGCTGGTATTCTGTGAGAGCGTGGTCCTTCCCAGGGCGAGCCGACCCATTCGTGCTGCAACCATAATATAGCTCCAGCATGGCTCTACCACGTATGATTCAGCCATAGCGCAGTAACGAAGCGTTTGGCTGCGACGCTGAACGACTGCGGACTCTAATACCTACCTCACGAGCTAGGTGTTTGTACGACCTACAAACAGAAGTATGTTACAAGTCTGTGTGTTTGTCTATGTGCAATTTATCTTTGTAAAACACCTCTACAATGCAGAAATGCATCCCAAATGTAGTTTTGGGTGTAACGTTGTGACCAAGCCTGTTATTAATAATTAATTACCTTCCTGTATTCAATTTAAACTTCCTGTAAATGCGTTCATGATATTAAAGGTGGAAGTAGAAACAATAAAAACACAATGTAGGATTCCGTAGTTGCCCGTCACAATGCGTGAACTTACGATAACTTACTCGTAGAAGGGGAATTCTTGATACTATGAGCATATTGAGTTCGCGATTTGACCGTTATAACAACTAACACTTTGGCCAAATAGGATGAAGGTAATTGAAAGACTTCTTTTCCAAGCAGACATAGGGAGTGGTATGCAAAAAACATATAAAAAGTTTTGATTTTGAAAGTAATGCAATCTACATCAATGAGGGCATCCACGACTTTTCTGCCATCAGTGCGGCGCCACTTAAACGTGAGGTTGTAATATTTGACAGATTTCATAGCGGGGAAATAAATTTGATCGGAAAATGTAAAAGTTAATGTTTCTTTCTGTACTATAAGCTATATTTTATATTAATAAGATTAAAAATAAGTAAAACAAACCACAGATATTCTTAAAAGTAGAAAAATGTTAAAAAGGTTAAAAATGTGCAAAAAAATTAAAGAGCAAACCACTGAGGCATTGTTTTGTGCATTGAGTTATATATACTACGTATTAGAGAAGCCATTCCAAACAAAAATTGTGTCCTATTTGGTTCCTATTTATAGTCTATGACTTCGAGCATGCGCGGGTGTAGTAGACGCGCATGCGCGAAGACTAATTTGATATAAAATAAGATATTAATATAAAATAAATATAAGAATTCAATATAAAATATCTTAATTTAATCTAAACAAACATATTTCTAAATAAAATGTAATAATAATTATTTATGGAATTCACAAATCTTCAATTTACGCAATATTTAGTTTGTACGGATTGCAGTGCAGTTCAGTTGAACATAGTCAATGTTCGGAATGGCTTCTCTAGTGCGTAGTACATATAACTCAATGGTTTTGTGTATTAACATAAATATACTTTTGTAAATGATAAACTTTTATTAAAAGGTGACTTCTTAATTAAATGACATTGTGTAACAAAAAACTTTACCTCAGTGTCAACTACCGACATGTAGTGAGCAGAAAATTATTAGGCCTCATTCATGAATGAATGAGGGGCAATAATTCATGGGCAACTCTGTACAAAAATGGTCATAGTTCCCCATGACCGTTACGAATCTTACTGTTAAACATCACTGCCAGAGAGTACCGCGAATGAAACTGGAGATCTTCAATAATTACTAAATAAAAAAAATAAGCTAAAGTGGTACGTCAGGAGAGGTCTCTTGGCAATCGATCCTCCTGTCTACTCTCGAAGGAAAACGTAAAGCTATAGTAGTAATGCGTTTATGTTCCTATGTTCCTCAGACCGATTTCCGGTCACGGCGATCAGTTTTAACAGTCTTGCCATCTGCGCTGGACAGAACTATAGTGTACTTACATGTAACTACTCCTAAGTGTGTGCGCAAGCAAAGAAATACTTCGTTTATTTGGACACGTAGAAAAAATAAATGAGAAAAGTGTGACAAGGCCAATTTATGATGCGCTAGATGGAAGTTTATAGAATAAATTGGTGATATGTTTATTATGGGTTAAATTAAGAGGAACTCTTAACCGAAGAGAACGAACTGCCTTAAACGAAGAGCATGTATTCGTAGATAAAAAAAATGTCGCTGCTTTCGTAATCAAGCTGCTCTTACACAAGAAGAATATCGACAGACGTGAGTTCCATAATTTTCCCAATTTATCAGTATCCTGCAACTTGCTTGTCTACTGCCAACATTTGGAAAATCTCCACAGTGATTTCATTGAAAGGTTCCAGGACATTTTGAAATTGGAAATACCAGACTGGATATTAGATCCTTTTTCAAACGTCAACATAGCAGTATCACCCCAACAGGAAGAAGAACCTAAAGAACTGACAACGAACGAGGAAATAAAAATCAAATTCAAACATGGCTGCCAAGAATTTTGGCTACAAAAGTCAATCCCGCAGTTGTACCCTGGGTTTTGGTCGATCGTTCATCGATTTTGGATAGCATTACCATCGTCATATTTGTGTGAACGTGGATTTAGCACTGTGACAACGCTGATTACTAAAAAAAGAAGTCGTTTGTATGTTACCGAACGCGGCGACTTAAGACTGTTTTTTGAGTAAAATAGAACCTGATATCAACAAACTTGTTAAAAATCATCAAATTCATCCATTTCATTACATTAGTTTTAAAACTAAAATTGATTACCTATCTATATTGCTTTTTTTAAGTTGATTAAAATATATTCTTAATATTATAAAGTTGCGTTTTAATTTCTCTCACTGGTAATAATGTCTAGTTTAGAATGTAAGTTTAAACATCAGAACCGACTAACATAGCACACCATAACTAAATTAATTAAAGTAAAAACAACAGAACCGACTAATATAGCACACCATAACTAAATTAATTAAAGTAAAAACAACAGAACCGACTAATATAGCACACCATAACTAAATTAATTAAAGTAAAAACACCAGAACCTACTAATATAGCACACCATAACTAAATTAATTAAAGTAAAAACACCAGAACCGACTAATATAGCACACCATAACTAAATTAATTCAAGTAATAAATTTGTGGTTTTTAAGTTTTAGAAGTGTATAAAAAATTGCGGGCGCTGAAAAATAATTGATTTTCAAAGGGGGCAGTGAAAGAAATAAGATTGATAATCTCTGGTATATAATATAATGTTATGTATAATATTATGATAAGGACGATTCGATAATAAAAACAAGTTAAAAGGAATGTATGTATTTTATTTTTAATTAAATTGAAAATTTTAGGTGCACATTACTCTGCGGCAACCGATCTTGAATTCGTTGCGGACAATTCCATAAGTTTTTGTTTTATTTCTGATATCTGAAATATAATAATTCGTGTTCATGTATTGCGACATTGCATTAATTTCGTACGGAATAGAACTTCGGCAGTTTGAAATTGGGGCCGATTCGACTGTTATACGACTACCTATTGAACTGTTAGGTTACTGCAGTCTATTAACACATGAAGCCAACTTTAAACAAAGAACGCTGTAAGTGCGATGTCGAGTCCGAGTCCTAAGATCATAGAACAACACGGGCCATCGGCGGAACGGAGGGGAGTAGCCATACGTAGGTGTTCCCCTCTGTCAAAGTACAAGTACAAGTAATAGATACTCTTTCGGAAGTCGATAAACGAGATCACGCTTCACGCGGATAGTTGTAAATAAAATTGATGATCACCGTCGCCGGTTTGATTAGTTTACATCTGGTATATACAAAATGATAATACCGAAATGTTTCGGAAACCTTGCTAACATTTCCCATTGTCGCCTCCTACAAACCCCACGGGGATGGGAGTGATACATCCTCTCGCCACGATCACACGGAAACCTTCTTTATCATGAGTCAAAAGCAGAAGTCGTCTGCTAACAAACTTTTTTTAACCAAACTATCGGTAATAAAACAATACCAGATGGCATTTCTTATAGAATAAAGGTGAAAAACGAGCACACAGTCCACCTGATGGTAAGTAGATGCTGTGGCCCATAGACATCTACATTTATCATCGATTAAGAATCAAAATGCAGATGCGTTCATCCCTGAAGATTAAGATGGAATGCCTCGAACCCAGTAAAAAGGGGTCTCTGGTTCTCTACTCTGCACTCACCGTAAGAAACACAGCAGCATGAAGCTTCTATTTTAAGCTGGTATTCTGTGAGTGCTCGGTTCTTCCGCGGTCGAGCCGACCCATTCGTGCTACAACCATAACAATATAGTCGCGGCATGGCTCTATCATGTATAAAAATTTACCTTATGTATCTCATTCAGGAGAACCTTCTGCTCAGTTCTCGGCGTCATTTCCTCTCTATTCAGATCTATGGCTTCCAAATTTTCAAATAACTGTTTTATTTTCATAGCCAAATGGACGTCTCCATTATTCTTTCTTGGTACGGTTGGTTTTGATCGTCTCCACAACCGTTTTCTATATTTGTCCGGCAGATCTTTCTCTATATCCTCCCTCGTTAGAAGGGTCATGTATTCTGGACTCGTATCGTAAGGATAATCTTTGGCGCTATATTCATGGTTAATTTTTCCGTGCGGCATTGACATTTGGATGGATCTGTAATTACTTCGCCAATTCTTTAATAACTCCAAGTTTCTGTAATAAATGAGATAGGCAATCGATTTACCTGAATTAAACTCTATTAAACATTATTTCTTGAGGTTACAATTTCAAGCTACGATTTTCCATGCTTACCACACAATATTATGGTGAAGGAAACATCTTTTTACTGGAAACGAGGTATTCCATCTAAGTCGCCAGGGGTGGCAACGCATCTCCATTTTGATTCTTAATCGAAGATAAATATCTATGGGCCACAGCATCCACTTACCATCAGGTGGACTGCTTACTCGATTGTCATTCTATTTAAAAAAAAATTCGAATAGCAGCTCCTAACGTTAAGTGAAATATGCGGCCCCCACTAAATTAGTAAGACATGCAGAAAGTTGATAGATGCAGATTACTAAAGATCGTGTTTTGTGGGGGTTCCTTGGGGGAGCCCTATGTTCAGCATGGACTTCTGAAGGGCTGATTATGATAATGATATTTTCGCTTATTACAAAACTCACTTTTTGTTCTGTAATATTTTCTCTCTACTTGCGAGTAAATCCTTCCGTTTTTTTACAGCCATGTCCTTCAAAAAGCGCTGTTTGATTTTCTCGTCTTGCTTATCTTTACCGCACACATAAACTGGTTTGAGATATTTCGAGCTTTGACTATACGAAGGCAATGTCTTCTTTCTACTTGCAGCCAATTTCGGACATTTTCCTTTTATTTTAGCATAGAACTCATCATCTGAATGGTTAAAATCCTTTTCGCCTAATTGCACTGAAAGGGCCTTGGATGTTTTAAACTTTTCATCTAAAAGCGAGTTATAACTTAGAAGAGCGTTTGATAATATAATATTCGAATTTCGACTAGACTCATTACGATCTTCGGACGCTGATGAAGATTGTAAAAATAATTCTTCGATAAATTTTTCATGTAAAAATTGCAATGTTTTTTCAATTCCAGCGTTGATTACGTGCCTTGGCGGATAAGTTAGAGGATTTCTATTTATTTGCAGCACCTTCAAACTTAATACCGTGCCCAACTCATTAGGCAAGGATGACAGATTATTATTTTGCAATAGTAAATGAGTTAGGCTTTGATGATTTTTAATAGATTTTGGTATTTCATTTAACCGATTTTCTCTCAAGTCTAACCACATAAGACAAGGGTAAGAGTCAAAGAAATCATCTGGTAGTTTTTGAATGCTGTTATTTTGAAGATATATCGCCTAAAAGTTTATTGAAGACTTATTATCGAAAATAACAAAGATACCCAATAGTTCTAATGGCGGTTGTACACTCTCGGCGAGACTCGGTCGAGCGTTGAGATTAACCCTGGTGGAAGCACCGACTCGGCGTGTCTACGTTACTCTCCGCTCTCCATCCAATGAGCCTCAACAATATGTAAAAATTTAACATTTAGATAAATCTACTATAAAAGTTTTTTTTTATGTACATCACACTCCTTTTAATTTCACGTCTGTGCACGCAATAATACCGAAGTTATTATTACGAGAAGTTCGGAACGGTTTTTCAAATTCCCAAATTTCGCGCGCTGATGTTATGACGTCATCCCTCGCGTCTATCACTGCTCAGCCATTCACCTGCGTATGCAACGGTTAAACACACTTGTTTTTCTGCCGACTTCCAAAAAGGAGACGGTACTCAATTCGAGTGTATGTTTTTTTTTTTTTTTTTTTATGTGTGTTACCTCATAACTTTGTACTGGGCGAACCGATTTCGATGATTCTTTTTTTATATGAAAGCTGATAGTTCTCGTGTGGTCCCATATGAATTTGATCAAGGTCAGACCAATGGTTATTGAGTTATTCTTAAATAACCTATATTGAAGTCGCTTATATTGAAGTCGGCTGTACAAAATTTTTAATTTTAAATTATCCGCAATGTTTTCCTATCTATTGCAAATAAATTGTAAATAGTTGTTGTAGGGGTTAACTTTAGCAATTCAATATGGAAATCGGCAATGAAAAAGGTCAATCTGACAATTTAGATAAGTGAATGGTTTTGTGGTTGCTCAATATTTCTTAAAAAAAATGACTATGACAGCAAGGTAATCATTAACTTACCTATGAAGCAGTAGAATATTAGTTAGGCATATTACGTGTAAGACTTCATGAGGATATCGTGGGGAGTGTACCCATTCATTACCATGAAGCAATGGAAAATTTACTAGCAGTTTCGACTTGTTCTTTTCTTTATTAATTTAAAGAGATAGTAATTAGTCCAACCTTTTATTATTTCATTCACTCTTGTTTGAAACTCGATATTACAAAAATGGCTAGAGATGCAAAAAAAGCACAAACAATGCAGCACATAAATGAAAATTTATTGACGCAGACTTCTTTAAAGTCAAGTCTTGTTGCATCAAGGGATATTAATTTGCAAACATGCTGAAGTTCAAAAATAAAAATGTCTTTATTGACCTATCTCATATAAATGAAACAAATATTATCCTATTTGTTTCGTTTTTGCACTTGCACTTGTAATGCACTTGTAATTGTAACTCGAATTTTGTACGGATTTTTTAAATGAAAATATAGTATTCATGTTTTCTCTATATGGCAATACTGATTGTGAGTACGCTCCTGTATACCTTAAAAATAACTAAAAAAACTAAAATACTCTACTGTCTTTTTCCCAGACTCTGTCGTGCGTAGAAAAGTTATTATTATTATATACCCTCTTTGGTCTTGCTCGAGCTAAGAGAGACGAAAGTAAATATATTTCATCGAAGAATTTATATACCTACTACTAGACGGCCTTAATAAATTGTGACTGAAATGTGACTAAGAAAACGCTGACTTTATTTTTATGTGTGTACTTTGTCCACGTGGTTTAAAGTTTATTTCAAATAATATGTATTTAACTTTATTTCGTATTTGCCTAAAAACGTTAACTGTCGTAAATGAAAATACAACTGCGTGGCATATTTACACCGTGCCAGCTACCCGCCCAAGTCGACTCCGCTGTGACACAGTTTTTGTTCGAATTGCCGGTCTAGAAGTATATATAGAAGTGTTTGCATCCATTATCTCTTTGCCTTAGTTAGGCTCACCTCTCAGCGGCTATTCGCCGCCTGCGCCCCCTTTTGCCTAAAGCTTCCGATTCGGCAGAAAGGCCACACAAGTCAATGCCAGCCTCACAGGTGGTGTTTAGTGGGTAGACACTTAGGTTTCGCAGTGAGTCCCACATAACCACGCAGCTGGTTGTCGTGGTATGCTTAGAGCATTCACCACCTCCCTCCCCCGCTTCCCGAAGGGTAGCACTTTTCATTGGTTCTGGGCGCAAAAAAAAACCATCATCTCCATTTAAGTTCCACTTTGTTTTTGTTTTCTGTGTTAGGTATAGTATTATGTAAATATTTATATTAAATTAAATTATTAAAATTAAAATAATTATTAAACGAATGAAAACTTTCAAACAACACAGTACACGCACATATACTACACACATTACACACACACACACACTACACATTCACACATACACACACACACTAAACATACTATTTTTACTTTTTCTAAATTTAGTACAAGCGGTTCTTCCTTTAGTAAATTTTATGATATGGAAGAGGAAGATGGGCTTACTTCTGATACGAGCGAATTATTCGTTCAATATAAGAAGTCTACCATGGTATATATACTTGTAAGATCGTGTTTATGAATAAAACCTTTTTATTTTTTTATAAATCATTTCATACAGAGCAACAGCAGCAGTATATTCATCCATCTTCTCGAACTTCATAGTTCATATGAACTTCACGAGAGCAAGAGTTCTGAGTTTTGTGATGATTATTATATTATCTTTGGTTCCGGGATGAACCTGATCCTAAGTGAGTCTACATGGTCATACTCGTGGACAATCCTCTCGCCTTATCTCGCGCGCGTCCTAGCTAGAGCTCTGGAGCGAGTGTACAACCGCCATAAAAATGTTTACAGAGAAAAATTTACACATAGCAGCTTATTGTCACTTTTCGGTATAACTTCTAAGCCTTGGTAAGATAGATCCCAAGTTTTGTCTTTATTAAACTCCTCTTCATAAAGGTTAGATTGTAATGATGTATTTAATTTATCAGACATTTTTCTAAATAATAACAAATTACAAGTTTATTTCCAACGAACAGAACCATCAACAAGTTTTATCGATAAATTGTTTTATTATTTTAAAATTTTGGCTTGGATGCTTGTTTTTTAAGCCATGTCTTATTATTGTTAGGATTAGTATTCGTTCATTCGGGATTTAATAATCTTTACAATATGCCGATGCGTCACATTGAAAGTTCTTGGGAAATTTTGATGACAGCTAAATACAACGAATAGTCGATGATGACAGTTAGCTTGTCGACTTAATGATTTTTATACGTGATTTTTAGAGCCATGGTGCAGCTATTATAGTAGTATAGTTGTAGCACGAATGGGTCGGCTCGACCGGGAAAGGATCACGCTCTCACAGAATACCAGCGTAAAATAGCAGCTTAACACTGCTGTGTTTCGTATGGTGAGTGTAGAGAACCGGAGACCCTTTTTACTGGAAAAGACGCATTCCACCTTAGTCCTCACGTGTGACAACGCATCTGCATTTTGATTCGCAAACGAGGATGAATGTAGATGTCTATGGACCACAGCTACCACTTACCATCAGGTGGACTGTGTGCTCGTTTGTCACCCTATCCTATAAAAAAAATATATCTATTTATCTATGATGACAGTATCTCAAGTTTATATGGCGCTTAAGCGAACAAAATAACTTGAGGTTCATATCAAAACCGAATAACTTGTTTTGTTGTTTCTAATAGTAGTTCACGTGCGCAGATACTTAATACACAAAATCGCATCACTTTAGTGTATCAAAATCCACCTCAAATCATTCAACTACGATAAAACAGGAGCTACAATGCGCCGCGACTGTTAAGTTCCCGCCAAAACTTTTATCGGTGAATTGTTTTTTTTTTATAGAAGAGGGGGCAAACTAGCATGCGGCTCAACTGATGGTAAGTGAATACCGCCGCCCATGAACTACCGCAATACCAGGGGAATTGCAGATGCGTTGCCGACCTTTTAAAAAGGTGAAAGCTATTTTCTTGAAGGTTCCTAAGTCGTATCGGTCCGGAAAAGCGGTAATCGATTCCACAAGGATGTTGCGCGAGGGAGAAAACTTTTTCTAAATCTCACAGTGATGGACCGCCAATCATCCAGATGGTATGGATGGTATCGCGAGTTTTGTTGCGATGTGCGATGGTGAAAGTGAGCTGATGGAATTAGTCCGAACAATTTCTCAGAGCACTCCTCGTGATAGATGAGATAAAGTATGCAAAGAGATGCAATATCTCTACACAGTGCCAGTGTATTGAGCTGATTAAAAAGAACTCAGTCGTCGACGATTCGAACCGCTCTGCGCTGGATTCGGGCAAGTGGAAGGAGCTGGCACTGGGGTGCCCCGGCCCAGACATGGGAACAGTATTTCATGTGAGGCCGAACTTGCGCTTTGTAAAGTTGCAAGCGATGTGCCGGCATGAAATACTGTCTCGCTCTACTGAGCACGCCAAGCTTTTTAGAGACCAATTTGGCCTTCCCTTCCAAGTGACCACAAAACTGCACACTATTCGATATGTCGATGCCAAGGATTCCGATGCTAGCTGAGGCAGCAAGGGAAGTGCCTTAAAACTGAGGAGATACGACAAAGGGGTTCTTTTTAGTGGTAAACGCGCAAATTTGTGTCTTCTGAGGCTTAAACTGGACTAGGTTTAGTCGCCCCCAATCCGAGACTTTGTTCAGCAAAGACTCGACTTCAGACACAAGTTTGTCCCGGTACTCGGCGACGTTTTCCCGAGAAATATTGGTACGGCCGGTATATAAGGCATCACCAGTGCTGTCGTCTGCATAGCAATGAATGTTACAAGTTTGCAACATATCATTCATATGCAGGAGAAACAGCGTTGATGATAGCACGCAGCCTTGTGGAACATCAGCGTTCATAGGCTTGAAATCAGAACATGCACCGTCTACTACGACCTTGATGCTCCGATCAGCAAGGAAATTGGTGATACATTTGCACAATTTCTCGGGAAGCCCATAGGAAGGAAGCTTCGAAAGAAGCGCTTTGTGCCAGACCCGATCGAAGACCTTCGCTATGTTCAAACTAACGGCCAACGCCTCCCCCTTGGACTTTACTACCTCCACCCATCTATGGGTCAGGTAGACCAGAAGATCACCAGCTGATCGACCCCGACGAAGACCGTACTGGCGGTCACTAATCAGCTGGTGATCCTCAAGGTACCTCATGAACTGGCAGTTTATAATGAATTCCATTATTTTGGAGAACAAGGAGCTGATGGCGATAGGCCTGTAGTTGGACGTTTCTGAGCGGTCGCCTTTTTTAGGGATCGGGCGGACCAAAGATGGCTTCCATTAATTCGGGACTACGCCTTGGGAGTAGGAAGGAGTACCAGAAAAGACGCGTTAAAACCGGTGCCAACTCTGGAGCACACGTCTTCAGCACAATGGGAGGGACTCCATCGGGTTTTTCGAATCGCCATCAAAGAGTATAATGAATATCTCAAACATGAAACCGCCATAGACTATAACGTTTTCTTATAACTGGCTTTACGGCTCTGGGTTCTAGCTTTTCTAAGTCTACTATAACGCTTTTATGCTATAGTCATATACTAATATGATGCTATGGTTGACTTGGATTGGAAAAGCTCTATAAATTTATCTGTAGTAGTATTTGAGATATAATCAATCGGTCACAAACTAATAATCAGTACTTAGGTTTATTCTCTGCTTCCTACCAAATAGATTTTAGGAGCTTATGAAAAAATTATGTTAAAATTAACTTTAATAATAAATTTTCCTCAATATCTCTGTCTGCTCAGCAAAGGTATAAGACCATAAAGCCTAATCTGATTCTGATCTGATTCTGATCTAATTACAAAATTCTTCACTGTATGCTGATACGTCACATTGCGAAGTTTTGGAAAGAATTTGACGGCAACAGACAGTTGATCACGATAATATCTCAAGCCGTCTAAGCGGATAAAATATTTTAGACTTATTGATGCCACCATCGAATCCGAATCGTTACCACTGATAGTTCTTAAGCTCGGACATTTAATAAATAAAATCGCACCACTTTTACGTATCAAATTCCGCTTTAAACCATTCATTAAACTTAAAATCATTAGCACAAACTAATAAGAAGTACTAGCGCAATCATTAGGTGACCAACTTCCTGCCATAACCAGGGTCATAGACATTATGGTAGCTTTTTATCTGATAAAGCAGAAGTATGGTTGTACTTTTGCCAGGGTTGAGTAATAAAATTATCTATTATATCAATTAATTAATATATATATTAATGTATCACATTGCAGAGTAATTGGGAGTGGGAGAGATCGCAGCCTGTAATTATACTGTCTCTCTTTACCCTTTAGATCAGATCGCAGCAATGCAAGTACTACTATTTGGTGGAAGAAATAGGTAAGAGGTGGTGCAAAACCAGACGGACTCCTAAGCAAAAAGGAAGCCCTACCGTCTAGTAAAATCTTATATAGTAAAGGATATAAAATAAATAATAATATTTAATAAATATAAAATTTTAATTGCATAGTTTTATGTAATTTATTATATATTTTAATGGTAAGTTTTAGGTATTTATTTATTTATTTATTTAACACCAACAAGACATACACTATCATCATCATCATTACAGCCCTTCACAAGTCCACTGCTGAACATAGGCCTCCCCCAAAGAATGCCACAAAGCACGGTCCTGAGCCACCTGCATCCATCGACTTCCTGCATGTCTTACCAGGTCGTCACTCCATCTTGTGGGGGGACGCCCTACACTTCGCCTACCGGTACGAGGCTGCCACTCGAGAACCTTTCTTCCCCATCGGTTGTCGGTTCTTCGAGCTATATGGCCGGCCCACTGCCACTTCAGCTTACTAATCCGTTGGGCTATGTCGGTTACTCTGGTTCTACTGCGGATATCCTCATTCCTAAGTTTATCACGCAGTGAAACTCCGAGCATAGCCCTCTCCATAGCTCGCTGAGCGACCTTGAGCTTCCTCATACGGCCAGCAGTGAAGGACCACGTCTCAGTTCCGTAAGTCATCACTGGCAACACGCACTGGTTGTACAATTTTGTTTTAAGGTTTTGAGGTATTTCTGACGAGAAGATGTGTCGTAGCTTCCCGAACGCTGCCCAGCCGAGTTGAATCCGTCGATTGATCTCTCGGTCGAAGTTGGACTTACCTAGTCGGACTATTTGTCCCAGGTAAACATACTCGTCAACAACTTCGAGCTTAGTGCTCCCAACAACTACCGGCATAGGTGTGACATGGACATTAAACATAATCTTTGTTTTGTCCATGTTCATCTTAAGACCTATCCGTTGGGAGACACTATTGAGGTCATTGAGCATAGTGCTTAGTTCCTCCAGCGATTCTGCCATGAGGACTATATCGTCGGCAAATCGAAGGTGAGTGATGTACTCGCCATTGATGTTAATTCCGTATCCTTTCCAGTCCAGAAGCTTGAAAACGTCTTCCAATGCAGCGGTGAAGAGTTTCGGGGATATAACGTCACCCTGTCTTACACCTCTCTGCAATTGGATAGGTTTCGTACTCTGGTTCTGTACTCGGATAGCCATCGTAGCTCTACTGTACAAACACTTCAGCACTTCGATATACCGACAGTCAACTTGGCACCGCTGAAGGGACTGCAGCACCGCCCAAATTTCGACGGAATCAAAGGCTTTCTCATAGTCCACATACGCCAGACATAGTGGCAAATTGTACTCTTCGGACTTCTGTACAATTTGCCGTAGGGTATGTATGTGGTCTATGGTGCTAAAGCCCTTTCGGAAACCGGCTTGTTCGGGAGGCTGGAAGTCGTCAAGTCTGCGCGCGAGACGATTCGTAATGACTCTCGAAAACAGCACGTAGACGCGGCTCAGAAGGGAAATCGGTCTGTAGTTCTTCAAGAGAGCGTTGTCACCTTTCTTGAAGAACAAGACCACCGCACTTCTGCTCCACGCCTCCGGTGTAATGCCACCATGGAGGACGGAATTAAAGAGCCTCTGAAGGACTTCAAGTACCGGTCTTCCACCCGCTTTCAGAAGCTCCGCTGTAATTCCATCCTCGCCTGGGGCCTTGCCGTTTTTAAGGTCCTGGAGAGCCATTCTAATCTCGCTCAGACTGACGTCCGGGATATCTTCGGAATAGTGTCGAATAAGACTCGCTCTTGGATCGTTACTCACACTTGCGTGTGGCTCCAACGATGACGTGTACAGCTGCCCATAGAACCTCTCAATCTCACTCAAAATCTCAGGTGCCCCGGAAACGATGCTGACATACACTAACAAAAGCATAATATTTTTTGCAAAAAATCACAAAAACTAAGTGTTGACTTAATTACAGCTGTTACACACATTTCATTAAAAAATAGACACAAGTAAACATATGCAGTGAATTAAATTGAATACAAAAATTAAGAGATCAATAAATATATCAGAATTTAGTATTATATTATTATTTAAATTAAATCATACATAATCCACTATTGTTATTAACATTAGAAATTTGAATTTGTATAAAAATTCTATTATTACTCTATGAAAAAGAAGAGTATTATGAATGTAATTGTGACATTTTTGTACGTGGTTACCATAGACTTAGAATAGTAATAAACGAACATGGTGTGCAAGGAAGAAGAAACTCCCTTATGGAAAAATAGCAAAATAGAAAAGGATAGAAAATCTCATGACCTTGTAACCGATTTTGAATGACAGGACGGCACAAGTCGCCAAAACAAATAAGCTACTAGATATTTTGTAATTTTTTAGATTATAATAGTGTTTATGTTTATAATTCATAATTTTTCGAAATGGTAACATGTTACGTGAGTGACTGTGTTGTCAATAATAGAAATTGTCCTGATGGTTGCTCATTTAATATTCAACATCATTCTAATTATGTGCTTTCTCGCTCTCTCGCTTCACGTATTCTTTCATCATGATGCACGCGCTAGTTAAGGCTGAGCACCCTGGCCAAATCTCATTCGTTCGCACATCATCAGCAATCCCATCTGGGTCAAGCGTATGCAGTAAATAAGCTTAGTAAATAGTTTTGTTGCATATAACTTAAGTATAAATAGACAATTGTAATCATTTAATATTGAATATTGTAGTAATAAACTTCTTACTGTAACTCTGTCAAAATAAATAAATATATTTTTATTGAAGTCTGGTTCATTATCTTAATTGGCGCAGTCGGTAGGAACCCGTAAGACCAAGTATTATTTCGTGGCGAATAAAAGTTTTCGCAGAAAAATCGGTCTTACGTCTCAACGTTTTAATCGGGAAGAAACGAACAAACAAATTTATTAACAAGCAGACCAACTTCAAGGACGAAGTACCAATATTCCAGAAAGAGCATGGGGAAAACTGCAGCACTGTGAGTAGATCTTCTTCACCAATCTGTATTTTCCTACCCTTCTTATTCTCCTATTTTGTGTGTGTTTATAATCTGGTTTTCGTGGGATTAATTACGCCTAATTACTAGATAAATTCACACTTAGTTAATCATTCTAATTAGTTAAGTAATTGAGGAATTTTAATTATTTCATTTAATTTCCTTATAAACTCACTTAATAATAACCAAAGAGTATTTTTAAATTTTTTATTGGTAGTGTATTCTGTAACAAAAAGAAAGAAAAATGTAAAATTTAGTGAGAGTTCCTACGGAAATGGTTAAAATTATCCCTAATTTCGATGGTGATGCTAGACTTTTACCACTCTTTATAAAAAAATGCGAGTACATACTCCATTCATTCTGAGGAAGCCAGTTACAAAACGAATATTTATTCCACGTTATTACAAGTAAACTATCCGGGGAAGATGCGAACCTAGTTGGAGAACGGGATCATATTAATAATTGGGACGAATTAAAAACATTACTAAGCCAACATTTTGGTGACCCGAGATCCAAGGAATATTTGGCTTTGGAACTTGAATCCTTAAAATCAAACCGTAATAAAAATCACCAGAAATTTTGTCACATGATACAGCATTTGAGAAGTGTCTTATTTTCTAAAGTTAGCGAAACGATTGACCATCCGAACTTACCTCTAGCGAAACAATCTATTTATAACCATATTTATAACCATATATATTTATAACCTATTTATAACCATAGTTCACTAAATGCGTTTCTTTATAATTTACCGGCATATTTAGTTAGACTTGTGAGATTACGGAACGTGACTACTCTAGAAGACGCTTTGAAAATTGTCTTAGAAGAACAAAAGTTTCAGTCAGTTAATGAAAGTAAGTAAGAAAGTAAAAATTCACGGTCTAATCGAACAAACTTTAGGCCGAGTCCTAACAATAATCACACTTATTCACCTAGAAATAATCTCCATACGGAGCAACCTAGTGCAAATGCATTTCATAATCAGAACAATTTGTCACCCTACGTCAATAATAACCGCTCTTTTAACTCGTCAAACAATTCATTTCAATTTAGGCAAAATAACAATCGTCATAATATCCATTGCAATAATTATCAACAACAATCGACCACTAGGTCACCAGTACCGCCGACGCCGGGCCCGATACAGCGTAGTCAGTATTTTGCGGACAATGCCCCTGCGTATACTCAGCGTCTAACGCAATATCAATCGCCACCTGTGGCGTCGAGTTCGATCACCGATGTAACAATGCGAACTGCTAACTCAAGGAAAATAAACTATACCAATAGCGAAATAAATCAACCTTGCAATTCGCAACAATGTATTGAATCAAATCTGTATAATTATTCGGAATTGACTGTAATTGAGAATTTTCACATATTAGCCTCGACGAGACCAGTTATGTCAATCTCAGATACGGAAAGTGAAAAACAACCTGAATTGATGGAAATCTCAGATGATGGTGTTACAGCGAACTCCGTATCTAATAGGGAACACGAAGGCATTCCGATTTTAAACGAAGCAATAGACTCAAAACCGCGTCAAATACTTGTTCATTCGTGGTTCTCTGACAAATTTTCGGTCAAGGACATGTCTAACAAAAAGCAGCGTATTTTAGAAGTTCATATGCCAATAAATAATGAAACATTAGTTAAAGACTTTCTGAAAGAATATGTAGACTTTAAAAACAAATATTTCATCTATTTCGAAGACCCAGCTTTTAGGATAAATTTTTCAAACGTATTAATTCAATTATATAAGAAAGGAGCTTGCAAACTTGTTGAATGTACTGAAAGAATTATTAACCGATTCCGAGCAGGACTAACGAGAGATAGTGATAAAATATCACGAGGGTAAAACTTGTCATAGGGGGATCCAAGAAACATTTAATAAATTAAAACGGCATTATTGGTGGCAAAATATGAAAGAAACAATAACAGCTATAATAAATTCTTGCCAACAATGCAAAAAGATGAAATATGAAAGAAAACCTATAAAACCTCATATTCAATTAACACAGAGTCAAAGCACACCGTTCCAAGAAGTTTTCATAGATCTACTATGCATAGAAAGTAAATATCATTTTACAATTGTTGATGCTTTCAATAAGTTAGGGTAAGCAATAAACATCTCAAATCGCAGTACCCCTGAAGTTGTAAGAGCCTTAATTAAATACTTTAGTATGTATGGCTTACCACAGAAA